>CM077511.1:7618288-9017359 GCA_039654745.1 Houttuynia cordata
CCTATAGCTCAAAAACCAACTAATCTTCTAATTTGCAAAGATCATGCATCATTTTATAATAGAAAACTCCCACTTATTTGCAACAGTAAACTAGGGATAGATCCTCAGCCAATGATCGCACAACGCTAATTATCTTTAGATTTTATTGGTGGACTTATCACAAATTATCAATTAATTAATATGAAAATTTACTGACAAATTCATTGTTTTGTTGTCGAATTTGTTGGCGGCTTTGCATATTCAGTAAATAAAAAAATCATCAGTTATTTTTCAACTAATGTGAATTAATTGAACGAACGCCTGCTAATTAGAACTTAAGGACTCAAAACAACCCTTGTTACACAAAAAAATAATTGGTGTCACCATTTCTTCTCTAAATGAAGTGGCAAACAACAATTTATTTTAGACTTTTTGAAAAACTCGATGGTGAACTCACTTCATTATCCTTTGAAAACCGTTGTACTACACTATTGGGAAAAAATGTTGTGCTTCGATTTTTATCATCCAAGCATCTTCGGCAACTAAATTCAATCCACAACAAATGGATTGGGACCTTGAGTACAAAATATCATCTTCAGTACAAAGTTGTAAAGGTTATAAATAGGTAAGAGATTTAAGTCAATTGCTCTAAGGTGCCTTATTATGAAAAATATTGCAAACTTATATTTACAACCAATGTTAAATAAAATGTAGTACTATCTTTTTTTTTAACAGAATGAGGGATAGAGATGGAGAGATGAAAAGATGATAGCATAGGCAATGCACAACTAGCCCGATAGGGATGATCAGCCTAAGCTAAAGCTAGTGCGCTGTAGCCGGGCAACAGTCAAATTATGTGGGGCTCATTGATCTTGCGGATACCTGGTTATAGCACAGGCTAGCCGTACTCTCTAGGAAACATGGATACAATTATGGGACACGGATACGATACGATATGGGTGCACGACTACAATGAAAAAGCTTAGTTACAATGAAACATGATGTATTTGTTTAATGGTTCATTATTTAATAAGGATTTGATATACTTTAGAGTTGGTGTCTGATGATCAATTCTGTTACTTATAATCCATTACCCATAAAAAAGAAGATATTGATAATGATATTGTGTATAGTATAAATGCGGGTGAGTAAAGTGGAGGGCAGCTTCGGAGTTTTGTGTGATAGGCTTGTTCTAAAAAGGCTTAAAGGCAAGCTATATAGGACAACCATTAGACTTGCAATACTCTACGAGGGTACCAAAGAGAAGTTATATAGATAGGTTAAATATTGCCGAAATGAGAATGCTAAGATAGATGAGTAAGATAATGAGGAGATATCAAATTAGAAATGAATATATTCATGAAAGTTTAAACTAAAGGAATGTATGTTGCATGATTATGGGCATATGGAAAAAAGAACCCCCCGTGAGAATATTAGAAGGGATGCATGTAAATGATATTAAAAGTGAGAGTGAGACCTAAGGGAACTTAGATTGAGCTAATAAAAAAGAATTTAACTTTACTATCTCTTACAAAAGAGGTAGCTTAAAACAAGCCTAGATAGAATAGTAAGATTCATGTTGCTAACCCCAAATAGTTGGAAAAATGCGTTACTTGAATATGATTATAATTAGGTCGGATACAAAGGTAGGACACGCATGCAACCGTATCTGATGAGGACACGGGAACACAGGTATGGCCCATTTTGAAGTATTCATGCTTCTTAGTGTACTGTTATATTTTCAGCTTCATCGTACTCTCATAAACACCTAAACCAATCTTCAATCTTCAATGTATATAGAAAAACAAAAAACCATTTTCAATGGGCCGAGTGAAGCCCAGAGAAGCTCTACAGTTCAGCCCAGTAAGAAAACCACGTGGCTCTTCGCGTGTCACGGGGCCCACTGGCCTCAGACCATACGATAGCTCGGAAAACCCAACGGTCACATGGAAACAACGGTAAAGTTAGGCCCATACCAATCCGCACGTGCGCCTCACGTGAAATCCACTATACCCCGTCCGTACATTGTCCCTTCAACGGTCATATTTGACCATCTCTCTGACCTCCAACGGTAACATTGTCCCCCATTCGATCCCTCCGATCTGCATCAGACGGTCCAGAAAGCAGCTTAAGGGAACTTTCTCTCCCCTGTTCTTCCAGACCATCCCACCGGTGGGAATCTGATCATCCACCACCACAGTGACCAGACTCAGAAGCAGAAGAAATCCAGAACACAGACATGCTTTAAAAGAAGCTTCTCAATATGGTTTTGGGTTTTCCCTCCAGCCCCCAGAAGAACCACAAGCTTGAATTCCATCTTTCTTTGTTTGGGCTGGCTAGCAATGGAGGGTTTGCAGATTGGATGTTGTCTTCTGTTCCTGTTTTTCAGTGATTTCAGCTGCAAACAAAAATGGGTCTCTCAGAAAAGATTCAGCCGTCTTGGCGCCAATGATTTCAGCCTCTCCCCGTGAGTTTCCTTGCAATGGTGTAAATTTCCGATTGGTTTTTTCCTTCCTGTAGGTGTAGGGATATTCTTGAAATTCTTTGATTTTTTTGGTTCTATTGGAACTTCTTTTCGGACATTCTTTTCTGAATATATTGTTTAACTTCTCCATTCAATCTGTTTTAACACTATTATTTTGCCAACCCAGTTTGCTATTTTAGAATATTTGTTCTACTATTTGCTTTCTCTCTATTCTTTGATCAACAAAGCAATCTGTGAACCCGTATGCAAAACCCACTTTGGAATATAGCAGAAGAGAAGTAGAAAACATTGGAAGTGAAGAAGAAGAGAGAAAAGTGGATAGAAAAGTGGAAAGAGTAGAGGATGTTGGCTGGGTGCCCGAATCTGTTATCGCCGAGGCACCAACTGAGTAGCGAGGCATCCTCACAGTTCCAAGTTTCCCATTATCCTCTGGGTTCCATGAGCACCACTCAGCGATTAGACCTCTCTTGCAGTTTCTCCCACAAAGAAGCAGTAGCCTCACGGTCCCAAACTTCCAGACCCACAAGCCTTTCCGTAGAGATACCAGCAGAAACCAAGAAGAGTTGCTCCATCAGGCCAAATGTTAGGATCCCATCACCTATTACTGCGTCCACGCAGCCTGCGATTTGGGAGGGGAAGAGTGAAGACAGGTTTTGGGAGAAGGGAAGGAATTTGAAGAGGTTTCCAGAGCATAGTTCCTCCGAGGAGTCCAGTAGAGCCAAGAGGAAAAGAAGCAGTGGCAGTGCCGATACTACATCAAGAGATGAGTCTTTGGAGGGGGAGGTGTTTAGTGTTAGCCAATTGGGCTGTGGTGATTTTTGGTTTAATCAGACTGGAGGAGACTCTATTCCGTTGCTTGGAGGCATCACAGGTCTTCGTCATACTCCTCCTCCCTTCTCCACAACTGAGGAAGAAAGGGTCTGTTTTGTGCCGAGGGATGCAACATATCCCCCTTCTCTGCCTTGGCCAAACATTCCTTGCATTCAGTCTAAGGAGGACAAGGATATTGAAGAAAGTGAGGAAAAGACTAAGAAGGACAATCCGACTTCTAGCTCATCGTCTGAGGCTGATAGCTCGCCGAGGAAATTGAAGGGCAGTATTTCGTTGGAGGAGAAAGGTAATGGTTTCCGCATCCCTTCTTCCTCAGAGAGAGCCAGAGGAACAGAAGAAGAGCTTGCACAGACAGAGAGTTCAGGTCTTGAGCTTATCAATTTATTGGTTACTTGTGTAGAGTCAATTAGCTCCAAGAATTTGTCGACCATTAATCAGAACTTGTCAAGATTAGGTGAGCTTGCATCTCCAGAGGGGCCTAAACCAATCCATCGTGTGGTGGCCTACTTCACAGAAGCTTTAGCCATTCGAATTGCGAGGATGTGGCCACACATTTTTCACATCAACATGCCTCGAGAGATTGACCGAACTGATGATGATATGGCAACTTCATTTAGGCTCCTTAACCATATAAGTCCCATCCCGAAATTTTTTCACTACACAGCAAATGAGATGTTGATGAGGTCTTTTGAAGGGAAGGACAGAGTTCACATTATAGACTTTGATATCCAGCAAGGACTTCAATGGACTGGACTGTTTCAGAGCTTAACTTTGAGGCCCAATCCGCCCACCCATGTGAGGATTACTGGCGTTGGTTTATCCAAACAGGAGCTGCAAGACACAGGAGATAGATTAGCAGGTTTTGCTCAGGCATTGAACCTTCCATTTGAATTCCACCCAGTTGTGGATAGGCTGGAGGATGTAAGGCTTTGGATGCTCCATGTGAAAGATGGTGAGTGTGTGGCAGTGAATTGTATTCTTCAACTGCACAAGGTTCTTTATGATGAATCAGGTAGTATCTTAAGAGACTTTCTGGGTTTAGTTCGGAGTACAAGTCCAAATGTTGTTCTTATGGCTGAGCAAGAAGCGGAGCACAATGATGCTAGATGGGAAATGAGGTTTTCAAATTCGCTGAAGTACTATTCGGCTACGTTTGATTCTATTGATTCTTCTCTACCACCACAAAGTGCAGCTAGGATCAAAATAGAGGAGATGTTTGCCAGGGAAATCAGGAACATAGTAGCAAACGAAGGTGGCGATAGGATAGAAAGACACGAGACCTTCAAGAGATGGAAATCACTGATGGAGGAAGCAGGATTTAGATGCTTGGGAGTTGGGGAGAGAGATACACTGCAAAGTCAGATGTTGTTGAAGATGTACTCATGTGACAGTTACAGAGTGGAGAAGCAAGAAGACAATGGAGGCCTCACTCTAAGTTGGTTAGATCAGCCTTTGTACACAGTTTCTTCATGGGAACCAATTGAGCTTGTAGGCAGTTCTTCCTCGGGTTCTCAGCCAAGTTAGTTCACTCTTTCAATTAGCTTTTACAAACAGGAAAGAAAATTTGACAGATTCTTTTACATCATCAACAGCAAGAGGAGAAGCAATTCTTTTGTACGTAGTAGAGTCGGTTATATTCATTTATTTTCTGCTGGCAGTGGATCATTCCTCATCAGCAAGAATTAGCAGACCAGCTTTAAGAGGTGGTAGGAGATCAACAAATCAGATTGCTTGTGTGTGTCAGGAGCAAACTGAGTATTAACATTTACACTTGTATTCTTTGTTTCTTCCTGCCTGGTGGGCAAGGAGGAACCTTTTGATGTCATAGTTTTTTATGTGTAGGCATTCTTTATTGCAATGTTACCTGATCCTATTGGCATTTTTTTGTAAGAAGCCATTTAAGATGTACTCTTGTACGAATTCGCATCATTGCCTATTGGATAAATAAAGTGGACAAATTTGTCTCTATGTTTTTTGAGTGAATCTTCTTGCTGGTAGATGACTATATATGTCGGAGCACATTACATAAACTTTTGTACAGCTGAATACGATAACTTTGGGTCACCAAAACAGAAAGAATATGTTTGTTTTGGGGTCATCGTCGAACCTTTGACAACTCAAAGACAGTTTTTTCATATCTAATGAATCTCTTTTTTTGGAAAGGATTTACCGATTGAACTTAAAAGCTACTAAGCTGGTTAAAGACAGTTAATTTACAAGTACTTCTCCTACTATACAGTTCTGCAAAGTATAAACATATCAAAAAATGGAAAAAAAAAAAGTTCTGCGAAGTATAAAATTATACCAATTGACCAAGCAATCAGCAAAACATTTGTCCATCCTGATGAAACTTTAACTTTTTCAAATTGAGGAAGCTTGATTCTCGTTCCCTGAGTCTCCCTATTTTTCCCTCCCCTTACAACCCCCTCTCCACCCAAATAAAAAAGAAATCTTCTTGCAGTGAAGAAGCATGGTGAGAAGAATTGCAATTTTTCACAGTCCCTGAACTGTAGAACATGACACTCCCTCCGTTCCAAATTAATAGTCTGATTTTGTTTTGCAAAGTCAATGAAGGGATCCTCTATATGGTTATCCATGTCAATGAAGTTTGATTTGAGGTGGCTTCCTATTATTTGTCAATTAAGTGAAGCCATTGACATGGATTGAGCATCTGTGGTAAAACATGACTTGAAACTCTTTGCCGCACTCAAGTTCTACTAACTCAATAAGTATACTTGCTAAAGACATGAACAAAAATGAAGAACTATCCTACAATGGTTACATTGAAGAGCATTGTGTGCTGTTAGTTTGAAATGTAACTTTGATGACTGGACTTGGCTTCAGAGCCTCAAACTATTTGCAGAAGCCGTAAGCTGTGAACCTAAACCAACCAAGGACTTATTCCTCAAACAAGATTGAAACAAACCAAACTTCGGGCTAACTGATGGTTTTGCATTATCTTAAAGCAAAACATATGTCACCAGCAGAATCAAAACATGGTAATAAATAATACTCCCTCCGGTCACTTTTAATGACTGGACTTGGCTTCAGAGCCTCAAACTATTTGCAGAAGCCGTAAGCTGTGAATAAATATTTACCAAAACCATGGATCCATCAGGATAATATTTTCTTTTAAAAATTCACTTGCACTCAATTGGTTTAAACCCTAGAGGTAGATTCGTTAGAACCCACGTCCCATGTGCAAGGATAGAATCCATCTCACTATGTACCGCTTCCTTCCATAAAAGAGCTTCGTTAGATGACATAGCCTCACTAAAAGTAAAAGAGTCTTCATTCCCCACCATCAAAGTATAAAAGTCATCTCCATAATTCTTCTCTATTCTGGTCAAGGACTTATTCCTCAAACAAAATTGAAACAAACCAAACTTCGGGCAACCTGATGGTTTTGCATTATCTTAAAGCAAAACATATGTCACAAGCAGGATAAAAACATGGTAATAAATAATACTCCCGACGGTCACTTTTAATGGATACCATTTATTACAAATGAACTAAAAGATTAGTTCGTTTGAAAAATACGGAATCTATTAGAAGTGACCGGAGGGAGGATCATCTAGCTAAAAATTCGACTACATATTTCTATGCAGTCAACAAGTGATGTATTTAACCCCTTATATTGGATTGAACCATGTGATGACGATGATGGGGGTATTTCCATCTCACTATTTATTCGTTAGAAGATTTGTTAAGTTTAGTTAGTCTCTAGAAGACATACAAGATATCCAGAGCTCAAACAGTTACACCATGCATCCTGATTCTAAGTATCTCAAACCAGGATGTGAACTAAACAAGCCATCAGGAAAAGACCCAAAATATGAGTGTTACAGTAATGATTATACTGTAATAGTTTTTTCGTTTCTGGCCAATCAATCAATGGTTTGTCAGATCTCTCAAACGCCCAATCAATTGCATGATGAATCTCCTGATTGACATTTTTTTCGTTCGGTAGCTTCTATACTTACAAGGTTGTATAGAAGCTGGTGATTTCCTTCAAGTGCACACATTAAGAATAATTTTGCCAACTCTCTATCAGCAGGCACGAGAAGGGCTTCATCAGGGTGAGCTCGAGTGGAAAGTGGTAAATCCAGAAAAGGGGCACACAAAATCTGGTTCCATTTTCATCTAAAGATTTGCATGCATCTAATTTCTGACTCCCTAAATTTCAGTCCTTTGGATCTACTTCTACACAGATGAAGCTTCATGGAGGGAGAACAAATGTCAAAATGTCCCTAACCAAATTGCCAAGGCCAACTAGCCAAAAGGGTACCCAAAGGAGACCATCAACCAGAAGGGATGAGGCATGCCAAATGCACCAGAACATAGGCCTACACCCCAACCCACACTTAGAGGGGCTAGATACACGCCCAAATTGATACTGGACTGCGAGCACAGGGAAGCCATGGACTACATCAGGAATTGTATTTATAATTTAAGACCCACTTGCATGTTAAAACGCCTTGGTGAACAGGCATGAATGGGAACCCGATGGCTGATACACTATGTGAGTCATATGATGAGAAATTTTTTACTGTAGATACGATACCAAGCTAGCATCCTAGCAAGGTGTCGGTCACTAATCGGACAGAGGCCCACCCATAAGGGGTTATGTGTCTCTTGTTGATTGGTGACCGACACTGGCCCACTCACAAGGGGTGTGCGTCTCTCGTTGATTGGTGACCGACACCACGCTAGCATGCCAGCATCTACACTGAAAATTTTCTCCATATAAACACTTTCTCTGGCCTCCCATATGAACACTTGCCCTAATTAGGGGTGTTCGCGGCCGGCCGCGTCCGAGGTGTCCGTGGCCGTGTCCGCGCCGAGAGGATCTGTCCGTAGATTCCGGCCACGGACACGGCCAAGGGACCTCGGACAGCCGTCTGTCCGAGGTCCGAGGAGGAGGGGCGGCTGCCGGCGGGGTGGAGGAGGGCGGCGGGGTGGAGGAAGGCGGCTAAAAAAATAAAAATCACATTTTTACCTCGTTTCCGGTCGCGGCGGAGAGGAGGGACGGCCGGGCTCGCGGAGAGGAGGGGAGGGCGGCGGCGGTCGCGGAGGGGGTCGCAGAGGAGGTCGCGGAGGGCGGAGGGGGTCGCGGAGGGGAGGGCGGCGGGGGTCGCAGAGGGAGCAGAGGGGAGGGCGGCGGGGGTCGCAGAGGAGGGCGGCGGGGTCGCGGGAGGGGGTCGGGGAGGGCGGAGGGGACGCGGAGGGGAGGGCGGCGAGGGTCGCAGAGGGAGCAGAGGGGAGGGCGGCGGGGGTCGCAGAGGAGGGCGGCGGGGTCGCGGGAGGGGGTCGGGGAGGGCGGAGGGGACGCGGAGGGGAGGGCGGCGGGGTTGCGGGAGGGGGTCGGGGAGGGCGGAGGGGGTCGCGGAGGGCGGAGGGGGGTGGCGGCGGGGGTCGCAGAGGAGGGCGGCGAGGTCGCGGGGAGGGCGGCGGGGGTCGCATAGGGAGCACTGGAGCAGAAGGGGGGAGGGGGGAGGGGAGGAGGGAGGGAAGGGGGTATAAAGGGGGGGAGGGGAATGTCCGTGTCCGTGTCCGTCGGACATTCGGCCACGGACACGGACATCAAATCCACGGACAGAATTATACGGACACGGACAACCTCTGTCCGTGTCCGTGTCTGTCCAGGAACACCCCTAGCCCTAATGACTTTATGTGCCCTATGTGCAATTCTGCTTCATATTGGCCACCAATACACAATCAGCTCAACATGGTCTTATATATCCTTAGGTTCTTCACAATGGCTGATAATTCCTGTGGGTCCCCCATTTGAGGCATCACACCAAGGTCCCACCTCTGTGGGGCCCGAGGGGCCGGACACAGAAATTTCCCTATATATCATTTCCGGTCTATCGACAAACAGCGAAGAGCTTGAGAGTTGAGACCCAATCCTCCACTGAAATGACCAGAATACCCTTCCACTGCCGCCCGCCTTCCCCCTCCAAACCCTCCGCCTCTCTCCTCCGGAGCTCCTCTTCCTTCGCTCCGGCCATGGACGGAGTCCGTCAAGAAGACGCCGGAAGATCCCCGTCCGGCACACTAATCTATCCCACCCCTCTGTCCCCTCCTCTCCCCGCGATTTCCAAACAGGTGGAGCTCGCCCGTGCCATGACCGCCTCCTCCAAATCCAGCCTCTTCACCATCTCCAGGGCCCAGTTCGTCTACGAAGACGATTCCATCGTCGTCATCAACAAGCCATCCGGGGTCTACTGCGAGAGCGTGCTCTCCGCGATTCAGCGGCTTTTTGAGGATTCAAATGCCCCAACTCCGTCCGAAGAAGGTAGCTACATTTCCCTTTTTTCTGTGTCCGATAAAGGTAGATGCATTCTCAGCCACAGTGGCCTTTTCCCACTTGGGGTGCACTGTGGCTTAAGAAATTGACTACAAATCCACCTTATATATGTGTTTGCTTACTTGGATTTCATTCAGGTATATATTATGGTGGGTGAGGGAAGGGAAGTATGTGTAGTTGTAATTGTTATTGTTATTATTTCCTTTATTTCATGAAAACAATTGTAATTAACTTATTATCGTTGTTGCACGGAAGAGGTAATAGTGCTTACATAACATGTGTTGAACTCGCAAAGATTGACTCCATTCACACCTCCATTATAAGTTGATACAAAAAAACCTAAGCACTAATGATTTTCTTTGACACAGATGAGGCAATGTGCTTTATAAAGATAAAGCATTAGTTGTTGGCTTTAGAGTATGTCACTAATCTTATAGATATGATTAAAGTAAGAAAATGAAAGTCATTTGTATGTGTAAAAGAAAACAAAGTGACAAAAAATTGAGTTAGGAAAGGGTGAAGTGTAAAGGAGTCATGAAATAATATGAGAAGAATCCCCAACACAAATGATTATTAAAGGAAGAAGGATTTCTTTAGTTGGAAGGTTGGATTGTTTGATGAATAACATTGTCATTAGATGATGATGCCCGAAGAAGTTATCTTTGACATTCACAGTAGAAATCATTGGCTAATATATTTGGTGGTGCAAATGTCCGGATAACTCAGCAAATGAGGGTTATTTGAATTACAAGTTGGAAGCTATTGAGAATACTTGGTGTATAGAACAAGTTCATAAGAATTACTAGAGTGTGATTCTAATATTTAGTGTTTGAGGGTGTGATTGTGTAAATGACAGTGTCAGACATGTGATTTGTATTCATCCCGTTTTGTGTTATAAACCAAATGACAGGATTTAGGGTGTGATTTGGGCCAAAGTCAAATCACGCCCAAAAACATGTTGCCAAACGTGGCATTTGGACCAAATGATGCGATTCTATGAATCACAGGGTCCAAATTCCTGTTGCCAAATGCACTCTAAGAACCTAGGTAGTTATATATTTTAAAAATACTAACAATTCCCCACTTGGAGTACCCTTCAAGTACAACTGGATATTCATAATAATGCAACTTGTAAACTATGGTATACTTTAAGTAACCAAAGATAAACATAAACCAACCCGGGTTCTTGGTGAAAAGAAAAATGAACCGGACCGAACCGAACCTAAAAGGCTAGTCCAGTCATGATTGAATCCTTCCACTTGGGTTTTAGATGGAGAGAGAGAGAAAGATGTAGAAGAGGGTTGAGCTGCAAACAACTTTGATGGCTAGAGCAACCCACTTCTATTATTGCTGCCCAAATTGCGAAAATATGCCAACTGTCAAAAAATGGCAGTTGCTAGAGAAATTGCGGCCGCTGGGTCGTGTGAGAACGCATTTTCAATAGCGGTTACTCCATGATGGGAGGCGATTTGGGCCGACATTAGTCTATGGAAGGACACAACAATGAGGTATATTTTAGATCCCTATATGTATTGAAAAATGTGCTTGTGAGTGTGTGCTTCTTGATTGCAACTTCTCTGTCTCTCTTTAAAAATATTTAAGATACATTTTGTAAGGATAGGACCTGTGACTACATAGACAAGTGTGAAAGATATTGAATGAGGTTATTAGACTATTTTCAATGGGTTTTAAAATACCAACTGCCTATGTGGGAATTTTAAGTATGGGTTGTACAAAGTGAACTCCAACCACATACTTGAAATTTATTAGGAGGAAGTGCTAGTCGAGGGTAGAACGAAAAACTAAGAAAACAAGAGAAGGCCAATTGTCTTTTATACTCCGTCTGAAAAATCCTGGCAGCATTTGAAGGTGAGTTAACTTTTTTGGTGTCTAGGGCCCACAATTTTAAGCCTCCCTTTACCCCTGCATATGTAAGTACATGAGGATCCTCATGTACTTACATGTGCAGGGGTTTTGCCTGTAGGGCAAATCCAGTCATTTAATTCTAGATCCGTTATCTTTCAAAAGCAGCCAGGTTTTATTGTACGGAGAGAGTATACATATAACAAAGGTTGGAATATAATATTCCAAGCTTAGAGCATCCTCAACTTGTTTACCAAGCTAACAGGACTGCTCCAAGGGTTGGTTTTTACAAAGAACCTTAGAAAAATATCCCTCCGATGGGCTTTGCCAATTCCTAAGTGCATTTTTCTTTGTCATAGTTGACAAGCCAAAAAGTGGTTAGCGAAATCTTAACTTGAAATATCTTATGCCACCATCTATCATTCATAAAATGAAATATGTTGGACTCCTCTAATATTTTTCCTTTTTATCTTCTACTATAATTTCCCTCTCATTCTTCTACAATTCAAGTACTGTATCTGAAGAATGTGGCCGGAGTTTACTATGTGAGATACATAATTCAAATTGCCACATAGGATCGTATATCAAATGTTTTCATGTATGCATCTTGACGTCTACATTGCACAAAGTCCATTGAAGATGCTATGAGCATTGGCAAACCACTTTTTGGTTTCTTAACTTTTATAAAGAAAAGGGATATGTCAAATCTACGTGGATATTGGCAAAGCCCATTGGAAGGTTTTTTTTAAGGTGTTGGAGCAGTCCAATCATTTTGCCGAAGACTGGTGGAGATGCTTACGAGAAACATTGAGATGGCCTAGTAGCATTCATGACAAAATTTGATAGTCAAAAGTGGCTATTTGTTTGCTAAGGTGGTTTGACAGCTGTCAAGTCCAATATGTCGATTGCTGGCTTCATAGGGTGGTTGGTAGTCTACTATTACGGCTGGGTGAAATCAGACATAGCTTACAAGATCACTGGTGGTTTGAGATGATTACAGTATGTAACGTATGTAAATATCTTTGTACTTAAAGTACAGTTTTTGGAGCAATGTTTAGGTACTCAGAATGCATTTGTGTCATCGATAACCATAAGTGAGATTGTTAGTTATGTCTTCAAGTAATATCATCCAATTTCTTTCAATCCCTTCTATGCACTCAAAATTAAGCAGCTCATGAGCCCTTGAGAACGTGCAAGTTTCCCAACCTTTTTTAGTACTCATGAACCTTTTCAAGTAAATCATCTAGAAAAAAGATTCGGCTCTCATATTAAGTATCCAACCCCATATGCAAAGTAGTAAAAAAATTAACAATTCAAGGAAACATGTGTTGCTGATAGAAGCAAGAGAATAAAGAGATCAAGTCAATCATTATTCATCACCATTTCCTTTTAAACATTTTAGAGAAGGCTCATTGTGCTATGAGCTATGTGTCCGAAGGCAAAACTAAACATTACATAAAGTTCACCATTTTTTCTTTTTTAGATTCAACTTTTTTTCTCTTTCTGCCTTATCATGAAAATTTATAGCAGAAGAAGCCATTTTTTTCTTGCGAAAGAGAAGCGATCATAATTTTATGAACTCGGATTATTGGGGTTTTCCATTCTTGTCGACCAAAGGCTCCACACAAATTTAAGAATACTTGTTTACAGAGACTAGAGCCTGGTATTTGAGGATGAGACTGCTTTTGTTGTAGTTTCTTTCTACACTATAGTTATGGTGGTTGCACGTCCTGTTGTTCTTTAAAGATTTCTTTTTTCTTTTTAACTTCCACTGGTGAAAGACAGGAAGAAAAGGCCGGCCCTAACTAAGAATCGAGGATGTAACAAGTATGGAAACACTCAACATACACTTATGTTGCTTCGGTGTCATCTGGCAAGCCATTTGTGAGTGTAGGGAAGGATCATTTGTGGTGAATTCATTTATCACATTCATGGACAAATGCTTTTTTGATTGGGAAGGCACATTTTTCATTCATGGAGAAATTTATTCTTGGCATTGATGATGGGCATCACTGTTAAAAAAATGTCATTCCATACATAAAAACCATTTGTGGAATGGGAAATCGTGAATTGACCTTGAATGCGCTTCAAAATGATGGAGAGTGGTATTTGTGGGCAAATATTCATTTGTTGACAAATAAGGCCATCCAAACATAATTCTTTATGAATGGATAATTGACTACAAATGATGGGAAATGCATTAGAGGGCAAATAATCTGTTTGTGGACAAATAAGGCCATCCGAGCATGATTCATGGCAAATGAGCCACAAATAGGTTGCCAAATGATACCTTAGTTTTCTATATCTTCTAGGTCCACTGCTTCTTGCAGGCCAGCTGATTCACTAAATTCAACTAGATGTTGTAGCGTACGGGGAAATTATAATATTGACGACTCTTTTTGTTTTCCTCCATGTAAACAAGTATTTTTCTTGCATTTGCGTGGAGCCTTTGGTCTAAGGAGAAGAATGGAAAGCCCCCAGCAATCCAAGTCTGTAAAACTAAGGTCGCATCTCTTTCAAAGAAAAACAATAGCGTCTTGTACTGTATATTTTTGCGGTAAAACAGAAAAGAACTAGTTCTCTGCAAGATTACGAGTTCATAAGAAAAAATGAGAAAAATTAATGAACTCTATGTAACGTCCACTTTTGCTCTAAGACACAAAAGTGGACGTTACTAGCTCATAGCACAGGAGTCTTCTCTAAAATGTAGAAAAAAATGACAATAATATTGATATATTTGAGCTCTTTATTATCTTGTCTCTATCAGTGATAGGGGTTTCCTAACTTGCTACTTCTTTTTTTCACTTTGTAGATGGGACTAGACATTTATTTAGTCAAGTTACAATACCTTTATTGGATCATTTGGCATATCTTTGAGCAATTTCTCTAATAGAAAACAAATGACTCTAATTACTCAGCCTTCATAAAGCCACTACCAAATTAAATAAACTATTTTAAATGATTTACTATTTTGAAAAATGCACATCAAATGGTCATGGAATTAAATTAAACGTTGTATCAAATGAAACATTCAGAAAATGACTATATGACACATGAGGTGGGATCAACACAAAGATTAAAGAGTTAAAATACTGTTTGTTAGGTTTGATTGCGTAGATGAATCACATTTTATCTCTTGTATGTCTTGACAGTGATAATATTATGAATATGCATCATGGCCTTTGATCTCTCTCTTTTTTTTTTAACTCGCGAATTTATTAAGATCTTGTTCAGTGCACTAATGTTCTCATAGCCTGCAATTTAAATACCCCCACATGGGATCAACAGAAAGAATAAAGAGTTAAAATACTGTTTGTTAGGTTTGATTGCGTAGATGAATCACATTTTATCTCTTGTATGTCTTGAAAGTGATAATATTAAGAATATGCATCATGGCCTTTGATCTCTCTCTTTTTTTTTTAACTCACGAATTTATTAAAATCTTGTTCAGTGCACTAACGTTCTCATAGCCCCACATGGTATCCATACCACTAAATATATTAGTGGTATGTGATTTTTTCCCATGAGAACAAAATATTCCTTCTAGGCTTAGCCATCTCATAACTACATCGTTCAAACAGGATAACTTTCCAACATGAGAAACCCTTCTTTATTATCACAGTCGTGTGTAGGGCATTCTTCTCATATTTGGTAGCAAGGCCTTTCACTTCACCCTTCTCAATCTTAACCTTTTTATCAGTTTGTCCTTCCTTGTAGCATCTGAATGACTAGTATTTTATTTTTCGGTTTATCTGCTAGAGTTTAGATGCACACTAAAGTCACCAAGTAATGCTTGTTGTTATAGAATTCATTCGTCTCATCTATATCTAAGAATGTCGTTCCAATGCATGAGAAGATTATGTGGAGTTTATTCTTGCAGGTCATACACATTTGTTGTAAGCTCCTTTGCCTCTTCCATGCTGTAAAGCAAATAGTGCTATTACTTTCATGCTATAAGGAATTAATAACAATTATAACAAATTAAACTACCTTCCTTTTGCCATTCAAGCATATGCCATACTGACATCCAACTAGGCAAACATAAGTGAGACTGTAAAAAACATGATGTAATTTACTTTTTGCTTCACACTAAAATGGAGGTAGAACTTAATGTCGATAAACATTTAAGAACAGGAATTATAAAAAAAAACATTTAAGAACAAGAAATGTAAATGTAATTTGTCTTAAATCCCATCTACTTCTGAAATGCATAAATAAATTTTTATTTACAGATAAAAAGTGTAAGTAGTAACAATTCATTGTATGTTAAATCAACCACCTTAATGGAAATTATTGTGGCCCATCTACACAACCGCAAACATCATGGTCATACAAAATCTGAGTTGAAAAAATGTATTTAATCAAAATTATTTGCATGAATTTGTGAGAGAATCTGTGTGATCTTATAATGTTCTTGTAGCTTCCCAAAGAAAAGAAAAATGACATCTTTTAGGAAAGGAATTGTTAGAGAATTGTTCAGATTTTTATCTAAGTGTTTAACTTAGTATTTACACTTGTTAGAGAATTGTTCAGTTTTTTGTCTAAGTGTAAATACTAAGTTAAATACTTAGACAAAAATCTGAACAATTCTCTAACAAGGCAAAAATCTGAACAATTCTCTAACAGGCATTATGGTTTTCTTAAAGATTTTCCTTATCTGGTTAAAGCTACTAGTGTCAATGAAGGTGAATGTTCTCAGTGGTTCTTGCCAATCGAGACAGATTGTCTCTGGAGAGGGAAACAGTGGATCACCAGCGGGAGTGAAAGGGAGATGGTGGTGGAACTCCAGCGAGCATGGTTGTGGATCTCCAGCGAGCATGGTTGTGTGATGACACCGTCGGCTTTGGAAGGGTAGTGCTGGACTTGGTGACTGGCTGGAGAGAGAGATGATAGGCGTGAGTTTCCTTTAGTGCTGATACTCTAAGGGGTAATGTTGGAAATTACTCAAGAATACCACTTAAACTGATGGGTTTCTTGACACTGTCTGATTAGATATATCATCCATAATACTCACTGCAGTTTAAGAACTTGCTGTGTGTTCTGATGTGACCCAATGTGGGCTATGTCTTATGGTAGCTGCACATATGCCAGTTTGCCCTCTCTTTTGGCAATTGTTAAAGTAGGAATAGGTTTTATATTATTAGATTGAATTAATGGTAGATTCTTAGTTTAGCGCACTCTAATTTGAGTAGGAGAAGTACAATGCTTTCTCTATGAACATGTACGGCTTTGCCCAGTATTCGTCAGTGAAGAAAATCAATACAGTTAGTTTATTGAGTTACGTTTCCAAATCGATCAATCTCTCTCTAACATTTTACCACACTTACCTTATAGGTGTATTGGTTACATTGAAAATTTTCTTACATAATAACTTGAACATCGGTCATAATACCTATGAAAACTTACTAGCTTTCCCTATAATGTCTGTGAAATAATATGAACATACTTTTTAGCATTTACTGCTATGCAATAATTTTTGTACTAACCATAGCTTAATCTGAAAAAACTAGTAATGTTGCAGGGAATGAAAGCTGCCCAGTGAAGCTTCATCTTGCCAACAGGCTTGATCGTGACACCAGTGGGTTAATGGTAATAACCAAATCAAATAAGGTGGCTGCAAAATTGGTGAAGGCATTTACTGAACATAGAGTGAAGAAAACATACCTTGCACTATGTGTTGGGCCTGCTCCGAAATGGGATAAAATTAGCTTAAAATCTGGCCATGGAAGATCAAAATTTGGTGCTTTCCGTGTATATGCTGCTTCTGATATTGGAAGAAACCTTCCAGGAGGATCCATGGTGAGAGACATGGTGACTTCTTTTGAGGTTTTGTCTATAAATGGGCAAGGAGAGTTCCATAATCCTAATAGACCTCTGCCAGATGAATTACTGCCATTGGTTGTTGAAGATCGGGGACTAATCCAGTGCGTTACTGGTGAAAAAGAGATGGATGAAATTTTGATTCGGGCCTATCCTAAGAGTGGTAGAACACATCAAATTAGGTTGCACTGTCAGCATCTTGGTATTCCTATTATAGGAGATGTAAAATATGAAGGAGTTTATGAATGGAAGGGAAAGACATATGAATCTCATGCACTCCATGCAGAGAGCCTCTCATTGGCTCACCCGGTCACTGGTAATACTCTGAATTTACAGGCCCCTCTTCCTGAATGGTGTATGATACAAATTACATGAGTTACTAATATGG
Source organism: Houttuynia cordata (assembly GCA_039654745.1). Classification (NCBI taxonomy): domain Eukaryota; kingdom Viridiplantae; phylum Streptophyta; class Magnoliopsida; order Piperales; family Saururaceae; genus Houttuynia; species Houttuynia cordata. Next base: position 7,635,965 of record CM077511.1, read on the forward strand.
ATGATGTTGGGAATTTTTGAGATAACTAAGTGATTATTGATTTGTAAGAGTTGGCTACTAACTATTAAGTGGCCAAGGATAACGAAGAACTTTGAACGCTTCAACATCTGTTAGTACAGTTTTCAAGAAAGATTGGAACAGAGGAAGCTGTGCCAAAGTACCATGATATGGGAACAGAATGTACTGACACGAAGATGACAAAACAACTACGCACTTGCATGATTTTACAAATCAAGCCTGAAATTATTTATGATTCGATGTTGTAAAGAAAATGCCAGGGAAATGGAGGTACTATTTAAATTTCAGAAAGCCCTTCATTTTCAACAATTCCTCAATCTGCAGTTATGCTATTCTGCCTATTTTTCTCTTGTATCAGCACAGGTAAAGTCAAATACTTTTTTGTTAACTCTTACAAAAGAGGTAGCTCATGACTGCATTCTACATTTCATGGCTCAAATAGTAACTTGATATATAGAGTGTAAGGGGTGCCAGGAGATGCTTGTCTTCGCATCTCATGTGCTTTTTGTTTACTGTTTTCATTGAATTATTATTGCTGAGGGCATTCCTTAGTGGATCATGGACTTATTCATACTATGTGGGTCCCAGATGGGTAACATGTTTATGTTGTTCCCAACATGTGTTGAACTTTTCTTCTTCTCCATATCTTGTGCATACGTTTCTAGGGTATTGCAACCCCTCTTCCCTGCAAGTATACATGAATCTCTTCTGCACTTTCTGATCTTGTTTATGTTCTCTTTTTTCTCTTACTTTTCCCTCCCTTTTTCTACTTTCTTCTTTTGTGCTTCTAATCATCTCTTATGTATCTCACCTTCTTCCTGTTTCATTGATGGTGAATGGGTATCATTTATGTCAGAAGGCAGATTTCTCCACAAATCATTTTCTACCTAGTTAGTCAGTTTCTTTCAAATTGGTAACGTTGTAGCAAATAGATTTGAGTGTCAAATTGGTATGAGTAAATTGAGATATGTTGGAACTGGAATTTGTTTTGTAGAGCTTGATGCAAATTCACTGTTTAAGAGCGTTGCTTAGCCAATACTTTTACTGACCTATACTATGCAAGGTCAGTTTTTTCTTTGAGAGGTTTTTTAATGATCTAATCAGTGGAATGAGTTTCATATTCTCCAACACAGGAAGTTCCAAAAGTTTCAAAATCATGTACAGCTAATTGTAATAAGTATTGATTTTTTATTCTCATGAAATCTGAACTTCTGAAGATGTTTTTAGTGAGCTAGTGATTACTGTAGAATGACTTCCCCGTTACGAGAAAAGCTTATGAAATGAGTATTAGCTGTCTATAATGTAAGAGTATTGGTTTCAAGATCAAATGAGGTTAATGCTGACTATGAATTATTTAAAATTGCATGAAGAGGTGTCTGGCTGCCTATGGGTAAAACATCTTAGTTAAATCAAAGGAAAAAATACTTATTTTATTGCCTCCTACACCAATTCCAACTAAGGGGCCGTTTGGGGCGTGATTAAAAGCAGTGGATGTTTTGCTATATTGTAGCATCCATGTTTTTTCCATTTTTAGCTGAAACACCTGAAAACACCTCAGGTCGTGTTTCACGCTATGGAAAAAACATGGATGCTAAACATGGATGCTACAGTGGATCTGGAAAATCTATTGTGGATGTTTGCTTATAATCACGCCCCAAACGGCCCCTAAAAAAAACCATGTAAACAGCTTTTGTTCTGAGAGATCATTGGAAAGCGAACCTCCAAAAGCAACTGACATGTGGTTCCAATCATTTTCAAAAAATTGAAACATGCTTTTGTAAAATCAGATGCTAACGAGCAATGTGAAACACAACGTTGATGCTGTTATTTTATTTGTTACCTCTTCATTATATCACCTCTTTTATCAGGTTACATGTTATACCCTTTTTTCCTAAAGTTTTTACATGGGACATCAGTCACATCCTGCATGAGACTAGTATCTGTATTTTCACCTCTATAATCTGTATCTTCATCCTAGTTAAAGTTTGAAATGAGCACTGATGCACAATCTTTGGTTATATGTGAATGAGGTTGAGCATCTGACAATGTAATGGTACTGTGCCTAATGCCTTGATTTTTGGCCCCAAAAGTAAACCCAATGCACACTATCCAGTCCATTACGAGTTTCTTCAATTTCTTGTATATCCAGCAGGCTGGAGTCTAGTAAGTAAAGCCATTTGTGGTGTGTGTGTATAAAGGAAATGGGTTGTTCATCTATAATATACATGTTGAACTTCACCTTGTAAAAATTTTTACATCACCGATAGGATGTTAACACTTACCAAAAAGAAAAAAAGCCGATCGCATAAATACTCATCTCCAACTCAATCAGTGCACCAATTTTTTGGTAAAGAACCTCCAACCCAATGGGCACCAAGCAATTTATGTGAAATAGGCAGATTCATGAAAGGGCAAATATTTTTTCCATTAGGTAAAATCAACAACTTGGTTTTATGTACAGAACAATTGATAGTTTTATTATACTTGTGCAATAGAACTAAAGGTTAAAGGATGGAGAATTATAAAGCGAAAATAGGATCAAGAGAGCACAATGGACAATGGGTCTCAATGAATAGTAGATGTAGGAGATTTGATCAAGAGAGCACAATGAACAATGGGTTTCAATAAATAATGCTGCAAAGGACTGTGCAAGGCTGATAAGAAAAGGCATATACACAATCAACCTCACTAGCATGGGGCAACCCTTCCATAAATTGAAGGGCATATACGATTCACCATCTTTGTTGCCATCGGTTCCTTTTTCATTTACATAGTTTCATTTCAACCAATGGTTTACTCATCAAATGTATGCCTACAAAGTGAATTGAAGGACCATAAAAGATTAAGGGCCACAAAATTTGGACCCATTTGGACATGTAGGCCATCTTCATTGCGTCATTTCAATCTTAACCTAAAATTATGATTGAGATGCGTTTTCTGATTTGGATCCCTTGAGGCGTAAAATTCAAGTGAAACCTAACTAAATTTTAAAGACCCCTGTGACGATAGGGTCTACTAATATTTAATTGGTGAACCCTTGAATGAGAAAGTCCTACTTATGAAAATCTGTTCAAACGTCACGAGAATCCTATCCCTATAATTTGATCGATCCAATCTAGATGGGACACCTCATCTTCCTCATTCTAAGTGCATCTTACTCCAACACAAATTCTTGAGAGGTTCCCTGAGACTGAGGTTGATGAGGTGCCCTCATATGAGCCCTTAGCTTATCATCGGACGAGTGCGAACAAGACAACTCGAAAAGCACCATAAAAGATGGGGCACATAGCTTTTGGGCCCATTTTAATACCTTACCTCCTTCATCGTGTTATTTCAATGCCACTTTTAAACCAACATGTGAGATTGTACTTTTCAATTTGGGTCCCTTGATCTGTAAGATAGGTGTGTGAACTGGCTAAATTTGAGGTCATTCCTATATCTTGAACTCAGCCACTTGGCCTCATCAAATTTTAGTCATTGATTTTGAGCAGCCTTGATGAGTGAGAGAGGATGAAGGGGTTCTACTCGTCAAAATATGTCCAAACTTCACAAGGGCCCTTATTTGTCAATCATTCCCACTAGTTCCATCACCCTCATTTAGCTGATCACGAGAAGTCGAGGATCAAAATGAAGGCACATCACTCCTTCAAATACTCCCTCCGATCTGGAATTATTATTACCGTAAAGTTTTCCAAAATAAGGTAATTTTGACAAACCTTATGGTAATAATTCCGGACGGAGGGAGTATAACTTTGTTATGCCTCGTGCCTCGTGCATCGATCGATGAAGATCTAATGCTTCACATTGGTGGGGGGCCTAGCGGAGCCGGTGTCCCAGAAAATGCACCGCCCAGTTTGGTGCATCTGCTGCTCACTGAGTTCAGGTCAACAATACGCGCACACGAGACATACCTCACTATATAAATTTATGTAATAAAATATGATCAATCTCTATATTTTGATAGGATAAACACCCCAATCTAGGAAAGAACATGCAAAGTTTAACTCTCCACGAGTCAGACACGGTTTTAGTCTTCCATAATCAACGCCAAATCTCACAAATCTGATAACCAATGCACCATGTATGCGAGCTCTTCTTTTGGCATACAACCCTTCATCTTGAAGAAAAGCTTCAACCAATGTGCTCTCACCCCATATAGTTGGACTAATAGTACTTGTGATTTTTCCCCCTCTCTAAAAAGAATGAAAATCCCATGACCAGGCACATGGAATGGCAAAAGTTGGCATATGTAGCTTGCTGTTTAAGTCCAAGCTGCCAACTCCACATTACAATATGCAATACACTTTCGTAGTCAACTCTTGCCTATCACTTGCCAAATGGGCTATTTTTAATTATCCCCTTAACATCACATTTGGCCAACTTGCCGATCACTACTTCAATTTTGATTGAAAATGATTAACTATATGTAAACATCACATTTTTTATCTTCTTATCATCCATCCAACTGATTATTATTTTTATTACTGTAAATAGTTCTTATGATTAAGGTCTGTTATGCATGACAGACAGGCCCAATTTGCATAACTATCTGACCGATTAAGGTCTGCGACTCTGCATAGACGAAGGTCACCTGAAACATCCGATTCAGTATTTCAGTGCAAATTTTAGAAAAAATCTGAACCGTCCATTTCACACGAGGATAAAAAAGTGATAACTCCAAAGAGACACTAGACTAACCCCAGACCTTTTTGGGCGGCAGTAAAACCTTGAAATGGACTTGTAACAGAGCGTCTTTACACGTGGACCCCGCACTGGATGCCCAAACTTTGGCAAGTTCACAGATGTTGACTCTTTTTCGTATTTACAAATTTATCCTTCATGTTTATGGGAAAGGACGAAGAAGTAATTTCGTTGAAATTTGGGTAAATTTGCGTGTGACCGGAGCGTTGTCTCTGTAAATTTTTGTCTTTGTTGTACAGTGAGATGCACCACAGAGCCCTGGTGGACCGTATCCCCGGCCCATCCCCTCATGCGCATATAAGGCCCACCTATCATGCACACCGGGTGGGTGGAGATTGGAGAACGGACTTGAGGTTCCCTGCTGCAATAAGTGTGCCCTGGCCATCACATCGACAACCTATTAATTTAGGTTAATATAATTAATTGGCAAGACAACTACAACATGTATTAACCGTAGTGAGGATATATAGAGAGAAAATTTCATTATTTTAAGTGAAAATTTATAATGATATTTACACAAGAATATACACCCATAACTAGGAGAATTAATGAAGAGCCTTGTATATGAGTAACTACGAAGCTTGTGAGACGCTTTTTTAAGTACCTCTGCTTAAATTGAGCCAAATGGAGCTATTAATATGGAAAAGATATTTTTCCCAACTAGGATAATGGGATAGAGGGAGTAATATTTTTCAAAAAATTGAATTGATATCATCTAATAATGTTTGATAGAAAAGTGAAATTATAGTCATAATTAAAGATTTATAAGATATTCACACTTTGAAAGGATGTGTGGAGTTACTTAAGTTGGTGAGATTCTTTACATTTTGGACGTGGCTACGAGTCAATACAGCCTACCATGGAGTACATATATAAGCTAATTTCCAACACTAAATAGATTCACAGTCTAGCTAAAAAATTAAAATGGATTTAAAACTTTATACAAAAGTATCCATATCATTATGCACATAATCTTCTCGAGATGTTCATGGGCATTGGTCATCCAAAGCATAAGAAAATCGTGCTCCTATATTTATTGCATTGTTATGTGAATTGTATTCATAATGTGTTACATGTGTATAAGACACCTCAAGGGTATAAATGTTTTATTCATCTGATAGGTAAATCCTAACATACTTATGTTTGATACTTCAATTCCATAGTTTCTCCCTTTTGACTTTATTTTATTTAATGCTATTATTTATGTTTGTTATATATTTCCCAAATTTCATTTTTGACATTCAAGAACAGTTAGGTGATAAAAACAAACAAATGCTCTTTTGTACGGCGTAAAATGTCCATTTATTTCTATTAATCCACATCAACTAAGATGGTATCCCTCCATTCAATTTTGATTGTCGACATCGGGAAAAAAAAGGTAAGATATTTAAATAAATATGGTACAACTCAAGTGTATAGGCATGTGCCAGGGCCTTGCAGACCGTCAGATTTTGCTCCAATGGTTTGTGTGTTAATACAGAGTGCAAGTAGGCCTATGCGAACCCCAATTATCACAGCCTAGATGTTTAATCGTTAGATTTGATTTAGTCATCGATCATATAGAGGAATAACTATTCGGGCATCCACGATTTCAGCCAGTGCTTGAGCTAGTGCTGGAGAACCTCAGGTGGGGAGATATTCACCTCATTAGTCCCCTCAAGAGGATTCCTTTGAGGGCAGGAGCATGAGGTTGCCCATGATGCATCTTCATCTAGTATTGATGGGCTTGTGGATGGAGCCAAAGATCATTGAGATAATTTAGGTCAGGTTCGGTAGCGTTTTAACCCAAGTAAGAAGCTTGAGAAAGAAAAATCACCTTCAACGCTTTATGGGGAGGGATGATTTAGAGAATGGCTGAGGAGCGGAGAATATCATTGAAGTTATATCTGCTGAGGAGGATAGCAAGGTCAGGATGATGACTTTTGTCATGATAAAGGATGTTCATCATTGGTGGAAGTCTGTCAGGTGTACTTTCTTTTGTAGCATATGAGTATAGGAGGTCTTCAAAGGAAGGAGAATATCTGCAAGGCATTTTCTAGAAGTGTTGGTAGTGATGCTCAAAGGAAGGAGAAGTTATCTTTGGACTTCGTTCTAGACTCAGGACCAAGGTGATGAGTGTCGGGCCTACTTCGTTAAGCTCTAACTCCACAAACATGTAATATAGCTGTCATGCCCTAAATTTCCAGACCTCGATTAGAGCGCAGAAGAAACCAATCACAGATAGTCAGGAGGTCAAAAACTCGAGGAGTGACTGAATACTCGATTGATCTCAACCCAATTATCAAATTGGAATGTACATGATCAATATGACAGAACAATATCCAAGTATCAAATCTTAAACATAACATTGCAGAAAGAAACTACTTAGTCTATTACAGCAATCAAATATCCAATAATCCAAATAACAGGTTCCTGACACACAGGCCAACTAAACTCATAAAAATCAGTCATAATTAAAATTTAAAAGATTCTTCTACTCCAACTCTAGCCATCCATAGCAGCTCCAACAATTTATACCAGCTCAGCTTCACTCCCTTTTTGTTCTAGCATTAGATGATGCGTGAGTATTCTAAAGGAAATACCCAGTAGGATGCTAAACCCCACCCCCCCCCCCACCCACAGATAAAAGGAATGAAAAATGTACAGACATCATGTTCTAGTGAAGAGTTTCAAAGTTTAACATAATCAAGAATTGGAAATACAGTGTTTACCTTATCTGAATATTGACCATACTCAAAGACAACAACAGTTCATGGTATGAATAAAATAATCATTCAAAACTCCAAACGTTCATCACGTAAGGAGAAAATAACAATATGTTCATACTCCAAACATCCATTGCGTAAGGAGATGTCAACTTCTGCTCTCATATCAGTCCACTTCCCCTATGGACTTCTATACCAGAATATCCTGAGGTTCTTCAGAGGAACCCGGTCATGCATCTAGGGATGCTAGCCCCATCGGTGGTTACAGGCACAATCGGCGGAGACTGCAGACCTTCTGTAATGTCATACAGTCTAATAACGTATGTGTGCCTTCATCAGCTGAACTACAGAAGTTCATAATCAATCGGAGATCACAATGGATCTAACAATGGCTCGTGAGCATACTATGATTTCCACCTCAGGGAGTTTTCATCAATAACCCTTAGTAGAAGAAAATAGTTTACAGGGAACTGAATGTCAATTTACAATGATAGAGGTTATATCAAATAACTCGATATTCTCATCTTTCAAGTGCTAACTCTCATAGGAGTACCAATGAGATTTTAATATCTCAATCAGTAATCAACTTGTATACGATATAACAATAGATTTAACTTATCCAACATATTCTCTGTGCATAGCCCTAGATAGGAATTCCCAACACTGATTGTAGACTTCAATGGTCATCAAGCAACCGGAGAATTAGGGTCCAAGAGTACAAACCCTAATTGGAACTCTTCGACTAAATCTGTCAACAGAAACTGCAACGCGCAGGACACCGACTCCGTTCAGAATGACTCAACCACGGTCATCTTTTTAGTAATTTATTCTTACTGTAATAACCATTACCCAAGTCTTTCCATCTTCATTAAATGTTATCTTAACTATTAACTCTCATATAACCACGTTGTACTAAGTAATAGTGTGAAGAATCTTATTTCTGTGTACTGTTATTTGAATAACAATCCACTTCCGATGCTTACTATGATTTTTATAATTTGACTTAACTTCTGAAATTTTTACAGTAGGTTGCGCAATGAATCTATTTTCCAACCCAATAAATAGCATATTTTTTTGAATTTTATACAGTTAGTTATAATATTTTAATTACCACTCGTTGGCGCAGGAACAGTTCTGGCCGAGAGAGAGTATCTTACTCTAATGTGTTCTAATCATATTAAATACATTATATGACATCTAATTAGTTATATTAATCATCATTACCCATTCCCCAAGGTGTATTGCAGACCCTTAAGGCTTTAGTAATATGTAATATTTCTCATACTATGATACTTTTAGCTTACACCAAACTGTTTATGTTTAGTAGTACCATAGGATCGTACCATAGGATCACTTTTTACCCAAATAGGACATCCAATCCCGGATATGAATATGAAGACTAATCAACTGATAGAGTCATAAATGAGTCAACTTTCTTGTGAACCAAGAGTCTAACACAAGATAAATCTTTGAACATGAATATTGATCACGATACACCACTAGGTGTACATACTTACCATTAATAGATGATACATGTTTTAGATCTCCTAGAACAACACAAGGAGACAACAAAACTAGAACAACACATTGTTTACTCACCCAAGCACCATATTAGAGCATCAAAGAAGATTATTTACAATATAGAAACCATCTAGGCGCTAGCACATTGAAACACAACTCATCCTCATGACTCATGTATGTATAGACATTCAAATCGGTATCTTTGTAAATAATAAGCATCACCACAATATGAATAAGGGATCAGAATATCTCATGCAATACTTTTTAGACTCATAGAATAAATATCAATCATAAGTGGAATAGGAAAAAATACAACCTACCACCATACACGACGAGTTCTTCAAGTCTTCGCGTTGAACTCTACTTCCTCCTCGCGAAACCGCCTCACTCCAAGGATCGAATGCAACTCACACTTGATGATAAAGCAATGGAAAAGGAGGAGAACTCAAAACCTCAAGGGTTGGACGTTCATGCACTAAGAACAGTCCTCTTTATGGGTTTTTATAGAGAAACCCTAACACAACTAGGAAATTTCTTTCCCAAATCCTTTCCCAAATCAACTACACTTACTTTTGATCTCCATTGTTGGTTCAAAACCACGTTCAAGCCATTTAGGGTGCTCTCTTAATAGCCCTCCTTGATTAGGTAGGATTTCTAACTCAAAAAGATTTCAAAAACAAAAAAATCAGAAACTGCACATGCCGGTGCGATCGATCGCAAGGCCTGACGATCAATCGGCACACACAGAAATTGCAGAACATAGTAGATACGATCGATCGCGAGAGCTAAAACTGAAAATCATAATAAATACGATCGATCACACACCAGCCTTTCGCTCGATTACAACACTGAACTGATCGATCACGGCATTTCTGGTGATCAAAATCTTATCTTTTCATTAAATTTCTAATTTTCATAAAATTGATAGAAATGAGAGGCTTACCTTGAGCACTTTAACATTAGCTCTTGCCCTCTCAAGATCGATACATCCGCTTTAAAGGTTCAAATTTTCCGAGTATTACAATAGGTAGGGGGTTCACCATGCAAAAATGAGTAACCACTCAAAGTTCAACCTTTTAACAAACAATCCTCCTCCGTCCTTATTTTAGATGCTCCATCTAGAAAAGAAGCCAGTCCCACGGTCAATTTAAGTGGATTTTGAACCTAAAAATCAACTTTATTTTTTTTTTCAGATGGAGCATCATAACCCAAGCCACTTGGCCCCATATCTCCGGTTCAGCATTCAGCAACGTTAAGACCATCATCTTCTACCTTGGTAAATTTCCATAACTTAAGCCTGACCATAGTCTGACACTACTATAATCTCCCACTACTTCACCCCTACCAAACGTCTATCCTTGGTTCCTTACTACTAGTCAACAAATCCCCTGCATGAACACCATAAACGTCCTTGCAACGGATTTGGACTCCCAAATCCAAATCCCCTCCCCTTTCCCCACTTTCACACAGCTTCCTCAGTCCACAACAAGAACAAGATACATACACAGGCCATGCCCCATGGCCAGATCTTCCTCCCCTTGATTCTGCATTAAATTCACGCCCCTTCAAGAAGCACCAAATCTCTTCCTTCATATCACCCACCTCCCACCGCCTCCCTATCCTCACATGTTGCAGCCTTCTCCACCTACACTACAAAGCCTTGCTAGATGAGTCCATTCCCCATTTGAACCCCTTCCTGTTGTTTTGGTGGCAAGAACACAGATACCCTTTTGAGGAAACAGAGTTGGAGGGCGGCCATGGCTGGAGCTTTTGGAGGTCATGGCAGTATGGGCATGGGGAAGAGGTTTCAGGCGTATTGGAAGCGAGCTAATCTGTTTCCGGTTGCCGTTGTGGCTTTCTTATGTTCTTTTTCGTACTTTTTGGGCGTCTGGCAGCACGGCGACAACGGCACCACCCCGTCAGCCACCGCCTCCATCGCTGCCGCTTCGTGCGTAATTCCGAAGGAGAAGCTCGGCGGCGCGGCCGTGACATTGGATTTCTCCAGCCACCATAGTGCGGAGAATTTGACGGCGGTCGGAGCGGCGGAGGTGGCGGCGCCGCCGACGAAGTTCGAGCCGTGCGACGCTAAGTTGAGCGAGTACACGCCGTGCGAGGACCGGGACCGGTCGCTGCGGTTCGACCGCAACCGGCTCATCTACCGGGAGCGCCACTGCCCGGACAAGTCCGAGCTGCTGCGGTGCTTGGTCCCGGCCCCGCCAGGCTACAGGACGCCCTTCCCATGGCCGGCCAGCCGGGAGCTAGCGTGGTTCGCCAACGTGCCTCACCGGGAGCTCACCGTCGAGAAGGCCGGCCAGAATTGGATCCGAGTCGAAGGCGAACGGTTCAGATTCCCCGGCGGCGGAACCATGTTCCCGCGTGGCGCAGCCGCCTACATCGACGACATCGCCCGCCTCATCCCCCTCAGCGACGGCACCGTCCGGACCGCCGTCGACACCGGCTGCGGAGTAAGCCACCAACCACGACCTCTGACCCGGCCGGCACCTGACCGGACCGGCCCGGTCAGGTTTTAAATATTCTTCCCCGTCTTTGCTTTAATTCTCATTTATTAAATTCCATTTTAATCATATCCCAAACGATCTCTCTCTTTATTTTGTAAGAAATTTCCATTTTTTCTTTCTTTTTGCTAATTTAAAAAAGAAGACACAATCTCGAACCGGACCGACCCGGCCGGTCGAGTTGCGTGGTAGCTCCGGAAAGTACCACGCGCGGGGGGGCCACGAGACTGTCATGAGTTTTTTTGTCGAATTTTAAGGCGTGCGGTCGCCGGAATTTAATGTGGGGATTACTCCAAGGCGTCCGTTTCAGTGGGACCCACATTTGGAAACCCAATTTTGGCAGAAATTGAGACGACCGTTACCTCCCCTGATGGTATTTTTGTAAATTTTCTTTCCCGCGGAAATTTGTTTGTTTTTTGAATTTTGTGGGCATGGATGCAGGTTGCGAGCTGGGGGGCCTATCTGCTGTCACGGAACATCACGGCGATGTCGTTCGCGCCGCGGGACACCCACGAGGCGCAGGTACAGTTTGCATTGGAGCGGGGGGTTCCGGCGATGATCGGTGTCATGGCGTCGAACCGGCTGCCTTACCCGTCGAGGGCCTTTGATATGGCGCATTGCTCCAGGTGCCTCATCCCCTGGCACCTCTATGGTAAGCATTGTGATTATAGTGCGAGCAAATTGAATTTAGTTTGAAGTGTTTTGGTCATGTGGGTGGCGGAATTTTGACTTAATTGTTGGATTAACAGACGGAATTTACTTGATTGAGGTGGATCGGATTCTGCGCCCTGGGGGGTATTGGATCCTGTCCGGTCCACCGATTAATTGGAAGACTCATTGGAAAGGTTGGGAAAGAACGAAGGAAGATTTGAATGCGGAGCAAACGGCGATTGAGACAGTGGCGAAGAGTCTCTGCTGGAAGAAAATTAAGGAGAATGGCGACATTGCGATTTGGCGGAAGCCCACTAATCATATTCACTGCAAGCGCAACAGGAAGGTCTTCAAAACTCCCAAGTTCTGCTCAGCGCAAGACCCTGATGCCGCTTGGTACATCATCTTTAACACCCTTGTCTTTAAAATACCTTAGTTATATACAATAGGATTGCAAATGATATTGGATCATGCAATTAATCTATAAAGTGTTTGCTCAGGTACACAAAAATGGAGGCTTGCATTACTCCCCTCCCCGAGGTGGGAAACATCCAAGAAATTGCTGGCGGGGAATTGAAGAAATGGCCAGAGAGGCTGAATAGCATCCCGCCGAGAATCAGCAGTGGAAGCATTGAGGGAATTACTGCAGAGATGTTCGTTGATAACAATGAATTGTGGAAGCGGAGGGTAAGCCATTACAAGAATCTGAACAGTCAGCTAGGGCAGGGCCTGTATCGGAATCTACTTGACATGAATGCACATCTTGGTGGATTCGCCGCTGCGCTTGCACATGATCCTGTATGGGTAATGAACGTTGTCCCCACGATAGCGAAGACCAACACATTGGGAGTGATCTATGAAAGAGGACTAATTGGAAGCTACCAGGATTGGTAATGTCTTATGCAAAAAGCTATGGTATTTAAAATCTTTGCTTGTAAATATTTCATGTCATAGTTAATGTCCTTGAACTTACGAATTTACTGCATTCATTTTGAGCAATAGTTATGAAATTCTACGATGTTAGTAAATATAAATCAATCAAATACGGATTTCATTTCTTTGGCAGGTGTGAGGCGATGTCCACATACCCTAGAACTTACGATTTTCTACATGCCGGTTCCGTGTTCAGCCTCTACGACGGAAGGTGATTAATCGATGACAATTGCATTAATGTATGTCAGATGGCTTTCATGAAATGCCAACTAATCAGTTATCTTTCTCTTTCAATTTCTGTTGATTAGGTGTGGCATGGAATACATATTGCTAGAGATGGACAGGATTCTGAGGCCAGAGGGAGCAGTTGTTTTCAGAGACGATGTCGATGTTCTAGTCAAGGTGAAGAGCATAACAGATGGAATGAGGTGGGAGAGTCAAATTGTGGACCATGAAGATGGACCATTGCAAAGGGAGAAGATCCTGCTGGCTGTCAAGACATACTGGACTGTCCCGGCATCGGGCCAAGAAGAAGGATCTAGCCCCAAATACGAGGAAAGTGATGTTGTTTGATCTAATTTCTTCATTTTGTTTTCCTTTTAACAGATAATTCATTCAATTGGTCTCCTTTTTTTTTTTGGTTTTTGTGGTTGATGTTTCAATGAGCTGTCTGTCTGTATCAATCCATAGTGAACATAACCCAAGAAAAAAAATTTAAATACGAAATGGGTTATTTTGTTTAATTTGATAACTATAGGTTATGATTGAGTTCTTGGGCGGGTCATCATTTTTTTTGGGTCAAGTTTGAATTATATTTAACTTTGGTAAGCTTATTGTTCCGTGCCCAACAAAGATTGAATTCATATAACTATTCTTATCTTGATTACAAATTTTGATTGAGTACTGTTTTTCTACCTTTTTAAAATTTATATGTCATTAAGTATGTTGAATGGTTTACAATTTAAAATGGATGAACGCTCAATCTGATTGGCCATCCATGATTTAGGATTCCTGGCATGTTCAACCATGCATGAGTTGCTTATAAATACAACTTATTGTGGCATGAAACAATTGGGTTAGCTAGTCCATATTTTTTTCTGTGTTGGAGTTGGCAAGCCAGTTTAATTTAGTTGCGATATCCGATGGGTGGGTGTCAAATTAGGGGGCAGGCGGGTTTTAATCACGGAGACGCGCATGTGCATCGGACCTAAATCCGATGGCTCGTGGTGCCTGAGCTCACCGAGACGTGCATCAGCCGTGTCTCATATTAACTTTTTTATTTAGAAAAGACACTGCTCATACGTAAGCGTTTTAGACTTTTTTTTTTCTTGGGTTCAATCTCTCTCGTTTTGGTTTTAGAATCTTCCAAGTCTACGCTTCCATGTCTGAAAAAATATTGGACTAGCCAACCACCCCAGCTTTTTTATACATTGATTGATTGCTTGATGATGTGCAGTTTTGGGGTTCCATGCCGCCCTAACCTACTAGACTTCTAACAATGATCTCATAATGGAGAAAAGGATAGCAAGGCCAGCTTTTGGACACTTTTCTTTGTAGCTTTTATCTATGTGAATCTGGAAAATCAAACTAGTCCAATGTGTTTACTTTTCTTGGTGATTGATTATGGGCTAAGAAGACAACATGGTCTAGATGCTTGAAATGCAAGAATGTCTTAAAAAGAAGAAAGCCACATCTGTCAGAGAGATGGAGGGCAAGTGAACTGGTTGTTGGCTGCACTTATTCCTCCTTTCTATTTAATTTCATTTATACTTTTGATCCCTATAAATGAAATGGAAAACAAGTGAACTAGTTGTAGGCCACCTCTGTATCCTCCTTTCGAGCTTATATATTCATTGCTTACCCAGCAAAAACAGTATAAGTAGGCCACCACCATTTGGAAGCGCTATAAAGAATGACTTTTGAAAGTTTAATTCAGTCTTGGAATTCTCAAAACTTGATGCTGATTTTTTGCAGATTGCCTTTAATAAACTAACAGTACATCAATGTCTTACAAAGGTATGGCACTGCAGTATGAGACCACATCTGATAATATGGGACCTACAACAAATTAACACCAGCAAACCATATAATATAGGAATAATTTATGATCAATGGCTCATGCGCGTCGTAAGACGGGGCACCATAAGCCGTCTAATTTTGATCTGACGGTGCTTGTTATATCAAACCTGCATGCCCCTGATTTGACGCACGCTTTCGGATTGAGATCCGCTCGAGGAGCCTCAAGGCACACAGACTAGTGTAAGCCGTGTCTCATTAGCTTAGTTCCATTTGCATCTAGAAGTGTGAAGACCCTTTCTAAGTTCATTTTGTTTTAACCAACTAGGGCAATATCATCTCATTCCCAGTTCACGTACACCCCATGCATGGCTCCCCTCATTGTTGTAGTTGAATCATGCAAAGGCCACTCCTCTCCTTCCTCCATGCCCTATAAGTTCATCTAACATCGTTCGTGAAAACTTGCATCAAGTCATCTGTTATAGTTCACTAGCCATTAATTACTAGCAAGTAGCAAGAGAGCCATGGCCAACGTGAAGACCCTCCTCCCTTTCTGCCTCCTCGTGCTCTTGGCCATGATGCTGGCCGTCGAGGGCCAGACCCCGACCCCGCAGACGTGCTCTGCCCAGTTGGCCAACCTTGAGACATGCGCGCCTTTCGCACTTCCTGGTGCCGCTACACCTAGCTCCACTTGCTGCTCTGCCCTTAGCTCCGTGCATCATGACTGCCTGTGCAACACCCTTCAAATTGTGTCTCGTATCCCTGCCCTTTGCAACGCTCCGGCCCTCAACTGCCGTTAGCCCCTCCTCCCTTTTTATCTTTATTTAGCATAGATTTATCTTTTAATTTCATTATGTTATCGTCAAATTGTACTTTATGTTATACATTATAGAGCATATAGACATGTCAATCAGGGGGGTTTTAGATGAGAATTTACCCAAGTGCCCAATAAGGCTATAATGGTCAATAGGGACTGGGAATGACCTAAACAATCCATGAACTTTGTTTTACATTTTGCTCATGCTCTTTATGAATTCTTTTGTGATTATGTTTCTCGTTTATTTTATGATGCAGCTGCTGCTTGATGGAGTGATCCCGGAGGATGATAGAATAAAGGAGATCATGTTGCAGTTTTTCTGTTTTTTCTTTTTTGTTCCTTAATTGTTGAGGATCCTTTTCCTGAAGTAGGGGAAATGATGCAAATGCACAAATAAGTGGCTGCAACTTTGTTACTGAAATAAACATAAATAGAGCTTCTTTCGGTGCTATACTTGGCAAAATAATCACTTTTAAGACTTGGTATTTGTTGTAGACACAAGTAATAGCATATGAACGATGCCTATTGGTTTAGTTGGATAAAGTTTCTTTGTCAGCAAAAAAAAAATGAACGATGCATGCCTATGTAAATGCCAAGATAAAAAAAGGAATAATGCCTTGAGTCAGGTACTAGGCCAAGATCACATGCAAACGTAAAAGAAACAATGGATAATGGGACCTACATTATCCAATTGAAGGGAATTGCTTCAACCCTTCAAACTACATCAACATCGAACTGGACACTGAGAAAGAAGCTAAAGAAAAAGAAACAAACATGGCAAAGCACTAGCTTGTAGGTTCCTCTTTCATCCAACCACCATGTCACTAAAGAGCCTACTTTGTATGGTGGTTCTAACAATATTCATGACGGAAAAGTTTCAGGAGACAGGTCACACGCATCTGTGTGAACCGAGTCACCTCAAGCCATCGGATATTGATCTGAGGACACTAAAGGCAGATGGTGATTCACGCTCTCTTGCCCTCTGATTTGACATCCGTCATTAGATCGAAATCCAACGGCTCATAGTGACTCTGCTGACACAGACCGTGTGAGCCGTGCCTCATAAAAGGAGGAGTCTATTCATAATTGTGCTGAAAAGTTGGGAATGGTAATTGTGATGAAACATTAGGATTGGGGCCCATGCTCACTGCCTACAAATTGTCTCCCATATAAGTTGTAAGTCTCTCTGCTTTGGGCCCAATTTGCCCATCCTTTAGGAAAGAAATGACAACACATAGTTGAATTGTATGTTACATGTTATTGAGTAGGACTGCAACAATGTTTTTGTTGGGATTGTCACATAAAAGAGGTCCTCTAGGCATATTGAATAAAGGTATAAAATCTTGCGCAAGTTGACTACATCGGGAGTCATTACCTTAAGTTTCATACGATCAGCGGATAACTTGGCTGATTCGTTTACTAAAGGGTTGTCGGCAGGACAAGTCTTTAACTCATCTAGGGGAATGGGGCTTAAAGCCTATGATTTAAGTCATCGTTAGTAGCAACCCATCAAATGGATGTCAAAACAGTATTTTTAAATGGTGAATTGGAGGAGGAAATCTATATGGAGCAGCCTGAAGGTTTTGTAGTTCCTGGTCAAGAAAGAAAAGTATATAAGTTAGTTAAATCTCTCTATGGGTTAAAACAGGCTCCTAAACAATGGCATCAAAAGTTTGATAATGTTCTTCTTTCTAATAATTTTGTTGTATGTACATCGGATAAATGTTTATATTGGAAGTCTTTTAACAATAGTTTTGTGATGTTATGTTTGTATGTTGATGACATTTTATTGTTTGGTGATAATGTGGATCATATCAATAAGGTTAAGGGTTTCCTTAACGAGAATTTTGATATGAAAGACTTGGGTTTTGCCAAAGTCATATTGGGCTTAAAGATTGATAGGACTTCTAATGGAATAGTTGTGAGTCAATCACACTATGTGGAGAAGATTCTAAAGAAGTATGGTTACTTCGATAAAAAACCTGTCAGTACGCCGTATGATTCAAGTGTAAGACTAAAGCAAAATCTTGGGGAAAGTGTGTCACAACTTAGATATTCACAGCTGATAGGAAGCTTGAGTTATCTGGCAAACTGCAGTAGACCGGATATATCCTATGTTGTGGGAAGACTAAGTAGATACACTAAGAGCCCTAATGAGTCTCATTGGATTGCCATTGAGAGAGTGTTCAGATTTCTGAAGGGAAGTGTAAATTTCGGTTTACATTATTCCGGGTTCCCTGCTGTATTAGAAGGATACAGTGATGCTAATTGGGTTTCAGATTCTGATGAAACAAAGGCCACGAGTGGTTATGTATTTACACTTGGTGGTGGGGCAGTTGCATGGAAATCTTCCAAGCAAACTGTGATAACAAGATCTACTACGGATGCTAAGTTAGTAGCTCTTGATAAAACTGGAGGAATGGCGGAATGGCTTAGGGATCTATTAATAGATATACCCTGGTTGAATAAGCCAATTCATGAAATTTTGATTCACTGTGATAGCCAATCAGCTCTTGATAAGGTTAAGAGTAAGAATCATAATAAGAGGTCTCTAGGCATATTGAACTAAGGTATAAAATCTTGCGCAAGTTGACTACATCGGGAGTCATTACCTTAAGTTTCATACGATCAGCGGATAACTTGGCTGATTCGTTTACTAAAGGGTTGTCAGCAGGACAAGTCTTTAACTCATCTAGGGGAATGGGGCTTAAAGCCTATGATTTAAGTCATCGTTAGTAGCAACCCAATCTCTCTGAGTGGAGATCCCACGACGAAGATTCAATGGGTAATAACAAGCTAATGCGTGACTTGGAGAGCACTAATATAATAAATTGTATGCTCGTTCCCGTGTGATGATGAGAGGGCTCTACTGCATATGAAACAGGATGACGAAAGTCTTAATGAGTCAAGGCTTAAAAAGCAGGGTATTGTTATGCAGATTACCCTTGGAGACTGTCACCTATATGAGTGCCACTGAGGTCGCAGTTAAGGAGAACGAGGGCTTGTTCTCTAATGTGCAATTCATGAAAAGATACAAGGCGCATGGCCATAAAGCACTACCCCGAATGATCTCGAAAAGGGAGTTACTCTAACTGTTAGGTTTGTCAAAGCTCTTGCTCTAAGGTTCAAGTTCAAGACTTAGTTCACTTCGAACTTGTGAGAGTGGCGGCCTACCAAACTAGGTGTAGGTTCAAACCCGCAAGGTACCTATCGCCGAAAACTTAGAGTACTATTACTCAATGTCTCATTCATGTGTCGTATGCATTTTAGTGTGTAGACTGGTTTAATATCAAGTCATGGTGGGGATTGTTGAAAATTGACTTGAAATTAAACAAATAAGTTAAAAAATGCAGCGATCGATCGGCAAAATAACACGATCGATCGTGTAACGATCGACCGTGATAAACCGATCGTTCGTAGTTACTGTAATTTTGTGAAATTTGGTTTTCGTATTGGCCCGATCGATCGGTATAAAAACGATCGATCGTAGTTACTGGAATTTTAGGATTTGTGCACCGCAATAAAACGATCGATCGTAATTGATTGATCAAAGCGATCGATCAATTACGATCGATCGTTTCATTGCGGTGCACAAATCCTAAAATTCCAGTAACTAACGATCGATCGTAATTGATCGATCGCAAAGCGATCGATCGGTTAAGCGGTTACAGCGAGTAAATGGCCGTTTCTCTGCGGAAAATTGCGTCTCTTCTTCCAGAAAAAGGCCCAACAGCGTTCTTCTATAAATAGAGAACGATTTTTCACAGAAAAGGGTTACAGAAACAACAAAAGAACTCATTCTTCTTCTCTCTTGATTCTTGGTCCATCATCGAGCAATAGAGTCTCATCTGATCGAGATCCAGTCAGTTTGATTTGAAGTGCAACTTTAAACTGACGGTGTAGTTCGTTGTATCTCGGGAACGGAACGCGGTTATTCGCCTGTGCACGGAGGGCGGCGTATCTGTTTCAAGGACAACGCATAGCGTGCCTCGAACCTGGTTCTAATTCTTATACTCATTCTAGTGTTTTATGTGTATATTTGTCAATTTATGTGCATAATTTGGTAGTATTTTGGCCCTCTTTTATGTGACAATCCCAACAGTTTTGAATGTGGAGGAACAAGGATGGGACCAAGGGCTTACAAGAGAATCTCGGAGCCCACTAAGCAGTGTTCTTCTGATATTACTCATCAAACCAACCTAATGAGTTTGACTTAGGAGGGAATTCAATCATCATAGATGGAATCCAAGTTCAGTTTGCTACTTGCAGTAAGCAATTAATTCAGCAGATCCCATTTTGTTCTAATCCCTGATTAGTGAGTAATAAAGGATAAGACAATCCAAGTTTAACTTGTAACACCGGATTGGGGGGACCCACAATCCCAATCCTATATAAATGCCTCGGTTGAAATTATTCAGTACTTCGGGCAGACCATGTCACTTTTACTCCCCATTTAAAGGGGCCGCCAATCAACACACTTAATAGTTGGAGCGTCGGATCGACTGCACCTGTAGAGTGAGAGTATATCCCGCATGGGATGCCTGGAATACTGAAGAACTTCTCATGTCACTGAGATATCGATAATAGTTTGTAAACCATAGTGAGAACATGTGAACCTTAACATGTGACTCTGCAATGTGCAAGTACATAGGTTTGGCTAATATTAGCATATCTCCATTGTCAATGTAGTGGAGTGGGGCTACAGACATGTACGGAAACGTGGTGGACATCTGAGATTCTGAATCCTAAGCCATGTGTGAAGTTGACTTGTAAAATATGCCAGCCAACTGTGCTGTAAAATTATGTCCAATCCTTGTCATGACCTTCCAATCCAGCTAAAGAAATTCAACTGGCATTCGGAATGTCGAGCTTTATTTGTTTGATTATTTACCCCAGAGTCAACTGAAATTGCATCTAACATAAAACTAAGTTCGTTTAGATGTTACAAGAGCATAAGATCTACATGAGTGGGGATGTGTATCACATGAATGCCAGACCGCATTAACATTTTGGCTGGCACTGAATTTGGGCTGAATCGACTCACACATGATGCTCGCATTGGCCCTATTCAAATCCACGGCTCGACCCCCATGGGGGCGTGGTATCATGCGAGCTTCATGCGGGCATCGCTGGCTGCGAGAAGGGCTTTTTCCATATTACCTGACACCACTATCTATTTTCTCATATTACTTGGATTTTTAACTGAAATGCCACATCACCTGGAAATATGACATAAACTTTTCAAAATACCCCTCTTCCCCAAATGTAACTTAAGTCTTCATTTTACTGATTTACAGGAGTATCCAGTTGGGAAAAAAGACATTCTGGCGAAGCTCCGTCCATCATCGTAGTTCAAATCACCGCCGGCACTGTCCAACCCGAAAAAAATAAGATGTCATGCTGAAAAATAGCAAAACTAGCGGGAAAGACCAAAGAAAATGCTATGATGAAGGGATTTTGATGTTAGACAAGGGAGCTTGCCCAACTACAAAAATTGAGATCTACATGTAAAGAAACACATATAAAGGCCACCCATTGGTGCTCGACCACTCGTAGACATCAAATAAGAGAATAAAAATGAGCAAAAGCGTGAAATACTCGTCAGCGAGCGACAAGTACAATTTATACATCTTTCTGTTATCCTAATGAAATAGAAGAGGAGGAAAAATGCAAAAAATGGGAAAAACGGATAAAAAATAAGTGAGTTGTGACATTTTGAAGATTGCCGTAAAAGCATATTTTCGTACGCACGACCCTATTTGAGGTCGTGTTTTCGAAAATACAACCTGAATAGAGTCGTGTTTTTATAGACACAACTCCATTCAGGTCGTGTGTACGAACACACGACCTCAAATGGGGTCATGTATACGAAAATACGTTTTTACGGCAATCTTCAAAATGTCACAGCTCTTTCATTTTTTATCCGTTTTAGCCTTTTTTTCGTTCTTATTTGATGTCCATGAGCGGTCGAGCACTAATGGGTGGCTTTTATATGTGTTTCTTTAGATGTAGATCTCAATTTTTTTAGTTGGGCGGGCTTCCCCGCTGCTCTTACATCAAAATCGTTTCATCATAGTTTTTTCTCAATATTTCCCGCTGGTTTTGCTATTTTCTAGCATGAAATCTTATTTTTTCCTGCTTGGATGGCGCCGGCGGTGATTTGAACCACGATGATGGACGGAGTTTCGCCGAAATGTCTTCTTCCCCAACTAAATGCTCCCGTAAATCGTTAAAATTAAGACTTAGGTTACATTTTGGGTAGTTTTCAGGTAATATGGAAGGAACAAAGGGATTACATGTAATATGAGAAATTGCTTAGTGGCACCAGGTAATATGGAAAAAGCTCATGCGAGAAGCATAGTACTACTCTTTTTACATTTGTAGAGCTTTTTCCATATTACATGGCGCCACTAGCCATTTTTCCATACTATCTGGTTTTTCTAGTGAAATCCCATATAGCCTAGAATTAACACCTAGAGTACCGAAAATGCCCTTTTTTGAGGTTGGTCGTGCCTTTGGTATCCGCAAGTTAAGAAGACATGATCACCTCGGCTCGGTTTTTGGAAGCAAAGGCAGCGATTTCGAGCGGCGCCCTTATTGACGTTTCCCCGCAGCTCCCTGCAACCGGCGAAGTGACCAATTGCAAGCGATTACACGAGTTTGGAGCATTTTCTGGCTAGGGTTTCTGGCGGGATAGTTTTTTGGTGGCTAGGCGGCGAGGAACAGTGGGAAAGAAGTTTTGGCTGGCCAGAGCAAATCGTCTTTGTGTCTGCCGGCGAGCAAAGGCGAAAATCATCGTGAAGATTTTCCTGGGCAACAACGCCTCATCTGAAGTGAAATACACCCGGAGAATAGCATAAAATTATCGGTAAGGTACAATCCATACTGATTTTTCTTTGAGAAGCTCCAACTTTTCAATTTGTTAATTTGGATTAAGTCATGTATGCGAAAGCACGAATTTATTGTTTTCGTGTTTTTGTGTACACGGTATGATATTAAGTCAGGTGTGTGCATACACGACTTTTCTATTTTCTTGTCTTTCTAACACGCTATTTTTCATTCTTTTGTACCTATCTCATTGTAGATGGATACACAAAGAGATGACTCAAATGAGCAAATACCAAGGGAAGAGGAGGATCTGGAATTTAATTTTGCACCGCAAGAGTAAAAACAAAGGGACAGGAAGAGGAATAGAGACACCTATAAAGAGAACTTACAAAGTGCGACCGGTTCTTCGGATGTATTGTCAAACCGGAGTGCTGAAAAAGTGTGCAGCCCTCCTATAGCGTCACGAAAGATGCGATGAACTGATTAAAGAAGTGGGTTTTGCCGTGATTTTTGAATCTAAGGAGGTCATAGTTTCAAGGAACCTCATTGACCATTTGGTGAGGTATTGGGATAAATCGGCCAAAGTCTTCAACATAAAGGGGAGGTCACTAAATTTCACAGAGCATGAAGTTGCTCTTATCACTGGATTGCCCGCAATTGGCAAAAATGTTGAGATCATTCCCGCTAAGGGAAACTGACCCCAAGGGAAATTCTTTAGGAAATACTTCTCCGTGAGGAAACCAGATATTTCTTATATAGAGGAAAATGATTGACAAGCTTAACATTGGAGCAATGAAGATGGCAGAGGATGACATGGCGAAAATGATCATCTGCCTCATCTTCTGCGTGGTTCTGTTTCCACACAACACTAGAGCGCTGCTACCGTGCTTTTTCCAATACATAGAAGACCTCTCAAGATTGAGCTTGTAAAATTGGCCCCAAGCAATCCATAAGATGCTGGTTTCTAGTATAACCCACACCAGCAGACAAGTAGGGGCAAGATGTGAAGGAGAGTCAGGGAGCGGTTGTCACGCCCCAGCACTACCCGACCCGAGCCGAAACCAGTCCCAAGGTCAGGCCAGCGCACGGGGGCGATGGTATTAGAAAATGGTAAAAGAAATAGCGGAAGACTTATGCCCTACCAACGAGCGGTCTAACTAACATAGTTACGCACGGCTTTGAGCAAGAGTAGATAAGTAGGACAAAAGTGGAGTTTAACTCTAAATTAGTCCACAAGTCTTAAACCCACATACTAAAATCCTGAGCCACATATAGGGCTCGAATATAAAAAGTCTAGAATAGGTCTGAACACAAGTACCAACATACACAATGTTCCATACTCAAACAAAGAGAAATAGAAAAGAAACAAAATAAGTCTAAGTCCAGAGGCTTCCACGCCTAATCCCATGCTCTCCCCGATCGTTCCTCATACAGAGGGTCCTGTCCATCTGCGTGTCATGCTACGTAGCCCCAAAACAAAACAAGAAAAGAGGAGTGAGTATAAAAACTCAATAATGGTTTTGATATAATTGGCGATAATCAGAAAACATCACGGCATGACGATATAGCAATTAACATCCATAATTGACATGATACACTATTTTCTCATCATGCACTCATATTACATAAACCTGCATAATAGTATCTCAATCACATACTTTCTTATCATGCATTCATATCACATCAACCTGCATAATAGTATCTCAATCACATACTTTCTGATCATGCATTCATGTCAGATAGACCTGCATAACATTGTCTCAATCACTTACTTTCTGATCATGCATTCATATCACATCTCATTCACCCTGCACGACAACGCGTCAAACACATGATACGCAATCATGCATAGCATTCATAATACACATGCATCAACCCAAATGGTGCATGCCTCCATCAAAGAGTAAACACAAGTGTTGCCACACATGCGGGACATAGTCAAGGCGACAAAGTCATATCATGGTCTGATTCCCACACAGGAAATGTAAGGTCGGGGTTGTCGACCCCTAAAGATGCTCACCCTGGATGATCCTGGCCAAGGATGTCCGATTCTCACACAAAGAACCTAGAGTAGGTGTGTTCGCCCAGGGACATCTCCTGCGGTGGGGGAGAGCCCAAATTCCCACACAGGGAACCCTAGATTACGTGGTAGCTGGTGCACTAAGCGTACCACTTTGGATTCTCAGGGTCCAGATGACAATCTTAATAATCTCATCCACAAGGCAAGTACACAACTCGCCCCCACATATCTCAATGTAACTAGACTCAACCTGGGGAGTATACATGTTCCACATATGACTGAAATCGAAAACATGTCCTTTCGGACCAACCAAGTTCCGATTAATTCACTGACCGATTAATCTGGCATGCAATCTCAATCATTGCATACAATCGATCAATTCCGGTTAAATAACGATGAAACTTCATTCATAAAGTCCAATACATGATGCATGATATCATGATACATCCGTGAGCAATACCTACGTGAGTTCCACACATAGAACGTGCTCCCAATCCATCCCCTCATGCATCTTAATCAAAGCATAAATCAACCATAATTTTATATGTGTGTGTATTCATGCACATTCTAATCACATGGCCGATGCTTTGACGTAATCTCATAGAACAATATACGCATACTTTTCAATTATTTTATAAGTTTTGAGTCCTTGAGTTTTACTCTATGTTGTGTGTCTTCATTTTGTTTTTCTTTCAAATCCAGTGTATGGGTATGATCTCGTGTGGTTTTTTGGTAAAAATATTTTTTTTCCTCTTTTTAAATATTTGTCTTCACATTGCACTTTTTTGCCTATTTTTGAAGAGTCTGGCCTGCTCCTAATTGAGTTCCGACATGGATCTTCTATACTGACTATAACAATATTGATTTTGTTGTGCACCATTTTTTGTTACTTAATTTTCCAGCTTTTGGATTGATATTAAAACTAACATATTGTGTTGCGTTCTGTTTCATCTTTATCAGTTTGGTTTAAATTCGGTGACCCAAACACTACTCGATCGGTGTTTGCTGAAATGCTTGCAATGTATTTCTAATAGTGAACAGAAACTAAGGTTGTTGTAAAGTGGTTCAATGGGCAGTTCACTTTGGCGAGACCATTAAGCAGAAGGTAATGGCTCTGATTAATTCTATACAAGAATACTAGAGATAAAAAAGTTGATATGTGCAAGCTCTTCGGTGGTGAACTGTGTCATTTTAGTGCAAAACTATGTGGTGCTTTGCTAGAACTAAAGTTGATAAATTATTTTGCTCAATCCACAAGTAATCATGTATTGAAGTGCTAAAATTCAGGATTCTTGTCTACCAGGCCTGTTAGTAGATCCTTAGCTTAACTGGAAAAAATGCTCAAGATTATGTGTTAGTGATCTTGAGAAATGGTGGTTTGAATCCACCAAGATCCTATTCAAATTTCTGGACACACAAGTTCCTCACGTTTTTGCTCAAACCAAAGCCAAATGTAAGTCACTAATCCATTTCTTTACCAGTATCATGTACGGCTAAAAAAGCAGCCAAATGTTCATGCACATTTTTTATCCACATTTTTTAACTATCATGTGTTCTTTACACACAACAGTTGTAAAAAACACTTTACAACCTGACTCTCTGTGTTTGTTTCTGCCACCGCAGAACTGAGATGGTGTTGGCAATACAAAAAACTGCTAGTGACCCAACTCAACCTTTTTCTCATTCGAAAATCACATATTTCAATAAACATCTAAAACATAGAGCAGCAACATCATTTTTTGACACAAATGCTTAAATAATGGTTTGACATAGAGCAGCAACATCAAAGTTTTCAAATGATTTAAACTAGTTCAAAATGCTTAAATCATCATACACACAAAATAAAAAATGAACAAGGAGCAGCAACTGAGAAAATTTCTCAGAACCCGTTACATAAAAGGGTGCTAAACCAGTTTTTTTAGTCTCCCCGAAAACAAAAATCATTCATTTAAGACTACTTATAAATATATCTTGATTCCATTTCCTTGACATAATCTTCCCAGAAATCAACAGAGGCCACCAGTCTCTTCTTGAGGTGCTTGAGATCTGTCCTTGAGCATCTTGAGAACTATTTCCCTACATTAGAAGTTTTAACTTACATTAGCCATTAATATATTAAAAAATGACACTATCAGCAGATAAACAAATTTGTGAAAAGTTACAAATTTGTTGTTAGTTCTAATTAGAAATTGTAAGCTAACATAAAAAAAAAGTCACAGGCTTGGGGTTACCAAAATCTGAATGAGGGAAGTATTTTCATTTAAAAATCATATTTACCACGAATCTGTAATTTCATCCAAAGGACAATATGCACACACACACACACACACACACATATATATATATATATATATATATATGTATATATATATATATATATGCATGAAAATAAGCATATTGTACAATTTATTACCTTGTCCACATCTCGAAGATTGTAACCTTTATATGGCCTTCCACCTTTAGCAGCAATTTCCATGCCTATCTCTTTTCCACTTTTAAGGCGCTTTCTGAACCCTTAGTTTTTGAAATATTAGGGGGATAAACATTGATCTATGTGGCCATTGTTAAAGACACTTAAATTACAATAAACCAACCAGTAGACAATACGACGAGAGAGAAATAGAATAGATGAGGGAGATTTTAATCCAATCAATTACCAAAAACACTAATCTACACAAAACATAACCAAACCGATAGATAATTGGCTACTTGATGAAATGATAGAGCCAAATCAACTACACATTCCAATCTAAACACAATTTTAATCTTATAACATATGGACCACTAATTGTTTGATGAAATGTAAGAGCCAAAAACATAACAAAAAGCACACATACACAACAGAAGCTTCTTTTGAACGGTGATTAAGACACTACAACAAAAATGGCTTTTAACGGCGGATTTATTTTTAACAGAAAATGATCCGTTGATAATATCCATTACTAGTGACAGAAATAAATCTGTCGTAAAAGGAGGAATATTAACGGCGGATTATTTTCGGCGACATGAGTCCGTGGGTATTAAGATTTATTACGGCCGATATTAGCGGCGGAAAACTTTCCGCTGGTATAAAACTGTTTTTTTCGATGGATTTTTACGGCAGAAACAAGTCTGTCGAAAATTTTTTTCCGGGCCTAAAATCCGTTTGGCATCGGGTTCCCCAAAATCCAAAAGCTCAAGCGCTCTTGGCGAAACCGAGGCGAGGCCGACTGCTGGGTTCGAGCATTCGATGGCGACGGCGGTCACGATGGACGGCGAGGTCGAAGGTGACGGCGTCCATGAACGAGGCGATGGGTGGTCCGGCGAGGTGCAGATCGTGAACAGGAAGAGAAAGGTCTCAATTTGGAAAGGGCGCGTTGGGAGGCCGAATTGGGAAGGTTGAGAGCCGATTCAGGAAAAAAATAAAACTTTGGGCTTTGTTTCAGAAAGGTAAGATGTCAAATTTCGTGTTGATTGGAGGAGAAAAAAATCTAATTTGTGCTGGAATGAAAAGTTTCATTTTTTGTGGATGCAATTTCTTTATCCAAGAAGGCTGATAAGTGAGTACGAAGAGGACGTTGTGCATCTGAGAGAATGAGAAGAGGAAAAAAGAGCTTTCAGTGAGTAAATACCTTAGTTGTATTTGTGCGAATCTACTAGTACTGATCTCTAAACATTTGATGAAAGGACTAATTGAAATGCATGGGTGGACATTACATGTTTGTTGAAATGCCCAAATGAGACATGTTTTTTTTCCAAATCAGAAAAATAGTTCTTTGCATGATCTGATAGGAACCATTAGTTACGGAGTGGAGTTAAATTACTGCACTTTTCATGGTGAACAAGGGACGTAGGCTTTCTGAATTCTTCTGTGTTTTTTTACTCTGGTACTGGTTTGATTGAGGAAGGTTGTTTTTCATTTATATGCCATTTGTCGTGCTTCTGGATTAATGGGTAAAAATGGCGATCACCTTCTTTGATTGATTCTTGTGTTTCTTGATTTATTGTACAATATCATCTAGGCCTGCCTCAAAAGAGGGCCATACTGTGGTAAATGCTCCTACATTTAGGGTCAGTGAACGTGCAGAGAAGCGAAGAGAGGTATTGTCTAGCAGCATTCCTTTTTGTTCTGAAACGCACTAGCTCTAGTAAAGTCACTTAAACTAAAAGATGGCACATTCTTCAAAATACATTTATACAGTCAAATCTTGATTTCTGGTTTCTCTTTTTTTACTTTCTATTAAAAGCATTGATGATTGAACTCTCTGTTTGCACTTATTTTTTGATGGACAGGAAGAAATGGATCCTAGGTCCTTTTCTACTTTCAGAGAGCGACTTCATAATTTGCGGGCAATTCATAGCTATTAAATTATAATTTAGAGCTTTCCTTAATCATGTCACCCTAATCTCATGTCTGTTCATAGCTTCGAGTCATTTTTTGCCAGTTGAATCATTGAAGTTTAATGTGGCCATCCTATGATTAGGCCTATTTGGTCAAAATTGAGTCAAGTACCTTATTCATAATAAAAAAGCTTAAATAGATGAAATGTAAATCTCATATGATATTTTACTCTAAATAGCATGTTTTAATTTTTCTGTTCTATTTGTATTCTAGTAAGCCTAAGGGAAACTTGCTGTTCATATAGGTTCTTGAATATCGTGGTGAACAAGTAAGGCGCGGTGTTGCTGATCTGAGAGAGGCTCGATATCGCTTGGAGGGGAAGAACTGCTGTGAGTGATTCTCTCTTTCTGTCCAAACTGCATATTTTCTTATTTAAACAAATTAGAAATCACCCATACCACTTGTCACTGCAGATTTTGTTATGTATTTTCTGTTTTTAAATAGCATACCTATTTTTACGCTTCTCTTTGTGATCAGGGAGGCATATGTCAGAGGGTTGTAAACTGCATTCTTGCACTTAAATCCTACAATGAATGGAAACAAGCTGGCGGAAATGGTTGCTGGAGATATGGCAGCAACTTGAAACCCACAAACTCTGGGAAATTTTTTATGCGGAAGCATTCTAAACCTCGTGTTAGGTTTTTTATCAAAAAATCAGTCAATCAATGATAAATTCTCGGAGGGCTTAGTAGAACAGTGGATGCATTGTGAGCATCTTCCTGAAGAATCCTCCAGCACTGTAAGACAATTTACACTTATTGGCTGATAGACATATTTGTGTTGTTGGTGTAAAGATCACTATTTTATATTTTTGTAGAATAGTTCCCGCCCTTTAAATACGCTTCTGCAAGAAGTTTTATGCGACAAGAAGCTGGAAGATGTTCCAGCAGTAAGTCATACATATACATACAGTTGTAATTTCTTTAAATGTTTATTTAAGCATTTGTGAAAAATGAATCAAAACTGCTCTGTGCAGCTAGTTGAAGCTCTGTTGAATGAAGTGATGAAAGAGTTTGAACATAGGTTTGCAACTCAAAATGAAATGGTAAGCATTTAGATCCCTATTTGGGCGCCACTTTTGTGTTAATTCTGTTGCTAGTATGAAATGACCATGTGTTAAAAGAGGAGCCGTTAATATGTCATGTTACTAGGTATAGCTATTTATTTTATTTCATGCAATTAATAACTGGCTACTGAAACTTTTATATGATAAATTTCTTTTCGCGTATTATATTCTACATTTTATTGTCTTTATGTGGGCCATTCAATCACATTTATGATTTTTTTCTACCATACAGATTAAAACAACTGCTAAGGAGCCTGTTGTATATGGCTTGAACAAATCTTTTTCCAAATCTAAGGTTCCACCTTCACATATGCTACATCCAATACAATGAGTATTTTAACGTTAATAATATACGCACTGAATAATATTATGCAGTTTTATAACAATGTCTTTTGTATTTGATAAAAAACACAACACAGGATACTGAACAAAAGAAAACCATGCAAGTGAAAAAAGATAGCTGCTTGCATTTAGGAATCGTTGATGGTGTAATGGTGCTGATTATGTTGTTTTTATCAATACAGCTCAAGAGTTTGATGGTAGTGACTCTGGTGCTCGAGCTGATGAGGCTGTCTCATGGAGCAAAATATGTGGTTCTGCAAAAACTGTATCTATTGTTCCAAGCTTCCCACATTATTACATGTATAAAGTATTTTTACCTTGTAAAGTTATTATCTTTTGGCAACATTGTAAAGTTATTTTTTATCAATACAAAATATAGTTTATGTGTACAATGTGGTACTAATTATATAAATAATATATGAAGATATCTTTTGTATTTATGAATAATGTTTATTATTTGGAATAGTAGCAGCATAAAACTGCTGATTTTTTTCTATTTTTTCGAGCTCTATACCGACAGATAAAATCTGTCACAAATGACCTCAAACCGTCACAATAAGTAATTAACGGAGTCTAGAGTCCGTCTTCAAAACAGTCGCTAAAAGTATACACCGGCGGCAGAAAACCGTCGCTAAAATACACTTGCGACAGAAAAAAATCCGTCGGAAATACTGTCGGTAAAGATATTAGCGACAGATTGGCAATTTTCTGTCGAAATGTCATTAGCGGCGCCACTTATAACAACGGACCGTCTAGCGACAGATTAAGAACTTTTAGCGACAGCTTTTTCCGTCGCTAAAAGCCAAATTTGTTGTAGTGAGAGCTTAGAAGTCTAATACCTATGGACAGAGGATGCAGCAATGAGGGAGGAGAGATGAAGGCTGAGACGAGGAGGCGAGGCTTAGGCGGGTTCAACTATACCAAAAAAACTACATGAGATCAGACTCATTTGTTGGATTTTAAAGCAAAATAAAAACAACACACAACATAGAGTAAAAATCAAGGACTCACAGCTTTTACAATAATTGAAGCGGCCACTTTCCCTGCATTAGTGATATGCACGAAGAAAAAGACGATGCTCTAGAAGTAGGCCCTGAATCTGAAACACTCTGGTGCGAGGAAAGAGGAGTGGTCATCCTAGGCGGGGTCGACTGTCGGGACGTCGAGGCTGGGGAGGAGGGATTGGCCCGGGGGAAGGAACGATCTCCGTCTGCCGTTAGAGCGGGAAGATAATGAAAGGGGAGATCTGGCAGTAGAGGTGCTCGCGTGCGCAGCTAGGGTCAGGGGAGGAGGGGGCGTAGCCAGGGTCAGGTGAAGAAAAAAAAACTATCGGGTAGGGAAGGGAGCATTATAAGAATTAGTGGGTTAAATGTGATTGGCTGTGCTAGCGCCAAATTGTGAGTCGTGAGATCAAAATCGAGTGGCCAAGATTGACCACAGCTCATCCGTCTTACTAAAACCTGCAGTTCACTATATCATCTCCCTGTAAGAACAATCTTTTGGGTGGTTGGATTCCGATCCAATGGTAGAAATCAAATTACCGGGGAAGAAGTGTGAACCATCACCCATGTTGCCACCAGATCAAGATCCAATAGCAACGAGTTGAACTGGCCTCATATAAGCCAAATGAGAGTGATCTTATTTAAACCTTTTCTTATATCAATAAGAGGACAATCCAATTCTAGTTGCTCCATATGGTCAATTTCAGTTGATTTTGAACCTCTTCTTCCCTAATTAGTTGGGGTTTTCACCACGTAATATAAATTAACTGTTTTTCAGATAGAGTATCTATGACAGAAAGATAAACTAAGGAAATCGGATACTTAACATGGAACGGAGTTTTCAAAAAGATGATTTAGCTGGAGTAAGATATGAGGGTAAACGATTAATCAAATACGTGGCCATGAGAACGGCTTTAACTTAAAATCGAGAGGGAACAAAAGCTGAGACCAAAAAAGAATGTGCTGCTTCGACGATGTGTCGCCTTAAGAATTTTTGCATGCATTTTAATGGCACTTACCATGAGGCCCGCTTGATCGTTATAGTATGACAATTTTTGCTGAAGTGGATTAATATGTCACCATTGTGACGTCTATTCATTATAGCCATCCATAAATTGGCTTACTTCGCATAGTTTTAACGTGCACTAATATTTGGCCGCTTTCCATTCTACTCCTGGTTGCTTGTCCATTCAAAACTTAATTTAAAAAGTGCCACTTAATTTATGAGCCTTGATTATGTTCTAATGGCTAGAAGCCTAGAACTGCCCCTCTATGCTTGGCAAATGGGGGTAGCTTTCCTTTCTTTGAGGTTCTTCCCTAGAGTAATTGAAGCATAAAATTCAACAATCCACATGTCTAGGACCCTAAGCAGCCCCGCCTCCCACAGTCATAAAACTAGATTCAAGTACAATAGTCTGACATTGCCCCTAATAATGGAGAGCAGATACTGGCTCTCACTGCGGTGAGAATCAAGTTAGCTGGTAGCTGGGAAAAATCAACCCGACCCTAAAATTGCCTAATTGACCCGATTTTATTGCAAACTAGGGTTGATAAGGGTTTAAAATTTTTACTCTCTTTAAAATATTGTTGGGTAGGATAATTACCTGCAGAACCCCGACCCCAACCCGTTGTACCTATTATAATATACGTTTAATATTTAATAATTTAATTTTTTAAAGCTAATTTTATTTTTAAATCACCAAAAATTTTATATTAACTTTATCTATATTAAAATTTAGTTAAATAATGGACAATTTTAACTTTTTAAATACTAGATTAGCAAATAAAAATATTTATTTTATTTATTTTTTTTAAAAGTAGGGTAATTACCAGACCCTATTTAGGTAGGGTCAAGGAATTCCATATCAGTGATATATCGCAAATACATTGATATTGGGCCTCACCCGATAAAACGATATGGTATAATATTGCTTTTTCGAATTTTTTACAATATCGGATATATCGCCATTTCTTTAAACAAATATTTTTAAAAAATGGGAAATTTTTAATAGAAAAGGCAAAAAAATAACTTTTCCATTTGTTTTCTATCCTAATATGTATTTTTATGCATATTTTAAAATCTATGCTCTGTCTAAATTAATATAACTCATTTTGGAAGTTAGATTTTGAAATTATATGGTAAAAACTAATTTTTAACCACCGATATTTTTTTACAAATATCTCCGATACATCACCCTCTACCGTCTATACTCTATTACATGTTTTTTTGGCAACTTATACTATTTTTTTATCATTCAACATATACTATATTACTTGTCTATATTAGTGAACCTAATCCACTTAATTTTGTTTCATTTTGGCCCTGGAACGCAGACAACTAAGATGGACCAGACAGAGTATATGTACTATGGTAGGAAAGCAATTTTTTTTCCTAACCCGTTTTAGTCCCGTTTGCAACATGCTTTACTGTTCCCAAGTCCCAACAGACCAAAGGTAGACCCCTCCCAGTCCAATCTCCCCAGTCTAAATTGGTCCAAGTCCAACCCCCTCATGTCAGCCAACCCCAAAACCCCTGAGCTCCCCCAGGTTTTAGGAACCATTCCAGTCAGCATTCCTCGTGCGCTCCGAAGAAGGGGGAGATGGGGGCGCGATCAATTATTCGTTTTGGGAATAAAAGTAAATCAACTTTTATGTTTTTTGCTTGGACCCACTCAAAATAAGAGTGGAATATCACAAAATTATTCCCCCCCCCCCCCCCCCCCCCCCCGGGGTACACATTGACCATGTCACTTTTACGCCAATACAAAAATGTGGACATAAGAATCGTGACAAATTAAGGATTGAGGCCCACGTGTTAGGGCTAACTGGAGAAATTAAATCGTCCACGAGGCTTGCCATGAAGGACTTGAATCTGTGTAACCAGAGGTGAGAGAGTGAAAATCGATGGCACACATGGAAAGTAGCTTGTGTTAGAAGTGGGTGTTAAAGAGGGAGTTATAACCCATATTAAAACCCACTTACTATTGATATGAATGAGTGAATTGGGTGAAGGATGAATAGTCCCACATCCACACCA
The DNA here is from genome assembly GCA_039654745.1 of Houttuynia cordata. Taxonomy (NCBI): domain Eukaryota; kingdom Viridiplantae; phylum Streptophyta; class Magnoliopsida; order Piperales; family Saururaceae; genus Houttuynia; species Houttuynia cordata. Next base: position 7,670,518 of record CM077511.1, read on the forward strand.
AAGAGGAGTTGTGGATGGTATATAAGGTTTAAGTTTAGTCTTAAAAGTTAGGCCCTAGGGACACCCCACTTTTGTGGGGGAGAGAGATGTTGGACCCATCCACCTAGGTGGGCTAACCCACACGCGCGCGCACTGCCGTCCGGCCGGCCGGCTCGGTTCGGTAATAATATAATTTTGGGACAAATTCAATGGGTTTGGTTTTTCTAATTTATTTTGGTTCAACCAAAATGGGTCCATTTTATTTTTATGACCGTTAACGGACGGACGCGTCCGTTTAACGGGAAAGGGTTTCAACTGGCTTTAATGGGAAATGGTGTGTTTTCAACGGGCTTTAACGGGATTTCTATAAAGCTTGGAAAAAGGGGTTTTTCTGGAGAGTTTTTTACTACACTTCATCTTCCTCCTTCCTCCTCTCTTCTGTGAAAGTATTACACATCTATGGTTCGCTGCGCGTGCTGTTTGGAGTGCTACTACAGTACGTGGTTGATCGTCTTATCCTAGGAGGCAGACGCCCACGAGTCCTAAGCACCGTAGGGAGGGCGCATTCTGTCTTTAAAGACAAAGTACTTCACTTGATTCGATCATAACCTTCTTCTAACGGATTTATTATCATCTTTGCAAAGGTACACAGATCTATCATCCTTAAGACAGTATCAGTAAGTAAAATTTATAATAATCTTAAGACAGAATGTATTACTGTGCTGTACTGTAATTTTTATTTACTGTACTATACTGTCATTTGTACTGTAATTTTTGTGCTATTACTGAGATACTCTTCTGTGATTTGCAAAGTTACAGAAATGGCTACTGAGAACTTCACTCCGGTACTGATTCCCACTCGGGTGAATGCTCCTGTTCAAGTTAAAGGGGAGAAACCAGAAAAATTCAGTGGTGTGGATTTCAAAAATGGCAACAGAAAATATTGTTTTATCTTACCACGCTGAATTTGGCCCATTTCCTTAAAGAGGAAGTACCCGTTCTCACTAAGGAGAAACGGGAAGACAAAACGGCTGTTGCGGCAGTAGATGCATGGAAACATGCAGATTTCTTATGCCGTAATTATATCCTTAACGGATTGGACAACACATTATATAATGTGTACAGTTTGATGATAAGTGCTAAGGCATTGTGAAAGTCTTTAGACAAGAAGTACAAAACTGAATATGCTGGAACGAAGAAATTAGTGGTTGGCAAATTTTTGGACTTCAAAATGGTGGATTCTAAGACTGTGATCAATCAAGTTCAAGATCTCCAAGTTATCCTACATGAAATTCATGCAAAAGACATGACTTTAAGTGAGTCTTTCCAGGTGGCCGCAATAATTGAAAAACTACCACCATCCTGGAAGGATTTCAAGAACTACTTAAAGCATAAGAGAAAGAAGATGAACTTGGAAGATCTGATTGTGAGGTTAAGGATTGAAGAGGACAACTGTTCTTCTGAAAAGAAAACCGGGGTTCATGGCATGGAGGCCAAAGTCAATGTTGTGGAACAAGGGCATAAAAGTAATGGCTTCACCAACAAAAAAGAGGAAGCATCCTGGGGGTCAGTCAAATAATGACTCCAACAACACCAAGTTTAAGGGCAAGTGCTATGTGTGTGACAAGATGGGCCATAAGGCTAAGGATTATTACAAACAGAATAAACAAGATGGTTTCAAGAAGAAAAAGGCGCAAGCCCATATGACCGAAGTGAAGAATATCTCCACTAATGTGCATGATATCAACCTTTCTGCTGTGATTTCAGAAGTGAATATGGTCACTAATGATAGAGAATGGTGGGTGGATACTGGGGCTACCCGTCATGTGTGCTCAAACAGGAGGATGTTCTCCACTTATCACTCCATGGAAAATAGTGAACAAATATTTATGGGCAACTCTTCTACTGCCAAGGTTGAAGGAATTGAAAATGTGGTGCTCAAGATGACTTCGGGTAAGGAACTCACGCTCAACAATGTGATGCATGTGCCAGAAATTCGAAAGAATTTAGTGTCTGGGTCATTGCTGAGCAAGAATGGCTTCAAATTGGTGTTTGAGTCTGACAAATTAGTTTTGACTAAGGGTGAGATGTATGTAGGAAAAGGGTATTTAAATGAAGGGCTTTTCAAAGCTCAATGTATTAAATATTGTACTTGCTACTTTTAATATGAATGAGAATGCTTCTTCCTCTTATATGATTGAGTCATGTGATGTGTGGCATGGTAGATTAGGACATGTTAATTATGATGCTTTACGAAGATTGATTAATATGGAATATCTGCCTAAATTTAATATTGACTTTAATCATAAGTGTAAAACTTATGTGGAATCTAAATTAACAAGAAAATCGTTTCAAAGTATGGAAAGATGTACTGAACCTCTTGAATTAATTCACAACGATGTCTGTGACTTAAAATTTGTTCGAACAAGAGGAGGTAAAAAATACTTTATTACATTTATTGACGATTGCACTCGTTATTGTTATGTGTACTTGCTGAGAAGTAAAGATGAGGCTATAAACATGTTTATATTATATAAAACAGATGTTGAGAATCAACTTGGTAAGAAAATAAAAGTTCTAAGAAGTGATAGAGGTAGGGAATATGAATCACCTTTTGGTGAATTCTGTTCACAACATGGTATTATACACCAAACCACTGCACCTTATTCACCACAGCAAAATGAAGTTGCTGAACGGAAAAATAGAACTTTAAAAGAAATGATGAATGTCATGTTAATCAGTTCTGGGTTACCTCAGAACATGTGGGGGGAAGCTTTGCTTTCAGCCAATTATATTCTCAACAAAATACCTCATAAGAAAACCTTGCAGACACCATATGAGTTATGGAAAGGTCGAAAGCCTTCCTACAACTTCTTAAAAGTATGGGGGTGTCTAGCAAAAGTGGCAGTCCATAATCCCAAGAGGATTAAAATTAGACCAAAGACCATTAATTGCGTATTCATTGGTTATGCCAATAATAGCAGTGCATATCGTTTTCTTGTTCATAAATCGGATATTCCTTATGTAAATGTCAATACTGTGATTGAATCAAGGAATGCTTCATTTTTTGAACATATTTTTCCTTGGAATTCTCCACAAAATGAAAGTTCTCTTAAAAGAACTTTGGATGTTGCAAAAGACACTAGTGATGACAAAGAGGGAGAAGATGATGAACGTAGACGTAGTAAATGTACTAGAACATCAAAATCCTTTGGTCCAAATTTTCTAACTTATTTGTTAAAAAATGAGCCTCAAAGCTTTAAGGAAGCCATGTCTTCTTCTGAAGCACAATATTGGAAGGAGGCTGTAAATAGTGAAATTAAATCCATTATGCAAAATCACACTTGGGAGTTGGTAGATCTACCTCCAAGGAGTTAACCTATCGGATACAAGTGGATCTTCAAGAGGAAGATGAAGGCTGATGGATCAATTGATAAATATAAAGCGAGACTTGTTATCAAAGGATACAAACAAAAGGAAGGTCAAGATTATTTTGATACATATTCACCAGTCACAAGAATAACTTTCGTTAGGATGTTAATTGCTATGGCTGCTTTATATAATCTTGAAATACATCAAATGGATGTAAAAATAGCATTCTTGAATGAGGAAATATATATGCAACAACCTGAAGGGTTTGTTATACCGGGTCAAGAAAACAAAGTGTGCAAACTTGTTAAGTCTCTTTATGGGCTTAAACAAGCACCTAAGCAATGGCATGAAAAATTTGACAAAATGATGATGTTAAATGGATTCAAAATCAATGAATGTGACAAATGTGTTTATGTCAAAGCTAGACCTGAAGGCTATGTTATTGTATGCCTCTATGTGAATGATATGCTCATTATTGGTAGTAATGATGATATCATTAAAGCTACTAAGAGGATGTTAAACAAACAGTTTGACATGAAGGATATGGGTGTTGCAGATGTTATACTAGGGATGAAAATTACTAGAACATCTGATGGATATGTATTATCTCAATCTCATTACATTACAAACAATCCTAGACAAATTTAATGAGAATGATAATCGTCCAGCGAGAACACATGTGGATGTGACATTGCATTTAAGCAAAAAACACGGGTGAGAGCATATCACAACTCTAATATTCTCAAATTATTGAAAGTCTCATGTACCTCATGAATTGTACGAGACCGGACATTGCATACTCAGTAAGTAAATTGAGCAGATATAATAGCAATCCAGGGGAAAACCACTGGAAGGCTCTAGTCAGGGTTCTTAGATATCTAAGATATACCTTGAACTATGGACTGCACTATACAAGGTATCCAGCAGTACTAGAAGGGTACTGTGATGCAAATTGGATATCTGATACAAGAGACTCCAAATCCACAAGTAGATATGTTTTTACTCTTGGAGGTGCAGCAGTATCTTGGAAATCTTTTAAACAAACGTGCATTGTAAGATCCACAATGGATTCAGAATTCATTGCACTTGATAAAGTAGGCGAAGAGGCTGAGTGGCTTCGTCATTTTTTAGAAGATATTCCAATGTGGGGGAAACCTGTGCCACCTATATGTATTTATTGTGATAGTCAATCTGCTATAGGAAGAGTACAAAGTAACTTGTATAATAGTAAGTCTCGACATATACGTCGGAGGTATAATACCATAAAATAATTGCTCTCTAATGGAATAATTTCTATTGAGTATGTTAGGTTAAAAGAAAATATTGCGAATCCGCGTACAAAGGGTTTGACCAAAGAACAAGTGAGCAATTCATCGAGGGGAATAGGCTTGAAGCCTATACATTAAGAATTACCATAATGGCAATCCAACCTAGTTGACTGGAGATTCCAAGATCTAGGTTCAAAAGGGACAACCGAATTGTGGGGGATTCAAGGGGAATCACTATGGAGAAAAAATCTCGTTCCCATTCCTATGATGAGATAGTGATGCATGCTGAATGAATCAGGATAAGCTTTGCTTTTAATGGTTCTCATAGCTTGACTTAGTTCGAGTGGGGTATTGCAGGATGCTCCTAATGAGAATCACCTATATGAGTGTGAATGGGCCACTTCTATGAGAATTTTAAGGCTAAATCTTCTAGAGCACTCATGAAAACAAGGTTTGTTCGAGGCCAAAATGAACAAAGCCATGAGAACCACAGTGTGTCTCAGAAGTGATTGTGTGACTTCTATTGTCTTGGTTTACACAAACGGCTGAACAATTTAAGACATCACGTTCACTGATTAGCCAGTAAACCCGATAGTCTTCAGAAGGGAAGGTTCAAAGCCGAAAGCTACCTCTCCCCCATGCATGATCTTCTCAATATTTGCTTTCACAAGTTTTCTGCATAGTTATCCAGCCAATTCTCATTCATGTAGGGGATTGTTAGAAGTGAGTATTAAAGAGGGAGTTATAACCCATATTAAAACCCACTTACTATTGATATGAATGTGTGAATTGGGTGAAGGATGAATAGTCTCACATCCACATCAAAGAGGAGTTGTGGATGGTATATAAGGTCCAAGTTTGGCCTTAAAAGTTAGGCTCAAGGGCCACCCCAGTTTTGTGGGGGAGAGAGATATTGGACCCATGCACCTAGGTGGGCTAACCCACATGCGCGCGCGTCGTCGCCGCCGTCGTCCGGCCGGCCGGCTCGGCTCGGTTCAGTTTGGTTCGCACGCGCGGCCGGCCGGGCCAGGCCGGGTCGGGTCGGGTTGGGTTGGGTTGGGTCAACAAGATAATATAATTTTGGGACAAATTCAATGGGTTTGGTTTTTATAATTTATTTTGGTTCAACCAAAATGGGTCCGTTTTATTTTTATGACCATTAACGGACAGACGCGTCCGTTTAACGGGAAAGGGTTTCAACGGGCTTTAACGGGAAACGGTGTATTTTCAACAGGCTTTAACGGAATTTCTATAAAGCTTGGAAAAATGGATTTTTCTGAAGAGTTTTTTACTACACTTCATCTTCCTCCTTCCTCCTCTTTTCTGTGAAAGTATTACACATCTGTGGTTCGCTGCGCGTGCTGTTTGGAGTGCTACTACAGTACGTGGTTGATCGTCTTATCCTGGGAGGCAGACGCCCACGAGTCCTAAGCACCGTAGGGAGGGCGCATTCTGTCTTAAGGACAAAGTACTTCACTTGATTCGATCATAACCTTCTTCTAACGGATTTATTATCATCTTTGCAAAAGTACACAGATCTATCATCCTTAAGACAATATCAGTAAGTAAAATTTATAACAGCTTGTACTCCAAAAAGAGTTGGAGCACGCAATCCCTTCATGTGCGCGGTCAATCTTAGACATCGACGGCTATGGTCTTTTAGTTGCAAATCCCGCATCTTCCCTGCCTTCCTAATTAACCATGATAGTGAGCCCACCCCGCATCTTCCGTATCTTATATTTACTATAGAATAAGTACGAAACTATCACGTGCGCCATCAATCTAGATGATCCAACGGCTAACAAAACTTCCCTTGAGTTCGCTCAAAAGGATATACTTGGACACCATGATGTAGGCATATAATTATATAAAAAAACCATGATGTAGGCATATGACCCGCAGAGGAACCTTCTTCCATTCCAATTCAAGACTAGAATGTAAGCACCAGTCCATGTCAAACAAAGACTGGCCCTCACTCATCACTGCCAGCCTACAAAAATCCCTTCCTGGGCTTTGCCCACGCTTTTGGGACAGCAGACGACAACTCACCTCCGCGTCCATTCCCCGTGCCTCCCCCATGGAATGTCGTATCGGATATCGGTAAAATATCGGTAGGCCAAAGAGACGAAATATCGGAGATTTATCGGAGATATATCGGAGATATTGTGTAAAAAAATATCGGTCGTTAAAAACTAGTTTTTATCGTATATTTTCACAATCTAACTTTTAAAATGAGTTATACTAATTTAAACAAAGAATACATTTCAAAATATGCATATTAGGATAGAAAACAAACATGAAAGTTTTTTTTTTCAAAAAAAAATAAAAAAAATTTTTAGAAAATTTTTTTTTTTTAAAAAATATTTTTTAATTCAAAAAATACCGATATATCGGTCCGAAACCGATATCGCCGATATATTTGAAAAAACGAGATTTAAGGGTATCGGTGTATCGGTTTGTGTCCGATACCGCGGCGAGACGATTTTCCATGGCCTCCCCCCTTGCCCCCTCCTATATATTCAACTCCCACCTCCCTTAACTTCCAACCACAAACTACAACTCTTCTCTCCACTAGCTCAATCCCTTTCCAGCTCAATTAACATGGATACTCTCAGCTGCGACTCCAAATGCCCCTCTCGGGCCGAAGCCACATCGCCCTCGACTTCATCGCAGGAGCTGCTCTACTGCGCCAAACTAGCCTCTAACTGCCCGAAGGAGCGCGCCGGCCGGAAGAAGTTTCGCGAGACCCGCCACCCTGTATACCGCGGAGTGCGGCACTGGAATGGGTGTAAGTGGGTTTGTGAAGTTCGGGAGCCTAACAAGAAGAATCGGATATGGCTTGGCACCTTTCCGACGGCGGAGATGGCGGCACGGGCTCATGATGTTGCCGCCATGGCACTAAGAGAGAGGTCAGCGTGTTTGAATTTTGCGGACTCGGTGTGGATGCTGCCCATACCAGATACAGGTGATGCGGAGGATACTCGGAGGGCCGGGGCCGAGGCAGCGGAGATGTTTCGACCGACGCCGGAGGAGGAAAGTGAGGCCCAGAACTCAATGTCATCGACGGTACCGAAGGAGGAAGAGGCAGCAAGTGCAATTGAGTTGTTTTTGGACGATGAGATGGCGTTCGGCATGCCAGCGTTGCTGGAGGACTTGGCGAAGGCACTGCTGCTACCTCCGCCGTCGAGCCTCGCCTGGGATGCCATGGGCTTTAATACTGACATGGCATTCTGGAGTCATTTTGAGTTGATTTTTCTGAAATTTTGGATTTTTTTGGCTGAGTGTGACTTCTTTTAGTTAGTGTAATCTAAGCCAATAGATTAATGGAAATCATTAAACGACTTAATTTAGTGCACATCTTTTCATCTTCTTTCACGGCTTTACGGGACTTGGACTAGATTGGTGGCCAGAACTGGCTTGACTGATGATTACTTCACTTAATTGTAACAGGGTCATTTTCTTCTAATCTATTTGAGTCAATTTGAACAAGGGAATAGTTTTTTCTTTTCTTTTTTATAACAAGGGGTGCCCAAATCATTAAGACCGGACTAGAAGGGGCAGGGCAACTAGTCTCTTAGAGCACCCTATCCCCCCACCAATCCCCCTGGTGGTGAATACAAGAATAGTTACCTGTTTCGTTTTCAAAAATATGTGCCCAGCACATTGTGAGCCATCAAATCTTGATCGCCGGGCAATGCTGACAAACCTGCTTACCTGCATGATCCAAATAGGGAAATGATATTTGTACAGCAGATTCCTACACATTTTCCATACACAGCTAATGTGTATGGAACCCCACATCAGTTCACCCACTCATCAGCTGTGTATGAAAATGTGTAGGAATCTGCTGTAGGATTATCACTGCCCATCGAAATAAAGTGGCAGGAAAAATAGCACTTGGCACACGCTCAACCTTTTAAGCGAGAGCCATTGAATCAAAGAATATCGGGAAGAATGAATAAAAACTTTGGGTGCATTTGGAAGGGTGACAGTTGCCAACTATCAGGCTGATAATCCCTCGTCAGCCCAAAAAATATTTGTGTTGGTGAAAGTAGATAAATCAGGGTTGACGAGGAATTTTCACCTTTCACCCAAAAATGACAACTATCATACTTAATACCCTGATGCTCAATAAAGTGAGCATCTGAATGACGAGAATCTTCACATATTTTCAACATTTATTTTCGTCAGCACTCCAATTGAGGTGATTAATATTTGGGCAGGCGAGAATCATCACCTTTCATGTTTTATCATCCAAACGCACCTTTTGTTATCGAAAATGTTATAAAGATGATTGAGAGTGAAACAACAATGAATTCAGTAATCACTAAACAAAAGCACTTATGTATTAGTTGAGCGGGAGCCAAATGAAAGTAAGCTACTATTGGGGATAGAAACCAACAGGGTGTGATGGGTTGGCCAGACCAATACCTTGTGAACCGGAGATCCTAAGTTCAAACTCCATGTCCGTTGGGCCACCTGAACGAATTGTATCCCGATTTACCTAGTGCATGCGATAGGTGGGCCTTGTGCGGGCTTGATGACAAGATTGTGTTATGCTCCGTGTAGATTTGTATATACCTTTAGGGTCAGCTAATATTAGGAATTGCTCAAGTGATAATAGGGGTTATGTAGCCTTTAAGTCACTGAGTCTCATTTTTATTGAGCAGTGGGATCCACAGTCTAATAGAACAGCAATTATAGAGCAAAAAGGGGTACTTGTGGGGCTCTTTGGTACACAGGCTACTTAAGTTGAGCCTCATGGAGCATGCAGTTTACTACAAGAAAAATGTATGACCAGCAGTTTTCCAGCCTGTGGTAGTAGAACAAAATCGGGCATTAGCGACGGTTTTATTTCAGTCGCTAAAAGAACTGTAGATAAAGATATATTTTTATGACAGAAAATAAACCGTGGATAAAAGTATAGCATTTGCGACGGTTGGTTACGACAGAAAATAAGTGGTCGATAAGGATAACTATTCTCCACGGTTGTTTTATCCGTGGTTAAAATAAACCGCGGTTTGGTCCGGTTTACTTCATAACGGTCATCTCCTTTGTGGGGATGGCCTGATCCTTTTGTGGCAACAGCCATGGGCCATGGCGGTGGAGCCACTGCCGCCGTCGGCTTCCTCCTTCAGCGGCCAAAGGCCCTTCATTGGAAGGGCCGCCCTCCTTTCGTCCCCTATCCTCATTGGTGGGGCGACATCATGGACAACCGGAACCCGTGGGTTCCGGCGCCATTGCGACCAACGGCCTCGTCTACTTCTTCGCCTCCCCTTTGACCTGCAAGAAGGTATGGTGCGGGTTTCTTGTGACCGGGGTTTTGTTGATTTGTGTGGGTTGTTTGATTTGGGTGTGTAGGCTAATTTGGGGGCGTGGATCCGTTGGATTTTGGTGCGATTTTGTGGTTTGGGTCGGAAAGGCTCAATATTTGGGCTTGTTTGTCTGCTGGCTATGCATCCTTTCATAAGTCATGGCCACAACTCCTCCATCCATTGTTAGGCATTGAACTTGCTTCTTCACATTGTATCCTTGATGGGTACATCTGTAGTAGCTCCTCTTGCACTTATTTTGTGAAGAATATTAGGTACATATACAACTATATACGGAGGTAACACCTTCAGAGGCTATTTTCATAGTAATTTAGTCAGGGTAATCATGCTAAGATTATATTAGAGAATGTCATGAAAACGGCCAAGTTTTGTTGCAGCAAATAGGACTTTATAGTTCACTTGTGCATAAATAAGTTGATTCACTATTTCTGGCTGCTGCTTGGTTTGTTTTAGGTTAGAATATTTGTTGTTGTGATAGTTAAGGAAAGTGTTGGCCCAATATATTATTGTGTTAATTTTGTAGGGAAGTGAATGCGATCATAATGCATAGCACTAGTGTTTCTCTTGCCATGTATGGTTGTGGATAGCAAATTTTTCCCTTAAAGTGCATGATTTTCCTGTTGAAACTCAGGTTGCTATAAGATATTGTCCATAAGATAACTGTTTTAGTGACAATGATACATAAGTATGGTGGATAATTAGATAATAATATTCCATGATGCTACAAAAGGTATTCTGGACATAGCTTCGATTTATCTCTGGATAATAACAACACTATTGATATTGTCCTTCTGTGAACTCGTTACACAATATAAGTTCTGATATACAATATAATGTTATATTGTTCTGCAGTGCTCAAAGAATGTATAATCTGGACAATGAGTCAAAGCTGCTTCCTCTCTGGAGATGGGTATATTTGTTGTCTCATATAGGTTATCACATATCATATACACTGTATAACTGGTCACAGTGTCTGCTGGTTGATTTTGTTTAGGCAGAGCTCAGATTTCTTTGGAATGGTTACATGCTGGAGGTGCTCATAGAAAACAAGGTTTTTTTGTTTTTGTGTTCAAATGGAATTGATCTAGTGCAGTGATGACTAACAATCTAATGTGCCTTTTTTACATTGTGCGCAGCTTGATCCATATTTACTTCCTGTAATCCAAGGCAATATCCTAATAGTTTACTTACTCATGGCATCTATTATAGTTTGACATCCCCTCGTCTTCTACAAGATATATAGCTGTGAATGGAATGCGCCCCCTTGCAGTTTCAATCATTCCTCATGTGGTTTTCTTTTAGCTCTTACTTAATGGTAGTGATATATCTATGACAATAATTAGATGAGAGGGATGGGGATTTCGTCCCTATTGATTACAATTGTCACTTAGTTAGTGGCATAGTATATCTCTGTTCATTGTTATTGTTCGACTGTCTTGAAACATTGTTGCCCTCTATGCGTTCACAAGTTGGAAGTTTACTAAGTGATGATATTGGATAATTGGATGTTTTTTATTTTTCGTGCTGTCTACCTCCTCCAAATGGGTCCGGATCTTATAAACAATTGTGCACATACTCTTTGATAAAATCTATCTATTTGACAACTAGTGAAGCACTTTTCATAGATTTTTTTTCTTTCATGAGCTATTCATAAAAATGTACTTCATACCTGATCAATGATCTTAGTTCCAAATAGTTCATGGTTGAATCTCTCAGTTAAGCTCAGCCGCAATGACATAGTCGGAGTAAAATTGTCAAGTCGTGGATTTTAAAAGTATTATGGCTAATGTTGATGTACAATTGGAAAAATAAAAGTTGGCTCTTGATAATTAAATGACCAATTATTCTCTTGCTGGTGGTGCTGGGTAAACTACTAGCATATGCGTGTCATAGCATAAATAGAGTATGATTAAATCTGGCTGAAGCTAATGCATATGATTCAGATGAACAAATTTTCAATTGAATAACATCTCGGGCAGTTGGAGGCTAGTTTGGCGCAGTAGAGCAGCTCCTGCGATGAAGTCGAGGGCGATGTGGCTTCTGCCCAATGGGGGCAATTGGTGTCTCAGCTGAGAGTGCCCATGTTAATTGAGCTGGAATGGGATTGAACTAGTAGAGAGGAGAGTGGGGGGAAGTTAAGGGAGTTGGAAGTTAAGGGAGTTGGGATTTGAAAATATATAGGGGGCAAGGCCGCTAGGGGGGAAGCTTGGGGAATGGACGCGGAGGTGAGTTGGCGTCTGCTGTCCCAAAAGCGTGGGCAAATCCAAGGAAGGGATTTTTGTAGACTGGCAGTGATGAGCGAGGGCCAGTCTGTGTTTGACATGGACTGGTGCTTTCTTGAATTGGAATGGAATGGAAGAAGCTTCCTATGAGGGTCATATGCCTACATCTGGTGTCCAAGTATATCCTTATGGGCGAACTCAAATTTGTTGGTGGCTTTATTAGCTGTTAGATCATCTAGATTGATAGCACACGTGATAGCTTTCGTACGTATTCTATAGTAAACGTAAGATATGGAAGATGCGGGATGGCCTCACTATCATGTTTAATTAGGAAGGAGGGGAGGGTACCCACAGCGCACGAGGGATGCTGACTTGAAATGGTTCCAAAAACCTGGGGGAGCTCATGGGTTTTGGACTTCTGGGGTTGGCTGATATGGTGGGGTTTGACTTGGACCAATTTGGACTGTGGAGATTGGAGTGGAAGGATTCTATAATGCTGGTCTGTTGGGACTTGGAACAGCCTGTAAAGCATGTTGCAAACGGGACTAAAACGGGTTAGGAAAAAAATTGTTTTCCTACCATAGTACATATACTCTGTTTGGTCCATCTTAGTTGTCTGCATTCCAAGGCCAAAATGAAACAAAATTAAGTGGATTACGTTCACTAATATAGACAAGTACTATAGTATATGTCGAATGATAAAAAAAATAGTATAAGTTGCAAAAAAACAAGTAATATAGTATAGACTATTGAGGGTGTAAAATTTGTCTTTATGTACTAGGGAGCACAACATGGGACATAGCATGGAATGCCAGCTTGCCGATATATCGTTGATATATCGCCCATATATCAGTATTGGGCCCCACCCGATACATTGATACCACGTAATATTGATTTCCAATTTTTTTCTAAATATTTTAAAAAAAATTAGAATTTTTTTCTTTTGAAAAAAAAGGGAAAAAAATTGTTTCCTATTCTAATATGCATATTTTGAAATCTATGCTTTATCTAAATTAGTATAACTCATTTTAGAAGTTAGATTGTGAAAATATACGATTAAAACTAGTTTTCGACCACCGATATTTTTTTACACAATATCTTCGATATTTCGTCTCTTTGGCCGACCGATATTTTACCGATTTCTGATACGAAATTCCACGGGACATAGACGACTTTTGGAGTTGTTTAGGCGGGTTTGGTCAGCTTGTCAGCCTACTGCGAACGTTTGGAAATGGGTGAATGTTGTAGACCGTTGTCTACAAGAGAATCAATAGAGGAATACATATATAACTAAGAAAGTAAAACACATAAAATAAACTAAAGCTCCATTGATTCTTGGATAATGGATTAGGGAAGACCCCTTACATATTTATAGGCTATTAAGCCATAGTCCTAATTGGCATAGGATAGATCCTAAGCTATAGTCCTAATTGACATAGGATTACTAATTCCAAATTCTAATTCTAATCCTAATAGGGTCATAACATTCCACCAACGCTTCCGCATCACCTCGTCCTCGAGGTGCTCTTGTCGTTTTTGCAACGAAGGCAGAAATGCAAAAACTCAACTTCATCGAAATGCGTTAGACCCATAAATATACTGGTAGACGAGTTGCAAAGAATCCACTTCTGAAGAAAGCTCTGAATCAGGAAACATTGCACACAATATATATGGACATTCGACCTCCTTTTTTTTTTTTGAAAAACAGACTGACCCAACCCAAAGGGAGATTGAACCAAGCCCGGCCCGGTCCACAGTGGACCAAACCAATAGAAGAAGCCCGAGTTTGGTTTCGTCTTCCTCATCCCCAACCCGCAAACCAGAGCCATGAGAGAGGCGGTCAGGAAAGCGGCGACGGTGGTCGGAGGGCGTCGTCGGCCACAGAAGCTCAGACGATTGGGGCTATGGCGGAGGCAGCTTCGGATTCGTCGGAGGCGTCTGTGGTAGAGGCGGAGGTCCAGGCGACGGTGGAAGTATCGATTTGGGCATCGCGCAGGAGGCGGCTCCGGCGGAGGCGGAGGTAGCGGAATCGCAGAAGACGATGTCGGTATCACGGCCAGTAGATGCAACGGAGAGTACCACGACTGCGATGGCGGCAGCACCACAGCAGCGGTGATGTGAGCGGAAGAAAGTAGTTTTGGTGGTGGTGGAGGCACAGTCGCAAAAGGCGGCGGCTTTGGTGGCGGCGGAGACAGATCCGGTCGGACGGAGGGTGGAGGAGTCGAAAAGGCGCCACCTTGGCAACGGAGGTGACACAGCGGTGGATCAGGCGGTGGTTGCAGCTCGAGGTACCCAAGGCCACACGATGGGCGGCTGGAAATACGGAACACTCTAGAAGACAGTGGAGTACAGCGGCGACGAAAGACGAAATACGGCGGTGGCGGCGGGTTCAACGGCAAAGGTCGTGACTTTGGAAAAAACAGTGGCCACAAGAGCTGCCCAGAAGGCGGTTCGTCGACGGCCTGTTTCTTCCCAAAACCGTCATCGGCATCCGGTGAGGAGACAATCGCGTCGATGTTGTCGATCGGGACGGCGATGGTCGTCAAGGCCGTAGCTGGGGCTGAAGACACGGGCAGAGCGACGGTGGAGTATGGCGACAACTGGAAAAAGGGCCTCGTTGATGCCGGTGAAGGTGAGCTTCCTGTCGACGGTGACGAATCTGGTGGCAGCGGCATCCGGGAGAGAGTCGCTGGCAGATGAGGCTCTGCCAGCGGAGTGGAGAAGCGGCCTTGTTGAGGCTCGCATGATGGCGGAGGTGGTGGTGAAAAACCCCACCGCGGCTGGGCGGAATACCCGGCGCCGGCGAACTGCGGGAGAGGCACGGCATGGATTGGCAGCGTCAGGGAGCCAAAGGCGGGCAACTGGGCGAACCCCGACGGTGTCAAGTCCACCGCGAAGGTTTCTGACGACGCTACAGTCGGCCGGCGGCCATTGTGGGCTGGTAGAAAAATACTGATGCGGAAACACGGACGGAGAGGCGCCGAAGCTCGGAGGAGGAGCCGACACCGGCTGGCGATGGACGGACAGCAGGAGCGCCTCAAAGCGACGATCGCGAAGATGGTTCTCCTGATCGCGAAGATGGTTCTCCTGGTCGCGATGACGGTTGGACTCCGCAATCTCGGCAAGCACAGTCTTCAAATCGGTAAGTTCCCGCTCCAATTTTGCTTCCAATTCGGTTTCCTCATCATGGGTAATAGTGACAGTGAGGTGGGTTGGGTGGGAGCCGAAGATCGACTGCTCCGATACCAATGTTGTATACCATTGTCTACAAGAGAATCCATAGAGGAATACATCTATAACTAAGAAAGTAAAACACATAAAATAAACTAAAGCTTCATTGATTCTTGGATAATGGATTAGGGAAGACCCCTTACATATTTATAGGCTATTAAGCCATAGTCCTAATTGGCATAGGATAGATCCTAAGCGATAGTCCTAATTGACATAGGATTACTAATTCTTAATTCTAATTCTAATCCTAATAGGGTCATAACAGTAAACTACATACTTCAAATATGTTTGTATGATCAACCACGACCGTGGCCCTGGTTCATAGGATGCTAACGAAGAACATGTTGGAACAAGATTAAAACCAAGCTATCAGGATTGACACGGCTTACCTTGCTCACTAAAACTGGTGGCTCAATATATCTCCGTATATATATATATATATATATATATATATATATATATATATATATATATATATATATATAAAGAGAGAGAGAGAGAGAGAGATGAGTTTACATGAGATCGTTCTCATATAAGGAGTATGAGGCCAAGTTTTATTACCGTTAGATTCCGATCGGAAGGTGGATATCAAATCAGTGGGTAGGTAAGTGTGTCACATCAAGGAGTAGGTGAGATCATTATGGATATTTGTAGCCGTC
This sequence comes from Houttuynia cordata, assembly GCA_039654745.1. NCBI lineage: Eukaryota > Viridiplantae > Streptophyta > Magnoliopsida > Piperales > Saururaceae > Houttuynia > Houttuynia cordata. The sequence continues at coordinate 7,686,582 of CM077511.1, forward strand.
AGATCAAGATCTAACGGCTATGATTCAAAGTGGCCTCATATAAGCAATATGAGAACGATCTCATATAAACTTTTTCCATATATATATATATATATATATATATATATATATAAAACGAAAAATTTAAATAAGATCGCTCTCATTTAATCTAAATGAGGTCAATTCAAGTCGTAGCCGTCAGATCTTGACATATATGTGTGTGTGGAAAAAGTATATACGAGATCGCCTGATTTGGCTTATTTTGAAGCCATTCCACACTATGAGTTGGGTGGGTAATTCCATGGCTAGAGTAAACAAGACACTTTCTTTAAAAAAAACACATGTAGGCCTATTTTACATATTAGCGTTATTCTTTCGTACCACCTACCATTTAGCTTTTTCTTAACTTTAACTTTGTCACAAACATGACAAATTAATCCTAAAGCCGGTGATAATATTAAAAGAGTCCAATTTATATGAGATGCAACTTGCATGACTCAAATCCTCTTGAGCTGACATTGGGTAGGTAGTGAGTGTGAATCATCATCCACCACGAAGTCATCAAATCAAGATCCAATGGCTCAAGTTTACACAAGTCTCGTATAAACTTTTCCAACATTAAAAAAACACTCCCTCTGTCTTAAATTTATGTGCTTTCATCTAGTCATTGGGGTGAGAGACCACGGATTTACTGGTAGGGCCCATGATTAGAACCACGACTTTTTAGTCATTGGGGTGAGAGAGCCCACGGTTTACTGGTAGAGCCATGATTAGAACCGAGAAAACTGTGTTCCCCACCAAGGCTAGAAGACTTCCGGTCATACATTTTTTCGTGTAGTAAACTGCATGCTCCATGAGGCTCAACTTAGGTCTGAGTAGTGAAGAGCCCCACAAGCACCATTTTTTGCTCACATTGCTGTTCTATTAGACTGTGGGTCCTACTGCTCAATAAAAATGAGCATTTCTTCTTACGTAGTTATTAAATTAGGACGAAGAAGTAACTCTCAATGACTTAATGACTACATAACCCTTATCACTTGAGCAATTCCTAATATTAGCTGACCCTAAAGGTATATACGAATTTGCACGGAACATAACACAATCTTGTCACAAGGCCCACCTATCATCGGATCTCCAGTTCACAAGGTATTGGCCTGGCCAACCCATCAACACCCTGTTGGTTTCTATTCCCAATAGTAGCTTACTTTCATTTGGTTCCCGCTTAACTAATACAGAAGTGTTTTTGTTTAGTGATTACTGAATTCATAGTTGTTTCACTCTAAATCATCTTTATAACATTTTCGATAACAAGTATTCGTTCATTCTTCCCGATATTCATTGATTCAATGGCACTCGTTTAAATGGTTGAGCGTGCACCAAGCATTATTTTTCCTGCCACCTTATTTGCATCGTGCAGGTAAGCAGGTGTGTCTGCATTGCCCGGTTGACATGCAATGGATCAAGATTTAATGGTTCGCAATGTGCTGGGCATATATTTTTGAAAACGAAACAGGTAACTATTCTTGTATTCACCACCCAAAGGGATTGGTGGGGGGATACGGGTAGGACTGCTAAACGAGCCGGGCTCGGGCGGCCCGCAATTGTTCATCAATAGCCCGAGCCCATTAAGCAGTAATGGTTATAGCCCGTCAGGATACAAATGGTAACGGGCTGTTTAGTGGGCGGTTATTGGGCTATCAATATGGAAGACAACAGTAAGAGAGCCATTTCTGCGGATGTGGTACTTCAGAGTTAGAGCCAGTGAGCACCGGCTTTTTGAGCAAGGGGACGAGGGTGCCATTAATGTGGGAGGCCATGACCCAGTCCATAGCGCCGATGAGCTTGCCGCCGATGAAGACGACGGGGATGGGAGAAGGGGTGCTAAGGAGTCGCACCAGTGCCCGCTCCATCTTCTTCCCGCGGGGGTCCTCGTCCAGCTCGTACACAGTGGGGTGTACCCCCATACAGCAGAAGAGCAGAAGAGGCGCTTCACGACATAGCACATGCAGCAGCTGCTGATGCTGAATATCACCACCGCGCTCTCCCTGGCCAACCTCTTGACTCCTCCTCCCACTCCCACCACCTCGTGCCTCGCCTCCCCCATGTACACCCCCCACGCCAGCGCCGCCTAGTAATTCTTCTTTTTCTTCTGCAAATGCTAAAACCAGCTCTTTGGTGGTGGCTAACAAGTAAAGAAGAAACACAAGAACTAGAAAAAAGGCAAAGAGTGATGAATCAGGTAGAGGAGGTGGTTGGTTGTGGAGGAAGATTTGTAGGGAGGGGAGAGCATGGGGCATGCGACGCCTTGCTTTTGTTTTAAAAATAAAGGGGTAAAATGGGGCTTGTATAGGGATGGAACCGGGGCGGGTTTGGGCCGGGTATTGGCATACCCGGCCCCGGAACCATTTTAATTCTTCAAACCCAGCACCGTCCCAGACCCACCACGGGTCCAGTTTCAAGGACCCGGACCCGCCCCGGTACCAGAACTTGAAACCCGGACCCGCCCCGCCCCGCCCCGGTACCAGTTTTTTTATATTTTTAATGTCATATACATTAAACTATTAACTCTTTTAATTTTTTTATTAATAATATATATTCATAAAAATTTAAACTACTCAAATCAAGAGATATGAGTGCTTTCGCCCAAAAAAATATTCATAAAAAAAATAAATATGGGTCCAAGTATATGATATATATATATATACTATCTATCATATACCGGGGTCGGGTCCGGATTTTACATGAAAACCCGGACCCGACCCGACCCGATGGGTCGGTTCCTCTTGCAGACCCGGAACCGGAACCGGGTATTGCATAAGCAATCCCAGAACCGGCCCAATAAGGCCGGGTTCCATCCCTAGGCTTGTAAGGTCAAGCATATATAAACCGAACCGGACAAGAAATTAATAAACATAAAAAACCGGCTTACCTTGCTAGCCCGGGGTTCTAAATAGAGCAAATTGACCAGAACAAATCCAAGTGTGGCAAGCAGATTGTACCCAGATAACCCTACATGCTACAGTGCCCCTTCTTCATGCTGAGGAGGTGGGCCAGCCATGCAAGACCAATCCCATAGGCCATGGCCCGGAAGTAGACCGGGTAAATCCGGCTCTGGACCAGCCCGAACTGCTGCCGGGGCAGGGACCAGGCCAGCAGATGGCTAGACACGAACGTGACCCACATGCATGTCCCGTACGTGGCCGAGAAGGCCAGCAGGTGCACCACCCCTGCCACCGTCCTCAAACTCTCCGCCGAAGCGATGTAGGACCATGTATCGCCCGCCACCTCCCAAGCCTGCCTCTCGATCTCCGTCAAGTTCTTCTTTGCCGCCTTCAGCTCCTCCGTGAAGTTCCTGGCAATATCCTCCTCCTCCATCCTCTTCGCCTTCTCCGCAGCACCACCCACCTCCTCTGCAAGCTTCCCACCGACTGACTTCGCCTTCTCCTGCACCTTCCCCTCAACCTCCTCCCCTACCCGCTTCGCCTTACCGGCTGCCTCATCTCCGACCTGCACAGCCGCCTCTCCGGCTTCGGAAGCCTCATCCTTGGACTTACCAAATATCCTCTCCGGCTTCAGAAGCCTTATCCTTGGTCTTACCAAATATCGGGGAGAGGGTTTAGAAACATTCACGGGCTGTTATTGGGCCTGTGGTGGAGCCCGAGATCGGCTCACTCTAAGTGAGCCCGCTAATAGCCCGACCATTTATGGTTAAATGGGCTCGGGCTGGGCTGGTTCAGCGAGCCTTGGGCTCATTTATCAGCCCTAGATACGGGATACGGTGCTCTAAAAGGCTAATTGCCCTGCCCCTTCTAGTCCGGTCTTAATGATTCGGGCACCCTTGTTATCAAAAAAAAATAAATAAACTATTCCCTTGTTCAAATTGACTCAAATAGATTAGAAGAAAATGACACTGTTACAATTAAGGGAAGTAATCATCAATCAATGCCAGTTCTGGCTACCAATCTAGTCCAAGTCCCGCAAAGCCGTAAAAGAAGATGAAAAGATGTGCACTAAATTCAGTCGTTTAATGATTTCTATTAATCTATTGGTTTAGATTACACTAACTAAAAGAAGTCACACAGCCAAAAAAAATCCAAAATTTCAGAAAAAATAAACTAAAAATGACTCCAGAATGCCATGTCAGTATTAAAGTCCATGGCATCCCAGTCGAGGCTCGACGGCGGAGGTAGCAGCAGTGCCTCCGCCAAGTCCTCCGGCAACGCCGGCATGCCGAACGCCTTCTCATCGTCCCAAAACAATTCAATTACATTTGCCACTTTCCTCCTCCGGCGTCGGCCGAAACATTTCCGCCGCCTCGGCCGCGGCCCTCCGAATATCCTCCGCATCTTCTGTATCATGTATGGGCAGCATCCACGCCGAGTCCGCAAAATTCAAACACGCCGACCTCCCCTTAGTGCCATGGCGGCAACATCACGAGCCCGCGCCACCATCTCCTCCGTCGGATAGGTGCCAAGCCCACTTACATCCATTCCGGCGCCGCACTCCGCGGTATACAGGGTGGCGGGTCTCACGGAACTTCTTCCGTCCGGCGCGCTTCTTCGGGCAGTTAGAGGCTAGTTTGGCGCAGTAGAGCAGCTCCTCCGATGAAGTCGAGGGCGATGTGGCTTCGGCCCGAGAGGGGCAATTGGAGTTGCAGCTGAGAGTGTCCATGTTAATTGAGCTGGAAAGGGCTTGAGCTCGTAGAGAGGAGAGTGGTGGGAAGTTAAGGGAGTTGGGATTTCGGGAAGAGGGGACGCATGGGGAATGGACGCGGAGGTGAGTTGGCGTCAAAAGCGTGGGCAAAGCTAAGGAAGGGATTTTTGTAGGCTGGGCGTCTTATTGGTAGTAATGAGTGGAACCAGTCTTTGTTTGACATGGACTGGTGCTTATGTTGTCTTGAATTGGAATGGAAGAAGGTTCCTATGAGGGTCATATGCCTACATCATGTTTTCTTATATAATTATATGTCTACACCATGGTGTCCAAGTATATCCTTTCGGGCGAACTCATATCTGTTGGTGAAGTTTAAATGGCCGTTATATCATCTAGATTGATGGCGCACGTGATAGCTTTTCGTACTTATTCTATAGTAAATATCATATAGAGATGAGTTTACATGAGATTGTTCTCATATAAGGAGCATGAGGCCAATTTTTATTACCGTTAGATTCCGATCGGAAGGTGGATATCAAATCAGTGGGTAGGTGAGTGTGTCACATCAAGGAGTGGGTGAGATCATTATGGATATTTGTAGCCGTCAGATCAAGAACCAATGGCTACGATTCAAAGTGGCCTCATATAAGCAATATGAGAGCGATCTCATATAAACTTTTCCCATATAAGATATGGAAGATAAGGGATGGGCTCACTATCATGGCTAATTAGGAATGAGGGAAAGATGCGGAATTTGTAACTAAAAGATTGTAGCCTTCGATCTCGAAGATTGACAGCGCACATGAAGGGATTGTGTGCTCCAACTGTTTTTGGAGTGCAAGCTACTTTCATGTGTGCCATCGATTTTCAATCTCTCACCTCTGGTCACACAGATTCAAGTCCTTCTTGGCATGCCTCGGTGGACGGTATAATTTCTCCAATTGGCCCTAACACGTGGGCCTCAATGCTTAATTTCTCTCAATTCTTATGTCCACCTGTTTGTATTGGCCTAAAAATGACATGGTCAGGCCCACGGGCGGACGCAGGATTTTCAGGGATGTGGGTGAGGCGATTTTTAGACAAAGGGTCAGGTATGGGAAATAAGCCTAGTTATAAGAAAATAAATGAATTGTATATATAATCTATAGTGAAATAGATGAAACCCATGGGTTACACGTAGGTGCGCCACTGGTGTGTATCCAATAATCTCTTGTAGGGGGTGTTAATTTTGCGATATTCCAAAAAAAGGCAGATAACTCTTATTTTCAGTGGGTAAAAAAAAAACCTAAAAGTTGATTTAATTTTGTTACCAAAAAGAAAGCCCCATCTCCTTCGTCTTCGGAAGGCACGAGGGATGCTGACTGGAATGGTTCCTAAAACCTGGGGAAGCTCAGGGGGTTTTGGGGTTGGCAGACATGGGGGGTTGGACTTGGACTAATTTGGACTGGGGAGGGTTCTACTTTTGGTCTGTTGGGACTTGGGAACAGCCTGTAAAGCATGTTCTAAACGGTTAAGAACAAAAATTGTTTTCCTACCATAGTACATATAATATGTTTGGTCCATCTTAGTTGTCTGCATTCCAAGGCCAAAATGAAACAAAATTTAGTGGATTACGTTCACCAATACAGACAAGTAATATAGTATATGCTGAATTATAAAAAAATAGTATAAGTTGCCAAAAAAAAAAGTAATATAGTAGTTGCCAAAAAAAATAAGTAATATAGTATAGACTATAGAGGGTGTAAAATTTGTTTTTATGTATTACGGAGCACAACATGGACAGACGAGTTTTGGATTTGTTCAGGCCTTTTGGTCAGCTTGTCAGGCTACTGCGAACGTTAGAAAAGGGGTGAACTACATACTTCAAATATGTTTGTATGATCAACCACCACCGTGGCCATGGTTCATTGGATGCTTACGAAGAACATGTTGGAACTCATGTGCGAACATAAGTGATTACATAGTATTCCTATGTACTATGTTAGTACCCTATGGAGTATGGTCATGCTGGCTTGGTCGTGGTCGTCCACCTCTGTTGCCAGTGCCAGTATTGTGTGTTAATTATTACAACAGCCAATTACAGTCGTCAACATTTATGCAATTCAGCCCTTCATTTGATATAAAAGGCTTGTATTCTGGAGTCTGCACCATACATATTTGAGGATTAGATTATCTCTTAAGTGAGTTCATTTCTAATTTTCAATCCCGACAATTAATATGGAACAGAGGGAGATGATACCTGCGAACTTGATTCTCACCGCAGTGAAAGCCACTATCTGCTCTCCATTATTAGGGGCAATGTCACACTGTTGTACTTGAATCTAGTTTTATAACACTGTAGGAGGCGGGGCTGCCTAAGGTCCCTAGACATGTGGATTGTTGAATTTTGTGTTTCAATTTTCACAAACTAGTTTTACACTCTAGGGCAGGAGTTCATCTAGTGTGACCAATTTTCATTACCAGGTTCACATTACCACTTGCCACGTTATCACTCGATAAAAATAGAAATTATAATTTTACCTTAGATTCTTGGGTCCCCCCTCCACTTGTCCCTTGGTCCTGCTTGATTAGGTTCCAAGGGCCGAACCTCAAAGAAGGGAAAGCTACCCCTATTTACCAAGCATAGAGAGGCAGTTCTAGGCTTCTGGCCATTAGAACATAATCAAGGCTCCTAAATTAAGTGGCACTTTTTAAATTAAGTTTTGAATGGACAAGAAACTAGGAGTAGAATGGAAGGCGGCCAAATATTAGTGTAAGTTAAAAGTATGAGAAGTAACCCAATTAATAGATCGTTGTAATGAATAGATGTCACGATAGTGACATACTATAACGATCAAGCGCCTCTCATGGTAAGTGCTATTAAAATGCATGCAAAACTTCTTAAGGCGACACATCGTTGAAGTAGCATATTTTTTTTTTGCTCTCAGCTTTTGTTCCCTCTCCTTCACATGTATAACAAGATTCAATTGACGTTCATGTTCCGACAGGTTTCAGTACCATAGACCGAGGCTGTTGCAGTGTTGGAGAAAGCCGAGGTATATATAACTTGCCTTCCCATGTTCGTGCCCTGTGCAAACAGGACCCAATACCTCTTTTGGGATGCTTTCTACCCAACAGAAGCAGGCAACACAATCCTTGCCCAGAGAGCCTTCACTGGACCATCGAATGACTGTTATCCCATCAATTTGCAACAGATGACACAACTATAGCCATTGACAAGCACTCCTAAAGTGTGGATATTTAAATGTCTATATGCATGTACCTGAGAGTTTTACTATGTGTACTATCATGGTCAATAATACAGTTCACATCGTGGTTTTAAAAACCGGACCGGCCGGTTCGACCGGGGCCGGCGGTCGGGTTGGTTGACCTGGCCGGATTGTATCGACCCGGCCGGTCGAACCGGTAACCCGGCCGACCGGCCTGGTCCAGGTTTTACCCCCTCCCCTCTCTCCCCTCCGGCGCTCCCCCCCTACACCTCGCCGTCCCGCCAGCCCCTCCCTTCAGCAGCAGCGCCCTATTTGGTTTGATACGGGGCCCCCGCGTCGAGGCAGAGCCCTTGCCGGGGCTCGGGTAAGAGGTGGCGGTGCCGCCCTGTCAGGGCAGAGCCCCCTACCTTGACGCGGGGACCCCGTGTAGAACCAGAGCCCTTGGCGGGACTATGCCTCAACGCGGCGCCCCTGCCTTGAGACAGAGCCCCGACGAGGGCTCTACCTCGACGCGGGGACCCCGTGTCGAACCAGAGCCCTCGGCGGGGCTCTGGCTCGAGCCGGGCGGCTCTGCCTCGATAGGGCGCAGAGCCCCGGTGAGGCGGGGCCGCCTAGTTGAGGCAGAGCCCCGACGGGGCTCTAGTTTGAGGTGGCGGCACCCTGTCGAGGCAGAGCCCCCCGCCTCGAACTAGAGCCTCGGCGAGGGCTCTGCCTCACGGCACCCTCCGACGGCGACCAGAGGGAGCATACCCCCCCCCCCCCCCCCTCCCCCCTCTGGCGGCAGCAAGAGGGAGCCGCCCTCCCTCTAGCCTCTGCCCCTTTTTATTTTTTTAATAAATCGGGTTGACCCCCGGTTGGACCTACCCGGCAAGAATTCCGGGTCGATCCCCGGTCCGGTTTTTAAAACCTTGGTTCACATCCTACAAGATGTAAGAAGCCCACATATTTTATTATTTATTTTAAGGCTAAACTCAGACACTCGTAGATTAGACACCAAAATGCCAGGGACCTACTTCCATTGCATCGTGTTTTTCTTCGTGCATATCAATGATGCAGGGAAAGTACCCCCATCTCCCCCTTCTTCGGAGGGCACGAGGGATGCTGACTGGAATGGTTCCTAAAACCTAGGGGAGCTCAGGGATTTTGGGGTTGGACTTGGACCAATTTAGACAGTTGGGACTTGGGAACAGCCTGTAAAGCATGTTGCAAAGGGGATAAAACGGGTTAGGAAAAAAATTGTTTTCCAACCGTAGTACATATCACTACAACAAACCAAGGCTTTTGCGACAGATATTTTTTAACAAAAATATTTTTGTCGCAATAGATACCTATTTGCGACGAATTTAAGATTTATCGCAAATAGATGAACATTTTGCAACGAAATAGTAAGTCGTCGCAAAAGAAAGTACTTTTGGCAAAAAATAAAATAGCGCATATTTACGACGAACAAGCATTTAGTCGCAAAAGTAAATGCTATTTGCGACAACCTATATATTTGTCGCAAATAATAAATAGTTTTTGCGACAAATCATTTGATTTGTCGCAAAAGCAATATATTTTACTTTAGTGAAAATATTATTTTTGAAAAAATCTCAATGAATTTTGTATTTAAGCTCAATAAAGTACCTAAAATATTGATTATTAAATTTAAAAAATATACTTGCATAATTTATTATACATTTTTATGTTATTAAATAGATTTATTGTCAACTATGAGTTGTGTTATTACGCTTTTTGGCGTGAGTGTTAGCGCTCTGGACCGTCAGATTCTTATTAAGCTTTGCTTGTTATTAAAGCGGGCAGGCAGGGGTAAAACACGACCTGGTCACTCGAGCGCCGTCGGAGTTTAATCTCTTCCTGTTATGCCTTCTCTGAAACTCACTTTCCATCAGTAGTTAAAAAAAATAATAATGAGAAAACAATCATAATAATGCAAATTTTTATTGCACATGAGCTGTTTGATAAAATTTTCAAATGGTCACTCAAATTTGCCTTCTCCAAGTGAGTAGGCCATTTTTCTCCTCTCTATGTCGTTACATATGAAAAAATACACATTTTTACATGCTTTTTTACATATTTGTTAGTCATATTTTCTAGTTAAAATAAGGAATAAAGTGGATTATTAGTAATTAAATAATTAATGTGCTCTAAATTATTCAAATTAACTGTGTTCCGTAATTTTATAAATTATTTGGTGTGTCTAATATGGAACATATTTTATTTATGTAGGTTCAACTACTCGGGTTGCGGAACGGCCAAAGTAAAGCTATTAGGCAGGTTTTGAAGTGTCAAAGTGACCCAAGGGCAACCAAGCGTAGAAAAGATTTGAACCATTGACGTACACTTAAGCGATTACGGGTTTTGATTTTAACATACAGAGCATTCAGATTCGATTTGGCGGATGAAGATGATACAACGGGTTTTAACTTAGCCAATTGGAAAAAAAAGAAGAATCTTAACTGAACCGGTTCAGTGAGAGAAAAAAAAGAAATAAAACAGAGGCCCTAGCTTCTGCTCGAGCCGTCGGGCGTTCCATCCAGAAAGAGCTCTGCTCGAGCGACCGACAGAGAAGGCGAGGTCGACGACGAGTTTGATGCGGATGCGAAGGTTCCGACGGCCATGACAAGGAAGAATAGCAGAACAGATCCACCGAGTCGCAATTTGGAAGGGTCCTAATTTGGAAAGACGTGTTTGGGAAATCAAATCGGGAAAGACGAGCTTTGAAGCTGTTTTAGAATGGTAAGACGTGAAATTTCAGTTCGATTGACGATGACAGAATGGGTGATTTTGGTCCATCTTAGTTGTCTGCATTCCAAGGCCAAAATGAAACAAAATTAAGTGGATTACGTTCACTAATATAGACAAGTAATATAGTATATATTGAATGATAAAAAAATAGTATAAGTTGCCAAAAAAAACAAGTAATAGAGTATAGACTGTAGAGGGTGATGTACTACAGAGCACAACATTGGACATAGACGAGGTTTGGTCAGGCTATTGCGAACGTTAGGAAAGGGGTGGACTACATACTTCAAATATGTTTTTATGATCAACCACCACCGTGGCCATGCATGGTTCATAGGATGCTAACGAAGAACATGTTGGAACTCATGTGCGAACATAAGTGATTACATAGAATTCATATGTACTATGTTAGTACCTATGTAGTATGGTCATGCTGGTTTGGTCGTGGTCGTCTACCTCTGTTGCCAGTGCCATTATTGTGTGTCAATTGCTACAACAGCCAATTACAGTCGTCAACATTTATGCAATTCAACCCTTCATTTGATATAAAAGTCTTGTAATCTGGAGTCTGCACCATACATATTTGAGGATTAGATTATCTCTTAAGTGAGTTCATTTCTAATTTTCAATCCTGATAATTAATATGGAACAGAGGGAGATGGTACCTGCGAACTTGATTCTCACCGCAGTGAAAGCCACTATCTGCTCTCCATTATTAGGGGCAATGTCATACTGTTGTACTTGAATCTAGTTCTATGACACTGTAGGAGGCGGGGCTGCCTATGGTCCCTAGACATGTGGATTGCTGAACTTTGTGCTTCAATTTCCACATAAACTAGTTTCACACTCTGGGGCAGAACCTCAAAGAGAGGAAAGCTACCCCCATTTGCCCAGCAGAGGGGGGGTGGGGGGGGGGGGGCGGTTCTAGGCTTCTAGGCATTAGAACATAATCAAGGCTCCTAAATTAGGTGGTATTTTTTAAATTATGTTTTGAATGGACAAGCAACCAGGAGTAGAATGGAAGGCGGGCAAATATTAGTGCAAGTTCAAATTATGCGAAGTAAGCCAATTAATGGATGGCTGTAATGAATAGATGTCACAACAGTGACATATTAATCCACTTCAGCAAAAATTGTCATACTATAACGATCATGCGGCTCTCATGGTAAGTGCTATTAAAATGCATGCAAAAATTCTTAAGGCGACACATCGTTGAAGCAGCAGATTCTTTTTTGCTCTCAGCTTATGTTCCTTCTCCATTTTAAGTTAAGCCATTTTCATGGCCACTTTTTTAATTAACCGTTTACCCTCACAACTTACTCCAGCTAAATCATCTTTTTAAAAACTCTGTTCCATGTTAAGTATCCGATTTCCTTTGTTTAAATGAAATACTCTCTCTGTCCTGTTTTAGATGCTCCATCTGAAAAACAGTTGATTTATATTACGTGGACCCCAATTAATGGGAGAAGAAGAGGGTCAATATCCACTAAAATTGACCATATGGAGCAACTAAAATTGGACTGTGTTCTTATATATATATATATATATATATATATATAGAGATGAGTTTACATGAGATCGTTCTCATATAAGGAGCATGAGGCCAATCTTTATTACCGTTAGATTCTGATCGGAGGGTGGATATCAAATCAGTGGGTAGGTGAGTGTGTCACATCAAGGAGTGGGTGAGATCATTATGGATATTTGTAGCAGTCAGATCAAGATCCAACGGCTACGATTCAAAGTGGCCTCATATAAGCAATATGAGAGCGATCTCATTTAAACTTTTCCCATATATATATATATATATATATATATATATATATGGAGAAAAGTTTAAATGAGATCACTCTCATTTGGCTTATATGAGGCTAGTTCAACTAGTAGCCATTGGATCTTGATCTGGCAGCAATAAGTGTGGTGCGAGATGGTTCACACTTCTACCCCTCTAATTTGATTCCTACCATTGGATCAGAATCCAGCCATCCAAAATATTGTTCTTATAGGGAGATGATATAGTGAGCCGCCGGTTACGGTGAGACAGGTGAGCTGGGGACAATCCTCGCAGCTCGATTTTGATCTTGGGACTCACAATTTGGCGCTGGAGTAGCCAATCACGTTTTAACCTACTAATTCCTATAATGCTCACTTCCCTAACCCGACAGTTCTTTTTTTCTTTGTCTTTAGGACCCCTCCTCCCTCTGCACCCTTTCCGCCCCCTCCTCCCCTGACCCCGGCTGCGCTCGCGAGCACCTCTGTCACCCGATCCTCCTCCAGTCTGCTCTAACGGCGGATGGAGATCATCCCTTCCCTTGGGGCCAATCCCTCCTCCCCAGCCTCGACATCTCGACAGTCGACCCCGCCCAAGACAACCACTCCCCCTGTCTCGCACCAGAGTGTTTCAAATGCTGAACCTACTTCCAGAGCGTCGTCTTTTTCTTGGTGCATATCACTTATGCAAGGAAAGTGGGCCCTTCAATTATTGTAAAAGTTGTGACTCGTTGATTTTTACTCTTTGTTGTGTGTTGTTTTTATTTTTCTTTAAAATCCCTTCTCGCCCACCAACTCGTCCCAGCCTCTATCTCTCCTCCCTCACTGCTGCATCCTTTGTCCATATGTATTAGACTTCTAAGCTTTTAACCATAGTTCAAAAGTAGCTTCTCTTATATATGTTTGCTTTTTGTTGTATTTTTGGCTCTTACATTTCATAAAAGAGTTGGTGGTCTATATGTTATGAGATTATGAAATGAGTTGGTGGTCTATATGTTATGAGATTAAAATTGTGTTTAGATTGGAATGTATAGTTGATTTATTCATTACACTATAAGACACTTGAGAAGTATTATATAACTCTAGCTAACTTTGTGCAAAGAAAATAGAAAATGATACTAAAGGAAAAACTAGGACGGTTAAACCGTTGGAGGTTTGACAGTTACAGTTGCGTCATAAAGCGTGGGGAAGGATGAGAAGGCAGCCGAAAGAATATTCTTGTTTTTTTATCTATATTGCTGAGTGGTAACAAAAGCATGAGGATTAAATTTGAGGTTGGATAAGGAGTCGACTTTAGAGACTAGGTGCCGCAAACAGACGTTTCCAGACAGGGTGGAAGGAGTATTTTATGGGTGTGTTTATTTACTGAAAGATGAAAAATCGTCAAGGTGAAAGAAGTATAAAAACTTTTAGTTTGAAAAATTTTCAGGCTTGAAACGTACTTTTAGGGTGCATTTATTTTAAATTATCCAAACATATTTCAGTTTTTACAAAGTTTTTGTACTTCTTTCACCTTGACGATTTTCTATCTTTCAGCAAACAAACACACCCTATATATTTGGTTTCGCAAAATTAGATAAGACATTTAATCATTACACTATAAGACACTTGAGAAGTATTATATAACTCTAGCTAAACTTTGTGCAAAGAAAATAGAAAATGATGCTAAAGGAAAAACTAGAACAGTTAAACCGTTTGTGATTTGACGGTTATTGCGTCATAAAGCGTGGGGAAATATGCCAACGAGTTAAGGAGAAAAGGTGCAGCAAACAGACGAGTTTTTATCTATATATATTCATTGCGGTAAGTGACAGTTGTAATATTCCAACTCCCGGAAAGCCGTAAAAGAAGATGAAAAGATGTGCACTAAATTAAGTCGTTTAATGATTTCCGTTAATCTATTGGCTTAGATTACACTAACTAAAAAAAGTCACAGTCAGCCAAAAAAAATTCAAAATTTCAGAAAAATCAACTAAAAATGACTCCAGAATGCCATGTCAGTATTAAAGTCCATGACATCCCAGTCGAGGCTCGACGGCGGAGGTAGCAGCAGTGCCTTCGCCAAGTCCTCCAGCAACGCCGGCATTCCGAACGCCATCTCATCGTCCAAAAACAATTCAATTGCATTTGCCGCCTCTTCCTCCTTCGGTACCGTCGATGACATTGAGTTCTCGGCCTCATTTTCCTCCTCCGGCGTCGGCCGAAACATCTCCGCTGCCTTGGCCGCGGCCCTCCGAATATCCTCCGCATCACCTGTATCTGGTATCGGCAGCATCCACGCCGAGTCCGCAAAATTCAAACACGCTGACCTCCCCCTTAGTGCCATGGCGGCAACATCATGAGCCCGCGCCGCCATCTCCTCCGTCGGATAGGTGCCAAGCCATATCCGATTCTTCTTGTTAGGCTCCCGAACTTCACAAACCCACTTACATCCATTCCGGCGCCGCACTCCGCGGTATACAGGGTGGCGGGTCTCACGGAACTTTTTCCGTCCGGCGCGCTTCTTTGGGCAGTTAGAGGCTAGTTTGGAGCAGTAGAGCAGCTCCTGCGATGAAGTCGAGGGCGATGTGGCTTCGACCCAAGAAGGGCAATTGGAGTCGCTGCTGAGAGTGTCCATGTTAATTGAGCTGGAAAGGGATTGAGCTAGTAGAGAGGAGAGTGGTGGTTTGTGGTGGGAAGTTAAGGGAGTTGGGAGTTGAATATATAGGAGGGGGCAAGGGGGGAGGCACGGGGAATGGACGCGGAGGTGAGTTGTCGTCTGCTGTCCCAAAAGCGTGGGCAAAGCCCAGGAAGGGATTTTTGTAGGCTGGCAGTGATGAATGAGGGCCAGTCTTTGTTTGACATGGACTGGTGCTTATGTTGTCTTGAATTGGAATGGAATGGAAGAAGGTTCCTATGAGGGTCATATGCCTACATCATGTTTTTCTATATAATTATATGCCTACATCTGGTGTCCAAGTATATCCTTTTGGGCGAACCCAATCCTGTTAGTGAACTTTTATTAGCCGTTAGATCATCTAGATTGATGGCGCACTTTCGTAGTTATTCTATAGTAAATTAAGATACGGAAGATACGGGATGGGCTCACTATCATTGTTAATTAGGAAGGAGGGGAAGATGCGGGATTTGCAACTAAAAGGCCGTAGCCGTTGATCTCCAAGATTGACCGCGCACATGAACGGATTGTGTTGTTCAACTGTTTTTGGAGTGCATGCTACTTCCATGTGTGCCATCGATTTTCAATCTCTGACCTCTGGTCACACAGATTCAAGTCCTTCATGGCATGCCTCGTGGACGGCCCCACCGCCATCTCCGCCGTCTTCAGAAGGTAACGCTCAGCGCATGAGGGATGCTGACTTGAATGGCTGGGGGAACTCATGGGTTTTGGGGATGGCTGACATGGAGGGGTTTCACTTGGACCAATTTGGATCGTGGAGATTGGAGTGGAAGGATTCTACACTTCTAATTTTGGTCCGGTGTAACTTCTCACAAATTTGTTTATCGATAGTGTCATTTTTTAATACATTAATGGCTAATGTAAGTTCAAACTTCTATTGTATGCTAAAGGAAATGGAATGACGATATATTTAGTAGTCTTAAATGAATGATCTTGAATTTTAGGGAAACTAAAAAAATTGGTTTAGCACACTTGTATGTAACAGGTTTTGAGACAGTTGCTGCTCCCTGTTCATTTTTTTTGTGTGTGTGTACGATGATTTAAGCATTTTGAACTAGCTTAAATCATTTGAAAATTTTGATGTTGCTGCTTCTGTCAAACAATTATTTAAGCATTTGTGTCAAAAAATGATATTGCATCCCTATGTTTTAGATATTTTTTTAAATATGTGATTTTTGTATGAGAAAAAGGCTAAGTTTAGTCACAGGCAGTTTTTCGTATTTCAAACACCTTCTCAGTTCTCCGGTGCCAGAAACAAACTGTTATGGACTCAATTACATTCTCTTACTTCTATTAGGAATAAGATTCCTTCTTTAATAAGGTTTCTTAGTTAGGACTTACTACTTTTATTAGTGTTAGGGATAATTTTACTCTTTATATATGTAAGGCCTATGGCCAAAACGGGATGATTAGATGAGAAACACAGATTAGTTTATATTTATTTATTTTGTTCGAGTTTAGCTTCGTTCTTCTACGTTGTAGATGTTGTGTCTACATCATTGGATCAGAGCCGGTTTTGACCCTGGTTCCCACCCACCCACCCACCCACCCTTACAGTCGCCATGACAGGCGACTGTCGGGTGAGTCTCAACCCACCGCCGATGTCCTCCGGACCCTCGTCCGTGACGACTACGGCCTCAAACTTTCACGATGTCCTCATTACTACCCTCCCCCATGAGACTACCCGAACTACACACATGGAGGCGAAATTGGAGCGAGAACTTACCGATTTGAAGACTGTGATTGCCGAGATTGCGAAGTCCAACCGTCGTCGTGATCAGGAGAACGATCTTCGTGATCGTCGCTTTGAGGCGCTCCTGTTGTCCTTCCATCGCCAGACGGCGTCGGCTCCTCCTCCGAGCTACGCCGCTTCTCCGTCAGGATTTCCGCCGCCGTCTCTCCCCGCCGGCACCCACATGCTGTCGGCCTGCATGCCGCCTTGGCAGGGCCTCACACCGACGGGAACCATCACGACGGGCGCCACTTCTTTCCGTCGAGTCCCTCCTTCTGACCACCGGCGTCATGGCAGCCACCTCTTTGCCGCCATTCTCTCTGTTGGGTCCACCGGAGACCATGGCGATGCCCGGCCAGACACCGGCTGCTGTAGAATGGCCTCCCCCTTCGACGGCGGTGACAGTTTCTCCCTCCACCCACGCCGCCCCCCTCAATCGGCCGCTCCACATCACCAAACGCGAGGCCTTTATACTTCCCGGTGATTCACCACCATCCGCCAGGCCACTACAAACCGCCTACGGCCAGATCCCCTCCTCTGCCCTTTTTTCTCCCACTGCCGCCGCCTCGATCGACCCTCCCCACCTCCTTCGTATTGAGGCCCTTCCTTCGATCGGCTCTTCTGGGGGGTTTTTGTGGCCACCTCCGGACCAGCCTCCACCACCTCGGTCTGCCGCCGCCGCCGCCCCGATTGCTTTTCCCTCCCCTACCCTAGTTTCTCCATAGCAGTCGGGCGTGCCTTCGGGTTTTCTTCCTGTGGGTCCAGACGGACACGTTATTCCGGATTCCGGCCCATGCCCGAGAACCGGGCCTCGTTCCTATGTGCCGACCCAACCCATTCATGGAAAATCGTCTCGCCGATATATCAGTATTGGACACAAACCGATACACCGATACCATATAGTTTTGGTTTTTAGAAATTTTTCAAATTTTGCCGATATATCGGTATTTTTTTAAATTAAAAAAAAATAATTTTTTTAAAAAAAATTTGAATTTTTTTTTGAAAAAAAAACTTTCATGTTTGTTTTCTATCCTAATAATGCATATTTTGAAATGTATTCTTTGTTTAAATTAGTATAACTCATTTTAGAAGTTAGATTGTGAAAATATACGATAAAAACTAGTTTTTAACGACCGATATTTTTTTACACAATATCTCCTATATATCTCCGATATTTCGTCTCTTTGGCCGACTGATATTTTATCGATATCCGATACAGCATTCCATGAACCCATTGTCCAATTCCAACCAGTTCAACCATCAGGTGCCCGACTTCGTCACGTGGGTCCAGCTGTGGGTCCCCCTCTATATGCTCCGGTGCATCCTGGGTTTCAGGCCCCACAAGCATCTACTTCTGCTAATGCGAATGATTATTATGCGTCTGATGACGAGCTTCTAGATCATGT
Organism: Houttuynia cordata; assembly: GCA_039654745.1. Lineage (NCBI taxonomy): Eukaryota > Viridiplantae > Streptophyta > Magnoliopsida > Piperales > Saururaceae > Houttuynia > Houttuynia cordata. The sequence continues at coordinate 7,704,753 of CM077511.1, forward strand.
TGACTATCATGGATGTGGAGGCCGCAATCGTGGTCGCGGCCATAGACATGTGGACCATCGATATGCGGATGCCCTTATTGTCAAAGAGGGCACTGTCCAAGCTCGACCGGTACGTGTCACGTTTCCTATATTTAATGGATGCGATCCAGATGTGTGGATTTCACGTGCCAAACGCTTCTTCTATTTTCATTGGACCCCCGCTCATGAGCGTTGCGAGTTGGCTTCCTTTCATATGGAAGTGTGCGCTATGCATTGGGTGGACCAGTATTTGGAGCGCCACCAAGATTCTACATGGGATGAGTTTGAGCAGGCCCTTCGTCTACGCTTTGGCCAAACTGCTTATACAAATTATAATAGCCTACTTCCTCAAATTCGCCAGTGTGGGTCAGTTCAGGACTATCAGGATGAGTTTGAGCGATTGGTGAACCGTGTTCAGGGATGACCTGAGCATACACTTATGAGAGTTTTTGAAGCGGGCTTACGAGCAGATATTAAAGCTGAGTTGTAGTCTTTTCCATGAGTATCCCTAATAGAAATGATGAGTATGGCTCGTGTTTGTGAGGAAAAGCTGACTCAGTTGGGACGTTCTTTTTCTAAACCTTCCCATTCTCTTTCCCCCTTGCCTTCGTCATCTGGACAGCCACGTGCTACTCAACCGCTTGGTAATTCCTCAACTCCTCCTATTACTCGACTTACTCCTTCACTTTGTTACAATTATGATGAAAAATATGCACCTGGACATCGCTGCACTGCGCGTCAATTCTATATGCTTGATGAATGTTATGATGCTAATTATGCGGATGACTCTTGTGCTGATCTTGTTGAGGAGGATTTGACCTCTATTGAGGCTTGTCAGATGGAAATTACTTTGCAGGCCTTTTCTGGTACTTTTACTCCGCGTACTATGCGCGTCAAAGGGTTGATTAAAAACCAACCGGTTTCAATTTTGATTAATAGTGGGAGTTCCCACAATTTTGTTAATGACCGTGTTGCTCGCCGTCTGGTCTATCCTATACAGGACTCTGAGACTTTTGATGTGTTGATTGGTGATGGTAATTGTCTCAAGAGTTCCGGTGTTTGCTCTAAAGTTGATTTGCAGTTACAGGGCCAATCTTATATTATGGACTTATACTTGCTTCTCACCAAAAGGGCTGATGTGGTCCTCGGTGTTTAGTGGCTTGAGGATTTGGGCCCTGTTTCTTGGGATTTTTGCCATATGACCATGGACTTTACTTATGGGGGCAAACCAGTACGTATCATTGCTCAACCACCGGGCCGTCTTCAGTTTGCAGAATCTACAGCGATACTTGGTCATTATCATTGTCATAGCTACTTGCCACAGCACCACTCGGGAGTTGATGTTCCTGAATCCATGACTATTTCACCGGATTTGGCCACCTTACTTGAGGAGCATTATGTTATTTTTGAGGAGCCTCATAGACTACCTCCTCCTCGTGCATATGATCACCAGATTCTTATCCAGCCTGGTGCACCTCTGGATGAGGTCCTCGAGCCCGGTCCTCCGACCATGGTGCCTATGGCTCTGTCAACGCCGCCGCCTCTTCCAAAGCCACCACCTTCAGCTTGATCGCCATATTTTGCTAGAGCTGAGTCTCACCCATTTTCGCCTTCGCTGTAGTAAAACGAACACCTCGAGGACGAGGTGATGCGGAAGCGTTGGTGAAATGTTATGGACTCAATTACATTCTCTTACTTCTATTAGGAATATGATTCCTTCTTTAATAAGGTTTCCTAGTTATGATTTACTACTTTTATTAGTGTTAGGATAATTTTACTCTTTATATATGTAAGGCCTATGGCCAAAACTGGATTATCAGATGAGAAACATAGATTAGTTTATATTTATTTATTTTGTTCTAGTTTAGCTTCGTTCTTCTCCGTTGTAGATGCTGTATCTACATCACAAACAGACAGACTCAGGTTGTATAGTGTTCTTTACAACTATTGTGTTAAAGAACACACAATAGTAAAAAAAATAGAGATAAAAAATGTGCATGAGCATTTGCCAATTTTTTTAGCAATACATGATACTGGTAAAAAAATGGATTAGTGACTTAATTTGGCTTTGATTTGAGCAAAAACTTGAGGAATATGTGTGTCCAAAAATTTGAATTGGATCTTGGTGGATTTGAACCACCATTTCTCAAGATCACTAACCCACAATCTTGAGTGTTTTTTCCATTTAAACTAAAGATCCACTAACAAGCCTAGTAGACAAAAAGCCTTAATTTTAGCACCTCAATACATGATTACTCGTGGATTGAGCAAAAAAATTATCAACTTCGGTTCAAGCATAGCACCACATAATTTTTCACTAAAACAACACAGTTCACCACCAATTCCTTTTACAGTCGCTAATGTCATTCCTTTTACGAGAGTTTTTGTCGCTAATGATAGATATTATCAACGGATTCATTTTTGTCAAAAAGAAATCCGTTGTTAAAAGCCAAATTTGTTGTAGTGCAAATAGCTTGCACATATCAAAATTTTTATCTCTAGTATTCTTGTATATAATTAATTACAAACATGACAGACATCACCTTCTGCTCGATGGTCTCGCCAAAGTGAACTGCCTATTGAACCACTTTACAACAACCTTAGTTTCTCTATTCTTATCGTAGACTGTAGACTGTTAGCACTATTAAAAATACATTGCAGGCATTTCAGTGAACACCCATTGAGCAGAGTTTGGGTCACACAATTTAGGGGCCGTTTGGGGCGTGATTAAAAGCAAAACATCCAGCTGAAACACCTCAAGATGTGTTTCAGCTGGATATAAAAATCCACATGGATGCTACAGTAAATATCCAGAATCCAGTATGGATGTTTTGCAATAATCACGCCCCAAACGGCCCCTTAAACCAATCTTTTAGCTTAATATCAATCCAAAAGATGAAAAATTAAGTAACAAAAAATGGTTTACAACAAAATCAATATTATTATAATCAGTTTAGAAGATCCTTGTCAGAACTTAATTAGGAGCAGACCAGACTCTTTAAAAAGAGGCAAAAAAGAGCAATGTTAAGGCAGACATTTGAAAAGAGGAAAAAAAATCTTTTACCAAAAAACCCACACGAGATCAGGCCCATATGATGGATTTAAAAAAAATAAAATTAAGACAACCAAGGTTTTCAAAACCGGACCGGCCATCAACCTGGGTTGATGGCCAGTTCGGTTTAGACTGCAGTTAAACCGCGATCAAACTGGAGTTGAACCGATTGACCCGGTATGGGAGTGAGGAGTGAAGCCCACTTTACATATATGATAAATATAAATTTTATGCAACACTAACATTAAAGTGTTTGTAGCTCAAGTGGTCAGGTTCGAATCCCCCTCAAAACAAAATTTTTTTCACAAAAAAAAATTCGTGACCTGTCAAGTTTGGCTTAGTGGTTTGGGAGAAAACCGGCTGGTTGAACCGGCCGGTCCGAGAGAAACTGAACCGGTTCTTCAGCTGGTTCCGATTTTCCGTGGTCGGTTGAAAACTATGCACACAACAAAGAGTAAAAATCAAGGGCTCACAACTTTTACAATAATTGAAGGGCTCCATTTCCTTGCATCAGTGCTATGAATGAAGAAAAAGACAACGTTCTAGAAGTTGGTCCTGAATCTGGAATACTTGTTCACGTGAGTTTTTTCGACTCGACTCAGCTTGAAATTTGGCTCGACTCGAGCTCGACTCGGCTCTACTTTTTTCGAAGTGAGCCTTCAGTTATCCTCTAATTCGACTCGGCTCGGCTCGAGAAAACTCAGCTCGCATTAACTCGAAGCTCGACTCGTGAATAAGCTCGAGATTGACTCGAGTATCCCTGTGAAGAAGGAATGCTCTTCAGTTTGTCTCTGTAGTCGAGCCAGGGTTGAGCCTACATTTTATTTTTAGGCACAGGGTAGTGGAGCTCAAGCTCAAGCCGAGTTTAGGAATTATAGGGCGAGCCGAACTCTAGTTGTGAATGTCTTAGGCTCGTCTCGAGCCGAGCTGAGCTTGAGCCAAATTTCTAGAAGTCGAGTGACTTCTAGAAACTTGGATCGAGCCCGAGTCAAGCTAAGTCAAAATTTGATTCGGCTTGGCTCGTGAACAACCCTAGGAGTGATTATCCTTGGCAGGGTCGAATGTCGAGACGTCAACGCTGGGGAAGAGGCTGTGGCCTCGGGGGAAGGGATGATCTTCATCCGCCGTTCTTGGAAAAAGAGAAGGAAGGGGGAGACGACATACTAGATGCGGAGGATCTGGTGGTGGAGGTGCCCGCAGGTGTGACCGACGTCATGGGAGGAGTGGACGGAGAGGAGAGGGAGTGGAGGGAGGAGTGGTCCTAAAGAGAGAAAAAAGAACTGTCACGTTAAGGGGGGAATTATGGGAATTAATGGTTTAAATTGTGATTGATTACTCTAGCACTAAATTGTTAGTCGCGAGATCAAAATCGAGTTGCTATGATTGACGCGGCTCAAAATCGTATATATAATGAAAAGTTTAAATGAGATTGCTCTCATTTGACCTATATGAGCCCAATTCAAGTCGCAGCCGTTGGATCTTGATCTGACGGCTACAAGGGTGAGTGATGGGTCACACTCACTTACCCACTGATTTGATACCCACCGTTAGATTAGAATCTAACGACGCAAAAGACTATTCTCATGCCCCTTATATGAGAATATGAGATCGCTCTGATTTTGCTTATTTTGAAGCCAATTCTATTTGTAGCCATTGGGTCTTGATATGACAACTACAAACGGCTACAAAGAACTCATCTACCCACTATTTGATACCTACCATTAGATCGGAATCCAACGACCCAAAAGACTGCCCTCATGCACTTTATATGAGAACGATCTCATATAAAGGGCCCACACACACTACTCACTCTCTAACTAAGCCCACACACCACACACACTCCCTAAGTAGGCCAAATATGGGCATACCCTTTTTCGAAGTTGCCTTGAACTCAGAATATTCTTGTAATTTTGCCTATATTGGTGAGTGATAACGAAAACATGAGATTCTTCATAAAAGCAACTCTAGAAAGTATTTTGCACCCTTAGAAAGAAAACGTTCATATCAGACATAGGTTCGTGCATGTCTGCATGAGCTGTCACGGGAAGCACCCATACTATGAGTTGGGTGGGTACATGGCAAGAGTAGACGAGGCACTTTCTTAGAAAAAGCCACATGTAGCCCTATTTTACAGCTTTAGCGTTATTTTTTCATACCACCTACCATTTAGCTTTTTTGAACTTTAACTTAGTCACAAAGGTGGGACATGACAAACTAATCCTAAAGCCGGTGATAACATTAAAAGAGTCCAATTTATATGATATGCAACTTACATGACTCAAATCATCTTGAGTTGAGATTGGGTAGGTAGTGAGTGTGAATCATCATCCACCGCGAAGTCATCAAATCAAGACCCACTGGCTGAAGTTTACTTTGGCTCAGACAAGTCTCAAATAAACTTTTCTAACATTAAAAAAAATACTCCCTTTGTCTTAAATTTATATGCTTTCATCTGGAAAATGTGTGTATTAAGAGTTATGCTTGCCTTTTTCACCCGGCTTTCTAGTCATTAGGGTGAGAGCCCACGGATTTACTGGTAGGGCCCATGATTAGAACCACGACTTTCTAGTCATTGGGGTGAGAGAGCCCACGGGTTTACTGGTTGAGCCCATGATTAGAACCGAGAAAACTCTGTTCCCCACCCAAAGGCTAGAAGACTGCCGGTCATACATTTTTTCGTGTAGTAAACTGCATGCTCCATGAGGCTCAACTTAAGTGGCCTGAGTAGTGAAGAGCCCCACAAGTACCATTTTTTGCTCACATTGCTGTTCTATTAGACTGTGGGTCCTACTGCTCAATAAAAATGAGCATTTCTTCTGGCGTAGTTATTAAATTAGGACGAAGAAGTAACTCTCAATGAGCATTTCTTCTGGCGTAGTTATTAAATTAGGACGAAGAAGTAACTCTCAATGACTTAATGACTACATAACCCCTTTATCACTTGAGCAATTCTTAATATTAGCTGACCCTAAAGGTATATACGAATTTGCACGGAGCATAACATAATCTTGTCACAAGGCCCACCTATCATATGCACAACGTAAATTGGGATATAATCCGCTCAGGTGGCCCAACAGACATGGAGCTTGAACTTAGGATCTCCAGTTCACAAGGTATTGGCCTGGCCAACCCATTAACACCCTGTTGGTTTCTATTGGGCCAATAGTAGCTTACTTTCAATTGGTTCCCGCCGAACTAATACAGAAGTGTTTTTGTTTAGTGATTACTGAATTCATAGTTGTTTCACTCTAAATCATCTTTATAACATTTTCGATAACAAGTATTCGTTCATTCTTCCCGATATTCTTTGATTCAATGGCACTCGTTTAAAAGGTTGAGCGTGCACCAAGCAGTATTTTTCCTGCCACCTTATTTGCATCGTGCAGGTAAGCAGGTGTGTCTGCATTGCCCAGCTGACATGCAATGGATCAGGATTTAATGTTTCGCAATGTGCTGGGCATATATTTTGGAAAACGAAACAGGTAACTATTCTTGTATTCACCACCCAAAAGGATTGGTGGGGGATACGGTGCTCTAAAAGGCTAATTGCCCTGCCCCTTCTAGTCCGGTCTTAATGATTCGGGCACCCTTGTTATCAAAAAGAAAAAATAAACTATTCCCTTGTTCATATTGACTCAAATAGATTAGAAGAAAATGACCCAGTTACAATTAAGGGAAGTAATCATCAGTCAAAGCCAGTTCTGGCTACCAATCTAGTCCAAGTGCCGCAAAGCCGTAAAGGAAGATAAAAGATGCACTAAATTAAGTCGTTCAATGATTTCAATTAATCTATTGGCTTAGATTACACTAACTAAAAGAAGTCACACTCAGCCAAAATTTCAGAAAAATCAACTAAAAATGACTCCAGAATGCCATGTCAGTATTAAAGTCCATGGCATCCCAGGCGAGGCTCGACGGCGGAGGTAGCAGCAGTGCCTTCGCCAAGTCCTCCAGCAACGCTGGCATGCCGAACGCCATCTCATCGGCCAAAAACAATTCAATTGCATTTGCCGCCTCTTCCTCCTTCGGTACCGTCGATGACATTGAGTTCTGGGCCTCACTTTCCTCCTCCGGCGTCGGCCGAAACATCTCCGCTGCCTCGGCCGCGGCCCTCCGAATATCCTCCGCATCACCTGTATCTGGTATCGGCAGCATCCACGCCGAGTCCGCAAAATTCAAACACGCTGACCTCCCCCTTAGTGCCATGACGGCAACATCATGAGCCCGCGCAGCCATCTCCTCCGTCGGATAGGTGCCAAGCCATATCCGATTCTTCTTGTTAGGCTCCCGAACTTCACAAACCCACTTACATCCATTCCGGCGCCGTACTCCGCGGTATACAGGGTGGCGGGTCTCACGGAACTTCTTCCGTCCGGCGCGCTTCTTCGGGAAGTTAGAGGCTAGTTTGGCGCAGTAGAGCAGCTCCTGCGATGAAGTCGAGGGCGATGTGGCTTCGACCCAAGAGGGGCAATTGGAGTCGCTGCAGAGAGTGTCCATGTTAATTGAGCTGGAAAGGGATTGAGCTAGTAGAGACTAGAGAGGAGAGTAGTTGTTTGTGGTTGGAAGTTAAGGGAGTTGGGATTTGAATATATCTAGGGCCTAGGGGGCAAGGCCGCTAGGGGGGAAGCCTGGGGAATGGACGCGGAGGTGAGTTGGCGTCTGCTGTCCCAAAAGCGTGGGCAAAGCCAAGGAAGGGTTTTTTGTAGGCTGGCAGTGATGACTGTTGAGTGAGACTGAGGGCCAGTCTTTGTTTGACATGGACTGGTGCTTCAGTCATGAATTGGAATGGAAGAAGGTTCCTCTGAGGGTCATATGCCTACATCATGTTTTTTTATATAATTATTATATGCCTACATCATGTTTTTTTATATAATGGTGTCCAAGTATATCCTTTTGGGCGAACTCATATCTGTTGGTGAAGTTTTATTAGCCGTTATATCATCTAGATTGACGGCGCAAGTGATAGCTTTTCATACTTTCTATAGTAAATATAAGATATGGAAGATAAGGGATGGACTCACTATCATGGCTAATTAGGAAGGAGGGGAAGATGCGGGATTTGCTTGCACTCCAAAAACAGTTGGAGCACACAATCCCTTCATGTGTGCAGTCAATCTTGGACATCGATTTTCAATCTCTGACCTCTGGTCACACAGATTCAAGTCCTTCATGGCATGCCTCATGGACGGTATAATTTCTCCCGTTGGCCCTAACACGTGGGTCTAAATCCTTAATTTCTCTCCATTCTTATGTCCACCTGTTTGTATTGGGGTAAAAGTGACGTGGCCAGGCCGTTGTACCCAATAATCTCTTCTAGGGGTGTTAATTTTGCGATATTCCAGGAAAAGGCATATAACTCTTATTTTCAGTGGGTCCAAAAAAGACCTAAAAGTTGATTTACTTTTATTACCAAAAAGAATAATTGATCTGCTTCTTTGAAGAAAAAAATAATTTTTCGAATTTAACGTGTCTGTTTCATCAAAATAGAATAAGTTCAGCATTTAAGGCGAGTAATTATTTTGAACTTGTTAATTATTTTACCACCTGATGTAGACAGCACAGCAGGGTGTGCCTCACATAAACGGAGCGAAGGCGATGTGAACCGTTGGATGGAGATTCGAGGCATGCACTAATTCAACAATGCCTGCCCCCCTCTATTGAAGAGCACCACAGGATCAAAATCTGATGGCCTGTCCTGGGCTCATAAGATAATGCTCTATGACGTTAACATTAAAGACTGACATGTCTCGTGCGACAGCAATTGAGCATGAGGCAACGAGCGTGAGAAGCGCGTAAGCTGAGGATGAGGATTTTCTTATAAAAGAAACGTGATACGACTCTCAAAGTGCACCGAGGGCTAGACTAGAACTTAGAAGCGCGTAAGCTTAAGGACGAGGATTTTCTTATGAAAGAATGAAAGAAACGTGATACGACCGTCAAAGTGCACCAAGCATGGAATTCCATATCGGCGATATATCGCCGATATATCGATATCGGGCTCCACCCGATAAAACGAGATGGATAAATCTCGTTTTTTATTTTTTTTTCAAATATCGGCGATATATCGCCGATATATCGGTTTCGCTATTTAATAATAAAATAATATTTTCGGAAAAAAAAAATCGAAATTTTTTTTTTAAAAAAAAAAGGGAAAAAAAGTAACTTTCCCACTTGTTTCCCATCCTAATATGCATATTTTAAAATCTATGCTTTGTCTAAATTAGTATAACTCATTTTAGAAGCTAGATTATGAAATTATATCGTAAAAACTAGTTTTTAACTACCGATATTTTTTTACAAATATCTCCGATATATCTCCGATATTTTGTCTCTTAAGCCGACCGATACGATACCGATATCCGATACGGAATTCCATGGCACCAAGGGCAGGAACTAGAACTTCTGTTGCCTTTAGGGGCTGTTTGAGTCCTTAAAAATCAACCCATATTTGGGGGTAACACAGGCTGGATTGGCTTGATTTTGTATAATCTAAGGGCTGGATGTGGATGGGTGGATAAAATAAAAAAAAATTATCATCATGCCCCATCCAGCTGCTTAAAATCAAAGAATTAACGGCAATATCCAAGTCAAGGGTAATGACGGGGTGAATTTTTTTTCATGCCCCCAAACAAAACTAACATCCAACAACAAAACCATCATTCATGACAATAATGGCTTCAATATAATCCACCGTTCACAACATCCACAAATGGCTAATTCAAGACCCAAACGGCCCCTTAATAAAATAAAATAAAAACTTCATTTGCCTGTATTGATCTCTACATGGTCCATGTTATGTCAAACTAGAAAAAAATTTCTTCATAGTGCATACTACAGCTGAGGCATGCAATTACATGCACTAACAGGATTTCAAATATGGGAGTTTTTTTCATATTACCTGGCGCCACTCTCGGGTTTTCCATATTACCTAGTTTTTCTAGTGAAATCCCATATAGCCTGGAATTGACACATAGAGTACCAAAAATACCCTTATTCGCCGCAAGGTTGTGTATATATAGACACGATCGTCTCGGCTCGCTCATAACAAGCAAAGACGGCAATTTTTCGACGACTCGGAGTCTCTCATGCCCCCCCCCCCCCCCCCCCCCCCCGGTGGCTCCCTACAGCTACATTCAACTGGAGTAGTGATTTTCTGGCGAATCGGAGTCTCTCACGCCCCATCTAGCTGCTTAAAATCAAAGAATCAACAGCAATATCCAAGTCAAGGGTAATGACGGGGTGAATATTTTTTCATTCCCCCAAACAAAACTAACATCCAACAACAAAACCATCATTCATGACAATAATGGTTTGAATATAATCCACCATTCACAACAACAAAAATACCCTTATTCGCCGCAGGGTTGTGTATATATAGACACGATCGCCTCGGCTCGCTCATAACAAATAAAGGCAGCAATTTTTCAGCGACTCGGAGTCTCTCACGGCCCCCCGCGGCTCCCTGCAGCTACATTAAACTAGAGTGGTGATTTTCTGGCGAATCGGAGTCTCTCATGCCCACCCGGCTCCCTGCAGCTGCATGCAACTGGTGTTGCGATTTTTCAGCGAATCAGAGTCTCTCTCTGTCATGCCCCGAAATCCCATACCTCGATCGGAGTGAAGAAGCCAACAAATGAGATACATTTCGAGGTAGAGATTCTGGGCACGCGACAGAATAGTCGATTTCACCACCGATTACAATCATCTCAAAAGAATGTGTAACCGATTATGCCCGCAATCAGTGTAATACAATAACAGACATGATTAAATAATATGAAATGAATTTACTTAATAATATTCCAGTAATAATTTTTCGATAAAACTTAAATAGAATAAAACTATAAGTCTATGACACACAGTTGCCAATAATGTCATAAGCATCAATCAAAAGCAAAACAAATAACTAAATAAGCTCCAAAACTCTTCACGGCTCTTGCAATTGCCTTCCTAATCCTGCGACTTTCTGATCTCAATTTTCTTTCGCGCCTATATCAGAGGATGCATGAGTATTTTATAGAAACACTTAGTAGGATGTAAAAACCTACTGAATTAAAATAAGTAGTATGAAGAGAATAAAAATGACACAGGGTTATAAACATTCCACAACATCTGGACTGAACCAAGGTCTACATACCTAAAAGGTTAGTCAACAATAATTTCTAATTCGCAAGTATTGGAAACACTAATAAGGCTCCTAATAAACATATGTGTAAGGAGAGAATAACAATTATATCAAAGGCTCCAGGCATCTAAAGTGAAAGGAGTTACAATTTCTGCTCGCTAAACTGGTCGCTCACAAGTGACTTAAATAATATACCAGAACCATCCTAGGGGTCCTCTCTTTGGAACCCTACCATGCGTCTAGGATGCTGGCCCCACTAGTGCTTACGGACATGATGGGCAGAGACTGAGGACCTTTCGTAATGTCCACAATCTAACGTATGTATAGTGCCTCCCTTCGGGCATAAATATAGGTGACCTCGCAAGATCTAGCAATGGCTTAATTGAGCATACTATGAATTCACTTCGAAGAGAGTCTCGCAAGATCTCTAGTGGAGGAAACAGTCAAATGATAGTATAGGTAATATTTTAAACAAATAGAAATCGCAATACTCTAAGATCATAACGTAATTTTTTACTACAATAGACTCCCTCACAGAGTATAGATAAAAGTGTCAAAGACTTTAGACAACACACGACTCGCTTATTGGAGTAGCATAAAACATCAAGGTTTTTCAAAGGCATATAATTCACTCTTGGAATAATAAGGAATTCAAACACTTCTAATCATTACAACTCACCCAAAGAGTACAATGCAATACATATATGCCTTCATGCCCAGCCCTAAATAGCAATTCCCCATAATATTTTATGACTTTTAATATATAGATCAGAGACAATATACTAATGAGTTTAAGATGATTTGAATTCCAAGTAGAACTTCAAACCGACAATTGAACGCTTTATCTTCAAATAAACGATTTCGGTTCTCTTGACCAAAGAATTTCCCCACCTAATTGCATTAACTCTAACCCATCCTTACTGTGATATTCCATAAACATATAGTCAAATCACTAATGTTGAAATGTTAATTATTCTCATACCATATTACATGATGTTATATGGATATTTAGTATTTTTTCTCAGATTCAGCTCACTGCTTCCTGCACAACAGTCCTCTTCCGACGGCTCTTGTGGTCTGTACAATGAGACTTAACCTCTTAAATGTTTAATGATGATATCCTTATGAGTCTAGTTTCTAACCCCACTGATGTTATATTTTTTTTTATTTTATTTGAATTAGTTATGAATTATTTACTACAGACTGTCAGCACAAAAATAGTTCTGGCCGGGAATGAGATCCTTAATTAAACTTGATTATCTAACTTAATAACTCATTATAGATGATAATATATTAATAACAGACAATAATATTCCAGACCCTAGGATTTCTGAAATTACCAAAGTACACCATTTTATCATGTTTCTTTGCATATAACATAGTCTTAGACCTTAATACATCCTAAATAAGACAATTAATGCAAGACAATCATTAAGACATAAGACTCAACGTGGATCATGGTTGACAAAGAAATATCAAAACTTCTAGTCTCCGTAAAATGAATAAAGCATCCGACTTTGGGTGAGAATTCCCATCTAGACACGTAGCATGAAAGCACATATGCATGTGATGCAATAAGCATGGAAAGTAAGAACATAATTCATTCATTTCACAAGAATCAAAACAATACTCCAAGGTAATAAATAAGAATACTTATCACATTATATGAAGAAAAAGAAGAAAGGGGAAAAACCATCCTACTCTTAATTCATTGAAGATTCTGCCTTTTTACGCGTTGCTCGTCTCCTCCGCTTCTTCCAAAGCTCCCGCTCCAAGCTCTTGAAAAACTCCCACAAGAAGAAGCCTTATAGGAGGTGGGTGAACATGGGAAGGAGAATAAAAAGGTCTCTGGATGTTCTAGGGCTAGGTTTTCTAATAGCACAAACCAACTCTCTAGGGTTTATATAGAGTTTGGGGAGAATCCTTTCTTAAACCAATTTTGTATATTATGGATACTTTCCACCAATAAGAGGGCCTCAAGATCCTCCTAGAGACGTGCAACTTAAGTCCAGTTGGGATTTCACATCTTTCCCAAACAAATCCGCCCCAAAATAAGCTAGAAATCGCAAAATCACAACTGGCGATCGATCGGTGATACGGCGATCGATCATCGCATGCCTTTTTTAAGCTGTCGCATTACAGCCGATCGATCGCAATTGTTGCCGATCGATCATTTTCTCCAAAACAAAACAATCAATAATCACCGTAACTACGATCGATCTTTTTGATAGGTGGTCAATCGGTTCAATTTGTCGATCGATTGTTTGTTCTAGCACGCCCATACAAAATTCAATTTCTCATATCTTTTCACTCCGAACTCCAAATCGCGCATAGTTGGTGGCGTCGGAAAGCTCTTCTCACCAAATTTAATTCCCATAAAGCAAAACATAATCAAATCAAATATTAAGAGGGTCAAATTTTGGTTTTTAAATAAACATACCAATTCTCGGGTGTTACACTCTTGCCACCCCCCCGGCTCTCTGCAGCTGCATTCAATTGGCCTAGTGAGTTTCTAGTGAATAAGAGTCTCTCACGCCCCCCCGTGGCTCCCTGCAGTTGCATGCAATCTACGTAGTGAGCAATTTTGAGCGGTTATACTTGTTTTGAGCGATTTTCGGCAAGGGTTTCCAGTGGGCTAAAAACGAAAGAGTAATTTGCCGGCGAGGCGGCGAGAAACAGTGGGAAAGAGTGCGAGCAGAGTTGAAAATCAGCTTTAAGAGTTTCCTGGGCAACGACGCCTCATCGGAAGTGAAATACACTCGGTAAGTTACAATCCTTACTGCTTTTTCTCTGAGAAGCTCCAAAATTTCAATTTGTTATTTTGGATTAGGGCGTGTAAGCACAATCACAACTTTTTCCAAGGGCGTGTATGTACATACACGATTGTATCCCATTTCGTATATGTGAAGAAAACATGACCTTTATGTGTTCGTGTTCATCGGTATACGATATAATATAAAGTCGTGTGTGTGCATACACGATTTCAATGTGTTATTTTTTTTTGTGTACATGCTATGTTTCATTTTTTTTGTACCTATCTCATTGCAGATCAATACACAAAGAGATTACACAAATGACGAAATACCAAGGGATGAGGAGAAGGATCAGAAATTTGTTTTCGCACCGCGAGAGCAAAAGAAGAGAGGGAGAGGAAGAGGAACGCGCCCTTAGAGACCCCCCTGAAGAGGACTTATAAACAGCAACCGGTTGTTCGGACGTATTGTCAGCCCAGAGTGTTGAAAAAGTATGTAGCCCTCCTACAACGTCACCAAAGATGCGATGAATTGATTTAGGAAGCATGATTTGCCATCATTTTCAAATTGCATGAGGTCATAGTTTCTGGGAACCTCCATGACAATTTGGTGAGGTGTTTGGGATGATTCGGCCAAGGTCTTCAACATAAAGGGCATGTCGCTAAATTTGACAGAGCAAGAAGTTGATCTTATCACTGGATTGACAACACAGGGCAAAAAAAATGAGATCGGCCCGACTACGGGCATCCGACCCCAAGAGGAATTCTACAGGACATACTTCTCCCGAAGGAAACTAGATAAGCAGTACATAAAGGAAATTATCGACAAGCTTAACGATGGAGCAATGAAGATGGCAGAGGATGACATGGCGAAAATGATCATCTATCTCCTCTTCTCCGCAGTTACGTTTCCACACAGCACTAGAGCACTGCTATTGTGTTTTTTTCATACATTGAAGACCTCTCAAGATTGAGCTCCTACAATTGGCCCCAAGCAATCCATAAGATGCTGGTTTCTGGTATATCCCACACCAACAGACAAGTAAGAGCAAGATGTGAAGTAGAGTCAAGGAGAGGTGGCTACCTAAACAGCGCCACATATGTAACTCAAGTAAGCCATTCTTTGAGATTTTTAGTGGTGTATGTATGTACACCACTCCTTATTTTTTGTGTGGGCATAGACACGATGCCTTAGTAGTCGTGTGTTCAAAGACCCAATAGTGAGTAGTCGTGTGCACGAACACACAACCCAATATATAGTTGTGTACGCACGTACACGATTACATATTGGGTCGTGTGTTTGTGCACTCGACTACTTACTATCGTTGTAGGTTGTTATACACGAATTTTACTAATGTTTTGTTCTAATGACTATACAGATTTGGTTTTTTTAGCACACGACAGTCTTCCACGCTGTAATGGGGCTGACCACTCTGAGAGTTAGAAGGTGGCCAGGATCAGGCGCCCACAATACGAAAGTGAAGCAGGGCGCACCGAAGAAGCACTGTATGGCTGATTATTGGAAGAGGCTGTTTGAGCATTTAGACATATGGGAAGAAGTTGTCGACATCATTAGCCCATTGCCAGAAGAGGCAATACTCATTTCGTCTCATTCAATGGCCCCTCCTCCTCGATGATAGAAGACAAAGACCCTTCATAGTCCCCCTCTTCCTCAAGGACACTCGATGAGTCGAACGCAATGGGGGATTGGAGAGTTGTCTTCAGGGCATTAAGACATTAATTGAGGTTGCCATGGAGAGGTATGAGAAGATGGGAATGAGGGTGATACCTCTGGGTCTGCGTGAGTGTCTTATGAAGGCCTCCGCTGACACAACATCACTGCTGTTGGAGGGCATGAAGGAGGTCGAGTAGAATGAGGAGATGAAGAAAAAAGAATGAGGAGAAGAAATCAACAGAGAAGAAAGATGAGGCCAAACAGACATCCATGCAATAAAAGGAGGATCCCACGAAGAAAACCGTGGAGAGGAGAAAAATACTCCAGCGCATATTCGGAGAAAGAAGCTAGCGCACAAGACCGTTGATGACTCATTGAAGTGGGGTAAGGGTAAGTAAGACACATGAACACGAAATCTCTTCTTTTTTTGGACGTGCTTTTCCACACACGCCTTCATGAGTAGTCGTGTGTGGCAAAGCACGACTTGTGAATTATCGTGTGTAGTTATACACAATTTATTGTTTGTGTGTGTGGACTGACATGATTTATTGTTTGTGTGTGTGGACTGACATGATTTATTGTTTGTGTGTGTGGACTGACATGATTTATTGAAGCGCTCGCATGATGAAGAAAAGGTAGACCGAGCCACAAAGAGAGCCTTTGCGAAGATGTTGTTACTGAAGAAGCTCCAACTAGAATTCGACGAAGACATGGAGCATGCAGAAGTATAGACGGTATCTCTTCCCCCCATGATCTGTGGTAAGGAGGAGAAGGAGTCCTATCCTAGAGAAGGAATTGCAGAGGCTATGGGAAGATAAGCACATAAGGAGAATGGCATTGGAGTAGGCACAGAGGAATTTGGCAGAGAAGGTGGTGGAGGTCCCATTCACAGCGATTGACCGGATGAGATCGATGAAATGGGCTACACCCGTAGAGCATCAGAAAAGAAGAAATCAAATTCCAAGGAGACCATCTCTGATTGCCAAACAGCATATATCATTAATACGGTGATATCATCCTGGAAGGAGGCAGATATCGGGGCAGACAAGGAGGAGGACGAAGAGAAGAAGGATGAGGACGAGAAGGACGAGGAGCAGAAAGAGAAGGAAGAGAAGGAGGATGAGGAGGAGGAGGAGAAGGAAAAGAAGGAAGTGGATTCGAAGAAGGAGGGCACATGCTCAAACCAGCCTTTTGATGTTGATCGCCTCAACCGGCTGCAATGGATCTCCTAGAACACTATACTGATTTGGAGTTGTGCTTCGAAATGAGAGTATTGTTGGAAAGGGATTGAGTGACAATTGATGGGTGGATCGCCAATCCGAGGAAGGCTTATCCAATCCCCACCCTATGCGATGAAGACTACAAATCCGTTATACAAACTACATAAATAAACACAAATGTAAGTATACACGAGCTGCCTTTTTTTTCTTCAAAGTCTTGTATGCAATAGAAGGTCGTGTATATGAACACACGAATTTGTTAGTAGTTGTGTAAGCAAATGCACGCCTTTTTGAGTAGTCATGTGTCTGAACACACGACTACTCATTAAGGCGTGTGTTCATATACACGAACTTACTGTTTTCTTTTTCCTAATTTCAAATGCAATAGAAGGTCGTGTATCCAAAGACACATCTTTGTTAATAGTCGTGTATGCGAATACACGCCTTTGTGAATAGCCTTGTGTTCAAACACACGACTACTCATTAAGTCGTGTGCAATAGAAGAATTTCTGAGTCTCTTGTGCTTCTGGACAGGTTATAGACGAATTTCTTAGTCTCTTGCGGCAGCACAATGAAAGACACCGGTTGAAGTATTCGTTCTGTTTTTTTGGCTCCCATGTATTTAAAGAGATCTTCGACAATGTAAGTGCTCCCTGCATATTGTCGTGCACTTCACTTACCCTTTACAAAATCTAATCTACATGGCATGCCCCACTTTTGGAAGAGTACAAAGAGGATGGTGATAATACAAAGTTGATACGTAAGCTTGGGAGGATGTTGAACGGATTGAACAAGAACATGTTCTATGTTTTTTCCTAATCTGCACCGGCTCTCACTTCTGCCTCCTCTACATTCATTTCCCCAATAGTGTATGGCGTTTCTACAGCCTGCTCTCCGGCATCTCCCAGTTGTACCCACATCACATGGCCACAACAGATAAATTCAGAAAGTTCATGAACGTTGTGATGGCACACAAGATGAGGTGGATGGGTTGCTTGGACTGGAAGATAAATCAGATCGCCAAAGCGCTGTCACAATTGAACTCAAAACACTACGACATATTCGTCATGATGTACGCGGCGCACTTGGCATCCAATGTCAACCCACCCAAGTTTGATCAGGACAGAATTACATGTTTGTGGAGCCCAATCATTGTTTCATGTATGATTCGCAGGGAGATTCACTGCAAGTTCGACGATGATTCAATTAAAGACAAAAATCAAGAAGTCACAGTTGGGGGTTTTGTGAGGGAATCAGATGAAGACTAATATACATATATTTTTTCATTTGTAATCAATTTTGTTGTACATACATTTCAACCCAAACTTTTGTTTATGTACAAACAGTCCTATACAAACTTTTGGGTCGATACGATCTACGTGAAGAATAGTGGGGGCTTTGGTAAGCTGGACCAATGTATCTTTGTTGTCTTGTTTGTAGTAAGTTTGCCTTGTATCGGGAGTATTCGCTTCCTGCGCTTTAGTGCAACTTTTCCGGTTGTGACCAACTTGTCGAGAATTGCTGCATTTCCTCCTTGAGATGTTTGGCGGCTCGGGTTGTGACTCAATTCTCTTTGTCCTTCTCCTGCCCTTCGTTGGAGCTTCAAGCAAAGGCGGTTCACATTTAAATAACATCTCATAATCCCCCCATTGACTTCAGTCTAATGTTGGGAACATTACTTCTTCGTATGTCGTGCGGTACTCACTTGCGTAGTCCTACTTCTCACAATATTCGAGCAGGTCGAAACTCCTCTCATCAATACATGCTATGGCGTGCTTGCAAGGAAGTCACATGCTCTGGAAGAAGCCACATGTGTGGGTTTTCTTCGTAAGGTCAGCAACATCCTGACAAACAAAGAAACACACGGAATTAGCTATGCATGTGGACAAATGAATAATATTTAACAGGCAGGTCATGTATAGAAACACACACCTTGATGAGTAGTCGTGTGTTCGAGCACACGACTACTCATCAAGGCGTGTATTACACAACCTTATACTGCATTTGAGATTGGAAAAAACTTAAAAGGTAGGTCATGTATAGACACACACGCCTTGATGAATAGTCGTGTGCTAGAACACATGCCTTGATTAGTAGTCGTGTGTTCGAGCACACGACTACTCATCAAGGTGTGTGTTTATGTACACGACAAATTTAAAACGACTTACCACATGGTATAAAGATGTCACTTGAAACTGCTGCAATGATAGAGGTAGCACTCACACTATTCCAACACTCTTCTATCTCATGTCATTGATATAATTCTGTGCATACATTGTTAACAGGGTTGTTAGCCCTTGGGCTTCCATTCAGCATCTCTCAAAATGGGAGGTTGTCGTCGTACACGGTTGCTCGATAAATCGAGTCATTAGCCAAAACCTAGCCTTCATAAGCATATTATTTACACTTTCTGACCTGCTTGATGTGAGAGTGTCATATCTTTTACCGGGATATTCCACATTAACCCAATATCTTTTATCAATCTTGTCAACATATTTTCACGCCTTCTCCATGATCTCGTCAATTCTGGTCTCCTGAAGCATGCAACAGCTCTGAATAGCAGCTCCTTCAGGTACTTGTCATTCCACTAAGTAAGCATATTAGCTGCCACATGCCTAAGGCAAAACCGATAGTGAGCATCTGGAAAGACATCAAATCCCGCTCTTACAAGTCCATTACGTCTATCAGAAACAATTTTGTCCAGAGTGGCAGAGGGGTCCGTAAAGAGAAAAGATTTTAGTAAGCCGAAGAACCACGTCCTGAAAGTCACAACTGAGAGTCAAAGCATATTACACAAAGAAGGCATTAGTTTGTATAATGGACTTGCGTGTTTTATATTTTACCAAAGTAGAAGGTCGTGTATACAAACACATGACTACTGATAAAGTCGTGTGCTCATGAAGGTCGTGTATACAAGCACACGACTACTCATGAAGTCGGTCAAACCTCTCTGTCAGAGATGTCACTTGGTGTTCTAGGCTTGTGTTGGCTTTAACATCATACATGCCTCCCTTTGAGGCAACACACGACTACTCATGAAGTCGTGTGCTCGAACACACGACTACTCATGAAGTCGGTCAAACCTCTCTGTCAGAGATGCCACTTGGTGTTCTAGGCTTGTGTTGGCTGTAACATCATACATGCCTCCCTTTGAGGCATTTCTATCAGGCATATGGCCTTCAGATCTATAGAGGGTGGCACTATGTAAGGAGTTTTCTCTCAGGTCCTCTAATAGATCTCATGCATCATCTGGGATCTTTTTCATGAATATGCCTCTACAAGAGGCATCAATTAGAGTTTTGTGCTGATCACACACACCCTCATGAAATCTCTGCACCAGTTTCCACTTGGGCACATTGATCTACACATGAAATATGCATTTTATATCTCCTAAACTTATGATTACGCTAGTGTTTGATTAGAATAAATGCTACTTTAATATAGTTTTTGGTTTTTGTAGGAAACAAGAGTAATACACAGAAATGAGGTGAAAATAGACTTCAATGGTTAAATCATCATAAATTCGTGTACAAATATCTGATGGAACTGATTCAAGCTTTATATTAAAGTTCAAGAAGTCAGCTTTCCAACGCTACCAACTATCACAATTCGGAGTTCGGGACAAAAAGTTATATCCATTTGAAGATTGTAAATAGTAACTACGATCGATCGACTATCAATGCGATCAATCGCCTCACCCATAAAAGTAAGTGTATTGAAGGAAACGATCGATCGGACCTCAAAATAAACGATCGTATCTACCGGATTTTTTGATCCGCGCAAGACAGTAACAACGATCGATCGGCATACAGCGTCGATTGCCAAAGCGATCGATCGGAGGAAAATAACGAAGGAATTGTGATCGATCGGTAGGCGAACGATCGGCAATACGGAGTGATTGATCGCCGTATGCGAAAAACCGAAATAAGACCTATTTTGACTCGGATTTGGAAGGGGACTTCGTGGTTTCTCTTCAAACTTATAAATAGGCTTATGGGAGAATGTTTTGGGATATCTTAAAACCTTTGGAGAATCTAGAGCTTTATTGAAGGCTATAGAGGAGCAAGAGAAGTAGTCTTTTGGAGCAAAGAAGAAGAAGGATTCAAGACGATGGATCTACATAAACAAGTTTCTCTTCATTTTTTTATGCGTAACTAAACTTTTATTCAAGGCTTAATGAAGCCCTAGATATGCATTGCTATTCTTGATAGTTTAATTTTATAAAGTTGATTATGATTCATGCTTAATGCGATTTCATGAATATTTGTTTGAGTGTTTAACCATAGACTTGATTGATTATGAATGGAATTAGATATTGTGATTGATTTTATGCCCGATCAAGGATAAGATTAATTACATTATAACAGGTTTGTGTTGATTTTATGCCCAATCAAAGATAAGATTGATTACAAAATAGTGGATGAACTTTCGTGTTCGAGCAAGAACGTTAGTGAATTCATTAGTAATTCGTGTGTCCAATCAAGAACACGAATTACCATATCATGTCAATGTATGCTTAATAATAATTTAGAGTAGTAATTGCATGTCTATTGGTGGATTCATTGCCTTGACACTTCTCTATATTAATTAAATCTTAGTTAGATTAGCTAAAGTTCATTGCTTTTTTTAGAATTAATTAAACTACCCTTTTTATACTCACTATAGTACAATTGCCTTGTGCATTTGCAAGCGTTTTATATTTAAACGATCATGTTTTTGGCGCCGTTGCTGGGGACGGAAGCCAATAGTTTACCAGATTCTTAGCATAATTAGTTTTAGAGTAGTTTAGTGAGTCTTAACTTAGATTATTTGTCAGTAGCTTAATTTGTGTTTTGCTTTCTTTTGCAAGGTTAAGAGAGGACGTGGAATTCTCGCCAACGTGAAAAGGCCACCCCTTCCCCTCGTTTGTATTCTCTTATCCTTCTCTTCTAGATTAGCTTTTATGTTTGGTGTTTTTCTTTTCTTTCTGTGATAGCATGTTATCTAGTTGTGGCTATTAAGACTGCTAGTTATGGATATCTAGGGTTATTTATTTGATTCGTGGATGTGTGATATTGTGGTTCGGATGTTGATGAATGCATAGTGAAGAAATGTCTTATCCATCCTATGGATTTAGCCATGAGAACTTATATAGGAGCTTTAATGATTATTGTTCTTCACACACACCTAATTCCCCTCCCTATGAAGTGCCCTACCACCCACGTCCCCT
This sequence comes from Houttuynia cordata, assembly GCA_039654745.1. Taxonomy (NCBI): domain Eukaryota; kingdom Viridiplantae; phylum Streptophyta; class Magnoliopsida; order Piperales; family Saururaceae; genus Houttuynia; species Houttuynia cordata. The sequence goes on from CM077511.1 coordinate 7,726,801, forward strand.
ATATGCTGATAGTTACAACCGTGGGTGGGATAGTCACTCTAATTTTGGGAGTGACACATCTTCCCTACAATATACAACTCCTTATATGTCGGAACCATGTGCCCTCTGTTTAAGTCCCATTCATACCCCAGTGGAGTGCCCTTTGGCCCATGAGTACCCTGATTTTATACGCAAATATGTAAATGAGGCCCAAAGTCTTCATAGGTGGGAGGATCATCCTATTTCCCCTTGGGAGCAACCCAACCCTGGGCACACTCTTAATCAAGCCCCTAGACAAGATTTTCTAAGCCAATAACTACCTTACCAACCAGCCTCTACTCCTCAGTTTGGTCAATCTACCTTAAAAGATAAAATGAACCAAATAATAGCCAACCAATCTGCCATCCTCACAGCCTTAACTAAGTTGTCAACTAGATATAAAAAAATGAGAGAAGAGTTCACCCCACCTGTCCTACTCCAATATCCGATTGGCCAATTTTCTGATGAAGGGATATGTTTTTCCCCTGACCATGATGTTACATCCCCTCAGCATGCCCAAAGATTTGAAAATGAGCTTGAGTGGGTTTTACAAAATGATCAAGAAGGTTTAGAAATGAACGAAGATGTGAGTGTGTTGAGAGAACCAATTTTTCAACCTTCTTCTATATCTGAGGAGTTGCAGTCTACGACATTATTAACAGAACCTTCTATTCCTGAAGCACCATTCATATCTTGTCTAGATCAATCTAACTCTTTGTTTATTGAAAGTAACTTAGACTGTTTCATAGATAGTTTAGTTGATTCACTAATTGGGGAAGTTTTCCCAATTCTATTACTAGAAGAGGCCCCTATGGCCAAATTGGTTAATGTGGGGGAGGAGGTTCTTTTTATATTAAAATTCTCTGATGACCTTCTTCTATGGACAATGCAAGGACCCATCTTTCCACTGCTTCCCCACCCACCACTCCATCCTTTCATTCCATGATATGCTCCGTACATAAGCTACACGGATAGGAGTATGTGGGGCAATCATTTAATTGATCCAGGTTGAATTCTTGAGGATCCTAACCCTGCATATGATCATGGCTTAGTCTGGCTGAAGACGTTAAACTTAGCGCTTGGTGGAGACAACCTACGTATTCAGGTGTATTCTCTCCTTTATCTGATTTTCTTTGTTATATGTTCATTGTCATGCTATATTTTGTTCACATTGAGGACAATGTTCATAATAGGTTTGGGGGAGGGAATATTACTTTCATAAAAATAAAAATCAGAAAATTAAAAAAAAATCATAAAATTTGATTAGTTTTAGGTTGTTAGTTGTTTTTCATAGGTTTTGATAGTTTATCCCATAATAATGCACGTTACAATTCTTAGGAGATTAATTTGCATTGGAAGTGTGAGTAAGTATACTGGAGGATAGATACACTTAACTGAGTATACATTTCTGTTACAGTCCTCGGTAATAAAACTCACTCACACACATTAGTACATAAAGTAATACCATCTAGAAATTTGTTGAATACTAATCTTTAGTGGGATGACTTTATTCAGAGTCATTGGATGATATGTGGTTGTCTGTTGAGCTTAAAAGATCATGATAGACCATTTACTTGGCTATGGCAAGGGATTGGAACCGGAAATAGGTTGAGAGTATAATACAACCTGGACAAAATAAAGATGTGCAGAAAAAATGAATGCTAAAATGAAAATGCGAAAAAATGAAAACAAAATGAAAGAACGGGGCTGCTTGACTTTATAGGATTAACTTAGGCTGATGCTCGGGCCTAAAGCGGTCTCTTAAAACCTAATGCCCGAAGCCAAATGGGTTGGGAGTCATTGGCCTGAGTCATTGCTAAACCTAAGCATCTAAGTCAGGCCTTACACAGTCCTAGCGAAAAAAAAAGTCTGTGGTGTATTATCCTCTCAAATCTAGAATGTTGGACCCGAAGGAGGCGCACAGATTTGTGCTATCATGAACCTAAAGATTACGATGACTATGTAGATTCTGATGTTCATTGGTTAATGGGTAACACTGGATCTATATAAAATAGAAATTTAGAATGTATTGCTACAATGTTCTACACTTTCTATTATTTATATTATCATGCTATACCATATTGAGCAAAAATTTCCAAGATGAAAGTGTGGAATAAAACCACTTACTTGAGGGCTTCTATATTCCTGTTGATTATGAACCAAGTACGTATGGTTAATTCACTTAAGCATTGTAGTTTGCATTTGTCGGGATAATAAGTTTGTTTGTTTTGTAATATTTTAATTTTTGCTTTATTTTTTTTCACTTAGGTTAATTAGTTTCATAAATTCATATTTGTGGATAGCATGGCTGCAAACCCTACTAGGGACACCTAAAGGTTTAACGGCTTGTTGCATACGTGATCTATACATGAAATATACATTTTGTTATCTCCTAAACTGATGATTATGCTAGTGGTTGATTAGAATTTCTACTACTTTAATTTAGTTTTTGGTTTTTGTAGGAAACAAGAGTAATACACAAAAATGAGGTGAAAAGTAACTCAAATGGTTAAATCATCATAACTTTGTGTACAAATGTTGAATTGGGCTGATTCAGCTTCATGTTAAAATTCAAGAAGTCAGCTTTCCAATGCCACCAACTATGCACAATTCGGAGTTCGGGACAGAAAGTTATAGCCATTTGAAGATTATGAATAGTAATTACGATCGATCGGGTATCAATGCGATCGATCGCCAGGGCCGTAAAAGCAGTGTATTAAAGGAAACGATCGATCGGACCCCAAAATGATCGATTGTATCTACTGGAATTTTTCAATCGTGCAAGACAGTAACTATGATCGATCGGTATTATACGGAATCGATCGGCAAAGCGATCGATCGGAGGAAAATAACGAAGGAATAGCGATCGATCGGCAGACGAACAACCGGCAATACGGAGCGATCAATCGCCATATACGGAAAACCAAAAATAAGACCTATTTCAACTCGGATTTGGAAGGGGACTTCGTGGTTTCTCTTCAAACTTATAAATAGGCCTTATGAGAGAACGTTTTGGACAATCAATCTTAGAGAAACCCTTGGAGAATTAGAGCTAAATTGGAGGCTAGAGTAAAGGAGAGAAGAAGATGAAGAACATGAAGAACACGATTGTGATTTCTCTTCTAATGCGAGGCTAAACACTTTCCAAGGGCGTAGATGAAGCCCAATAATCTAGTTGTGTAGTTTTCTTTTCTCTCATCTTATGTTTTTACTCTAGTTGGTGTACGGATTTTATTGTGTAATCACCGTTAATTCAATAAAGGTTTGTTCTTTGTACTCGAAAGAGACAAGAGTGAATTCTTGTGAGTTTCAATCCAAAGAATACTTGCGTATCCGAGAGGAACGTGAGTAGACTGAGGTGTTATATATCAATAAAATTTCATTGGTTTATACTTGAGAGAGATAGATCACAATTCCATGTTTTAATTATTTTATATGTTACGTCTGAGAGGAGAGCACTATATTTTGAGTTGACAAGTGTATGTCTGAGAGGAATATGCTAGCAAATTAGAAATTTTTATTCAAAACAGAGAGAGAAACGATACACTAGTTTATTGTGGTGGATTCGAAGCCTTGGTCTTCTTCATATTGATTAATTCTCACTTAATTTAGTTAAAAAGTTCATTGCTTTCTTAGTCTAGAATCAACACTGCTGCTTTCTTTTGAATTTGGTAAATCATTAATCCGTCCCTGAGGTTCGACAACTTTATCAATACTCACTGCAGTACAATTGCCTTATGCACTTGCAAGGGTTTTATATTTAAACGATCAATTCGCCCAATGCAATCGTGTTCCCTACAAAAGTGGTGTTTATTTTTATACATTAGTTCATTTACTTTGCTTGTTTGATTTTGTTTTATTTTGCTAAGGACTAGCAAAATCAAGGTTTGGGGGTGCAATCTACACATGAAATATGCATTTTACTATCTCCTAAACTTAAGATTATGCTAGTGTTTGATTAGAATAAATGATACTTTAATATAGTTTTTGGTTTTTGTAGGAAACAAGAGTAATACACATAAATGAGTCAAAAATAGACTTCAATAGTTAAATCATCATAACTTCGTGTACAAATATCTGATGGAATTGATTCAAGCTTTATGTTAAAGTTCAAGAAGTCACTTTTCAACGACACCAACTATGCACAATTCGGAGTTCAGGATAGAAAGTTATAGCCATTTAGAGATTGTAAACAGTAACTATGATCGATCAGCTATCAATGCGATCGATCGCCTCAGCTGCAAAAACAAGTGTATTGAAGGAAATGATCGATCGGACCTCAAAATGATCGATCGTATCTACTGAAATTTTTGATCTACGCAAGACAGTAACTACGATCGATCGGTATATAGCGTTGATCGCCAAAGCGATCGATCGGAGGAAAATAATGAAGGAATTACGATCGATCGGTAGGCGAACGATCGGCAATACGGAGTGATCGATCGCCGTGTGTGGAAAACCAAAATAAGACCTATTTCGACTCGGATTTAGAAGGGGACTTCGTGGTTTCTCTTCAAACTTATAAATAGGCCTTATGGGAGAACGTTTTGGGCTATCTTAAAATCCTTGGAGAATGTAGAGCTTTATTGAAGGCTAGAGAGGAGCAAGGGAAGGAGTCTTTTGGAGCAAAGAAGAGGAAGGATTCATGACGATGGATCTTCATAAACAGGCTTCTATTTTCTTTCTTTCTATGTGTAACTAAACTTTTATTCAAGGCTTGATGAAGCCCTAGATGTGTATTGCTATTCTTGATAGTTTAATTTTATAAAGTTGATTATGATTCATGCTTAATGCGATTTCATGAATATTCGTTTGAGTGTTTGACCATAGACTTGATTGATTATGAATGGAATTAGATATTGTGATTGATTTTATGCCCGATCAAGGATAAGATCAATTACATTATAACATGTTTGTATTGATTCTATGCCAGATCAAGGATATGATTGATTACAAAATAGTGGATGAACTTTCGTATCCGATCAAGAACGTTAGTGAATTCATTAGTAATTTGTGTATCCGATCAAGAACACGAATTACTATATTATGTCAATGTATACTTAATAATAATTGAGAGTAGTAATTGTATGTCTAGTAGTGGATTCATTGCCTTGATACTTCTCCATATTGATTAAATCTTAATTAGATTAACTAAAGTTCATTACTTTCTTTAGAATTAATTAAACTACATCTTTTTCTTCTTTTGAGTTTGGTAAAGTATTCACTGTCCCTGAGATTCGACAACCCTTTCTATACTCACTATAGTACAATTGCCTTGTGTATTTGCAAGGGTTTTATATTTAAACGATCACACATCATGGTGTAGGCAGGACCAGAGTAGGGTTTCATTCTTTTCCAACTTTATGGAATTGTTCATTAGGTAGCTGGGTAAAGGTGATGATTTCATTGCTGATCTTATTGGTCCATCCTACATGTAAGTATTTCTTGAGGAATTCGGCATGCAGTTCCTCCCAAGTGGAAACGGAGTTATGTTCAAGGGAGTATAACCATTCATTGGCCCTATCTTTCAAAGTGAAAGGGAACAACCTAAGGCGAACCTGGTCATCAGATAATATAAGTTTAAAGGTAGTGTTGACTTCTAGGATGTTTTTCAGATGCCTGTAGGGATTCTCATTCATGTGGCCCTGGTATGTGGCCAACATTTGGATGATGTTGGGCTTAATTTCAAAATTAGCCACATTGTCAGACAGTAGGATGCAGGAGGGGGAGGTGTAGGTTGTGGGACGGTAGTAGTCCTGTAGAGTACGGGCATGGGGTAATACTGGATTCTGGTTTAATCCATTCCCACCCCCAAGGTTCGTGTTGTCCATTATGGGATGGATTTCAGGGATCGGGTTTCTAGGAGTTCTACAAATTCTATAGAGGTGCTCAGGATCAGGATCAAAGGCAAGGTCAGGGTTCAGGGAATGACGACCATGCATGCATAATCACAATCAAACAAAATCTGTAACAATCATAATAGAGACAACTAGCACGCTTCAAGCCTAGATAGCGACAACTAGCAATCTTAATAGTGACAACTAGCACGTGCAGGCAGTCACAGAAAAGAAAGTAAAACACCAAGCACCCAATTTATTCCAAAAGAGAAGGATGAGAGAGCGCAAACACAGGGAAGGGGTGGCCCTTCCATTGTTGGCGAGAATTCTACGTCCTCTCTTAATCTTGTGCAAAAAGTAAAGAATTATTAAACTATTGAAATAAAATCTGAAATAAAACTAACTACTCTAAAGCTAGACTACGCTAAGAATTTGGTAAACTATTGGCTTCCGTCCCTGGCAACGGTGCCAAAAACTTGATCGTTTCAATATTAAAACCCTTGTAAGTGCACAAGGCAATTGTACTACAGTGATAATATAAGGGTTGTCGAACCTCAGGGACGGATAAACAATCTACCAAACTCAAGAGAAAGTTTATTTTTTAATTAATCTAAGAAAGCAATAATTTTAACTAAATTAACTGAGATTTACTTATGTAGAGAAATTCCAAGGCTTCAAATCCACCACACAATAAACTAGTTTATCATCTCTCTCTCTCTCTCTCTCTTTTGTATTGATTTCCTAATTGGCTAGCATATTCCTCTTAGGCATATACTTCAATTCAAAATATTATGCTCTCCTCTCGGACGTAACACATAAAACAATAAAACTCATGGAATTGTGATCTATCTCTCTCGAGTATAAATCAATGAAACTTTATTAATATGTAACACCTCAGATTACTCACGTTCTTCTCGGACACGCAAGTATTCTTTCAGAATGAAACTCACACAATTCACTCTTTTATCTCTCGAGCACAAAGAATAAACTTCAATGAATTAACATTAAAACCATAATAAAGGTCCATATACCAACTAGAATAAAAATAAGATGAGAGAAAAGAAAACAATACAGCTATTGGGCTTTATCTATGCCTTAGAAAGATGCTTAGTCTCGCATTGGAAGAGAAAACATCATCATGTTCTTCATCATCTTCTTTTTTTTTCTCTCCTTTTCTCTAGCCTCTAAGGTCTCCAAAGGAACTCAAAACTCTATTCTTCAATTCTCAATACATTTCCTTTAAGGCATATTTATAGGGTTGGAGAGAAAACAAACAAAATCTTTCCAAATCCGACTTAAAATAGGGCTACTTTTAAGTTTGCCGAATACGGTGATCGATCACCTGTTTCCTTCGTTATTTCCGCTACTCTCTTGCCGATCGATCACTTGATGTACTGATCGATCGATTGTCATTAATTCATAAACTCAAGTAGATACGATCGATCGCTAAGTGGTCCGATCGACCGTATTCTTTATTTACGCTATGTTTTTCGGCTATGGCGATTGATCTCGTCTGTTTGGCTGATCGATCAGCTACTGTTCATTTCCGAAATTTTTTTGTTTTCTTCTTTCTTCTTACACCAAAAAGAGTGTATGTCTTCTTTTCCTACAAAAGATCAAAAACTTATTGAAGTATCACTAATTCTAATCAAATACTAACATAAACATAAGTTTAGGAGATACTAAAATGCATAATTAAAGTATAGATCACTCTCGCTGCATGTTGGAGTTCTATACTTGAGACAGAGGGGTCTCTTCTCGTGGGATCTGGTTGGCAAAAATCTTGTAGTGTAAGAGGCCCATCCCACTCATCTTCAGACCACGATAATTCTTCTTCATCGAAGAATTCTTCTTCATCTACATCTTCATCTTCATCTTCACCTTCTTCCCCATTCAATCCATTGATTTGAAATAGGTCACCGTCTTTAATAGGAAATGCATCATTCAGAATTTCATTACCATCTCCCAATTTGAGAGAACAAATTGTATGAATGGACTGCATAATATCACAACTCGTGTACACGACTTGAAGTTAGGTCTTGTCTTCCAGTCCACGACTTGTACAGTTAGCATGTGTTTTTGTGTGCGAATTTCAAATCTTACCTTGCAGCTTCAAGTGCATAATCTTCATCTCTTCCTCCTTCAACTGCTGATGCAGGTGTCTTATTGTCAGGGTTGGAAGGCCTCTCCTGCGGTGTCTTACTGGACGGTGATTTACACATGAATTATGCATTTTATTATCTCATAAACTTATGATTATGCTAGTGTTTGATTAGAATTTCTACTACTTTAATATAATTTTTGGTTTTTGTAGGAAACAAGAGTAATAGACATGAGGTGAAAATAGACTTCAATGGTTAAATCATTATAACTTCGTGTACAAATATGTGATTGGACTGATTCAAGCTTCATGTTAAAGTTCAAGAAGTCAGCTTTCCAACGCCACTAACTACGCATAATTCAAAGTTCGGAGCAGAAAGTTATAGCCATTTGAAATTCATGAATAGTAACTATGATCGATCGTAAATTCAATGTGATCGATCGCCTCAGCCGCAAAACAATGTTATTAAACGAAATGATCGATTGGAATAAAAACGATCTATCGTATCTACTGAAGTTTTTGATCCACAAAAGACAGTAACAATGATCGATCGGAATCATACGGCGTCGATCGAAAGAACGATCGTTCGGAAGAAAATAACGAAGGAATTGTGATTGATCGGTAGGCGAACGATCGGCAATACGGAGTGATCGATCGCCGTGTGTGGAAAAATCGAAATAAGACCTATTTCGACCCGGATTTGGAAGGGGACTTCGTAGTTTCTCTTCAAACTTATTAATAGGCCTGATGGGAGAACGTTTTGGGCTATCTTGGAGACCAACTTAGAGATCACCTTTGAGCTATATGAAGGAGTCTTTTGGAGCAAAGAGGAAGAAGGATTCATGATGATGGATCTACATAAACAGGCTTCTCTTTTCTTTCTTTTTATGTGTAACTAAATTCCTTGGCAAGGCTTGATGAAGCCCTAGATGTGTATTGCTACTCTTGTTAGTTAATTTTATAAAGTTGATTATGATTCATGCTTAATGTGATTTCATGAATATTCTTTTGAGTGCTTGACCATAGATTTGATTGATTATGAATGGAATTAGATATTGTGATTGATTTTATGCTCGATCAAGGATAAGATTAATTACATTATAACAGGTTGTGTTAATTCTATGCCCGATCAAGGATATGATTGATTACAAAATAGTGGATGAACTTTCGTATCCGATCAAGAACATTAGTGAATTCATTAGTAATTCGTGTGTCCGATCAAGAACGCGAATTACCATATCATGTTAACTTATGCTTAATAATAATTGAGAGTAGTAGTTGCATGTCTAGTGGTAGATTCTCTTCCTTAATATTCTCCATATTGATTGAATCCCAGTAATTTAGTTAAAAGTTCATTGCTTTCTTAGTCTAGAATCAACACTGCTGCTTTCTTTTAAATTTTGTAAAATATTAATCCGTCCCTGAGGTTCGACAACCATTTCTATACTCACTGTAGTACAATTGCCTTATGCACTTGCAAAGGTTTTAATTTTAAATGATCAGACAGACTCACTTCTGTCTCTGGTATCCTCTCATCCTTCTTATTTGCACTAAAATTCGTTTCCTTATTGCCAATGGAAGTCTCCATGTTATTGCCAGTAGAAGTCCACTCCACATACAGGTCGAGTAGTCCATTTGTGCCTTGCTTGTTCTTGTGAACGAGAAATATTGTCTCGAGGTCTTTATCGTCTTCAAGGATGTATGGGGATCCAGAATCAATAAGATATGACAAAGATAATGTACCAGATGCAGACTTCAGCGGTAATCTTTTTTCCACTTGCTGCAAGAGTTCGAGGTACTTTACTTGTGTATATACAGGCATGAGCTTCCGTTTCCCGCCCACGTGCCCATCAAATTTTGTAAACACTCCTTCGTAGTGTAAGCACACAGGTATCTTTTCCATAACTACATGACATTGCAATACCGAAATAATTAAAAAACCATAAAGTTTTCAACCGTATATGAGTGAAAACCATCATCTATAAGTCGGGTCTACGGGCACACGACTTTTATTACAGTCGTGTGCATGCATACACGATATTTTAGAAAGTTGAAAAATTGCCAAGTTTTCAACTTTCTTATCTCGAACCAATTTCATTTCGCAGTATTTAAACTTGACGTACTATTTTTGTTGTACAATGACTCCGTTGCAGTTGTTTTTGCATACAGACCTCTTTGCCAGTTTTTCCCACTTGTTTTCTTACTTTTGGGAGCGAAGATGAACTTTTCCGGGATGGACGGCGCGGACGTTGATATGGGCGGTGATGTTGGACGAAACTTCACCGGAATGCCTTCTTCTCCGACTGAATGCTCCCACAAATCCCATAAAATGCAGAGTTTGGTAGTGCTTATACATGCTCCAATTGAGGGTATTTTTGGTAATTTTTAGTTCATATGAAAGAAACAAAGCGATTTCTGATAATATGAGAAAATAGTGAGTGGCGCCAAGTAATATGGAAAAAGCTCCAAATATGGAAAAAAGTTGATACGCATCCGGGGCGTTCACCAAGGTGCTCTGAACTGTCTTATGAAAATCTGATTGCCATAAAATGCCCGTGCGTGATGATACATGCATGAGCCAAGGCGTGACTTGTGAGTATTTATACACTTTTCTGAACTAAGAATCTTATTACACTGGAAGGAACAAGATTAGAAATCCTGTAACGGGAAAGAATTCCAAACTGAGCTAAGCCTAAACAACTTGGACAGCCGGTACCCATGTTCAGCCAGTTTCTTCAATGTTCCAGATTCTCCACTTCACAAAGTCTCAATTGGCCTTCAATTACATTAAAACATGGGCTGACTAAACGGCAGACTATATGGGCTTTACCATTAAGATTAGATCATAACAAGCTTTAATTTGTGGGCTTATCATTCTGCAATAAGATCGAAACTCAACCAATACCTTCGTCTAGCCTGACAAATTTCCATTACCATCATCACATCACCACCAAAAAAAATTTGTCACGTCATCAGGGGATACGAAGAAAGGGCTCAATAGAGGAAAAATTACAATCATCTAGCCTGACAAATTTCCATTACCATCATCATATCACCACCAAAAAAAAATTGTCACGTCATCAGGGGATACGAAGAAAGGGCTTAATAGAGGAAAAATTACAATTTTATCTAAATTTTCAGGGTCCCACTTCCACGTGGCCCTTGGTCCTTCTGCTGGTCATGCAATCAAGGAATGCAGTATCATATATCAGTAAAATATCGGTCGGCGAGAGTGATAAAATATTAGAGATATCATGTAAAAAAATATCGGTGGTCTAAAATAAGTTTTTACTATATATATTCACAATGTAACTCTTTAAAGGAGTGAGATTAATCTTATATAAGCAAAATAAGTATTCTTATATAAATATATTTCTATAAAAATTTTAGCGGAGTCTTTCCTGCATTTTCAATCATATGTGCAAAGTGCATAACATGTAAAAGTTTAATCACATGTAATAATCAACAATAGAAGAATCAATAAGTAAATATAATACATGTTTATAAGATATCCAAGTTCCACCAAGTAATTATGCAATCTACAACATAAGAGTTTGATCGTCGAAATACAAGTTTATACACTACTTAACATAAGAAAAATATATTATAAGCATTACAACATAACCATGTGTCCATCAAATCCTTAACAATCAACAACATAAGTATAAGCATACATAACCATTTTTTTAGTGTATTGCTGATATATCGCTGAAAACTGATATATCGGCAAAATTTGGAAATTTTCACCGAACCGAGACTGTTGGGTCTCGTTGTATCGGTTGAGGCCCTATATCGATATATCGACGATAAATCGGCATGATAACATTCCTTGCATGTAATGCCAATAAGAAAAACATTTTTCATACCTTGCATACAATACAACATGGGAAAAGTCATTCTTTTCTTTAGTAAATTACAACACGGGGAAAGTCGATGGTTTATTCATTTTACCAAAAATTACCCCCGAACTCGGACTTCTTACAAATATATTTTCCCTCCTTACACATAGACTCTAATAAACAAAATTATCTTTCAAGATAGGAAGATAGAAGCTTAATTTTACTTTTTTTTTTATAATGAGGGGCGAGTTTTTAGGAACTAGAAGGGCTGGGCAACAGGCCTCTTAGAGCAACATACCAGGTAATTAGGATATATCCCGGGTGGGTGTAGAGTGGAAGTCCAAACTTAGGACCTCTGCTTCTTAAGAATGTCCTGGTCCCCAAACAGGCCTGTTGGTTAGAAAAAGCTTGTATTGTAATTAATTTTCTTTTGTCCAAAAACCTATCCCCCAAGTTGCCGGAGTCTAGCGAGGTTAAAACCTGGGACCTCTCCCTCGGCAAGGTAGAGAGGCCTACCACCACGCCAATTGGTGGTCCGGCAATAGTCTTGTACTTCTCAATGATTGGGAGTTCTTGATTAGTATTGTTGGTTATGAACGACAAAAAAAAGTTGATATAATAGAGTATGCTGAGCTCTGAAGTAAGTATTATACTAATCATTGAGAAGTACTATAAGACCTATCCACTCTCTTTTGCGTTAGAGGTTACTTGCTATACATGGTTTTCATAGGCCCAATATACTGTTTCCTATAGAGACATCATATTAAGGTTAGGACTCTCACAAATGAGGTGTAAGAAGGTCATATAATAGAGTATGGACCCCTTAGGGTATGTACCTCTTAACGGTTGCTTGTTGAGTTAGTTGGCCAACTTTTACATCTTTAAATCATAAACATGATTAATTCAAACTTAGGTGCCAGTGTTTCAAGGATTTTGTCCTTGTGCTTACAACAGGATTTCCCAAAAAGTATCAGCTGGGAAAATCGGCACACAATTTTTTGATCAAGTTTCTCTGGCTTCCTTTGTTTCTTGCTAACTACTCCTCCCTCTCCTCCCCCTCGTCCTAACCCCTTCCACTAAACAAAGAAGAGATTGGGTAATTCTTGTAAGTAGCCCATACATGCCAAACAATATCCAAGTACAACCCCTCCCTCCCCTCTAACCCTAAGGCCCTCAATGAATTAACTCTTGCTTAACATACATTAGCTTTTTCAATATCATGTGAACTTGAGCGTGACTGCTACTGATTCCATGATTGTTGAATATGACATTCTTATGGGCCATGGGAATGATTGATTATATTTAACTCTAGAACGTCCTTTAGTGAAAATTTTCACTATGATCTAGATCATCTGAATCTGCCTTTCCTTATAAAATGTTGACATTTTTGGAATGAAAGATTTTGCGTTCTAGAAAAAAACTGCTTATGTAACTAACTTCCAAATCGGCCAAAGAGTACGAATCCACATGATCATATAATACTGAATTTTTAAAGTAGAAGGACAATTATATATAGTCAAGGATGCTTTTCTTATCCTACAGGAAGTCGTAACATAATAATATGAATCCAATAGGCATATAGCAAAATCAAACATTGATCATGGTTATCAACAATGACACATGAGGACAATGTCCTTGGCTTAGCGATATATATGATATATGGTATATGATATGACATATATGTGGAAAAAATTCAAATGAGACTTGTCTCATGTAGCTTGCACGAGTCCAAGTAATCTCGAGCCGTTGGATCTTGATTTGACTGCTACAAGGGTGGGTGATGATCCACACTTACCTACCTATTGATTTGACACTTGTCATCGGATCAAAATTTACAGCTCGAGATGACAAGTCTCCGGACTCTCTCTCTCTATATATATATATTATATGCATTTGAGGCTAATGAATGTTACGGGGAAGTGTAAGACGGGCATGCTTTTAAAATGGTCTAACATCATTCAAAGAACAAACATCTTCAGCATGTTTCTTGACTCGCAGGCATGTATCTTTTGAGTAGCTGCAGGCATCTCATAATACGTCTGATGCTTGTGGTTCAGTAATCAAAAGTCAGTATATTTTGGCAGACCATGGCCCCCATGTAAAGTTACATGGCCTCTTCTCTATTTGCACATTACTATGTCAAAATTAAATATTCCAGAGTAACATTAACTTGATAACAAGGAATCAAGAACATACTGTTGGTGTGATTGCATTGCACATGCCAAGGGAATTGGTGGTAGCATATGGTGCTCTAAGAGGTCGGTTGCCTTGTCCCTTCTAGTCAGGTCAGATCGGACACCCCTCATTAACAAAAAGTAAGAAAGAGAAGATAAAAACCCATGATAGGAAATCAAGATTATGACTGAGGCCACATTCTTCTATATATGAAAAGTGTGTAGCATCTCATTCTACATGTGCTGAGCTTCGATTATAATAGACAACTTAATTAATAGCAACAGGAAGTATCTTGGGGGAAAATAAATGCAACCTAATTCATCATCCTTTGAAATTATTTCCTCTTGAACTGTTATTGTGCTTCTGGTGGAGGCAGCAGTCTAGCTATGGTCTTAGATGCTCAGTCAAACTTGTCTACTCCAACTTGCATCCTCCTAATAATTTTGTTTCCCCTATAATTGATGAGTATCATGTATCTTGTGTGTGCGTTCAACAAAAAAATAGATGTCCCAAATAATGTCACTTAGGCCAGTTTAACTGCATTAACGGCTGGAATATAATGCCAATCCCTGACCTGTCCTGCCTCCTGCAAGCATCATGGTACTCAGGCAAAGCTACTCTCTGCTCAAACTTGGCCCTGCAAGCCAGGGCAAACGCATGTGCTATGCCCTGTGTCGTTTAATGGCAGGCTGCACCCAGACCTGTAGCTATGGGCATATAATTCTTCTGGAAATAGTACTAATGAGGTTAACACTATCATCTATAATAAAATTTCTCCTTGTTTTTACCGGAATGCTATGGGACAGTGGGCTCTGCTGGTGTCAGTTTTGTTTGGGAATTAAGGTTTTTGCAATTTCTTTAAGAGTGTTTCAAGTTTAGGTACTGGCTGATCCAATTAAAGAGTATGTTGAATAAGTATTGACCTTGTTTTCGCCATGGAACTTCTTTCATGTTTGAATGCTCCCATGTAGATTTTTTTTTAGAATTTACATATGGAAGTCCCTAGAGTGTTCATTATTGTCTTAATATTCTACATGTCCTTCTTTTGCATAGAAAAGTCATGTCATCTCTCTTTCTCTCTCAAATAAAGCCACAACAGAAACTGTATTTCCCAACTTGTTCATTTCATGGAGGAGTTCACTATGTGGGTGGCCACTTAGTTTTTATGGTGAGCCTCTTTATCTGTATATGTCCTCGTTTGTGTTGTCAATACATGCAAGTAGATTCTACCCAGCCATCTTTACCTAGTGAGGCCATAAAAAATCTTCAAACAAGAAGGTGATCAGGTGTCAATTTCCCCCAGAGGTCCTAGGTTTTATTAACCCCTTATTTCCATTAGTATTCTACTTACCCTACACAGTTCTCCACCATTCACAAGAGAAGAAAAGAATTTCTTTTTTTTCATCCACAAGAAAATAGGTTTCTTAGGTAAAACTTACATCCCTTCAGGGAGCAATTGCATATCAAACATTGGAATAATCTCATATATAAACTATCTCTTGTTTTTTCCCTTTGAGCTTTAGTGAAATTTTAGTTATCCATAAATTAATTTGCAATTCCAGCCTCTAGTTAGCTAGTAAACTGCACCTCAGTTCATATACAAAAAATGCACCTAAGGCAACATGGAATCTTCTCAAAGAATGTAGCAGTACTTATTTGAAGTTGCAATGATAATTGATGGCAGATTAGAGCTGAAATAGGTGAAGGCATGAAATGAATGAATCAGGATATAATAGTGGGTAGCCAACCAAAATGAACAGTGGTATTGTCCACTCAGCCTCCACCACTAAGAGAAAACTCCCACCAAAGCCTGGTTTATGAAAGACTGAATTGGGAAGAGCATTTCATGAATGTTCATCCATATCTAACAATGGATACCAGTGACCACACCAGGAGAGACGATGATGCAATTCAAATATGTACACCCAAATTTTAGGGCTTATTTGATGTTCTCCTTGATGGTACATCCTCCTGCCTAAGGTTTCTCATTAAAAATGAACAAACAGCATTAGAATAACTTAATTTTATGTGAAAACTCTTCAACAAATCCTTTATAGAAACATCAGTACAATGATCATGTATATAGGCCTTTGTTGCACCAGGTTACTTGATGATCAACTTCATGCTCAACTTAGCCTCTAAATGTCTTGTTGAAAAGTTACCCAATTGATTTTATTTGAAGAAAAACAAAGAAGATGAGACATTCTTGCTGAAAGCTGAACAAGTTGATATCATCTGAAGAAAAAAAGGAAAATTTATGTGCCATGCACCTCAACAAATCCCTTGTTGAAATGGCACCGTATTCATCAAGATGAAAAGGAGCATATTGATAAATCCAATCTCCCAATACCTAAGGCTAATTTCACAAGATTACTTTCACGTTCTACTTCATACACCTGAACTTGATCAGTTCCCAAACTTCTTGTTGAAAAATGATTCATTAGAAGGAAAAAATTCATCACATACAATAATATTCAACAAATCTTGATCCTCTTCTTACTTACATGATACTGATTCAGTTGAAACAAGTCTGAAGTCAAGTAAATTGTTCAATTTACACAAGTCAGCAGTGGATATATGTAAAACCAATCTGGAAGTCATGCTTTCTTAGTTTCTTTGTGATCATCTTCTTACTTCCATGAAGGGAAGCATACAAAAAAAAGTGTAAGCATCAAATCGATTGATGATCTCTTTCTTTTATGGAGATGATTGCTAGCTTTGCCTTGAGAGAGTGGTCATCAAATGGGAAATGGTGATATACAAATTAATTAGGGCAACTCATATCACCGGTAGCTCCACAGATTGTCCACGTCTGAATTCTCCGGCGAATCGTCCGAATCCGGAGCATCCATCCTCGGCGGGCTGACCAGCATCCCCTCCGCCATGTTCACCAGCAGCTTCGGCATGTCAAACAACGCCTCCTCGTCCATAAACTCCCCAGTCGGCTGAGATTCCCCGTCGGCTGCAGCCACTTCCCCACTCAGCACAGCCGCTCTCTCACCCGCCTCCACCCTCCTAACTCTCGATGCCGCAGCCGCAGCCGCTGCGCGTATATCAGCAGGGGCAGTCGAGGCCGCGGCGGAGTGCGACCGGACGGAGTGCGGGAAATTAAAGACAGCATCCGGGCCCTTGAGAGCCAGCGCAGCCACATCATAGGCGGCAGCGGCCATCTCCGCTGTCGGATAAGTCCCGAGCCATATCCGCGAGGCCTTCCGCGGCTCCCGAATCTCCGACACCCACTTGCCGCTCCGGAACCTGATTCCTCTATACACCGGGTGCCTCCCCACCTGGACGGACACTCTCAACGGAGGTGGATGATTACTAGAACCACTAGAGCCCTCTCTTGTGCTCGTACGAGCTCCAGGCGAGGATGGTGGTGGTGGGTCAGCCATTATTATGGCACTTGTACAATGTCAATGCTCTTGGAAACTTATAAGTACTAAGCGAAGAAGAGGAAGAAGTAGCTAGAAGAGGAGAGGCAAAGTAAGATAACAAGAGGAAGACAAGATACGTGGGAGCCGTGGGCAGCATTTAAAACAAAGCTAGAAACCGTGGGGCATTCGCGGAGGCTTTGCCAGCCTTAGCCTTCATGTCATGGGATGGTCATTTGACATGAGGCGGCGAGGGGGTAGTCCACACACGGCTTTATATACGCTATGAGTGAGCTGGAGCGCACGCAGCCAAATTAAACATGCAAGTCGATAGTGCTAGCGGACGCTGGGATGCTTTTTGGGGGGCGGAATTTGAGGCTGGTGGGGGGCTGCAATGCATGGTCTGTGTGGGGGCAGGGGACTTAGGAGTTGGGGATGCATGTGGGGGCGAACTTTCACTGTATGGTCTCGTGAGGGCACGTGGGGGCCCTGTTGGGCGGCCTAGTTGTTGGCAAAGGGAAGTTTCCATGATGTTACTCTTAGCAGTTCTTAATAATACAGGACCCTTCAAACTTAAGACTGAGGACTCGACTCATGTCGACTCGGAGTCTTGATGGAGTCACAACGAAGAAGATGTGGAAAAATATGGGTTGAATATGACATGTCCTGATTCCTCTCTTATGCTGCAACGGATCAGGCTCCACTTCCTCAAGAGTTTGTTTTTCTTACGAGGTTAAATTGGTTATTGTCATGTCGGTTATTTATGGGGTTTAAGGTTTATTATCCCTTTTTCACTCGTGTTCTTCATTGATGTTTCACTTAAATTTTATTTCTAGTTTAAAAAAATTAGAGATCGATGCTAGAGTTCTCCCATGTCTCCATTGCACCTTCCATTTCGTTTGGGCAAGAGTGCTAATATTCTTCTCTGTCCCATATTAATTGTTCATCTTTGCAATAAGGTAATCCTCCTTCCGTCTGAAGCAGAAATTCTGGTTTCTGGAATTGAACTAGAAACTTTTACGAAAACCATGTTCTTATAATTGCGGACGGAGGGAGTATGTAAGAACCCGATTTATTAACTTTTTTACTCCATTCACTAAGTACTATGAGAAGGACAGCATGAAATAGGTTAATTAATATGTCTATTTCGAATTGAGACAATTGCTATGGGATGGAGGGAGTATTAAAGTTAACAACTTCTCCTAGAAGCACAAGCTATTAGACAAACATTTACAGTTTGAGCTTTCATTTATAGGAGAAGTGGTTAACAAGAATACATCATCAACGGAGACAGAATAATTTGATAGTATTTCCTCTTTATTTTCCATAAGACTTTGATAAGTTTTTCTGTTACGGAAAGGCAGAACAGCACTTAAGCCACATACGATTCCTGGAGAACAGAGCATCTATAAAATGAGGAACATTATACGCTACTTCCTCATGACCTACGTCCACCCATTGCCAAAAATAAAATAAAAACTGGTGTCCACCCCATTTTCTGAGCCAAGAAATATAGTCAAAGTGTGAAATTAGTGGATAATAGTCAATATTAAACAATCTAATTTATGTTTAAGACAAGAGGTAACCAGAAAATGCTAATTTAATTAAATTTTAAAAAGATTACATTCAGCCATGTCTCCGGGCAACCTTGATCGTTTCTTCTTATACTTATCCCTCTTAATTTTCTAAGTACCCTCACTTTCCAACCATTGGATGAAGTGATGAAGGATGGTAAGGAGCTATGTATAGCAATAACAGTGCTACTTAATTAATAATTGTTCCAGCACAATAAAGATTAACTGTGCAGAGAAAATATACGGTACTTCCAGCATGCCATAGAGCCATCGATCTTTAGGATATACGGCGAAAAGGCACCCACACTGGGCTCCGGCTGTTACGCGATGTGCATTTACCCCGTTAGTCAATGGCTCTTGTGAAGTAGTAGTGAATCCTACGTACACCCAATACTGGAAACGAGCACAGCAAAATGATGCAACAATTCTTCAGTTTCTTGAAACTTTCCTTTTCAGTACTATGTGCACACAAACAATGAAGATGATAGTTCGTCATGAAAGTCTAGATATAGGAACACTTGGATCATCACCTTCAATCTCTTTTTGTTTGGTATAATTTTGTTGGTTCTGTTTGAAATCATGTAGGAGAAGGAGAGCCTTCTTCTTGTTGGTTAGCAGAAGGGTTGTCAAAAGGTTCTCAACACTTTAGTGCAGTACTTTTACCGGTCAAAACAAAGAAACAAATCTACATTCACAGTCACAGATGCTTTCCATCAATAAAAGGGGCAGCCCTGATTTATGCTCAGCTTGCAGTGTTCGCAACTTCGCATGCCTAGGTTGACATTCACCAACAATTAGGCTGGAGCATGACATATGACAGACGTAGCTATATATGTGTCACTCCTTTAGAGAATGTGATCAGGAGGATGAATCAAGATCTTGCCCACTCATAGCCATGAAAGGAACGTATTGAATTCACATAATTAAATATTTCTTTTAATTTTTTCTCAAAATAGTAGCCTAGGTTTGAGTTTAATATTCCACCTTCTAGTTTGGTTCTGAGTAGGGGTGGGTGCAAGCGGGATGGGCTATTGTGATGTAGACACCACGTCTACAACGGAGAAGAACGAATCTAAACTAGAATAAAATAAATAAACATAAATTAATCTGTGTTTCTCATCTGATAATCCTGTTTTGGCCATAGGCCTTACATATATAAAGAGTAAAAATATTCTAATACTAATAGAAGTATTAAATCATAACTAGGAAATCATATTAAAGAAAGAATCATATTCCTAATAAAAGTAAGAAAGGCTAATTGAGTTCATAACATTCCACCACGCTCCGCATCGCCTTGTCCTCAAGGCGACCAACTAAAAAATCATTCTCGCGCATCCAAGCAGCATCTTCAGGAGAACGGTATAACTACGCAACACGAACTCTTAGTAATAACACGCCCACGGCGGCGCTCAAGGATAGCATGAAGCACTGGTCGAGACTCATCGAGTGGCAACGGTGGCAGAATAGGCTGCGAAAGAGCAGAAGGATCACCTATAAACTTCCTGAGCTGAGAAACATGAAACACAGGATGAACCTGAACCTCGGGAGGTAACTGTAAGCTATATGCGACTGGGCCAATACGCTCAAGAATAGAATATGGGCCATGGAAGCGATGAGAAAGCTTCTCATTGCTCGGCTTATGTACCAAAGTCTGCCGATAAGGCTGGTGGCGAAAATAAACAAGATCACCAACCTCAAACTCACGATCGATATGACACTTATCATAAACTTGGCGCATGCGATTCTGTGAGTCTACCAAGTTAAGGCGAAGCTGGCGCAACACCTCAAGTGTAATGTCTACCTCAAACTGGAAGTTGGCCCTACCCAAGCCCTAACAGTTAGAACCTCGACTCTAGCCCTAAGATAATTCCAAAAATCCAGCCCGGCCCTTTGGAAGCAAATTTTACAAATTGTTGTGAGGCACTACAGCCTACAATAATAATTTAATATAAACTTAAGCACTGGGCCTACGGGTTTACTGACTCTATGACGCACTAGTGTTGGGCCTATGGACTTGTAGGCTTAAGCAGGTTTTTTTTTATCTGAGCCCTAGCCGACCCTAAGTTTAATGGGCTTAAAATTTTGCGCCCCGGCCCGACCCTATGCCTTAAAATTCTGGCCCATACCCACAGTTTTACGGGCCGGGTAGGGTCGGGCTTGCGGGCCGGCCTGCAAAAGTTGCACCCCTAGTTCTGAGGACTTGCACACGCCTATTATCCAAAAAGTAGTATTCAAAAGACAGCCTTCAATCAATATATCTAGGTTATCGTGCTTAAACTTTGCACAATGTGTAATTAGCTATCAGTGTCGAACGGCGAGCTCGTTATCACTTAGGGTTTGTCACTAATGTTAGTTCTTCACTGCTAGAATCTGCTAATGTTAGTTTATTTAACTGGCACGCCGGCAGATATGAAAAGAAAAGGCATCCCATTCTTTTTGGAGAGCTTACGACCAGCAGTCAAATAAAAATATAGAGTAAAATCTTCGGTCTCCCTCTTTATTGGAAACTCCATATTTAAAATTAGATTATCACTTTATAAGCCAGTAAAAGGCAGGGCAAGCAGGGGCATTTTTATAGCTGATGTCGGCAAATGGAAAGTGGGCCCATGGTATGATGTATAGTATACTTTATGTGGTTCCCACAGGATATTCGTACAGTCTACGAGCTGATAGAGGTTCAAGGGTATCTATGACTCCACTGAAAATATTACTACTAGAGATGTAATTAAAATACAATAGAAGTTATTATAAAAAAACAAAACAAGAGAAGTAATTATGTCTGTTTTTTCATTAAAGAAAATGTCAGTTTTTCTTGCTTTTTACCAATGATGCCCGTCTGCATTAGAAAACCAAAATGAACTGATTTTAGTTCATTTTGGAAATCAGGTAATTTTGGTTTCAAATGCAGACAGGTAACATTGAACAGAGGGAGTACTGTTTTTCTTGCCTTTTCAGGCATTTGGAATAGATCACATCCCATTGGATGAGGCACATGTTTTGATTTTATGTCCACATATTTATATGGCTTATTCAATTAACAATTTCACTTCCCCACAGCAAAGTATTCATGTTTTCTGAAGTATTCATGCTTCACTTCCCTTTTTAATCAGTGTGATTGCAAAACATTATGCTTGATTACACCCAAATAACGGATAAAAAGGAAATTGAATAGCTTTAATTAATAAATGAAGAGTAACTAACATACCATTTGCTCCATTGAAGAGCTAGGCCCAAGTGTTGGCAGGGCTAATGTACTATAGGCCCGCTCATTGTACCAAGCAATGTACGATAGCCTATAATTGATAATTGGGGATTTTATATAAAAAATCATTAAAAAAAAAAATTTACCAAAATGTGGCACTGTAGCAAATATTTACCGAAATGGTGTTCTGACAAGCCACGCAGGCGCCTGCGTGGCCTTTTTTTTTTTAACCGGCCCGAAAGGCGTGGTTATAAGAGAAACACTTGGTGAAAAAAACTGGACTACGGTTATAAGAGAAAGGCGTCGGTTCAACCGGCGCCTTTCTTTATAACAGAAAGGCGTCGGTTCAACCGGCGCCTTTCTCTTATAACCAAAAGGCGTCGGTTCAACCGGCGCCTTTCTCGTATAACCGTAGTCCAGTTTTTTTCACCAAGTGTTTGAAAGGCGTCGGTCATTTCGTATATAGCCCGTGCGGGCGAGCTCGCGCGGGCTCGGTCTCCTCCCCACCTCGACCTAACGCCGCCGCCGTTGCCTCCCCTTGCTCGCCGCAGCCGCCACCGCCGTTGGTCGCCGCCGCCGCCACCGCCGTTGGTCGCCGCCGCCGTCGTTCTCCTCCCCTCGCTCGCCTCGGCCTCCGTCGTTCTCCTCCCCTCTCTCGCCGCCACCGCCGTTGGTCTTGCCATTCCGCCGTTCTCGCCCCACCGACGCCGTCGCCGCCGCCGTTCTCTCCACCGACGCCTCGGCCAGTCATCACCCCGCCGTTCTCGCCCCACCGACGCCGCAGCCGTTCTCTCCACCCACGCCTCGGCCAGTCGTCACCCCGCCTCGCCACTGTCTCGTCGCTCCATCTCACCGGTAATATACGTTTAATATCCGTTTAAACTTTTGTATGGGTTGAAAATAATTAGCTAGTGTTTGTTAATTGTTTTGTGAGCAAAGATGGCGGGAGAAATGGTTTCGTTTGTGTTAATGTATGATGGTAGAATTGATAGAGGTGAATACGAAGGCGGTGAAAGCGTAGGATTATTGATTAATAAGCCAAGTACTTACGATGAACTAGAGATGCAAGTGGTCAATAAATTGGGATGGGATCAAAGATTATGGAAAATTCGTATGAAGTACAAGATGCCTGTTTTGGGAACAAGGACTACCGTAATACCAATTGATGATGATAATTCTATGCATGTCATGCTCTATTTTGCGCCTCGTGTGTTTAGCTTCGAGCTATTTATAGAAAAAGAGGCACGCATGCCTAGGTTTGCAAATGACAGCGAAGGCGGAAGTAGGAGTGCTCGCAGAAATAGGTCGAGTGAAAATTCTAGAGGAAGGCGTGTGGAAGATAATGAAGAAGATGATTTGTCTATATCACTAGCGTGCAACGAACCTCAACTTTCTCCGAGTTGGAGGTTAGTTTATTTACAAAATGTAGTTTCACCATTCAACTTACGATTACGTGAATTGTTTATTTATGATATAAGTTTTGTTTTGAATAATTTAGGCACACATCTCAAGCTCATAAAGCGATGAATCTTGGCATGGCACGAGGTGGTGAATGGTTTGACACACAAACATCATTTCGTAACCCTTATACTTACCCTGGTTCAAGTGGTTGGCAAGAGGGAAATATTAATGAGGAAGAGGATGGGGAAAATGATGAGTGGGTGCCTAATTCACCTGAGGTTAATGTTGAAGATGTACGAGGAGAGGATAGTGTGCAAGAGATGGTTCAAAATGAGGGAGATGATTTGGTGGATATCGCAATTGCTACGGATAACTTGGATGATTTTGAGGAGGAATTGCCTTACGAGGAGGAGCCCGCGTGGGCGCGACTAGCTGATGAAGAAATAGATGGGGCAATAAATCGGGGTTTGCATGAGGAGACATATCATGAGGAAGCAATATTTGTGGGGCAAATATTCCACAATAAAGATGAATTTGTACACGCATTGAGGGAGTTTTCAATAGCGCATAATGTTCGCTATAAAGTGTTGCGTACAAATCCGACGCAGTACACAGCAAGATGTCAATACCCTGACTGCCCATGGAGAGTACATGCATCATTGAGGAAGGGGAGTAATGATTTTAAAGTGAAGACATATGCTGGCGAACACACTTGTAGAAATGCCGAGCTAGACACGGGTCATAGACAATGCACTGCGGCATTTGTCTGTCGGCATATATTACCCTCTATTAGAGCAGAAGTAGATATCCCACCAGTGCTTATTCAAGAGAGGATTAAGGAGATTTTTCATGTCGATATTTCATACAAAAAAGCATGGGCGGCAAGGAATATGGCCATTAAAGCAATATATGGTGATTGGGTTGAGTCCTATCGATTATTGCCAATGTACATGGAGGCAATAGTTAATGCCAATCCGAGAACCGTGTGTAGGTTGGTGACGACCGAAATGGAAGATGCTACATATCGACGGTTTGAGAAGGCGTTTTGTGCATTTGGGCCATGTATCGAGGGTTTTAAACATTGTCTCCCCGTCATAAGTGTTGATGCTACTTTCCTATCTGGTAAGTATGGAGGAGCTCTTTTGGCGGCGACTGCAAACGACGGGCACAAGGGTTTGTTCCCTCTTGCATTTGCCCTTGTTTCAGGTGAGGATGTTGTATTATCAGAAAAAATTTATCTTGTTATCATGTTGTGATGTTGTATTGTCAGGTTGTGATGTGTGTGTATTATTAGGTTGTGAAAAATTGTAGATTTCGTCCAAAGGATATAGTGATTTGAATTCAGTGTCGAAAAGGCGTCGGTTCAACCGACGCCTTTCCGTTATAAATGAAGGCGTCGGTTTGAACCGACGCCTTTACGTTATAAACGAAGGCGTCGGTTCAACCGACGCCTTTCAAACACTTGGTGAAAAAAAACTGGACTACGGTTATACGAGAAAGGCGCCGGTTGAACCGACGCCTTTGGTTATAAGATAAAGGCGTCGGTTGAACCGACGCCTTTCGGGCCGGTTAAAAAAAAAAAGGCCACGCAGGCGCCAGCGGCCGCGCTGGCGCCTGCGTGGCTTGTCAGAACACCATTTCGGTAAATATTTGCTACAGTGCCACATTTTGGTAATTTTTTTTTAAATAATTTTTTATATAAAATCCCCTTGATAATTTGACAGGAAAGAAACATATGGATGGATCAGTGCTATAAAGGTGGAAAACTAAAGTGATTAATTAAACTTAAAACTTTTGAGTATAAATTTGAAATATTACGTCAAAACCAAAAAAAAGGAAGATCCCATGTAGACTTTCCTTCTGTTTTTCTTTCTTTATTTTTCTTTTCTTTTCATTTTCTTTTTGGCATGAGAGTTTACAGCTAGCTTAACGTGGCTCCAACGATGCAAAAGAAGAAGATGAGTGGAGACAATTAAAGGCAATGAAGCAACTTTCCTTGCCAATTGGGTTTTGACAAGACTAGGAACATAGATTAGAAGATGGACAAAACTCAGCTTTTTATCAGCATTATGACAAACACAAGAAGTTTTTGGATGGAAAGAACAGAATCTATGTGCTTTGTATGTGTGCGGTGTTGTACTACTTGTTATAATGTTTCACTTTTCTACTGTGATTCTACGACTTATGAAAATATTTGAATCGCGGAAACCTCGAATTGATCAAGACGAGTGTCAGCACTGTCCTTTAGGCAGACTTACGTCCTCCCTACGATGCTTAGGTCATTGCATACTTCATCTCACAACATGCATACTTAACGGTCCGTTTGGATGCTTAATTGGGACAGAAAAGAAAGTTTTTTTCCGTTCACTAAAATATTTAAAAACTTATGTTTGAGAAGTTATTTTTACCATCGTTTAATTTTTCCAATATGTTAAAGAACTGAAGTAGCTCTTATATAAAAATATTTATATTACCCTCACCCATCTCAACTACATCTCTACCATCTCCCGACGCCATCTGCTGAGTCTCTACCGCTGGCAAAGTCATTGCCACTAAAGCCCCCGGGCCCGGCCATAAAAATCTGAAGAAAAAAAACCCCTCCAGCAAGCTCCAATCCCCAAAGCTCCAATCTTTCTCCCATGATATCCCCCCCCCCTTCCGGAAGATGCCAATGTTGCACCGCTGCTCCTCTAGAGAGAGAGAGAGATGACTCCAATCACCAAGTTATTGGTCAAGTGCTCGCTAGTTTTGGACTCCATGGAGCTCTGGTGGCAGGTTGATGTCAAAGGTTGTCTTCTCCGCCTCCACTACAACGACCCTAAGCTTCGAGCCACCAGTTGCCCTAGATGGATGATAAGCATAAAATATAAATATTTATATGCCTTATTTACCTATATGCTAATGTAGTTTTGTGATAAAATATGAATAAAACAGATTATTTGTGATTAGGATAGTAATTAGGGGATTAATAATTAATTTACTCTAATTAATTATTTTAGATGCATTAAAGAATTTAAGGAATCATATTTTTATTATGCGTCTAATTTTAGTTTGGTTTTGTTATTGGAGGTATAAAAATACGGATTACAGATCGACAGCAGACGAGCGCATTAGACGTGTTTTGAAGTGCCAAAGAGAGCCAAGAGCTGATATCACACACATCGAAGATCTGAACCGTTGATGAGTCACTAAAGAGAAGACGGGTGCAAAATTAAAGTACGTGCGTTCAGAGTTGATCCGGTGGTTGAAATTGCTTCGGCGGGTTTTAATTGAGAGAAAAAAAAATAAAGGAAATTGAAACAAACCAGCCGGTTCGGTTCGAAGAAGAAAAAAAAACCTGAGCTTCTGCTCGAGTGTCCTTCAGAACAGAGAGTGCTCGGGCTCTCTGCTCGAGTGCTCATGGCTGAAATTAGGTGACGGTGGCCATGGGCTAATGGATTTTGGCAAGGGTCGGGAGCTCGAAGGCGGCCATGTTACGACGGTGATCGGGCAGTCAACAGAGCAGTGAAGAGGACGATTGGAATTGGTTCACGACGGCGATGGTGCAAGCAGCAGCGTCTGCTCAAGCACCGGCAGTCAATGGCGGAAGTTCTAGGCTTGACAACGGCGATGACTCGAAACGGTGGTGCTCGAATCGATGGCACAATGGACGGCAACGGCATGAAGAGAAAGAGTCATGCCGGAATAGGACTTTGGAGGCATGTTCAATCAGGAAAATAGAAGAAGAAACAGAGATTTGGGTCATGCTCGGGTTTGGATAAATTCGGATTTTTTGTGATTCGATTGGGACGCGATTGCGGATAAGAATGAACTCAGAGTCTTGCCGGTGTTTGGATTTAGGACTCTCATCTCGATCTGCCTATAAAAAATTGAGCGATAGGAGGAAGAACAGGACTGGTTTTTGGATGGCTATTTCGAAAAAAAACAGAGCTTCGGTTGGGTGATTTTGGGTCGTGTTTTTCGTGATTTGGGTGAGGTTTTGGCCGGAATTGAAGAGGAAAAGGTAGAGAATCGATCGGGAGAATAAAGGAGAAGAAGAAGAGAGGAAAAAGCGTCGCTTTTGGGTCTGATTTTGCAATTACTACAGTACTGCTACAGTACCTGTGAAACTGTTACAGTAACGGCTGATTGGGGAAGATGAACAATGCTCGATGAATAGTGTTTCTGTAGTGAACAGTGTTTTGCTACAGTAACTGTGAATAGTGTTCCCACTACAGTGATTTTTCAAATGCAATTTCTTCCGAATCTGATTTTTCTCATTAATATGAATAGCTAAATCTTTTGTCAAAGCTAGAGGTGATATTATTTAGTTGATATTTCTACGTCTATAAAGAAGTGTTTTTATTGTTTATTTGGTTGAATGTAATGTTTTGATAAAGTCATTATCTATATAATTATTTGATTTGTCGTTAACGAAAGGTACGACGAATGCTTATAATTCCCTGTGATTATTTGACTGAGCTTGTTAATGATAAATTTTCAATCGAAATCTTTATATTAATGGTTATGATGAACGTGAATGAAATATCTTCCGATTAGGTCAAATCATTATTTGAATCTAATTGAGAAATTAAGTAGACATAGAAGTATTGATTAAATAATTGATCCTTAAAGCTTTGATATCTCTCATCGATTATCTTTCCTATCTCTAGATAATTTTAGTTGAATTTTTAATCATCATTTTAGTAGTTAATTAAATTACAATCTCTTGACAAAATTTCCTGATAAGAACTTTAATTTGCTAAGCTAAGTAGTATTTAGATTAGTTTGGAGTAGAATAATCCTACATCATTCCCTGTGGTTCGACCTTGGATTCACCGAGTATATATTACAATTTGTCAACCTATTTTGGGGTTTGATCAAATTTTGGCGCTATTGTCGGGGAGTGAAGTTTAGGATTAATCTTCTAACTAGTTTCTTTCTTTCTAGCATAGTTTAGTCAATTTCAATTATTCTTAGTTTAATTTAGCTTGCTTATTTTGTAGGACAGTTGGAGTATTCTGAGGCTGATCTGGAACAAAAAGCTTTTCATTGGATTTTTATTCAAAATTTTGTAACTTCGTTCCATATCTCTCTTTGAAATTTCTGTTGCTTGTGCATGCACTCGTGGAATAGAGATACCAATGGTAGATTGGTTAGAGATAATTCTGTTATTTTGATTGAGAATCCTTTGTTTGAATTTTCTGGTCCATCACACACACCACACAATATGGCTGATGAAGGTAGTAACTCTGATATTAATGAAAATGAGATTGAACATGATGCACTAATGCGGCCCTTACGTGAGTACCTGCAACCTGCACGCACTAGCACACCCTCATGTATTATATTGCCTCTATAAGCACATCACTTCACTTTTAAGCCTGGAATGATAAATTTGCTTCCCAAATTCCATGGAATAGATTCTGAAAACCCTTATTTACATTTAAAGGAATTTGAGGAAGTATGTGCAACATTCGAGCAGGCTTGTAGTGAAGACATTATCAGGCTAAAATTATTTCCGTTTTCCTTGATGGATAAAGCCAAAACTTGGCTGAATTCTCTTAAGCCTAGATCTGTAGGAACATGGAAAGAACTACAAACTGAATTCCTTAAAAAAAAAATTCCCAGTTCATATGACAAATGCTCTGAAAAGACAAATAACAAACTTTGCCCAAAAATAAAATGAATCATTTTATCAGTGTTGGGAGCGTTAGAAAGATTTGTTAAATTTTTGTCCACATCATGGGTATGAAAAGTGGCGCACCATCAGTTTCTTCTATGATGGGATGACGCCCTCAATGAAACAATTTGTGCAAACAATGTGTAATTGGGAATTCTTTGATAAAGACCCTAATGAAGCCCTTGATTTTCTAGATCAAATAGCTGAAGACTCAGATTCTTGGGATCCCACCGATCCCTCTGATGTTTCTAATAAGCCGAAGTCTTCAACTACTAGTGGGGGTCTGCATTATCTTAGGGAGGAGATAATTTGAGTGCTAGGCTAGCCTCTTTGGCTAGGAAGGTAGAGGCCATGGAATTAGGGAAAATTAATACTATTAAGTCTGTTGCTACAGAAGAGGTATGTGGAATTTGTGATGTCATGGGACACCTGACTAATGAGTGCCCTACCATTCCTGCTTTCAAGGAGGTGTTACATGACCAAGCAAATTCTATGACCCCTTTCAAGAGGCAATCTCCTTATGGAGACACCTACAATCCAGGATGGAGGAATCACCCTAACTTTAGTTGGAGGAATGATAGTGCTGCACAAACACCATCTCCTCAGGCATCTTCCAATTATACTCCATATGTTCCACCTCACAGGAAGACACTTGAGGAGACACTACAAACTTTCATGAAAGGGCAAGCTACCATTAATCAACAAACCTCTCAAGCCATTAATGATATAAAGAGCTCTCTCACTAAATTGACATCTTCTCTAGCTGTTCAAGAGAAAGGTAGGCTTCCTGCTCAACCCCAACCCAATCCGCAGGGGCAAGTTCACATAATGGACACACAATCTTCTGATTCACAATTAGAATATGCTAAGTCAATTACCACTCTTCGTAGTGGAAAAAAAATTGACAAAACAATTCCACTTAAGACCCCAAAAACTTCTGAGAATGATGAATCAAAACATGATAATGAGGAAATTGATAAGTCTGGGTCAAGTGAAGATGTGAGATGTCCTATTCCAGCTCCATTTCCACAGAGGTTGAAACCACCTCAAAAGTTGAACCAAAATACTGAAATTTTTGAAATTTTTAAGCAGGTGAAAATTAACATTCCCTTGTTAGATGCAATCAAATAGGTACCTTCTTACGCTAAGTTCTTGAAAGATTTGTGTACTATTAAACAGAAGTTGAATGTACAGAAAAAAACATTTTTAACTGAACAGGTAAGTTCTATAATTCAATAAAAAAGCCTGCCCAAATACAAAGATCCCAGATGTCCAACTATTTCATGTGTGATCGGGAACTTTAGGGTAGACCAAGCCTTACTTGATCTTGGGGCTAGTGTTAATCTTTTGCTTTATTCAGTGTACACTCAGTTAGGTCTTGGGGAACTTAAACCCACCACCATTACTCTTCAACTTGCTGATCGTTCTATTAAAATTCCAAGGGGAGTGGTGGAAGATGTGCTTGTTCAAGTAGACAAATTTTACTTTCCTGTTGATTTTATTGTTTTGGACACATATCCTGTTATAAATGCAAGTGCAAATATTCCTGTCATATTAGGTCGTCCATTTCTTACTACTTCAAATGCTTTGATTAATTGTAGAAATGGAGTGATGAAACTTTCATGGCAATATGACTTTGGAATTAAACATATTCAATGTTTGCAAACAACCAGGGGATGATACTGATGTTCAAGAAAAGAATTGGGTTGATACTGATGTTGGAGATCAATTTCATGCATCTCTTTCTGATCCATTAGAACATTGCTTATTTAATTCTTTATATGATGCATCTAAAGTGAATTGTGAAAAGGCTGAGATTTGTTCTTTGCTGAATTCTCTGCAGGTATTGGAAGTGAATGGATGGAAACCCAAGTTTGAAGAGCTACCATTGAGAGACAAATTGCCTACACCATCAAGCATTCAAGCACCCAAATTGGAGTTAAAAAAATTACCAACTGACCTCAAATATGCATTTTTGGGTGATGGTGAAACTCTTCCGGTGGTAATATCGTCTCATCTTAATCTTATCGAAGAGGGTAAGTTGCTTGATATTTTGAGAAAGCATAAAGGTGCAATAGGATGGACAATTGTTGATTTAAAAGGAATAAGCCCTTTGATTTGCACTCATCGGATTTATTTGGAGGACAATACCAAACAGTCTAGGGAGATGCAACGTAGGTTAAATCCAAACATGAAAGAGGCAGTTAGAGCTGAAGTTCTTAAGCTCTTCGATGCGGAGATCATCTACCTCATTTCTGATAGCAAGTGGGTTAGTCCTACACAAGTTGTGCCAAAGAAATCTGGTGTAACAGTTGTCAAGAATGCAGATAATGAATTAATACCCACTAGAGTTATATCTGGCTGGAGAATGTGCATTGATTACAGGAAGCTGAACCCAGTCACTAGGAAAGACCATTTTCCATTGCCGTTTTTAGATCAGGTTCTGGAGAGAGTAGCTGGCCACACATATTACTGTTTCTTAGATGGATACTCCGGTTACAACCAAATTGAAATTGCATTATAAGACCAGGAGAAAACTACATTCACATGTCCTTTTGGCACATTTACTTACAGGAGAATGCCTTTTGGTTTATGCAATGCACCTGCAACATTTCAAAGATGCATGCTGAGTATTTTTAGTGATATGGTTGAACGCTATCTTGAAGTGTTTATGGATGACTTTTCTGTATTTGGTGATTCATTTGATGACTGTTTGTCTAATTTGCAGAAAGTTTTGAGCAGGTGTGAAGAGAAGAATCTTGTGCTTAATTGAGAAAAATGTCATTTCATGGTTTCTAAAGGAATTGTTCTGGGCCATATTGTTTCCTCGAAGGGAATTGAAGTTGATAAGTCAAAAATTGATTTAATTACTCATTTGCCTACACCCAAGACTGTTAAGATATTAGATAATTTTTGCGTCATGCAGGGTTCTACAGGAGATTCATCAAAGATTTTAGTTCTATTTCTAGACCATTGTGCAATCTCCTATCTAAAGATACTGTTTTTGAATGAAATGCTGATTGTAAAAAAGCTTTTGCTAAACTGAAGGGCATGCTTACTTCAGCCCCTATTATGCAACCCCCAGATTGGACCTTACCATTTGAGATAATGTGTGATGCTAGTGACTTTGCTGTAGGGGCTGTTATTTACTATGCAAGTAAGACCTTAGACAATGCTCAGATGAATTATTCAACAACAGAAAAGGAATTACTTGCTATAGTCTTTGCTTTGGATAAATTTAGGGCTTACTTGACAGGATATCCCATTGTTATCTTTACTGATCATACTGCTTTGAAATATCTTTTATCAAAGAAAGATGCAAAACCTAGGTTGATTCGCTAGATACTCCTACTACAAGAATTTGATATTACAATTAAAGGTAAGAAAGGAGTTGAAAATGTGGTGGCCGATCATTTATCTAGGACGACTGTGGATGATTCCAATGAGACAGTGCCAATTAAAGACACCTTCCCAGATGAGCAACTTTTTGTTCTTTCTGATTTACCATGGTTTGCTGATATTGTTAATTTTCTTGTCACAGGTTAAACTCCTTCTCATTGGACAACACAAGACAAGAAGAAATTCATGGTTGAGAAGCTTGTGGTGGCCGATCATTTATCTAGGCTGACTGTGGATGATTCCAATGAGGCAGCTCCAACTAAAGACATATTCCCATATGAGCAACTCTTTATTGTTTTTTATTTACCATGGTTTGCTGACATTGTTAATTTTCTTGTCACAGGTCAAACTCCTTCTCATTGGACAACACAAGACAAGAAGAAATTCATGGTGGAGGTAAGAAATTTCTTTTGGGATGATCCATATCTTTTCAAATATTGTCCGGATCAAATTATTAGGAGATGTGTACCAAATGAGGAAATTCATAGTGTCATTTCCTTCTGCCATTCAGACGCTTGTGGTGGTCATTTTTCTGCTAGAAAAACTGCTGCTAAAATTTTACAATGTGGATTTTATTGGCCTACCCTATTTAAAGATACTCATGATTATTGTCGTACTTGTGGGCGTTGTCAACAGTTTGGTGGAATAACCCGACGGAATATGATGCCTTTAAACCCCATTTTAGTGATTGAAGTATTTGATTGTTGGGGTATTGATTTTATGGGTCAATTTCCACCTTCTTTTGGCTATTTGTACATCCTAGTGGCTGTTGACTATGTTTCCAAACGATAGTATAATACAGTAAATAAAAATTACAGTACAGCACAGTAATTCATTCTGTCTTAAGATTGTTATAAATATTACTTACTGATACTGTCTTAAGGATGATAGATTTGTGTACCTTTGCAAAGATGATAATAAATCCGTTAGAAGAAGGTTGTGATCGAATCAAGCGAAGCACTTTGTCCTTAAGACAGAATGTGCCCTCCCTACGGTGCTTAGGACTCGTGGGCGTTTGGGTCAACAAAATAATCAACCACGTACTGTAGGAGCACGACGCGTCCGTCCGTTAACGGTCATAAGAATAAAACGGACCCGTTTTGGTTGAACCAAAATAAATTAGAAAACCAAACCATTGAATTTGTCCCAAAATAATATTATTTTATTGACCCAACCCAACCCGACCCGACCCGGCCGGCCCCACGTGCGAACCGAACCGAGCCGGCCGGCCGAACGGCGGCGGCACGCACGTTAACCGACCTAGGTGCATGGGTCTAATATCTCTCTCCCCCACAAAAGTAGGGTGGCCCTTGGGCCTAACTTCTAAGGCCAACTTTGAACCTTATATACCATCCACAACTCCTCTTTGGTGTGGATCTGGGACTATCCATCTTTCACCCAATTCACTCATTCACATCAATAATAAGTGGGTTTTAATATGAGTTATTATGCCCACTTCTAACATTTTATATCCGCCTGGTTTTCTAATATAGGAGCCGTCGACAATGTCACTCATAAAAAAAATATTTTCCATCGGACGAAACACTTTTTTTGGCCGAATGCATAAATCATGTATGTGCGCAGTTGATCTCACATAAATGGCGTATTTCAAATTTTCGTCAAGCAATAAAAAATGCTTCCAATCCATACAGGTAACACAAGGCGGAGGAAGTAATAATGCAAGAAAATCACTTTTTTTTTTCGCTGAGCCCATGAATCATGCATGTGTGTGCCATTGATCTCATATAGATGGCGAATTTCCAATTTCCTCCAGGAAAATAAAAAATGCTTCCGATCCAAACAGTAACATTGCACAGAGCGAGTAATAATGCATAAATAGCCATAGAACGCTGGTATTCGCACTCTATTAAAAGGTCGTGTACATTATTAAAAAATAACCCCACTATAATTTGAGTGAAATAAGATATCAATACGTATGACAGATTATTCAAATCTTAACGGTATAATTTACGAACGGGGTACACCGACTTTTTTAGTGGGGTCCTAATAGCGGCATTCAGAGTCGTACCAACGTAATAAAACGCCCCACGTAATAAAGGATGAGTAGCCACGGCGTTTTAGCGACGTCGCTCGGTTGGGTGGCTATAGAAAGACGGTGGACATCCACCGGCCACTACAGACGGGTGCTCCTGCTAGCCGTTGGGGCTGCCTCCCTTATCCACTGACCAGAGCAGCTCCCGCCATTACTGTCCTCTTCTCAACCTGCACAAACCTCAGAGAGAGAGAGAGAGAGAGAGAGAGAGGAAGCTTCCATTGATCATGACGACCATACCTTCTTCACCTCCTCTTTTTTCTTCAAACCCATGTCTCCACAGAGGCTCCCTGCTCAAGTTCCCGCCCCATCTTGCTAAAGTTCCAGTTATCAAGGCCTCCATGGTGGCAGTGACGCCTCCGCCTCCTGAGTTCGATTACCGAGCCGAGATCATGGCCGACTCTCGGGCGGCGATCGCAGAAGCGCACCCGGAGCTTCTGGACTTGGCGGAGAATGGGAGCTTAGTGGTGGTGGAGAAGAAGAGGTTTGGTCCGGTTCCGCCTTGGAGGGCTGCCTTCGTGGAGCCCGAGGTGATTTGGCTGATTGGCACGTCGCATATCTCCGAGGAGTCGGCAACAGCCGTGGAGCGGGTCGTGAGGGCGGTGAGGCCGGAGCGGGTGGTGGTGGAGCTCTGCCGAAGCAGGCAAGTAGTATAATATTGTTGGGCCATTTCTTTTCTTAATAAGAGAGAATTCAAATTGATTACACCCTTTGTCCCATATTAATTGTCTGGATTGAACAAGCTAATTTTAGCTCATTTGAATTTTCTTTTTTTCCAATATTGACGATTAACGTGGGACGGAGGGAGTATTTTGCAATGCTAACTTGGGATTGGTAAATTGATGCATTTCAGGGCTGGGATATTGTACACAAATAGTGAGGATGAGAACCTTCCTCTTCTCAAGTCAAATATGTTTTCTCTCACTGGGTCCAAATTTCTTGGTGCTGTTAATCGTAGCATTAATCTTGGTGAGTTATTGATGGATTTCTTTTGAAGAATTGATTTAACTATATTGGGATTTTTTGCACTTTTGTTTGATTAATTTGGTGTTTCAATTTTGATGATCAAATGCGAGTCTAATTGGATAATGGAGAAGGATGTCAAAACTGATTTCTTCCCAACTTCCAACATTTTCTGCCACAATTATCTATTTACAGAAATAAATCTCCCCTATGCAGTCTTGTCTCGAGGAAATAATTCTAATTTTCAATATTCGTCATAGAAATGTGTACTCATTTAAATAAGACTAGTGTGTCCATTGAGTCAATATATTGATCAGTCGCTAACTACATCAGGAAGGGAAAAAACAAGAACAAGAAAGGTGGTCGTCGGAATAATAAGAAATTCAAGAATTTGTTTTATTTTTTTTCATCTTTCTAGCTAGAGGGTTTGTTAATTCTTCTGCCTTTTATTGTTTGGCATCCGAAAAAAGAAAAAAACATAGTGTTTCATCAAAGAAAAAAGAATAAAACCAAAGTGGCCTACACAGTTATTTAAATTGATCTTCCTCATATGTTTGATCAATAGTATCGGGATTTTATGGTTATAGTACTATTTGCAATTGCAGGAGGCCAAACAGCTCTAGCATTGCGATTACTTCTGGCAGTTTTCTCCTCTAAAATATCAAACAATACCAACCGCCCTTTTGGTGATGAGGTATCCAAGATATGAAATCGGATTGATATTCAGAGTTTGAGTACGAGAGTATTCATACTTTTTTCTACTATAAACATTGCAGTTTCGTGCTGCCCGGAAGGCGTCTGAAGAGATAGGAGCTCAGATAGTCTTGGGAGATAGGCCAATTGAAATAACTGTATGTTAGTAGCTAGATCTATACAAATTTGAAGAAACTGTATTTCATCCATTGAAGTTCAAAACTAATCAAACAGGTTGTTGTGTTGGGTCATCCCAATACGATGTTGCAACTTATTCGTGAGTTCAAGGCACACTTCTTATATCTATTCTATCTGTTATATTCAGCTTGGAAGGGCATGGAGCACTCTGAAATGGAATGAGAAAGTGAATTTTGTCTTCTCACTTCTTCGTGGCATTGCCTCGCCGTCATTAGATGTGCAGGTTAATTTTCACAGCTGTTATCATACTTAATTTTTTTTTATAAACATTGAACAGGATTATCACATCTGTCTCTGCAGTTCATTACATAGTCATTCTGTGCGTAATTTGCACAGTTGTGTGGTTTATTATTATTATTTATGAGCTGATGCTAACTCTGATCTTACAATTTTAAAATTTTCATTCTATTTCAATTTGGATTGATGAAGGAACAGGAAAAGGATGAAGGCACAATTCAGTTGTATGAGCAGTTGAGCTCTTCCTATCCTTTCCTCCTGCAGCCTCTGGTACATGAAAGGGACATGGTATAGTCTTTTGTCTGCCTTTTACTTGCAAATGCCAAGTTGTAGCTGGGAGATTGCTTTTCTCCTCCTTCTCTATATAGCTTATATATATATTTTACCTTGGTGTTCATATTACAGTATCTTGCCTGGTCTCTGAAGAGGAGTAAAGCAGTAGGCAACATGAAAAGAGTGGTGGGAGTTATTGGAAAAGGTCACATGAATGGTGTTGTATATGCCTTAATGTCTGATTCAGGAGACTTGAGATTTCGTGATCTTGCCAGCAAGAGTCCCTCAGGTGATGCTAATGGCTGGATTGATACTTTTCTCAAGAATTTAATAAGGGACACAGTAATAGGACTTCTAGTTTGGTACCTCTTTGAACTGCTCAAGACTGCTCTGCCAACATCAAGCATATTATAGCTGATTGATTCAGGATTTTTTTACATGATATTTCATCATCATACGCCTTATCCCAGCTATACCACGTTTGACTCTTATCGGAATCAAAATGGTACAAAATCTATACAAAGAAACATAGTAGCAAGTTTTTACGCCAGATGCCCTTCCTGATGCAACCCTTTGAAGAGGGGATGATAAGAAGATTCAATGTCATAATATTCATCATATACCTTTCCAAATATGTAGATTAACTTCATGACATGATGGTTGCATGTGAAATATTAATATAGCCATCTTCCATTACAAAGCTGGTTACTATGAAAACTAGTCTTCTTTTACATGGGAGCATGGAACATTTTTTTACATGATTTTTACATATTGAATATTGTATTATTTCACAGATCAATAATATCAATTGTTTTCAAAATTGATCTCTACAAGTACTGGCAGTAAGTTATAAATCAACTGGTGACATTCCACCTATGAGATCATCTTCTGTGGGAAATGCTAATCCTTGTCAACCAATGTTGATGAGGCTCTATTAGTTCGTATGGGCAATAAGTGTGGTTTAATCATCTAAAAGCTTAAGGTGAAAATTGTCCCCGAAGATATTCAACAAAGAAACTCACCCTTTTTTTACTCTTCTGTTGATGATCAGTTAAGCAAAAGTTCAGAATAGAAAGTACAGTATAGAACAATGAAAATATGCTAAAATTAGAATCTATTTTCTCTAATCGTATAACCTTCTATAGACAAAATTGTGAGAACTAATAGTATGAAGTGATGCCAATGGCTAGGTTGATACTTTCTGAAGAATTCAGCTGGGGACAAAGTAATAGGACTTGTAGCTTAGTACATGTTTGCGCTGCTCAAAATTGCTCTGCAAACTTGTTGTGCACCATAGCTCATTGATTCCTGATTTTTACATGAATTTTTGTCTGTAATCAAACTTGTTACGGAGTATATTCTTTCACAGATCACTAGCATCATCAATTTGTCATTGAGGATTATTCCTTCATCCAAAGAATCACAGCTTTGTTTACAGTTGATTTCCGCAAGTAATAACAGCAAGTCATAAACAACCTGTGGCATTCAGCCTATGAGATTAACACTTTAATGTTCTCTTTTCAATTTTTTTTGTTCTACTACTCCTCATCATTGGTAAAAATGTAGAAGTCACAAATATGAAACAAGTTACTCCTATAAAACTGAAATTTGAAATCAATTTATCCAAAAAATACTGAAATCTATTACAATAAAATTAAATTTCTTTCGGCTAACTAAGTTAAGAACCATTGATATTTTTTCCAATAAAATGAAATTCTGTAATAAATATTGTATGACTAATAAGAATACTATAACAATAATAAAGACAAGAGTTTGGATATTACTCCCTCCGTTCCAAAATACTACGTACATTTAAAAATATTATTATTTCGAAATACTATGTACTTGCCAAATCGCGTGACTTCCTCATTCCAAAATTGGAAGAGACTTTGAAAGATTGACTAGAACTTTGTTCAAGAACAATCATAGGAATTGGACGGGATATAAGGGAGAAAAAGTCAGGTGAATTCTTTATAGGCTTTATGATCTAATAAAAATGAAAATTTTCTCAAATACACATAATATTTTGGAACAGAGGGAGTATTTGGTAGGAACGTTCACAGTCCCCCATAGTAAGCAACCGGTGGTGGGCCTTCCCCCACAAGAAATTAATTTAATATCATATAACCCAATGGGCCACGTATCAGATATTAAACTGATAAAAACAGATACTACACTTGATCTTAGCCAAAAGGCCGAGAAAGCTATGAGTTCTCTCCTTAGCCTCAAGTCCATTTTATAGATGACCGGTCCCAAGACTTTCACATGAGCTCAGCGATGTCGGGCTAATATTAAAGCTGACCTGCGTCTTGGGCACGAGCAATGCCGCCCGGGCCGAGGAGAAATTATTCAACGGGCCTGGTGTGCCATGTTGGTTTTACGTGCATGTGACGCAAGCCGTCCATCTTAGAAAATCAACTGCACAAGCGATTCTCCGACTAACTTCTCTCCCCCTCTCCCTCTGGCACGACGAAGTGCCCGCCACCCCCCACCCTGTTGACCCCCCTCCCACTCCCCCCCTCTAGCTCGACGGAGCGCCCTGACAACCCTCTTCCTCTCTCCCCCTCCCTCTGGCCCCGCCACCTTGTCGA
Organism: Houttuynia cordata; assembly: GCA_039654745.1. Classification (NCBI taxonomy): domain Eukaryota; kingdom Viridiplantae; phylum Streptophyta; class Magnoliopsida; order Piperales; family Saururaceae; genus Houttuynia; species Houttuynia cordata. The sequence goes on from CM077511.1 coordinate 7,766,388, forward strand.
CCCTGACAAACTCCTTCCACTGGCCTCGGTGACCCCCTTCTTCTCACCCCGCCGCTTCTGGCTCGACGGGGCATCCTCGCTGTGGCGGTGAGGCGGCGAAAGGTGGAAAGCTAAGAGGGAAAGGGGCGAGATGGAGGGGGAGAGGGCTCAGCTGTCACATGAGATCCGATAGTTGAGTTCTCTCCGGGCGCCCGGAGGCTACCGGGCTTCTTTAAATATTCCATATACTCGATTTAAGTGGATTTTGAACCTCTTCTTCCCTATGAATTAATTAATTAATTAATTATAATTTTCACTATCTAATAAAAATCAAATTTTTTTAAATGGAACATCTAAACCAGGACAGAGAGAGTAACAGCCAACTAGAGTACACGAATGAATCACGTGGACCATTGATCCTTAGCCGTGTCACATGGGTACAAATCTCACGTGGTAAATTATGTTTCTGAGATATCATGAAATGTAAGAAGCATCCGGCAACTCTTCCTGTATCTTATTGGGGAATTCTCGTTGGTCCGGTGCATAACTCTCTTTGAAGGCTTGGCACATTGAATAACATCTTAATAGACATGATGCATCGCTTATTGAACTCATTCATAGAAGCTTGTTTGGATTACAAAATGAGTAAAATTTATTGGACTCTGAATCAGTATTAAAAACCAACCAGAGTCTTTCTCCCTCTCCCCATTTTTTAAATCTAGTCGAGGGTCAGCAGACAGAGGGGGGTGTCAGATGGCGGGACTGACAATGTGGAGGATGGGCCCGGTGAGAGAACCGTTGGATCTTCATCTAACGGACCCACCCATCTTGTTTCAAATTCAGACGAGCTTCATTGGACAGAGGGAGCCCGGTGAGAGAACCGTTGGATCTTCATCTTACATACCCTCTTTTTTCAAATCCAGACGAGCTTCATTAGACTGAGGGAGTGCTACAAATGCGCGTATCCGTCGGATGATGGGGCCGCCGATGTCAATAATTGGCCCGAAGATAAGACCGTCAGATCCTCATCCAACGGTATTCAATCCATCATGCGCAGTCTAATATGTTATCCTCTTAATCCTCGGCTCTCACCGAAGTCTGAACTCGGCGGAAATGCTCCTGCAATTCCTCCCGTCATTTCTCCCTCCGGCGACTTCCCGCCGTCACCGGCACCGGAGTCTCACCGAGCCCACATCCCGGCCTTCTTCCCGCATCGTATGCGCCGGAGGCCAAGACGACTACCATGCAACCGTCAGAACCCTCAACTCCAAGGGCCGCACCACCCCCAGGAAGTCCCTAGGCCAGGTTACAAGCTTCTCTTCACGTGCTGTTTGGTCTCTTTTTTAGCTTACCTTTGGATGCCCATTTGAGGATTCATGTAAAGTTTTGAACTTGGCAGCACTACATGTTGAATTCTGCCATTAACGATCAGCTTGCTAGTGTGGCCGAAGTGAAAGAAGGAGATGTGGTGCTGGAGATTGGACCTGGTACGGGGTCTCTTACGAATGTTCTTCTTACGGCCGGCGCGACCGTTGCCGCTGTGGAGAAGGTTTGGAACTCGGTTTTTTCTTTGTTAAGTTCCTATGATGATTTTGCCCATAGAAATTGTGGGAGTAATTGAGTAATTTGTAGGATTTTTCTGGAGACCATTTATTGTCATTTGCATGGGATGCCATTTTGTTTGAGGCGATAGATATGTTTGTCGAATTAAGCGTTTGCTTCTTGATTGTTTAATGTGCTTATAATGTTGACATAAGTAATGGATTATGACTCAGTACAAGGAGTTTCTTGTTATTCTATAAATTTTTGTGATATTCTTGCCCCTAAAAGTTATGGTAGTTATTGTGTAAGAGTTTCCTGGATGCCATTTATTGTCTTTTGAACAGAATGCTATTTTGTTTAAGGCAACAGATATGTTCGTCGAATGAAGAGTTTGTTTCCTGATTGTTTAATGTGGTTATAATGTTGATAAAGTAATGGATAGGGTCTGACTGCATGGAGTTTATTGTTCTATTTGTAGGATCCGAAGATGGCTAATCTTGTGAAAGAACGGTTTGAGGGTGTAGGCCGTTTTTGGGTAATGATTTCTTTCTAGAAAGACATTTCTTTCTGTTGAAATGTGGGAGAGTTATTGTTCTGTAATTTTTAGGTGCGAATATGAAGATGCAGCAGTGTTTTAGAGTTGTAAATGCATGTTTTGGGGATTTTGATACACTCATCGGATGACCTCCAATGAACAAATAAGGGAAAAAAAAAGGATTAAGATGTAAAGGCTAAACATTTTAGGTCTTAAATGGTAACTCTGAGAATTGAACAAGGCCCGCCTCATTCGTATTGTTTCTGGAAAATTGAAGGGTTAAACTCATCTCATTTTTTGTCGTAAAATATTTAAAGAAGAGAGGGAGGGGCGTGCACGCACTTGAGTTATCAGTAGATATTAAGAAAAAAGGTGTAGTAACCCCTTCACAAAGTAAATATTCGAAACATACATATTAGCTGAGCTGAATGAGCATTTTGTTGACGTGGGGGTGTTGTTGATGTAAGCCTTGACTTTGAACGTATGGCTCTTTTATTTGAACAGGTTTTGCAAGAGGACTTCACCAGGTGCCACATTCGTGCCCATTTAGATCCCCTGCTTAAAAAGGGAACATCTGCGGTGGAAGACACAAAATATGCCAAAGTAAGAAGTTTCGGTTGGTTTATATGCATCCACTTCATTACTGATCACTTAGCATATCTTCAACAAGACCTAGTTTGAACATTACATCCCCATCAATGTCTGTACAGCAGTGCGCCTTTTAGGGATGGTCATTATCCAATCTACTCTGAAAAGTTGATAAGGGAAATTATGAATTTTATCATATCTTTTGAGAGGATGGTTGACATTGGTTATGACCCTTTGGGGGGGAGTCTTGAGATTCACACACGACACCTTCTTTTCGGGCACTATCTTGAGATTTCTGTTGTAACCTCAAGGTATAGTCTGTTGGACATTAGTTCTTTTTCATAATGGATCTTTGTTTAAGATAATTTTATAATGTTTCCCAAGTTTCATGTTTATGGAAACAAAACTAAATATACTTCATCCAAATTATCTATTCAAAGTTTAAAGAGAGTTGGTCTAATTTGTAAATAAACTGCTACTAACTTCTATAAATTAACTTTTCGTGATTTCATTATTCTTGGCATGCTGCAGGTAGTCTCCAACTTACCATTCAATATAAGTACTGATGTGGTGAAACAACTCCTTCCTATGGGCGATATTATATCAGATGTTGTCCTTCTACTTCAGGTTTGTAACTCCTTAGTGTGCTCCTTTTCAAAGATAAGAAAAGATAAATAAATGAAAAAAATTGTTAATTTTCAAAGTTATGATTTTACAAGTTCTGACGAGTTTGAATTCAGTTCATGGAGAACATATCGGCTTTGTTTCCTAGTTATTGTTTTCTATCTCATTTTCTCAAGTCTACTTCTGTCATGTGCTATTTAAATCATTGTTCAGAAAATTTGTTGCCTTGAAAATTTCTGCGATGCAATTGCTAATAATGCTGGATGTGTAAGATAAACTGTATTAATTGTCAATTGTCTCCAATGACAACCATTTTTTTCTCAGGATGAAACAGCATTGCGCTTGGTAGATGCTTCACTAGGAACGCCTGAATATCGTCCCATCAATGTTTTTGTAAATTTTTACTCGGGTAAGTAATACATATAGAATCAATGGTAATACAATTTTATCTACTGGGCTTGAATGCTTTTATGCTTATCACATGCATTGTTATTTAGAGAAAAGGAGTTTACGGCAATTATGCTATTATAGCTAAAAACATTTATACGTACTATATGACAGATCCTCAATACAAGTTCAAAGTCCCAAGAACAAATTTTTTCCCTCAACCCAATGTGAGTATGATTTCGTGTCATTGGTATTAACTTGTTGTTTTACCAAGTCTGTGGATCCTTTTGTTTGATTAAGTACAAGTACTTTCCATTTTTCTAACTTCGTTTCGCATGGTGATTGTAAGAGTAGTTCTCTTAGGTTAAGATTTAAAATGCGAAGAAGACTCATCTCTTACCTCCCTTTGCAGGTTGATGGTGCTATTGTGAGATTTAAACTCAAGCAAGCTAAAGACTATCCAGCTGTTACATCTGCTAAAAGTTTCTTTTCAATGGTTGTTTCCTATCATTGCTCTATTTGTGTTAAGACTTCATTCTACGTTTGTTGAATATATAACTGAAACAATATGTTGTAGAGGTAGATTGTGCAACATACGGAAAATCTTCTTCACTGAAAATTTAAGGCTAGTATTGTTTTAACTAATTGGATTGATAATTATTTTGTTAAGATGGCTATTTTTTTTATAGCGTAGGCTTTTCTGCATTCTTTTTGATAGACCCTCTTCCGTAATTGTACATGATGTCCCTTGTTTTCTATTTATTTAGGTAAATTCTGCCTTCAGTGGGAAAAGGAAAATGCTGCGGAGATCACTTCAGCACATATGTACATCTCTGGAGATCGAACAAGCTCTGAAAAATTCAGGCTTGCCAGTCACAGTATGCACAACTAACTTGTTTTTCCCAAGTGTTGATTGTGGTGTGGTTTCTTTTTTTTTTTGGAGAATAACAATGGCGGCTCTTACCTACAGGCTAGGCCAGGAGAGCTCACACTGGAAGATTTCGTGAGACTGCATAATTTGATTGGAAAATGATAGATTGTTTTGGCTTACATATGCAACTTAATTTGTCAGAGTCATTGGAAAGTGCTTCGGAATGACGAATATCTTCGATTCGCAAGATGGTTTGTCTGCCTCAGATTGAGCTGCCTCCATGCTGTAATCGAGCCACAAGAATATTCCACTGGTAATTTCCGTTAATGACAATTGCTATAATCTTTCACAATTTGCAGCATTTGGTTCCGTTGAAGTAAGCTTGATGGGGAGGCTTTGCATCCATCAGGTTTCACTCATGGCAGCCTCGTGGTATTCGCTGAATCACATAAAAGTCACTCTTATCTATAGAAAATATATGTCCATGGTTGACACAATGAATGAGTTAAAAGCTGGGAGGGACGCCTTCTGTCAAGGGGCTTGTTAAATTTTAAAAATTTTCTATGTCTATGCGCTACTTGACGGCTGCTAACATATGCAATAGAAGCTGTATTAACAGTCTTTTGCTAGCTACATATTTTATCTGCTACTATGAATTATTATGTTCTCAGAATATGCATGTTCTGACAACTTACATTTCCATCGGCAATCTTTGAAAGGATTAAACACACGATGTACAAGAGGAGCCACGCATGTTCCATAGCAGACGCCAGCAACGCTTGAAAAGCCAATATTGCCTTCTGGGCCTCACATGGCCACTTATGCACTGTCCAAAAAAAACTTACCATGGGTTTGGTGTACAGATTCAGCATAGCATTATCATTTTGTAACAGGCATGATGATATTTATCTAATGGAAAGTTGCTACTTAAAATTTTCTGGTAAGTATTAGCCAATTTTTTTGACTCGATGTTTTTGTTGTATTTGTTGGTGATACAATTACTCAATTGTTCCTATTGTTCTGTTTCCTCTTTAGAAGTCCTTACTGTGGTGGCAAGCTAGCTGGCCCAAGGGTTACTTGAATAATTTTGCAAATACACATAAAAAGTAAACTTTTTGTATTATCCGCCCATAATTTCTACCAAATGTGGGCATCAAGCCTCCTATAATAATTACAACTATGTCTGACTAGGAAGCAAAATTAGGAAGTACTTAATGTCAATGCATCAATAAGAAGCATCCACATGTCATGCAAAAACATTCATAAATGCTACGAAGATGATCACTCCCTCCCTTCCACTTTAATAGTGCAATTTGATTTTCAAATTGAAATAAATTCGTTTTTAGTTCATTATGAATGAAAAACCAAGTCGGGCTATTAAACTGGTGACCAGTTCCCGGTTTTCTTGCGCAGACCGGGTCCCGGAAAGTTGATGACCGGGTCCAGTAGGATCCAATTCGATTGGCTAGGATACTCACATTTTTAAAGCTATCATACAATACGGTCTGATATAACGCCTCTAGTGCCAAATCCAGGGAAAATATTTTGGGTGCTCCCTCAAGGTGAGAGCACATAAAAAAAATTGTAATTTTTATAACTTTTTCTTTCTGAAATAGAAAGAAAATGAGAGAAAAATCCATCTTCCCCTTGTTTCTTTTTCTTTTTTTTTGCTTTTTTTTCTCATTTGACTTTTCTTTCTTTCTTTTTTTTTCTCTCTATCCAAACAGACCCACAGACGTGGATGTCTAACGTTATGTGGACGGTGGATACTTACCGACTTTGTGAAGGGGTGGACTGGCTAAAATATGGGATGGAGAATTACTTATTTTAAAGCCTCATTCTGTGATTTATAACCCAAATTCTCACTTTTGAAGCAATTAACTTCAATCCTTCTCATATATAATTATCATACCAAAATGAACAAACTGAGCACAAATACCATGAGATTGAAATGCTTAACCTACCCTTGGAATTAAGCTACATGGATTCTGCTTAGTATTCACAGTTGAAGGCACTGCATGGACTTTTTTGTCATAATAAAGAGGGATGTCTGACCAGCCTCTTCAAGCACACTGTACAACTGAGGCACATAAAATGCCCACTAATCATATTCATGCATTCGGGCAAATCAGAATATAATCTCAGGTAGGTAGGTGGCTCAGGACTTCCTATTAGGAAACCTATAAACGAGTCATCCACATCCCACCAACACTCCGCCGGTTTCACTCCATAGAACTCTTACTAGATGCCATTTCAAAGCAGCCAAAACTTGTAACAAATGTCCAAAAAGAAAGACACAAATGTTCTACATCAACACAATCAGAAGCAATAGAACATTAATCAGTAATGTTCCAATGTTGTTTTTTGACAGTTATCTAAGTCACTTCCAATGTTTCTTCTATTAGCAAAAATAGGAACATTTTGATCAATTTCAATAGCATTTGTACCAAACAATGTTATCATCTTCCAATGTATTTCATGAAGCAATTCATAGGCCACTCTTCCTTCTACTCCACTTTATTTGTTCAGCCTTCATCCATCCAAAAACTTGAATTAGCTGCTCTTTTCTCCCTCAATCTTCTTCGCGCTTTTCGCCGAAGTCACCTGAGAATACAAGAAGGTTCCGAAGATGGCAATCGCCGAACCCAGAGCATTCAGAGGCCTCACTGGATTCCTGAAGACGAGCACAGTCGCAATGATCACCACCACCCTCTTCATCGTGTTCCCGACCGAGAAAGTAAGCGGGCTGATCTCATCGAGCGCCTGGTAAGACGACTGGTTATAAAGATGGTAGAAGATACCAGACACAATCACCCAGAGATAGAATGTCGACGGCTTCCCGACGAGTGTAATCGCCCTCCGGTAGCCCTCCACCCATTGCGATCCTTCGATGAACACCGCCACCGGGAACAGGTACAACAGCGAGATAATGCTAATCCAGCCATACAAGTTGAGCCCGTCCACCTCCTTGAAGTCTTGCAGGCTTTTCTTCGAATAGATGTTGCGCAATACAAACCCGACATTGCTGATGAGCGCCCCCCACAGGCCCTGCGGATTGAACGACACCTCCGTCACCGCCGCAAGCGAGCAGCCGAGGACTATAGGCAGAATCGACAGCCAGACGGATAGGGGGTAAGACTTGCCAAGAAGCGTAGAGAAGGCGACGGAGAAGACGGGCTCCGACGACTTGATGACATGCGTAAACGAGACAGCGACCTTCGAGAAGGAGACGCAGGCAGAGATGTGTCCGACGGTGTGGAAGAACGCCGGACCGAGGAGCGCAATGAGGAATTCCTTGGAGACGTTAGGCCGCGGCTGGAGGTTGAGCCCCCAGAGCGCCAGCATCCACACAGAGCCGACGAGGAGCTGGAAAGAAGCGAGCAACCACGGGAAAGGGAAGACGTTGAGGGCCTTCTTGTTGTAGATGTTGAAGACGATGTTCTGCGCATACCAGAGGCCGAAGATCAGCGCAAGCTGCATGCTCTTGCCGCCTTTAGCCGCCTCCTCCTTGCTGCCCTCCTGCGGAACGCCGGAGGCCGATTTGGCAATGTGGGTGGCAGGCGAGCGCGTCCTCTGGCGCAAAGACGCAAACGGGTTGTGTGCGCTCAGGGGACCGGAGGCGGCGCAGCAACGTGCATTGGTGCAGGCGGCGGCGGAGAGAGGAGGTGGATGGCTGTTGAGTGATTGGATTGGGCGGATTCCGGCGAAGAAGCGGTGGTAGTTCCGGCGAATGTGGGCGGAGGTGGTGGTGGCGGCGGCGGGGAGGGAGATAGTCTGGACCATGGCTGCGGCGGAGGGGAGCGAATGGGGGAGAGCGTGTTACAGATCTGCCTTTGGATGGTTACTCGGACAGTTTGTTTGTTTGTCCGGTTGGGGGGATTAAATTGGATGGAGTGAGCTGGGCATAATCTGATGAGTACTTTAATAGAATATCTAATTAAGGGGCCTTTTGGGGCATTATTATTGCAAAACATCCAGACTGAATTTTGGATATCCATTGTAGCATCCATATTTTTTTTTATATCCAGCTGAAACATATAAAATACCTGGATATTTTGCTTTTAATCACGCCCCAAACGGCCCCTAAGTAGAAGTTTTCCGAAGCTTTGGTCATCAAAATTTGTCTTGGAAATAGCATATCAGGATTCTTCTAGTTTTTAATTGGAGTGTTTGTCAAATAATCTGTTTTTAAAAAAAACTTGTAAGGTATTCTTTCATGATTGTTTAGTAAATAAATAATAGGAGTATAAATAATGAGGGACTTGCAAAATTGTGGTTTCCCTTACAGGTCAATAAGGCTTTTGTCATAATTATTTCTAGTGGAACTTTGGAAGTTCACAGCCTCAAATCCCAGTCCATGCAATTTACTAGAGCAAGAAAAAGGCCAGCATCAGCATGACTGCACGAGACCAGCGTGATAACACCAAAACAAGCATTAACGAATAACTTTCACCAAGAACATCAACCACACTCAAAGCTACCCAATTACGGATGCCAGCTTCGCCCTCTCCCTCCATCAATAACACGAGAATTAGAAAATGTCAATTGACATATGCATTTCCCTAACAGCGATATATCGATATTGGACCTCAACTGATAAAACGATATTGTGTAATTTTTTTTCTTTTTTCAAAATATCGGCGATACATAACCGATATATCAGTATTTTTTAAAAAATAATATTTTTTATCTAAATTTTTTTTGATTTTTTTTTAAAAAAAACTTTCTCATTTGTTTCTCATCCTATGCCAAATAGCAGGATACGGGCTTAAAATGCTAACACATATTTTGAATTATATATGCATTTTTATGCATATTTTAAAATTTATACTTTATCTAAATTAATATCACTGATACTCATTTTAGAAGTTATATTGTGAAAATACATGATAAAAACTAGTTTTCGACCACCAATATTGTTTTACACAATATTTCCGATATTTTGTTTCTTTGGTCAACAGATATTTTACCAATATCCGATATGGCATTCCTTGAACAGAAATTGGTGCAAAACTTTTTATAAATAGAAGTTGGTGAAAACCTGGCCGACAGAAGGAACTATATACTCAGAAAATGTATACTGTTCTTTATTGTACTCCCTCCATCCAAAAATATGTGTCCTCATTAGAAAACCAAAATGAACCAGTTCCTTTTCTAATGAGGACAATATTTTTTCTTATCAGTTTGGTTCATTTTAGTTTTCTAATGAGGACACATATTTTTGGATGGAGGGAGTATAGCAAATGATATAGTAATTTTATTTTAGTCAATACAGCACTATCTTTTTATTTTTGTAAAGACATGGTACTATCTATTTGAAGACACAGAAAATGATACGAAAAATGTGCAGTGTGCATTTACTAGAAACTTCAGATGTATAAAAGGTTAAAGGGATAAGATTCTTGAGCAACTACATACACAACATTTTGTACAGTAAAAAGAAAACTCGATGAAAAGTCTGTTACACGGTAAGTAGTGGGAGGACTAGAATACCTCGTCTCAAGATTGCACAAGAGAGAAAAAAGCTTATATATTTAACATCCGCAAGTAGTCGTCTATTATCGGCATTGCTGATGATCTGTATCCTGAACCAAATAAGTTATAATGGTTCAAGTAGTGATACAGCATATAGAGATCCCTTCTTTTCTCAAAACCCGGCTGTTTTGGCATCACCTGCAGAGACACATTACTGAACTTACTCATTGTTTGTGGGTATGGCAGTTCAGACACTATAGGTATGTGTCTATGGGAGACTATCTGCAGATATATGTTGGGATTGGCATTTAAATAGCATTTACAAAAAATTCCAATACTTGGGTACATAAAACTGTTATCTTAACAATTTATCCTCTTCTTAGTGCCTATTGGCTTAAAAAATTTTAGGTTTTCAATGCTCGTTTAGACTATGAAAGCCATACTTGTTACGATATACTTCCATTGTCCCATGTCTATAGTTCCATTTGATTTTGCAAAATGAACTAAAATAGGTACATTTGAAATCCCAAAATGACCTAGATTCATTTTGAAAAACCATATGGGCTATTAACGTGGGACAGAGGGAGTATCCAACATCCAATTTTCAGTTTAGCAATTAATAGGTAGGGGTCATCAATTATTAAATTCAGGTATACTACCATACACTATTTAAGTGTGTTGATAAACCTCAGTGACGAATAATACTGTACAACTGTGAAGAACTAAGAAAATTTGCCAAAAAAAATTCCATACAATGTTCAAATAATGCGTAGATTGATCCAAATCAAGATCATTTAGCATGTTATTTAAATAATGTTCAGATCGATCTTAATCAAGATCATTTTGGAACTACCTTGTTTTTGCTAATGCAGATGCATTTTACATTTAATATACATCTCGTAAGATATTAGCTGTTTTTCAATCAAGTATGTTATATAAATATATGTCTATTTTATGTGTGGTAATAAACTTCGTACTTGTTTTTCATATTCACAAAAATGGTTTCCTTGGTAGTTTCTCAGACACAGGAGTAAGGTACCTCAAAATAGGCCTTGTAAAACGATCCACCAAATCCAGCACACCATGACATTCCAAATTCTGCCTCACTATGTCCATCTACAAAGGATAATTGGCTTAATATCAGTAAATAAAATCCAGCACAGAAAGAAGATCTTTGAGTAACGAGCATTTCTCACTCTTACATTTAGAAACAAGTACGAAATTAGACAAAATTATAAGAAATTATTTTTAGCATCAACATTTCCTGAAGGAAAGGCTTTATTCTTGACCATGATTTCAAGTGATACAACACTGAAATTAAACAATTATTTCTACTCACAGTAACAAGCTGGATCCAGAATTACAGGGTCACCATTTGTGTCCGAGCTGACATTCCCACTCCATAAGTCTCCGTGAAGTAAACATGGCTCAATTACAATATCTTCAAAAAGTAATCTCAAATTTTTCGCCAGTCTCTGGCCTGCCAAGCAAGAAAAATGGAGCAATTCTCAAGTAAATTCATTTTAAGTCCTAGATAATAAGAAATCACCTCAGATAACAATATAGGCCCTAATCACAGGTTTGCAAAGTACCTCTTTCATAGATGAGGGAATCTCCATATTGCCTCCTTGCCAAATTCAGTTGGTAACCCAACCGATGCTCCGCAAAGAAATCAACCCAGTCGGTTGTCCAAGTGTTAATCTGGGGAGTACTACCAATGAATAATAGCAAACATATCATAAAAAACTTGAAGTAGAACAGTCTAAGCTGAATAGTTCAACAAACAATCTGAAGAAACTTAACACATGATTCACCTTCCAATGGTGTTATTGACATAGAAACCAAAACCTTTATCACATTTGCCAGCTTTATGCATCTCCGCGAGCTTCCTTCCTAAAACTGCCTGAAGGTGCAAATGACATTTTACTGCATGTCTTAGTCATGAGGAAGCACAATCACTGATATTGACATCACCTGGTCTCCTCTAGATGGACCAAAGTGGATGTATTCCATAATAATGTAAGAGCCTCCCAGTGGTAATGGTCCGACCTACACGTCTCTCAATCTACATATCATTAGTCACGAAGGAAAACCTAATAGAAAAGTAAAACAAAGTAAGATAAGATACATTCCTACCTTGTAAGGCTTGGGGACCCGGATTGATTTGGTCTCATACATGGCATTCAACCCAAGAGCCTCTCCCTCAAACATTTCCGGTCCAATACTCCTAATTTACAACAATTATCAAAAGGTAAAACATACTGAATTTATTTGTCAGGAAAAAATATACTCTCTGGTCACTTTCAATAGATATAATTGATTTTCAAATTAACTATATTCCCTCAGTTCATTTGAAATTAAAAGTGCCAGGAGGGAGTAAAAAATTTTCAGCTTCAGTCACTAGGCCATACCTATTAGTCTTAACGAAGAAAGAACCTGCATCGGTATCATATCGATTAGCCATATTAATACATCCACCACCAATGGACCGAATTCCAGTAATCTGAGTGGCCTTTCCTTCAGTAAGAATCCATTCACGAATTGGGTCATCACCAGGACCTGCCACTGCATTTAAAAAAAAGGGGGATTTACTCAATTTAGAGGAAGAAACCAACATGTTTCATCAGTAGACAACAAAACTGGTTAGATCTGTCCACCCAATCAAGCATTTTCCATTTGGGTACCAAAGTTTCTGCATATTCAGATAAAGCTACAGACTATGTCATGCAAATTAGCACCAAACAACTGGAAAAAGAGAAGATAATAACAAAAAGGAGAAAGAAAACGTAGCAAATGGAAGCAAAATGAAAGTCAAAACTGGAGATATCAATCGGCCCAATCATGAATTTTCCATTTGGGTACCAAAATTACTGCATATTCAGATAAAGCACACACTATAGAGTGAAAATAAGCACAAAACAACTGGAAGAAAATAAGCGAAGAACAAAGAGGAGAAATTAAATGCAGCAAATGGAAGCAAAACGAACATTCAAACTGAACATATCCGTCAATGCAATCAAGAATTTTCCATTTGGGTGGATGCTAAAATTTCTGCATATTCAGAAAAAGCCATATTCTATAAATGAAATAAGCACCAAACACCTAAAAAAAGAGAGAGAAAAACAAAGAGAAGAGAAGTAGAAAGAGGAGAAATAAAATGCAGCAAATGGAAGATAAATGAATGTCAAAACTGAATATATCCATCGACCCGATATAGATTAACCATGTGTGTACAAAGATTTCTGCATAATGAAATGAAACTGTACACCATACTAGAATAAAAATAAGCACCAAACAACTGAAAAGCAAAAAAGGATAAGAGAAGAACAAAGAAGAGAAAAGACATGGCAGAAAATTGAGGCAAAAGGAATAGATATAGGAGTGAGAAAAGTAGAGAAGTGGGTAGTAAGCAAGCCAAGTCTTACTTGCCAATGGCCTGAAGGGGCGGGGCTTGAAGAGAGGGACCATGGGAGGTGACACCACAACTCCCAGATGCCACATTATCTAATCTGCTCTGCTCTAATGGCGAGGGAAGTCCCCAGTTACTTTTGTCTTTTGGAACATTGAGGAAGCCCCCACGTGTTAATGGCTCAACCACATGAGAACTGACCCAACCCAACTCGTGTCCATGGAAGCCCAGATATGTTCATCTGCCACTACCATGATTTGCCAAAGGCCAGAAGAACCCATCTTGAATCAATCGTCTTGTACTATTTTATTGTCCAGTCGGGAGAGTCGGCAGATAATTTCACATACCATACCCATCTGTGTTAATGGCCTGTACTCGCTTGGAGTGCTTGAATTTGAGTCGGATGTTACATGGTAAAGTTACCAAGCTTGAGCTTGTTCTGGATGGGTTTTGTAGTTTATTCTTTGATTGAGAATTACTGGGAGGGATCAATTGGGAAATTGTTTTGTAGTTTGGCCTCATCCTGTCGACGTTTTTATAACAAGCGAGTTCAGATGGTTTAGTTTTATGTGAAAGTTAGAGCCTGGATATGGGACTTCGACTTTTAGTAAATTGTAAACACATTTTTGACTAGCATGATGCCAGGGTTTGCTAGTTCAGGTAAGTTTCTAAAGGCTTTGAATATATGTTTGGTTAGATGCAGAGGGAGAAGATATGGCCTTATGAGGTAGTGCTTGTATGTACACTATCTGCCTGTGCTCAGATGGCATCTATGGAGCAGGGTTAATACATACTCCCTCTGTCCGGATTTATTATCACCATAATTTTTTTCATAATGAACTAAAATTTGTTCATTTTGAAAAGAAAAAATCTAGCCAGCGCTGCAACACTGGTGCACAGCAGGGCTGACAAGACCGACTCTTTTGCATGGAATGTCATATCAGATATCGGTAAAATATCGGTCGGCCAAAGAGACGAAATATCGGAGATATTGTGTAAAAAAATATCGGTAGTCAAAAACTAGTTTTTACCGTATATTTTTACAATCTAGCTTCTAAAATGAGTTATACTAATTTAAACAAAGAATAAATTTCAAAATATGCATATTAGGATAGAAAACAAACATGAAAGGTTTTTTTTTAAAAATAATTTTTTAATTAAAAAAATACCGATATATCGGTCCAAAACCGATATATCGGCGATAGTTGAAATTTTTCGGAAAAACGATACGGATTGGTATTGATGTATCGATTTAGGGCCGATACCGATATATCGGCGATATATCGGCGAGACGATTTTCCATGCTCTTTTGAGAAAGCTTATGGTGATAAATCAGGACGGAGTGAGTACATCTCACAGTAGAAGATGTAATGTAAAGGAAGATGTGGTGCTTATGACTGCCATAGTTGGAGGTGTATGCTGAAGTGGGAGATAATAGAGTTTGCTTTTCAGGTGTTCAATAAGATGAATGCAAACTTATCACGGCAAACAATAATAATAGGATGAGTGCAAAGAATGTTATATTGTTTTTAAATGGAATGCAATGATTGGAGGGCTTTCCATGCATGGTCATGTTTTGAGAGATGGACTGTGATCTGATGTTGCCTGAAGATGTGAAATTCATTGCAATATGTTTGTCACAAGGAAGGGAGTTTATTTGAACTAAGGATGGAGCATTGTGGATGCATTGCAGATTTGTTATTCAGACCAGGCTAAGTGGATGCATTTGCCTTCATCTAGGAATAGAAAAGGCGGCAGCTTATTTGGCTTGAGTTGAATCTTCTTGTTCACCAATTTGTTGCAGGAGATATATAACATTCTCACACCAAGCAGATTTACTTATGGTGGAAAAGATGTGGCAAAGGGCCATGTTAACCTGCCTCAGGTTCCTCAGAAATTCTGTTAATATTGAACACCTGAAAGAGCACTCTCTGTTCTTGCACACAAAGATAGTTGCCAAAGTCGAGTTTCCCATTTCAGAGAAGGTTCCTGTTCGTGTAATGATTTACCTTCTTTTCTGAAGTTATTTCTGGTGTATTTCATCAAAATGTAGTTGCTGACGCCAGTTTCACCATATCAGAGTAGGCTTCTATTCATGTAAAAACTCCTGCTAAGGTTGTAAATTACATCTACATGGAGTAAACAACCTAAAAGTTGGTGTTTACTGGGACAAGGGTCATATAGAACTAGTTTGATGCCAGATTAGGCCAAGGCATCTTTCTGATTTACAATGCTAGAAAGCCAATGCCAGAAATGGAGATTGGATCTTCAGACCATTGCAGTGATAGAAGTATATATTTGTGCTTGTTTTCTTCCCAAGAGATGACATGCATCTGATTACAGGCACAATGCTGTTTTCTCATGAATCAAGCATCCAACAAAGAACTTCTTGTACTAAATTTACAAATCCTCGCAGCTGGCAGCTATTCATCATCTTACCAAACACATTGTCTAAGGCATAGAACCTGAGCCACCATTTCACTATGAATTGGCAAACATTGTGAAGACCAAAACATGTAAAGAATGTGAAAACCATACAAGAGTATGTGGAGTATATGGAATACTTTACCCTCATCAATTATAGTTATGATTGCCAACTGTGAAAACTTTGCAACAAAATTGAAGCAGTATTTAACAAGCTAAATATCAATGTACAAAATCGTTTTATGCAAGGATAATGATGAGGCTATCTTCTTATCTAACGGGCCAAACCTCTCCAATATGAATTATTGTTTCCAAGTTCTGGGTTGCTGATCCATGGAGCTCATTGCTGCTTCCACTGCTGGATGATCGGTCTCGAGCAGGCAGTAGCCACTGATTTGAACGATCACTCGTAACCTCTGAACTATTCACTGACTGGTTTGTTCGACTAAATGTGGGAGATGTCACATGTTTTGCTTCGAATGAATCATGCAGCGAGAGTCGACAAACAGGGCAAGTTGAATGTTTTTGAAGCCATGTATCTATGCAGAGAAGATGGAAGTTGTGACCACAAGATGGCATGATTCGGAGAATTTCTTTCTCTTCATATTCTCCTAAGCATATTGAACATCTGCAGAAAGAAAATACGGTACGAATATCAATCATTTGAATATGAATGCTAACAATCTAAGTTGAAAAAGAAGAGGAATCACTCATTGTTAACATAAGGTTTTGTAAAATGAACTAATTTTAGTTCATTTGGAAAAATCTTATGTTAATAATTTCGGATGGAGGGAGTATTATTTGTTCGAACAAAATGGTTGGGATCCAGGAACACAGTGTGAATGAAATCAAGAACAAGGGGGACTACACTTACTGGGCATCTTCTCTAGAGGGGAAGGCATCATTGCTGAATTTCATGGTGGGAAATGCAGCAACAACAACCGGTTCCAGTCCATTGGCTGAGTGATCTCGCTGAAGAGAGTGGAGAAATACTAACAATTAATTTGCTTATATCCTTATTGTACTGAATGAGCAAATACAATAAAAAAGACCAAATAGACAAATGAAACCTTGAACAACTTCAAGGAAGCATCCAAGCTCTTAAATGTCTAAGCAGTGAAATCTAAACTTACCTCAGATCTAAATTCAACTCCCACCTCAAGCTGCGCCTCAGCCGCTCGGACTCGACCGCAGATGAGCCTGGTGCAGACGAACACGATGAAGGTGATGCTCATCCCAAATCCAATCACAGTGGTTATCAAATTCATTCCGGAACCAAACATGGCCACACAAAAAACCATAAAAAAATTACAACCTCCCAATAAACCACAAACTCTTCCCAAACAAGAACAAATCCAGGGAACTAAGAGAAGAACTAACTGAATAAACGAATTCTATGATCTGGGTCAATGAGGAAAATTGAAGCAGAGGAACTTGTTTTGATAGAGAAGAGAAGAAGCAAGCCAAGTGGATGATGATGGGAAGGAGGAGAAGTAGAAACATAGGTGATTGGTCAGGATGTCATCTTCATTTGCCTGTGCTTTGAACAGCTTTAGGGAGGGTCACTGTCCTAGGTGGGGCAGGAGAGACTTGGCTGCCGCTTTGGATTTTGTTCCGAGGCTGAGGACTCTTTTGTGAGCTTACAAGGCAGTTTCATTACTCTAAAAGGCTAACTGCTGTGTTGGGTGAGAACTGAGTAGAAAAGAGGAGAGATTTTCCAACGCTAGATTCGGCTTTGCCGTATAGGCAACGCACGTACTTGATTGACCTGATCTGTGGGCGATATTTGCAAGTAAACTTTAGGCTTTTGGCTGTTGCAGTGTCTTTTACCAAAAGTGGCACCGAACCATGACAAAAGTGAAATAGGTAATGCTGGCAAAGATGCTGATTTTCTTTTGATGAATGCAATGATGCTGGTTGACATTGGTGGTTATATTATAGAAGTAATATGCTTCATTTGCCACTTGGCACAAACGAATTCCGTATCCGATTTCGGTAAAATATCGGTCGACCTAAGAGACAAAATTTCGGAGATATATCATAGATATTTGTAAAAAAATATCAGTAGTTGAAAACTAATTTTTATTGCATATTTTCACAATTTAACTTCTAAAATGAGTTATACTAATTTAGACAAAGCATAGATTTTAAAATATGCATATTCGGTTGAGAAACAATAGGAAAGTTATTTTTTTTCTTTTTTGAAAAAGAAAAAAATTCCCCAATTTTTTTAAACAATTTTTTTTAAAATAGCGAAATTTCGATCCGAAACCGAAAATTCGCCGATATTGTAAATTAAAAAAAAATGATATTTGATGATTACGATGTATCAAGTGGGGCCCGAAATCGATATTTCGGCGAAATTTTGCCGATATAGAATTCCTTGCTTGGCTCACCATGGTTGTTGTCTACTGAAAGGTAGGCCTTCCTGGGTGGATATGGAACTAACCATAGTTGGCTGTCTCGCTTGAAAAATTAGGGTACAACCGGCACAATAGATCAATGGCGCACACGCTATAAACATGCAATATAGTAAATTACTGTCAAATAGTTGAAACACACACATGCATAGCATGTGCACTATCAATCTTGAAAATCGACGGCTCCTGTAAAAGTGGCATAAAATGTGACATGGGTTGTCAATTGTATCTAATAATTTCTCGTCTCACATTGGCCCGATGGGCCATCTCATGAGTATAAAATATGCATCCGGCGCATTGTGAACCATCAGGCCACGTGCAGGAGCAACCAAACCCGCTTGCCCCTTGTATTAACGGGCATTGTAGGATCGAGCACAACCCGAGAGCGCTTGGTCGCATATTCTAAAATTGTCTATATGGATGGCAGTAAGAAAGTGAGTGATACGCAATTCAGGTTTGTGCCGAAGAGATGTTTGCCGTCGGATGATCACGAATTATGGCCCCGCAGTTAGGCCCCAGCCCAAACTCGGACCCTGGCCTTCATCATCGTGTGCGTTAGGCAAGCTTTTCCTTGTGGCATTTTCCATAAAGATGGTTAGTTGGACATTCACCATCTGTATAAACACAGACGGTGACCATCGTCCGTATTAAGGCGTGGGCTGCCGATGTAGGGGTGGCAATAAAGTTATCCTTCCATAAGTTGAATGTGCAGACGAGTAACAGTTTTTTTTAATGACACGTGAGGTTTGTGTGATAGATATATCATGAGTCAGTTCAATCTCCACATCCAAATTTCTTGGCCCGGGAAGGGCAAGACATCTATTTTCTGGGGTCACACTCTGATCAAACATCATATAATTCGTTTCCAAATGTATAGCATATACCCAGGCTATCTAGTATGACCACACTATAGGTTTCATACACTCTAAAGCCAACCGAAGTGTTGCTTGGAAATCCTAAACTGAAAGCCTAACACCATCTAGTTTCCGGTGTATAGTTCTATGAGACATTATAATTGTGATTGGATGAGGCAGTCCTCTTGAAAATATGTAAGCTTAAATAGCTGCTTTCAATAAGACTGTTATATGGGCGATTGTTCAGCCAATATCAAAGTCTTTTTTAGTTACTAAAATTTGACATTACCCACTTAGAGAGGCATTCGAAAAGGTGACATATAAGTAATTTCTAATGCACTATCACTTGTTACTAACAAAAAGCATTTAAGCATCAATTTACTCACTTGTACTTAACCTGTTTTCAAAACATTCAAATATGGCATAATTTAAAAAAAAACATTCGCTAGTAGCATACTCAGAATTTTGCATTTGCCCCAGCACCATATTCTTTCAAAGACATAAGGAAGTAAGACAATTATTCGGTCAAATTGATATATAAAACCTACAAGAGTATAGAAGCTGTGATTTTAGAAATGTAAAAATGGCATATTGCATAAAATAACCATGCATTTATTCAGCAAAAAAATAAATAACTAAATATAATATCCATGCATAAATGAAAGTTGGAACAAGTTTTTGAGTTGAATCTAACTCTAAAAGATAGTCTTTTTTTTCTTGAGTATCTTTGTGAATGCAAATCCAATTTTGCAACCGTTTGCATTATTTCTGTCACGCCCCAAATTTTTAGCTTTTGGTCGGAGTAAATATCTTTTTTAAATTGCTAAATACTTAAAACGTCACATATTATACCATCATTCACACCAATACAGTGAAAAGTGTAAAAGTACAAAACTCACAAGATAAACTATTTATAAATAAAATTCAAAAATGAATGATAAAATAATAACATGATGTAATTTATTGGTCAAAGCCATTACAATTGTTCTCAAACTAAACTCAAAATTAATATCAAACTACAAACTTCTTCTCGCTAATCCACTCTATCCAGCTATCCTTTACGCGCTAATGCATGAGTATTTCATAAAATACCTAATATAATACAAAATCGCAATGAAATATAACAAGATAATCAATGATAGTGCAAACATCAAAAGCAGTTGTAATATGAACGATAATATGTTACAAATCAATTGAAAGAAATAATTTAACATGAACGTTGGAAATTACTAGCATCCAAATGAAATAATCAAACTCCATAAACACCGATAATGCTAGGAATGAATGAATTTCTGCTCTTGGATCATCACAGCTGTCAAGCAGACAACATACTCATTCACCACTAGGAGTTCTCTTAAGGAATCATGTCATGAGTCTAGAGCATGGGCACCATTGATGTTCATGGACACAATTATCGGAGACTGTGGAGGCCTTCCATGGTACCTAACAATCTAATATCACGCATAGGTGCCTCTTGAGGGCAGGGGCCAAGTGGGTCCCAATTTAACTACAAAGACCAAGCGGGTCAATGTTTCGGTCATGGTTTATTGAGCATGCTATGATTTCCAACAGAGATACGTCAATCCTTGAGGAGACTTCAATCGAGCAATCATAATGCAAAGTACAGAGGTATTGTGCCAACCCATGTGGAATCTCAAAGAAACAAATAATGCAAAGAACAGAGGTGTTGTGCCAACCCCTATAGAGACTCGAATAAGAAATTAATCACACATAAATAGGAATATTGTGTCAATTCCTGACGAAACTGACTTTCCTGATTCTAACTGACTTTGTAACAGATAGAACTATCAAAAGCACTCAACAAACAATGAAGCATTAAATGTGATTGGATTAAGTAAGAAACCCCAAAGAAAGACACAATGAATGTTGCTCATTAAGGCTTTAAGAGAGTTGCAAGACTTGAGTCTTAGATAGGGTATTCAATGTGTACGAAAAGACAAAAAGTCGAAGAGACAATAGGTTTCTAGACCCAAAAGATCAGATTATGACTTGAAGACTCTTGACCACTATAATTTAATATATAGTAGGTCTCTTAGGTTGATTTATGTATATGTATTACTATATTGGAGTTATACAAGGGTCGACTAAGGTATTAGTGAAACTGACAGTAAGTTGTATAGTTCTCTTGTTACAGTAGTATGTCATAGGGTGTATTCAACTAATTGGAGACACCTCAGCTTAGACAACAATTGGATAAGGTGTTATTATATAGCACATATGTGCTGGCTGGGATGACTCACTATTGAGCATTGTTCCGCAATGACGCACACTGGGTTACGAATATTATCTAGATCAATGGAATCCAAAAATGCAGAATCTGTCAAGAATAGACGGGGTAAAAAGACAAACCTCCCGAGAATAATACATACACTTTCTGGACTAGAGGAAATTACTGAAGATAGCCCTGTAAGTTTAGAACATAACAAAACAAACGACACAGTTTTTTTAATTTTTTGAAATTATTTATGGATTATCTCGTACTGGATGTTAGTGCACAAAATAATTTAGCCGTGTCATTCCCCAAATTTTTGGCTTCATCGGAGTGCAAACATAATTAAGCCCACCGATTACTTGGGCACGATGTAGGAAACTGCACTGTCATTTACACAATCATCATAAGATGTATAAATGAACATTCACCTCAGATGAGATTATTAATTAAATGAAAAATCTATAATGTACTGAAAATAACAATCCAAAATAGTCTAATATTGGCACATACACTATTTATTACAAAGTTTACAAAATAAATTAAAATAGAGAAGTTAAATAAGAATTGTCTTCAAATTCCACGACTTCCTGCTACCTTTTCGAACTCAATCCTTAGCTACACTTACAAGATGCATGAGTACTCCAATGATATACTCAATAGAATGTAAAACCATAGCACATATATGAAAGAAGTTTCAAGAAAGATTACTGTAATGCGGAAGCAAAATAATATAAATCTAGTCAATAGAATTTCCATCAATAGGAAGACATAAATATCACTGCTAAAATGATCATCAGTATCCAATTCCATCAAACTCTAGAACTTCTATCGTGTAAGGAGATATTCAATTTCTCCTCTCAACAATTGCAAGCATACGAAGTATTGCTATACCCTGTACCCTTGGGGTTTTCTCTTTAAAACCCTGTCATATGTCTAAGACCCCATCAGTGCTCATGGACACAATGAGCAAAGACTGTTAGACCTTTCGTGATGTCTAATCAGTCTAAAACGTATGTGTATTACCTCTCTTTGGGCACTCAAGCTCCAGAACCAGGGGCCGCTCCAGGGGCGCCGCCAGAAGAAGAACCACTGAAGGCGGATGAGGGCGATATTATTCGTCAAATATAAGCCTTAGAGCATACTAGGTCTCACGATGGTCAAATAAATCTAACCTCTTGCGACAGGATCTTTTGAGTAAACGAAATCTCTCACCCTGGCAGAGTTTATCATGACTTATTGAGCATACTATGATAGTCAATCAAGATAGGGTCTTTTGAGCATATGAAGTCTTACCTTGGGGAAACTTACTCGATTGCCTCTAATAGGTGGGGACCTTGCAAGTATATGAAGCCTTGCAAGTATGAGAATTCAATTGAAATACAATGCAGATGAATCGATTGACTCATCGATCTTCACCCTAAAAAGGGAAGTCGCAAGCACACAAAGTCTTGCAAACCCTTCTAGAGGAGACAACTAGCACACAACAAATAGCTTACATAGAAGCTTTCTAACAACAAGGTTCTATACTTGTAATGAAAATCTCTGAAGAGAAAGACACATGAATCTTCACCCAAAGAAAGAGCTGAAAGATTGTTTAAGGCTTTTAAAATAAATATTTTATTGTCTTAAGTCATACCTTCAGTTGTATAATTGAATACATTTATTAGGCTTTTGGATACAATTGGCTGGGTTTCAATGCAACCAATCTGCAATTGTTTTAGTCATTTTTAATTATTATAGATTACTCTACTGTTCCTACAATTAATTCTAGGCGCTTAAGCCGATACTGATGATAGATACAATATTCATTGTATTACTAGTAGATCACAGGTTTACAAGAGAGACACAAATGGTGATTTTATTGAAGGACAATGCTTTGTTCAAAACAAAATAAATGAGTTTACAAGACTCCCACGGAAAATACAATTATAATCTGAACTAAATATTTTTAATGTGGTTTCTCCTGTGTGACTAGAATCTAGAAAAGCTAACGGTATATTTTTTTGATTTTTATAGAATTAATTATGACTATTTTGGTATAGGTCGTAAGTACAGAAACAATTTTAGCCGAGAGCACTGCTTTGACATGAGATTAACTAGTAGTTCTTAATACTATTAAAAAATACTTAATTAGTATATCTACTTAGTATTAAGTGTATTAAGGTAGTGATTCCCAAAAGAATCAGGAGGCGAAGTGTGACTTCACAAGGATAAGCCTCATACTTCATCATTGACTATTGTCGCTTCTAGTTGGGAGTCTTTAGCGGGTTTGCTAAAAAAGATTTGTATTACTATTAAATTATGATGTCCTTCAATTTTATACATCAATAGATATTTGATGTGTTATATAATACACATACTTATGTTGTCCGGAATTAAGTATGACAAACAAAAAGATTTCAGGTTGGCTGACATAATTTTATTCTAATTCATATATATGGCTAATAACTTACCCTTCTACAAGTATAGTAGTTTTACTAAACAAGATAACTATAATAGGATATCAGGGTCGTGCACTGGGATAGAATGACAACAAGGAAACAACAAGAATGCATAGGTCTCATCAATCCATTACAAGTATAATCAATGAAATCCAAACATCAAATGCAGTCGAATCAATTGTAAAAAATAATACAGAACAAAACTTTGATAATTATGGATCATAATCATAGATATAGTTTATCAATAATCAACACGAAAATATCATCATCCGACTTCCAAATCATGAGGAAACTAGGCATCAAATGATTGAAAACCTAGAGAGAGGCTATGTAAAACCATCCTGCCCTTTTTCGATGAAAAACTTCTCGCTTCATCGACAAATTAAACCACGAGCATACTCTCCTTGTTACCCAATCAGGTCGGGTAGCAAGGATGATGAAGTCAAGTGGGGAGGATAGAGGTCGAGAAATTTTTAGAAAGAGGGAGAGTGCATGAGAGAGGAGAGATAGGGCCTCTTTGGTTAGAGAAAAGAGGCTGGATTTCTTTTGGAAGGAGATTTTCCAAAAGAATCCAGATTTAACTTCTTTGACTTTTTCCAATGGTAGTTTGTGTAATTTAAAAAAATAGTATTCTTTTTTTTTTAAATTACACAAACTGCCATTGAGCCCTAAATTCTTCCCTAAAAGCCACTTCTTCCCAACCAAACACCTAAATTCTTAACCCTAACTTCTTCCCTAAAATCCAGATTTACAACTCCTAAAATCTCTAACCAAACGACCCATAGAGTGGTCGGCCAAAGCAATGGCCGGCCAACACTCCTCTTATATTGGTCGTCCTAGGTTTCCCAATCCCATTGAAGTGTAACCGATTCTCCCTTAGTTGGAGTCAATCACAATCTCCCTTAGCCAATCAAAACTCTCCCATGAAATAATCCCGGCACCCATCCAATTTGGCCCCCAATTCAAAAAAAAGAATCCTAACTATTTTCCTTCTTTTGAGATAATTTCAATTCAAGTCATAGTTATCCTAGGAAACTACATTATTCACTTTTAAAATTCCCAGGCGCCCATTTCTTTTTGAAATTGAACCATCTTCCCTATTTTTTATTGATCTCAATAAAGAATTTTTCAAAAAATAATATATGGCTCTCATCCTGATTGACGCCCCATTCACATGGAGACCTAACTATTATTTCATATTTGAAATATCCTAAATAAGGTAAGCTGGTAATTGAAAGTGTTTCTCCCAAAATTACCTAGCACCCAATCATATGGTCTCATCTCAACCATCCATCTAATCTGCAGCTATGCTGTCTCCAACTTTGAGTGTATCTTCCCAAGATATTTGTATAAATTCATAATCTCTCACTTAACCCTAGCATCAGAACTAGGCACAACTTTGTTCCTGGGGCCAGGCACAGTCCCAGCGTGAGTCCTGGTTTAGCATGGAAACCTATTTAATTGCCTTATTAAGTTATATTCCAACTATATTTAGGAAAGATTAAGATGTCTCTGAATAAATTTATTCAATCAAAACTAAAAAAATTCCAATTGGAATTCACTTTAATTTCTTAATTTTGGTCGATCATTATTTTTCTTTTGTACAATTTTTCAGATCGTCATTGGGCATGAATGAAAAACTATTCTGAGAATGACTGCAATGCTCAAGTATGGCAACTACAAAGATTCCACATTAGAATATGGATACAAGAAAGACTTTCTAGTAATAGACAACTAATTTGTAATACTGCAGAAGTCAAATATTCATGAATTCATAGTTGACACTGCTGCCAATTGACGAGGCTTGGTCAGACCCTAAAAGTATAAGAAGATTATTTCTTTTATAGATAAACAATAACTTCAAGGATCAGGACAACTAGAACCAGCAAGGTCGCAAACTTGAAGATGGCAACAATAAGGAAAGACACGCAAATCAGGGTTCTTAATATAATACAATATATGCAATAAAAACACGAATTTGGTAGGTGATCGCAATCGATTACAACAATTTCAGCACGACAATAATACATATAATTCAAGCAAGCTTTTAAGAACATAAGCATGAATATGAAACAACTCAACATCAGCAAGAATAATGCTAGTATTTGAATCCAGACGCATGAAGATCTAGGTATTTTAGAAAAACAAGACCATTGAAAAAATTGCGTAAAAATATCCTACCTCATACCGTTCTTCAAAAACCTTCTCGCTTCGGGTTTACTTCAGCTGTCCCACGATCCTCCTCAGTTGTATCTTCAGGTCGGACCAACAGGGAAGTGACGAGAGAGAAGAGATCGAGAGAGAAAAAGAAGAGAGAGAATTCGTGTGTGTGAGAGAGATAGAGTTTGCGTGAGAGAGAGAAAAGTCGAGGGAAGTGAAGAAAAAAGAGAGGTCGAAAACCCTCTTTAAATAGTCAGTGTCCCCATACTAAGGAGTCATACTCCTGGTGATCCTAAGTCAGGTCTATCTACAAGCATATGTTTTCTCTAGTATTAAATCTCTGGTGTCCAAAAGGAAACTCAACTCGAGGGGTTTCTTATCTACCATCCATCTAACTCCTCCTCTAATCCTACTCCAACTTGAAATATATCTCGTCCAAGTTGAGTCAATCCACATCTATGCACTTTTAACTCCAACGCTAGGCACTCACTCTACCCAATCAGACTCCCAGCTTTTGAGGAGTCTTTGCTCTAGGTTAACCCACCGTGCTACTCTACTCCGGTCCTACTTCAAGTGGGAATATAAAGTCTTCTATTGGATCTTACCTCCAGCGCCAGGTCAAGCCACGCATACTCTAGGCTCTGATGGATTCTTGTTCTAGATTAACTCATTGTGCGTACTATGCTTCACCAATCCTACTTCAAGTAGGAGTTTACAAATTCTATCCAATCTCATATTTATCTTCCCATCTCTAACAGGAATCCCATCCAATTGGTTTCCTGAAGTCGTAGTCGATTATGCTATCAAATTTTAGGTCGTCACAATTTCTCTCAAAAAAACAAGTTTAGGGTAAAGTACGATTGAAAAAAAGATGAATTGCCAACCGTATAGTGCAGAATAAAAATATAGGAAATCAAAATGTTGGCATTGGAAGAGTCTCTAGGAAATATCTGCACTTTCTCAGTAAGCAAGGCCATTATGCTAGCTAGACAATTCATCACGATATTCCACCCTTGCGTTCTTAGCAATTTTGATTTTCAGTTTTTTGTAACAATCTTGACTGCTTCAGCATCTCTTACCAACTCAATTTGACGCCTATATCACTCAAAAATTGTTGAATTCTATCATGCCCAGAGTTGTCTTTCCAGAACAATCCTGCACCTAATAACTCATCAATCTGTTATTAAATTTACTTACTGCTACTGTCTCAAGGATGAGAAATGAGTACCTTTGCAAAGACAAAAAAACGTTAGAAGAAATTAATGATCGAATCAAGCTAAGCACTTTGTCCTTAAGATAGAATGCACCCTCCCTACGGTGCTTAGGACTCTTGGGCGTCTGCCTCCCAGGATAAGACGATCAACCACGTACTGTAGGAGCACTTCAAACAGTACGCGCAGCGAACCACAAATGTGTAATGCTTTCACAGAAGAGAGGAGGAAGGAAGAAGATGAAGTACTGGAAAAATCCGTACAGAAAAACCCATTTTTACAAGCTTTATAGAAATCCCGTTAAAGCACACGGTTTCCCATTAAAGCCCGTTGAAACCCTTTCTCGTTAAATGGATGCGTCCGTCCGTTAACGGTCATAATAAAACGGACCCGTTTTGGTTGAACCAAAATAAATTAGAAAACCAAACCATTGAATTTGTCCCAAAATAATATTTTTTTGTTGACCCAACCCAACCCGACCCGACCCGACTCGACCCGGCTGGCCACGCGTGCGAACCGAACCAAACCGAGCCGAGCCGGCCGGCCGGACGGACGGCGGCGGCGGCGCGCGCGCATGTGGGTTAGCCCACCTAGGTGCATGGGTCCAACATCTCTCTCCCCCCACAAAAGTGGGGTGGCCCTTGGGCCTAACTTCTAAGGCCAACCTTGGACCTTATATACCATCCACAACTCCTCTTTGGTGTGGATGTGGGACTATTCATCCTTCACCCAATTCACTCATTCACATCAATATAAGTGGGTTTTAACATGGGTTAGTATACCAACTTCTAACAATCCCCCACATGATTGAGAATTGGCTGGATAACGTATGCAAAAACTATGCAAAAAACTTGTGAAAATAAATATTGAGAAGATCATGCATGGGGGAGAGGTAGCTTTCGGCTTTGAACCTTCCCTTGTGAAGACTATCAAGTTTACTGGCTAATCAGTGAACGTGATGTCTTGAACTGTTCAGCCGTTTGTGTAAACCAAGACAATAGAAGTCACACAATCACTTCTCAGACACATTGTGGTTCTCATGACTTTGTTCATTTTGGCCCCGAACAAACCTGGTTTTCATGAGTGCTCTAGAAGATTTAGCCTTAAAATCCTCATAGAAGTGGCCCCTTCACACTCATATAGGTGATTCTCATTAGGAGCATCCTGCAATACCCCACTCAAACTAAGTCAAGCTATGAGAACCATTAAAAGCAAAGCTTATCCTGATTCATTCAGCAGGCATCACTATGTCATCATAGGTATGGGAACGAGATTTTATCTCCATAGTGATTTGATTGATTGATTTTTTTAACTATTTTTACTCGCAATCGCATGAGACTCAATATAGTCTAGTGGAAACGAGGTCGAACCCAAAGGACTTGGACTGATTCAACTTAATTCTAATGAAAGATTTGATTTTTTTATGAAACTAGTTATAACAGAATGAAAAGTTCTAATTTAACAAAGCAATGAAATTTATGTGAAAATAATATGATGAGAAATATACTAAGACTTCGAATCCACCCAAACCAAATAGCTATCCTCTCCGTTAAACCTGTACAATTCCAAGTGATCAATTATCCGTGCCCCTCTCGAAGTCACGAATAATCGTAATGTGTGCAGCCCTCTCAAACATGCAACTAATCAATTAAATCTAACTTAATTAATCTCCCTCTCTCGAGCAAAGATCAATCATAAAAATGCAATCTTTATTCAAATAATACCTTGGAATTCGCTAAGACCTCTCGAACATTAACAAACCCTTAGTTTAATTTCACTAACAATTACTCTACCCTCTCTCGAGCAACAGAATAATCATAGCAAACTATTAAGCATATGGAATAAAAATCACAACTTTAGAATTGCAAATAAGTATTGAGAGTCAACCAATTCGCAGAGCTTCATCTAGTCTTAGTACAATGAAATTTAGCTAGACATGAAAAAAAGGGAAGAAAAAGCCTGATTCGTTGAATTGGTCATATGCAGGAACACTGTTCACTATTCACCCGGCACTGTTCACGCGCACTGTAGCAGTTCCAAATCCGACCCAAAATCAGTCCTTTCTGCTCCCTTACTCCGGCCTCTTGCTCCGACCGAGACCCATCGGAAAGCCTGGCTTTTTTCGGCGACAGTCCGATCGTCAAGCTCTGTTTTTTTCTGTGTTTTTCCGTTCTGTTGGCCGCTCTTCTCCTCTCTGTTCTCTTCAAGCCCCCTGTTTTTATATGCCGTTCTAGCCTCTCCTAATTTCGGCATGATTTTGCATCACTTTCCCGATTGAGCACAAGTTGCTATTTTTAATACCCACATGATTTTGAGTCCAATTCCATCACGACTCTCTTCCCAGTCGCGCAGTCTTGATCCTCTCCGTCTTCCTTCACCGGCGTCATCTCCTGCTCGAGCATACCTCACCCATGGCCGCCTCATCGCCTGAGCTCGAGCAGAACCGCCTGAACCATCTTCTTCTCCGTCGCCGCCGTGGCCGTGCCGCCTTCGATCTGCCGCCCAGGCCCAGCCGTCTCTCGACCCATTCCGGCCTCGCCCAGCTCACCGCCGTCGAGACCCAGCCGTTATGCCGTCGTACCCATCGCCGGTGCAGAGCTCAAACAGAGCTTGGCTCTGTTCGACTGAAACGAAGGCCCGAGCGCCCGAGCTTCGGCTCGGGCTGTTTTCATTTTTTTTTTCTTTTCTGAACCGAACCGGAACTGAACCGGTCGGTTCAGGTTCAATTTCTCTCTTTTTTTTTTCTTTTTCTTATTTAAAACCCGCCGTATTAATCTCCACCGCAGGATCTTCAAAACCCGTTTGACGTGCTCTACTTTTAGCGATTTGCAATTTGACTCTGAAAACCTGCGTAAACAAAATTAAATATAACTTAGACGCATAATTAAACATAAATCCATTAAATCCAATTAACGCATCTAAATTAATCAATTAAACGTATTTATTCATTAAACTCCTAATTACTCATCTAATCATGATTAACAATTAATTATCCTTACTTCAACTAAAATTACGACTAACAAATAGGCAGAAAGGCATATAAAATGTGTATATTTTATAGATATCAAATACCCCCAAACCTACATTTTGCTAGTCCTCGAGCAAAACAAAATCAAGCAAGGAAAACAAGAACAACTAAATTAAACTAAAACAGCAAAGTAAATGCCACTTTCGTAGGGAACACAATTGCATTAAGCGTATGCAACAAGCCGTTAAACCTCTAGGTGTCCCTAGTAGGACGAGTGTTGTCTCGTGAGGGTTTGCAGCCATGCTACCCACAAACATGTATTTATGAAATTAACCTAATTAACCTAAATGTAAAAACAAATCAAAACACTGCAAAATAAACAAACCTATTATCCCTTCAAATGCAGACTACAATGCTTAAGAGAATTAACCACACGTACTTGGTTCATAATCAACAGGAATATAGAAGCCCTCAAGTAAGTGGTTTTATTCCACACTTTCATCTTGAAAATTTCTGCTCAATATGATATAGCATTATACTTTAAATATTAAAAGTGTAGAACATTGTAGCAATACATTCTAAATTTCTGTTTCACACATATCCAGTGTTACCCATTAACCAAAGAACATCAGAATCTACGTAGTCATCCCAATCTTTTGGTTCATGATAGCACAGATCTGCGCGCCTCCTTCGGGTCCAACATTCTAAATTTGAGAGGATAATACACCACAGACTTTTTTTTTTCCGCTAGGACTGTGTAAGGCCTGACTTCAAGATGCTTAGGTTTAGCAATGACTCAGGCCAATGACTCCCAGCCAGTTGGCTTAGGGCATTAGGTTTTAAGAGACCGCTTCGGGCCTGAGCATCAGCCTAAGTTAATCCTATAAAGTCAAGCAGCCCATTTTCTTTTTGTGTTCATTTTTTTCACATTTTTCATTTTCAGCATTCATATTTTTCAACATATCTTTATTCTGTCCAGGTTGTATTATACTCTCAACCTATTTCCGGTTCCAGCCCTTGCCATAGCCAAGTAAATGGTCTATCATGATCTTTTAAGTTCAAAAGACAACTACACATCACCAAATGACTCTGACTAAAGACATCCCACTGAAGATTAGTATTCAACAAATCTCTAGAGGGTATTACTTTATGTAACTAGTGTGTGAAGTGAGTTTTATTAGTTCAAGCACCTGATCCAAGAGGACTGCAACAGAAAGATACTGCTCAGTTAAGTTCTCTATCCTCCAGTATACTTACTCACACTTCCAATGTAAATTAATCACTTAAGAATTGTAACATGCATTATCACGGGATAAACTATCAAAACCTAAGAAAAATATTAACAAACAACCTAAAAACTATTTTTCCGAATTTTTTTTTTCAATTTTTTCTTTTTTTTTAATAAACGAAAACATATGATAAACACTTCTTTGCTACACCCCGAAACCTAAACTAAACAGTGCCCTCAATGTTTACCAAAATAATACTACAATAAAAAGTAAAAGAAAAGAAGTGAGGAAAGAAGTCACCTGAATGGAGAGCCTCATTTTAGATGTAAAGCATGAAACACATAATCGATGAATGAGGAGATAATATAAATATGAAAAAAGTAAATACACCCCCAAACCTCGACTGGAGCATCCCCACATAGGTGAGAAATAACCTACAAGAAAAATAAAAACAAAATAGAAAACAAACAAGAAAATAAAATTTGGGCTGCCTCCCAAGAGCGCTAAGTTTTACGTCTTCAGCCAGACGTAACCCCAACAAGTCAATCTGGATCAATTAAATGATTACCCCACACACTCCTATCTTTGTTACCTAAGTACGGATAATGTCGTGAAATGAAAGGGTGGAGTGGTGGGCGGTTAAGCTTAGGGAATAGAGGCCTGTTCATTGGCCATTGAAAGAGGTCATTAGAGAATTTCAAAATGAATGGCTCCTCTTCCACATCACCCAATTTGGCCTTAGTGGCCTCCTCTATTAACACATGTTGTGGGGGACTCTCAAATAATGGATTGAATGGGCAATCGATAGAACACTCTAAGTCACGGTCAACAATCAAAGGGGAATGTTGGTCTAGACATTGTATGAGTGGTGCTTCGGGAACAAAAGATTCCGTTAATATTGTCGTTGATGGTAACTCCCTAGAGATTGAAGATTTAAAAACTGGTTCTAACAACTCATTCACTTCTTCTTTAATTTCCACCCCTCCTTGCTCATTGCCAGGATTACATCCAACCTTATTTTCAAATTTAGGTACACTCTGAAGGGTTGTAACATTTTGAACATGGTTAGGGGAAAAACATATCCCCTCTTCAACAGATTGGCCCATCGGGTATTGTGGTTGGATAGGTAAATTACTTACTTCATTAATATCGCCCCATGCACTATTATAGATCCCATTTAGATTATCCAACATGGACAAGACCTTATCTTCAAAGCTAGGATTCCATGTGGGTTGGGCATTTTGAGGTTGGGGCAGTGGTGGAACAGGGCATGACATTCATTGTAAGGGTGGATTAGTTGTTGGTTCAAACATTGCCCTTTCGTTGAGAGTGTGCCAAGAAAAATTAGATTGATCATCCCACCTATGAAGACCTTGGGCCACATTTACATGATCGCGTACCAATTCCGGATACTCATGGGCCGAAGGGCACTCCACTAGGGTATGGGTGGGGCTTAAGCAAATGGCACATGATTTCAAAATAAAAGGGGTTGTGGGTTGTAGGGAAGATATGCTACTCCCAAAGTTTGATTGATTTTCCCACCCATGGTTATAAGTATCAAGATATGAGTGACATGGATGGAATGACACTTCAAAGGGAGTGGAAGTAGGTGTGTGTGAGGAATAATAATCATTAAAGTACATGTATGGGTTTTTATGGCTAAATTCAGAGGAAGATGAAATCATTTTTTTTCTTTCACCACGCAATCACCAACACCATAACTACACCATCACACATCCACAACACAAAACAACTCTAGATATCCACGACTAGCAATCAAGAGTCCTAAATATCGACAACAAGCAAACCTAGCTATTGACAACTAGCACTGCATGCATTCACAGAAATAAAAAGAAAAAATATTAAAAACACCCAAATCTACTTAAAAAGAAAGGTTGATAGATTGCAAACGAGGGGAAGGAGTGTCCTTTCCAACGTTGGCGAGTTCCAAGTGTCACTATCTGCCTCTCCAAATTGACTCCTACAAAGACAAGAAAATCAAGTATCAAAATCCTAGAAGAAAAATCTGAAACTAATTAGAATTAAATTAAATCGTTACCAAGTCCCCGGCAACGGCGCCAATTGGCTGATTGATTTTTTTAACTATTTTTACTCGCAATCGCACGAGACTCAATATAGTCTAGTGGAAATGAGGTCGAACCCAAAGGACTTGGACTGATTCAACTTAATTCTAATGAAAGATTTGATTTTTTATGAAACTATTTATAACAGAATGAAAAGTTCTAATTTAACAAAGCAATGAAATTTATGTGAAAATAATATGATGAGAAATATACTAAGACTTCGAATCCACCCAAACCAAATAGTTATCCTCTCCGTTAAACCTGTACAATTCCAAGTGATCAATTATCTGTGCCCCTCTCGAAGTCACGAATAATCGTAATGTGTGCAGCCCTCTCGAACATGCAACTAATCAATTAAATCTAACTTAATTAATCTCCCTCTCTCGAGCAAAGATCAATCATAAAAATGCAATCTTTATTCAAATAATACCTTGGAATTCGCTAAGACCTCTCGAACATTAACAAACCCTTAGTTTAATTTCACTAACAATTACTCTTCCCTCTCTCGAGCAACAGAATAATCATAGCAAACTATTAAGCATATGGAATAAAAATCACAACTTTAGAATTGCAAATAAGTACTGAGAGTCAACCAATTCAGCAAAGCTTCATCTAGTCTTAGTACAATGAAATTTAGCTAGACATGAAAAGAAGGGAAGAAAAAGCCTGATTCGTTGAATTGGTCATATGCAGGAACACTGTTCACTATTCACCCGGCACTGTTCACGTGCACTGTAGCACTATTCATCATCTTCTCCGGCGAGACGCGCACTGTATGATCGTTTAAAATTAAAACCCTTGCAAGTGCACAAGGCAATTGTACTACGGTGAGTATTAAAGGGTTGTCGAACCTCAGGGACGGATTAATCTTTTACCAAATTAAAGAGGAGAAAAAGATGTAGTTTAATTAATTCTAAAGAAAGCAATGGACTTTATTTAATCTAACTGAGATTTAATCAATATGGAGAAATATCAAGGCAAAGAATCCACCACTAGACATGCAATTACTACTCTTAATTATTATTAAGCATAAGTTAATCATGATATGGTAATTCATGTTCATGGTCAGACACACAAATCACAATGAATTCACTCACGTTCTTGGTCGGACACGAGAGTTCATCCACTAAAAATTAATGTAGATAATTCTATCCTTGGTCAGGCATAGAATTATCATTTGGGCTAATGATCCTATCCTTGGTCGGGCATAGAATTAACACCAGCCTACTTTTAGCTAAGCGCAGGAATTAAAAAGATCTAATTTCATTCATATCAATCAAGTCTATGGTCAAGCACTCAAAAGAACTCATAAAATCGCATTAAGCATGAATCATAATCAACTTTATAGAATTAAACTATCAAGAGTAGCAATACACATCTAGGGCTTCATCAAGCCTTAACAAGGAATTTAGTTACACATAGAAAGAGAGAAAAGAAAAGCCTGTTTGTGTAGATCCATCGTCATGAATCTTTCTTCTTCTTTTTGCTCCAAAAGCTCCTTCTCTTGCTCCTCTCTAGCCTCCAAAGGGACTCAAAACTCTATTCTTTAATGCCCAATACGTTCTCCCTTAAGGCATATATATAGGGGTGAAGGAAAACCCTCAAATCCCCTTCCAAATCCAAGTCAAAATAGGCTTTATTTCAATTCTGAGTATACGGCGATCGATCACTTTTCTGGCCGATCGATCGCTTTGCGATCTATCACTTTATTCCTTTGTTATTTCCTGCGTCGCGCCGATCTATCACATTTGTGCCGATCGATCGCTTTGCATCAAAACGCAAATTCCAGTAGATACGATCGATCGCGTACATGTCCGATCGATCGGTTTACTATTCATTTTGCAGCACGATTTTCTAATGGTCATAACTTTTCGCTCCGAATTACGCGCGGTCGGTGGCGTCGGAAAGCTGACTTCTTGAAATTTAACATGAAGCTTGAATCAGTCCAATCTGATATGTGTACACGAAGTTATGAAGATTTAACCATTGAAGTCCGTTTTCACCTCATTTTTGTATATTACTCTTGTTTCCTACAAAAACCAAAAACTATATTAAAGTAGTAGTAATTCTAATCAAACACTAGCATAAATATAAGTTTAGGAGATAATATAATGCATATTTCATGTGTAAATCACTGTAGCAGTTCCAAATCCGACCCAAAATCAGTCCTTTCTGCTCCCTTCCTCCTTCTTCCCTTACTCCGGCCTCTTGCTCCGACCGAGACCCATCGGAAAGCCTGGCTTTTTCCGGCGACAGTCCGATCGTCAAGCTCTGTTTTTTTCTGTGTTTTTCCGTTCTGTCGGCCGCTCTTCTCCTCTCTGTTCTCTTCAAGCCCCCTGTTTTTATATGCCGTTCTAGCCTCTCCTAATTTCGGCATGATTTTGCTTCACTTTCCCGATTGAGCACAAGTTGCTGTTTTTAATACCCACAAGATTTTGAGTCCAATTCCATCACGACTCTCTTCCCAGTCGCGCAGCCTTGATCCTCTCCGTCTTCCTTCACCGGCGTCATCTCCTGCTCGAACATACCTCACCCATGGCCGCCTCATCGCCTGGCTCGAGCAGAACCGCCTGAACCATCTTCTTCTCCGTCGCCGCCGTGGCCGTGCCGCCTTCGATCTGCCGCCCAGGCCCAGCCGTCTCTCGACCCATTCCGGCCTCGCCCAGCTCACTGCCGTCGAGACCCAGCCGCTATGCCGTCATACCCATCGCCGGTGCAGAGCTCAAACTGAGCTTGGCTCTGTTCGACTGAAGCGAAGGCCCGAGCGCCCGAGCTTCGGCTCGGGCTGTCTTAAATTTTTTTTCTTTTCTGAACCGAACTGGAACTGAACCAGTCGGTTCAGGTTCAATTTCTCTTTTTTTTTTCTTATTTAAAACCCGCCGTATTAATCTCCACCGCTGGATCTTCAAAACCCGTTTGACGTGCTCCACTTTCAGCGATTTGTAATTTGACTCTGAAAACCTGCGTAAACAAAATTAAATATAACTTAGACGCATAATTAAACATAAATCCATTAAATCCAATTAACGCATCTAAATTAATCAATTAAACGTATTTATTCATTAAACTCCTAATTACTCATCTAATCATGATTAACAATTAATTATCCTTACTTCAACTAAAATTATGACTAACAAATAGGCAGAAAGGCATATAAAATGTGTATATTTTATAGATATCATGATTCCCCTTGAATCCCTCACAATTCGGTTGTCCCTTTTGAACCTAGATCTTGGGATCTCCAGTCAACTAGGTTGGGTTGCCATTATGGTGATTCTTAATGTATAGGCTTCAAGCCCATTCCTCTCGATGAATTGCTCACTTGTTCTTTGGTCAAACCCTTTGTAAGCGGATCCGCAATATTTTCTTTTGACCGAACATACTCAATGGAAATTATTCCACTAGAGAGCAATTATTTTATGGTATTATGCCTCCGACATATATGTCGAGACTTACCATTATTCAAGTTACTTTGTGCTCTTCCTATAGCAGATTGACTATCACAATAGATACATATAAGTGGCACAGGTTTCCCCCACATTGGAATATCTTCTAAAAAATAACGAAGCCACTCAACATCTTTGCCTGCTTTATCAAGTGCAATGAATTCTGATTCCATTGTGGATCTTGCAATGCACGTTTGTTTAGAAGATTTCCAAGACACTGCTGCACCTCCAATAGTAAAAACATATCCATTTGTGGATTTGGAGTCTCTTGTATCAGATATCCAATTTGCATCACAGTACCCCTCTAGTACTGCTGGATACCTTGTATAGTGCAGTCCATAGTCCAAGGTATATCTTAGATATCTAAGAACCCTGATTAGAGCCTTCCAGTGGTTTTCCCCTGGATTGCTATTATATCTACTCAGTGTACTTACTAAGTATGCAATGTCTGGTCTCGTACAATTCATGAGGTACATGAGACTTCCAATAATTTGATAATATTGGAGTTGTGATATGCTCTCACTCGTGTTTTTGCTTAAATGCAATGTCACATCTACAGGTGTTCTCGCTGGATGATTATCATTCTCATTAAATTTGTCTAGGATTTTTGTAATGTAATGAGATTGAGATAACGCATATCCATCAGATGTTCTAGTGATTTTCATTCCTAGTATAACATCTGCAACACCCATATCCTTCATGACAAACTGTTTGTTTAACATCCTCTTAGTAGCTTTAATGATATTATCATTGCTACCAATAATGAGCATATCATCCACATATAGGCATACTATAACATAGCCTTCAGGTCTAGCTTTGACATAAACACATTTGTCACATTCATTGATTTTGAATCCATTTGACATCATCATTTTGTCAAATTTTTCATGCCATTGCTTAGGTGCTTGTTTAAGCCCAGTCAGAGATTTAACAAGTTTGCACACCTTGTTTTCTTGACCCGGTACAACAAACCCTTCAGGTTGTTCCATATATATTTCCTCATTCAAGTCACCATTCAAGAATGCTGTTTTTATATCCATTTGATGTATTTCAAGATTATACAAAGCAGCCATAGCAATTAACATCCTAATAGAAGTTATTCTTGTGACTGGTGAATATGTATCAAAATAATCTTGACCTTCCTTTTGCTTGTATCCTTTGATAACAAGTCTTGCTTTATATTTGTCAATTGATCCATTAGCCTTCATCTTCCTCTTGAAGATCCATTTGTATCCGAGAGCTTTACTCCCTGGAGGAAGATCTACCAACTCCCAAGTGTGATTTTGCATAATGGATTCAATTTCACTATTTACAGCCTCCTTCCAATATTGTGCTTCTGGAGAGGATATAGCTTCCTTAAAGCTTTGAGGCTCATTTTCTAACAAAAAAGTTAGAAAATTTGGACCAAAGGATTTTGGTGTTCTAGCACGTTTACTACGTCTAGGTTCATCATCTTCTCCTTCTTGGTCATCACTAATGTCTTTTGCAACATCCAAAGTTCTTTTAAGAGAACTTTCAATTTGTGTAGAATTCCAAGGAAAAATATGTTCAAAAAATGAAGCATTCCTTGATTCAATCACTGTATTGACATTTATATCAGGAATATCTGATTTATGAACAAGAAAACGATATGCACTACTATTATTGGCATAACAAATGAATATGCAATCAATGATCTTGGGTCCAATTTTAATCCTCTTGGGATTAGGGACCGTCACTTTTGCTAGACAACCCCATACTTTTAAGAAGTTATAGGAAGGCTTTCGACCTTTCCATAACTCATATGGTGTTTATAAGGTTTTCTTATGAGGTATTTTGTTGAGAATATAATTGGCTGAAAGCAAAGCTTCCCCCCACATGTTCTGAGGTAACCCAGAACTTATTAACATGGCATTCATCATTTCTTTTAAAGTTCTATTTTTTCGTTCAGCAACTCCATTTTGTTGTGGTGAATAAGGTGTCGTGGTTTGGTGTATAATACCATGTTATGAACAGAATTCACCAAAAGGTGATTCGTATTCCCCACCTCTATCACTTCTTAGAACTTTTATTTTCTTGCCAAGTTGATTCTCAACCTCTGTTTTATATAATATAAACATGTTTATAGCCTCATCTTTACTTCTCAGCAAGTATACATAACAATAACGAGTGCAATCGTCAATAAATGTAATAAAGTACTTTTTACCTCCTCTTGTTTGAACAAGTTTTAAGTCACAGACATCGCTGTGAATTAACTCAAGAGGTTCAGTACATCTTTCAATACTTTGGAATGATTTCCTTGTTAATTTAGATTCCACACAAGTTTCACATTTATGATTAAAGTCAATATTAAATTTAGGCAGATATTCCATATTAATCAATCTACGTAAAGCATCATAATTAACATGTCCTAATCTACCATGCCACACATCACATGACTCAATCATATAAGAGGAAGAAGCATTCTCATTCATAATATTAGAAACAGATACATTAGGTAATACATTAAGCTTGAAAAGCCCTTCATTCAGATACCCTTTTCCCACATACATTCCACCCTTAGTCAAAACAAATTTGTCCGGCTCAAATACCAACTTGAAGCCATTCTTGCTCAGCAATGATCCAGACACTAAATTCTTTCGAATTTCTGGCACATGCATCACATTGTTGAGTGTAAGTTCTTTGCCCGAAGTCATTTTGAACACCACCTTTCCAATTCCTTCAACCTTGGCAGTAGAAGAGTTGCCCATAAACAGTTGTTCACCATTTTCCACGGTGTGATAAGTGGAGAACATCCTCCTGTTTGAGCACACATGACGGGTAGCCCCAGTATCCACCCACCATTCTCTATCATTAGTGATCATATTCACTTCCGAAATCACAACAGAAAGGTTGATGTCATGAACATTGGTGGAGAGATTCTCCACTTCGGTCATGTGGGCTTGTGCCTTCTTCTTCTTGAAACC
This sequence comes from Houttuynia cordata, assembly GCA_039654745.1. NCBI lineage: Eukaryota > Viridiplantae > Streptophyta > Magnoliopsida > Piperales > Saururaceae > Houttuynia > Houttuynia cordata. The sequence continues at coordinate 7,806,213 of CM077511.1, forward strand.
ATCTTGTTTCTTCCGTTTGTAACAATCCTTAGCCTTATGGCCCACCTTGTCACACACATAGCACTTGCCCTTGAACTTGTTGTTGTTGGAGTCATTGTTTGACTGACCCCTAGGATGCTTCCTCTTTTTGTTGGTAAAACCATTGCTTTTATGCCCTTGTTCCACAACATTGACTTTGGCTTCCATCCCATGACCCCCAGTTTTCTTTTCAGAAGAACGGTTGTCTTCTTCAATCCTTAACCTCACAATCAGATCTTCTAAGTTCATCTCCTTCCGCTTATGCTTTAAGTAGTTCTTGAAATCCTTCCAGGAAGGTGGTAGTTTCTCAATTATTGCTGCCACCTAGAAAGACTCACTTAAAGTCATATCTTCTGCATGAATTTCATGAAGGATAACTTATAGATCTGGAACTTGATTGATCACAGTCTTAGAGTCCACCATTTTGAAGTCCAAAAATTTGCCGACCACGAATTTCTTCGTTCCAGCATCTTCTGTTTTGTACTTCTTGTCTAAAGACTCCCACAGTGCCTTAGCACTTGTCATCGAACTGTACACATTATATAATGTGTTGTCCAATCCGTTAAGGATATAATTTCGGTATAAGAAATCTGCATGTTTCCATGCATCTACTGCCACAACAGCCGTTTTGTCTTCTTGTTTCTCCTCAGTGAGAACGGGTACTTCCTCTTTAAGGAATCGGGCCAAATTCAGCGTGGTAAGATAGAACAACATTTTCTGTTGCCATCTTTTGAAATCCACACCACTAAATTTTTCTGGTTTCTCCCCTTTAACTTGAACAGGAGCATTCACCGGAGTGGGAATCAGTACCGGAGTGAAGTTCTCAGTAGCCATTTTTGTAACTTTGCAAATCACAGAAGATTATCTTAGTAAAATACAGTAATTTTTTCAGTACAGTACAGTAATTAAAATTAACAGCAGTACATTCTGTCTTAAGATTGTTATTAAAATTTACTTATTGCTACTGTCTCAAGGATGAGAAATGAGTACCTTTGCAAAGACGAAAAAATATTAGAAGAAATTAATGATCGAATCAAGCGAAGCACTTTGTCCTTAAGACAGAATGCGCCCTCCCTACGGTGCTTAGGACTCTTGGGCGTCTGCCTCCCAGGATAAGACGATCAACTACGTACTGTAGGAGCACTCCAAACAGTACGCGCAGCGAACCACAAATGTGTAATGCTTTCACAGAAGAGAAGAGGAAGGAAGAAGATGAAGTACTGAAAAAATCCGTACAGTAAAACCCGTTTTTACAAGCTTTATAGAAATCCCGTCAAAGCCCGTTGAAAACACACCGTTTCCCGTTAAAGCCCATTGAAACCCTTTCCCGTTAAACGGACGGTCTATCCGTTAACGGTCATAATAAAACGGACCCGTTTTGGTTGAACCAAAATAAATTAGAAAACCGAACCAGCCGCACGCGCGTGGGTTAGCCCACCTAGGTGCATGGGTCCAACATCTCTCTCCCCCACAAAAGTGGGGTGGCCCTTGAGCCTAACTTCTAAGGCCAACCTTGGACCTTATATACCATCCACAACTCCTCTTTGGTGTAGATGTGGGACTATTCATCATTCACCCAATTCACTCATTCACATCAATATAAGTGGGTTTTAACATGGGTTAGTATACCCACTTCTAACAATCTCAACTGTCTTCAACTTATGAAATTGCAAGATAAAGAGTCTTCTACAGATTTCCATCCTTCTTGTTCAGCACAAATTCCCTACACACGAAAACAATATAAACCTACATTACCAAATGTATAGCAGATACCAGGCTGGTTATCCAAACCTTTGTGCAAGCCTCACTTGACTGGACTCCTCTACGGCTCTATCTCAGACTGAGAGAAAGATACATGGCTATCTAGTTAGACCGAACTATAGGTTTAAGACATTTTAATGCCAACAGACATATTGCTTTGGACATCCTAAACTCAAAGCCTAACACCATCTTGTTTCCGTCATACAGTTCTATGAGACAATCAAGGCTTTTGTAGTTACTAAAATTTGAATTTACCCACTTAGAGACAGGCTTTCTAAAAGGTGATATGTAAGTAATTTCTAATGCCCAATCACTTGTAACCAGAAAAAAGCTTCAAACATCAATTCACACTCTTGTCTTTTACTTGTTTTTCCTAACATTCAAATGCAACATATTAATTGAGAAAAAAAACATTCGCAAATAACATACTCAGAATTTTACTTTTGCCCTGGCACCATATACTTTCAAAGACATAAGGAAGTAAGACAATTATTTGGTCAAAGCCTACAAGAATACAGAAGCTGGGATTTAAGGAATATAAAAATGGCGTATTGCATATAATGTCCCTACACTTGTTCAGCAAAATAATAAATAAACAGATACAATTTCTAATGCCCTAGCACTCGTAACCAAAACAAAAAAGCATTCAAGCATCAATTCACTAGTTTTTTACCTGTTTTCCTAACATTCAAATTTAACATATTAATTGAAAAAAAAGACATTCGCAAGTAACATACTCGGAATTTCACTTTTGCACTGACACCATGTACTTTCCAAAGACATATGGAAGTTAGACAATTATTTGGGTAAATCAAATATAAAGCCTACAAGAATATAGAAGCTGAGATTCTAGGAATGTAAAAATGGCATATTGCATGTGATATCCCTACACTTATTCAGCAAAATAATAAATAAACAGATATAATATCCATGCATAAACAAAAATTGTAACAAATTTTGGGTTGAATCTAACTCTAGAAGAAATAGTTCCTTTCTCGAGTATCTTTGCGAACCCAAATCCAATATTGCAACAGCATGCATTATTTCTCTCTAAAAAACAAGTTCAGGGCAAAGAACCGATTGAAAAAAAAAACAAGAAGAGATGCCAAAGGTATAGAGCACAACATAAACTTAGCAAATCAATATGTTTGCATCGGGAGAGGCTCTAGGAAATGTCTTCAATTGCTCAGTAAGCGCGGACATTATCCTAGACCATTCTTCTTGGTACTCTACTCTTGCATTTTCAGCAAGTTCGATTTTCAGCTTTTGTAGCACTCTTGAGTGCTTCAGCAGTACACTTATTAACTCGATTTCGCGCCTGTATCTGCTCAAGAATTGTAGAATTGTAACATTTCCAGAGTTGTCTTCCCAGTATAACCCTGCTCCTAAAAGGCCATCTACCTTAACTGTCTTCAGCTTTTGTAGTTTGCAAGAGCACGAGTCATTTACTGCTTTCCAACCTTCTTTTTCAGCATTAATTCCCTATATATGAAAGCAATCAAAACCTAAATACAAAGTAGTTCAGTGAAGAAATGAAATCACAATGCAAGTAATAAACAAATGACACAAACCTCTTCATTTTCTTCCACAATATCATCCCATTCAGTATCATCAAAGTCATAGAGGTAGTAATCTTCCAAATCCAACATATTGTTGGGAAAGTAATTTGAATAAGCTCCCTCATTATATCTATATTTCCAGAAACCAATACTTCTTAAGACATTCCAAATGTGGACAAATTTCGATCAAACGTGACAGTCCCAACAGCTCACATTTCATCAATGAAATGTTTAGATGTAAACACTTCACCTTAAGTGGAGGAATGTACTGATCTGCTATCTTGCTCAATGATAGGACCTTTAGAGGTCAAAATCACGTCGTTAGAAAGCACTACCAGCTATTACAAGGAAATTACAAAGACACGGTGCGTAATAGAAAAAAACACACAAGAAGTTGCAATAGTAGGTATATAGGAATCATTCGCAACAGCAAAAATAGTATTTTTATCCTTGAAATGGAGAATTTCTAAATAAACAAGGAATTGCACTTAGCAGGTCCTAAAATCCCATTCAAAATTTTCACATGAAGAGAATGAGGCTAAGGATTCACTGTAACATCTTTGGAAGATGTAACCTACTAATAGTGATAAAATTCCCCAAGAAAATCACAAGCATCTACATATGTCAAGTGGGTTGTCAAAAACGCAGTAAGTCTCACTCCAATTCAACCAAATATTACTTTCAGAAGACAATTATGCTACAAGAATGAGAATTAAGTGTTACCTAAAATCAATAAATCTTTAAAATTCATTAATTATTAGTTCAGAAGAACTTATGATGACAAAAATGCACAATTGAACTTTTTGAGTCAACGATTCGTAGAAAAACAAAAGCCCAAGGCCATTAGTATAATGCATCCATCAATTCATGCAACCTTATAGCTCATGTCGATTAATCATTGCAATTAGAACAGACGAAAAGAAACGGAAAAGAAAAACAAACAAAACTAAGGTAGATTAAGCAAACTTGCATACCTGAATGCACCATGCATATAGATGAAGCTTGACGACATGTTTGAAACTAGTAATGAGCTCCTTCAATGCAGAAACCCTTGTAGCACTAACAAACTTAAACTCAAGTGTGGCTTCAATCAGGGAAGAAATGTTTCTAATCGAATATTTGGGCCTGAAATACCCCTGAATATCCAAGGACAATATACTCGGAGCATAAATCTTGAACTTTCCCATATCATCATATTCGTCAATGATTTGTAAATCATCTACCACAGTGACAGTTTTAACACTTGGATTTGTGATATACACATAGAGAATAGAACTTTTATTGCACTCCTCTAGAACTAATTCCTCAAGAACTGGGCAGGCAGATGTGAGTTTCTCACAGGTTCGACGAGTGAAATCAACTTGATAAAGTTTAAGTCTTTTGAGAGAGCTTAAACATATTGAACCAGGTAACTCAATTACACAAGAATACAGATCCAAACACTCCAGAGAATCAATGCAAAAAATCTCATGAGGTACTTTGTAAACTGGCTTTTCCTGATCATCATTTGTCGAGCACTCCAAATTGAAAAACTTCACACTATGATCAATCGCAAAACGCACCCATGAGGCAATTCGAGGGTCATCCATCTCTTCTTTATGAATATATAAACTAAATTTTTGAATCTTTGAACCTCTGTAGTTAGTTATTACATGATCGATAAAATTCATGCTGGCTCCGCTATTATTAAAAGACAGATTGGAACGAAATGCCCATAAAAATCTCCATCTTCTAGATAAACCATGAGTTTGGGTTGCTTCTTGTATGGTCAATAAAGACAATATCTGAATCAACAAATCATCAGGTAATTCACTCAACCGATCATCAAATCCAACACTCAAATTCTCAACTCTACGACGTTGGGATCTTTCCTGCAACTCAGAGTGCTCCATGAATGATGACCCAGTTCAATTCAAAGAAGAATATCCTTATACAACACTATCCAACTCAGCCACAGATAAATTGCACATGAAGATTTAGTGAAAAGAGTTCTCTGTCTAACTGCCCATCTCCATTTGGAACCAATTCAAAACAAAATCAGCTTCCAAGTTAAGCTACCTCTCTGGCTTCTTGCTTATCCAAAAGCACTTGTGTGGAGTAATATGCCTGGCTGCATAAGCCACTCCTAACTGGAAAAGGTAAAGTCCAGCACAGAAAACGCTTTAAAGTTGGCAAAAATAGTTCATGCAGACGTCAAAAATGTTCATGCAGAAGCCAAAGCCAAAGCGGATGGTGGAAGACGAAGGAGGTTCAATTAGCTTCAGAGCTTCGGACTTCGTTCAATATGGGACATGAAATTGGTGGAAACAAATCCAACATTTAATCTTGGCTCAATTTAGCCTGACCAGGGGACATGCTTTGCGCGTGGGCTAAGGTGCTTATATAGAATATCCCTGCAAGGCTCTACTTGATTTTGAAAACTGCACTTTTTATGCTATAATGATTCTATCCGATTGGCAATTTTGAATTTTATAATGTTGGCATATTGCTATAGTAATATAGAGTTGATTGTATGATAACGTAGAATTATAACATGTACTATCCAAATATTAATATTTTGTGTATTCCCTACCTTATTTGTGTGTTTCACTCTCCCTTTGCCTGATATCAAAGCACCCTTTTTTGTGTTGATATCGCAGGGACACATGCCTATCTTCGTTTTTTGTTCGTAATATATATACTCCCTGCATCTAAAAATAATTGACTGCATGAGAATATTTTAGATTTAGAATTAAATGATTGGATCTCCCAATAGACCAATAAAATCCCATGCACATGTATGTGCAAGGGTAAGCGGAGGCTTGAAATATTGTGGGTTAGTGCATGAATATTTTTTTTGGGCGGGCATTACTAGTCAAATATCAATTCTACCCCAAGGATAAAACGTCATTCAATTGACTTCACCACCTCATATTTCTATGAAAATTAGTGAGTATATTATATAAACAACAACAATAATGAAAAACCAATTCCATTGGCCATCCACGCGGGTTTTTGACCTAGTGCGCATGATAGGTGGGCCTTATGCATGCACAAGGGGATGGGGAGTGGTACACAGTGCCCTAAGAGGTTGGTTGTTCTGCACCCTCTCTTGGGTTACTAAGGATACGGACACCCCTCATTATTATTATTATTATTATTATTATTATTATTATTATTATTATTATATAAAGGCTTTGTGATTAGGCAGAGGGAGGTAGATCAAATAAATAAGGTAGAGGATAAAAAAAATTAGAATTTGGGTAGTACAGTCATGATTCTACATTATTATTCAACCCACTCTACATTATTGTAATAATATTGTAAAATACAAATTCACAAATTAGGTAGCTAGTTGATTCCTGAATATATGTCTAAAAACTACAAGATGCTAAATCTGCTCTATGAATAATAGCAACAGTAAAGATAATATGCAATTCATTTCGTGAGGAAATAAAATAACTAGCAGATTAATGACCAAATATTTAATAATTATGCGATAAAACCTTTTAACCTGATAAACATTTTAATTAATGTAAAACAAATAGCATATTAATAACCAAATCTATATAATTTTCAATGTAATTATGACATTACATTTCAATGCACTCATAATCATAGTTACCATGCTTTATTTTCGTTGCATATACATAAAGAAAAATCAATTCAATATGACCATAAAAGAAGTGTGCACTTATATATCGATCTCCGATCTAAATTAATAAAACTACATAAATATATGTTAATTACCATAAGAAATTAACCTTAAGGAAAGAGAGATTGTCTTTGTAACTTACCTCAAAAAACTAGATATAGAACAATTTTTCTTAAGAATTGTTCACAAGAAACCGAAGAAGAGGAGAAGAAGAGAGTTGTTCATTGCGGCTAGGGCAAATTAAAGAGAAGAATAGAGAAGTGTGGGTCACAAGGTTTAAATAGAGAGAGTGAGGGAGAGTTCAATGGGGGATAAGGATTGTAGCTAAACAAGGAAAGAAGAGATCGTGCGACGACCCGTATGTGATTTTTTTTATTAATTAGTATTATATATATACATACTAGTGGACTTGCAATACTCTATGGAACATAGTGTTGGGTTCCAAATCAAGTTGTATAGATAAATTGATTGTACCCGAAATGAGAATTTTAAGGTAGATGTGTGGAATAACCATAAAAGATAGGATTAAAAATAAGTATATTTGTTAGAACTTAGGGGTAGCATATTTAAAGAGAAGTTTTGGAAGCGTAGGTTGCGGTGGTATAGCAATATGCAAAGAAGACCAATAGATGCTTTGGTGAGAAGATTAGAAGTGATGTATGTATGATACCAAAAGAGGGAAAGGGGGACATAAGAGAACTTGGATGGAGTGAATAGAAAAGGATATGTCTTTGTTATGTACCACAAAACAGTTGACATAAAAAAGGCTAGAATAGAGGTAAAAAAATCCATGTCGTCGGCTCCAAACTATTGGGAAAATATGCTACTTGATTATGATTGTACATCTAGTAGAATTTGAAAGAACGTAAGACATCAAAACCTTTTTTTATTGTCTTTCTTGGTCAATTGGTGTTTGAATATGTCTAATATTAATGCATATGCGAAAATAAATAGTCGTTTTTGATGAAGGCCATTTTTGGCACACAACTTGAAATTGTCCTTTCATCTCCTTATAATTTTAATTAAGTACATGTTATTTACTTCTATAGGGCCGCCAACTGTTTCATGTTCCTAGAAGTGTCACTAACTATTTTGATAATCCTAGAAATGACATTGTTCACATATGAAGCAAATGAGCAGACTTTCCCCTCTTTCCTTCATCCAACCCACCCTTCACAAAATTCAGTGGAGCCGACAACTATCAAACTTAGAGTAGTAGTAGCGGGAACAATAAAGCAAAATATGAACTCCCAAAAAATATGAACTGAACCACATGAAAAAATCAAGAGAGAAACAATGGCAGGTTTAGAACACGCAGCTGTCAGATATTACACTACATTCAATGGGACATAAAGTTGCTTAGAACAAACATTCAGCCTTGGCTCTATTTGCCCCTAAACTTTTTGTTTTGTTTGTTTTCTTTTTTAAAGACCTAGCCAGTAATTCATGTATGCTCTTGTTAGTTCATATTCTTCCTTCCAATCCTAAGGGGGCAGAGCCACATATAAGGACAGAGGGGCAATTGCTAGGGCTGTTCACGGACCGAACAAAACTCGGACAGAGGTTGTCCGTGTTCGCGTCCGTGAACAGCCTGTCCATAAGTTCTCTGTCCGTGTCCGTGTGTCCGGCATACACGGACCCACCCCTCCCCCTTTTCCTTCTCCCTTCTCCTCCACCCGCCGCCCTCGCTCCCTCCTCCACCCCCACCCCTCCACCCCACCGCGGCGCCACCCCTCCTCTCCACCCCGTCGCGGCGCCGCCCCTCCTCCTCCGCAAGTCCGCGACCGCCCCCCTCCTCCTCCCCCTGCGTCTCCTCCTCCTCCGTGACAGCCCCCCTCCTCCCCCCACCCCGCCGCCCTGCTTTTTGCAGGGGCGGCCCCTCCTTCCTCCTCCTACACCCCGCCGCCCCTCCTCCTCCCCCGCATCTCCTCCTCCTCCGCGACTGCCCCCCTGTGTCTCCTCCTTCTTCCACCCACCCTGCCGCCCTCCTCCTCCACCCCGCCGCCCCTCCTCCTCGGACCTCGGACAGATGGCTGTCCGAGGAGCCGTGGTCCTCGGACATCTCTTCCTCGGCACGGACACGGCCACGGACACCTCGGACGCAGCCGGCCCCGCAAACACGGCTGTCCGAGAACACCCTAGCAATTGCCCCTCCCAAGGTTTTGGAAGTTCCCTTAGTAGGACTATAACTGAAAGCCACATGCCCCTCCTAAAAAATATCGTTGCCCTTCTCCCTACTTTTTGCTTTCTTGGTGAATAAGAAAATGATAAAAAAATGGAAATTTTTGCTTTGTTTGTACTGTCAGACATACTAGTGCAACACTTAAAAATACTAGTAGGCACAACATCGTGGAGAGAGATCGAAAGAGTGAGAGGTTGTCGGAAGAGATCAGATGGAGCCCTCTATAGATTTTGGTCTCCAATGTCTGTAAATCTAATTTTTAGAGGGCACCCCATAATTTAGGGCGATACTTTTCAGCACCCCAATTTTTCTCATAACACCATGTTCTCAATAGAACCCATGGGTTTTTGGCGATTGCTGAGTAACATCACACTATTATGTTCGATTTTGATATGGTGATGCACATTAGCCGTGGGTGTCCGGCAGCCCGCAATGTTGAGCGTATGCCAACATGCATGAGCCGCATCATATATAAGTAGACTTTAAAAGTTAACATATAAATCTTTTGTTGTTTATATGCTTATGGCCCTCCTTAAGAAAATCCTGGCTCCGCCCCTGATCCTAATGTTTCAAAACTATCAGATGACTATTTATCATTCAACTTTGTATTTAGCTCAAACCAATACGACTATTATACCAAAAACTGATACTACCATTAGCATGCTCTGATTTGCATGTTAGTGTCAAAAAAGGTTTTCACTGACTTAAACATTTTATCTGGACATGGTACAGCAGTTACCGTGATCTCCAAATAAGTTCTTGGTTTGGCCACCGTTGGTATGTACAAGAACTACATCATTTCAATCAATAAAAACAAAATTGAAGTAAAAGTACTGCAGTTTTTAAATTACACAAACATGTCCAGCTACATTCTTCAACATTTCTAATCTCCCGTCAACCACAAGAAAAAAATGGTTTTATTTGGTCGTATATGCTCATTTTTATCTTGTCTTGATAGAATTAGTAACAAAAATAAAAAAGATAAATAAGGATCTCATACATTTTTAAGATACTGCCATAACAAAATTTCCAAAACTTTCTTTAATTTAACTTGTTCAAAATACAAACTATTGATGCATTTAGCTCCCTACAATAGCCTAAAACAATTTCTAAAAAAACACGCAAAATTGTAGAATATTTTGCAGCCAGAATAAATCAAGGCTTCCACAATTTCATTGTCCAATCTTCAGCATAAGTTGCAATTAAATTTCTGTGGGGATGATGTGTAATGCAAATCACATCCTTGTCATGCACCTGCAATCAATTCACAGAATTTGTAAGTTGATACATCAATTAGAAGCCATATTTTACTTCCGAATTAATAGCCCAGAATGAGATTGCAGGGACAACCAAAACCGCTTGCCCACTTGTATTAACGGGAGTCATAGGATCAAGCACAGCCCACAACCGATCAGGCGTACATAAATGGGGCTTTAATGATAAATTTTAGTTTTCTATGTCTATATGTTAGACAGTAAGAGAGTGAGTCACATGCAAGGCAGGTTTGCACAGTAGAGATGCTGGCCGTCAGATGAAGACTCAACCCTTCAGAATAGGGGAAGGCCCATGCTGCCCCTTATAACTTGTAGTCTGTTATGGCTAGTCAGCATGGAAGTTGAGGAAGGGGAACATTAATTCTACCACCCATCTTTGTTGAATTCTTTGTGATGGGTAAGACCAAGGTTTTCAAAACTGGACCGGTCATCTTTACATATTGTTTTATACAATATTAACATTATGTAAGTCCCAGCTTCGAATCCCCCTCAAAACAAACTTTTTTCCAAAAACAAAATTTGTGACTTGATCCGGTCCGGTTTAGCGGTTCGGGAGAAGAACCGACCGATTCGGGAAAAATCGGCCAGTTTAATGGACCGGGGTGAACCGTCCCAACTGAATCGGTTCTTTGGCCGGTTCTGATTCTCCGCAGTCAGACCGACCGGTCCGGTCCGGTTTTAAAAACTATGGATAACACTCACGCACCCTTACACATTGTGTGCCAATGGAATTCGATCCTCAGCCCTCCCTATAAAGGGAGAGACGAACCAGCCTGACTATGGTTGAATTGAATTGATTTCGATACTTTTCTATACTAGGGGCCGTTTGAGGCGTGATTAAGGGAAGTGTTTTAGCTGGTTAGTGAAAAAAAACGGAAATGAATAGTGATTCCTGATTTCTCACGGTGGATATATTAATTTTTTCGCACTCCAAACGGCCCCTAAAAGCAAAACATCCACACTGGATGTTTCACTTTCACTATTTATTTCAGGGTTTTTCACTTTCAGCAGAAACACCTCATGATGTGTTTCAGCCTGAAAGTGAAAAAAAAACCTGAAATAAATAATGAAAGTAAAACATCCGCGTTCGTAATAGCAATGCTCACCAAATATATGCCATGACCCATGCCCCGGCAGTTAGGCCCAAGGCCAAACGCTGACGCTGGCCTTCACCATCGTGCACGCATTAGGCAAGTTTTTCCTTGTAGCAGTTTCAAAAAAGTTACGCGGGAACTCCCACTATCGGCGAGACTGCAAAAACGTTACCTTTCCATATGTTGAATGTGGAAACGAGTATTACAGTACTGACATATAAATTTAGTAGCCTTCTCTTTGAAGTTTATGTGATTGGTTAAATCTTGAATCAGTTCAATCTCCACGTACAAATTTCTTGGCCCGAGAAGGGACAGATATCTATTTTTTCGAGTTCGGATCTGCTGGTGAAGCTTCACCAGGGATCGTACAGAATCGACGGCACACACGGACATAATGTGCGCTCGGTCACACAGACGCGTCTTTTAACCAAACGCCGTTGATTCTGTACGATCCACGGCTGGTTTCACCAGCAATCCTGTTCCTATTTTCTGGGGGCCCAACTCTGATAAAACATCATATGTCAATCATTACCAAATGTATAGCAGATACCCAGGCTGGTTATCCAAACCTTTGTGCAAGCCTCACTGACTTGACGCCTCTACGGCTCTATCTCCTCAGACTGAAAGATACACGGCTATCTAGTTAGACCAAACTATAGGTTTAAGACATTCTAATGCCAACAGACATATTACTTTCGAAATCCTAAACTCAAAACCTAACACCATCTTGTTTCCGTCATATAGTTCTACGAGACAATCAAATCTTTTTTAGTTACAAAAATTTGAATTTACCCACTTAGAGACAGGCTTTCTAAAATGTAAGTAATTTATAATGCCCAATCACTTGTTACCAAAAAAAGATTCAAACATCAATTCACACATCTATAAGTAATTTATAAGCTCCATAATTCTTTATGAGCCATAAACGAGCAGAGCTCAAACTCAACTCGAGCTGAGCCATGCCTAAGCTTGGCTCAGCTAGGCTCGTTTGCACCCCTACTCCTAGCCTTGAGTCTGCACCAACTTCACACCTTTTTCGAAGATCAATTTGCATCTAACAGGTAACAACAACATACTAGGACTTAGCATAAATTACATAGAAAACATGTCTTAGTATAGTAATATATTGTCATGTTACATTACTTAAAATGGTACTTAAACTATTTCATGAAAAGCTTTAAACTTACGAAACTTCAAAAAAAACTGATTAAACATATAAGTTTAAAGTCTTTTTCATGAAAAAGATATAGAGCTCATATTTCCTGAAAAAAAGTATAGAACATAAAGCCAAGATCTAGATCACTGATAACCTTTTTTTAGTAAGCTGAGAAAATGGGTATAAGTTAGGATTAGTATCCAAAGTTCATTTTTACATGACATACATCTATATCAAATCGTATGAAACGACAACCACAAACGAGGAACTGGAATATATACCACCTTCATCAACTATCACCATCTCTCTCATGTCTCGCTCCTTCTCTCAGAAAAATTAGATCGGGGATAGGGAAGTCGGTGGTGGATTTTAAGAAGGGGATGAGGAGGATAGCTCTGGTCATTGACTCGGGCCTTTAGTGGAGATTTTTAGTCCTGCCCGAACCCAACCCGTTTGCAGTTGGAAAGAGAGGTAAGGCTGGTAAATGTTTCACTTGCTCGCTATTAAAACCAATAGGAAACAAGCAGGATCAATTCTGTCAAGCTTACTGAGCTAAAACTGGCTTGGGTTTTGAAAAATAGGATCAATATTAACTATGTAGTGCACCTGGACTAAACTCTTAAAAATGAATGTTTAGCTATTATCAGGGAGACATATAACAGATGCCTTAGTATTCAAGAACTAGGGAAGAAATAACCTCCATATTGGATGAGATCTGCATATGCAATTGGCCCTCCCTTTGAGTAAGAATCAATTTCTTTTTTAGCATCTTCCAGAAGAACCAAAGCAGCAGAAAGGCCACTATTTTCTGGTCTACTATTTTCTGGTCTACTTATCTCTGGGCATCACAGAGGAATTTACAAAACAATGCATCACTTAAAAACTTGTTGCTAAGCGTTCACTATCCAAGAAGATCTAATTAATTTACTCAGAATGTTACCTCAAGCGAATCGATCCATTTGGGGCCCCAGATTTTGTAAGCTACAGGTTATGTCTCACTAAAATCAATTCAAAAGAATCAAATTGAAAAATATGCATAGGGATGATTGGATTTTGACCTTGTCGTATTTCATAGCATCGTTTAGTGTGAGTGTCAGTATAGAAGGGATTAGCTCTGGATGTTCCTAGGTGTCAAGAATAAACTTAATTAAAGCCAGGGCGAATCACAGTACGTTCTGGATAGCGAGGGCGAGATAGAAACCTCATTCCGGAAAGCTTGACCAATTTGAGCAGCTGCAAATGGAAGCTTATTTCCATTGTAATAGTACAAATCCTTGAAGTTAACAAAGATGCCTTGTGCTGTCTCCGGAAGAAAATACCTGAAAACAGAGTAATAAACTAAACATATTCTCTACTTTGAGGAATAAGAGCTTCTCAGTCCATATTACAACAAGTACACACGCAAAATTAACCTCCAGTTGGAAAAAAAAACGAACATACCCAGGGATCAGGCCCTGGACCTCTGCTTTGAGAAATAAATCCATCGTTGCCTCGCCGTCGATCTCTCTCGAGTCGTCCGATCGTGAACCCTCGCCGTTTCTCCTCTTCATCATGCCGGCTGTTTTCACAGTCGGTCGAGCAGGGGAAAATAGCTACCATGGTGGAGACGCAGTCGAGGGATGAGAAAGGAGAGACCTTGGGAGGAGGAAGCATCACCGAGTACGGAGCCAAGGAAGGAGGCGGTAGGCGGGAGGCAGGAGGCGGAGTAAGTGATGGCGAGCTTGGAGGCCGCGGATTTGGCGGCGGGGTAGCCGTCGAGCCAGAGGAGGCAGAGGGCAGTCGCCGGGGTGGCGGGGTGCCCCGTCGAGCCAGAGGGGGAAGAGGGATGGGGGCTATTAGGGCTCGACAATGGAGGAGCAAGGAGGAAGAGATTGGAATTAATCTTGGCCCTTCAAAGCAAACGTCCAGATTTGTTTCCAAACTCAACTTTTAACCACGGATAAAAAACCGTAGATAATATGAATATTATCCACAGTTTTTTTAATCACGGCAAATAAACCATGGATAATGGTTAATATTATCGACAGAATTTTTTCTGTCATACAAATCTGTCGCAAATACTACACTTTTTTCCACCGGTCATTTTCTGTCGTAAAAAGTAAGCATTATCCACGGTTCTTTTAGCCACAGAAATAAAACCGTGGCTAATGCCCGATTTTGTTGTAGTAATACCATCCAACAATATCAATGCTACAATTAGAGCTGTTCGCGGCTGGCCACGTCTGAGGTGTCCGTGGCCGTGTCCGCGCCGAGATGAATTGTTCATGGATTTCGGCCAAGGGACCTCGGACAGCCATATGTCCAAGGTCCGAGGAGGAGGAGGAGGAGGGGCGGCGGCCGGCGGGATGGAGGAGGAGGAGAGCGGCGGGGTGGAGGGGAGGACGGAGGGGCCACTCCCGGGTCATCGACGCGGTCGCGGAGGAGGAGGAGGAGCGGCGACCCCATCGATGACCACCGGCGACGAATAAAAAAAAAATTATTTTTTACCCGTCTTTCGGCGCACTGTGGCTTTCGACCATTGATGACGCGATCGCTAAAGGAGGGGTATGGCGGAGGTGGAGGAGGAGGAAGGAGGGTCGTGGCGGGGGTGGAGGAAGGAGGGGTCGCGGCGGGGGTGGGGGGAGGAGGGGGGATGTCACGGAGGAGGAGGAGACGCGGGGGGAGGAGGGGGGCGGTTGCGGACTCGCAGAGGAGGAGGGGTCGCGCCACCACGGGTGGAGAGGAGGAGGGGCGGCTCCGCGGTGGGGTGGAGGAGGAGGGAGAAGGAAAAAGGGGGGGGGGGGGGGGTGAGGGTGAGAGGGGGCGCTCGGGGGGTATTAAAAAAAAAGGTAGTTGGCCATGTCCGCGTCCGCGTCCGCTGGACATCTGGACACAGACACGGCCAATATAATGTCGGACAAGCTTTCACAGACACGGACACAGACCACCTCTGTCCGAGTTTTGTTTCGTGAACAGCCCTAGCTACAATCCACACCTATAGTTTGGTTAACCTTGAAGTCTTAGGTCACCTTGGGCCTCTTTAAACTCCAAGCTGAATAGGAGAATTGAGAATCGTATGATGCTCTAGACCACGAAGGCATGCATTTGGGGTATGGGGCCCCACATGGCACTTAACAGCGACACTCCAACAATTAAAGTGATGGGACTATCGACAACAAAAGTGAGTGATTGCCCACGAATAATTGGTGTTTCTATTGCTTTAATCCATACACTCAAGGAAAAATCTAGCCAGCGCTTACCAGCCCTGCAGTGCTGGCAAGACTGACTCCTCACTCAATGCTACAACTAGAATGGCCTTCGGCACCATGTCGCAATGAACTTATAATTCATTGTAAAGGGGTTCATCTTTGCAGTTGACTTAAAATAAAGTAGAGGGAAAGTCCATCATCTCCTTGGTCGACCATCAATTTTGCATGCAGATGGGTAATTCCTTGCAGCAGCAGATCCCGTTCAATTCGGCCTTATTTGCTGAAGCTAGAGCTTGTTTAGAGGGATTGAGTGATATAATTTTGAAAGGGATTCTCATGCCATTTTACGCATTCTCTCTCATCATGAGACTGGCCCTTGGTGTATACACCCTTTACTTGATATTAACATTTCTCACAAGTGCATTTTCACCATATTCATCACAAGCGATAAACTGACTTTCTAGCCAACTTTGCACTTGGTTGTTATCTTGACGTTGGTCTATTTTTCATCCTATTGATGTACTAAAGATACTGTTTATGAAGATCTTTTGGGATGTACTGCACCTAGTTTAGTTCCTTCAAATGTACTGTAATATGACTTAGCAATAAAGCTAATATTGCAAAAAAATGATATTGGTATGTTTTTTGCTTAACAATTAACAATTGTACCCCCTTTAAAAGGTGATTAAAGAGAACCTTCTAGAAGAATATATTTTTGTTTCCAATATTAATCACCATCATATGACTCAGGTCCTCCATAGCTGTCTCCTGTTACACCAAACACGTGATCATGGGCTAACTATGTTCATAAGGCCCACTGCATATTCAGCCTGCTCAAATTTAGGCAAACTAGTGGCCTTTTCATTTGTAATTTGGCATCCAATTCCATGGGCCCCTAGCTGTAATGCACCAGATATCTCAATCAAAACAAGGAGCAGTACCCTTTCAATATCTACTTCTTCTAGAAACCCTAAAAGAGAGGAGCTGCATCTGGCAGTGGACCTTGAGAATAACACCTATCCTGTCCACAATTTAATACTCAATGTGCTGATAAGCAAAGTACAGTAGCATATTCAGGTCAGGAAGCTGCCACTCTTCCTTTCTTGGATTAAAAATTCAATGAGGCACGCGTATCCATGACTTCATCGAAGTTCTCTTATAATATTACCTACCATATATCTTTCAGTATCTTATTTGCTATCAGCATTGAGCTTTCACAAGGAAAAAGAGGCATATAAATTGCCCATTCCATGGCCAACGTCACCATTCAATTAGGGAGGGGCCCAGCATTAAAGGGACATGCCTTCCCCACCCCCAAGAACCCAACCACCTTTCAAACCTCACCATGATAAATGCAATTACAGTCAAATGAATACCAACAAAACCTTGTTCTCGTTTTATGCACCGTAGCTCTTACAAAATGCATACACCTAGCGGTAAAATACGCACCAACTTGCTCTGCCACTGGAATCACATCACAGAACAGTTACAAGCATGTGCTCAAGGCTATCATTATAGTTTTCAATAATTCTATCAAAGCCACATAATCCAGGGACCAGGCAGGTTTTAATACACTCCTTCCCGCACCGTCCAATCCCACGCCGTCGAATTTGGATCCGAGGCAGGAAGATGGCTATTAACACGCTTTGACAGATCAAAATCCAACGGCACACAGCACGCCAACAACACGTGAGGTGGGGTGCATACAAACACGACCATTTTACACAATTAGAGAAACTTGTATGCGCTAAAGCACTTGCGGCCTGCGCCAGATGCATATAGGCCGTAAGATTACTATCGCACAGCCACCCACAATACAAGTCATAAGATCCGAGGCGGCGTGCGCCACAGCTCATATGCGCTCGAGCGCATGATAAATGAAGAAATAACTCCAACCAGAAGAGGGTCTTTTCAACAACCTCACATGTAGCGCATGAGCAATAAAAACCACCCCTTTCATGCACTTCATCAAGTATCTGGTGTGCTGGTAGCTTGGCCATCACACACCTTCTTCTCCAAGAACCAGAGAGACCCTTTCATGGCCGCTTCATCATCTTCTTCCTCGTTCGAGCTCAACACCCATCTCCTCCAATCCACTTCCAAGAGACCATTTACAAGAAAATCCATTACAGTGTCTTTTGCACGCATCAATGGCGTGCCTCGCCACGAGCCACTGAAGGTGGCCTACCAGGGCTCACCAGGCGCCTACAGCGAGTCGGCGGCCAGGACGGCCCTTCCCGGCTGCACCACCGTCCCCTGCCGCTTCTTTTCTGATGCAATTGCCGCAGTGGAGGCCGGCCAGGCTGACCGGGCGGTGGTCCCGGTGGAGAGCACGTTGGAGGGGACAGCGCTCCGGAATTATGAGTTGCTCCTCCGGCATGATATCCGGGTGGTGCAGGAGGTGAGCTTGTATGTGCACTACTGTCTGTTGGCCATGCCGGGCGTGCAGCGGGGCGAGCTTCGTCGCGCGATAAGCCACCCGGTGGCGCTGGCGCACTGTGGGCGTCGGCTGGCGGAGCTGGGGCTCGACGGCGAGGCTGTTGATGATACCGCCGGCGCTGCCGTGGAGCTCCTCCGCGCTGGCCGCTTGCCCGGCACCGCCGCCATCGCCAGCTCCCGCGCCGCGAGGCTCTACGGCCTCGACGTCGTGGCGCAGGGCATCCAGGACGAGTCCTGGAACGTCACCCGCTTCTTAATCCTCTCCAAAGATAGACACGGACACGTGCAAGGCATGATGCACAAGGAGATGATCATCAAGACGAGCATGGTGGTCGGCCACCACGGCGACTCGCTGCCGGTACTGCTGCAAGTGCTCTCAGCCTTTTCTTCGCGTAACATCAATCTCACCAAGCTGGAGATGAACAAGGCAGAGGGGAAGGGGCCTGTGGCCATACTAGACTGTGAAGGAGGTGGAGGAGGTGATCTCAAGGAGTTTCCACATGTGTTCTATGTGGATTTTGAAGGGTCAGTGGAGGATCAGAGGGTGCAGGATGCCATTGATGAGATCTGTAGGCTGTCTGCCTTTGTGAGGGTTCTTGGGTCATATGCTGCTGACCCTTTTGTGTATGATCTCAACTAGGCCTTGGCCTTCTCCATCTTGCATTGCTAGGTGTTTGAAGATATGCCTGTGAGAGGGATATATGTTGCAGAAATGGGACTTGGAAGGTACTTAGCTATATTTGAGATATGCTGATCTTGTGGTATGTTGTTAATTAGATTGTATGATGGATCGGTTATAGATACGATGATACGCGATGCGAAGGAGGAAGAATGGTGGAAAGGAGGATCTGGGTGTTCGTCGCTGTAGGGTTGAGGATCAAAATCGGGCTTTAATGGCTCATCCATGGCTGAAAAAAAGTAGAAACCAAGTAGGTGTGATACTGCTGATCAAAATGTGTGTTATTTCCACTACTCCTACTTATAATTTTGTTTCTTTGGTTCGTTTGATTCCTGCTGCTTGTTTGAGCGGTTAGTCATATATATTCTGATCATGTTGTAAATTAGACTTATGTCTTGTGTGAGAGTGATTAGAATGGTGATATATGATTCTGCAGGTATTAGCCTTGATATGTTCTAAGCCTCCTGTACTCATATTGCTTATAACAGATGTGGCATAAAAAACAGTACTTCGGCAATGGTATTGATCTCATGATGGTTATAAAAGTATTGTAAATGCATTCACTTCCAAACTTATTGACTCTTTGGCTTCAATTTTTCTCCATTTTTTGCTTGTCTTGCTTGACAGAATCTGATCTACTGTCCTTTGAAGTTCATGTCTCCCTAGTTAGATTGCCTCATTCAATTTAACCAAAAATTGGAATTTTTTTTGTGGGAATCAGCCACATGTAAGAATGAGAATCTTGATATGGAATCTTGGTATGGGAATTGGGTCCCCTTATTGGACTTTGGATGTCTGGTTACTTCTCAAAGGTATGTCGGCAACCCAACATTATAGGAGACCTACAGCATGTGGCTGTTACTCCAGTGTCCAAATACCTCATTAATCTAATCTAATCTTCTCATTTTGTTGACAACAGCTAATTTAATGGGCATTAGGATTTGTATAAAAAAAGGGCATTAGGGTTAAAACCAACTCTTAGCGCTCGAGACTAACCTGCCCTAGCCATCGGATCACATGGATTGATGGCGCAGCAGCTAGCGTGTATGCAAAAGCGCGGTCCATTTGTGAAATGTGCGCTAGCGTCGATCTTGGTGATGGGATTGTTGGTGTAACCTCACTAGAGGCTAGTCTTGGGAAGCTTCGCCAGCTGATTGCGTCTCTTTTTATAACAGTTGAAAATCAGGAGCTTCATGCATATCCAGTCCTTGTTCCTTGTAGGGGTCTTAATCGAGCTCGAGATTTTGCGTGGAATTCAGAAATCAGACGGAAGCTCTGCTAGCGTTATCTCAATCTAAAATAACTCTTATTTTATTGCCTGGATAAGGATAACAACTAAGATATTAGATATGCCTACGTCAATTAAACTATTTGATATATTAAGGGATCTGCCTTGTCTATTGATTCTCAAGAATTGAAAACAAAAATCTTCAATGCACTTCTCTCTTGTGATTCACAGGACAGAGCTCAACTAATTTATAATCGATCTATGTCATAGCACGGTCTCAGCTTGCGAAAATTCAACTTAAAAGTTTGATCCTCCTTTATTTTTTGATTCGACGCACACCCTAGCCTGTGCTCATCAAGAACCTTCTTAGAAAACTAGAGGTCAACAGCCCAACGCAAAGTCTACTAGCCCGTTCTTTAATTATAATCATAATCAAGTAGCGCATTTTTCTAACTATTTGGGGTTGGTGACATGGATCTTATTTCTCCATTCATGCCTATTTTAGTCTATCTCTTTAGCATAATAAAAATCTTAATTCAACTTTAAATTAGAGCCACATAGACCATTTTATTAGATTATGTAAAAATAGTGTCATTGCCAAAAAAAATGTAAATAGGGTGTTTTTGGTCCATTATGTGTAGCCACATGTACAAAGCTCGTGAATTCAGAGATGTATTCAACTGGTGAAGCTTCCCCAACCGTCCATCAGAGGGATTGACCACGCTGTATTAGCACATGCACTTTACGCGTGGGTTTGTGTGAAATGCGTTAACAATGCGTGCACGGTTGATTTCCCATGATGGACGACTGGTAAAGTGCTCCGGTGAAGTTTCACAAGTTGATCACGTCTCAAAAATTTACTCTGGTGCACTAGGCAAAACCCCCATAAATTTGACTCATGCCAGTACAGATGTGTGAAGCTTCTTCATGTAGCCTCAGCTCTCTCAAGTCTCAATGATGTTCAGCCACGAAAATGTAGAAACATGTGGGGTTAGATTTTATTTTATTTTTTTGACAATGTGGCATTGAAAACATAGTACTTTCTATGCTAACATTTTTTTATGTGGTATTTTCTATTAACATTGTTTGAGCATAATTAAGGTTTATACTTTGAGGTAAGTCATGTCTATGGGGAAAAGATCATAACATGAAGATGGCGCCATGCAATATCAAAGTTCCATCAGTGTACAATAATGCAGGGTCTTTGTTCTGGTAGTTGGTCTATAATGTAATGGGATTAATGGCTTCTGCAACCCAAAAGCTAGACAAGATGGCAACATCAACTGAAGAAGCAGTGAAGGTGACGCACCAGGTGTATTGCTTTGTAATTGCACGAACGTGTGCTAATCTTGGGGTCCCAATTAGGTAGAGATTATACATTTAATTAAAAGCTTAGGGTCCCAAGTGCACTTCAATGCTTTCATAATCTGAAGATCTTGCCCACAAGACCACATAGAAGGCAGAATTGGCTAGGCCATTAGGTGAAACAAATATGACTCTTATATACTAAATAAATCAGTATGCGTGATATAAATGTGCTAACAACCGGTCATTTAGTCTTGTAAGAGCATATGTAAAGAACCCCATATTAGGGGTGCAAGCGGGTAGGGCTATTGTGGGCCGGAGGTTGGCCCGACCCGAGCCCTAACAGCTAGAATCTCGGCCCGAGCCCTAAGTCAATTCCAAAAATCCGGCCCGGCCCTATCCCTAAGCGGGCTTAGGGTCGGGTTGCGGGCTTTCGGGCCTTTTAATTGGCATAGTATTTTTATGGCGAACACTTACAAAAGGTGTGTAAAGGTCATGGTTATCGACCATGGCACATGTCACAAGCGTAGCCTGTCACTGCAATCAAAATCATGCGGCCATAACGCGGGAGATGCATATAAAAGACACTATATGAACAAACAGAATATTAATTGAACTCGATAAGGATTAGGTTGTATCTAAGAATAAGATAAGCCATAAAGCTATTAAGATGTACTAAGCAAGAGTCTGGCATTTCACAAAAAGATTGGAGTAGGTCAGATGTGTAGGGACAACATAGTGGGAATAATTTCTTCGATTTCTTGAATGTTGGCCTAGCATTGCTCAGTACAATTTGTTTGGATATGAGACAAGAGGTGGTGGCAAATTGTAGTGGTGGACAGTTGAAGGTGTCATATGGGGGTTGTGGTTCATATTACATTCTCTTTACTATGTGAAGTAAAAACATCTTGAAAGGCACTCAACTCAAGGATCAATTTTTAGTCAGCTATTGGGCCTACGGGCTTACGGGCTTAACCAATTTTTTTTTATCTGGGCCTGGCCCGACCCTATGCCTTAAAATTCTGGCCCATACCCGTAATTTTACGGGCTGGGCAGGGTCGGCCCGCAAAAGTTGCACCCCTACCCCTGATATGTGTTGGCGTGTTGATCTTCATTCTCCCGTGTAATGGAGAAGATCTGGGTTTGAGTCTCGACCTAAGCACAAGGGTATCTTAGAATGGTAGGTTATCTGTATGTGAGTTGTCCACTGCCTTGAGCAATTATAGCGAACTTTACAGGCATTTGCCTACGGGATAGCATACGAGCCTCCTACAAATACCATCTCGACCGTGTTTTGATAAAATGGACCCGATATATTAATAGTTTGTGATCCTGCAACTCTATTTAGAATTCAAGTTTATGTCACCATAGCACAGTTCAAAGAAGAATAGAATACACTGCACCTTGAATCATCACCCTGAGTGATGGATGTAGATGTCAAACAGGATATTTATTTACATGAGCTACACGAAACCCTAATGATTAGGGGCGTGATTATTAGCAAATATCCACAGTGGATTTTCCAGATCCACTGTAGCATCCATGTTTTTTTCCCTATCCAACTGAAACATTCAACTGGATAGGGAAAAAAACATTGATGCTACAATATAACTTTTAAACTGTGGATGTTTTGCTTTTAATCACGCCCCAAACGGCCCCTTAGACCCCAGTTTAAAAGCTTATACTCCCTCCGTCCTACATTAATGTCTGATTTAGTCAAAATTATTTTCAAAAACTAAATCCAACTACTCCCTCTGTCCCACATTGATAGTTCTATTTTGTTTCTAAGATTGAACTGATTTTAGTTTATTTTGAAAAATGGAATGAGACTATGGGAAAAAGGGAGTATGGAAGTATAGCAGAAGAAGTACAAATTTTGAGCAATGATCTTGAACCCCAACATTGTTGAGATTTAGATGTTTTGTCTGTGCAATTTCTAGAAGCCCATCTTAGATACTGTAATAGTATATTAGCCCATCATAGGTTACAGGCCCATGAAGGCATTGTACCACTTGTGTAAAGACTGAGAAACACTCAGGGTCCGTTTGGAACGTGAAAAATCCAGGATTTTTCACGATCCAAACAGCCCCTCCCCCTTTCCCTGCATGAGTGTTATGCACGAAGAAAAAATCGACGTTATGGAAGTGAGTCCTAAATCTGAAACGCTCTAGTGCGAGGCCGAGGGAGTGGTCGTCCTAGGCGGGAATGGGCCCTAGGGAAAGGAATGATCTCCGTCCGCTGTTCTTGTAGGAAGAGAAGGAAGGAGCAGATGGCGGACTGGGGGCAGACGATATGGCGACAGAGGTGCTTGCTGGCGCTATTGGGGGAAAAGTGGACGGAGAGGGAGTGGAGGAAGGAGGGGCCCTAAAGAGAAAGAAAAAGAACTGTCGGGTCAAGGAATGGGGCATTATTGAAATTAGTGGATTATTGAAATTAGTGGGTTAAATTGCGATTGACTACTCCAATGCCAAATTGTGTAAGGAGATCAAAACCGAGCTGCTAGGATTTGACGCGGCTCATCTGGTTTACCAAATTTAGTGGCTCACTATATCAGTCCCCTATTTTATATATATATATATATATATATATATATATATATTATATATATATAAGAAAAAGTTTAAATGAGATCGCTTTCATTTAGCTTATATTAGCTAATTCAATTCGTAACCGTTGGATCTTGATCTGTCGGCTACAAAGAACTGACATATTTATTAATTTGATACTTACCATTAGATCAAAATCCAACGACCTAAAAGATTGGCCGCATGCTCCTATATGAGAACGATCTATGTACATCGTCCTTCTAAAACTACCACATGGGCAGTGATCCACAGACTGCTCTGCTCACTCTCTAACTAAGCCCACACACCAGACTCACTCCCTATGTAGGCCCCAAATCGGCATGCCCTTTTTCAAAGTTGCCTTGAACCTAGGAACTCTTCCGTGTTAACACGAAGGCTACTACCACTTGCGCTGTGCACTTCCGGGTTTTTCCTCTTTTCCAGGCTGGGTGGAAGGAGTATTTTATATAGGTTTTGCAACACTAGATAAGACATTTAATCATTACACTATTAAGACAATTGAGAAGTATATTATATAACTCTAGCTAAACTTTGTGCAAAGAAGATGATACTAAAGGAAAAATTAGGACTGTTAAACCGTTGGTAGATGCCAACGAGTTAAGGAGAAAAGGCAGCCGATAGAATATTCTTATTTTTTTACCTATATTGGTGAGTGGTAACGAAAAACTTGAGGATTGAATTTGAGGTTGGATAAGGAGTGGACTTTAGAGACTAGGTGCAGCAAACTGACGAATTTCAATGTGCAGCAATAGACCGTTGTAGTAATCCAAATTAAGGGAATTAATCATCAGTCAAAGCCAGTTCTGGGCCTCTGGCTAACAAGCTAGTCCAAGTACCGGAAAGCCGTAAAAGAAGATGAAAATATGTGCACTAAATTAAAAGTCGTTTAATGAAGTCACACTAAAAATCCAAAACTTTAGAAGAATCAACTAAAAATGACTCCAGAATGCCGTGTCAGTATTAAAGTCCATAGCATCCCAGTCGAGGCTCGACGGCGGAGGTAGCAGCAGTGCCTCCGCCAAGTCCTCCAGCAACGCCGGCATGCCGAATGCCATCTCATCGTCCCAAAACAATTCAATTGCATTTGCCGCCTCTTCCTCCTTCGGTACCGTCGATGACATTGAGTTCTCGGCCTCACTTTCTTCCTCCGGCATCGGACGAAACATCTCCGCTGCCTCGGCCACGGCCCTCCGAATATCCTCCGCGTCACCTGTATCTGGTATCGGCAGCATCCACGCCGAGTCCGCAAAATTCAAACACGCCGACCTCCCCTTTAGTGCCATGGCGGCAACATCATGAGCCCGCGCCGCCATCTCCTCCGTCGGATAGGTGAGCCATATCCGATTCTTCTTGTTAGGCTCCCGAACTTCACAAACCCACTTACATCCATTCCGACGCCGCACTCCGCGGTATTCAGGGTGGCGGGTCTCGTGAAACTTCTTCCGGCCGGCGCGCTTCTTCGGGCAGTTAGAGGCTAGTTTAGCGCAGTAGAGCAGCTCCTGCGATGAAGTCGAGGGCGATGTGGCTTCGGCCCGAGAGGGGCAATTGGAGTCGCAGCTGAGGGTATCCATGTTAATTGAGCTGGAAAGGGATTGGGCTAGTAGAGAGAAGAGTAGCAGTTTGTGGTTGGAAGTTAAGGGGAGGCGTGGGGAATGGACGCGGAGTTGAGTTGGCGTCTGCTGTCCCAAAAGCGTGTGCAAAGCAGGGATTTTTGTAGGCAGGCAGTGATGAGTGAGGGCCAGTCTTTGTTTGACATGTGGTGCTTACGTTTTAGTCTTGAATTGGAACGGAAGAAGGTTCCTCTGCGGGTCATATGCCTAAATCATGGTTTTTTTTATATAATTATATGCCTACATCATGGTGTCCAAGTATATCCTTTTGGGGTTAGTCCTAACACGTAACATGCTCTCAGCTGCGACTCCAATTTGATCATCTAGATTGATGGCGCACGTGATAGTTTCGTACTTATTCTATAGTAAATATAAGATATGGAAGATGCGGGATGGGCTCACTATCATGGTTACTTAGGAAGGTGGGGAAGATGCGGGATTTTCAACTAAAAGACCATAGCCGTCGATGTCTAAGATTGACCGCGCACATGAAGGGATTGCGTGCTCCAACTATTTTTGGAGTGCAAGCTACTTTCCATGTGTGCCATCGATTTTCACTCTCTCACCTCTGGTTACACAGATTCAAGTCCTTCATGGCAAGCCTCGTGGACGATTTAATTTCTCCAGTTAGCCCTAACACATGGGCCTCAATCCTTAATTTCTCCAGTTAACCCAATAATCTCTTTTTTTGGGGGGGGGGGGGGGGTGTGTTAATTTTGTGACATTCCAAAAAAAGGCAGATAACTCTTATTTTCAGTGGGTCCAAGCAAAAAACCTAAAAGTTGATTTACTTTTACTACCAAAAAGAATAATTGATCCTATATCATGGCCCGTGCCCCCATCTCCCCCATCTTCGGAGCGCACGAGGGATGCTGACTGGAATGGTTCCTAAAACCTGGGGGAGCTCAGGGGTTTTGGGGTTGGCTTACATGAGGGGGTTGGACTTGAACCAATTTGGACTGGGAGGGTTCTACCTTTGGTCTGTTGGGACTTGGGAACAGTAAAGCATGTTGCAAACGGGACTAAAACAGGTTAGGAAAAAAAAATTGTTTTCCCACCATAGTACATATACTATGTTTGTCTGCATTCCAGGGCCAAAATGAAACAAAATTAAGTGGATTATGTTCACTAATATAGACAAGTAATATAGTATATGTTGAATGATAAAAAAAATAGAATAAGTTGCCAAAAAAACAAGTAATAGAGTATAGACTGTAGAGGGTGATGTACTACAGAGCACAACATGGAACATAGACGAGGTTTGGTCAGCTTGTCAGGCTATTGCGAACGTTAAGAAAGGGGCGGACTACTACTTCAAATATGTTTTTACGATGGATAATGATATTGGTACCGCAGTTCTATACAGCACTGACACACGCAAGTGATCAACCACCACCGTGGCCATGCATGGTTCAGAGATGCTAACGAAGAACATGTTGGAACTCATGTGCGAACATAAGTGATTACATAGAATTCCCATGTACTATGTTAGTACCCTATGTAGTATGGTCATTCTGATTTGACCGTGGTCGTCTACCTCTGTTGCCCGTGCCATTATTGTCTGTTAATTACTACAACAGCCAATTACAGTCGTCAACATTTATGCAATTCAGCCCTCCATTTGATATAAGAGATAAGTTTACATGAGATTGTTCTCATATAAGGAGCATGAGGCCAATCTTTATTGCCGTTAGATTCCGATCGGAGGGTGGATATCAAATCAATGGGTAGGTGAGTGTGTCACATCAAAGAGTGGGTGAGATGATTATGGATATTCGTAGCCGTCAGATCAAGATCCAATGGCTACGATTTAAAGTGGCCTCATATAAGCAACATGAGAGCGATCTCATTTAAACTTTTCCCTTGATATAAAAGGCTTGTAATCTGGAGTTTGCACCATACATATTTGGGGATTAGATTATCTCTTAAGTGAGTTCATTTCTAATTTTCAATCCCGACAATTAATGTGGAATAGAGGGAGATGGTACTTGCGAATAGGGTTGGGAATCGTGTCGGGTCGGTCGAATCGTGTTGGGTCGGTCGTATCGGATATCGGTAAAATATTGGTCGACTTAAGAGACAAAATTTTGGAGATATTTGTAAAAAAATATCGGTAGTCGAAAACTAGTTTTTACTATATATTTTAAAAATCTAACTTCTAAAATGAGTTATATTAATTTAGACAAAGCATAGATTTCAAAATATGCATAAAAATGCATATTAAGATGGGAAACAAATGAGAAGTTATTTTTTTTGCCTTTTCTATGAAAGAAATTCTCAAATTTTTTTTAAAAACATTTTTTTAAAGAAATGTCGCCGATATTGTAAAAAATTCGAAAAAGAGATATTATACCGTATCGTTTTATCAGGTGGGGCCCAATATCGATGTATCAGCGACATATCGCCGATATGAAATTCCTTGACCCTACCTAAATAGGGTCAATTTTAATATAGATAATGTTAATATAAAGTTTTTGGTGATTTCGAAATAAAATTATCTTTAAAAAAATAGATTATTTTATATTAAATATATATTATAATATTTTATAATAATTACATCGGGTGGTCGGGTTTAGGGATGTTCACGGACGTCCGTGTCCGGTCCGTACGGACCACGGACAGTAACTTTCTGTCTGTTCTAATAGGGTATTACGGACACAGACAATACCTTGTCCGTGTCCGCGGACGTCCGTGTCCGTTACCCCATAATCCCCCCTTCTCCCTCTCCCGTGCCCTAGCACCACTGGGCACCGGCCTGATGCTGCCGGAGAATGGAGGAGCGCCGGAGAACTTCCTGAGCCTGTAGCAGCTGCAGGAGATGAGGCTCAGAGAGCAGGAGCAAAAGCGGATGGAGGAGCAGAAGCGGCGGAGGAAGCTCATCGAGGAGGAAGAGAGGAAGAGACTGGAGAAGCAGAGAGAGGAGGCAGAGCATGAGAAGGAGAAGGTCCGGAAGTCGGTTGAAGCCCTGAGAATCGACGCCTCGTTTGTCGATGGTGGTCGGCGGAGAGGCTTCCGTGTTGGTCAGTTCGCCGATGGTGGCCGGCTTCTTCAACCTAGACGACGGGCTACTCTCCTTGCTGGGGCTCTCCTTCGACGGCGACTTCAATCCGAGCTCTTTCTTCATCTTGCTCGCCGCCGCCGAAGTCATCAACTTCTGCAGAGACGGCGAGTTCGACAGCGAGGACGGCGAAGCCGACAGAGATCTCTCCATCTCTCTGCCAGTATAATCCACAAACCCCAACACCAACCCTCTGTACCCATGTCAGCAGAACCTCAAAAGATCGAACCTTTGGATAGAAAACGGTAAAAAGCCGATATGGGTATCCTTCAGACGAACAAATTCAAGCAACCCATGTCCCAAGTCTCAATCTTCAGCTCAATTTCTTCATTTTCCAGCTTCAATGGAGCTTGTAGAAGGCAAACAGAAGACGAACACCTGAAAAAAGTGTATAAACCTCTGTCACATTTGGTAAGAATAACAAGAAGAAGAAGAGCAATTTGGGAGGATAATGGAGAAAAGCAGAGGTGGGAAACCTTCAGGAGAAGAAGCTGCAATAAGTCATGTGCTGATAGTGCATGCTCAGCTCAAAAGTTGCAATCTTTATTCGAGCTTCGGGACAGCAGAACACGAGAGAAACACAGGAAGGACGGAAGAAGAGACGAAAATGGGAAATCTGTCAGAAATGGAAAAATAAGAGGGTTTGAGAGAGCTTTTGTCCGTAAGTGTCCGTGGACGTCCACGGACGGACACAGACGGATTGGACAACACCCCTCTTGATTACGGACAGATAATTGTCCGTGTCCGTGAACACCCCTAGTCGGGTTATGCGGGTAATTACCCTATCCGACCCCATTTTAAAGAGGGTAAAATTTTCAAACCCATATCGAATCCTATTTTGCAATAGAATCGGGTCAGTTGGATACTTTTAGGGTCGGGTAGGTTTTTCCCAGCCCTACCTGCGAACTTGATTCTCACCGCAGTGAAAGCCACTATCTGCTCTACATTATTAGGGGCAATGTCATACTGTTAGTCTAGTTTTATGACACTGTAGGAGGCGGGGCTGCCTAGGGTCCCTTGACATGTGGATTGTTGAATTTTGTGCTTCAATTTCCATAATAACTAGTTTTACACTGTAAGGCAGAACCTCAAAGAGAGGAAAGCTGCCCCCATTTGCCAAGCAGAGGGGCAGTTCTAGGCTTCTAGCCATTAGAACATAATCAAGGCTCCTAAATTAAGTGGCACTTTTTAAATAAGTTTTGAATGGACAAGCAACCAGGAGTAGAATGGAAGGCGGCCAAATATTAGTGCATGTTAAAATTATGCGAAGTAAGCCAATTAATGGATGGCTGTAATGAATAGACGTCACAATGGTGACATATTAATCCACTTCAGCAAAAATTGTCATACTATAACGATCAAGCGGCTCTCATGGTAAGTGCTATTAAAATGCATGCAAAAATTCTTAAGGCGACACATCGTTGAAGCAGCACATTCTTTTTTGCTCTCTGCTTTTGTTCTCTCTCCATTTTAAGTTGAAGCCTTTTTCATGGCCACTTATTTGATTAATCGTTTACCCTTATATCTTACTTCAGCTAAATCATCTTTTCGAAAACTCCATTCGATCCATGTTAAGTATCCGATTTCCTTTGTTTAAATGAAATACTCTTTCTGTCCTATTTTAGATTCACTATCTGAAAAACAATTGATTTATATTACGTGGTGAAAACCCCAACTAATAGGGAAGAAGAGGTTCAAAATTCACTTAAATTGACCATATGGAGCAACTAGAATTGCTCTTATATATATAGGAAAAAAGTTTAAATGAGATCACCCACATTTGGCTTATATGAGGCCAGTTCAACTCGTTGCCATGGCAACAAGGATGCGGGATGGTTCACACTTCTTCCCCACCAATTTGATTCCCACCATTGGATTGGAATCCAACGACCCAAAAGATTGTTCTTACAGGGAGATGATATAGTGAGCCGCAGGTTTTAGTGAGACTGATAAGCTCGGGTCAATCTTGGCCGCTCGATTTTCATCTCACGACTCACCATTTGGCGTTCGAGCAGCCAATCACATTTAACCCACTAATTCCTATAATGCTCCCTTCCCTAACCCGGCAGTTCTCTTTTCTTCACCTGACCCTGGCTGCTACCCCTCCTCCCCTGACCCTAGCTACGCTCGCGAGCACCTATGCCGCCAAATCCCCGCCTCTAGTCCGTCGCCTCCCCCCTTCATTATCTTCCCGCTCTAACGGTAGACGGAGATCGTTCCTTCCCCCGGGGCCAATCCCTCGTCCCTAGCCTCGACGTCCCGACAGTCGACCCTGCCCAGGACGATCACTCCTCTTGCCTTGCACCAGATTGTTTCAGATTCAGGGCCTACTTCTAGAGCATCGTCTTTTTCTTCGTGCATATCAATAATGCAGGGAAAGTGGCCCCTTCAATTATTGTAAAAGCTGCGAATCCTTGATTTTTACTTTATGTTGTGTGTTGTTTTTATTTTTCTTTAAAATCCAACAAATGAGTCTGATCTCGTGTAGTTTTTTTGGCATAGTCGACCCCGGCTAGGCCTCGCCTCCTCGTCCACTAACTCGTCTCAGCATTCATCTCTCCTCCCTCACTGTTGCATCCTTTATCCATAGGTATTAGACTTCTAAGCTCTTAATCACCGTTCAAAAGCAGCTTCTGTTGTGTATGTGTGCTTTTTGTTATGTTTTTGGCTTTTACATTTCATCAAACAATTAGTGGTTCATATGTTAAAAGATTAAAATTGTGTTTAGATTGGAATGTGTAGTTGATTTGGCTCTATCATTTCATCAAGTAGCCAATTATCTATTGGTTTGGTTACGTTTTGTGTAGATTAGTGTTTTTGGTAATTAATTGGATTAAAATTTCCCTCATCTATTCTATTTCTCTCTCATCATATTGTCTACCAGTTGGTTTACTGTAATTTAAGTGTCTTTAACAATGGCCATATAAATCAATGTTTATCCCCCTAATATTTCAAAAACTAAGGGTTCAGAAAGCGCCTTAAAAGTGGAAAAGAGGTGGGCATAGAAATTGTTGCTAAAGGTGGAAGGCTATATAAAGGTTATAATCTTCAAGGGCATGGACATGGAATACGAATTGTCATGGTTATTGAATCAAGGTAATAAATTGAACAATATGCTTATTTTCATGCATGTCCTTTGGATGAAATTACTGATTCGTGGTAAATATGACTTACTTCCCTCATTCAGATTTTGGTAACCACAAGCCTGTGACTTTTTTTTTATGTTAGCTTGTGATTTCTAATTAGAACTAACAACAAATTTGTAACTTTTCACAAATTTGTTTATCTGCTGGTAGTGTCATTTTTTAATACATTAATGGCTAATGTAAGTTAAAACTTCTAATATAGGGAAATAGTTCTCAAGATGCTTAAGGACAGGGATCTCAAGCACCTCAAGAAGAGACTAATGCCCTCTGTTGGTTTCTGGGAAGATTATGTCAAGGAAACGGAATCAAGATATATTTATAAGTAGTCTTACATGAATGATCTTTTCTTTTGGGGAGACTAAAAAAAATAGTTTAGCACACTTTTATGTAACGGGTTTTGAGAAATTTTCTCAGTTGCTGCTCTTTGTTCATTTTTTATTTTTTGTGTATGATGATTTAAGCATTTTCAACTAGTTTAAATCAATTGAAAATGTTGAAGTTGCGGCTCTATGTTTTAGATATTTTTTGAAATATGTGATTTTTGAATGAGAAAAAGGTTAAGTTTGGTCACTAGCAGTTTTTTGTATTGCCAACACCATCTCAGTTCTTGGGTGCCAGAAACAAACACAAACAAACACGGAGAGTCAGGTTGTAAAGTGTTCTTTACAACTGTTGTGTGTAAAGAACACACGATAGTTAAAAAATGTGGATAAAAAATGTGCATGAACATTTGGCTGCTTTTTTAACCGTACATGATACTGGTAAAGAAAATGGATTAGTGACTTACATTTAGCTTTGGTTTGAGCAAAAACGTGAGGAACTTGTGTGTCCAGAAATTTGAATAGGATCTTGGTGGATTCAAACCACCATTTCTCAATATCACAAATCACTAACACATAATCTTGAGCATTTTTTCCATTTAAGCTAAAGATCCACTAACGGGCCTGGTAGACAAAATCCTGAATTTTAGCACTCTAATCCAAAATTTATCAACTTTAGTTCTAGCAAAGCACCACATAGTTTTTCACTAAAACAACACAGTTCACCACCGAATAGCTTGCACATATCAACTTTTTTATCTCTAGTATTCTTGTATATATAGAATTAATCAGAGACATTACCTTCTGCTTGATGGTCTCGCCAAAGTGAACTGCCCATTGAACCACTTTACAACAACCTTAGTTTCTGTTCACTATTAGAAATACATTGCAAGCATTTCAGCAAACACCCATCGAGTAGAGTTTGGGTCACCGAATTTAAATCAAACTGATAAAGATGAAACAAAACACAACACAATGTGTTAGTTTTAGGGGCCGTTTGGGGCGTGATTAAAAGCAAAACATCCAGATGGGATGTTTTGCTACACTGTAGCATCTGGATATTTTATATATCCAGCTGAAACACCTCAGGACGTGTTTCAGCTGGATATAAAAATCCACCTGGATGCTACAGTTTTTATCCAGAATCCAGTCTGGATGTTTTGGAATAATCACGCCCCAAACAGCCCCTTAATATCAATCCAAAAGCTGGCAAATTAAGTAACAAAAAATGGTGCACAACAAAACCAATATTGTTATAGTCAGTATAGAAGATCCATGTCGGAACTCAATTAGGAGCAGACCAGACTCTTCCAAAATAGGCAAAAAAGTGCAATGTGAAGACAAATATTTAAAAAGAGGAAAAAAATAGTACTTTTACTAAAAAACCACACGAGATCATACCCATACACTGGATTTGAAAGAAAAACAAAATGAAGACACACAACATAGAGTAAAAATCAAGGACTCACAACTTTTAAAATAATTGAAGGTCCCCCTTTCCCTGCATGAGTGTTATGCAGGAAGAAAAAGTCGATGTTAGGGAAGTGAGTCCTAAATCTGAAACGCTTTGCTTGTGGGCGTGGCTGGGGGAGGAGTGGATGGAGAGGGAGTGGAGGGTTCCTAAAGAGAAAGAAAAAGAACTGTCGGGTCGGGGCATTATTGAAATTAGTGGGTTAAATTGTGATTGACTACTCCAATGCCAAATTGTGTTAGGAGATTAAAACCGAGCTATTAGGATTTGACGCGGCTCATCTGGTTCACCAAATTCAGTGGCTTATTATATCAGCCCCCTATTATATATATATATATATATATATATATATATATATATATATATATATATATATATATATATATATATATATATATATAAAGAGAGAAAAGTTTAAATGAGATCGCTTTCATTTGGCTGATATTAGCCAATCCAATTTGTAACCGTTGGATCTTGATCTGATTGCTACAAAAAAATTCACATACATACTAATTTGATATTTACCATTAGATCAGAATCCAACAACCCAAAAGATTGGCCTCATGTTTCCTGTACAAGAATGATCTTTGTAAAAAGCCCATGGGCAGTGATCCACACACACTGCTCACTCCCTAACTAAAGCCCACACATTACACTCTCTCCCTAAGTAGGCCCCATATGGGCATGCCATTTTTCAAAGTTGCCTGAACTCCTCCGTCTTAACTAAAGCTAGTACCACTTGCGCTATGCACTTCGGGGTTTTCCTCTTTTCCAGATTGGGTGGAAGGAGTATTTTATCTAGATAAGACATTTAATCATTACACTATAAGACAATTGAGAAGTATATTATATAACTCTAGCTAAACTTTGTGCAAAGAAGATGATACTAAAGGAAAAACAAGGACTGTTAAACCGTTGGTAGAAGCTAACGAGTTAAGGAGAAAAGGCAGCCGAAAGAATATTCTTATTTTTTTACCTATATTGGTAACTAAAAACATGAGGATTGAATTTGAGGTTGGATTAGGAGTGGTCTTTAGAGACTAGGTGCAGCAAACAGACGAGTTTCAGTGTGCGGTAATTGACAGTTGTAATATTCCAAATTAAGGGAAGTAATCAATCAGTCAAAGCCAGTTCTGGCTAACAAGCTAGTCCAAGTCCCGTAAAGCTGTAAAGGAAGATGAAAAGATGTGCACTAAATTAAGTCGTTTAATGATTTCAATTAATCTATTGGCATAGATTACACTAACTAAAAGAAGTCACACTCAGCTAAAAAAATTCAAAATTTCAGAAAAAATCAACTAAAAATGACTCCAGAATGCCATGTCAGTATTAAAGTCCATGGCATCCCAGTCCGAGCTTGACGGCGGAGGTAGCAGCAGTGCCTCCGCCAAGTCCTCCAGCAACGCCGGCATGCCGAACGCCTTCTCATCGTCCCAAAACAATCCAATTGCATTTGCCGCCTCTTCCTCCTTCGGTACCGTCGATGACATTGAGTTCTCGGCCTCACTTTCCTCCTCCGTCGTCGGCCGAAACATTTCCGCCGCCTCGGCCGCGGCCCTCCGAATATCCTCCGCATCACCTGTATCTGGTATGGGCAGCATCCACGCCGAGTCCGCAAAATTCAAACACGCCGACCTCCCCCTTAGTGCCATGGCGGCAACATCATGAGCCCGCGCCGCCATCTCCTCCGTCGGATAGGTGCCAAGCCATATCCGATTCTTCTTGTTAGGCTCCCGAACTTCACAAACCCACTTACATCCATTCCGGCGCCGCACTCCGCGGTATACAGGGTGGCGGGTCTCACGAAACTTCTTCCGGCCGGCGCGCTTCTTCGGGCAGTTGGAGGCTAGTTTGGCGCAGTAGAGCAGCTCCTGCGATGAAGTCGAGGGCGATGTGGCTTCTGCCCGATGGGGGCAATTGGTGTCGCAGCTGAGAGTGCCCATGTTAATTGAGCTGGAATGGGATTGAACTAGTAGAGAGGAGAGTTGGGGGAAGTTAAGGGAGTTGGAAGTTAAGGGAGTTGGGATTTGAAAATATATAGGGGGCAAGGCCGCTAGGGGGGAAGCTTGGGGGAATGGACGCGGAGGTGAGTTGGCGTCTGCTGTCCCAAAAGCGTGGGCAAATCCAAGGAAGGGATTTTTGTAGACTGGCAGTGATGAGCGAGGGCCAGTCTGTGTTTGACATGGACTGGTGCTTTCTTGAATTGGAATGGAATGGAAGAAGCTTCCTATGAGGGTCATATGCCTACATCTGGTGTCCAAGTATATCCTTTTGGGCGAACTCAAATTTGTTGGTGTTTTATTAGCTGTTAGATCATCTAGATTGATAGCACACGTGATAGTTTTCGTACGTATTCTATAGTAAACGTAAGATATGGAAGATGCGGGATGGGCTCACTATCATGTTTAATTAGGAAGGAGGGGAGGGTACCTACAGCGCACGAGGGATGCTGACTTGAAATGGTTCCAAAAACCTGGGGGAGCTCATGGGTTTTGGGGTTGGCTGACATGGTGGGGTTTGACTTGGACCAATTTGGACTGTGGAGATTGGAGAGGAAGGATTCTACACTTCTAATGTTGGTCTGTTGGGACTTGGAACAGCCTGTAAAGCATGTTGCAAACGGGACTAAAACAGGTTAGGAAAAAAATTGTTTTCCTACCATAGTACGTATACTCTGTTTGGTCCATCTTAGTTGTCTGCATTCCAAGGCCAAAATGAAACAAAATTAAGTGGATTACGTTCACTAATATAGACAAGTAATATAGTATATGTCGAATGATAAAAAAAAAGAGATGAGTTTACATGAGATCGTTCTCATATAAGGAGCATGAGGCCAATCTTTATTGCCGTTAGATTCCGATCGGAGGGTGGATATCAAATCAGTAGGTTGATGAGTGTGTCACATCAAAGAGTGGGTGAGATCATTATAGATATTTATAGCCGTCAGATCAAGATCTAACGGCTACGATTTAAAGTGGCCTCATATAAGCAATATGAGAGCGATCTCATTTAAACTTTTCCCTAAAAAAAATAGTATAAGTTGCAAAAAAACAAGTAATATAGTATAGACTAACTCATTGATCACTGTCAAACCACCAACGGTTTAATAGTCCTAGTTTTTCCTTTAGTATCATTTTCTTTGCACAAAGTCTAGCTAGAGTTATCTAATACTTCTCGAGTGTCTTATAGTGTAATGATTAAATGTCTTATCTAGTTTTACAAAACCAACTATATAAAATACTCCCTCCAGCCTGTCTTGAAAAGTGAAAATCCCCTAAGTGCATAGCGCAAGTGGTAGTAGCCTTCGTTAACACAAGGAGTTCCTAGGTTCAAGGCAACTTTGAAAAAGTTGAGGATGAGGACAGTTTATATGAGATCGTTCTCATGTAAAGAACATGAGGTCAATCTTTTGGGTCGTTGGACTCTAATCTAAAGGCAGGTGAATGTGTCAAATCAATGGGCATGTCTTCACATTGCTTTTTTTGCCTATTTTTGAAGAGTCTGGTTTCCTAATTGAGTTCCACAGGGATCTTCTAAACTGACTATAACAACATTTATTTTGTTGTACACCATTTTTTGTTATTTAATTTGTCAGCTTTTGAATTGATATTAAAGCTAACATATTGTGTTGTGTTCTGTCTCATCTTTATCATTTTGGTTTAAATTGGGCGACCCAAACTCTGCTCGATGGGAGTTCGCTGAAATGCTTGCAATGCATTTCTAATAGTGAAGAAAGAAACTAAGGTTGCTGTAACGTGGTTCAATGGGCAGTTCACTTTGGCGAGACCATGCAGCAGATGGTAATGTCTGTGATGTTTGTTAATTCTATACAAGAATACTAGAGATAAAAAAAATTGATATATGCAAGCTATTCGGTGGTGAACAGTGAAAAACTATGTGGTGCTTTGCGAGAACCAAAGTTGATAAATTTATTTTCTCAATCCACAAGTAATCATGTATTGAGGTGCTAAAATTCAGGCTTCTTGTCTACTGTGCCTGTTAGTGGATCTTTAGCTTAAATGGAAAAAAATGCTCAAGATTGTGTGTTAGTGATCTTGAGAAATGGTGGTTTGAATCCACCAAGATCCTATTTAATTTTCTGGATACATAAGTTCCTCGTGTTTTTGCTCAAACCGAAGCCAAATGTAAGTCACTAATCCATTTCTTTACCAGTATCATGTACCGCTAAAAAACTGCCAAATGCTCATGCACATTTTTCATCTCCATTTTTTGTAAAGAACACTTTACAACCTGAGTCTTTGTGTTTGTTTCTTGCACCGGAGAACTGAGAAGGTGTTGGCAATACAAAAAACTGCCAGTGACTAAACTTAACTTTTTTCTCATACAAAAATCACATATTTCAACAAATATATAAAACATAGGGCAGCAACATCATTTTTTGACACAAATGCTTAAATAATTTTTTGACATAGAGTAGCAACATCAAAATTTTCATGTGATTTAAACTAGTTTAAAATGCTTAAATCATCGTACACACACAAAATAAAAAATGAACAAGGAGCAGCCACTGACAAAATTTCTCAAAACCCGTTACATACAAGTGTGCTAAACCAGTTTTTTTGGTCTCCCCCAAAATAAAGATCATTCATTTAAGACTGCTAAATATATCTTAATTCCATTTCCTTGACATGATCTCCCTAGAAATCAACACAGGCCATCAGTCTCTTCTTGAGGTGCTTGAGATGCCTCTCCTTGAGCATCTTGAGAACTATTTCCCTACATTATAAGTTTTAACTTACATTAGCCATTAATGTATTAAAAAATGACACTATCAGCAGATAATCAAATTTGTGAAAAGTTACAAATTCGTTATTAGCTCCAATTAGAAATCACAAGCTAACATAAAAAAAAGTCACATGCTTGGGGTTACCAAAATCTGAACGAGGGAAGTATTTTCATTTTGAAGTCACAATTACCACAAATCGGTAATTTCCTCCAAAGAACTAGTAATTTCATCCAAAAAATTGACTTCTTCTTTCCTGCATGCAAGTACACTTTCGTTAATAGTACATATGCACATATATGCATGAAATTAAACAAATTATGCAATTTATTACCTTGATGCAATAATTCATATGCCATGTCCTTGCCCTCGAAGATTATAACCTTTACTTCCACATTTAGCAACAATTTTCATGCCCACCTCTTTTCCACTTTTAAGGCGCTTTCATTAACCGTTGGTTTTTGAAATATTAGGGGGGATAAACATTGATCTCTGAGGCCATTGTCAAAGGCACTTAAATTACAATAAAACAACCAGTAGACAACAATATGACAAGAGGGAAAGAGAATAGATGAGAGAAATTTTAATCCAATCAACCAAAAATACTAATCTACACAAAACGTAACCAAACCAGTAGATAACTAGTTACTTGATGAAATGATAGAGCCAAATCAACTACACATTCCAATCTGAACACAATTTTAATCTCGTAGCATATGGACCACCAACTGTTTGATGAAATGTAAGAGCCAAAAACACAATAAAAGCACACATACATAACATAAGCTGCTTTTGAACTGTCATTAAGAGCCTAGAATTGTGATTGGGATGCACCAGTGATGGAGGAGAGATGAAGGCTGGGGTGAGTTGGTGGGCGCGGTGGCGAGGCCTGCGTGGGTCAACTATACAAAAAACCCACACGAGATCAGACTCTATATGCTGGATTTTAAAGAAAAACAAAAAACAACATACAACATAGAGTAAACATCAAGGACTCACAGCTTTTACAATAATTGAAGGGCCCACTTACCCTGGATCAGTGATATGCACGAAGAAAAAGATGACACTATGAAAGTAGGTCCTAAATCCGAAACGCTCTAGTGCATGGCGAGGAGGGGGGCGTGGTCGTCCTGGGTGGGGTGGACTATTGAGATGTCGAGACTCAGGAAGAGGGATTGGCCCCTGGGGAAGGGATGATCTTTGTCCGTCGTTAGCACAAGAAGAGAAGGAAAGGCGAGACGGCGGAGTGGAGGTGGAGGATCCGGCATCAGAGGTGCCCGCGGGTGCAGCCGGGGTCAGGGGAGGAGTGGATGGAAAGGGAGCAGAGGGAGGAAGGGTCCTAAAGAGAAAGAAAAAAGAACTGTCGGGTTAGGGAAGGCAGCATCATGGGAATTAGTGGGTTAAAACGTGATTGGCTGATCCATCGTCAAATTGTGAGTCGCGAGATCAAAATCAAGCGGCCAAAATTGACCTCAGCTCATCTGTCTCGCCAAAACCTGCGGCTCACTATGTCATCTTCCTATAAGAATGATCTTTTGGGTGGTTGGATTCCGATCCAATGGTGGGAATCAAATTAGTGAGGAAGAAGTGTAAACCATCCCGCACCCTTGTAGCCGCCAAATCAAGATCCAATGGCTACGAGTTGAACTGGCCTAATATAAGCCAAATGAGAGTGATCTCATTTAAATTTTTTCGATATATATATGCGGACAATCCAATTTTAGTTGCTCCATATTGTCAATTTAAGTGGACTTGAACCTCTTCTTCACCCATTAGTTGGGGTTTCCACCATGTAATATAAATCAACTGTTTTTTAGATGAAGCATCTAAAACTGGATGGAGGGAGTATTTCATTTTTAACAAAGAAAATAGGATACTTAACATGGAACAGAGTTTTCAAAAAGATGATTTAGCTGGAGTAAGCTATGAAGGTAAACGGTTAATTAAATAAGTGGCCATGAAAACGGCTTCAACTTAATAATGAAAAGAGAACAAAAGCAGAGAGCAAAAAAGAATCTGATGCTTCAATGATTGGGTGGGGTCGACTATTGTGATGTCGAGGCTCGGGAAGAGGGATTGGCCCCTGGGAAAGTGATGATCTTTGTCCGTCGTTAGCATAGGAAGAGAAGGAAGGGCGAGATGGCGGAGTGGAGGTGGAGGATCCGGCGGCAGAGATGCCCGCGGGTGCAGTCGGGGTCATGGGAGGAGTGGATGGAAAGGGAGCAGAGGGAGAGGAAGGATCCTAAAGAGAAAGAAAAAAGAACTGTCAGGTTAGGGAAGGGAGCATTATGGGAATTAGTGGGTTAAAACGTGATTGGCTGATCCAGCATTAAATTGTGAGTCACGAGATCAAAATCAAGCAGCCAAAATTGACCTTAGCTCATTTGTCTCACCAAAACCTGCGGCTCACTATGTCGTCGTCCTATAAGAATGATCTTTTGGGTGGTTGGATTCTGATCCAATAGTGGGAATCAAATTAGTGAGGAAGAAGTGTAAACCATCCCGCACCCTTGTAGCCGCCAGATCAAGATCCAATGGCTACGAGTTGAACTGGCCTAATATAAGCCAAATGAGAGTGATCTCATTTAAACTTTTTTCGATATATATATGAGGACAATCCAATTTTAGTTGCTCCATATTGTCAATTTAAGTGAACTTTGAACCTCTTCTTCCCCCATTAGTTGGGGTTTCCATCATGTAATATAAATCAACTGTTTTTCAGATGAAGCATCTAAAACCGGACGGAGGGAGTATTTCATTTTAACAAAGAAAAATAGGATACTTAACATGGAACAGAGTTTTCAAAAAGATGATTTAGCTGGAGTAAGTTATGAAGGTAAACGGTTAATTAAATAAGTGGCCATGAAAACGGCTTCAACTTAATAATGAAAAGGGAACAAAAGCAGAGAGCAAAAAAGAAACTGATGCTTCAACGATGTGTCACCTTAAGAATTTGGAAAATATTTTAGTGACCAAGTTTGAGGACCAGATTAAATGACCCCATGCCACCTTGGCATGGGGCCCTGCAATTGTGGCTTGGGGTCATTTAATCTGGTCCTCAAACTCGGTCACGCTAGGCGCCCTCAAGAATTTTTGCATGCATTTTAATGGCACTTATCATGAGAGGCGCTTGATCGTTATAGTATGACAATTTTTCCTGAAGTGGATTAATATGTCACTATTGTGACATCTATTCATTACAGCCATCCATCAATTGGCTTACTACGCATAATTTTAACTTACACTAATATTTGGCCGCCTTCCATTCTACTCCTGGTTGCTTGTCCATTCAAAACTTCATTTAAAAAGTACCACTTAATTTACCTAAAGGGGTAGAGCCTAGATTATGTTCCTAAAGGGGTGAAGCCTAGAACTGCCCCTCTATGCTAGGCAAATGGGGGTAGCTTTCCGCCTAGAGTGCAAAACTAGTTTATATGGAAATTGAAGCACAAAATTCAACAATCCAGATGTCTAGGGACCCTAGGCAGTCCCGCCTCCTTCAGTGTCATAAAACTAGATTCAATTACAACAGTATGACATTGCCCTCAATAATGGAGAGCAGATAGTGGCTTTCACTGCGGTGGGAATCAAGTTCGCAGGTACCATCTCCCTCTGTCCCATATTAATTTTCGGGATTAAAAATTAGAAATGAACTCACTTCGGAGATAATCTAATCCTCAAATTTGTATGGCGCAGATTGCAGATTATAAGCCTATGTAATCACTGTGTATTATGTTCGCACATGAGTTCCAATATGTATTTCGTTAACATCCTATGAACCATGGCAACGGTTGTTGGTCAAGGTGGTTGATCATAAAAACATATTTGGCAACTTATAAGATTTTTTTTTATCATTCAACATATACTATATTACTTGTCTATATTAGTGAACGTAATCCACTTAATTTTGTTTCGTTTTGGCATTGGAGTGCAGACAACTAAGATGGACCAGACAGAGTATATGTTTTATGGTAGGAAAACAATTTTGTTTCCTAACCCGTTTTAGTCCCACTTGCATACGATAAAATCTATGATAGCATATGGTATCCCAACATAGTCAGACTATTTTCATGACAAGAAAGAGAACTAAAAATAAAGAAGAATGAAAAAAATGGGCGAAAACATATTAGAAATGAGAGAGATATGAATCGTTAAATTTTGTCCCACTAAAATAGCTATGTGGATGTGTAAGTTATTTGGCCTATTTTAGTGGAACAAACTTCAACGATTTATATCTCTCTCATTTCTGATCAATTGTTGCCCATTTTTTATTCTTATTTATTTTTAGTATTCTTTATTTTCATGATGATAGACTAATTATGTTGGAATACAACATACTATTTATCGTGAATTTTGTTGTTTTGTTAGATATTGTCTCAAGATCGTTATGATATTCTTATGATAAGAAAGGGCACTAAGAATAACGAAGAAAAAAATAGACAAAAATGAATAAAAAATGAAGGAGATGTGAATCATTACCCACTAAAATCGATGATGACACCATAGGTGTAATAGAATAACTATAGTGTAATCGAATACACAATAGCCCTGACTATCGTGTCATCGAACAGTCGATGATAAGATAGCTGGGGCAATCATTCGATTACATGATAGGTCAGGGCTATCATGTATTCACAATAGCAGTAGTGTAATTATAGCCATTTTAGTAAGACAAACTTCAACGATTTATATCTATCTAATTTCTGATCAATTTTTGCCCTTTTTTATTCTTCTTTATTTTTAGTGTTCTTTATTTCATGATGACAGACTAATTATGTTGGGACACAACATGCTATTTATCGTGAATTTTGTTATCTTTTTAGATATTGTCTCAAGATCGTTACGATATTATTGTGATAAGAAAGGCCACTAAGAATAACGAAGAAAAAAATGGACGAAAATGGATAAAAAATGAAGGAGTTATGAATTATTACCCACTAAAATCGATGATGACACCATAGGTGTAATAGAATAGCTATAGTGTAATCTAATACACAATAGCCCTGACTATCGTGTCATGAAACAGTCGATGACAAGATAGCTAGGGCAATCATTCAATTACACGATAGGTCAGGGCTATCGTATATTCACAAGAGCAGTAGTGTAATCATAGCTATTTTACTAGGACAAACTCCAACAATTCATATCTATCTCATTTCTTATCCGTTTTCACTTTTTTTTTCATTCTTCTTTATTTTTAGTGATTTTTCTTGTCATGATGATAACCTAACTATGTTAGCACCGCATGCTATTTATCATAGTTAGATATAATCTCAAGATCCATATGATATCATTATTATAAAAAAGAGAACTAAAAACAAGGAAGAACAAAAAATATGGGCGAAAATAAACTAAAAATGAAAGAGATATGATACGTTGAAGTGTAAAACTTAAAAATCTGAGGGTGGAGAAATGGGCAAAATGAGAAGTTAAGGTGTTGAAACCAAGTTATTCAGGTTATATGGGATGCGTCCGGAAAAGCTAGGCAAAACGCACACATACATAACAGAAGTTGCTTTTGAACTGTGATTAAGAGCTAAGAAGTCTAATACCTATGGACAATGGATACAACAATGAAGGAGGAGAGATGAAGGCTGGGGCGAGGAGGCGAGGCCTGGGCGGGGTCGACTATATGAAAGAGACTTCTTTTAGTTAGTGTATTCTAAGCCCATAGATTAATGGAAATCATTATACGATTTAATTTAGTGCACATCTTTTCATCTTCCTTTATGGCTTTACGGGACTTGTAGTAGATTGTTAGCCAGAACTGGCTTTGATTGATGATCACTTTCCTTAATTGTAACTGGGGGGTCATTTGCTTATAATCTATTTGAGTCAATTTGAACAAGGGAATAGTTTTTTTTATCTTTTTTATAACAAGGGATGCCCGAGTCCAGTCCTTAGGATCCGACTACCCCCCTGCACGATTGAAATAAGGTGTGAGTAAAAAAAAGGCTTGGCGCACGGTCAACCTTTTTATCGAGAGTCATTGAATCAAAGAATATGGGGTAGAATGAACGATTACTTGTTATAAAGATGATTGAGAGTGAAAGCAACAATGAATTCAACAATCACTAAACAAAAGCACTTATGTATTGGTTCGGTGGAAAACAAATGAAAGTAAGCTAATATTGG
Source organism: Houttuynia cordata (assembly GCA_039654745.1). Lineage (NCBI taxonomy): Eukaryota > Viridiplantae > Streptophyta > Magnoliopsida > Piperales > Saururaceae > Houttuynia > Houttuynia cordata. The sequence goes on from CM077511.1 coordinate 7,850,799, forward strand.
GGATAGAAACCAACAGGGTGTGATGGGTTGGCCAGGCCAATACCTTGTGAACAGAAGATCCTAAGTTCAAAGTCCATGTCCATTGGACCAACCGAGCGGATTATATCCCAATTTTCCTAGTGCATATGATAGGTGGGCCTTGTACAGGCCTGATGACAAGATTGTGTTATGCTCTATCTAGATTCATATCTACCTTTAGGTTCAGCTAATATTAGGAATTGCTCAAGTGATAATAGGGGTTATGTGGTCATTAAGTCATTAGAGTTACTTCTTTGTCCCTAATTTAATAGCTATATCAGAAGAAATGCTCAGTTTTATTGAGCGCTGGGACCCACAATCTAATAGAACAGCAATTAGAGCCATAAGAGTTACTTGTGGGGCTTTTCAGTAGCCACTTAAGTTGAGCCTTATACACGAATAAATGTATGACCGGGTCGCCTTTTCAGGTAGCTTTCCGGGCTTTAGGTGGGGTCCACGGTTTTCATTGGTTGATCCATGGGCCTTATCACTAAATTTATAGGCCCTCTCCCCACTGTCTAGAAAGCCGCCTGAAAAGATGACCATTGTATAGGATAACTCTTGCTACACATTTTCTTTCTGATGAAGCATATAAATTTAGGACAGAGAGAGTATTTTTTTTAATATTAAAAATTTTTATGAGATTTTTAATATTAAAAAATTTTATGAGACTTGTCTCACATTGCTTGCATTAGCGAAAGTAAACTTGTACCGTTGGATCTTGATTTGAAGGCTTTAAGGACGGATGATGATTCACACTCACCTGCCTACTGATTTGACACCCGGTCGTAGGTTGAAAGATGACTTGGGTCATGCAAATTGCAAGAGACTTGTATCTTGTAAATTGAACTCTTTTAATATTATCACCGGCTTTAGGATTGTTTATCATGTCCTACATTTATGACAAAATTAAAGTTTAGAAAAAGCTAAATGGTACGAGGTATGAAAGAATAATGCTAAGCTGTAAAGTAGGCCTACATTTGGCCTTTTCTAAGAAAGAGCATTGTTCACTCATGTGGCTTGCATCAGCGAAAGTAAACTTTAGCAGTTGGATCTTGATTTGATGGCTCCATGGATGGATAATGATTCACACTTACCTGCCCACATGATTCACACTCACCTATCCACTTATTTGACCGGCACTCAGGTCATGCAGATTGCAAGAAACTTGTCTCATGTAAATTGGACTCTTTTAATATTAGAGAAGAGTTTACATGAGATTGTTCTCATATAAGGAATATGAGGCCAATCTTTATTGCCGTTAGATTCCGATCAGAGGGTGGATGTCAAATCAGTGGGTAGGTGAGTGTGTCACATCAAATAGTGGGTGAGATCATTATAGCTATTTGTAGCCGTCAGATCAAGATCCCACGGCTACGATTCAAAGTGGCCTCATATAAGCCATATGAGAGCGATCTCATTTAAACTTTTCCCTTAATATTATCACCAGCTTTAGGATTAGTTTGTCATGTTCTCCTACCTTTATGACAATGTTAAAGTTCTAAATGGTACGAGGTATGAAAGAATAATGCTAAGCTGTAAAATAGGCCAACATGTGGCCTTTTCTAAGAAAGCCTATTGTTCACTCCGGCCGTGGAAGGGAGGCACCTTATGAAAGGGTAAGTGGGTTTGAATTACCAACTCAAACTCATAGTGTCGCCGCTCTCAGTGACAGCTCATGCAAACACTCACGAGCCTCATATGAAAATGGGAAACGATATTTGCATGAGCCTATGAAAATGCAAAGCGCTTTCTAGAGGTTGCTTTTCTGAAGGCACATTGAAACTCGTCCATTTGCCGCACCTGGTTTCTAAAGGCCACTCCTTATCCAACCTCAAATTCCATACTCACGTTTTCATTACCGCTCACCAATATAGGAATTGCATGAGCCTCTGTCTCATGAACTATTTCCTTGTAAGTTTTGCAAAGCGTTTTCTAGAAGTTGCTTTTCTGAAGAATTACCGCACATTGAAACTCGTCCGTTTGCCATACCTGGTCTCTAAAGTCCACACCTTATCCAACCTCAAATTCCATGTCGTTACTGCTCAGCAATATAGGAAAAATAACAAGAATATTCGTTTGGCTGCCTTTTCTCTTTAACTTGTTTGCATATTTCCCCACGCGTTATGATGCAAGTCATTAACTGTCAAACCGCAAATGGTTCAACAGTCCTAGTTTTTCGTGGGCGTGATTATAAGCAAATATCCAGAGTGAATTTTGGACGTTCACTGTAAACACGACCTGAGGTGTTTCAGCTGGATACGGAAAAAACATGAATGCAACATTGTAGCAAAACATCTACGGTGGATGTTTTGCTTTTAATCACGCCCCAAACGGCAATATTAGTGTCATTTTATTTGTACAAAGTTATGTAGAGTTTATATAATACTTGTTAATGTCTCATATTCTAATGATTAAAGTTCTATCTAGTTTTGTAAAATCGACTATAAAATACTCCCTCCATCCTGTTTTAGATGCTCTATATGAAAAAGAATATAACTCGGAAGTGCATAGTGCCCAGAGAAGTTATTAGCTGTGCGCCGCGCATGGGAACAGTGTGCCCATCACCACGTCTCCTCTGCTTGTGGGTCCCTTGTGGCAATCATGAAAAATAGGGGAGATGTGCCTATCACCCACTGGTGATGAGCACACTGTTCACTGCTCCCCCTGCTGCGTGTAGCCAACAATTTTCCCACAAGTGGTAGTAACCTTCGTGCACATAAAGAGTTCTTGGGTTTGAAGCAACTTTGAAAAGGGGTTTGCCTATATGGGGCCTACTTAGGGAGCAATGGTATGTGGGGCCTAGTATGGGGGTGGTTGTCTATACATACATATATATATATATATATATATATATATATATATATATATGGAAAAGAAGACAGTCCTATTTTAGATACTTCTTATGATCAATTTAAGTGAATTTTAAACATTTTCTTCCCCATTTGTTGGGGTTTCCACCATCTGATATAAATAACTGTTTTTTAGATGGAGCATCTAAAACTGGACATAAGGAGTATTTCATTTTAACAAAGAAAATAGGATACTTTAACATGGAACAGAGTCTTCAAAAAGTTGATTTAACTGCATTAGGTTATGAGGGTAAACGATTAATCAAATAAGTGGCAGCGAAAACGGCTTCAACTTAAAATGGAGGAGAACAAAAGCTGAGAGCAAAAAAGAATGTGCTGCTTCAACGATGTGTTGCCTTAAGAACTTTTGCATGCATTTTAATGGTAATTACCATGAGAGACGCCTGATCATACATAGGAATTCTATGTAATCACTGTATATTATGTTCGCACATGAGTTCTAACATGTACTTCGTTAGCATCCAATGAAACCATGGCCACGGTGGTGGTTGATCATAAAAACATATTTGAAGTATGTAGTCCGCCCCCTTTTCCATCGTTCGCCTGTAGCCTGACCGGTAACCCTGACCAAACCCGCCTGAACAAATCCAAAACTTGTCTCTGTCTCATGTTGTGCTAGCGTAGTACATAAGACAAATATTTCTCCCTCTCTAGTCTATACTATATTACTTGTTTTCTTTTTGGCAACTTATATTATTTTTTTTTGTGATGATTCAACATATACTATATTACCAGTCTATATTAGTGAGTGTAATCCACTTAATTTTGTTTCATTTTGGCCTTGGAATGCAGACAACTAAGATGGACCAGACAGAGTATATGTACTATGGTAGGAAAACAATTTTGTTTCCTAACCCGTTTTCCCATTTTCAACATGCTTTAGAGGCTGTTCCCAAGTCCCAACAGTCGAAAAGTAGAACCCTCCAATCTCCACAGTCCAAATTGGTCCAAGTCCAACGCCCACATGCCAGCCAACCCCGAAACCCCTGATCTCCCCCCGTGTGCTGTGCGTGCCTTCCGACCTCCCAAAAGGGAAATGCTTTCTGACCGAGTTTGAGGACCAGATTGCAGGACGGTCCCATGCCTACGTGGGCTGGTCTGCAATCTGGTCCCCAAAAGGCCAAGTCCCCCTATAAATCCATCAACTTCCAACAGCAACTCAACCAAACCAGACTCTCACTACTTCATCTCACAACTCACAGATTCAACTTCAACAATCAGCATGGGCATTGTCAGCTCGGCCGTCTCATCGTCGGTATCATCGGAAGAGCCGTACTGCCCGCGGTTGGCTTCGGATTGTCCCAAGAAGCGCTCTGGCCGGAAGAAGTTCCACGAGACGAGACATCCGGTGTACCGGGGTGTGCGAAGGAGGAACGGTGGTAAGTGGGTGTGCGAGGTGCGGGAGCCGGATAAGAAGACGCGGGTTTGGCTCGGGACGTACCCGACGGCGGAGATGGCTGCGCGTGCGCACGATGTTGCGGCGATGGCTTTTCGTGGTCGGGGGGCTTGTCTTAATTTTGCCGACTCGGCATGGCTGCTTCCGATTCCGGATACGGGTGATGCGGAGGATGTGAGGACAGCAGCGGCGGAGGCGGCGGAGATGTTCCGACACGCGGTGGTGGAGGAGGGGGCGGGGGAGACTTCGACGCCGCCCAAGGCGGCCAATTCGGCAGCAAAGGTGGAGGATGAGGGGGTGTTCTTTATGGACGAGGAGGCGCTGTTTGGTATGCCGGCGCTGCTCGAGAGCCTGGCCGAGGGGCTGCTGATGCCGCCGCCGTTCCAACAGGGAGAGGATGTGCTGGACTTGGGAGTGGACGCGGGACTTTGGGCTCACTCGGTGTGATGACTTGCCAGATAGTTGTGGGTGCTGACGTGGCAGCTAATTTTAGTAACGTTGCCGTTTGGAGGCTTCCATGGTCACGTAGTATAGTGAACACATTCTTTGGAAGATAGGTCAAACGCATTTTTTTATTAAAAAAAGTTTTTTTTCTTATAGTTTTTGTATTTTTTTAAGAGGATTTTGAAACGTGTCAAATGTGTTACGTAGATTGATCCGAGTGCGCGGCGCATCACCACCTCATGGAACTTCTTTTATTTTAGTTTTTACTTTCCTTTTTTGGGTCAGGTTTACTAAGTAAAGGGAAATTGAGTTAACAATGATCTCATCATGGCGTCTTATGTAGGGATGCCACCTGGGCGGGCCTGGGTCGGCTTTTGGGAAACTCAGCCCTGGAACCGTTGTACCACCCCAGACTCACCACGGGTCCAATTTTTAGACCCGTAACCGCATCGCCCGCCCCGCCCTAGTACCAAAATCAAAATTATTCTATCTATTTTTATTCGTTTTCAAACTCGCATATTAAACTTTAATTATTTTGATTTTTTTTCACTCTTTCGGGTTCAAGAAGGGCACCAAAAAAAAAAAAAAAATGAAAAGAAGACTTTCAATACAAACTTTAATTGGAAATAGCTCGTAGAAGAAGAAAACGGTGTTTTAAGATACCAACAAAATCAAATTAGCCTCAAATAAAAAATGATAAAAAATATATTAACAAAGATGAAAATAGATACAAGAAAAATATAAAATTGTTCAATGCGTAACATGGGTTAGAAAACACTATTAGCTTAAAACAACATGAGTCATTTACAACAATGGTTATAGATGGGTGATTAGAGACTTACGTTTGGAAGTAGAAAAATTATGACACCCCAACGAGTTGATAACAGCAGCGAGTAGTCGAGCAAATGAGGCGAAGAAAGAAGATAGCCCTAACTTGAGTTGGGTACCTATATATATCGGGTCAGGTTTTAATATAATACCCAAACCCACCCCGACCTAGGTTCCACTTTCAAACCCAGAATCGGAACCGGAACCGGTACTGTGTAAGGCTTCCCAAAACCGGCCCCAATAAGGTCGGGTCGGGTAAAAACCCGGCCCCGGTGGCATCCCTATCTGCCTGGATTGGTCTAAAAATTTTATTTGTCCCCTTTGCAGCATGAGCTGGTTTTACACTGATTAGGGGCATCTTTAATTTGGAATCCCTCCACCCGGAAGTATTAACGAAAGTTTTTTTTTTAAAATGAACTCAAATTAGTTCATTTAGAAAGAAAATGACATTAATATAATGACGTGATGAAGGATAGTTTGTTGATTCTTTCATATCTAACAGCAAGAGAAGCATGCCCAATGAGAGGATATTGAGGGGTAGCATGTTATATGTTTTCGGGTCAATTACGCTTCTCTATGTATCTATTATTTATCATTCTAATTGTGAGAAATATATAATAAAAAATTTGTAATTGTGAGAAACATGCAGATTTCCCTCATTTAACATGCAATGACATTTACAAACTTTAATTGCATCCTTTTCATATTTGAACTCGAGAAACACACGGTATACTGGAATTCCATACCTGGGACACGGTCGAGCTAATACGCGGTCAAGTGATTGGTAAAAATGCACATTTTTTAACAAGCGGACAGCATGGCCAGGATGCCGCGAGCCATCAAATCGAGATCGACAACACACGTAATTCCAAGGGTAGGAGGATGATTGAAACCTACCTCCCTTTGTTTTAATTCGAGGAAATTATCGAGTGTGCTCTAACTTGTAGATCTAGAGCTTCTACTTCTCTTTTGGGCTACTTTCGCTTGAAGATATTATCTTTGTTTGTATTCTCCCTAATGTGTGGGCAGCTGTGTACTAATTACGATTAAGTCTATATTACTATTACAACTATAAGAAAGAACAAATAGACAATCCAAACCACCCTCGGCATAGACCAAACTGTGCAACTACAAGCCTTCATATCTTTGACTGTTGAATTCGCACAAATAGATACAAGTGCTATAAAGTTAAGCCTCAGTTAATAGTATTGAATGCCCTTGGAAGTTCTTGTACTATTGATGGTTTGCAAGGAAGGCTACCTCCACTTCCTATTAGTATACCCTATCTTTAAGAGGTCTTTTGGTACAAGCATGGGACACGGAGAAAGGGAAAGAAGAGCACAAGTTCAGGGATTTCCCAACAGAGAAAGAAAGGCAAGGTTTATCCAAAAAAACAAACATGGGAAAAGTGATGTTTGCCTTCATCCCGCAATCCGCATCAAGTTTTCATTTCTAGAATTGTGTCTCGACTCTTTGACGTGGGGGTTGTATGGAATGAGATCCATGAACTCGTCAGTTGTGACTTGTGAGGCTAATTAAAGAGAAACTATACAGTGCTACTAGCATGCCACGTGGGATTTACACCCATGTGACATGAGTATGACATCCACTCCCCCTTTTAGATATTTCTCTCTTCTAATGGCAATCCATTGTGGCAGTTCTAGACTTTGCTTGTAGTTTATATTTTGATAGTTAAAATGCATTCATGTAAAGAGAAGTGTGATTGCCAATTCATCGATTTCTCTGCTCTTCACCTAATTTGTCCATCTCATTTTTATGGGTTTCATCTTTTTACTTTTCAGTTATTTGCTTGGTTTTGAATTGCACTAGAAATTTCCGAGCACTGACTATAATTAGCTTCTCAATTTACAATACTGTTTCATTTGTTCCAATATGAACTGACGTTTTAGTTCATTTTAATTTTCTAATGCAGACAAGTAAACATTGGACGGAGAGAGTATATGCTAGGTTTGGTGCAGGCCTTCAAATTGATTGTATTTTTCTATTTGTTATGTAGTGACACCATAAGTTTTGCTTGTCATGGATAAGTCTCCACCGACCATTTGCTCACTGTATATAGCAAGTGCATATGTTTTCTGCTCGTATAGCAAATTCAGCATTTTTCCTGGCACTGAATTCGTCTCCTTTAGGTTTATCAAAACGAGAGTTGGGGTGGTTGAGATCAAATTGATTCAACAAACGCAGAAAGATAATGGGTGTCACCATATCATATGCAAGAAAAGATTACTTCATTTATGATTGTTAAGCCCACTCCGGAAATACACACAAAATTGTACTTGCGCGACCTAAATGTTAGAAGGATATCCAACAGATTTATGATTGGCGTCAATATTCAAATCATTCTCTGATTGAATATTCTGTTCCTAATTTATCTGAACCTATTTATGGGATCATGCCAAGTAATTGAAGATGTCAATAGCTGGATTGGCATAACTGTTGTATGTTTGAATATTATTGAAATAGATGTAATCTAGTCAAATCTCCTTTTATTGGAGCAAATATAATTGTACAATACAATATAAATATACATCATCTCCTCTATGAAAACTTGAGAAAGACATTTTAAAAACTCTACATGGCATTGAAGCCTAAACATGATCCTTTTTTCATGGCGTCTTCAACCTCCATTGCCCCTCCCTACTTCCTCTTCAACCGCTACCCTTCCCACTATCAAAACCATTTCGCAAGAAGTTTCTGTGAAACTTTGGCCCTGCAAACTTCATCCTTTGGCACATTCAAGTGCTACATGTAATTCGCATCCACGGGTTACTTGGCTTCATCAATGGCAAAACTGTTTGTCCAATTGCTACCGACCCTGTTTATGCACAATGGGCTCGATTGATCAGCTTGTGCTTGCCTATCTGATCAACTCTCTCTCTCTCTCTCTCTCTCAGAGGCTGTTCTGCCTCTTGTTGATGGAGAGATGTCTTATGACGTATGGCATTCCCTCGAGCAACTCTTCAGCACCCGCTCGCACGCTCAAGTGAACCAAATGAAGACGAAGTTGCAAACTCACACCAAAGGCTCCAAAAGTGTTGTTGAATATGTTCAGCACGCAAAGTCTTTGACCTTGGCACTTGCAAATGCTGGCAAAAAGCTTAACGACGATGACTTGATCTAGTGGATCCTCCGTGGCCTCGACTCGGAGTTTGATCCGATTGTGGTTGTCATCAACGTCACCCAAGACCTTCCAACAATTGATTAAGTAGTGTCTCTATTGATTAATTTTTAAACTGCGCCTTACTTCTTTAAAAGGTGTGCATTACAATATTGTGGCCTTCTTCTCCAAAAGAGCCAATTTTGGACAATGCAACAATTCCAATTGTAACAATGGTCACAGTCAGTCTTGTGGACAGAGTAACCACTCTAATTCTGACTGCCTTGCCACAGCCTCCCCTGCGGGCGGCTCTTCCTCTTGTTGTGGACGGGATGGTAACAATGGCCGTCGCCATGATGGCGGCCGCGATGATCCTACACATGGTTGTGGTCGTGGTCGTGGTCGCGGTCTTCCTCGCGCATCACTTGTTTTCGTTGTGGATTTCCCAACCATAAAGCAGACATATTCCTCGTCTCTGCAGATGATGAATCTCCCCCTATCCACTTATTCGCGGCCATGCAACTGGGAGATCAGATTGACTCCTCCTGGTATCCAGTCCGGGGCATCCAATCACATGATTGGAGATTTATCCGTCCTTCAAGGTATGCACATCTATAATGGTGGAGACAAGTCATGGTCGGCAATGGCCAAGACCTATCCATTACCCACATTGGTAATATTTTTTCTCATGATGGTCCCTCTATTTCTAATGTCCTCCTTGTTCCTGGCGTATTATTCGTCTCACAGTTTACCAGAGATTACAATTGCTACTTTATATTCACAGATTCGGATTTTATTGTGAAGGACTGGCAAATGGGGAAAGTATTCCTTGAAGACTACTGCAGAAATGGTCTCTGCCCAATTTGTCTCTCGCCACTGGACGTGTTGGGTTCTAGAGTCGCTAGCTTAGTAGCACATAAACATCCTCATAGTTTAAGGCATAAACGTCTAGGTCATGCATCCAATAGAGTCATGAGGACTCTTGCTAATAATTTACACCTATTTATGGACAATAATTACTTCTTTTAAAGTTGCCAGTTAGGCAAAAGTTCCAAATTGCCATTTACTTCTTGAATGTCTTATGCTTCTACTTTTTTAAATAATTTGCAATATGGGGCCCAACCCCTCAAACTTCTATTGATGGGTTCCAGTGTTATTTGATCATGGTGGATGAATATACAAGCTTTATGTGGGTTTTCCCCATGCATAGGAAGTTTGAAGTGGTCACGCACTTACAACACTTCATCTCTCTAACTGAAAATTTGTTTGATAATCGTGTTAAGTTCATACAAACGAACGATGGAGGTGAATTCATTTCTAATGGCTTGCATGCCTACTATTCATCTCATGGGATTTTTCATCGTATGTCATGCCCCAACACGCCTCAACAAAACGGCATGGTTGAGAGTAAGCATCGCCATGTCATGGAAATTAGTCTCTCTCTCTTGGCATACTCTCATATGCCGCATTTATATTCGACCTATGCCTTCTCCACTGTTGTTTATATAATCAACCGGCTTCCTAGTTCTACATTACAAGGCAAATCTCCCTATGAATTGGTGTTTCACAATCCACCTGATTATATGCACCTAAGGACTTTTGGGTGTGCATGCTACCCCTACCTCTCTCCTTTTGGGCGTGATAAGCTTACATTCAAAAGCATTGCATGCACCTGTCTTGGTTATTGTGCCCAGCACAAAGGCTACAAATGCCTTGATCTTTCCACTAGTCGCCTTTTTATTTCCAAGTATGTCGTGTTTAATGAAGACCACTTTCCATTTTAGTATGTCTCCTCGCCAGCCACTGCCCAACCACTTTTTCGGTTCTGATGACTTCCCACTGCGGCATTGTCTACCCCATCGCCCAACCCCAAACCGTTGCCAATGGGTTTTGGGTCTGCTACTAGCGCACCCCTTGACATTACTCACCAGACCAGCCCCTTGGGCCCACCCCTGAACTTCATGATTCTAGGGCTACTACCATTATGTGCAACAAGGTACCCTCTACCTACTTGTCTCACTGCATCTCTCTCTCCCACTCCTCCTACCTCCTTCACAGCAACATGCAAGGACTCACATTGGTGCGCGGCCATGGATGAGGAGTATGCAACTCTCCTAAAGAGGTAAGAAAGAAAAAAGTGCATTATCTGGTTGAAAAAACAAATTGGCCTACTATAGTGGGACAATATATTTATCATATTTTTGGTAATTTAGTTGTTGAATGACTTATCTTTCAAAGAAGTTAATTTTAGGCCGCATATCCTGACTCACCAAAGTTGCATGTGCCCCATATTTTTTGCTTCTTTTAGCAAGTTCTAAAAAATTCCAAACATTTTTTTATGGAGGGGGGCACCCATGCTCTCTAATGGGGTTTTGCAGGGCCCCCATCTTTAACTATCCAATTGGTATTAGAATGGAAACTCCATCATTTAATAGGTCTCCATGACAACTAAACACACCAAAGAGGAAATTAAGACATGTTATATATAAAATTAATGATATATTTCATGAAGGAAACTAAAGAAATTATTCTCTACATGGGCGCCCCTTCTCTATAGGCTCAACCTATATGAATATAGCTACAAAAGATATTGAAGCCATAAACATTTTCCACCTTTTCTCTTTGTTGAATTTGTCTTGCACTCTTCCCTCTTTCACAAATAAAATAGGTAGCACTGACATTTACTATCTTTTTTATCAATCTAAGAGGAGTTGGACATCTACTTGTATTGTTGTCCTCTCTCTCCTCAAGAATAAATCAATTCAAAATAAATTACGGCGGGTTAAACCTCATAGAGAGAAGCATATAAGGAGCAAGACAGGTGAGACAATTGTTCGCTTATTTTTTCAACAAAAGTTATCCTTAAAAAGAACAGAAAAAATGTAACGAAAAATAAGGAACACTCTAGAGCAGTTGCGGAGGGCATAGAAGCTAAGGCTTAAATAAGAAGAGGGTGGTCACTAATGAGTAATAACAAAATAGGAAAAAATAAAGGGCACCCACACATGAGAAATATATTTATAATATTTATCACAATAAATAGAAAGTGCAGAAAGGGCAGGCATGTAGTGGCTACTATTTGTTTCCAAAAAAAGATGCCCATGCAATTGATAGACACGACAAGAGGAGCCCCTGCAACATGAGGGGGGCAAACAACTTTGGTGGGTGGCAGAATAGGTGGCCTTAATCTTATTGCAAACTTTTTGGCCAAAACGGATTGCATCATGTATTAGGAGATGCTCTTCTTTATTTTTTCCTATACCTACGCACCATCAAGATTATCATATTTTGAAAGGTCTAAATTAAATTGTCAATAAAAAACTCTAGATAAAATTGGCCATTGATCTATTAGAGTCAGATAGTTTTGATAATGCTTTAAGAATATTGTATTTCTGGAGTAAGTTTTATGTCTCCATCTCTTAAACAATATTGACGGTCAAAACTCAAAACCATTTCCCAAAACCAGCGAAGACATGAAAACAGTCCACGGCCACGCACCCAACAAAAAAGACGGCTAGTGAACCCATAATTTGATTACCTTTCTCTGAATATGACATATACACTTCATTTAATCTCTCCAAAAAGCTTCTTTTTAGCATTTTCCTAAGTTGATCTTAAACGCCTCCGATCCATCCAAGCCTCCCCTCATTTAATTGAAACTTTGATATAGCAAAAAAAAACTGAACGTTGGAAACCTAATCAGACCCAAATCTTCTTAAAATAATGTCCTCACTATTTGCTAGCTGTTCGTACTTGGTAGAAGACTTGAGGCATTTATCATTCTTCCTACCATTTGTTTATTTTATTTTATTTTTATAATAGGCTATCATTTGTTTATAGTTTGTGACACATTTGTACTAACTAATTGGAAAGCTGTGTTATGTCAATTGTCAAGCAAGATATGTTACTCCTATTAAGAAAGAAAAAGACAATCCAAACGTGCACTGTTTGCTTGTATTATGCATAGCAAATTGTGCAAGCAGCTTGAAGTTTTCCAAAATAACTTTGAAAAGAAATGTGCGACTTAAGACGGAAGAACCTGGATATAATAATCAATTCAACCTCTATACACAAAAAGACAAGTGCTATAAAAGCACCGTCCATCCTTGGTCGGATTCCCACACCTGATTATATGATTATCATATACTCCCTCCAGTCACTTTCAATCGATACTGTCAAATGAACTAAAAATTCAGTTTATTTAAAAAAAACTGTATCTTTTTAAAGTGACCGGAGGGAGTAGCACTTAACATTATCGGGCAGATAAGCTGATCCTAACAGGGTGCCCTACCTCATCCATGCAAGAAATCAGTTAGACACCAAAAATTAACCCAACACGGACTATCCTAGGGTTTATGCTCATTTGGATGTTACGATAATTGGAAGGAGAACCACCTAGACTTTAGTTCCTCGTGATACATTGAAGAGGTTTTATATCATTTTCTTGTGATCACACGCTTAGGACACGGAGAAAGGGGAAGAAGATGACAAGTTTGGGGGAGTATGTCCCTACAGAGAAGCAAAGAGCTGAGACTGGATTGCCTGCCTCTGCACTGTGAGTGAAAGTGATGTTTGTTCATGTTTGTCTTTGCTGCGGCATGTCAGTAATGGCGTATATCCCCTGGGGGGGTCGGTCAGGTGACTCAGGTATTTTCAGTTTGAAACAAACTTTTGAGCGTTGGACGCTTTGATTACTATAGGGTTGCAAGTGCAATGAACCAGCCATGCGAGTTTAGTGGCCCTAACCCCTAAGTACCCCCCACCCACCCCTCCCCTCCCCTCCCCTCCCCGAATTAAAGATGCCTTAGACCTTTTTTTCAATAGAGCTCTTTTAGTATTTGGTCTCTTTTGCTCATTTCACTATTTTTTTACTAGTTTGTAGATTTCTCATGTCATATCCCCAATTAGAAAAATAAAAAATTGAGAATGATATTTCATTATGAAGGACAAGTAAATTGAGTTTTTGTGTGCATACAGTAACGTGACATTGGATTTCCATCCAACGGCATATTTGAAGGATTGCAAAATTGCCTGGGCCTGAATTGAATTGGCAACCCCATTTATATCTGATGGCTCTGAAGGCGCGCGTGGAGACGCAAACTAATGCTAATCAATTCTAATATATGAATTGAGAAAATTTAGCGCATCTTAACCTTTCTTATATTTAGCAATCATAGCATTTATCCATTCATGTTAGTGCAAGATTAACGCAAACGTTAATGGAAGATCAAAGATGGTAGTTGCTAAAAATAACCTACTCCCTCCTTTCCAAAATACTATGTACATTTGAGAAAATTATTATTTTTATTGGACCATGAAGCCCGCAATGAAATCACATTACTTCTTCTCTCCCATATCCCGTCCAACTCATATGTTCGTTCACAAACTAAATTCAAGTCAATCCTTGCAAGTCTCTTCCAATTTTGAAATGACGAAGTCACATAATTTGGCAAAATGTAAACAATATTTTAGAAAATAAATATTTTAAAATGTACATAATATTTTGAAACGGAGGGAGTGTATGTTTCCTAGTCAGGCACAGGTCTCCTAACAAAAACAAGGTAGGGACTAGCCACCGCATGCACCGTCAATTTCATGATTGAGTACTGGTCCCATAGGTGGATGATATCCTAGTAGACTCCTTTAGGAGGAAGGAAAAATTTCAGAGTGGGTAGCACCATGGTATTATTACCTGTAACACCAAAACATCGGTATTTATACTTGGGGAGACTTTGTGATGATCAAGCCAAGAGAGTGCAAATCATAGCAATAAGGCAGCATGTGCCACGGACACATGTTCTACATTATCATAAAACCAACTATACATTATTATCGAAATATCGTTATATCCACCCTCCGATCGGAATCTAACGGCAATAAAGATTGGCCTCATGCTCTTTATATGAGAACGATCTCATGTAAACTTATCTCTATATATATATATATAGCAATTAGGTAGCAACTTGATTCCTAAATTTATGTCAAAAACCTACCTGATATCAAATTCACTCTTATTAAACATCCCTTTAATTAGTAAAATCAATCCCCTTTTGTGTTAGTTTTGGATTTAAGACGTGCAGATGCCCGTGATACTGCCCGTACCTATCCTTGTTCTGTTTTTTTTTTAAATGGTAATATGGCAAGTGGTTGCCAAAAAATAGTAGTTGTGATCATTGGAGTATGATGACCGGAACAACTTCTTTATTTCTATTTCTTTACAAGCATTTCTTCTTATTTATTCAAAAAAATAAAAAGAAGTGAAGATCCACACCAAAGAAGAGCAAAGTCTAGTTTGACGTTCTTACAAGACAGAATCCAAATTCAAGTCTAGTTTGACGTTCTTACAAGACAGAATCCAAATTCGGGGCAACTGCATCTTGCAAATAAGACTCAGAGGGGACTTGTCCAAATGCCAGTCTTTAAATTCCCAAAAACCCCAGATAACAGTTCTTTGAGACTTTCAGATTCACCACACCAGGTGCAAAAGTCAGGACAAACCTGTCAATGCTCGGCTTTTATGTTTCTGTGTTTTTTTTTTGGTAATTTCAATGCTATGCTTGAATTCAATTCAATCACATGTTCTTTTGATTTTGAATTTGATTGATATTGGATTCAACCTCACTTAGAACAGCATGACGTTCTAAAAAGGTCACCCGTGACATCAAATTACAGACTTTTTTTTGGTTTCGCTGCGCAGTTGAATTACAGCTGCGTCTCCTCTGGGAGTCAATTCCTCGGCGATTTGTTGCCTACATACAGTCACTTGACTCACTTCTTGGTTGAAAATTTTTTTATACGTCTTCTTGGTTGAAATTTGGGTTAATGTCAAGTCGTATGATTTTCGTTGAATGGCTTTTCAAAGCAGTGTAGAATGACTTAGACAGGTTGACAACGCATTTATAGCGAATCTGGTTGGCTAAGGGTTCAAATCCACCGTCTCAACCAAGTCAGTTACTTATTTTTGAAAATCAATCGAAATTATTCATCAACTAATAAAAAAAAGAAAAGGTTTAGATCAGATGCATCTGCCTCACGTGAGCCAAGTCACCTTGAGTAGTCAGATTTTGATCTGACGGCTTTAGGGGCGATTAGTGATTTACACTCACCTGGCCCTCACTTACCGCCCCCGATTTGACATCCGGCAGTGAATCAAAATCCGACCGATCGAGGTGACTCGACTCATGCAAGCCACATGAGCCTTGTCTCTAGGGCTGTCAATTTTGCATGCTAGCCCGATAGCCCGTGGGTAAGGGCATGGAATTTTAGGCCACGTGTAGGGCTCGGGCCTCAAATGAACTCCAGTTGGTCAGGTAGCTGGGCCTGACTAAAAAATGCTCGAAGGCCCGACCCTACCCGAAAGCCCGAACTCGGGTACCCCATATAAATAGAAAAAAAATCTAAAACTAAAACCCCATTTCCCTTGACCACTGGCCGCCGCTTTGAACCCCCGATCGCCCCGACTACCGCTTCGAACCCCCGTCTCCCCTCACCGCCGCTTTGAGTAGCCGTCTCCCCCGACCGCCGCTCTGAGTTGCCGTCTCCCCCAACCGCCGCTCTGAGCTGAGAGCTATCCCCCGACGGCCGCTCTGAGTTGTCGTCTCCCCCTCGTCGGTCATCTCCTCCGACGGCTTCCTCATCAGCTTTCTCCTCCGACCGCCGTCTCCTCTACCGACGACAGTAACATCTCTACTATATCATCTGTCATGTGTTTAGATTTGTCATCTGTTGTCATCTATTTGGATTTGTCATTTGTTTGGATTTATCATATGTTTGGATTTGTCATCTGTTTGGATTTGTCATCTGTTAGCAATCTATGATTCTGTTATTTACTTACTAATTATCTATAATACTTGTCTTCTCTTTGTTACTGAGTACTTGATTTCTTATCTGCTTGTTGGTTGAATTTAGTGTAGTAGATATGTCTCACCGCGGTAGTGAATCTTTGTCCTTCCCACATCTATCACCAGCTGCACAGGCTACTTCTTCCAATCCCTGCACCTCTTCTACAGCCCCCATTTTTTCAACGCCAGTTAATTCTTCCACACAAGAAGCCTCTTCAGCTCCCACCTGTTGTTGTTTTAATTAATCTCTTAATTTTACTCACAAGTGTATGAATCGTGTTTGGAGTATAGTCGCACAATTCTTACGAGGTCGAACCCACAGGGACTTGTGTAGCGGAAATCTAATCGAATCCTAACTAAACCCTTGACTAAACTATGAAACTTGTAGAAATTGATTAACTAACTAACGACTAATTAAAATTAATTAACAGAATAAAAATCTGAACTTTATCAAATTAATAAAATACTAAGGCTTTGTAATCGGCATGCAATAAATTATAGAGAACCCTAACCCTTCAATTATTTATCATTCTCCAAATACTCGTAACAATCTAGAATCATATTCACGTTGTTACGGAAGATTTTACTTTAATGCACAATTACTAATACAAAAATCACGTCCTTCATGCTAATTAAATTAACAACTCAAATCACTAGATGTATCCACTTACGAGTAAATCACAACTAGTATCCGATTTGTTATTTAACCAATTAAAACAAGCATGCATTGACAATAGTAATTCCAAATCATAGCAAAAACATGATTAATGCTATATCCGAAAATAAGTACGCAATTAACAACAGGAACGCATAAACATTATAGCATAATCCTAGGAGAAAAATATCAACTTTCACATAACAGGCATTCTCTACAACTACTACAGCCTCATCCTAGCCTTAGCAGTGAATCTAGCCACACATATTAACTAAAACACAAGTAAAATGCATAATAAAACTCATTGGAATTAAAAGAAATAACTTACTTGACTTTGAGAATTAAATAAAAATATCAACTTTGATCTTCCTTTGAATCAGCCACAAAATGTCACTCCTTGCACTTGAATCTCCGGAATTACAATTGAAACTCAAATTACACAAGCGATAAATAAAACTATAAAGACTGTAATTAAAAATTGCAAAGGAACTGTAAGAAATGGAACTGCTCGACTCGGTTGTCCTCCTTGAGCAGTCAATACAAACTCTTTCTTCAAAGTAGTGCAATGGAATGAAAATAGAACATAAAGAACACAAGAATTTCAGAACTAAAAAAGACAAAATGCTCTCAGTCGTCTTCTCTGTCGGACCGTCGAACTCCTCTGTTTCTGGCAGTGCTCAGTTTTTATATGGACTGCAAGAACAGCCCTTCGTTCTTTCCCAAATCAGCAGTTTCCAAACCAATTTCGTGCAGAATCAAAATCTTCCCTTTGGCTACTTTAAATCGTTTAAATCGGGCCAGATTTGTAGTAAAAATCCCAACTTTTCTCCTCTCGAAATAGAACCGAAATCACCCAAATGTTCTTCTTTCCCAACTGAACCAAATCATCCCTTTTGAAATCTCAAATTGAACTGAAATGTAGCAACTTACCATTCCGAAACAAAGCTGCTACTCGATTTGCCTCGACGCCTTCCCGATTCGGCTCTGTCACACGCGCCCTTTCTAAATTGAGATTTTCTCTCTGCTCCTGCTGTTTCTCGTCGCGATGCCTCGCCTTGACCGTAGCCGTCGGTCTGTATCTGAGGTCAGGACCTCTTTTGCCGTTTAACTCTGTCGGCCGCTCGTCGTCAACCTCAAGCCCAAGCCGTTGCTCGAACAGAGCTCTCTGATTTCACCATCGCTCCTCAGCCCGTCGATCTGCCATGCCGTTGGTCGCCCGAACAAAGCCTCTGTCATTGCTCCACCGTCGTAGGACCATAGCATCGCCGGAACCCAGGACTGCCGCCGCCGTCACCTTGTGACCATCGCTGTCCATCGCCTCGAGTAGGAGCTCGAGGCGCTGCTCTGTTTCAGAAAGAAGACACCCGAGCTTTCGCTCGGGTTTCATTTTCTTTCTTTTTTTTTTCATTGACCCGGCCCGACGACTGACCCCGTTCATTTCTTCTTCTTTTTTTTTCTTTCTTTCTCTTAAAACCCGTTGTATCAATGTCATTCGTTGGATCAAATCTGAACGCTCATCCATTGATTTCATGCCCGTCTTCTTCATCAGTCAACATCAATGGCTTAGATCTTCTCTGCAAGTTATCTCAGCTTTTGGCACTTCAAAACCCGTCTATTGGCGTCAATTTGGCTGTTCTGCAGTCCGAACATTTGAACCTATACAAAATAAAATATGTCCCACATGAAACATGCCAAATAATTTATAAAATTACGAAACAATGTTAAATTGAGTAATTTAGAGAGCCTTATTTGTTTAATTCCTAATTATTAAACTAATTACTAAAACTCACTTTATTCCTTATTTTAATTAGAAATTATGACTAACAAATAGGTAAAAAGGCATATAAAAATGTGTATTTTTCATGCATAACACCACCCTCTGTGATACCAAAAAAAAAATTGCTGACGTGATCAATCATATCTACTGTGATTTGCGGATTTTGTGTGGCGATCGATCTCACCGACAAGTGCAGTTTCCGATTTTTGTGTTTTTGAGATCTTTTTGAGTTGAGAATTCTACCAAACCAAGGAGGGCTATTGAGAGATCACCCTAGATGGCTTGAACATGGTGTTAAACCAACAGTGGAAATCAAAAGTGAGTGTAACTGATTTGGGAAATAATTTGGGGAGAGATTGCCTAGTTGTGTTAGGGTTTCTCTATAAAAACCTCTCAAGGAGGACTGTTCTAAGTGCATGAACGTCCAACCCCTTGAAGTTTTGAGTTTTTCTCTTTTCCTTGCTTGATCATCAAGCATTTGTCGCATCCAATCCGAGGAGCAAGGCGTTGGTGGGAAGAGAAAGAGGTGTTCTACGCGAAGACTTGAGTAACTCGTTGCGTATGGTGGTAGGATGAGTTTTTCCCTATTTCTCATATGAATTCTTATGATCCTTACTAAATAATTCTAAGAGTAGTGCATGAAAGATTTGATGATTCCTTATTCATATTATGATAGTGATGCTTATTTTATACCAAGATACTAATTTGAGTGTCAGTACATGCATGAATCATGTTGATAAATCTGCGATTGATATTCCATCTGCTAGCGCCTAGATGATTCCTATGTTGTTTACTTCCTTAAGTAATTCAGTAAAAGTTTTGGTTGATCTAGGTGATCGTTTAAATATTAAACCCTTGCAAGTGCACAAGGCAATTGTACTACGGCGAGTATTAAAGGGTTGTCGAACCTCAGGGACGGATTAATCTTTTACCAAATTCAAGTGAAAGCAAATTCTATTTAAATTAATCTAGAGACAGCAATAAAATTTAACTACTCTTAAAATAGATTTTAACTAATATGGAGAAGATACCAAAGCAAAGAATCTACCACTAGACATGCAATTACTACTCTCAATTATTATTACGCTCAAATTGACATGATATGGTAATTTGTGTTCATGGTCAGACACACAAATCACAGTGAAGTCACTCACGTTCTTGGTCGGACACGAGAGTTCATCCACTAAAAATTAATGTAGATAATTCTATCCTTGGTCGGGCATAGAATTATCATTTGGGCTAATGATCCTATCCTTGGTCGGGCATAGAATTAACACCAGCCTACTTTTAGGTAAGCATAGGAATTAAAAAGATCTAATTTCATGCATATCAATCAAGTCTATGGTCAAGCACTCAAAAGAAACTCATGAAATAGCATTAAGCAAAATCATATCAACTGTATTAAATAAAACAATCAAGAGTAATAACACAAATCTAGGGCTTCATCTACGCCTTGGATGCGAATTTAGCCGGCCATCGGACAAGGAGAACGCTGTTGATTCGTTGGTGTCATTGTGCACTATTCACCAAAAAATCACTGTTCACTGTTCACGGGTACTGTTCATGCACTGTTCATCGTCTTCCTCGCGCAGCCGTGCACTGTAGCAAATTCAGAACAGCCCAAAAATCGCAGCTTTCTTCCCTCCTCCGGCCTTGTCTTCCTCCCCTCTGGTCGCTCCTCCTCCCTCTCTCTTTTGTTCCGGCCGAGACCACGCTGGATTCCGGCAAACAGCACCTCCAAAAGCTCTGAAATTTCTCTCTGTTTTTCCGTTCAAAACTCTGAATTTTCTCTGTAAAAAGTCTCCTCTTTCTTCCCCATATTGTTCTGGTTTTATAGGCCTCAGCCCCGTCTCAAATCGAACACGATTCCTAGTCCAATTTGAAGTGGAATCGAGCCCCAAATCCGGCACCCACTTTCCTATTCCGGCGGACTGTTTTCTTTTTGTTTTTCTTTCCCGATTGAGCACGGCTCTTGTCGTGGCTGCTCCGCCTGCTCGATCGACACCCAGCTCCGCCGTCATCTGGCTTACTGCCGTCGAGACCCACCTCCCTCAGCCTCGCCGTCGAATTCTCAAACAGAGCTCAAAACCGAGCTCTGTTTTTCTCTGTTTCTTCTCCAGTCGACGCCAACTCCGATCGCCGCCGCCGTGCCTCGCCGTCTTGCCTTCCGTCATCAAAATCCGCCGTCGCCGTCAAAACCCGCCGCCGCTCAGTCCTCCTCAGCCTCGCCGGCTGTCTTCACCGGCAAAACAGAGCATCGTCTGCTCTGTTTCCGGACGAACGGCCCGAGCTTCGGCTCCGACGGGTTTTTTTTATTATTTTTTTTCTTTTTCTTTTACTGAACCGGACCGGTTTAATCCTTTCTTTTCTTTTTTTTTCTTTTAATCAAATAAAACCCGTCGTATCGATCTCATCCATCCAATCTCATCGTGACGGTTCTTCTCTTTAATCGTGCCTCTTTCGCGTGCAATATTTCAAATGATCATAACTTTTTGTTCAGAACTCCGAATTGCGAACAGTCAGTGGCGTTGGAAAGCTGACTTCGTGTGCTTTAACATGAAGCTTAAATCAGTCCCATCAGAGATATGCAATCGAAGTTGTTAACATTCAATCATTAGAGTCGCGTTTCATCCCATTTCTGCGTTTTACTCTTGTTTCCTACAAAAACCAAAAACTATATTAAAGTAGCAATAATTCTAATCAAACATTAGCAGAAACATAAGTTTAGGAGATAATAAAATGCATATTTCATGTATAGATCACACCCCCAAACCTAGATTTTGCTAGTCCCTAGCAAAACAAAACAAAACAAAATCAAACAAATAACTAAAGGAACTAATGCATAAAAGTAAACACCACTTTCGTAGGGAACACGATTGCATTGAGCGTATGCAACAAGCCGTTAAACCTCTAGGTGGCCCTAGTAGGACGAGTATTGTCTCGTGAGGGTTTGCAGCCATGCTACCCACAAACATGTATTTATTAATCTAATTAACCTAAGTGCAAAAATAAAGTAAATAAAATAAAATAAAAATAAAATAAAATAAAAACAGTGCAAAACAAGCAAACCTATTATCCCGACAAATACATATTACAATGCTTAAGAAAATCAACCACACGTACTTGGTTCATAATCAACAGGAATATAGAAGCCCTCAAGTAAGTGGTTTTATTCCACACTTTCATCTTGGAAATTTCTGCTCAAATATAATATAGCATGATAACATAAATAGTAGAAAGTGTAGAACATTGTAGCAATACATTCTAAATTTCTGTTTATACAGATCCAGTGTTACCCATTAACCAAATAACATCAGAATCTACATAGTCATCGTCATCTTTAGGTTCATGATAGCACAGATCTGCGCGCCTCCTTCGGGTCCAACATTCTAGATTTGAGAGGATAATACACCACAGACTTTTTTTTTTTTTTCGCTAGGACTGTGTAAGGCCTGACTTCAAGATGCTTAGGTTTAGCAATGACTCAGGCCAATGGCTCCCAGCCAGTTGGCTTAGGGCATTAGGTTTTAAGAGACCGCTTCGGGCCCGAGCATCAGCCTAAGTTAATCCTATAAAGTCAAGCAGCCCCTTTTTCTTTCATTTTGTTTTCATCATTTCACATTTTTTCATTTTCATCATTCATATTTTCAGCATATCTTTATTTTGTCCAGGCTGTATTATACTCTCAACCTATTTCCGGTTCCAATCCCTTGCCATAGCCAAGTAAATGGTCTATCATGATCTTTTAAGCTCAACAGATAACTACACATCATCCAATGACTATGACTAAAGACATCCCACTGTAGATTAGCATTCAACAAATCTCTAGATGGTATTACTTTATGTACTAGTGTGTGTAAGTGAATTTTCTTAGTTCAAGCACTTATTCCAAGAGGACTGTAATAGAAAGATATGCTCAGTTAAGTGTATCTATCCTCCAGTATACTTACTCACACTTCCAATGCAAATTAATCTCCTAAGAATTGTAACATGGATTATTACGGGATAAACTATCAAAACCTAAGAAAAAGTACTAACAAACAGCCTAAAACTAATCAAATTTTTTATGATTTTTTTAATTTTTTTTAATTTTTTTAATTTTATATGCAAGCAATATTCCCTCCCCCAAACCTATTATGAACATTGTCCTCAATGTGAACAAAAATATGAAATGACAATGATCATATATCAAAGAAAATCAGATAAAGGAGAGAATACACCTGAATACGTGGGTTGCCTCCCACCAAGCGCTAAGTTTAACGTCTTCAGCCAGACTGAGCCACGGTCTTGTATAGGGTTCAGATTATCAAGTCATCAACCCGGATCAATTAAATGATTGCACCACACACTCCTATCCTTATTGCCTAAGAATGGAGCACATCGTGGAATAAAAGGATGGAGTGGTGGGTAGGGAAGCTTTGGAAAGAGGGGTCCCTGCATTGCCCATGGAAGAAGGTCATTAGAAAATTTTAATATAAAGGGAAACTCCTCCAAATTAACAATTGTGGCCTTAGGGGCCTCTTCTAGTAACCCAATTGGAAAAACTTCCTCAATTAGTGAATCAACTAAACTATCTAAGAAACAGTCTAAGTTATGTTCAGGAAACAAAGAGTTAGATTGATCTAGACAAGATATGAATGGTGTTTCAGGAATAGAAGGTTCTGTTAACAGTGTTGTAGATTGCCACTCCTCAGATATAGAAGAAGGTTGAAAATTTGGTTCTATCAACACACTCACTTCTTCTTTAATTTCTACACCCTCTTGATCATTGTGTAAAGCCCACTCAAGCTCATTGTCAAACCGTTGGGCATTTTGAAGGGATGTAACATCATAGTCAGGGGAAAAACAGATCCCTTCGTCAGAAAATTGGCCCATCGGATATTGGGGCTCGACAGGTAAAATGCATTCTTCGTTCATATTCATGGCCTGTGTTACCTGTTCTAACTGTATTTCAATGTTGGCAAGAGCTTGTGTGTGAGAATGGACAATCTGGGCATGGGTCCGTATTTCAACTCTCATCTCCTCACATCCAGTTTTAATCTCAGTTTTTATCTCGGCTGCCATCTCAGCTACAAGGGCTAACAGTTGGCTCATTTGGTTTTCTAAGGTAGATTGTCTAGTGGGTGGGTCAAACTGAGGAGTAGCGGCAGGTTGGGAAGGCTGTTGGTGGCTTAGGACATCTTGTCTAGGGGCCTCATGAAGAGTAGGCCTAGGGTTGGGTTGCTCCCAAGGAAAAATAGGATGATCCTCCCACCTATGAAGACTTTACGTATAAAATCAGGGTACTCATGGGCCAAAGGGCACTCCACTGGGGTGTGAATGGGACTTAAACAGAGGGCACATGGTTCCGACATATAAGGAGTTGTGTATTGTAGGGAAGATGTGCCACTCCCAAAATTAGAGTGATTATCCCACCCACGGTTGTAAGTATCAGCATATAAGGGATGTGGGTGGTAGGGCAATTCATAGGGAGGGGGATTAGGTGTGTGTGAAGAACAATAATCATTAAAGCTCCTATATGGGTTCTCATGGCTAAATCCATAGAAAGGTGAAGACATTTCTTCACCATGCATGCATCAACCAAACCAAAATATCACACATCCACAAATCAGAAAATCAACCCTAGATATCGACAATTAGCAGTCCTAATAGCCACAACTAACACAACATGCTATCACAGAAATAAAAGAAAAGCACCAAATACACAAATTAATCTAAAAAGAGAAGGATAAGAGAATGCAAACTAGGGGAAGGGGTGGCCCTTCCACGTTGGCGAGAATTCCACGTCTTCTCTTCACCTTGCAAAAAGAAAGAAAAACACAAATTAAGCTACTGACAGATAATCTCAGTTAAGACTCACTAAACTACTCTAACACTAACCATGCTAAGAATTTAGTAAACTATTGTGCCGTCCCCGGCAACGGCGCCAAAAACTTGATCGTTTAAATATTAAACCCTTGCAAGTGCACAAGGCAATTGTACTACGGCGAGTATTAAAGGGTTGTCGAACCTCAGGGACGGATTAATCTTTTACCAAATTCAAGTGAAAGCAAATTCTATTTAAATTAATCTAGAGACAGCAATAAAATTTAACTACTCTTAAAATAGATTTTAACTAATATGGAGAAGATACCAAAGCAAAGAATCTACCACTAGACATGCAATTACTACTCTCAATTATTATTACGCTCAAATTGACATGATATGGTAATTTGTGTTCATGGTCAGACACACAAATCACAGTGAAGTCACTCACGTTCTTGGTCGGACACGAGAGTTCATCCACTAAAAATTAATGTAGATAATTCTATCCTTGGTCGGGCATAGAATTATCATTTGGGCTAATGATCCTATCCTTGGTCGGGCATAGAATTAACACCAGCCTACTTTTAGGTAAGCATAGGAATTAAAAAGATCTAATTTCATGCATATCAATCAAGTCTATGGTCAAGCACTCAAAAGAAACTCATGAAATAGCATTAAGCAAAATCATATCAACTGTATTAAATAAAACAATCAAGAGTAATAACACAAATCTAGGGCTTCATCTACGCCTTGGATGCGAATTTAGCCGGCCATCGGACAAGGAGAACGCTGTTGATTCGTTGGTGTCATTGTGCACTATTCACCAAAAAATCACTGTTCACTGTTCACGGGTACTGTTCATGCACTGTTCATCGTCTTCCTCGCGCAGCCGTGCACTGTAGCAAATTCAGAACAGCCCAAAAATCGCAGCTTTCTTCCCTCCTCCGGCCTTGTCTTCCTCCCCTCTGGTCGCTCCTCCTCCCTCTCTCTTTTGTTCCGGCCGAGACCACGCCGGATTCCGGCAAACAGCACCTCCAAAAGCTCTGAAATTTCTCTCTGTTTTTCCGTTCAAAACTCTGAATTTTCTCTGTAAAAAGTCTCCTCTTTCTTCCCCATATTGTTCTGGTTTTATAGGCCTCAGCCCCGTCTCAAATCGAACACGATTCCTAGTCCAATTTGAAGTGGAATCGAGCCCCAAATCCGGCACCCACTTTCCTATTCCGGCGGACTGTTTTCGTTTTGTTTTTCTTTCCCGATTGAGCACGGCTCTTGTCGTGGCTGCTCCGCCTGCTCGATCGACACCCAGCTCCGCCGTCATCTGGCTTACTGCCGTCGAGACCCACCTCCCTCAGCCTCGCCGTCGAATTCTCAAACAGAGCTCAAAACCGAGCTCTGTTTTTCTCTGTTTCTTCTCCAGTCGACGCCAACTCCGATCGCCGCCGCCGTGCCTCGCCGTCTCGCCTTCCGTCATCAAAATCTGCCGTCGCCGTCAAAACCCGCCGCCGCTCAGTCCTCCTCAGCCTCGCCGGCTGTCTTCACCGGCAAAACAGAGCATCGTCTACTCTGTTTCCGGACGAACGGCCCGAGCTTCGGCTCCGGCGGGTTTTTTTTATTATTTTTTTTCTTTTTCTTTTACTGAACCGGACCGGTTTAATCCTTTCTTTTCTTTTTTTTTCTTTTAATCAAATAAAACCCGTCGTATCGATCTCATCCATCCAATCTCATCGTGACGGTTCTTCTCTTTAATCGTGCCTCTTTCGCGTGCAATATTTCAAATGATCATAACTTTTTGTTCAGAACTCCGAATTGCGAACAGTCAGTGGCGTTGGAAAGCTGACTTCGTGTGCTTTAACATGAAGCTTAAATTAGTCCCATCAGAGATATGCAATCGAAGTTGTTAACATTCAATCATTAGAGTCACGTTTCATCCCATTTCTGCGTTTTACTCTTGTTTTCTACAAAAACCAAAAACTATATTAAAGTAGCAATAATTCTAATCAAACATTAGCAGAAACATAAGTTTAGGAGATAATAAAATGCATATTTCATGTATAGATCACTAGGGACGGTCTGTCCCATATTTGTCGTCTTCTTGTTGTGATGTTTCCTATGAATGGTAAGTAAATACTCCTAGTTGTGTATCGTGATCAATCTTCATGTTTGATGACTATCTAGTATCTCAACTCCTGATTCACAAGAAAGTCGACTTTTTTATGATTCTGTCGGTTTCATTAGCTTTTAGGTTCATGTCCGGGATTGGGTTTCCTTTTTGGGTGAAAAGTGATACTAATGTGATGCTAATAAACATAAACATTTTGATGTAAGCTAAAGGCATCATAGTATGAGAAATATTACCTATTACTAAAGTATTAAGGCTATGTAATACACCTTGGGGAATGAGTAATGATGATTAATATCACTAATTAGATGTTATATAATGTATTTAATATGATTAGACACATTGGAGTAAGATACTCTCTCTCGGCCAGAACTGTTCCTGCGCCAACGAGTGGTAATTAAAATATTATAACTAATTATAAAAAATTTGGAAAAATATGTCGTTTATTGGGTTGGAAAATAGATTCATTGGGCAATTTACTGTAAAAATATCAGAACCTAAATCGAACTGTAAAAATCATAGCAAGCGTTGGAAGTGGGCTGTTATGCAAATAACAGTACACAGTTATACGAGAGTTAATGGTTATGGAAAGACTTGGGTAATGGTTAGTACAATAATAATAAATTACTAAAAAGATGACCGTGGTTGAGTAATTCTGAACTGAGTCAGTGTCCTGCACGTTGCAGTTTCTGTCTACGAATTTAGTCGAAGAGTTCTAGGCAGGGTTTGTACTCTCGGATCCTAATTCTCCAGTTGCTTGATAACCAGTGAAGTCTAGAGTCAGTGTTGAGAATTCCTATCTAGGGCTATGCACAAAGAATATATTGGATAAGTTAAATCTACTGTTATATCTCATACGAGTTGATTGAGGTTCAAGAAGGAACTGTCTTCATGTTACTCCGTTGGTGAGTCAACCGTTGATTGAGAATTTTTATTCATCATTCTTCTAATGAGTTGATTACTTATTGAGATATTAAAATCTTATTGGTACTCTTATGAGAGTTAATTCTTGAAAGATGAGAATCTCGAGTGATTTTGATACAACCTATGTTGTTGTAAATTGACATTCAGTTCCCTGAAAATTGTTTTCTTCCACTAAGGGTTATTGATGAAAACTCTCTGAGGTGGAAATCATAGTATGCTCACGAGTCATTGCTAGATCCATAGTGATCTCCGATTTATTATGAACCTCAGTAGTTTAGCCGATGAAGGCACACGTACGTATTAGACTGTATGATATTATGGAAGGTTTGCAGTCTCCGCCCATTGTGCCCGTAAGCACCGATAGGGCAAGCATCCCTAGACGCATGGCCGGGTTCCTCTGAAGAACCTCTAGGATGTTCTGGTATAGAAGTTCATAGGGAAGTGGACAGATCTGAGAGCAGAAGTTGACGTCTCCTACGCAATGGATGTTTGGAGTCTGAACATATTGTTGTTTTCTCCTTAAGCGATGAACGTTCGGAGTTTTGAATGATTATTCTATCCATACCATAAACTGTTGTCGTCTTTGAATGTGGTCAATATTCAGGTAAGGTAAACACAGTATTTCCAATTCTTGATTATGTTGAACTTTGAAATTCTTCACTAGAACGTGATGTCTGTACATTTTTTATTCTTTTTATTTGTAGGGTTTTTGGCATCCTACTGGGTATTTCCTTCAGAATACTCATGCATCCTCTGATGTATGAATTAAAAGGGAGTGAAGCTGAGTAGGTAAATTGTTGGAACTGCTTTGGACAGCTGAAGTTTGGAATAGAAGGCTCTTTTAAATTTTATTTTTGATTGCTTTTATTAAACTGGTTGGCTTGTGTGTCAGGAACCTAATATTTGGATTATTGATTATTTGAGTGCTGTAATAGACTAAGTAATTTCTTTTGGTAATGTTAGGATTAAGATTGGATACTTGGATATTGTTCTGTCATATTGATCCTGTATATTCCAATTTGATAATTGGGTTGAGATTGATCAAATATTCTGTCACTCCCCGAGTTTTTGACCTCCTGACTGTATTTGATTGGTTGCTTCCGTGCTCTAATCGAGGTCTAGAAATTTGGGGCGTGACACCCTCACACCTATTGTGCCCCAAACCCCTAGCTCTACGTACAACTCCCCTTCTGCTCCCCATTCAGAATTAGGAGCATCTAATGAGCAAATTAGAAAAAAAAATGTAGTAGGAAAATTGTTTTGTGGTGTTGACTATCATGCAATTCATCTGTTTTTGAAGGAAATAGCTACAATAAAAAAAATTATACTTGGAGGTACAATTTTTACAGAGTATTTTCTCAATTATATATCCTACAAAATGTTAAGTAAATTTGATGAATATTAGAGTGATATACCTGTTACGTATGACATTGCTTTGATCTTGGATCCTAGATACAAGAGGAAGTTGTTGAAATTTTATTTGGCCCAGCTACATAGAAGAGAGTTGGGGTTACTACATTTTGAAAAGAGTATAGCTTTGATGCAATTGTTGTTTGATCAATATAAGAACAAAATATGTCCAGTTGTGGATAGGGCCTCCACTGAGGTTGTAATTCCTTCAAATGATGAAGAAGAAATTCAGCAATGGTCGAAAGAAGAAAGATATGCTGTAAACAATGACAACGACAAATCTGAGTTGGAGTTGTACTTTGGAGGGAGCCTAGAAAACAAGGACGCTGACTTAGACATTCTTTCTTGGTGGAAAGTTAACTCAACCAAGTTCCCAACATTGGCTGCAATAGCTCAAGATATTTTGGCTGTTCCTATTACTATTGTTGCTTCAGAGTCCGCTTTTAGCACTGGTGGGCGTATTCTTGACCAATACAGAAGTTCTCTCTTGCCTGACACAGTTGAATGCTTAATTTGCACCCAGGATTGATTATGTGGCAAGACTGTTGTTGGCAGTTTCGGTGATTTGGGTGATGAATTTAATAGTGACAAGAGTGGAATGATTGGAATCAAAATAGCAGATAGCTAAGATATGTTTTTTTATTTTTATGTTCAAAGGTTTTCTAAAATTGGCATTTTAAATTAGCTTTTAAATTTTTTTATTTTTTTTATTAAATGCGATTTTGAAAAAAAAAAAATTTAACTCCGTCGTTGCCAGTCCCAAGCCCGGATGAGAAAGGAGGAGGGGAACCTTTATTTAGTAGTGCTAAATAGAGTGAGAAGAATGTTGCTGATTGGTTTCCCCATCTGCAACAGTTAAAGAGCAAAAGAGCATAGAGTTAGAGAGTGAGAGCCTAGAATTCATTCCTTGTTATTAATGTTTGGCATGTGTTTTTTTGGCGAATGATTAGTTGTTCGAATTGTTGTTGGACAGGTTGGGAGATGGAAAGAACCTATGGCGGAAAGAGCTTGCACACCTACTCACTGGCTCGCCCCCCTATTTCTAAAATTGGTATTTCCCTCGAATTTTTATTTTTTTAAAATTGAATATTGAGCTACTTGACACTCAAAATTTGATTTTATTTGACTGTATGCTTGTGCTAGGTGTGGCTATTAGGGTGTTAGTTGTAGATATTAGAATTGTTACAGGTATTTGTTATAATTTTCTTTATTATGCTTATTGTTTATTTTGACACTAAGACCAACCTAAAATGTATTTTAAAAAATATAAAAATTGTTGTATCGTATTGTATCGATATATTCATATTGGTGCTTCCTAGATTATCTAACACTTATACATGCTACGTCTGCTGAACAAACGATATGAAAGAGGCAATGTTGCCTTGTGAAAATCTATGTATGATGACGACACTTTAGTGCAAACTCTAAACAGTTATGTCGAGATTTTTTAATATGCCCGTCATCTCCTTTTGGCATTAAATTGTGTATAGTTTATAATATATCATTGCTTAACAGTTTGTTAGTCCCATTGCAAGGTTAGGAGAAGCTCCTAACCCAAAAAATTTATTTGTGTTCTTTTAGGCTCTACAAAAGCCCGAAGCCCGACCTTAGCCCGACTAGGGTTAGGGTCGGGCTAGGGCCAGGGTTAAGTTTATTAGGGCTAGGGTTAGGGCCAACCTCTGGCCTGCGAAAGCCTGACCCGTTGACATCCCTACTTGTCTCATATAAACGGGACTCTTAAAGAAATTCATAGAAAACCTAGTATGGAATAGGAACAAGGAGACTGAGCTATATTGGTTCACCATGAATTAAATTATTATGAAGTGCAGAGAATTCGAATACTGTTTGATTAGAATTTAAAAGGATATGAGGAGATCTGCAAATTTGGCCTCAATTAGGGAAGAATTCATCTTCAAACTAAATTTCGAAATGAGTCTAAATTCATGAGCCGAACACAACTCCTCCTTAATTGGGTTAGATTTTTGCCCAAAATTCATAAACCAAACAGTTTGGCTTGTCTATTCCTACTCTAAATAACTTAATTATCATTGAATACACAATTTTTAAAAAGTCTAGTTTACATGAGACATGACTCGCACATACTAGATGAGCTGAATCACCTTGAGCCATAAGATTTCAATCCGATAGCGGGGGTCTAGTCAAGGGGTACACGAATGTGAATCTCCACAAACCCCTAGTGCTGTTAGATCTTGTTCGAGGTGACTCAGCGCAGGCAAATGTGTGTGAGCCCTATCTCATTTAAACTTTTCTCATTTTTAAATTACTCTCTCTGATGTTAGTTGTCCACAAATTCAGAAAATATGAAATTTAAATAACATAACTTTCTAACATTTTTACTCCATCCGCTAACTCTTTTTACTCTATTCACTAATAACTTTTAGAAAATTAAACATGAAATAGAACAATTATTATGGGCAAAGTTTTTGTGAACCCACACAATTAACATGGGTTGGGTTTGATGGATGTCAATGAGTAAATTACCAAGAGTCTGCCTATCCTGTGGAGTGTACATTAGAGACCGGAGACATTTTGACATTTCCTCGCCCAATCTCTTCCCTACCTCTCATTCCCGAAAAAAAGAATATCCAAAGCATCGTGGATGCTTTCACTAGCTGGGGGTGAATCGTCCTCAATAAATGCCATAACAAGCAAGAAGTTCATCAAAGCTCGTGTGTTTTCCATGTAAAGTAAATTTTTCCAACTTAGATGCAAGGCAAAATTCCTGTGTTGCCATCTTTATCGTATCGAATTCATGAAAAAATCCACCCTGCAATTTATATCCCACACTTATAAGTGTTGCACTGGCTCAACTCTATGTTTTACATTCCAATTCATCGTTAATTTTAAACCATGATCGATAGGACCTCATGAGTATCCCGACTCCAGCCACATTTAGATTGTTTGTGGCCCCATTCTCAATTGTGGAAGCTGCATTTTAAAACAAGTTTCCATTAAATAAAAAACTCGTTTAACCCATCACCCATCCACACTGAGGAATGAGAGGCAGGGGCGTATGTGGAAGAGACATTTACAACAAAGGTGGTCGAAGAAGAAGAAGCTGATGATGATAAGTGAGCAAGGGGCATACTTATCAATCATCAATAAAAAAGAGACAATTTTAGGGTTTTTGTGATGATGTCACATTGACATCAGTACCCGGTCGGTTTTCATAAAACTGGTTGAAATTTAATTGCTGACCCAACCCACCACTGGACCACAAGACCAATTCGTTCAATCACAGTTTGACCTCACCGATTCCTCAACTCCCCAAAATCGCCGAGGAATTCAATTCCAAATCTCCAATTGCTTCACCATGCCCGGTCAAATCCTTCCAAAAAGTATACAAAATCCACGGCCATCCACCGAACCAAAAAAGGTGTTTGAATCCAAATTAGAAACACCCCCTTAGACACCGACAGGTCCCAGTTCATTT
Organism: Houttuynia cordata; assembly: GCA_039654745.1. Lineage (NCBI taxonomy): Eukaryota > Viridiplantae > Streptophyta > Magnoliopsida > Piperales > Saururaceae > Houttuynia > Houttuynia cordata. The sequence continues at coordinate 7,883,461 of CM077511.1, forward strand.
AATCTGACAAGCTCCTTACTGTAATGCCATGCATCCTCTACCCAATCCAAGCTCCCCTTATTTAATCCCAACTTCATCAGTTTACACATCAAAACACTCCAATTGCCTATATAAGTAGCCTCGGTCAGCCCCTTTGATTCCATTTGTGGTGAATCAATCATCTTTAGATACAACTTGAATTGTCTTGTGCTCTGCTTTGCTAGCTCTACTTACTCTTGATGAAGAACTCAATGAGCAACTCCGACTCGGATGCGCATGAGGAGAGCTCGTCGTCTATGAACAGCGGGTCGCGGAGGGCGTTCTCGGACGAGGAGGCTATGGGGATGCTGGCAACGGCGGCGGGGAGGAAGAAAAAGCGGGCGGGGAGGACTAAGTTTAGGGAGATGAGGCACCCGGTCTACTGGGGGGTGCGGCGGCGGAACGGGAACAAGTGGGTGTGCGAGGTGCGGGAGCCGAACAAGAAGTCCAGGATATGGCTGGGGACGTTTCCGACGCCGGAGATGGCCGCACGGGCGCACGACGTGGCTGCGATGGCACTACGGGGCTCGTCGGCGTGTTTGAATTTTCCGGGCATGGCGTGGCATCTGCCGGTGCCGGAGTCCAACAGCACTAGGGACATACAGCGAGCGGCGGCGGAGGCAGCCGAAGTGTTGAGGCCGCGGGAGGGGGCGGAGAACACCGGGGAAGCCCATGGGCTGAGAGCGGGACCAGCGGCAGCAAATGGGCCTGGTCAGGGGGAGGAAAGGGCCATGGGCCAGCCTGAGTCCTTCACAAACATGGGGGAGGGGCTGTTGCTCTATCCTCTGTCCCCTCCCCCATGTGTGGGAGATGGGTCCCACTGGGATGACATGGATGGAGAAGTAGATGTACCACTCTGGAGCCACTCTGTTTGGTAAGGATCATTAGGAATTGATTAGGGTCTTTAGATCAGTTTTGGGTCCTCTGCTTTTTCTTCCCTTGGATTTTGGTTGTGGAGCTCCCATTTTGTGGATATATACATATTGGCATGATTGATGATACTTCGTACTGTACTTGTTAAAAGGTCTTAATAAAGTGATGAACTTTTGGAGAACAAAATTCGAAAGTCCTAAATGCAGGAAGAGTGGGAGTTTCCAATTTAAATGAGCAAATGAATTTTGATAGCGACACTCGATTGTGGCCAAATGTCTACTGAGATCACACAAATCTTTTTTAGAATCTGTGGTGGTAGCTGACCTTGAAAGGGTCGAAAGACCCCATTAAAAGCCAAGTCAACGTATCAAAAAGTCAACCATTGCAAATACTGTTGGAGAGGGGCATGTCAACTTATCAGGTTTGTGACTGCTGAGATCACACAATTTTTTGCCAAAGATAAGTCAATATATAGGACAGTCAACCATTAAGAACTGTTTATCTTTTCCTGGAGGTGAAGTCAACTTATATAATTGTGGTTAAATTTGCTTCTAATCTGTGGAGGTAGCTGGCAATGGAAGGGTCAAATACCCCTTAAGTTGATCATCTTTCTACAAAGTCAGTTATCACACGGTCAACTACTTATTAGAAGGACATGACAATTAATCAAAAGTCATACACATAAATCTTTGCAAAACATTGTCAACTATCATAGTCAAATATGAGTTGCAGAAAGACAGTCAACTTATATAAATAAAGAAAGTGACAAAGAAACTGGCCTCTAACTGCCCAAGGAAGCGTGCCGGCCGGAAGAAGTTCCGCGAGACCCACCACCCTGTATACCTCAGAGTGCGGCGCCGAGCCGGACAAGAAGAATCGGATATGGCTTGACACTTATCCAACAGCGGAGATGGCAGCACTGGCTCATTGGCGTGTTTGAATTTTGCGGACTCGGCGTGAATGCTGCACTACTGGATACTGGTGATGTGGAGGACATTCAAAGGGCCGTGGCCGAGGCGGCGGAGTTGTTTCGGCCAGTGGCGGGGGAGGAAAGCAAGGCCACTTAGAACTCAATGTCGTTGATGGTACCGGAGGAGGAAGAGGCGGCAATCGGGTTGTTCTTGGACGAGAAGGCGTTTAGCATGCCAGCATTGCTTGAGGACTTGACGGAGGCACTGCTGCTACCTCCGCCGTCAAGCTTCGACTGGGATGCCATGGATTTTAATGCTGACATGGCATTTTGGAGTCATTTTTGTAGGTTATGTGGACTTGAACCACATAGTGGGCCCACGTGAGAACGTGGGGGTACCTAGCCCTACCCACGATGCAACGCCACTTTTTCCTTCTCACACGTGTTGCTTCACAAGTTAGTTATACAAGTTAGTTAGATCATTGAATTGGATAAAAGTAAATAAGATGAAAGGGTGATCAAAGAGATTGGAGCTAAACTCTAAGAAAATCCTCGAGATTTAGCATAACAACTTCTATATATTTCTAATTTGCACTCAATTCAAGGTATTTTTTTCTCAATCTTTCTCTCTCTAAATTACTCGTGCGTAACTGCTTTATTGTGGAAGAGTGAAGAAATTATCATAGTGTAATTCCCTTGATTAAGCAAGATGTACTTTCTTTTTTATTTACTTATTTTGCTTAACTATATACATATTTGTGATGTTGATTTGACCGTCCCGGGGCACAGCCCTGAAGGTACTTCTTGATCAAACCCAATAGAAGGTTGTTAAGCAGTAATAAAATACTCAGTAAATCCAAATGTCGAACCACAAGGAGTGATGTAGAATTAATCAAATCTATACTAAACTAAAAATTACATTGATCTAGCAATTGTTTAACTGAGCAAAATAGAATTTTTTAGATAAAGGAATAATGTAGAGAAACTGCAATTAAATTAACTACTAAATTAAAACTATGATTAAGGATTAGTTGGAATCAACTAAAGACAGGCAAAGAGAATCAATGAAATGACATCAAAGCTTCAGAGATCAGCTATTTAACCAACACTATGTCTATTTAATTTCAACATAACTAGATTCAAATAATGATTTAACGTAATCAGAAGATATAACATTAAAATTCAGCATAATAATTAACATAATCACTGATTGAACATTCATCATTAAAAACCATAGTCAAATAATCATAGGGAATCATAAGAATTTGTCGTATCTTTCGTTAACAATAAATCAAACATCTTTATAGATTATGACTATATCAAAACATCTTCATTAAATCAAGTAAACAATAAAAACATCTCTCCCATAGACATAAAAGTATAAAGTAAAAACTTCGCCCCTAGCCTTGACCAAAGATTTTGCTATTCATTATCATAAGATGAAAAAATATCAAATTCAGGAAAAATCTCATCAGCGGTATTGTAGCAAATTCACTGTAGTAGATTTATTATTCATAAAACACAATGTAGCATAAATACTATAGCATATTACTGTAGCAATTTATTGTGATCGTCGTATCCACCAAGCCGAAATTACTGTAGCAACACAGTACTGTAACATAACACTGTAGCAGTTCGAAAACAGATCAAAATTATAGCTTTTTTCCTCCTTTTCTTCCCCTCTCTTCCTCCTATCGATTCCCCCCTCACCTTTGCTCTGTTTTGGCCAAAAGCTTCCCAGCCAACTCTTGTAGCAGAACTGCCAACGAAAAAAAATCCCTTTTTTCCTCCACGAGCTCTTGCTCTTATAGGCATTAAGCTTCAGGAGTCCATTAACTATAGGAGTCTTCCTTCCTAGTCAAGAACACCTTTCCTGAGTCGACCCCAAGACTCCGGCATGAGCCTTCTAATCGAAGTCCCAATCTAATCAGCCATGATTCCAATTCCAACTCGAAACAAATGAGTCCACTAATCACTAGATTTAGCCCATGACTCTGTTTTTCCCAATCGGCCACGAACACGCCTCTGCTCCAAATCTAAACACGCCTCTGCTGTCCTCCTATGTTCCTACTGTTTTGCCCAAGTCTTCCTCTATTCGAGCGCAATTGAACCTGAATGTGAATCCTACACAAGCATGACTCATCCAATTTCAGTAAGTTTCCTTGTTTCAACCTCTGCAAAATCGAACTTTCTTTGTTCCAGCTGACTCCTCCACCTTGAACCAGCCTTTCTCCTTTCTCTGTTCTGTCGAGCAACTGAGCGCAACCTCGAGATGCTCGTCCTTTTTTTTCATTTCAAATGAAACTTGCGTTGAAAGTTGACTTGAAATTAAACAAATTAATTAAAAATTGCTGCGATCGATCGGCAAAGTAACGCGATCGATCGTGTAACGATCGACCGTGATAAACCGATCGTTCGTAGTTACTGTGATTTTCTGAAATTTGGTTTCCGCATTGGCCCGATCGATCGTTTTCAAAACGATCGATCGTAGTTACTGGAATTTTAGGATTTGTTTACCGAGATAAAACGATCGATCGTGTTTTTAGGCTAAATAAGGCGATCGATCGCTTTGCGATCGATCGGCTTATAAAACGATCGATCGGCTAAGCGGTTAGAGCGAGTAAATAGCCATTTCTCTGCGGAAACGTGCATCTCTTCTTCGAGAAAATGCCCAACAGCATTCTTCTATATATAGAGAACGATTTTCTGCAGAAAAGGTTTACAGACAACAAAGAAAAACTTATTCTTCTTCACTCTTAATTCATCATCCATCATTGAGCAATAGAGTCTCCTCTGATCGAGATCCAGTCAGTTTGATTTGAAGTGCAACTTTAAACTAACGGTGTGGTTCGATGTATCTCGGGAACGGAACGCTATTTATTCGCCTATGCACGGAGGGCAGCGTATCTGTTTCAAGGACAACGCATAGCGTGCCTCGAACCTGGTTCTAATTCTTATACTCATTCTAGTATTTCATGTGTATATTTGTCAATTTATGTGCATAATTTGGTAGTAGTATTTTAACCCTCTTTTATGTGACAATCCCAACAATCTTGAAACAGATATTCTTTGTTCTTGTTGATTGAATACTACTGCAATTATGGGTGTTGACAAATCATTGAAGCCTAAGAAATTTGATGGCAAGAATTTCATGAGATGGCAAACAAAGATGAAATTTTGGTTGACTCAATTGAACATATTCTATGTTATTTCTGATGTTCATGTGGAAAAAGCTGTATCTTCTGAATCTGACAAGACTGCTAGTTCGTCTGAAGTTGGAACTACTAAGCCTGTGATATTGATAAATTCAAACAAGATGATGAACTATGCCATGGACAAATTTTGAGTGTCTTGAGCAATGAATTATATGATTTGCATGTGAATACTAAATCTGCTAAAGAACTATGGGATACCCTTGATAAGAAATTTGGAAAGGAGCATGAAGGGGAAGAAAAATATGTTGTAGGCGAGTATTTTGACTACAAGATGGTCGATAACAAATCTGTTAGAGACCAGGTTGTTGAGATACAGAATTTGGTAGCAAAGATCATTGGGAAAGGCATTCCCGTTGACGAGAGACTCCAAGTTCTGGCGCTTATAGACAAACTACCACCCTCATGGCAGGATTTCCAAGTTAACTTGAAGCACAAAAGGGATGCAATGTCCGTTGATGATCTTATGGTGGCCATACAAATTGAAGAAAAACATAGAGGTAAGATGAAAATCTTACAAGGCTCATCTTCTGGGGTCAAAGATAGTGTTCAAGCAAATGTTGTCGAAGGGAAACCGAAGTTTCATGGCAATAAGAAGAACAACAAGAAGTTTAAGAATCGGTCTTTCAAACTTGGTTCAAATATCCATAAGGATAAGAAGTCGAAGGTTTGCTGGGTCTGTGGAAAACCGGGACATTTTGCAAACAAGTGCAAAGAGAAGAAAGGCCAGGACCATAGTCATGGTGGGGCTGCATCTTCTGCTCATGTTAACATGGTTACTTCAGATGACAGGTTAGTATTAACTAATTCTGAAATTAACATGGCATGTGAATCTACTGATTGGTGGGTTGATACAGGGGCAACTGTTCACATCGGTGTTGATGTTTCTTCTTTTTCTTTCTATCAGGAAGTAAAGGATAGGACTGTGACGATGGGGAACTCCTCTGAGGCTAGAGTTTATGGAGTTGGAAATGTGGACATCCGGTTTACATTGGGGAACACGTTAACTCTTCGTAATGTGTTGCATGTGCCTAGTGTGAGGAAGAACCTAGTTAGTGGAGTGCTTCTTAGTAGAGAAGGATATAAATTAGTGTTTGAGTCAAATAAAGTTGTAATAACTAGACATGGTACTTTTATTGGCAAAGGCTATGTGTGTGATAGTCTTTTTAAACTAAATTTGGTTTCTTGTAATAACTCTTTATTTCAAGTAGATGACTCTTTGATTTATCATGTTGATTCTTTTGATGTGTGGCATATGAGACTTAGACATGTGAATTCAAATACGATTAAACGAATGATGAATCTTGATTTGATTCCGAAATTGCATGATATAACTAGTGATAAATGTGAAATATGTGTTCAAGCAAAACAACCTAGAAAACCTTATAGGTCTATTGATGGGTCTACATGGTTGCTTGAATTAGTTCATTCGGATATATGTGAACTGAATGGATTAATTACTAGGGGTGGTATGAGATATTTCATTACTTTTATTGATGATTACTCTAAGTTTTGTCATGTGTATTTATTAAAGTCGAAAGATGAGGCTTTTGAGAAGTTTAAGGTCTATAAGATGGAGGTTGGGAATCAAACGGAGAGGCGGATTAAAAGACTAAGGTCTGATCGTGGTGGGGAGTATTGTTCCCTTGAATTTTACAAGTTTTGTGAAGATCAAGGAATAATACATGAGACCACAGCGCCTTACTCTCCTCAATCTAATGGAGTGGCAGAAAGAAAGAATAGAACTTTCATTGACATGATTAATTTTATGCTTTCGTCTTCGGGTCTACCGAAGAATTTATGGGGAGAAGCAATTCTTTCTGCTTGTATGATCTTAAACCGTGTGCCTCATAAAGGACAAAATACAACCCCTTATGAGTTAATGAAAGGAAGAAAACCGAGCTTAAAGTTCATTAAGGTTTGGGGATATCTTGCCAAAGTGAAAATCCTAAACGTGAAAATAGATAAGCTAGGTTCAAAAACATATGATGCAATGTTCATTGGTTATGCACAAAATAGTAGAGCATATCGGTTTTTAGTAATTGGGTAAGATCGGCAAGATTATGCACCTAATACTATTAAGGAGTCCGATGATGCAACATTCTTTGAGAATGTATTTCCTATGAAGGAAAAGAGTAAAGCTGTAGTGCATAAAGAAGATGGTTCATCATCTTCTATTCCAAGAATTGAAGATTCGGATACCAATGTAGAGGTTAGGAGATCTAAAAGAACCAGAATAGAGAAGAATTATGGAGATGACTTTTATACTTACATGGTGGAGAATGAGGATCCTTTGACATTTAGTGAGGCTATGTCATCTAGTGAATATCCTTTATGGAAGGAAGCGGTACAGAGTGAGATGGATTCAATTCTTGCACATGGGACGTGGGTTCTAATGAATCTACCTCCAGGGTTTAAACCCATTTGGTGCAAGTGGATTTTTAAAAGAAAATATTATCCTGATGGATCCATTGAAAAGTACAAAGCTAGATTAGTGGCTAAAGGGTATAGTCAAAAGGAAGGTCAAGATTTCTTTGACACGTATTCTCCTGTGACCATGATAACTACAATTAGAATGCTTATTGCATTGACAACTCATTATAACCTTGAGATCCATCAAATGGATGTCAAAACAGTATTTTTAAATGGTGAATTGGAGGAGGAAATCTATATGGAGCAGCCTGAAGGTTTTGTAGTTCCTGGTCAAGAAAGAAAAGTATGTAAGTTAGTGAGATCTCTCTATGGGTTAAAACAGGCTCCTAAACAATGACATCAAAAGTTTGATGATGTTCTTATTTCAAATAATTTTATTGTGTGTACTTCTGATAAATGCTTGTATTGGAAGTCCTTTAATTGTTCATTTGTAATGCTATATATGTTTATATGTTGATGATATCTTGATTTTTGGTAATAATTTGGATCATATCAATAAGGTTAAGGGTTTCCTTAATGAGAATTTTGATATGAAAGACTTGGGTCTTGCCAAAGTCATACTGGGCTTAAAGATTGATAGGACTTCTAATGGAATAGTTGTGAGTCAATCACACTATGTGGAAAAGATTCTAAAGAAGTATGGTTACTTCGATAAAAAACCTGTCAGTACGCCGTATGATTCAAGTGTAAGACTAAAGAAAAATCTTGGGGAAAGTGTGTCACAACTTAGACATTCACAGCTGATAGGAAGCTTGAGTTATCTGGCAAACTGCAGTAGACCAGATATATCCTATGCTGTGGGAAGACTAAGTAGATACACTAAGAACCCTAATGAGTCTCATTGGATTGCCATTGAGAGAGTGTTCAGATATTTGAAGGGAAGTGTAAATTTCGGTTTACATTATTCCGGGTTCCCTGCTGTATTAGAAGGATACAGTGATGATAATTGGGTATCAGATTCTGATGAAACAAAGGCCACGAGTGGTTATGTATTTATACTTGGTGGTGGGGCAGTTGCATGGAAATATTCCAAGCAAACTGTGATAACAAGATCTACTATGGATGCTGAATTAGTAGCTCTTGATAAAACTGGAGGAATGGCGGAATGGCTTAGGGATCTATTAATAGATATACCCTGGTTGAATAAGCCAATTCCTGGAATTTTGATTCACTGTGATAGCCAATCAGCTCTTGATAAGGTTAAGAGTAAGAATCATAATAAGAGGTCCTCTAGGCATATTGAACTAAGGTATAAAATCTTGCGCAAGTTGACTACATCGGGAGTCATTACCTTAAGTTTCATACGATCAGTGGATAACTTGGCTGATTCGTTTACTAAAGGGTTGTCGGCAGGACAAGTCTTTAACTCATCTAGGGGAATGGGGCTTAAAGCCTATGATTTAAGTCATCGTTAGTAGCAACCCAATCTCTCTGAGTGGAGATCCCACGACGAAGATTCAATGGATAACAACAAGCTAATGCGTGACTTGCAGAGCACTATTAAAATAAATGTATGCTCGTTCCCGTGTGATGATGAGAGTGCTCTACTGCATATGAAACAGGATGACGAAAGTCTTAATGAGGTCATGGCTTAAAAAGCAGGGTATTGTTATGCAGATTACCCTTGGAGACTGTCACCTATATGAGTGCCACTGAGGTCACAGTTAAAGAGAACGAGGGCTTGTTCCCTAATGTGCAACTCATGAAAAGATACAAGGCGCATGGCCGTAAAGCGCTACCCCGAATGATCTCGAAAAGGGAGTTACTCTAACTGTTAGGTTTGTCAAAGCTCTTGCTCTAAGGTTCAAGTTCAAGACTTAGTTCACTTCGAACTTGTGAGAGTAGCGGCTTACCAAACTAGGTGTAGGTTCAAACCCTCAAGGTACCTATCGCCGAAAACTTAGAGTATTGTTGCTCAATGTCTCAATCATGTGTCGTATGCATTTTAGTGTGTAGACTGGTTTAATATCAAGTCATGGTGGGGATTGTTGAAATTTGACTTGAAATTAAACAAATTAATTAAAAATTACTGCGATCGATCGGCAAAGTAACGCGATCGATCGTTTTCAAAACGATCGATCGTAGTTACTGGAATTTTAGGATTTGTTTACCGAGATAAAACGATCGATCGTGTTTTTAGGCTAAATAAGGCGATCGATCGCAAAGCGATCGATCGGCTTATAAAACGATCGATCGGCTAAGCGGTTAGAGCGAGTAAATAGTCGTTTCTCTGCGGAAACGTGCGTCTCTTCTTCCAGAAAATGCCCAACAGCGTTCTTCTATATATAGAGAGCGGTTTTTTTGCAGAAAAGGGTTACAGACAACAAAGAAAAACTTGTTCTTCTTCACTCTTAATTCATCATCCATCATTGAGCAATAGAGTCTCCTCTGATCGAGATCCAGTCAGTTTGATTTGAAGTGCAACTTTAAACTGACGGTGTGGTTCGTTGTATCTCGGGAACGTAACACTATTTATTCGCATGTGCACGGAGGGCGGCGTATCTGTTTCAAGGACAACGCATAGCGTGCCTCGAACCTGGTGCTAATTCTTATACTCATTCTAGTATTTCATGTGTATATTTGTCAATTTATGTGCATAATTTGGTAGTATTTTAGCCCTCTTTTATGTGACAATCCCAACAACTTGTCTTCGAAACCTCAAGCGTTAGATCTAATTTAGACAGTTCTTCACTTTAAAACTAGTACCCGTCATCTCTTTAGTAACAAATCAATGCCTTGGATCATCTCTGCTCTTGATTTAAGCCTTTTCATGAATTTGAGCTTTAAAAACCTATTTTTGCTTTTCTAATCATAGGATCTTCAATCTCTTCACAAAAGCCTCGTTTATCATGTTTCAATTCGACGATTCGCAACTCAAGCTCTTGAAATCCTAGCATACTCCACTTTGGTCATTCTACAACTCGCACTTTTGGAATCTACATAAGTAAAATTAAGCCCAAATTTAGACGCACATAAAATATAATTCAATTGAAATAAATAGCACATCTAAAATAATAATTTAGAGTAAATTAATTATAAACCTCCTAATTCTTTGTTTAACCTAAATAATTACCAATTAACTTAAATAACTTATAATTAGGACTAGAACTGCCAATTACCACACATCGAAACTTGTCCATTTGTTGCACATAGTATCAACACCAACTCAAGTCCACTCCTTATCCAACCTCAAATTCCATATATTGGGTTTTAGTTTGGGTTGATGGACCTAAATTAATTTAGTGGTTAAGCCCACTATTCAAATTCCCATCTAAGGCCCATCTTAGACCCATATTTATTATCTGATTGAAATAGAATTGATTGGAATTTTATTTTCATTAAATTTTATTATTTTGTTAAGTTAATTGGGAAATGAAATGAAATCTCTAAGATGAAAGATTTCTTTAATCCCATATAGGAAACACACATGGGTGTGATAGGGTATATATGAAGAAGGTTTCGTCCTCTTTCTATATGATGTAGACTGTAGTCTACATGAGAATCCATAGAGGAATACATCTATAACTAAGAAAGTAAAACACATAAAATAAACTAAAACTTCATTGATCTTTTGATTCTTGGGTAATCAATTAGGGAAGACCTCTTACATATTTATAGGCTCTTAAGCCATTATCCTAATTGAAATAGGATAAACTTTAAACTATAGTCCTAATTAACATAGTCCTAGGAAAACTAATCATAATCCTAATTAGAATAGAATCATAACATTCTACCAACGCTTCTGCATCACCTCGTCCTCAAAGTGCTCTTGTCTTTTGGCATCGAAGGCGAGAATTCTATGGCGGAACCACCAATGTTCTTGTAGACGAGTCGTGAAGAGTCCAATTTTGAAGAAAGCTCTGGATCAGGAAACAAACCACACAATATATGGCCCTTCGATTTTTTTTTTTGAAAAAAGACTGAACCCGTTTTTTTAAACTAGCCCCAGAGAGTTGTTTAACCATCCCGGTCCACTTGTGGACCAACCCGACAAAAGACCAGTCATGCTGTCGTCTTCCTCAAACATAAATAGATGGGTGTGTCGACCCATGTGAGCGAGCGGTTGTGAGGGAAGACGCATGTACAGCGGCAAAGGCGGCTAGAAATACAGTGGCGACAGCAGAGGAGACAGTGCGATGGTGGCGTGAACGACTGCGGCAGACAAGTGGAGGTTCCATGCGGCGGCAATGAAGGGAGGTGAAGCGCAGTCGTCAGAGACAAGCTGGGCAGCCAAAAGGTGGGGGGCTTCGGTGACAGTGGAGGCAAATCCGGCCGGACAGAGGGTGGATGGGTCGAAAAGGCGCGATCTTGGCAATGAGGGTGACGCGGCAATGGATCTGGTGGTCGTCGCAGCTCGAGGTGGTGTGGCATCGCGGCCGAAAGAAGCTGCCAACGCCCGACTTGCAGCAGTTTTGGAGGCGAAGCAGCGCCAAGTGGAGATGGTGCAAGCGGGCACGACGGTGGCGGCGGGTTCAATGGCAAAGACCACAACTTTGGGAGAGGAGGTTGCGAATCAGGCCCTGAACACGGTGGCGATGTACCTGGGTAGTGATGCGAATCTCGTTCCCGTTGATAGCTGTCTCGGGCCACAGTTTCTCAATCCTCTTGGGGGGTGGGGGGTTCATGGCAGCAATCGGCCACCCTTGCACACGTACAAAACATGTTCAAATCTGCCCACGCTCTTTAAAGTTGTTCAAGCACCAATTGAAGTGAATTCCTTGTCGATTAGAATTGAATTCTCGTGTCCATTGTGTGTTTTCATGTAGAAAATATCTATATATATTAGGGGTGTAAACAGTGTCCAAATAACCGTGTCCGTCGATCCGTCTGTCCGTTTTACTGTACAAACAGACATAAAAATCTGTCCGTCATGGACACGGACAACTTTGGTGGTCCAGCAGATGAGTAGGTGCGGCTACGGACAGGGTGCATCCGCGTCTAGAGCCGTCCGTATCCGTGACAATTTTTAAGGTAAATGATTCGTGTCCATAACGGATACATGTGGACGAACACATAGGGATGTCCGCACGGATGGTGGACAGACATATATCTAGTTCTAATGTGAGCGGACCGCTGTGGACATAGCTTGTCCGCATCCGTATCTGTCCGTTTACACCCATAATATATATGTCCCGGCAGCCTCCATGATTCAAATAGTCCCTTATTCTAAAATATTGTATACATTTGAGAAAATTATTATTTTTATTAAACCATATGGCCCACAAGAAAGTCACGTAACTTCCTCTCCTCGATATCCCGTGCCACTCGTCTTCAGCTTCTGCTTTGGTTATGTGAGCTCAGTAGGATGACAAGGACATGCCGAATCCTGCAAAGATCCCGCCGCATCTCACCCGCTTTTTGATCCGATCATCGTCTCCAGCAGCTACACGATGGTAGTGGGGGATGCCGGTAGTGGACTTGGCCTCTCGTTGCGGCTCGACTTTGCAGAGAGTGCAGTCGCCGAAGCTAGTCGAGATCCGCTCAAGAAAGTTGTCAAAGAAGCTCCGGCTACCGTAGCCTACGAAGTCGGACTGGGAAACCTTCCACCTGAAGGACCAAGCCGATGAGACATGGCTCCCATTGTTTGGGCTCTCACAACCATTCTCTGCAGTTGCCGCCATTGCATGCGCTCTCACAGTCCCGTCCACCGGTGCCTTATCAACTCCCTCAATAGCGACGCAACGGGGGGAGAGGTGGAGGAAGGACCAAAATCCCTGACGGCGAGGGCTGGCGCCAGAGGCGGGATCGGACAAGCACCTGGTGATGGTACGTGACAGAGAGGTTGTGCTTGAGGGTGAGGGCAATGGCACCAACGGACAAGGAGTACATGACCTTCTTCTGCTTGTGGGAGAGGAAATGTGGGATTTTGGATCGACCCGGATGGGTATGATGGTGGTGGTGGTGGGCGGATGAGGAGAAAGAGTCGGAGTGGGTGGGGTAGGAGGAGGAAGAGTTGGGGGCGACAAGACGAGCTTGCCGAGGCATTCTTGGAGGTAGAAGGTGCAGATGCTGCCTACGGGGTTGTAAGGGTACTGCTCCGTGCACTCCATATGACAATGAGCTTCACCCATTAATGATGCTTTCCCATCTTACGGATAAGAAGAGGGAAAGGGGAAGTCACGTAATTAGGCCAAATGTACATAATATTTTGAAATAGTGATAATTTTTAAATATATATAGTATTTTGGAATGGAGGGAGTATGAGTCAAGCCGCTGTACCAAATTATTTTTCTCTAAACTATCCAATTCATACTTACATTTGAGTAAATCTAAGTTGGGCCCAACTTGTCTCGACACCGGCTATATTCCACGTAAAACATATGACATCACAACCAGTGGAGACGCTGCTGTGTAATTCAAGTGCACAGCAAATTCAATTCTGAAATAATTAGCGAAAAAAAATTCATTTCTGAACTCTGAACTCTGAAGTTATGGATGTTCTTCTTCAGAACAACGTCATGCTGTTCTACCCAAGTTCCAGAGGATGACAAGCACACTAGGCCTTCTGGGCAGGCCCACTTTTTTGGCAACAAGGGACAAGCCCATTTGGTGCAACTGAGGCCTGATCTAAAAAGTATTGAGTTCTCTGTTTCCACCTTTTCTGGAGAAAATTGTAACCTAAAGGAAAAGTTGGATCTAAGCCCATTTTAGGTCACGCAAGTACAATTCTGTGTGTATTTCCGGAGTGGGCTTAACAATCCTAAATGAATTAAGTAATCGTTTCTTGTAGATGATATGGAAACACCCATTACCTATCTGTGTTTGTTAATTCAATTTGATCTCAGTCATTCCAACTCCCGTTTTGATAAACCTCAAGGAGACGAATGCAGTGCCAGGAAGAATGCTGAATTTGCCATATAGAACTTGCTATACATTGAGCAATGGCCGGAGGAGACTTATCCATGACAAGCAAAACTTATGGCATCACTACATAACAAATAGAAAAACAATCAATTTGAAGGCCTGCGCCAAACCTAGCATAGACTCCTCCCTCCGTCCAATATTACTTATCTGCGAAGCTAATTATAGACTTATAGTCAGTGTTCGGAAATTTCTAGTGCAATTCAAAACCAAGCAAGTAACTAAAATGTAAAAAGTTGAAACCCATAAAAATGGGATGGACAAATTAGGTGAAGAGCAGAGAAATCGTTGAATTGGCAATCACACTTAAACCCTTTACATGAATGCATTTTAACTATCAAAATAGAAACTACAACCAAAGTCTAGAACTGCCACAATGGATTGCCATTAGAAGAGGGAAATATTTAAAAGGGGAGTGGATGTCATACTAATGTCACATGGGTGTAAATCCAACGTGGCATGCCAGTAGCGCTGTATATATAGTTTCTCTTTAATTAGCCTCACAAGACAGCTGACGAGTTCATGGATCTCATTCAATACAAACCCCACGTCAAAGAGTCGAGACACAGTTAAAAACGAAAACGTGATGCGGATTGCGGCATGAAGCAGCGAAGGCAAACATCACTTTTCCCATGTTTGTCTTTATGGATGAACCTTGCCTTTCTCTGCTGGGAAAGCCCTGAACTTGTGCCCTTCTTTCCCTTTCTCCGTGTCCCATGCGTGTGACCAAAAGACAATGACATAAACACCTCTTAAAGATAGGGTATACTAAATTACTAATAGGAAAGTGGAGGTAGCCTTCCTTCCAAACCATCAATAGTCCAAGAACTCCCAAGGGCATTCAATACTCTAACTGAGCTTATGGATAATGTAGGACCCTCCCTTAGGATAAGCCAGCTCAAAAATCTTAATGTATAAGTAATAGATTCAGCATGTGAGAACCCGACCAAGGGTGGCTGATGCTTAACTTTATAGCGCTTGTATCTATTTGTGCGAAGAGATAGACCTGATCATCATTTTTAGGTTCAACAGTCAAAGATATGAAGGCTTTCTAGTTGCACAATTTGGTCTTGCTAAGAGTGGTTTGGATTGTCTTTTTGTTCTTTCTTATAGTTGTAATGGTAATATAGCCTTAATCGCAATTAGTACACAGCTGCCCCTGGTAAGGAAATGTGCACAAAATTAACGGAAATTGACTCAAATAGATTATAAGAAAATTACACCCCCCCCCCCCCCCCCCCCCCCCCCCCCCCCGCGTTACAATTAAGGGAAGTAATCATCAGTCAAACTGTCAAAGCCAGTTCTGGCTAATAATCTAGTCCAAGTCCCGTAAAGCTGTAAAGGAAGATGAAAAGATGTGCACTAAATTAAGTCGTTTAATGATTTTCATTAATCTATTGGCTTAGATTACACTAACTAAAAGAAGTCACACTCAGCCAAAAAAAATCCAAAATTTCAGAAAAAATCAACTAAAAATGACTCCAGAATGCCATGTCAGTATTAAAATCCATGGCATCCCAGTCGGAGCTTGCCGGCGGAGGTAGCAGCAGTGCTTCCGCCAAGTCCTCCAGCGACGCCGGCATGCCGAACGCCTTCTCATCGTCCCAAAACAATTCAATTGCCGCCTCTTCCTCCTTAGGTACTGTCGATGACATTGAATTCTCGGCCTCACTTTCCACCTCCGGCGTCGGCAAAAACATCTCCGCCGCCTCGGCCGCAGCCCTCCGAATATCCTCCGCATCACCTGTATCTGGTATGGGCAGCATCCACGCCGAGTCCGCAAAATTCAAACACGCCGACCTCCCTCTTAGTGCCATGGCGGCAACATCATGAGCCCGTGCCGCCATCTCCGCCGTCGGATAGGTGCCAAGCCATATCCGATTCTTCTTGTTAGGCTCCCGAACCTCACAAACCCACTTACATCCATTCCGGCGCCGCACTCCGCGGTATACAGGGTGGCGGGTCTCACGAAACTTCTTCCGGCCGGCGCGCTTCTTCGGGCAGTTAGAGGCTAGTTTGGCGCAGTAGAGCAGCTCCTGCGATGAAGTCGAGGGCGATATGGCTTCGGCCCGAGAGGGGCAATTGGAGTCGCTGCTGAGAGTGTCCATGTTAATTGAGCTAGTAGACAGGAGAGTGGTGGGAAGTTAAGGGAGTTGGGATTTGAATATATAGGGATTGAGCTTACGGATAATGCCTCCCCCTTGCTTCCTGAAAGGAGGAGGCATGGGAATGGACGCGGAGGTGAGTTGTCGTCTGCTGTGTCCCAAAAGCGTGGGCAAAGCGAAGGGACTTTCGTATAGTTGGCAGTGATGAGTGAGGGCCAGCCTTTGTTTGGCATGGATTGGTACTTATTTTTTAGCCTTGAACTGGAATCGAAGAAGGTTCCTATGAGGGTCGTATGCCTACATCATGTGTGATGTGTCTAACAGTCCAAGTATATCCTCTTGGGCGAAGTCAAAGTTGTTTTCACCAGTATTCATTTGACTTACGGCAGATAATTAAACCACCCATTTCATATGAAGTATTCAATTTTGTTTTGTCAAAATGAACTAAAAAATTAGTTTGTCGAAATAGAACACTTAACCCTTAGAAAATAGGGCACTTAATATGGATAGAGGAAGTAATATATAACACACTAGCAAAACTAGTGAAAGAAAAAATAAAAGGAAAACTAGGACTGCTAAACCGTCGTTGGTTTGATGGTTAATGAGCTGCGTCATAAGGCGTGATGAAAGAGGCCAACAAATTAAGAAGAAAGCCAGCCAAAAGAAAATAATATCCTGTTTGATTTATCTATGCTGGTGAGCGGTAATGGAAACGTGACTGAGTATGGTGTTGAAAAATTGTATGTATAATTAAGAGGGATTACGCTTTACCCATTTGTGTTGAATTATATTCCAATTGAACCTGAAATTGCAAATCAAAATCAAATCGTCCGAGGCACAGTGATTTGGCACTACTGACTTCGAAACAGATATTGCCCATCTTCGTGCATAGGCTTTCTTTGGCAATCTGTCCCCAAGATACAACAGACTGGTTGACGAGCAGTGCACTCCAACAAATGAGACCCGAACTCAGAGAAAAGTAATTATTGCATTTGCGGAAGAAGAATCATAGAAGGAAAAGGAGAGAATTCCATAACGAATTGTGTTCTATCTATATTATTTCTAGTTTAAGGTAGCGATTTATATTAACCAGAATCCAACGGACTCCTTTCACTGATGGAAACGAACGGGCACCTTTTCACAAAAGGAGTTGAATGAACACTCATCCACAACGGTAAATAAATGGGTTTAATTGGCCATTGTCCATCCAATTATCCGCCTCACTGTTAGATCATAATCAACGACTCTTAATCTCCAAAAATAATTAGCCATTTGATAAAAAAATCAAAAGCTTTATATGCGAGTACTAAGTGCGCCATTAAAGTGCTACAATGTGCCCATTCACCCACGCCTCGTGCGCGCATGCGTGTGTAAAACTTTAGGTGCACTTACGAATGTGTACACCTTCGTTTTGGGAGAGTCTCTATGCCCATAAGATATACTATTATGATCCTATTCTAATTAGGATTATGATTAGTTTTCCTAGGATTATGTCAATTAGGATTAATACTCCTATGTCAATTAGGACTATAATTTAGAGTTTATTCTATGTCAATTAGGATTATGGCTTAAGAGCCTATAAATATATAAGGGGTATTCCCTAATTGACTACCCAATAATCAAAAGATCAATGAAGTTTTAGTTTATTTTATGTGTTTTACTTTCTTAACTATAGATGTATTACTCTATTGATTCTCATGTAAACTACGGTCTACATCATTGGTATCGGAGCAGTCGACCCTCCACTCCCACCCAACCCACCCCTGTTGTCGCACTCCCACATGAGATTTCCCATATTATCCAATTGGAAGCTAAATTCGAGGGGAAATTTACCAATTTGAAGAATTTGATCGCGGAGCGTCAACAGACGACCAATCGCTGCTTTGAGGAGCTCCTGCATCGTCTGTTTGTGTCGACTCCTCCTCCGAGATTCAGCGCCTATCCGACCATGTTTTCGCCTCCGTCTTTCCCTGCCAGCATGTTATTGTCGTTGTCCAGCATGTCGCTTTGGAGGGGCATAGCGCAATCAGGAATCTTCGCAGCAGACTCAGCCCCGGCCAGCACGAGGTTCCACATGATACTTAATGAAATTATAAGACTAGTTATCCTAATTCTAATTATTTTAAGGGTATGGAAGTTATAACCACTTCATGGACGTGGTTACTTAAGTATAAATAAAGAAGTTGGTCCTCTCTCCGACCACCGATTGATTAACCAAACGATAGAAATTCCATCAAAATAAGGAGATCGTCAGAAAGATTAGGGCAAGGGAGAGAAACCTCTCCTCATCGATTTTGCAATGGATTCAGGTACGTTCTATTTCATTATGATGATGTTGTACAAATTAATGCTTACAATTGGTATCGGAGTCAACGACCGAACTGCTTGTCTGATACCGACCGATGGGGCGTAGATCTCATGGTGGTGGCAAATCAGCCATCTACCTTTTAGTTCGCCACCATGGTTGACCCGGATGCTGCTGATTTCACGGCATGCCGGCGACCGCTGTCATGACAGAAGATAAAAGGACGGCCTTTTGGCCGCCGCCATCCTTGCCGTAAAAAGAACGGGTGGCCCTTTCAGTCACTAGAGTAGCGCCCTGTGGCGGCAACGTGCCGTGAACGACGCTTATGATGCCGTCGCACGCCGATCACCGTCACCACCACGGTTGTGCCGGATAAAAAAACCTTTTATGGCTGTTGGCTACATCCCCATAAAAGGAGAAGAAAGAGTGGCCGCCACGAGTCCCAATCGCAGTCCCGAAGATGGCAGAGAACTGGAAAGGAGGTGGCGGCACTCGATTGATGTCGCCGCCATCTATGGGGTCGATGCTGGCAATTGCAGAAAGAGAAAGCAGAGGCCTTTTGGCCGGTGAAGGAGAAAGAAGAGGCAGAGAAGGGGATTCGCGTTGACGAAGCAAGTTGCGAACTTTATGCTCCCAGTCGCGTTGCCGCACCCCCTGAAGCCTTTGTCGGTGCTCCACTCATCCTGCCCCCCAAAGTCAGATCATGTGGACACATGATCCAATGGCTTCTATCATGCACTTGCACATGCTTTGAACACGTTCTCTAAAACATGGTCTTCTCATTTTTCTTGATTCTTATTTTTTTCAGTGGTAAGTAATTCAATTCGCTTCCCCACTGTGGTCAATACCGTTTCTAAAGACTACTTTCCAGATCGTACTGAAAGTTGTAGCAAAAAAAAAGGTACTGAAAGATTCCCCAGTTCACTAATCTCAAAAAGCTTCTTTTTGGCATTGCATTGGCCCCTTTTCTCCCACCCCCCTCTGTCCATCCCCTTCCCACCCATAAACCAATCTATCCAACTTCTCCTCCTTTAATGAATATTGTATGATGTTTTCAATTTGATAAAGTAAGCCTTTTCTTGGAATATTGATTCTTTAGATATACTGTAACATTCACTATTTGCTAGCCTTTCACACTTCCCTTTGAGAGCCAACTTTGAGGCAATTTATCAAAAACTCTACCCACCTTTTTTTTGGAATAATTAAGAATTCATTGAAGCATGAGCAGAACTCTATCCACTTATTGTAGATACTAATTTAGGGGTTGTTTGGGGCATGATTAAAAGCAAAACATCCACAGGTTGTGTTTCTACAGTGGATATTTTGCTACACTGTAGCATTCATATTTTTTCCATATCCAGCTGAAACACCTCATGTCGTGTTTCATGCTGGATATGGAAGAAACATAGATGCTACAGTTGATCTGAAAAATCCACTGACCATTGCATTATAATCACGCTGGATATTTGCTTATAATCACGCCCCAAATGGCCCCTTATTCATTGTTTCTGACCATGTTTATCCTAATTAGGGCATATCAAGCATGACATATTGCTAATATATAAGAAAGAAAAAGACTAGCCAAACGTGTGTTGTTGTGCCAAGTTGTGCAACTTGGAAGACTAGAGGAGGTTTTGACATATTACCTGGCCAATGCGGCCAGAATGCTATATTTCCTGGCTATTCCGGTCTTATGCTATATTACCTAGTTTGGGGATATCGTCTTTCCATTTTGCCATCATGAATACTAACCTTAAACCGAACCTCATTTTTCTATATTACTGGTTTTAGATTTCACACTTCAACGAATCATATCTCCTTCATTTTTTATCTGGTTTTGCCTTTTTTTGTTCTTCTTTATTTTTACTTTTATTTATTCTACAGATGATATCATAAGAATAAGAATGTTGAGATGATATCTTATAAAAGATAACAAAATTCACGATAAATATCATATTGTGTTTCAAAATAGTTAAGATATCATCGTGATAAGAAAGAAGAGAAAAAATAAAATAAAATTTTAAAAATAAAAATAGAGAAGAAATGAGAGAGATATTAATCGTTAAAATATGTTCCAAAACCTCGGACTGACTAGAGCTCTTTGATTGATGAACCTAGACATGATAATCAGGGCAACCTATATATCAGTACTAGACATTGAGGGACCAGCCACCGTTAGTCGGGGTCCCACCTCCTGGTTCCCATTACTTACGCAGGAAGATACTTCGGCAGCTAGCTTATCCTACCAAGCAAGGGGTCCCACCTTATCCATGCATGAGCTCAGTAGCACACCAAAAGCCCAGACTTTCCTCTTGGGGCATTGAAGAGGTTTTCATATCATTGTCTTTGTGGCCACACGGTTGAGACACGGAGATAGGGAGAGAAGAGGAGAGAGGGAGATCGCTGAGAGCTAGTGACCTTCCACTGTACTGTGTGTGAAAGTGATATTTCCTTTCATGTTTGTCTTTGCTGCTGCCTTCTTGTTACATGGCATTAATGCAGGCATATATCCCATGCCCTATAGGGGAGGAGCTGACCCTTCTGGTATGTTTACTTCAAAACTCGAGTATTTGGACGTCTTGGCCTCTAGGAGGTGCAAATGCAATGAACTAGCAATAATTCCGTAAAGTTTGTATAAAAAATAATTCCATAAAGTTGGTTGTGGACCAGTTTGTGGCTTAGACCTTATTTACCTATTCTTTTGGGTACGATAAACCTTATTTAATTTTGGTCAAATTATAGTTTCTGTGAATGATTCTAATTATCTGTATTCTTCTCCCAGTTATAGTAATATATCGACACAATTATATTCTATAAAAACATAATTATATTCTAAAAAAAATTAAATATGTCTATATTTAAAAAGATTGTCATGATTAATTACACAAGATCCGGCCAATTAACCAGTATCACGCCCATGAATTTCTAACCTTGATCAGAGTGCGGAAGCCAGCCATAAAGCCAATAATCTTGAGGTCAAAACCTCAGGCATGCGACCGAATAATCGTTTACCACCATCAATTACACCATCTCTAAAGGATGAATATTATGGGATATGTTAGTGCGACCTAGAGTCTAATCGTCTTTGGTTTCAAATTATAGCTTGGTGTCAGTTTGAGTTTCCAGTTGGAGACCAAACATTCCAAACCATTCTCTTAATGTAAATTCAATCTTGTAAGTTATAAATTCTATATGCCATAGATGTTCCTATCTAGGGCTATGCATAAAGCATGCTGTTTAAATTATGGTTGAAATTTATTCGATACTCCAATGGTGAGCCATCTATTGTTCAAGATGCTAGAATCTCAGTTGTATCCTTGTGAGGAATCATATTCTATTGAGAGATATTGATGATTATTATACTCCTAGAGTGAGTCCATGCCGGTAAAGAATACCCTGAAATCTCAGAGTTTGCGACCTCTGCACTTCTTGTTACATCGTTCAGTTGATATGAATCTATCCCTCTGATGAACCAAGAATAATTACTCATTATTTGAATAGTAGTATTTAGTTATCTATTCAATTCTTTTTACTTGTAATTGTAGTATTACAAGGTCGATCCACAGAGATTGACTAGTGTGATTAAGAAATCAGTTTAAAGTAGCAAACGAAAAAAATCAAGAGTAAAGTAGAGTAGAGAATTCAACAAAATAAAACACTAAGACATCAAGGTAGGTCATTGTAATGTCTAATGAGGTACTTTATGTATCAACGTTTCTCAATTAGAGGCGAAGGAAGATTCTCCCTAATTGGATAATATGAACATTAAGAATAAACAACAAAAGGATCACTTTGGTTAAAAGAAGGATTATAATATTTAAATATTTAAGAATTCTATGTATCAAAATCACAAATAACAAAGAAGCGAGAGATAAACAATAAAACATCACTTCAAATATCCAACACATAATTATAGCCCAATAAATAACATGAAAAGAACTTCATTAAAGTATCACAAATCCCTCCCTCTCGCCTTAGCTAGGGGCTTAGCCAGCCATTATAATAAAATAAAACTTACAAAGGGAAAAAACAATGAAGAAAAGTTAAAAAGAGAGAGATGTGGTTGTCCTTAGAAGAGGTAGAGAATTTGATGCCTTGAAGAAGAGCTCGGGTATTGCTTATATAGTGGTTGAAACAGATTAGCAATGGAAAGGCTCCAATCAGATTTTCTATTATTACTCCATGATTGAGTCCTGATTGATTTTAAGCATCACTAATTGATTTTGGCCTGCTTCCAATCAAATAATGTTGCCTTTTCTTCTTCCAATCACAGCTCTTTATGGTCATTTCTTGATTGCCAGAATTTTCTCATAGTTGATTGTCAATGATTAGCTTATAGTTGATTGCCACTGATTGCCTTGATTAGCTCATAATTAATTACCACTGATTGATCTTCACAATCTTTCAAGTACGGGCTTTAGAGCTTCCAGATTCACAAGTCGGCTCATCAAAGAACTACCTACAACACACAATGGACCTACATAAATTGATATCAAATTCACAACACTAGATCCATAGATATAAATGGCTAATTTATTTCTGCACATTTAAAGCCCAAATAACACTGAATGTCACATGTTAATGCCTTAACTTAACAAATACCTTTTTTCCTAAAACTCTTCTTAGCCATTAACTAACTGCAAAATAACATCACAAACATGGAGTTCAAAACATCTTAAATTAATATAATTTGAGCACATCACCCTCCACTAGAGACCTTGTGAGGATCTCTCCGAGGTGGATTCATAGTATGCTCAGAGAGCCATTGCTAGGTCTTGTGAGATCTCTGATTAATGATGAACCCTTGTAGTTCAGCCGATGAAGGAATACGTACGTTTAAATTGTATGACATTACGAAAGGTCTACAGTCTCCGCCCATTGTGTCCGTAAACACTAATGGGGCCAGCATCCTAGATGCATGGCCGGGTTCCGAAGGGAGAACCTCTAGGGTGGTTTTGGTAATCAGCCACTTGCGAGTGGTAAGTCAACGAGTAGAAATTAGAAACTCCTTGCACTTTGGATGCCTGGAGCTATTAGTAAATCGACTATATTTTCCCTACATTTTTTATGTTCGGAGTCTTATCTATGGTAAATTCTCTCCTTACACTTGTGATTGTTTGGAATCATTGAAATTTGATATTTTCCCTATACTTGCGAGTTAGGTTTGTTATTTGACTTTTCTACTCAGGTAAAGTGAACCTTGAGACCATTCCTGCAATTGTTGAATATTTCTGTTTCTATTGATTACAACCTTCATCTTGCTATTTGTTGTTTCTCTGGTGGGGTTTTTACATCCTACTGAGTATCTCGATGAAGTACTCATGCATCTCTGATGCAGGCATGAAAAAGAATTGAGTTGGGAAGATTGCAGTGCAGGAAGGTGATGCTGATGCTTTAAAGAGAATCAAGAGAAATTTCAATTGCTAGTTATTTTGATAAACTTTATGATTTGTTGGCCTATGTGTGCCATACACTGGATATTTTATTTTGTTGACTATTTTAAATTGATCGGTTGTAATAAATTTAAGTAGGAGCATTTCATTTTAATTGATGATGTTTATTGGAGACTGTATAACTGAATTTTTGAATGGTCGATTATACATCCTTTGGAGATGGTGTAATTAACGGTGGTAAACGACTGTTCAGTCCCAACCAACCGCTGATAATGACCCTTGTCTGTTGGAGCTTGAACTGAATAAACTTCGAGCACATGATTCATTTATATGGCCATTTCTACTAGTTTGCATGCAAACATTCCAGTTTCATTTAAAAGATCTAGCACATATATTTCCGTTGTTAAAGGAAAATCCCGTGTTTCAATTGTCACGTCCCAAAATTCTCGGCTTCATCAGAGTGCAGAAGTCGTTAAGATAATGAATATATAAGGAAGGTAGAAGTTTTGGAACGTGACTTGAAATGAAACTTACTAATAAAATGAAATAAAAGATATATATATATATATATAGTACTAATGTGACTCTAGTAATTAAAAGTTAGGCCCACATGCCAAACATAATTACAAGTTCAATTCCAGACTAAAATTAAAGTAAATCTCTTCTATTGCAGGCTATGAGTTCCTTCACTTTCTGCAACTTTTCCACGATCAATCCTTATCACACGATGCATGAGTATTCCGAAGAAATACATAGTAGGATGCAAAAACCACAACAGAATAGGGATACTGAAGATATGACAAAAAATAAGTTCAAATAGGATAATAAACTGAACATAACAATTCTATTTTTGGAAATTCATCATTCACCAAGATTCAAAGACAACTATTTCTGCTATCAATCATCACCACTCGCAAGTGGTATTTACTCGATTACCCTAGAGGTTCTCGTGCAGGAACCTGGTCATGTGCCTACGATACAAGTCCCATCAGTGCTCACGAACACCTACCCCACATCTCCAAAGAATTAGTAGAGTCTTGTCATTCTTTCCTGGAGTTCAAACGTTAATTGTAACTTTCAAAGTTGGTAAACTGCAAAGATTTCACTCTTGGCAAGTCCTATCATCTTTTTTTTGACCAATTTTTTTAGCATGTACTACATGTTTTCTTTTGACAGGAAGCAAACTATCCCCTCACTAGGCAGAGATGTTGGAACTCATAGGAGCATTTTGTTTTAAAGCAATTATTGAAATTTAAGAATATTAAGATGCATGGATTTATCACATGTGGGACAATCCCTCTAAGACTCACACTCTATAAAATTTGGCAAGTTGTGAGGTGAAAACTGAAATGATGAGGAATGTGCTTGAAAGGTGTACAATCCTTCATCTTTGAACCGGTCTATTTTAATATTACTTATCGGTTATTGTGTGGTTTAAGTGTTTTTCGATTTAACTCGGTTGTTTTCGAAAATAAATGAGTTTACGAAAGTTTTAATCAAAACTAATTTCACAATCATGAGTTTCAAGTGATTTTTGGATCAAACCTGTATTTTTGGGATTTTTTTGATTTTTTCACAAATTTTTTGAAAATTAGGGTTTGACCCTACGGGCCCCGCCGTCGAAAATTAGGTTTTTATGACCAAAATGCCCCAGAAATTAAAGAAAGTAATTATAAAAATTTTTAGAATTTTTTGGACTTAATTTCAGATTAAAATAGCCAAATTTTCTAATTTTAGCCAAAAACACTATTTCTACCCCAAATTTTACTTAGGTCTACCCCAATTTTTTCTATAAAAAGAAAGGGTTGTGCAATTTTCCATTTTGGGAATAGGCTTGGCCAGGAGACTTAGGGTGCGTTTGGCAACCGCTTTTGCTTTTTTAAAAAACGGCTTTTTAACAAAATCGCTTTTGTTAATAAAAAGCTAAATCGTAACTCGTATGGTAACGCCCACTCTTAAAACGCTTTTGTCAAAATCCGCCCCTAAATCTTGTTTGGATAGGGCAAATTTTAGAAAAAAAATAAACTGCACTTGTGACGCTTTTACCCCTAATGAGAAAGATTGAATCTTGACCTAAGAAGCACGGATACAAAACAACGACATGGTACGGACACGGCGACACGCCATTTTTTCCAACAAGTAGGATATGACACGGCTAATAAAAAATATTTATTACTCCCTCCATCCAAATTACTATGTATATTTAACAAAAACCTTGTTTTTATTGGGCTTTGACCTTCATATAAAAGTCACGTGACCTAAGGACAGAATGACAACGTGGAAGGGGACGAGCTCTCGGCGAAGGGGACGAGCTAACAGAAGTAGAGAAAAAAAAAGCTCCACGCCAAAAGCAAAAGATGAAGGACATACAGGAATTTCGGGATGCTCGAGGGTAAATGCAGTCATTTTTTCACCCTGAAGGATAATTCAGATCATAAAAGCCGCTTTTGTAAAAAATCTCCTCAGGAGGAGATTTTCTAAAAAGCAGCTTTAGCACCAGTTTTCGAGTAAAAGCCGCTTTTGGCGGCTGAAAATCGCTTTTTCTAAAAACCTGCCTTCCATACAGGATTTTGTACAAAAGCCGCTTTATCTACCTAAAAAGCGGCTTTTGGGAGGCAAAATCTGCCTCCCAAACGCACCCTTAGAGTTTATTCCCCATTAGGCTTGAAAATTAAAGGATTAGAGGTAATTAGCTTAATCTCTTCTTGTTCTTTAGGTCTTTCTTAATCTTGATTTCTCTATTGTTTTAATCCATTTTGAAAACATAAAAACTACTATTTTATATCTCTTCTCCAAGCCCTAATCTTCGGAAATCTTATTTTTATGTTTTCAAAGCTTTAGATCTAAGGTTTTTTTTTATATTCAAGGCTAAATCGTGATTAGCAGTGTATTAACATAAAATCGTATTTTTGGAAGGTGTTGGAGGTGATTGAAAGTTCATTCTCATCAAGTCAAGGTAATGGATTCTTTAATCTCAGCCTTGTGTAGTAAAAATCTCGTTTTGAATGATTTTATTAAAATGGGTTTTTGTACACTTAGTCTCTAA
This sequence comes from Houttuynia cordata, assembly GCA_039654745.1. NCBI lineage: Eukaryota > Viridiplantae > Streptophyta > Magnoliopsida > Piperales > Saururaceae > Houttuynia > Houttuynia cordata. Next base: position 7,910,617 of record CM077511.1, read on the forward strand.
TGGTAAGTTTAATATGTGTTAATCTCATTCCTCTATTTCTTATGATTATATCTTAGAATGATCTAGATTAGTGTTCTGGAAGGTTTGATGGGTTTTTAATGATATTTGATACCTTCGATGAATGTTTGAAAATATATTAATGAGTCTCGGTTTTGAATATTTGAAAATGGAAAAGATGACCCACAATCGATAGGCACTATTCATCGATCGATCGTTTTCTAGGCTTTGCTCTACAGCCCGATTTTCAAATTGTCATAACTTTTTACTCCGAACTCTGAATTATGCCTGGTTAGTGGCGTTGGAAAGATGACTTCTTGAAATTTAACATGAACTTTGAATCAATTCAATCAGAGATCTGTGAACAAAGTTATGAAGATTCAAATATTAGAGTTACTTTCTATCTTATTTCTGCATCTTACTCTTATTTTCCTACAAAAACCAAAAATTAAATTAAAGTACCACTAATTCTAATCAAACATCAACATAAACATAGGTTAAAAGGCTTATGAAATGCATAATTCATGTGTAGGTCATATGGCTTATCAGTAATTGAGGTGATCATGTTATAGTTTATTGTATGGTAAAAGAGTATGCTTGTAGGAGTAAGCCCTCAACTCTATATAGATGGATTTAAGCTTAATGATAGAAATTGTTTTGATTTCGATTTAGAATCGTTATTTTGGAAGGTATTTAAGCATGCAAATATTGCTCAATGAGTTTATGTCAAAGCATGAATCATGTGATTAGAATATGCATGAGTATACACACACATGGGAATCTATTATGAGATTTTAGCTTATTATGCTTTGATTATGATGCATGAGGGGATGGATTGGGAGCACGTTTTATGAGTTGGAACCCACGTAGGATTGCTCACGGATGTATCATGATAGCATGCATCATGTATCGAACTTCATACGTTGTTTAAACGGAATTGATCGATTGTATGCAATATGTGAGATTGTATGCTAGATTAATCGATTGGTGGATTAATCGAAACTTGGTTGGTCCGAAAGGACATGTTTTCGATTTCATTCCTTCGTGGAATAAGTTCACTCCCCGGGTTGAGTTTGATTGAGATATATAGGGGGCGAGGGTGTATTCGCCTTGCGGAGATTTGAGATGTCAAAAACCGGACACTCAGCACCCGGGTGGTAGGCTCTTGTGCACTAGCTACCACGTGTTCTAGTTTCTCTGTATGAGATTCGGGCTCTCCCCCCACCTCAGGAGACTACCCATGGTGAACACACCTGCTCTAGTTTCTCTATGTGAGATTCGGGCATCCTTAGCCAGGATTGTCTAGGGCGAGAAGCACGTTGGGATTAACAACCCCCTTTGTTCCAGTGTAGGAACCGGACCATGATACGCCTTCGTGGCCTTTATTGTGTCTCGCCTTCGTGGCAATATTGTGTTACTCCTTGATGGAGGCATTCACCATTGTGATGATACATGCTTATTGTGTCACGCCTCGAAATCCCATACCTCGATCGGAGTGCGGAAGCCAACCAATGAGATACATTTCGAGGTAGAGATCCCGGGCACGCGACCGAACAGTCGATTTCCCAACTGATTACAATCATCTCAAAAGGATGTGTAACCGATTAAGACCGCAATCAGTGTAATACAATAACAGACATCAATAAATAACATGAAATGAATTTACTTAATAATAATCCATTTAAGAAAATCAAATGAAATAAGCCTATAAGTCTATGGCACACAATTGCCAATAATGTCGTAAGCGTCAATAAAAGCAAAGCAAATAATTAAATAGTCTTTAAACTCTTCTCGGCGCCTGCAATCCACCTATCCACTACTGCACTTCCTGATCTCAATTTTCATTTGCGCCTGCATTAGAGGATGCATGAGTATTTCATAGAAACACGCAATAGGATGTAAAAACCCACTGAATTAAAACAAACAGTATGAATAGAATAAGAATAATAAAGGTTATAGACATTCCACAACATCTGAACTGAACCGAGGTCGGTACACCTGCCAGGTTAGTCAACAACAGTTCCAACTCGCAAGTATAGGAAAACATCAATAAGACTCCAAACAAATATATGTGTAAGGAGAGAATAACAATCATATCAAAGTCTCCAGACATCTAAAGTGAAAGGAGTTACAATTTCTGCTTGCTAACCTAGTCGCTCGCAAGTGACTAAAATAATATACCAAAACCACCCTAGGGGTCCTCTCTTTGAAACCCTGCCATGCATCTAGGATGCTGGCCCCACCAGAGCTTACGGACACGATGGGTGGAGACTGAGGACCTTCCGTAATGTCCACAATCTAACGTAGGTATAGTGCCTCCCTTTGGGCAGTATGGAATAGCAATTTCATAAATATAAGTGACCTCGCAAGATCTAGCAATGGCTTAATTGAGCATACTATGAATCCACCATGGGGAGAGTCTCGCGAGATCTCCAGTGGAAGAAACAATCATGAAATTAATATGAGCAATATCTCAAAGGAATAGAGATCACAACACTCTAAGATCATAAGGTATCTCTTACCAGAATAGACCCTCTCACGGAGTATGGATAGAAGTATCAAAGTCTTTGGTCAACACATAACTCACTCATTGGAGTAGCATAAAATAACAAGACAACCCAAACACTTTGAATAATAACAACTCACCCAAGGAGTACCATACAATCAATACATACCTTTCATGCTCAGCCCTAGATAGGAATTCCTTATACACATTAAAATTTTATAATATAAATATCAGAGATAAGAATCAAAGAACTCTTAGATGATTTCAATTCCAAGTGGAATCGCAAACCAATATCAACGCTTCAAGGTAGATAGTTATAAATCTCTTTGATCAAAGGATTATCTCTCCTAATTAGATTACTTCTAACCCAATTCTTACTATGATATTCCATAAGTATATAGTCAAATTATTGGTGTTAACACGTTAGACATTATCATATCATATTTCATGATGTTATTTGTATACTTAGTTTTCTCTCAGATTCAGCTCACTGCCTCCTGCACAACAGTCCTCTTTCGACGGCTGCTGTGCTCTGTATAGTAACGCTTAACCTCTGAAATTTTTATTGATAATAATCTCGTGAGCTAGTTTCTAACCCCACTGATTTTATATTTTTTTTATTTTATTTGAATTAGTTATGAATTATTTACTACTGATTGTCAGCACATAAATAGTTCTGACCGAGATTAAGACTCTTAATTAAACTTGATTATCTTACTTAATAACACATTATAAATAATAATATATCATTAACAGACCATATACTCCCCTCCTAGACCAATTACAAACCCTAGGATTATCTGGAATTACTAAAGTTCACTCCTTTCTTATGTTCTTTTACATATAACATAGTTTTAACTATTAATACCTCTCAAATAAGACCTTTAATGCAAGACACACCTTAAGGCACAAAACTCAACATGGATCATGATCAACCAAGTAATATCAGAACTTTTAGTCTCTGAAAAATTAATAAAGCATTAGACTTTAGGTGCGAATTCCCATCTAGAAACGGAACATGAATGCACATATGATTATGATGCACTACGCATAGAAATAATGACACAATTCATTCATCTCACAAAAATCCAAACAATACTCTAAGGTACTGAATCAAAATACTTATCAATATCATATAATCAGAAGAGATGAAAGGGGAAAACCATCCTACTTAATTCACCGAAGATTCTGCCTTTTTCCGCGTTGCTCGTCTCCTCCGCTTCCTCCAAAACTCCCTCTCCAAGCTCTTGCAAACTCCCACAAGAAGAAGCCTTAAAGGAGGTGGGTGAACGTGGGAAGGAGAGGGGGAAAGGTCTCTGGATGTTCTAGGGCTAGCACAAGCCAACTCTCTATGGTTTATATAGAGTTGAGGGAGAATCCCTTCTTAAACAAATTTTCTAAATTATGGGCACTTCCCACCAATGAGAAGGCCTCAAGATCCCTCTAGAGACGTGCAAATCAAGTCCAATTGGGATTTGATATCTTTTCCATGCAAATCCACCCCAAAAATAAGCTAGAAATCGCAAAATCGTAATTGGCGATCGATCGGCTATACGGCGATTGATCGTCGTATGCGTTGTTCTACACTACCGCGTTACAGCCGATCGATCACAATTATTGTCGATCGATCGCTTTACCTGAAACAAAACAATCAATAATCACAGTAACTACGATCGATCGTTTTGGTAAGGCGTTGATCGGTTCAATTTGCCGATCGATCATTTCTTATGGCGATCGATCGCAGTCACGCTCAAACAAAATTCAATTTCTCATATCTTTTTACTCTGAACTCCAAATCGCGCATAGTTGGTGGCGTTGGAAAGCTCTTCTCACCAAATTTAATTCCATAGTATAAAACACGACCAAAACAAATATTAAGAGGGTTAAATTTTGGTTTTAAAATACTTACTAATTTTTCGGGTGTTATATATTGCAATGTGATGCATGATTGTACTATGTGTTGGTTACTTTGGACATTGTAGGGTAAATTTATAAGATATGAATGCATGATTGTACCAGGTGATGGTTATATTGGACATGCAGGGTGAATTTATGAGATATGAATGCCTGATCAAGATGAAAGTATGTGAATGAGATATCATTATACGGGATTATGTGTTATAAATGTATAAGATGGAAACATGTCGATGAGATATTATTATGTAGGATTATATGTTATACATGTATGACTAGAAGATAGGATAATCATGTCGATGATAGATCTACTGCTATGTTATAATGCCGTATGATTTTTTATTATTGTTGATGGTAGTTAAAATCATTACTGGGTTTTATACTCATCCCTCTTTCCTTGTTTTGTTTTGGGGCTACGTGGTACGACACGCAGATGGACAAGATCCTCTATTTGTGGAGCGATCGTAGAGAGAGCGGGATTAGGCGTAGAAGCCTTGGACTTTGTCTAGTTTATTGATTTGGAGTTTTTTATTATTGTATGATGAGACTTGTGACCAATATTTGGGGACCCTTTGATTTGAGCCGGTTTCATGGCTCAAGTTTGTAGTTGTGGGTTCAATGACTCGTCGATATATTTTGAGTTAAACTCTACCTTTGTTCCTCTTATTTACTCTTGCTCAAAATTGTTAGCGTAACTCTGTTAATGAGACCGCCCGTATGAGGGGCATAAGTCTTCCACTATATCTCCTTAACGTCACCCCCATGTGCCGGTTCGACTATTAGACCAGATTTGGCTCGGATCGGGCGGTGCCCGGGGCGTGACAAAAGGTCAACATGCTTAGAGAATATAGACATTATCTTGACCAAGAATCTTGTGTTTAGTGAGTGGGAAGGAAAGCCTCAGTTTAAACTGAAGCTCAGAGAAAAGCTTGAAATTTTCCAGAGAGCATCACCAGGTACGAAATTATTTGTCTACTAGAATGAGAGGTGTTCATCGATTTATCAGGACCAAAACATCAAAACCTGTAATGACAGCATTTCAGGAGCTGATAACGTCTTTTAGAAGTGCCACAAAATCCAAAGTTGTACAGCCATCTTGGATTGATTTTGTTGCTGCAAAAAATGAATGATAGTTGATTGATGTAGCTGAATGTTGGCTTATGCTTTTCGTATATGTGAGCTCGTCAAAGTTTTTTGGTAGTCCACCGTAAATGAATTCCTTGATGATATTAGATTTATATTCTTGTTTTGATCTTAGTCCTCTTTATTTGTCAAGTTGATCACTTAGTTTGGTCATGTCAGTTGGTCCATTTCACTTCTAAAAGGGGTTTTCATTATTTTCGGAGGAGTGAGTAAAACGTCCCCTGATTGTAATAATCGCAAAACTAGAAGATCTGGTAAGAGCTTTTTCTGCAGTTCTATGATTCAGGGGTGAGATTTGATATCCACACATATTTCCAAATAAGGCATTTAAATTCGAGAGAAGTATTGGGTATGAAACCTAGGCTAAAATTTGAAAAAAAAAAAAAAACTGGCAACTGTTTTTTTAATACAAAACAAGTAACTATAGTTAACGATTAACTAAATGGATTTTAACTAGCCAAGCTGGATTAACTGTTATAGGTAGCAGCTAACTCAACTTTGTTAGCTCCCAAACTCAAAGACTTAAAGACATGTTGTTTGAATCCAGCTTGAGCCTTGTTGTAGGGTTTGCCGTATCAAGAGTGGGGGAGTTTTTTCCATATTACCTAGCGCCAACTTTTGTTTTCCTATATTACCAGGTTTTTTAAATAAAATCTCATACGACCCGGAATCGACACGAAAAGTACTCAAAATACCCTTAAGTTTAGGTGCAAGCACCCACACTCTTTATTTTTCCATATTACCCAGAATATGAGGAGGTACCCAGAGAAACTCATGTTCAGTCGGAGAAGAAAGCATTCCGTCCAGCATCTCCGCCCATATCATCGCCAGCGCCAGCGCCGGCGCCGTCCAAATCGGGAAAGGTAATCTTCGTGCCAAAAAGCGAGAAAACGAGCGGGATGAAAGGATTTTGATGTAAGAGCAGCGGGGAAGCCCTCCCCACTACAAAAATTAAGATCTACATATAAAGAAATACATATAAAGATCACTCATTGATGTTAGACCGCTCCTGGACATGAAATAAGAGGATAAAAATGGGCAAAAAACGTGAAATCCTCTTCGGCGAGTAACAATTTCAATTTATATATCTTTCTGTCATCCTAATGAAAGGGAAGAGGAGGAAAAATAAGGAAGAACACAAAAAATTAGCAAAAAACGGATGAAAAATGAGCGAGTTATCATATTTTGAAAATTCCTATTTTATCGTGTCGTCGAAGACATGAAAAAATTGAGTCGTGTCTTATACAACATGATAGAATGAGAATGTTTAAAATGTCATAACTCACTCATTTTTTATCCGTTTTTGCCCATTTTTTTCCGTTCTTTCTTATTTTTCCTCCTCTTCCACCTCATGAAGATATATTAGGATAAAATAATAAGAAAAAATAATAAGGAAGAAGAAAGTGAAAGCACTTTGTCGGAAAGCTTCTATTTTTTCTTTCTTCTTATTTTTTCTTCTTCTTTCATCCTAATATATCTTCATGAGGTGGAAGAGGAGGAAAAATAATGAAGAACGCAAAAAAATGGGCAAAAACGGATAAAAAATAAACGAGTTATGATATTTTGTAAATTTTAGTAAAAACGTGATTTGAAAGACACGACTTGCAGTATAGTCGTGTCGTCGCGTACATGACTATAGTGCAAGTCGTGTCTTTCAAAACATGTTTTTACTGGAATTTTCAAAATGTCATAACTCACTAATTTTTTATCCGTTTTTGCCCTTTTTTTTGCGTTCTTACTTATTTTTCATCCTCTTCCACCTCATGAAGATATATTAGGATAAAAGAAGAAGAAAAAATAAGAACAAAGAATAAAGTGGAAGCTCTTCGCCGGAAAGCTTCTATTTTTTCTTTCTTCTTATTTTCTCTTCTTCTTTCATCTTAATATATCTTCATGAGGTGGAAGAGGAGGAAAAATAAGGAAAAATGCAAAAATAATGGGCAAAAACGGATAAAAAATGAGCGAGTTATGACATTTTAAAAATTCCAATAAAAACGTGTTTTGAAAGACACTTGCAGTATAGATTATACTGCAAGTCGTGTCTTTCAAAACACGTTTTTACAGGAATTTTCAAAATGTCATAACTCGCTCATTTTTTATCCGTTTTTGCCCATTTTTTTTTTGCGTTCTTCCTCATTTTTCCTCCTCTTCCACCTCATAAAGATATATTAGGATAAAAGAATAAAAAAATAAGAAGAAAGTAGAAGCTCTTTGTCGGAAAGCTTCTATTTTTTCTTTCTTCTTATTTTTTCTTCTTCTTTCATCTTAATATATCTTCATGAGGTGGAAAAGGAGGAAAAATAAGGAAGAACGCAAAAAAAATGGGCAAAAATGGATAAAAAATGAGCGAATTATGACATTTTAAAAATTCCAATAAAAACGTGTTTTGAAAGACACTTGCAGTATAGATTATACTGCAAGTCGTGTCTTTCAAAACACGTTTTTACAGGAATTTTCAAAATGTCATAACTCGCTCATTTTTTATCCGTTTGTGCCCATTTTTTTTGCCTTCTTCCTTATTTTTCCTCCTCTTCCACCTCATGAAGATATATTAGGATAAAAGAATAAGAAAAAATAAGAAGAAAGAAGAAAGTGGAAGCTCTTTGCCGAAAAGCTTCTATTTTTTCTTTCTTCTTATTTTTTCTTCTTCTTTCATCCTAATATATCATGAAGAAGAAAGTGGAAGCTCTTTGCCAGAAAGCTTCTATTTTTTCGTACTCTGAAGGTGCAACATTAATTCTTAAAGGTAAGGAACATGGTCTCATCCAAGGTTTTCAAAACCGGACCGGCCATCGACCCGGATCGATGGCCGGTCCGGTTGGACCGCGGTTTGACCACGGTCAAACCGGGGTCAAACCGGAATGACCCGGTTTTGAAGTATAAATGGTAAATATATATTAAATAGTTAATTTGTATCATATTAACACAAGAGCCCAGGTAGCCCAGGTGGTTAAGGCTGTTGGTTTGGGAGGAGGGGGGGGGGGGTTCGAATCCCCCCTCAAACAACAACTTTTTTCAAAAAAAAAAAAAAAATCCGTGACCGGTCCGGTTTAAGACAAACCGGCCGGTTTGAAAAAAACCGGCCGGTTTACCAGACCGGGGTAAACCGGGTGAACCGAACCGGTTTCCAGCCCGGTTCCGGTTCTCCGCGGTCGGACCGGCCGGTCCGGTCCGGTTTTGAAAACCATGGTCTCATCTGATGAGCATTAATATTAGTCACAACGCATATAACAATGTTGTGAGGCTTGATTTGAAGACAAGTAAATCAAAAGATAACCTTGATCATGTAATTCTACCTGTATATTTCTACACAATCAAAAGTTTGTCTGTGCTTGGTCTGCAGTCACAAATACATAAATTAATTCATTATACACTTTGTAAAAGGATGAACGTTGAAAAAATGTGAACATGTATTATGAAGCTTAATTACCTTGATGCTCTATACAGATGACCTATTTATGAAACTCAAGTACCTTTTCATCTTGAAATATTCTTCCTTGGAGACTTCCGGTCCCTTGCTCAAAGCAATAACCGTAACCAAGGCCAATATGAGTTGTCTCAAAAGGGTTGTTGCATAAGCCATGAGTAACATTAAGATTTTGTATCAGACTGAATATAAGGCATTGCATATTTATAGGCAAAAAAGTCTACATAGCCTGCTATTGATATATTTCTTCATACAAACATTGAAAGGGACAGTGACATAGATGTATTGAACAATTCACACTACCCCTCACATTCAAGTGTTTATTGAGAAAATAAATTGGCAAGCCTTCCAGTAAGTCACTGTTGTCACAATTAAACTCTTAGAAATTTACTTCAAATGTGAAGGACACATTCTTCACGACTTTAAAATGAATTCAAGTCATGTACTCGACGACACGATTTTACTGCAAGTCGTGTCTTTTAAGACACGATTTACTGGAATTTTTAAAATGTCATAACTCGCTCATTTTTTATCCATTTTTGCCCCTTTTTTGCGTTCTTCCTTATTTTTCCTCCTCTTCCACCTAATGAAGATATATTAGGATGAAAGAAGAAGAAAAAATAAGAAGAAAGAGATGGAAGCTTTCCAGCGAAGAGCTTCCACTTTCTTCTTTCTTCTTATTTTTTTTTATTATTTTATCCTAATATATCTTCATGAGGTGGAAGAGGAGGAAAAATAAGGAAGAACGCAAAAAAATGGGCAAAAATGGATAAAAAATAAGCAAGTTATGACATTTTAAATATTCTCATTCTATCATGTCTTCGATGACACGATAAAATAGAAATTTTCAAAATGTGATAACTCGCTCATTTTTCATCCGTTTTTACCAATTTTTTTGTGTTCTTCCTTATTTTTCCTCCTCTTCCCTTTCATTAGGATGACAGAAAGATATATAAATTGAACTTGTTACTTGCCAAAGAGTATTTCACGTTTTTGCCCATTTTAATCCTCTTATTTCATGTCCATGAGTGGTCCAACACCAATGGGTGATCTTTATATGTGTTTCTTTATATGTAGATCTTAATTTTTGTAGTTGAGAGGGCTTCCCCGCTGCTCTTACATCAAAATCCTTCTCGTTTTCTCGCTTTTTGGTGCGAAGATTACCTTTCCCGATTTGGACGGCGCCGGCACCGGCGATGATACGGGCGGAGATGCCGGACGGAATGCCTTCTTCTCCAACTGAACACGAGTTTCTCCGAGTACCTCCTAAGATTTCGGGTAATATAGAAAAATGCAAAGTGTGGGTGCTTTATACCTAAACTTAAGGGTATTTTGGGTTCTTTCGAGGTCATATGGAAGAAAGAAAAAGATTCCGGGTGATACGAGAAACCGAAAGTTGGCTCCAGGTCATATGTAAAGACCTCATAGTGGGGAAACTTGCGTCTCCACCATGATTTTCTGCTCAAAGTGGCTGACGCCGAGTCACAAGCGCACAGCCGACAGCGATTCTTTGCTATTGAAACGTCAGTTTTTTAATACGATCCTTAGAGTCCAATAAAGTTCACTCATTATGTAATGTAAATGGGCTTCATTAAACAGGGAGAGGATTAAAACATGATTCGGCCAAGCCAAGTACCAGTTGTGCTCGGACCTGGTCTATTTTTGCGGCTGGAACGACCAGATCTATGTGTTTCTTATACCTCATGGGCTGGAACCAGAGGCTGGGCATGCTGGTCGTGTAAAATTCCTACATATCTTTTAGAAAACTAAGAATGTTGCCCGCGTGGAAATCCCGGGCAAGTCCAACGTGGAATTTGAAGTTACTTGTTGGTAGTGTAATATATTAATCCTAAAAGTTCATTTACAACCATAATCAATGCTTTTAATTAAGATAATGTTCCGTTAATTATTCCTACTTAATGTTATAATTATTTATTTGCAAAATTTACCCAAACTAATCGATCGTTATTACATCTAATTTGTATACAGGAATTAAGAAGAGAATAATTGGTCAAGGGGTGGCACAGTGTCTCATCCTCTATGAAATACCATATATGTCCCCAATCAAAATAATAAATTTAATGACAATTGAAATTTATGGGTCATTAGCTGAAAATTGCACCAAAAAAAAAGTCAAACGGTTCCTGGGCTTTTTCATAGTATAGCTAGATTAGATTAAATTGGGGTTGGGCGATTTCATTGAGACTTATTTGTTAATATTCCAATGGCAACTTCGGTTATGGGCATGGTTCATAATCTCGGTTCACTGTCTCATTTCATTTCAGAGAGATCATGTGATATAATCTTGGGATCTCAAATATCCTAAGAAAGGTTTTTCACAAATAATTTTGAGAACACAATGATATATTTTCATATACAAACAATAATCATATTATAAAAAATTATAATATCACACAAATAGAGATCACATAATAATAGATTAGGTAGAAAGCCGGAAAAGATACATCTAAACAAATTAGGGAATATATTACATCAGTAGTAGCTAGAGTCGCACGAGGTGGCCATATCTTTCTGAACCTGATGAATTTTTTTATAATTCATTTCTAAAAAAATGTGGCGAGATAATCGATGTTTCAAAGAGATTAGTGAGATTTGACCGAGATTAACGAGATCGGGCCGAGATCATATGATACAATTTAAATAGCTTAGAAGGGTTGATTACATTATCTCTTGTGACAACGAGATCTTGCTAGATTATGATATGTGGGTGTGTCCCATAACGTTAAGCCAAATAATCATCTTTTTTTTTTTATGCCCGGGTGTCCGGCTAGGGGTGACGATAGCACAACAACCCACAGTCATGATCCCCCACTTAAATCATAGGATGGACCAGGGAGATTCGAACCTCGGGCAATTGCATATATTTTTTTCTTCAAAAAGCTTTTACCGCTAGAAAGATATTGTTGTTCTTGTAAAAATCGCAACGATCTACCAAAAAGTTGTAAGAAGTTCTTTAATAGTCTTGTGTCTCGGTTTTGAAAGACAGATATCTCGAAGAGATTGCAAACCATGATTTGGGGTGTGAAATTTTGTAACAAGTCATATGCACACTGGCTCACGCACGTCGACACGCACTAGGCCCTGGTCACCAGCGTCGGATCCCATCCCAACAGCTCACGGTGCATCGCCGCACGCCAACACGCGTGAGGTGTGGCTCATATTATATTTCCTAATTTTCTTAATCAACTTTTACCATCTTTAATTGGATATATTGGCTTTGGCCTAAATCATCCCCATTTCCGCTTCCTCCTGACTGCGCCGGCTAGCTCCTCTTCGCCGACGGCGTCCATTGACAGACTGGACATCGCCGGCTCGGTTCCTCTCTGGTATATCTATCTTCTTCATGTTTGATTGTCCTTTTTTTCCCCTGTTTTGTTTTGTCGTCTGCCTGTTCGATGAAATGCTAATCTGGAAACTTTTGTGGGTTCACTTCGTTGTAATGAGTTCTTGTTTGATTGGGAGGTGAATGAGATCTCAACATCGATTTTTTGGTTGTTTTGTACTTTCTACTGATGCCCAACAATTACAAAAAATTTCATGTTTTGAGCCTTTATTTTACTTTGCTATAGTGATTGAAGGATGAGAGGCATTGTCCTACTATGAGAAAAGTACAAGTATTTATTGAGAAACAAAGCATTTCTGAATTACTATTTTCCAATGTGCATTTGGTTTATTGTATGGAATATATTGATTTCCTTATTGTTATGTCATTGTGTTGAACCAGTCTCCTTATATTTGGTTTTTAAGACTGAAAATCCATAATGGATGGTATCAAGGCAAAAAAGAGGGGCAAGTTGATAACCAAAACCATGGACCAGATAGGGGAGGACTACTCAGAAGAAAGGCAAGATTCTATTGGCAAGTTGCCAGATGCATTGCTTGTGGATCTAATATCACTTTTGCCTGTGAAACAAGCAATTCAAACCAGCATCTTGTCGAAAAGATGGAGGAATTTGTGGAAATTTATGCACAACTTGCAGTTTGATAGCTTCGACAGTTGGAGGCATCTGAAGTGGCAGGAATGCGCAGACTGCATGGATACGTTTTTGTCCCAACACCAAGCTCCCAAGATTCGTCGGTTCAACCTTTGGTTTGCAACCTATAATGGTAATGCGAAGAAGGTGGATTCATGGATACAATATGCCTTGAGCCATGGTGTTGAAGAGTTTTTGTTGTATATTAATTATGACTTCTTCCACAAAGGTACTCGTGATGCTTACAAGTTACCCAGTTGTGTTTTTCAAGGCCAATGGCTTACCGAGCTGAGGCTGATCGAGTGTGAAGTGCAGATGCCCTCTTCAGTATGCTTGCCATTGCTCAAAAAACTTGTCCTCGAAAATCTCAAAGTATCTTCTTCCCATGTAATTGGGTTTATCATCTCCAGGTGCCCAACACTTGAGAGTTTATCAATATTCCGGTGTTCAGGGCATATGGAAAGGCTTGTTATCTCAGTTGGGAGTTTGCATTTTAGGTCACTAACTGTTGGACACAGTGGTCAGATTGTGATTGATGCTCCCACTCTGCAGTCATTAGAGCTTCAAAATCGGCCTGTCCATGAAGATGATCATCTCTTGGGGAACTTGTCTTCTTTGATTAAAGTACACCTCGACTGGTCATTGGTGGTCAACTTTTATGATCTCATGAAGGTATTGAGCAGGCTCCACCATGTGAGACATATAAAGCTGTCTGCAGGCTGCATTTTGGTATGAATTAGTCCACGAAGTTTTAAAGTTGTTTTTCTTCTGGATTTTATTATTGGACATTGATCTCAGATTTTATGATTACTAGAAGTGGGTTACATTAATACATCTCCATTTATAGATGTACATGATTGTGTGCCTTATTTGAGAACTATTGCTCATTGGCTACGACTTTTTAAAAGTAAATTTGTCTTTGAAATGTTATAAAGGTTTGTGAACTAAGGAATATGAGTGAATATATTTTTTAAAATAATATTATACCTTCTTTGTAAATGAAATGATAAGTACATGAACTTTGCATTCTCAGAGAATCATAATCATAATGAAGAAGCTTTTTCACCCAACAATTTGGTCTGCTACTCAGATCTTGTACATTCAGTCTTAACTGGATATGAATATTTTGAAGTTTCAGCCTCCTAGCTTTTTAATAGGATGAAAGATGGTTGTCTTAGCAACTCTTTCCCTGAACTTCACCCATTTCTGTTGTAATAGTTCAAAACTTACTTTCTATATGAACTTCTAATGAGGCAAACTAGGTGAACCTTACAAGGTTTTTATCATAGTTCAAATTTTATTTTTCTAACTATTTTTGCTGCAAATAGGCTCTATCTTTTGGTACATGCCGGACACCAATTATGGCGACATGTTTGGAGCTGGTGACGTCATTGACAACCACGACAAATCTCCGAAGAATTAGAAGAGTCTTGTCTTTCTTTCCTGGAGTTGAAACACTAATTCTTGTCTTCAAAGTTGGTAAAATGACACTCTTGGCAAAAATTATTACCTTTGTTTGATGCATTTTTTTTATGTAGGACGTTATTTCTTTTGACAGGAAGCAGACTATCCCCTCACTAGTCAGAGATGCTGGAACTCAGTGAAGGATTCTCTTTTAAAGCCATTGCTCAAAATTAAGAATATCGAGATACAGGAATATATCAGCTGTAGGATAGTCCCTGAAAGAGTGACACTGGATGAAATTTGGCAGAGTTGTGAGGTGAAAACAGAATTGGTGAGAAGTGTGCTTGAAAAGTCAACCTGCTTAGAGAAAATAGTCATTATCTTGACTAGGAAATATGAGTTTACTGAGTGGGAAGGAAAGCCTCAGTTTAAACAGAAGCTCAGAGAAAATCTAGAAAATTTCCAGAGAGCATCTCCAGGTGCGAAAATATATGTCTACTAGAATGAGAGGTGCTCATTGAGCACAACTTTGAAACCAGTAAAGGCAGCATTGCAAGAGGGGATAACGTCATTGAGAAGTGTCATAAAGGTCCAAAGTTGTTCCACCATCTTATATTAATTTTGTTGCTATAAAAAATGGTATTACCTTGGGAGTTCACTAGAATGATAGTTGATGGATGTAGTCATATATCCGGATCTTGAGCTAGTCAACGTTTATTGGCAGTAGTTAACCATAAATGAATTCCTTGATGATTGCTGGATTTATATTTATTTCTGGAACTTACAAACTTTCTTATTTGAAAAGTTAGTCTCTAAGTTTTGTCAGGTTATGTTGTTCCATTATCATTTCATTTCTAAGAAGGATTCATATCTCTTAGTGCTTTTTTTGAGTGAAACGTCCATTGATTGTGACAATCGCACAACCACAAGATCTAGTAAGGGGATCGATTCTGCAGTGGTATGATTCAGGTATGAGATTAGAGCCCACATCCTTGTATTTTGAAATCAGGCATTTGTACTCAAGGGTATAAACCCCATATGAGGCTACAATTGAAGAGAAAAAACAAAGTGGTCTCTATTGTGTAGGATTGACTGGATGTACTAGCCAGGATGGATCTACTGTTATAGTTGGTAGCTAACTTAACCTTGCTACATCACAAACTCAAACGCTTAAAAACATGTTGTTTGACTCCAGCTTAAGCCTTGTTGATGGATTCACCGTATCAAGAGTGGAAGGACTTGCGTTTGTCACCAACATTCTAGATCCATGACTACTTACATTTTGGTCACCTACATACACTCACTTGTGCTTTTTTGCATGTCAGCAGCATATCCAGCGTTATAGTTCCCACCGGAAAATGATAATGCTAAACTGGTGTACACATAAACCAGTGATATGGCAGGTGCTTGTTGGACAGTGAAAGTGGACTATGTGAGGCCCACGTTGACGGTCCAATAACAACACCGATATCTATGGGATTCAGTTATCAGCTTCTTTTCCTGAGCGGATACCATTCTACCAATTTCATTAACAAAACTGATGAAAACTTTATGACTGAGCTCCTATGAATCTCATCTGTAGAGTTGAGTTTAATATTAAAAATAGTCCTTTCCTACAAGCTCGAGTTTTTGAAAAATTTAGTTATTTAACATAGGAGCACTTTTCTCTCATTTATATTTCACATATTTTTTGCAAGGTTCTATTATCTTCCTCTCCTCTCGTTATGTCCACGTGTTAATATTTGGTTGTTGCTTGCGCATGACAGGAATGTTAAGTTGAGATAAACACGTGGACATTCTTGTGACAGGTAGCCTCCGAACTCTCCGGTCGCACTTTTTTTCAACCGTCGAATGAGATCTAATGGTTGAAAAGTACTACCCCCTCCCTCCCTCCTGATCCCTCCCTTCCTCGCTGCCGCCGAGCGGAAAAAATCCTACAAAACCTTCTTTGTCTCTGTATCTGACGCCGCACTTGGCATTGTGTCTCTGACCTCAAGCCGTCGGGTTGGTCCTCCCACCCCCACAACTCCTCCTTCAATCCGCCCACCGCCCATTTTGCCTGTCAACATCCTCGGACTGCAGCATGGTTTAAAAGTTCCAGTCTTTGAACTGCCTTAGGAGTAAGAATGGGGGCTTCCGCCGGCCATGACGCACCTCATCTGCTTTCTGCGTTGGGCGGGAGGGAGGACGGGGAGGATGGCAGGAGGCGCCGAGCAGCGAGGGAGGGAGGGATCGGGAGGGAAGGAGTGGGTAGTACTCATCAACCGTCGGATCTCATCCGATGGTTGAAAATACTGGAGAGAGCTTCACTCCGGTCGCTCGGAGGCTATTGGCCCTCATATTGAAAATAGTCTTTTCTAATAGCTAGAGTTTTGGGGAAACTTGATTTTTTAATATGATTGGGCACGTGGGAACATTTGGACAAACAAGAAACAAAACCGCTTACTTACATCAAACGTCCCCTCACGCTTTTCTTGCTTCCATTTTTAGGGTGCGTTTGGGAGGCAGATTTTAAGAGGAAAAAGCCGATTTTGGGGTAGATAAAGCGGCTTTTGTGCAAAATCACGTATGGAAGGACGCTTTTGACAAAAGCCGCTTTTACTCTGACAAAATCCGATTTTACTCGAAAACAGGTGCTAAAGCCGCTTTTTAAAAAATCTCCTCTTGAGGAGATTTTTTAAAAAAACGGCTTTTGTTATCGATCAGGTGTAAAATTGACTTCAGTTACCCTCAGGTATTCTGTAATTCCACTATATCCTTCGACCTTTGATTTTTCTTCTTCGACCTCGATTTTTTTTTTCTCCTTCACTCGGCCGCCGAACGCTCGGCCTTCGCTGTCCCCCCTTCGCTCGGCCGTCGACCGCACGGCCGCCGACATCCTTCCCCCCTTCGCGAGTCCCCCCTTCGCTCGGCCGCCGACCGCTCGGCGGCCAACCTCATCTTCCCCTTCGTCGCCGCCGATCTCGTCCCCCCTCGCTCGGCCCCCCTCTATCCTTTGGGTTGTCCCCCCTTCGCTCGGCCGCCGACCGCCGACATCGTCCCCCCTTCGTCGCCGCTGACTGAACAACCGCCTGGAAAGCCGCCGTCTCCGATCAGGTATGTCTTATTTTTTATTTCTTTTTTGTCTTTTCGTTTGTTATTATAAAAAAAACTGTTCTTTTTGGTCTATACGATTTCTTCTCTGATGATTCGGGCAATTTTGTTGTACAACCTTCGTCCGAAATTAGTTGTAACATTTGATTCGGAATGAACTGGGTACATTAATGGTAGTTTTGAAAGAAGATACTTCTGACCTGAAGTGATCGGACTTAGTTTAGATCTGCAATATAAAAGGTTCATGTGGTTCATATTAACCATGTTCTTCAAGTCATTTTTAGTGCATGAGAGTTGAATATGCAGTCTCTCATAAGGCAGTTTAAAGTACAATTGAATATACAGTCTCTCATGAGAGTTGAATACATTATAATTTATTTGCTATTAAGGTAGAAGTTTCTGCTTTCTCTCTGTGTATGAGTGGCAGCGGGGTCGGTGGGGGTGTAGTAGGAGTTTATTTTTTTATTTTGATGGCTGCAGGGGGGGGGGGGGGGGGGGGGGGGGTTAACTTAAACTTGTAAATTCTATTTCGTTTGTAAGATATTTTTGGAGAAACATATTTTCCTTGAACTCTTGTTGGGGCTATTTTGGTGTTGAGTAGCCTATATTAGCGGTCAGGAGTTGGGACTTGGGGAGGGACAAGTAGAACCACTGATATGAGCAGATGATGAGCAGGCAAAATGTATCTACCTCTTAAATGCATTGACAAGAAGAATCTTCTCTAAAAAGAAGGGTCTATTAGCACGCTGGTTAATACTTGATCCCTTCATCATCAGCCTATTGTTACCAGAACATGTTGATATGCTGCGAGGTATCCAAGAGTGTTCCTTTTCTTACTGATACATATAGTAGTTCAATAGCATTGATGATCACCCAAGAGTGTTCCTTTTCAGCTTTCAAAAAACGAGCTGTGAATGCATAGGGTGTGGGCACTGTTATGTTCCACTCCAGTTTGTTCAAGACCAGTTTCTCCATAGTTAAAATCTGCTGTCTAGTAGTATATTTTTAAGGGTAAAAGCGTCACAAGAGGAGTATATTTTTTTCTAAAATTTACCCTATCCAAACAAGATTTAGGGGTGAATTTTGATAAAAGCGCTTTAGGAGTGGGCGTAACCATACGGGTTACGATTTAGCTTTTCGATTACAAAAACGATTTTGTTAAAAAGCCGATTTTTAAAAAAGCTAAAGCGGTTGCCAAACGCACCCTTAATTTTCTACCTCACCTTCTTCTGAGTAGATTCTAGCAGGAAGCGACTTCAAGAGAAGATTTTTGTTACATAACCACAAATAAAATGAACTTTTAACTTGATAAAAACATCTAGATATCGCATATATCACTCGAAAAAACGGTTGTGACATTAAGGGGTCATTTTGACAACCCATTTGTGAGTTTAGGAAAGGAACATTTGGTGCTTTTCATACGTCAGATTCATAAATGTACACAAATAAGACATATTTTTAATAAATAGCCAAAGGTTATTGAGAGTCCAAAGACCAAGTCTTTCCAACAAAGGAACTCAAGTGGTTCTTCTTCGACAAATGGTAAATTGACCACAAATGGCCCACAAACATAGGCGAACAAATGTTCATACGCTGACAAATAATGCTAGCCAAATAAGAAAACATGACAAATGAGCCACAAATGGCCCACAAATAGGTTCCCGAACGAAGCCTAAATTGAATTAGTCTAGATATGCAAAATCTTTGATCTATATGAGCTCTTCCCTAAAAAATAAAACAAGGCGGTAGGTAAAAGTGAATAAAAAGGAGGTAGGATAAAATATTTTTTAAGAGATTTATTACTAACTAAAAAAAAATATGAGTCTGCTAAGATTTACTGTGGAAGGAAATATGGCAGAATAATAAAAAAATAGTCACTGAATTTAGATACAAAAGAAAAACCAATCGCTTGCCTCACATCACATTCTTGAACCTGACAGTTTAAAAGATTCCAATTGGGCAACTTGTGTTTGGTTGCGGAGTTTTCAATGTCCCATTCTTGGCTCAATTGTCCCGACATGGGCAGACGCACCGGGCTGTCATTCGGCAGTGCGCGGGCAAAGAAGTTTGAGTCACCTGTCTATTGGGTTATGGAGCCCGAGACGGCATGCAATCGATCGGACTGCTCTTGCAATCGTTCGCACCCAGATTACTATAAGGGTGCGTTTGGGAACACGGATTTGAATTTTGTCAAAGGATATAAGAATGCTTAGATTTCTAAATTTCTGAAGATAAGGATTTATATTTATGTATTCACTGTTTGACAACTGATGGAATTTAACAGTGGATTTACAAATCTGCATGGATCGTTAAATTTCCTGTTTAGAAACTTATATTGGTAGATTCAGATTTTGATTTGGATTTGAACTTGTGGGATTACTGTCAACATCATTCAATTGATGAGTTTGAATACCGTCAGTTAAATTGCACTTGTAGACAGTTTCTCGGGAATGCTGCAATACAAAACGAGATAATATCATCAAGAAAATGGTTCACTGTCAAATGTGGACACCATTTTAGTAGAATCTTTATACCACACTGCCATAAAAATGATTTGTTAACATATTATATCCATACCATTTGAGTCTCTTAACAGTTAGTAACTAAGAAAATAAAGAACAGTAATTACATACTCAGTAAATGGATTTTTGTTGTTGAGATGCACCGCAAAATCAGTCTGTTGCAATAAAAGTTTGCAACAGTAATTCAGGTCGTGGCATTCTAGTAACTAACACAAGTATTTGTTTCACACTTGGATTTTACCTCACTAACAAGTTCACTGACGGAATCATAAATTGTTGTGCTTTTCTTATAAATATTAGGCTTCCGCCTATGATGTGACTGAGGCATCGGTCCCTCAGCCCTCATATCTAGAATTGGATTTAGAAGACATAAAGAACTCTTCATGCAAAAAGTGAGAATTAAACCACAAGCTTTGGAAGAAACATATCCAGTATCCCCATAATCCTCATCTTCTTCACTCTCTTCATCATCTTTAGGGGCATGTTGTGGTACAGCAAGTGGTCTGATGTTATCTGATACAACTACTCTTTTCTCATTAACTATATGTAGTTCTTTAACAGTATGAACCAGTAATCAAAATGCCCCATGAACAGAGAAACAAATCAGCAAGTAAGGTAACAAATTTGAGGAATCAAAATAATGAATTGAAGAGCTTGATGATCCCAAATCAGCAATCAAAGCATATGACTTCTCATGTCACCATTCGAATATGATTTCACTTCCATCAACATCGATGAAGTAACCTCCCTCTACTCAAACATGCTAAATCAAGAACCTCATGTAATTGTATCTCATAATCTATAACACACAAATTCAGATCCAATGGAGCTAAGAAACAAAAAATTCAGCAACCAGTATCAGAAAAAGACATGCAACCAATATAAGAAATATCAATCTTTCAACAGGATAGCATTCCAAACTGTCCCACTTTTCACTGCATAAAACCATATACAAGCAAAGGGATGACCTCTCTCTACTCAAACAGTGCTAAATCGAGAATCTCATTTATTTATATTTGATAGACGTACACACACAAATTCAGATCAAATGGAGTCTAGAAACAAAAAAACAACAACCAGTATCAGACAACCATGAAGCCAATATAAGACATGCCAATCATTTTAACAAAGAAACATATACGGGCAAAGGGAAGTGACCTCTCTGTACTCAAACAGTGCTAATCAAGAATCACATAGATCAAAGTAGATAAAAACAAAAATTTCAGCAACCATCATCAGAAAAAAGACATGCAACTTAAGAAATATCAAAACAGGTCAAGCCATCTCACCTTTCACAGCATAAAAACCACTGGAGATACAATGAAAACCAAAACTGGGCAAAACCAACATGGAGAAAAAGAGAGACATACTAGAGAAAAAGGATAACTGATAATCAAGTTCACTGCATAAAAACTATATACAGGCAGGGATGACATCTCTCTACTCAAACAGTGCTAAGTCAAGAATCTCATTTATTTGTATAGGATTGACTTACATAAATTCAGATCAACCAAGATCATAAAAAGTCATGGAAAATAAGAAATGTAAACCTTTTTAACAGGACAGCAGTCCATTACTGCATAAATGCCATATATAGGCAAAGGGAAGCGACCTCTCTCTACTCAAACAGTGCTAAATCAAGAATCTCATATAATGGTAATCCACTATACTTCCACATACAAATTTTAGATCAAAAGGAAATGAAACAAAAATTTCAACAACCATCATCATCAGAAAAAGGCATGCAACCAATGTAAAAAAAAGCAAAACAGGCCAAATTATCTCACCTTGGACAGCATAAAAAACCATATACAGGCAAATGGAAGTGATCTGTCTATACTGAAATAGTGCTAAGTAATTGTATTTGATAGTCTTACACATACAAATTCTGATCAAATGGGTCCAAACAAGAAAAAATCAGCAGCCAATATCAGAAAAGACATGTAACCAATATAAGAAATATCAATCCTTTTAACAGCAAAACAGGACAAACTAGTTTGGCCTTGCTACCAACATCCACAAGATCACACATAATTCTACTAGATAGAGAATCAAATACAAGGAAGAATTACAATTATTTTTCTTAACACCTCTCACACAACTCACAGATGCAATAAAAATCTTTCTTCTTCCCCAGAGAAGACTGAATTCCTCTTGATGCGTAGTGGCTTGCTCTCCCAAAATCAGTCCGTCACGTTTTGCCCGTTCTGATCACTTATATTAGATTTTTTAATAGCAAAAGATCAAACAGTCCCTAATCACTCAACTACGTAATTAAGACTCACCGCCGAGCTAACAATATACAGCATAAAAAACCATTGAGAACACAATGGAAAAGACAACTGGGCAAAGCCAACCCGGAGAGAGAGAGAGAGAGACATACAAGAGAAAAAGGAGAATTGCGGATCAGATTCATGCAGCAGAGAGACCAAATGGAAAAGGCATTGACTTTAGAGGGAACGGCGGCTTGAATGGAGTCCGGGTCATGTGGGTCATCGCCGAATCGAACGGAGAAGCAGTGAACGCCAGGCGAGGAGGTAAAGGCGAGGCTTCTCGAGATCCCATAGGTAAAGGCGCGAGGACGAGGAGTTCCAGGCGAGGAGGTTGCCTGGCTTCCCGGAAGCAGAAGCCGCGGAGGATGAAGTAGTGGAGGCGAAGACTGTGGCTGCGAAGTGGGACCCACTCGGTGGTGGTGCCAGAGGTCGGGGTGGCCGGAGAGGCCGACGTCCAACGAAGCTCGATTTCGGAGGGAGGAGCTCGGCGGAGGGACGATCGCAGGAAGGAGGAAGGAGTTGGAAAAGAGGGATATGACTCGACTCCCTCCGACCCCGACCTCGAGACCGAGAATTTGTAAATGACCTATCTGAAACGTCATTTACAAATCTGCACCTCAATATTAAAATGAGTTAATTTGGGAATTTCGGAAGATTTTGGAAAAATTCAAATTCCTGAAAATAAAATGGAATCCAATAAGGGAATTTGGATTTTGGGCCCCCACATCCAAATCTGCGTTCCCAAACGCACCCTAAATGGATTCCTTGAACTTTCAAATTTCTTTATTTGTAAAGTTGGTCACTAAGTTTGGTTAGATTATATTGTTTCATTATCATTTCAAGTCTAAGAAATATTTATTTTTTAGGTGTTTTTTTTAGTCATTTTGAGAGAGGAGTAATTTGTTCATTGAGTGTGATAATTGCACAACTACAAGATTTGGTAAGAGGTTCGATTCCGCAGTGGTATGATTAGAAACAAACTGGTAGCTATTGTTCAGGATTGGCTAGATGGACTAGCCAAGCTGGATCTACTGTTATAGGTGATAGCTAACTCTGATAGATCACAAATGCAACCACTCAAAGATATGTTCTTTGACCCATTGGGTTCGCTGTATCAACAGTGGGGGGCGTTGCGTCTGTCATCAAAGTGATCGACGATGAGTAGCAAGAGCAGGCAGACTACAAATGCTCCTCGCTATTGACTGGCCTTGGGGTGGATGTCAAGCCAACGAAGAACAATTATTGAGGTAGAGGAGGAGGAGGAGGAGGAGGAGGAGGGGGGTGGGGGGGGGGGGGGGGGGGGGGTGGCTGAGATTTTTCGAATCATGCTACGCCGATGACGCATAAAAGTCTATATCGGGAACCTGGTCTTCAGCAAATTTGGCTAATCAGACAACAGAGATATATACTCCCTCTGTTCCATATTCAGTCCTATTAGTGCTTTTTTGCTTTATTTTGAAAGACTAAGTAGGAACATTAATATGAAATGGAGGAGCATAGAGAAAGGATGCTCCTGCTTCCAAAAAATCCTGGCTGCATTTGAAAATTTTAAAATCCAGAAATAGGTGACCTCATTTGCTCTATAGACTAGCTCTCCTCAATAATGAGCAAGTGCAGTGCCCATAAGGCTAATAAATTTAACTCATTTTCAAATTCTGCTGGATCTTTTGGACGGAAGGCTCCCTCTGTGGCTCCGTCCGATGAAGCTTGTATGCATTATAAAATAAGTTAATTTTATTAGACTAGGGTCCATTACAAAAAATAGAGTTTTTTTGTTACTCTTGTGAGAAATTGAGCCGATGTCATTTCTATTGATTTACATGTTATTTATACATTATACAGTTTGCATGGTGTTCCACGTAGCCATCCGCATTGAGTTTAACTTTAAAGACCCACTTGCAGCCGACAACATTCATGGAAGGCTGAAACAGAACAAGGGTCCATGTTCCATTACGTTTAAGAGCAAGAATCTCCTCCTTCACGGCCTGGACCCACAGTGGGTCCTTGGCAGCCTAGTGGTAGGTTGTGGGCTCCATGGGCACGCACTGAGAAGCTGCAAGAAGGGCTGCCGAAAGAGGATGGCGGCTCGCGAGAAGGACCTTGGCCCGTCAAGTGCCATCTCGAGTCCGAGTCACCATAGGGTGTTGGTTGCTAGGAGCAGTAGTAATGGAAGGAGCCAAAGGGACGACTATATCCAAGGTGGGACTTGCAAACGCAAGGGCCGGGCCAAAGGCAGTCGGAGTGAAGTCAGAAGGACACCTCGTATACGGCAGGGCCAGAGGGGATGTCGTAGTGGGCTCCAAGTGCAGTGAAGGCAGCAGTGCCAAGGAGGAAGACGACGTTGGATCAGAGGGTGGCGCGGAGAGTAATTGTCCCCGACATTTGCAGGGCCGGTCGGGAAGGGCCTGGAATGCGGGAGATTAGCGGCGACACCTTTGGGACGATGGCAAAAGACCTTCATTGGCATTTGGGTTGGCGCGGGCAAAGGCTGCAATCGGGAAGACAAGACAGGCCCCGCAACGCCAGAGGAGGGGCGTGGCAAGAGGCCAGCCTCAACTCCCATAGAAGGAGGAAGCATAACTTGACCGTCGGGAGCGGCAGTGGGCCAATGAGGAGGTCCGGCGGGAGCAGCACAAGAGTCTGGTGATACGTCTTGTAGTAGCTTGAGTGGAAATTGCCGCACCTTGAACCGAGGGGTAGGTGATTGTCCAGGAGCGCCCTTTGTGGGACAAGGAAACACATGTTCAACAAAAGAAACATGGCGTGAAATATAGAGGGTCGAGACATCTATAACCCTTGTGACGCCCACTATATCCCAAGAAAATACACTGGACATTCTTGTAATCGAGTTTCCCCTCCCAAACGGTTGGAGATAGGGATAGCAAGCATACCTGAATGTCCGAAGATGATCATAAGTAGGCTTAGACTAAAACAAAACCTCATATGGTGATTTCTCAGCAAGTGTCTATGATGAAAGACGGTTAATGACATACACCGCAGTAGAGAAGCAATACTGCCAAAATTCTTTAGGGAGATGGGCATGGGCCATGAGAGTGAGCCCTGTTTCGACAGCATGATGATGCTCCCTGTAACACCCAAACAATCGGTATGTTTACTAAAACTGCTATTTTAGGAAATTAGTCTAAAATAGGAAAGTTTTGCTGCCTGTTTTGATTTTTGGTGATATCTTATAATCTAGTGTGTTGAATTATTATTTTGATGATTATGAATGTGTGGAATTAATAAACCAGATTAGGCAGTATACCAGGGTGCGATGACTAGCCCTGGCGCTGGGTTCAACCTGGCGCTGAGGCTAGCCTAGCGCCAGGGGTTGAGTGCATCTGACGCCAAGGGGCCAGGCGCCAGGGTGCAAGCACTAAGTGTTGTGACTCATTTGAATTATTTCGATTTATTATGTTGGACCTTTGTAGTGGGAATTTATTTTTGGTAAGTATTTACGCGTGTACCAGAAGCTGGTGAAGCATTGGTCACCAAATGTGTTGGGCGCCAGGGTCACCTGGGCGCCAAAGCTGAGCAGGGTCCTTGAGACACATGGGTGCATGCCTAGGGGCATGTGCATGAGTGATTTAATGTGATTTGATTAGTTTTGGCAAGGAGAGCAAATTGTGGAGCAATAGTAGTAATAAAGATCCCTAATTCAAACCGATTTGGAATTGATTTGAATTAGATGGTGGCAATAATGGAAGTTTGAGAAATTAAAGAGATTGTTTTTAGATGTGATTGGTAAGATAATCATGGCACTTTCCATGTATAAAGGGGATGCCATGTGTCAAAGGAGGAGATCATGCAATTTAAATTCAATTAGGGTAGTTACCTAATCGATTTTGGTAAGGAATCTAATTAGTTCAAATCCCTACCATTAAGGATTTGTAACGGAAATTGGTAGGAATGTTTTGGACGTCAATTAAGGATTGGGTTGGCATAATTTAATCCTAATTAGTGGCGCCATGTGGCAAGGTTAAAGATCATGTTAATTGCTTTTAAATTGGGAAGTTACAAACCTTATTTTGGGTAACAACCTGATTTGGCCAAGATCCCTACCTTAATGAGATTGTAACTGATTTGGCTAATGGATTGACCACGTCCATAATTGAAGATCTTTCCTTTTTGAATTCAAGTCGTGGCCCTTGGATTGAAGGGTGATCTACGGTGGAGATTTAATCAAGGTATTTAGGCTTTTGCTATTTAAGCACTACAAAGGAGGAGGCGGCATCTTTTTGGAGCCTTGGGAGTCATGCCCTCATAGAAGAACCTTGTCTCCTTTCAGCCAACAGCCGTCCTTCTCCTTTGAGTGGTTGTGGTGGTGGTGAATCGACAAAGCCAAGGAGTTGTACTATCGGTAGTCGAAACGTGCGTAAAGATTTCGGTTCGTCAAACAAGTAGGATGCTCTTTTTCCCACAAAACTTCATATTTTGCTATGATTGTGAATGAGTATATGACATGGATGAATTATGAGTTGTTCATTAATATGTGGAAATTATTTTGCATGGATTGTTGTCTCCTATTTCATGCCCATGTCTATACGTGTTTGAGATCTTACACTTGATTATGTGTTTACTTCAATCCATCATCCGATCTAGCACCTAGATGACATCCCCGACTTGTCTAGTGTATAAAGTCGTGACCTTTATCAGTTTTGAATGCTTCTACGGTCTGTCGAATTCGATGATCATGTCTTTTGTTCAATATTTTGCGACATTTGGACAATCTCATTTCATCTCACTTCATTAACCTTAAATTGTTGATTGTTATCCATTGAAATTGCTACTGATTTGTTGATGATTCTCCATAATCACGACCCTAAGGTTGTAAGTCAGAATTGTAGAGTCATGTCTCTGTCTAATAGAATGGTTTCGTATCTGCTATTAGTTGTTTACTTCAATTGGTAAGCCGTGTGTGGTCTCTCGGGCTATTAATACATTGAGTATTATAAAACTCTTTACATAATGTAATAATCTAAGAATTTCAGAGCCTTCTAGGTTCTGTAATAACGTAAGGAATGTGCTAATAAATGTAATTGATTATCTAATTAGGTTTGATTAAATAACTAATCAAGATATATGTTCATAATTGCTCTCGGCCAGGACTATTACTGCACCGATGAGCAGTGATCAGAAAATCATAAATAAATATACAAAACTCCAAAAATTATGATTCTAGTTGGATTAGAAACTAGACACTCAGGGCTATATAATATAAAAATTTTCGAAAAGAATTCATGCTGTGTGGACAGTGGAAGTAGATGGAAGTTGGCTGTTATGTATGGGGCAGAATACTGTATTATGTATTAAAACCCTAATTCGGGTTACTACAATATATTATAAGTATATACAGTATTAATGATCTAATTTTATGATGTAAAACATTGATGGTACAAGGTTACAGTATGAGTACGAGTAGTGAGTTGTGGGCTTATGTCTGAAATTAATTGTCCCAAGTGTCCAAGTTCTTGAACGGCCTCTTGTCCAAGAAATTCTCTGTTACAAATTCAACACCTTGTATACCATGGTTGACCTATTTCTGATAATGAGGATCTTGTATCCTTATTCTTGGGGGATTGTCATATTTAGGGCTAGGTATGGTGATGCGGGTCAGTGTTCCGATTCTTGATGAGTCCTAATCTGAGTTATCTGATGTCGATCACTCTAAAAGTTTCAAATACTCCGATGTGAGTCTATTTCGATGATATCAACAAGATTGTTGTCTTACTCCTTTGAGAGTCTAATTCTGAATATTATGGTATGGGTCTCTAGATGAGAGAACCCTTGTTATTTCTAGATTGATTCAGTTCAATGTAAACTGTTTCTCCACTAAGAGTCATTGATGAACGCTCTTAGAGTGGAATCATAGTATGCTCACGAGCCATTGCTAGATCCTCTGTAATCTCAGATTATTGAATGAACCTCTATAGTTCAACCGATGATAGCAACGCGTGCGCTTTTAGACTGTATGATATTACGGAAGGTCTGCAGTCTCCGCCCATTATACCCATAAGCACCGATGGGGTCAGCATCCCTAGACACATGGTCGGGTTCCTCTGAAGAACCCCTAGGATGTTCTGGTATTGATGTCCATAGGGGAAGTGGACTGAACAGAGAGCAGAAATTGTTATCTTCGACACTCTGGATGTTTGGAGTCAGTATTCATTTCTATTTTCCTCCTGACGCACTGTACATTTGGAGTTTTGAGTTTAATGCTTATCTATATCTTGACTGTTGATGGTCCTTGGTGATGATTATTATCCAGGTAAGTAAAGTTTATATTTACTCATCCTGACATTGTTAAATGTGTCTTCATTTCTTTATACCATATTGTCAGTATTCCTGTTGTTATTTGTTTGTGGGTTTTTCTTGGCTCCTACTAGGTATTCCGTTCGAAATACTCATGCATCATTTGATGTAGGGATCAAAGAGGAAAAGAACTGGCAAGGTACATTCGATCTAGCTTTTGATAGAGAATTGTTGATTGTAGTGGATTTAATCCTTATTATGCTTTAATATTTTGTTCGTGGAGAACCTATCAGCCTGTGTGCTGAATTATGTTTTACTTTCGTGATCTGTTGAGACTTGATTATTGTAATAATTTATTTAAAACTTGAGATTTTATTATTTAAGATTCATGTTAGCGGATGTTGTTAATCATTCTGGATCCTGCGTTTATCCCATATTATGTCAAATGGGAATGATGAAGATCGAGTATTCGGTCGCGTCCCGGGTTTCAACCTCATGACCTTCATTGTGTTGGTGCTTCCGCGCTCTTATAGAGGTTTTGAAATTTGGGGCGTGACACTTCCTCTCGGCCATACCATTTTATTTTGGTGTTTCGGGGCAGGAGAGGAGATGAATGATGCCTTCTATCTGAAGAAAATTCTAAAGAGTATGGCTGATATACTCTCCCCCACCATCCGATTGAACGACTTTTACCGTTGCATCAAACTAACGCTTAAGGTAATGTAAGAAATCAATAAAGATAGATGGAACTTCGGATTTTCGCTTCATTGGGAAAAAACATGTAAAATGGGAGCATTCGTCCGTGATTAATAAGTAGTACCCAAAACTATTGAGGGATTGGACGGGAGAGGGGCCCCATACATCAATGTGCATGTCACTAAAACAAGTACTTGAATAAGATACACGTCTTTCAAATGGTAATTTTGATACTTTTCCAAGCTTACAACTATTACAAGCATTATTATTCATAGACATAGAAAGGCGGAGAGACGAAGCCAGAGTCCGCATTATTGTAGTAGAGGGGTGGCCCAAATAGGCATGCCACACCTCATAACCAACTTTATTGCATAGAAGCCTAACATAGTGTTTGTCATCAACAGCAGTAGCAGCAACACGGTAGAGACCACCTGTCCGCTCTACACATCTTTCACAGTAAATCCCCATTCATAAAAAATGAAACAACAATTATTGTCCCAAGTAAATTGCGAGACACTGAGAAGATTCTTAGTAAGCCTAGGAACCAAGAGAACTTTTTCCCATGTAGGAGATGCAGGTAATAGAGTAACAGAACCAGTATGAGAAATAGGTAGAGCCTCACCATTGCCCACAAAAACTTTATCTTGGCCAGAGTAAGGAGTCATACCATCAACTTGTGTAGAATCTGAATTAATGTGGTTTGTGGAGCTAGGATGCCCACGACGGGACCCATCACGGCCATGGGCAGTCGGTGTAGAGGCAGCAGGGGCAGTTTGTCCATGCGGCTGAGAAGATGGGCGAGCACTGCCTGAAACCAGACCCTCCACGATGGGCTGCGGGTCGAGGAGAAGGAGAGGTTTTGGAGGTCAGCAAAGACAGGGAGGAGGCGGTAGTCTGCAGCCCTTGGAGACGCATCTCGAAGTCAAGAAGAAGTGCAGCAACCTCATCGACTGCAGAAAAATTCACGAGCAATGTGAATCGCAGTGCAAGCAGGGTCATATTCAGGACCGAGTCCGTTTAGCACAAGGATGATGAAATCGTCGTCATCGACGGGCTTTCCATCCATGGCAAGCGTATGGGCCAGAGAGCGAGCCTTGTTGATGTATTCAGTGATAGAAAAGGAGCCCTTTGAGAGACTATGTAACAACCGAAAGATCGGTATGTTTATTAAAAACTGCTATTTTAGGAAACTGGTCTAAAAATAGGAAAGTTTTCGTACTTGTTGTGATTTTTGGTCTGGTATATCAATCTAGTATGTGGAGTTCTATTTTGATACTTGTTGGTCGATGGGATTGATTAACCAGATTAGGCAGGTTCCCTGAGCGCGAGAACTAGACCTGGTGCTGAGACCCGTATGATGCCAAGGGCTGGATGCACTTGACGCCAGGGCCACTTGAGTGCCAGATCAGGGCTGGTCACACATGTGATTACACTTATGGTGGAGTTGACATGGACGTGTTGCCAGGTACAGGAACCGTGCATGGTGGAGCGACGCATCGCATACGTGAGACATCGGAACCGTTCATCTGAGAATCTTGTTTCAAGACGCAGGAGGACTAAGAGCTAGAGCCACGTGGACTCTATGCTTGGTGCGTCATTCTCATGAATGATGTGGTCTACCCCTTGGGCCCGCGACTTGGAGGACCAAATCGTTGGGAGCAATTTGAATTGCAACCCCCTATTTTGTAATTAATGGATTTCAATTATACTTAAAGATTTAATTAACTAAAATTGAGGCAATTAGGGGAGATAATTGGGATGCCATATAGGAAGGTTGACTTGGCCTTCCATGCTTATGGATGGCGCCAAGTGTTTAATTGGATAAGATTTTGGCGATTAACACCTAATTGGGTAGTTACAAAATTGATTTGGTAACAATTCAAATGAGATAAATCCCTACCTTAAAGGAGGTTGCAACCGAAGATGTGATTGGAGAGGATCACGTCCTAGCTGCAAGGGATGGGCTGGAGCACCTTATGACCCTTAGATGGTGTGGGATTGGATGGTCAAGATCATGTGGCATGGTCTATATAAACCATGCATGGGAGGGGACGGTCACCCTTTTGGAACCGGCTACCCTAGCACTCTTTTGTGATTCTCCCTCCTTCATCACATCCTCCTCCCCCTCTTCCAACCAGCAGAGACTCTTCTCCAGTGGTGAGTGTTGGTGTGGCGATTCGGTTCGTGTGGAGTTCGCGAAGAAGCGAGATAGGGTGCGAACCGATTGACGATCAACTTGTATCGGTTCGTCAAGGTAAGATGCTCTTTTTCTCACACATGTTTATACTAATATTCATGAGCTTTTCATGTAGATTCGTGCTCTGATGTATACGTGATATTGCTGATCTTTGCAGTCTAGCATTAGTTGTCTTGCTTTGTATGGTTGGCTTATTGAATGATGTACACCGACTGATTTATATTGTAATCATCTCATGCATGATCCAATCGAGATGTCCCTGATGTATGCTGTCCATTTGGTTATCTTGTTCCATGTATTTACTGTCCATAATTAAATGTCAGTCTCTGTTTCAAGTAGCTTAAGGGCCTGGTTGCTAAAAGTTGTCAACTTTCTTGTTGTTTGTCAATCAACTTGGTGTATAGTCATGCCTTAATACACGTAATCCTATATGGATGTATTCTATGTAATTTTAACACAAAAAGCAGCAAGCTTTATGAGTTGATTGATCTATACATGAAATATGCATTTTATTATCTCCTAAATTTATGTTTATGCTAGTATTTGATTAGAATAACTACTACTTTAATATAGTTTTTGGTTTTTGAAGGAAACAAGAGTAATACACAAAAATGAGGTGAAAAGTAACTTAAATGGTTAAATCATCATAACTTCGTGTACAAATGTCGGATTGGACTGATTCAAGTCTCATGTTAAAGATCAAGAAGCAGCTTTCCAACGCCACCAACTACGTGCAATTTGGAATTTTGGACAGAAAGTTATAGCCATTTGAAGTTGATGAACAGTAACTATGATCGATCGTCAGAGCCGCAAAAGCAGTGTATTGAAGGTAACGATCGATCGGCACAAAAATGATCGATCGTATCTACTGGAATTTTTCAATCGCGCAAGACAGTAACTACGATCGATCGGTATCATATGGCGTCGATCGGCAAAGCGATCGATCGGAGGAAAATAACGAAGGAATTGCGATCGATCGGACAGCGAACGATCGTCAATACAGAGCGATCGATCGCCGTATACGGAAAATCGAAATAAGACCTATTTCGACTTGGATTTAGAAGGGGAATTCGTGGTTTCTCTTCACTCTTATAAATAGGCCTTATGGGAGAACGTTTTGGGTATTAGAAAATAAACTAGAGAACATACCTTGGAGGCTAGAGAGGAGCAAGAGAAGGAGTCTTTTGGAGCAAAGAAGAAGAAGGATTCATGACGATGGATATACATAAACGGGCTTCTCTTTTCTTTCTTTCTATGTGTAACTAAACTTTTATTCAAGGCTTAATGAAGCCCTAGATGTGTATTGCTACTCTTGATAGTTTAATTCTATAAAGTTGATTATGATTCATGCTTAATGCGATTTCATGAGTTTCTTTTGAGTGCTTGATCATAGACTTGATTGATTATGAATGAAATTAGATATTGTGATTGATTTTATGCCCGATCAAGGATAAGATTAATTGCATTATAATAGAGTTGCGGTTGATTCTATGCCTGATCAAGGATAAGATTGATTACACAATAGTGGATGAACTTTCGTGTCCGATCAAGAACGTTAGCGAATTCATTAGTAATTCGTGTGTCCGATCAAGAACACGAATTACCATATCATGTCAATGTATGCTTAATAATAATTGAGAGTAGTAATTGCATGTCTAGTGGTGGATTCATTGCCTTGATAATTCTCTGCATTGATTAAAACTCAGCTTAGTAGTTAAAGTTCATAGCTTTATTTTGATTAAACAAAAACTGCAACTTTCTTCTCTTGAATTTGGTAAATCATTCATCCGTCCCTGAGGTTCGACAACCCTTTTTAATACTCACCGTAGTATAATTGCCGTGTGCACTTGCAAGGGTTTTAATTTTAAACGATCAAATTTTTGGCGCCGTTGCCGGGGACGGAAGCCAATAATTTACCAAATTCTTAGCTTAGCTTAGTTTTAGAGTAATTAGTGAGTCTTAACCTAGATTATTTGTCAGTAGCTTAATTTGTGTTTTTTTTCTTTTTGCAAGGTTAAGAGAAGACGTAGAATTCTCGCCAACGTGGAAGGGCCACCCTTTCCCTAGTTTGCATTCTCTTATCCTTCCCTTTTTAGATTAACTTGTGTGTTTGGTGTTTTTCTTTTCTTTCTGTGACTGCATGTTGTGCTAGTTGTGGCTATTAGGACTACTAGTTGTTGATATCTAGGACTGGTGATTGCTAGTTGTGGATATCTAGGGTTGATTTTCTGATTTGTGGATGTGTGATACTGTGGTTCGGGTGTTGATGAAGGCATTGTGAAGAAATGTCTTCACTTTTCTATGGATTTAGCCATGAGAACCCATATATGAGCTTTAATGATTATTCTTCTTCACACACACCTAATCCCCCTCCCTATGAAGTGCCCTACCACCCACGACCCTTATATGCTGATACTTACAACCATGGGTGGGATAATCACTCTAATTTTGGGAGTGGCACATCTTCCCTACAATATACAACTCCTTATATGTCGGAACCATGTGCCCTCTGTTTAAGTCCCATTCACACCCCAGTGGAGTGCCCTTTGGCCCATGAGTACCCTGATTTTATAAGAAAATATGTGAATGAGGCCCAAAGTCTTCATAGGTGGGAGGATCATCTTATTTTCCCTTGGGAGCAACCCTAGGCCCACTCTTCATGAGGCCCCTAGACAATATTTTCTAAGCCAACAACTGCCTTACCAACCAGCCTCTACTCCTCAATTTGGTCAATCTACCTTAGATGATAAAATGAACCAAATAATAGCCAACCAATCTGCCATCCTCACAGCCTTAACTAAGTTATCAACTGGATATAAGGAAATGAGAGAACAGTACACCCCACCTGTCCAACCCCATTATCCGATGGGCCAATTTTCTGATGAAGGGATATGTTTTTCCCCTGATTATGATGTTACATCCTTTCATAATGCCCAAAGGTTTGACAATGAGCTTGAGTGGGCTTTACATAATGATCAAGAGGGTGTAGAAATTAAAGAAGAAGTGAGTGTGTTGATAGAACCAAATTTTCAACCTTCTTCTATAGCTGAGGAGTTGCAGTCTACAACACTATTAATAGAACCTTCTATTCCTGAAGCACCATTCATATCTTGTCTAGATCAATCTAACTCTTTGTTTAATGAACATAACTTAGACTGTTTCATAGATAGTTTAGTTGATTCACTAATTGATGAAGCTTTCCCAATTGGGTTACTAGAAGAGGTCCATAAGGCCAAAATGGTTGATGTGGGGGAGGAGGTTTCCTTTATATTAAAATTTTTTGATGACCTTCTTCCATGGACAGTGCAAGGACCCATACCTCCATTGTTTCCTCACCTGCCATTCCATCCTTTTATTCCACGATATGCTCCATACATAAGCTACAAGGATAGGAGTGTGTGGGGAAATCATTTAATTAATCCAGGCTGAATTCTTGATGATCTAAACCCTGCAAACAACCGTGGCTCCGTCTGGCTGAAGACGTTAAACTTAGTGCTTGGTGGGAGGCAACCCACGTATTCAGGTGTATTCTCTCCTTTATATGATTTTCTTTGTTATATGCTCATTGTCATGCTATATTTTCACATTGAGGACAATGTTCATACTAGGTTTGGGGGAGAGGATATACTTTCAAAAAAAAAATCGAAGAACAGTAGATACGATCAATCGGATATCGACGGTCGATTGCTATCTGATCGACGCCTTATATTTGCGATCGATCGCTCTGTGGTACATCGACACCGTTAATCTTCAATCTAACGGGCGCTGTTTCTCGATTTACATAACGATCGATCGGCCAAAAATGCGATCGATCGCGGGTCGTCTTCCTCGCGCTTAAAATCCAAGCGGCAGCGACGAGAGAAATCTATTTCCGCTCGCCGCCGCCGTTTCCGACCCTTGTTAGAGCTGAAACTTCGGCCCCCGAAGGATTTTTTGCACGTAGAATCCAGATCCGGTGTCTGTTTCCGTGATTTCCCACTCCTTTTTCTTTCGGTAAGCCGAAACTTAAAAACTCGATTTTTCTTAGTTTCCGGTAGATATTGTTGCGATTACTCTCATGCATTCCCTTATATTGATTATTGCGATGCTTATGCATGACTTTCGGCTTCTAATTCTTTGATTTTAGATGTTTTATTTAATTTTTAGGATTTGTGTTCTTGCGGTGAACAGTGTTTTGCTAAAAAAAAAAATTGAAATCTGATTTCGGGGATATATATCTCTCATGCATACTTCTATATTGATGATTGTAATTTTTGTTATGCATGATGATTCCTTTCGATTTCCTAAGTTTTCATAAAATTTTTTATTTTTTTATTTTTTTTAGGAAATTCATTATGTAACAACAGTATTTGTATGGTTTGGATATGTGTCCTGTAAAAGCTGTCCACTTTAAGTCATATACATCTAAATTGATAGGGTATATTGATTCGGACAATTTAAAAGAGACAAGTAAGCAGACTTATGATTGGAAAGCATAAACCCTTATGGGTCAGGACTCGTGGGACTCAAAGACCTCAGTCAATAGGTCTAACCAGGAGCCGAGGTGTCCTGGAGAAGTGTCCAGTTTGCGGGTTAATGGTCTAATAAGGCTAAGTGTAAAACAGTTTTATAAGGAACTGATATACAATTTAATATCTAATTAAGAGACTGATCAGAAGTTAGTAAATGCCTAAGATGATAGTGTATTAAGTCTAGTTGACCCTGACTAGGGTTAGAACAAGTAATAACTGATGGAAATTGGGTTAATCCTAAGTATAGTACTCTCGGCTAGGAATAATCCTATGCCGGTGAACTGTGTTAGAAAATACATAACTAAATACAAAAAATTCAGAAAATTATTCCGTAAATTGAATAATAATCTACAGACATAGAGCTGTCTATCATAAAAATTTCAGAGACATATAAGCTCTGTTCAGACTGTGGTAAATCCGGAAAGGGGGCTATTGTGTACATAACAGTGTCCATTCGCGGAGCATAAGTTATACGCTATGTTAAAACCGTATAATATATGTAACACATGAAGGGTATTACTGATTAAAAATTTAGAGGGATATGAAGATAGTATCATGTAATAGGTAATTCAATCTATTAAGAACGTCATGGTTTCCGAGTCTTTCCTTGTGGTTCCTAACACCGCACAACTCTTATACCTTGAAGCCTTGATTTGAGGTTAGGTTTATCCTCTTAAACCCTACCCTTAAGTTATATGAGACACTTCATATCAGAGTCTTGAGAACCAGGGATGGTCTTGATTGGAATAGTGCAAGGTGAAGGTATCGGACGAGTCTCTACCGAAGAGTTTCGGTTTCGAGTCAACCCGTGCTTTGGCACAGACCAGTTTCTTGATTCAACTCTTGTGAGTCAATCCTTTCGAATGTTGAGAATTCCAGTGTACTCCTTGGAGAGTCTGATCTCTGAAATTGATCTTCTGAGTCTCTTCATGAGAGCACCCTTATTAGGGTTAGACTGATCCAGTTCTACGTAAACTGTTTCTCTACTAAGAGTTTTGTTGAACGCTCTTAGATTGGATCATAGTATGCTCACGAGCCATAGCTAGACCCGTGGTGGTCTCATATATTTATGAACCTCTGTAGTTCAGCCGATGACGGCAACGCGTGCGCTTTAGATTGTACGACATTACGGAAGGTCTGCAATCTCCTCCCATTGTGCCCGTAAGCACCGATGGGGCCAGCATCCCTAGAAGCATGGCCGGGTTCCTCTGAAGAACCTCTAAGATGTTCTGGTATTGAAGTCCATAGGGGAAGTGGACTGAGCAGAGAGCAGAAATTGGTATCTCCGTCACTTTGGTTGTCCGGAGCAGATATTCTTGAATTATCTCCTTACTCTTTGGAAGTCTGGAGTCATATTCATACCTTGATTTTACCCATCCTCAATCAATGAGAGTTTTCGGGTGATGTGTCATTTCCAGGTAAGTAAATCCTGTAAGAGTTAGTCCTGAGTTTGTTGGACCTATTTATTATTGAGATACTTGAGTTCTTATTCTGTTGTGAGTTTTTTTTTTCTGTTATCCTACTGAGTATTTTCTCTGGAATACTCACGCATCTTCTGATGCAGGGATTAAGGTAAAAAAGAAGTGACCAATGTTTCTCTATCGTGGAGGTTGGTGATCTTGAAGACTTGAAGATTAGATAGCTTTTATTTCTGCTTATTTTATTTGATGATGTTGGATTTTATGGTCCGTGTGCCATTTATTTACTTGTTTACTTGTGAGAACATTTAAATTATTGTAATAAGATAATTACTCTTTTTTTAGTTATTTTACATCAGTGTACGTGAATATTATTTCTGTCATAACGATCCTGACAAACCCGCTTATGCAAAATGGGAAGGTTGAGGAATGAGTATTCGGTCCGTCTCGGATTCCTACCCCACCGATCATTATTGGTGTAACGCTTCCGCATGTTATTGGAGTTTGAGAATTCAAGGCGTGACAGACTATGAAGCTCGCCTTTGATACCTTGAATGCGGGAGCGAGTCATTTTGCAGTAGAGAACCTTCATTGTCATCCAGAAAGTATTGGCAGACTCGCAGTGCGCATCCTGAGGCAACACGTCTTCGGAAACAAAGGTGGCCAACCACACAAGAACCATCTGGTCTAGACGGAACTAGACGCGGACAGCAGCATCACCGTCGTCACCCGGGGGTCGAGCCATTTCGCTGTGAACAAGCCCGATGAGGCCGTGGCAGCAGAGCATCGGCCAGACTTGCAAGAAGAATTACAACAAAAAGAAAAACAAAAAGTAGAAAAAGAAAAAAGCTTGAAGAAAGGAGAAATGCAGAGAAAGAGACTGATTGGTCAAGGTGGTGGCCAGTGGCGGCGGCCAACAAGGGAAATGGAGAAGGAGGGCCAAATGGAGAAAGAGGGAGAGAGAAAATGATAGGCAATCTTGCTACGTACAACTTTTCAAAGAGGTAGACAAGCTTCATTGGACAGAGAGAGTATGCGCCTTGATTCATACGTGTTGGCATGCACCAATGAGCTCCAAGCCGTCGTATTGTGATCTGACAGTGCATGTTAGTAGAGGGGGGGACGGGTGATTCAAACAGGCATGCCTCTATATTAAAGTGCATCATAGGATCAAAATGTGACCGTGTGAGATGCTTCTGTGCACACCAATGCGAACGAGCTAGGGTGCACATATTAACAAGACCCTTAACCAATGTTAATCATCTACTCAATTTTTTTGTGGCACTTCTTTTTTGGGGAACTTTTTTTTTTAGCACTTAAACTGCAAAATGTATCAACATATTCTCATTTCCCATTGATTTATGTGTTTTTTTTAACGAGGGGTTCTTGAGTCGTTAGGACCTAAGTGACCAAGTACGGGTACGGCAATTATACGGCATAGGTTAGCGTACGGTAAGATACGGCAGAAAACGGAATATACGGGAAAAATACGTAAAAAGTACGGAAAAGTAATAAAAATAAAAATCCAATATAACAAAAGTGTCTTTCTTCTTTAGTAGCCCAAAATACTAAAATATACTACAAAATCTCTACAATTCCATTAGATTACAATCATAAAGTCAAATTTTATGTATATAAATGATCAAAAAGAACAATTTTATGAAAAAAACTTACTTGAATACGAATCACGAAGACTTTTTATTGCCATAAGACACGCTCATGGGATTGCATTGCTTAACTATGTCAATGTCAATCCCAACTAGCTGGAGGCAGTTACAAATCACTTGGTAACAACATAAGCTCATCCGTGAACCTCTCCCCAGAACTCAATCCAATTCCCCGTCGGTCTTACTCTGACCCTTATGCGGACCAGTGCCAAATCCTTAGGCATATCCTCTCACTGGCGCATAGTCCTTTAGTCTCTTTCAAAGGCAACGACAATGAATCACCAAATACCCACAAACATACACATCCCTCCTTAAAAGGGAGACTAAACCAACTAAAATGCCTCATAAGTCATATGTCATCTACGCATTCCCTCACTTGTATATCTACTTTTGTTTTTTGTAAAAAAAATCTGAGGACAATATCTGAACTAGTTGACCAATTTCATCGCCAAATGGCAAGGACCAGGACATAAAACCAACAGGAATAGAAACATGCTTGTATTGAAATAAAAAATTTCACAAAACTAATCAGCACGATGAACAAAATGTTAAAAAATTATACAAAATGCTAACTTTTTACATATTAAATAAACATATTTTCATTGAAATCAAATTGCACATTCAGCACAGATGAACAAATTTTAAAAAATTACACAAAATGCTAACTTTTGACAATTAACATCAAGTTCAATTACCTCGACAGAAGCAACGATTCAGTCAATCACCTTCTTCGGACCTAAAAAACGAAACAAATTGAACCATTGACAATCGATTCAGACGTAAAGCTAAAGACGAAATCGATCGAAATTCGAAGCAGAAAGGGCAGAAGCAAACGAACCGTGAAACTCGTGAGGGTGGTGATCCTTGCCCCAGCCAACGCCGCGGGTGGACTCGAGGTACTGCTCGACAAGGTGGCGGCACTTCTGGAGGTGATTGACGCCCTCGATGCGGTAGCACACTTGACCTTCTCCCGCAGGATCTTGGCCGTCTCGATTTCGATCCACTTCTCCCGAACCAGGTACTCCCTCTGCTCCAGCATTGCCACCGGGTCCCCGTACGGGTTCGCCGGATCAAAATCGTCCGGCGGCCACTCATCGAACTCCACCTTCGCCTTCCTCACCATCGCTCCCTCTTCCTCTCCTCTCCTCGCTGGTCCACGAGAGGCAGAGGCTGTCGAATGCATGATCATTGGACTGCAGAATGAAACGCGTTTTACGCGTATAGACGCGTAAAACGCGTTTTAAACACGTTTTTTATATTAAAACGCATTTTTTCATAAATACGCGTTTTAAACGCTGTTTTTTACGGCTGCCTATCCAAAACGCGTTTTGCGCGTTTTAAACCCGTTTAATACGCGTTTCTGGTCACAGAGGTTAGGACCCAATTAGAAGGGGCAAGGCAATCGACCTCTTAAAGCACCGTACCCTGCCGTCAATCCCCTAGGGTGCGCACACAGCCCACTAGACATATGCACTGTATTCCTCCGGTGCGAATTTGGGACCTTTGCTTCAACGGGCAGTGCCCTGACCATCACACCAACACCACGTTCCCGTTGGTGTGATTTTTGTGTTTTTGATACATCCATTTTCGTAAGGGAGGGGTTTACATGAGATCGTTCTCATATAAGGAGCATGAGGCCAATCTTTATAGCCGTTGGATTCCGATCGGAGGATAGATATCAAATCAGTGAGTAGGTGAGTGTGTCACATCAGGGAGTGGGTGAGATCATTATGACTATTAGTAGCCGTTAGATCAAGATCCAAAGGCTACGATTTAAAGTGGCCTCATATAAGCTATATGAGAGCGATCTCATTTAAACTTTTCCCTTTTCGTAATGGCGAATATACAATATTACTCTTCAAATTTCTTAAAACTTTCATCGACCGGCCCCGTGTCAAAAGGCATCCCCATATTGTTTTTTCAGTCATTTCACGCATGAGGTCCAAAGAAAGGAGCTCGATACTAACGATACATATCAACACATGATGTCCATGAGCAGCTCTTCCATGAGCGCCACCGCCACCCCGTCCGCCACCTCCTCCTCCTCCTCGTCGAACCTCCGCCACCTCCCTCCCACCTCCATTTCCTTGACGTGCGACTTTCTCATGTCATCAACCCCCCACCTCCCCTCCCTTTCTCCTCCGCCGCCCGCTGTCCACTCTCTCGCGGCCACCACCAGCTCCGCCTCCACCCCCTCGCCACCTTCCAGTCCCTCACTGAAAAAGTCCAGCATCAGCTTCTCGCCCACTTTACTCAATTGGGTCTCGTCCATGAGCAGCCGGGCAAGCAGCTCCCTCGCCGTTTCTTCCTCCGGTGCAGCACCGTTTCCATTGCCAAAGGAGCAGTCGCTGCCGGTGGCGGGTGAGTCGAGCCCGGAGTCAACGAGTCTGCTGTCAAGGTCGACCGGCTCGAACTGTCGGATCCTGTGCAGAAACCTCTTCTTAGCCACTGCATCAAACACCTCTATTATTATTCTCCAATTCTAAACACCAAATCTATACACGGTATATAATAGAAAATGATTTATACACCAAACCAATACACAGTGTATGGATTTGGTGTATAAATTTAGCGTACAATTATGGATGGATGATAACAGAGCTAAGGGTGTTAAAGCCGACTCGAAAGCTCGATGTCAGTCAAGCCAAGCTCAATCATACATCTGCTTGGCTCGGCTCTACTCAAGCTTGAGAAAAGCTAAAAGTTACCATTTGTATATTAATTTTTTCCGTATGTGTATGTGCATGCATATAGTATACTCTATCTATGGATTCTGTGTTAATCAAGTCTTAAGTTTTATTATATCTTTTTTATTTTTATTTTCATATAAAAATACCTCGGTCTTTGTGTTTGAAAGAGTTAAGTAATATGTTTCACGAGAACTAACAACATTTTTTAACATCTATGGATTCAAACTAGTTGGAACATGTATATAATAGTCTTTCCTAGCAGTATGGAAGTGGACATAAAAAAAATCAACGAAACCAAGCCAGTTTGTGAGCTAAAGCAACTCGACTCGATTCAACTCGAACTCGAAATTCAAATTTCAAGCTCAAGCCGAAACAGCCTAAAGCACGGCTCGATTCAGCTAATTAACACCCCTAAATAGTGTAGTAACTAGTAACATACTCTCCATATTGGCAAGGCTGTGGTGGAAGGCGGAGGAGGAGGTGGATGACAGGGAGTCGGCATCCTCGTCGGGGAAGTCCAAGACAGAGACGGGGCTCAGCTGCTCCTTCTCCTCGTACGAGCTCGAGACCACTCTTTTCTCCCCTTTTCCCTGCACAACGAAATACCCATTAGAAATGATCACTAGTGTATGTGTTTGGTGTACATATTTGACGTAGCATTGTCATTTTCCATAAAGAAATTATGACAACCCAGAAAAGAGTTTTCCTTTTTGTTTTTTCCACTTTCCTTTTGAGAAGTGAATTGGGTTGGGAAAAGGCGGGGCAAAGGGTTCAATTTAAAGCTGTTCTGCCTTTGCCATTTACACGAAAAGGATCACACAGGCTTTATTCAAATTCCTTACAAAAGTGTGGTAACCAAAGTAGCAGATGAGCTGAAAAAGGGAGGAAGGAGGTGCAGAAATTCGAATTCACTACGATGGACCAGTCCATTGAAAGGCTGA
This sequence comes from Houttuynia cordata, assembly GCA_039654745.1. NCBI lineage: Eukaryota > Viridiplantae > Streptophyta > Magnoliopsida > Piperales > Saururaceae > Houttuynia > Houttuynia cordata. Next base: position 7,953,263 of record CM077511.1, read on the forward strand.
AATGGACAGGTCAGTGTAACTGGGCAGGTGAAGAACGATTTGAATTGTGGGTGAGGTGGAAATCAGATGGAATAGAACTCTACAGAGATCCTTACCAAAGTTGTGAGACAGAAATGAACAAACAGGCCTTCAATAGTACACTATTAAATGAGTTCATGTTACCTTTCATGGAAACTTTAATTTCGACAAATGAGTGAAAATATTAATCTACTTTTATCCTACATGTATTCGAGAGCATTCCCATTTATACTTTAACATGCAATTTTTCTTTTTTGACTCTAATTTTAACATGCATCATGTTGTTTCATCAATAATTACATGTATCATTGTTGCTACTCTATATGAAGGTGACAGGGGCATTGCTTAGCATTGTATTTTCTTTGAAATAAAAAAACTGCTTAGCATTGATTAGTAAGTAGCCCCATAAAAAATATAGAGAGCATGTTCTTGTGTCATCTACCATTGGAATTGGATGGTCCAAACAACAAGATTCACATTTTATCATAGTAAAATCAGAAGCTGAAGTCAAGATGGTTATAGAAATTCACAATATTTTTACTTTATCATATCAAAAACATGTAACAACCAAAATAACATTTTTAACAAAGAAAATACCCCTACCAACTGACAAGAAGAAATAAACATCTCCAAAACTTCCAAGAGTCCAAAAATCCGAGTGAAAGAACAAGTAAAGAAGGACACCTTTGGCTTCCTGTAGTAGGTGGTTGCTGTAACCACATGAGATTCCTCCTGATCATCTCCACCGACAGCCTTCTTCTCCTTCCTCCTCTCTTTCCTCGCCAGCGACCTCTTTTTGCCGTCTCCAGCACTCTGCCCCGTCGTGCAGTTGGAGGAGCAGCGGCTACCAAACTCAATTGAGAAATCATCACTCTCAGACCAAGTGCTACTACTCCATGTAGAATTGTGATCAGTAGCATTGGTGTAATTTGGAGTCTTAATGGGACTATAATTAGCCTCACTAAAGGATTTCCACCTCATAATGTCCTTAACTCTAACAATCATGAGGTTATCGTCTTGCTTTCTTGATCTCTCGCTCTTGCTCTGCATGCTCCTGCTCAGCCTCCGGGAGAGACTTCTCGGTAGGAAGCCCGGCCTGCGATTGCCACAGTCGTCTGCACGGTACTGGGACTTATGCTGAATGAACTTAACTGCATTGAGTAAATGTGCAGAAGCTCTTTGGAGCTTGGAGATTGTCGCAGAAGTAGCTTTCGAGTGGCTTTTATCAAGCTTCGGGCCGGCAGCAAAGCTAAGGTCAAGCTCAAGTAGGCTTCGAACAGTCGTCGTCACTCGGGGTCGCCGAGGATACTCGAGGAAGCCGTCCGATGAGCTTGTTTCATACCGGAGGTAGTCCTTGAGCATAAGCGGGTAGTGCGGCCGAGAGCATTGCTCGGGCGGTTTGATCCCTGGTGGCAAAGAAGACGACTCCATTGCTAACACAAAATAGAGAACTCCAAAACCCAGAAAGTGAACAGTGACAAGATCACTACAGAGATGAATGTAAGCTGGAGGAGGAGGATGCTATGTTGTATGCCTTCTATATATAGAGTATGAATTTGTAGGAATGTAAAGTGGTGTAGAAATACTGAATGGATCTGAAAGACGGTACACAGAGAGAGGAGAATCTTGTGGATTTGGAGGCAAGAGCCAGCCAAAATTGTGGTGGGAAGAAGGGGGGAGGCAGCTTCTCAGGTGAGGATTTCCATGCAGAGGACAGCCATGGAAGGTGCTGAAAGACTAATAAGAAATAGAAGAGGCAGAGGGGGAGGGGGAGGGGGAGGGAAGGAGGGGGAAGGTGGCTGCGGCTTAATGCTTGTTGGGGAATGGATTTGAATAATGCAAAGGGAGATGGAACTTTGGAGTTATACTACCTTTGTTTTGAATTAGTAGATACATTTGGTTTTGAAAAATGAACTAAAATCAGTTCATTTTGGAGAATCAGACGTATCTAGTAATTCCGGACGGAAAGAGTGTATGATATTTGGAGGTCCCTTGTGGGGGTCTTGGACCACGACGGTATGTCGCAGAGACAGTTGACCTGTCAACATGAACCAGGTGGGGCAACTTACTTGTAAATGTAGTTCAATTTGGAATTGTTGGATCGTGATCCGATGGCTTGTGTATTTTAGGGTGTGTGAGAATTTATAAATCCCGCTTGCCCCCTCTATTGTGGTCCTGGAGCATTGAAAGCACGTGCGTGGGCGTGCAGCACCAGGCACATAAATATGCGATATATGACTTAATTGATGTGTGCAATTCACATCACTAACCATTAAAAAAACTTTAAGAAAATTCGCTATGTTGTTTTGTGAATCTAATGTCCCATAAAAAATATGTGAACTTTATTTTGGTGATTTTGTTCTTGGGTCACGATATTTGTGTGAATTGCTTACTTGGGTAAAGTTGTGAATCATGCATAGAAAGTGACTTATTCCTTCACGCAGGAATTCTGATTGAGTTCTCTTGTTGCATCAACTATTTAAGAAGATTTAGTTGAGATTAATTTTATGCAAGATTAGGACAAAGAGCTCATAAACTAGTTAACAACACATGCTTATTATGTCTCGGCTTCTATAGACAGTCTCCATGTGCCGGGTTCCTTATGTATTTTGTTTCAGTTAATAACATTAGTTTTGCTCCGTCATTGGCGTTTTAAAAAAAGGTGCAAGTATATCATACATCCTTCAATTTTCCCAATATCCACTCAGGTTACCCAACTTATTTATCCTTCCAAATTCATGGAAACAAAATCATCCTTCCAAATTCAAGTTTAGATAAGCACATTGATATGACATGCCTTCAGGGCTGAGAAATCTTAGATCAATGGGCTTATCTGAATCGTATTTCATTTTATTATCCTACACACTTATATAAGGATTCATTGTATTAATTAGTCTTTTTTTTTAATAACGAGCAATGTCTGAGTCCTTAGGACCCGAATAGAAGGGGTAGGGCAACCAGCCTCTTACAGCATTGTATTCCGCCGCCAAAGTGAAAGTGAAAGTGAAAGTGAACTATTCGTCTTTCTTAAGTCACAAAGTGTACTATCTAAACGAGTTCCATTTATATGTCATGGTGTTCAACCAGGCAGCAACCATGATATAGGGGCACTAAAGCCCGCCCCCCTCTCAATTAACAGATGTTGTTTGATCCCGATCCGACGGCTCACAGCGGTAAAGCTAAAGCGCCTATCTTTTATGTTTTGATAAACATTGGAAGCCCTATTTAAATTGGAAGATTTTGGCTCACTGGCCAGCCTCAGGTGGCAATCTTTTCCAGCCAAAAAAAAAAAATCGTAAAATTTTGTCGTCTTCCTCCAGCTCTTTCAAATAGGAATCACACACGTGGTAGGTTACTATTAGTTAATTAAAAACAAGAATGGTGGGCTTCCCCAGAGGAGAGGGCTGGAGCCCACGCTGATGGGCAGAGGATCCGACGTTGTATTGATTGCGAGCCGTGGGTTTCCGTGCCCTCGTGTCGGATCCCAACTCCCACGCTCGGCCTCTTCTTTAAAACAACAGAGACCAAAGCTCTTCGACAGTTTGACTTCGACAGTTCCACGGCAGCAAAAAGCGTTTTTTTTCTAATCTTTAGGTTATGCAATAAAGTGTCTGTTTAGTGGAGAGCATATTACTTCCCTCTTTGTATTGGTACAGCCATCAACAACTAGCCATATATTTCATGTGCTCCATGGCATTGTCAAGTTCTTACTTTGGTCCTCCATTTCCAATGAAAAACTCCCAAGTTAACTCAATTCTTTGTACCTAAACTACCGAGTTGACTCCTTAAGTCACTAAAAGTTACAAATGATTTCATGTGATTCTACTCTCCTTGAGCCCCCAAAATCATTGAACTCCATTAGTTAAGGGTCTACGTTGTGTAAAAGTGTTCAACTACACTTGTTTGGATGCTGAAATGTAGGGCCTTTTAGACCTGAAAAATCTAAAAGTCATTTGGATGCTTAAAAGGGTAAAGGATGTTTGTGAAAGGAATATGTGAAAATGTAAAAAGACATTTTCAATTTCATGCCTTTTTACGTGAATCTTTTTTGGGTCAGTTTGTGAAATTTCATAAACATATTTCAACATCTAAACAAACATTCGTTCCAAACAACTAAAAAAAATCGGTATTTCATTTAAATTGCAAGGTCGTTGCTTGATTAGTGAGAATAACATGCAAGAAAAAGAGCTATCTAGAAGTTAGGGAATCTAAAATTGCAGTAAATAGAAGAGTGTTAAGACATAGCTGATATATACAAAATATACACATTTTTATATGTCTTTCTACCTATATGTTAGTCGTAATTTTAGTTAAAATAAAGATATTATCAGTATTATGTTTGTAATTAGAAGTTTAATAAATAACTGTGCTTAATTGATTTATTTAAAAAAATTAATTGGATTTAATAGAATTATATTTTATTACGGGTCTAAATCGGGTTTTGATTTTATTTATGTAGTTCGTAGAAGTGTGCGCCACGGATCGCCAAAGTGTAGCACGCATAATAGATTTTTAAGTAAAGAATCATCCATTGATCATCTGACGCTGACGAAGGCTTTGATGCTCGAAATTTATTTAAAGGCTAAAATAAGTGTAAGAATTATATGAGCCGTTGATTTTCACTAAAGATAAGATGGACGCTGTTTTAAATAAAAAAGTCATCCATATGAAATTCGACGGAGGAGAATGAGATGATGGGTTTTGAAACGAAAAATAAAGAAAATAAAAAAATGACTTAGGCCTGAGGCTTGCTCGATCGAGCTACAAAAAGAAAATAGAGCATTTTATTGGGACGACTCAAATTTGGAAGAGGCTTTCTGTTTGGTCTAAACAGAGGAAGGGAGAGCCCGAATTTAGAAGGATAGTTGACTAGAAAGCTTATGGGATTATAATTCTTCGACTTGGAAAGCAGCGAGATTTTGGGACTCAAATCCGAAAAGATGCCAACTGTGGGACTCTCTTTAGTTGTCTATAATAAAAACAGAGGATGTGAGGCTGCACGGAGGAGAAGGTCGGGCAAAAGAGAGAAGAGAAAAATTATTTTTTTAGTTTGTTACAGTAAAAATGTAGGTCAGCTGAGTGGAGAAGACGATGCTACAATGATTTGCTACAATTAATGTCGTGGATAGTGACTGCTACAGTGTCGTAAACAGTACTGCTATACAATATTTTGTGAACAATGTTCAATGAATAGTGCTATAGTGCGGTGAATAGTAAAAATGTTGTTGACGGCTGGCTAATCTCCGTCCGAGGAATAGATAAAGCCTTAATTATATTGGTTCTATCTCTCCTTATCTTATTTTTATTTTAGTTTGATGTATGCAACTTTATTCTATATGATAGTTTCGTCGATTTTTATTCTATGTGCTTGAGATAGGGTAGAGTAGAATTTTGTATGAAATTAAACAAATGAACGTCCATGTCCAAGAGGAATGCTCGCACTCTTAGGTGCTTTTGAATAAAGTTCTAATTTTTATATAGTTTCTAATGCTCAAGAGATCAGATAGTCCTTAATTATGATTGTTTTAATTGTTTAAGTGTGAGAGGAACACATTATTTACATCAACTACAAGTTCATTAAAGTAAGAGGAGATAGAATTAATTTAATTAGTAGTAGATTCGATGTTTTGGAATTTTTATATAAAATTTTATCGTTAGTTTTTTAATTTTAATTAGTTGTCTAAAGTTTCTTTCCATCGAACTAGTTAAATAAAGTCTAAAATTATGTTGAATTATTTCCAACTCTCTGTGGGATCGACCTCGTAGCCATTATTCTATATTAGATTCGTGCACTTTTAATGACCATATAAGTTTTGACTTTCTACATGATGTGAAATAATCCTTATCTTCATGATTTATTAGTCCTACACTTGGTGAAGAAGGATTTCACAACAACCAAACTGATGGTGCAAAGGGATCCGATAAGTGAATAAGAGTAGATTGATCTAATTGCTATTTTTTTAATTCAAGTCAACCAAAATCTATATATCGGATCCTGTGTTTTTTAGGACGTATAAAATTCAATTGGTTTGCTTCAGAGTCTTTAAAATTGTGAAGAATAATAAGGTATGAGCATTTTTTCATTTTGATTTAGAATATTATTTACTAATTTTTTGTTTGTGTTTTTTCCTTTTCATGTATTTTTTGTCCCTAAACTTATTTATATAAAATATTTATGTAAACACTTAAAAATTTGTTGTCTTACTTAAAATAGGTTTTTGAAAAGAAGATCAAAATTATGGAAACATAGTTTTTCTCGAAAAGAGTAATAGACTGGCATATATTCTAAAAGCATTACTTTAGAGAATTTGTCTCTCAGAGCATACATTCTAAAATTTTGGCATATCTTCATTGTTATATTAGTAAAGACAACATTCCATCTTGTGCCTTAAAATAATCCTGAGAAAAATTAAATCAAAAAACTAAAAGCCACAAAAAAATTAACCACAAGTAGTAAGAACTTAAAAAAAATCAAGTTTATTATTATGAATAAATAATTATCTTAACAGGTTTTAGGTACTGTAATTTAAAATTAAATTATGTGATAATATTGGCATGGGACTTGGGAGCAACTATAATTTAATTTCTAAATTAAAAATTCCAAAACAACATTATTATCATTGCAAACCCTCCTTTTCTATCATTAAGCACTAACCAATCAATTCAAAATTGAAACATTATTAAAAAATTGAGGACAAAACCAAATTAACGATAACAAAGCATAACCACAAAGAAGCTCTAATAAAAAAAATTAAGTGTCATATCTAAGTATGCAGTAAAAGATTGAGTTAAACTCTGTAAAAGGTTTTCTTATCATTTTTTTTATAAGTGATGCTAATTGTAGTTGTTTGTGAGGAGATACGACTTATAAGGTCTTCTCTTTTTTTCTCATATGTCATCAGAAGCCACAACAGATTTAAGGTTAATAATTTAAATCCCCTCTCAATCAAACAAGTTAGGCAATGTTGGAGACTGACCTATGCCTGGTTTTCAGTATGAGAATATCCACATCGATTTCTGATAGTTCATCATAGTGGTTGCTAATTTGTACTGCAATAACGACAAAGCCGGTGACCTTAATGTCGGCAAACCCTGACTTCCCCCGTTGCCTTGACAAGCATATGATATATTAGGGGAAACTTCATTTTTTGTGATTTAATGAAGATTTTTACCACCACCATTTATATAATAAAGACAGTACCTAATTTTCAACACCCTGTTTTAGATTCTTAAGAGCTACATTAAATGTTGGTTTACGAGGGACCGTATAAATAATATGCATGACATCTCCAAAACCCACTGCATGTGCTCAGGCAGACTACACCATGTTAATAAGACATTTGTTCTTAATATGACATTTTTATCAAAACATGAGTCCACTATCGTCGTGGATGACCACATAGCCTGTTTAGTTTCTTGAGCTTCTTCCATTTACTAGGCACATTAGCAGCCTTCCAATCCCATTTGTCAATGTTTAAAGCAATAATCCATCTAAAGTGTTCCTCACTTTCCTTTCAGCTGCTAGCATGTAAGGTGTTCTCCCTCTAGTCTTTAGCGCAAGGGTTCAAACCTTGTTCAAGAAGCTCCAAGGTTGGTTGCAGATCACCAGATTTTGCAGCTTAATGTAAATGTATTTCTTCGTTTTTTGTGGATTCAGGAATCAGCAGGAAACTCTTCAGTCTTATAAATAGCTGTCGGGATCTCATATCCACTTTGTCTTGTGATTATGTGAGGAGATTAGTTTTTCTAACTCTTCTCATGCTATTGCAACATTTTCATTTGGTAAGGGTATGCAGTCTTTTTCTTCACTATTTGCGTGATGGTCTATTCCAATTTAAGAGTAAGCCATCTCTTATGCCTCATAGGTCATAAAGGTAGACCTTCGAACTGTAAAGGGCACATCTCGTAAGATGCCTTGCTGACCACTAAAAAGGAGAAATTATTAGGTAAGCATCGCATGCGGAGAAGTCATGCTTACCACCAATAGGTGATTGACACCAACGGCGGACGCAGGATTTTCAGGGATGAAGTCATGTCACTTTGAGATGGGGGTTAGGTAAGGGAATTAAGCCAGCTTAGACTGAAAGCGGGTACTCTTAGTGAAATGGATGAAACCCATGGGGGTCATCTCATGGGTTACATGTAGGTCCGCCCCTAATTGACACGACTCCCCTGCTTGTCACGAGGGACCCACAAATTAGTACCTAATAACTTCTCACTAAAAAGTGGTTTCTCCCTATCAAAAAACAAGTGAAGATTGCTTCAAGGAGCATGAATAAAGACACACGAGGCAGCATCAAAATAAGGTTTCCAAGAAGCAAGTAACTCGTGAACTTCCTTCTTTAGTGCTAGCTCATTATAAGCTTTTCCTGTAGTATCTTTAGCCGATTGTCTCTTTCCAGCCTTAACCCTAACAACATACCTAGAAATGTTTTATGAGCCACAATAGAAATCCATCAACACCAAAGCCACCCCTCCCTCTAGAAAGCCCTTAGCCACTATATATAGGTACCATTAATAACGCGTGCAAGCTTTTTTGCTGTTTTTTTTTTTTTGCTACTAAGTATTGTGAGTACCAGGCTGGAGACGACATTGAGAGCGGGGAACTTGAAGCTCAAGCCTCAAAGTCAGCGCTTGACACATGTGAAGCAAATAACAATTGACTCATACGTTCTAGAGTCCCAGTCGTATGAATGCCAAATTAAACTGATTAGCAAATGAATGCCACCCTTAGTGGCCTAGGAAGATTGGGTAATCAACGTTGTCAAAACTTATCAAATAAGGGTTTGTCCTTCTATACTACTTATCAATAAGGGTTAATTACATGAATAGATCCTGTCACTAACCGATTGAAAGCTTGCAAGGAAAGGGCTTACAACCACCACGGGGTGCAAGATGACAAACCGGAGTGGGAGAAGAATTATGAGAGCCAAGTTCAGTGACATGACAAGGGATATGCATTATTGGCATCATAATGAAAGAAGATAGGGGGAGGACCAACATTTGGTCCAAGATCGTATTATAACTAAAGACATACAAGGGGTTAATATACGCACGTTGCAAGCGATACCGTGTGCATCAGGCAATTTAGTGCAATGGTGTGGTGCCCGCAATACCATATTACATGGGGCAGGTGACCTTTCGTTGCCTTCCCCCCACCTTGAGATCCAATGGCCCGCCATGGGCAACATCTCAGATCTCGAATATGCGAGGTGGCTTCTGTTAATTAACCTTTTTCCCACGCAGCTATATAAATTTATAGGGAATTCGGGATCAGGCAGAGTGCAGAGGCATAATTAGCAAGACGGTAGCTACTGACTGCTACTTTTGAATTATATGATATTGCTATAATAATGTAGAGTCGATTGTATGATAAATCATAACTATGATGTTGTACCACCCCAGTGCTAATGTTTTTTGTTTTCTCTACCTTATTGCTATGATCCGTACTTTGTCTCTGATCACAAAGTCTCCCACAAATTTATCCCATGTTAAATTTTTTCTATAGAGTCATCATTTTAGCGCTTATTTTTAGTTTAGCTTAAATCAAAGATTTGTGTGAACTATGTGTTAGAATTCCAATTATGTGAAAGCATAACATAAATTACGACTTAGGTTCCATGATGCATTTATATTTAACTTCAAAACAAGTTTTCATAAAAAGTTCGAATTACTTTCTGATTCTTTTTTTTCCTTTAATTCAATCAACCCATATACTTTATATCTGTTCGTGAACCGATAATATACGAACCCCAGTAATGAACAAACTGGACCTGTATCACTGAGCATTCTCAGATAAATATGTATTCGACAATTTCTTTTTTTGGTAGAAATCTGTATCTACAGTTGAAGATACAGGTATTTAACAAAGTTAAAGCTCTCACTTACTTCATCGTATGTTTCTTTAACACGGTTCATGAAGTTTGAAATATTGTTAGAACAATAGTAAGAAAATGTTAAAGCAATTCTTAAGAAATGTTATACAAGAAAGAAACAAATCAAGAAGTATAACGAAATGAGACGAAATTAAAATTGAAATTAAATTAAATATAATGTGCAGATTGCTGTAACTAATGAAGGTCCAGCAAGAAAACTTGTTCTGTTTGTCGATTTAGGGTGAGACAAACTAATCAAGAGTAATACTTGTTTAAACTCTTTCATATTCCAAGTTTCCAACATATTGTAGGTTGTTGACAATGAATGGCAGACGGCATTCATCAGCCACACCTACTCTCCTTTAAATATGCACTTTGTCATTTCCCTTTCATGGTCAAGTAATTTGTAAATTGGATATTTATTCAAATCACTGGCAGCTATCTGCTGCATAAATACTCCTTAATCAACATGTTGTGTACAAATAAAGAAGGCAATTCACCTGCAGGCAGGAGTCGTCTTTATCAGCAACCAAAAGTACCGGACTTGCAGCACAGGCAACATTAAAAACCAAATCCTCTTGTTGGTGATTTGGTTGGTGGCTATTTCCTGAACCACATTGGAATTGTCTTCACATGGCTATGTGAGACATAGCGTCCTTTTATCCTTTTGTGAGTTTACCTTGCCACTTAGCCTACTATATGATACCATGTGTCATGTAGGCTGACTTGATCCTTAGGTGAGAATGTGGTCATTTTTAATGGATCAATTCTAGTACAATATTCCCCTGCTAGTTCAGTCAATCTCAATGGTATGGCTTGTGGGCCTTGTGCCAGTTTTAGTCCTTTACTATTATGAGCTTTCATTCATAAGCATAAATATGTTTTTATGTTATCATAATCTTTTCACCATCTTCTCATTTTTTTAGTTGCGCGCATGACAATTGACATATTGTGGGGAGAAGGGCTATGAGTAATGAGATAAATCCTAAGATGGAGAAACATTTTCTGTCTTGTTGATGTGACAAGAAGAGAGTTGTGTAACATTTTATAACAGATTGGAAAATTATAAGATATCTCTCTACATCCCTTCTTCATAAAAGTATATAAACTTTTATTCTCCAACCAACAGCAGCATCTTGCCTTTTAACATAACTTAAAGTGTTGAAGCATTCTTGGCCATGATATAATACTCCATTGTTATGTTCCGCTTATTACAACTTATTATATACCTGCCGGCCCAGCTTAGGGAATACCCAGCTGGCCAGTATTAGGGGAATAGCCCAAGTTTCTTTATTATTATTTGTAATAAGGCCACAGGCCCAACTAAAGGGAAATAGCCCAGTGAGTAGTTGTAGCCCATCAGGGGAACTATATATTTGAGCTCATGCTCTCTTAATGGATCATGAAGGAATTTGCCCTAATCTTCTCTCTTGCTTCTCGTCCCCCTCATCTGAGCCGCCGGCCCAGCTGAGAGGTTCCCCTCTCCTTCTTCCCTTCCTCCAACTCCCTACCTCGTCTCCTTTCCCTCCTTCCTCCTTCTCGACTCCACCTTCTCCCTTTTCCTTATCTCCATTCTCAACTACCCAATCCTTACTATCTCAGTTTATTAGGACATATCATTGGTATCAGAGCAACGATCCTTTGATTCGCGAGGACCCTTCGTGATGGCCAGAAGCAACCCACGGCCAGACCATGATCCTCACTCAGCGGCTGGGCCAAACATGCAAGGGGAGTCTTCCAATGATGCGCTGCCCACCTCACCCAGAGGGGAGGATCTGCGCGAAGCCTTGACGGCTTCCCTGGCACCCTTGCTCCAAGTCCTCATACAGGGCCAGCAGCAAGCACAAAAGGAGATGGCTTCAGTTCGCGAATCCCTTAAAGAGATGGCTTCAGTTCGCGAGTCCCTTGATCGCCTATCCCTGTCCATGACGGCTAACAATCGTGCAAGCCGTACTGACAAGGGGGTTCTTCCACCCCCCCTGACGGGTTCATTCGCGAGAGGCCCTTCTTAGGTGAGCCGCCACCAGGACCAGCACCCTCCCTATCCACCACCCATAGGGGCCGGCGCACCAGAGCAGCAGGGAACCAGACCACCTCCGGCCTCGACCCCTTTTGCGCCACTATACACTGGCCGGGGCGCTCACGAGGAGAAGCGGGACTTTGACTGGCACACTCACCAGGCGGAATCTAGTTGGGCTAACCAAGGGCATATGAGAGATGAGCGCCATGGCCCTAGACCACCGGTGGCAGAGACACGGTTGGCCAGACTACAATTTCCAAAGTACTCTGGCGATGACAACCCGGTGGATTGGCTATACCAGGCTGAGAAGTTCTTTCATTACCAAGATACACGATCTGATGAGGACAAATTAATAGTAGCATCCTTTCATCTCATGGGTGATGCTTTGATATGGTACCAATATTATGAGCAAGAGCAACCAGGGCATTCATGGCAACAATTCGTGAAGGAGCTCTGTATTCAATTCGGGCCGACAGAATATGCAGACTTCAACGAACTTATCAGCTCCTTAAGGCAAACATCTACCGTGCGTGCCTACCAGATGGACTTCATGCGCATAGACAACCGTCTTCCCTATTGGACGCAGGAAGCATTGGTGGGCAAGTTCATGCACGGGCTGAAGCTAGAGATTTTCGATGCTATTCGGCACTACCCAAGGACATCCATGGCTGAGGTCATTAAGCACGCCCAAATTGCGGAGGAGAGACTTAATCAGCAACGGAGGTCTTGGAGGCCCCCTTCTCGGCCGCCCACGACCCCAGCCTTCCAGGGCCCTCCGGGTGACTCCCATGCTCCTCCGGCAGCACCACACCCTATTCGACGTCTGACTCAGGCCCAAATGGAGGAGTGCCACTCTAAAGGCCTTTGCTTCAATTGTGATGAACGATTCGTGCCCGGACACCGCTGCAAGACCCGTGCCCTCCTGACTTTAGAGGTTCTATGGGACGATGGCCCTGATGACGAGGACGGGGCTGGATTAGTATCAGACCCGCCCCTTGCTGATCTACTCGAGATCTCTTTCCACGCCTTTTCGAGCGCGTATATGCCTCAAACTATGCGCGTTCAAGGCACTATCAAGAAGCAAAAGGTATCTGTTTTGATCGATTCGGGTAGTACTCATAATTTTATAAATGATAAAGTAGTTGTGCGGCTCGGATGCCCCTTGCAAGTCTCATCTCCATTCGATGTCCGCATTGGTGATGGCTCGAACCTCCGCAGTGATGGTATGTGTCCAAGTGTGGAGTTGAATATCCAGGGCCACTCCTTCTCTGTGAACCTCTATTTATTGCCTACACAGGGAGCTGATGTGGTCCTGGGCGTACAGTGGCTCCGTGGTCTCGGAGATGTGGTTTGGAATTTTGATGCAATGACTATGCAGTTTACGATTGACGGCAAGACTGTCAGGCTCTCAGGCGGTCTTCCAGGTACCCTTCATTCTATGTTTTCGGTGGATTCACTCACACATGGTACTCCTCAGGGCTTTTTATTGCAATTATTATCATCTGAGGGCATTACCCCTCGAGAGGACCCCCCTGACTTGGCCAACCTCCTATTGGATTTTGAGGACCTCTTTCATGAGCCTTCGGGGCTGCCGCCCCCACGGTCACACGACCATCATATTCCCATCCTACCAGGAGCTGCACCGGCCAATGTGCGACCATACAGGTACCCACATATTCAAAAGGCTGAGATCGAGAAATTGATCCATGATATGCTTTTGACGGGCATCATCCGCCCGAGCTCAAGCTCATACTCCTCTCCAGTCTTGTTGGTCAGGAAGAAAGACGGTACATGGAGATTTTGTGTGGATTACAGGGCTCTCAATGCGATCACTCTCAAAGATAAGTACCCCATTCCTGTCATTGAAGAGTTGCTCAACGAACTCACCCATGCGCGGGTCTTCTCTAAATTGGACTTGCGTGTGGGATATCATCAGATACGTATGCATCCAGAGGACATCCACAAAACAGCCTTCGCACACATGATGGTCACTATGAATTCTTGGTCATGCCTTTTGGTCTTACTAATGCTCCTGCCACCTTTCAGGGTCTTATGAATGACTTATTCAGGGATTTCTTACAGCGGTTTGTTCTCGTCTTCTTTGACAACATACTGGTTTATAGCTCTTCTTGGGAGCAGCATCTACAGCATTTGCGCACTGTTCTCGAGGTACTTCGCGCCAACTCTTTATTTCTCAAATGGTCCAAGTGTTCTTTTGGTTGCTCTCAGGTTGATTATTTGGGACATGTGATTTCTCATGGCGAAGTGTCCACGGATCCCTCCAAAGTGGCCGCTATGCTCAGTTGGCCGGTACCGACTTCCTTGAAGAGCCTCCGGGCGTTCTTGGGGTTGACTGGCTACTATCGACGGTTCGTGGGCCACTATGGGTCTCTGGCAGCTCCCTTGACTGGGTTACTTAAGAAGGGTGCATTTGTTTGGTCCTCGATGGCCCAACAGGCTTTCAATGCTTTAAAAGCTGATATGTCTTCTGCCCCTGTTTTAGCTCTTTCGGATTTTTCACGCTCTTTTGTGGTTGAGACGGATGCCTCCGGTCATGGGTTAGGCGTAGTTTTGCTCCAGGATGGACACCTCATTGCTTACTGGCGCAAGGCTTTGTCTGGTCGCTCCTTGTCCCTCTCGGCTTATGAGAAAGAGATGTTAGCTATTGTGCATGCTGTGACTAACTGGCGACCATACTTATTGGGCCGACATTTTCTTATTTGCACGAACCACCAGCCACTTAAGTACTTCTTAGTCCAGCATATTGCTACTCCTGCCCAGCAGCGTTGGGTGACTAAATTGCTTGGCTATGATTATGAACTCATCTATAAGCGTGGCTCTGAGAATATTGTTGCAGATGCTTTATCCCGCCAGTTCGATGATGCCTCCCATTTGGGTATGTCCGCCCCTATGTTCCCTTTCCTCGCCGACTTGCAGCAGGCCTATCAGTAGGACCCAGCGGCGGTTACTCTCTTGGACAAACTTCAGTCGCAGACTTTGGATGATCCTTCATATGCCTTGCGGAATGACATTATTTATTGGAAGGGACGGTTGTGGGTCCCTAATTGTGAGTCCCTTCGTCATACTATTTTGACTCATTTTCATTCTACACCTACGGCAGGACATGAGGGCTCTTTTCGCACCTACAAACGTATTTCTCAGTGTTGTTTATGGCGTGGGATCAAACGCTCCGTCCAGAAGTTTGTGGCTGCATGTGAGGTGTGGCAACATGCAAAGGCCTCTACTCTTACTCCCGTGGGCCTCTTGCAGCCATTGCCTATTCCGGACCAAATCTGGGAAGATGTCTCTATGTATTTCATCGAAGCTCTTCCAATCGTGCAGGGGAAATCTGTGGTGATGGTTGTGGTAGATCGTCTTTCAAAGTACGCCCACTTTTTTGCTCTGGGCCATCCTTATACAGCCAAGACCGTTGCTGATCTTTATGTCCGCGATGTGGCGAAACTGCATGGGATGCCACGTACTATAGTGTCGGACCGTGACAGGGTTTTTATTTCTCAATTCTGGCAGGAATTTTTCACTCTCCAAGGCTCTCGCCTTCTTATGAGTTCGGCTTATCATCCGCAAACTGATGGCCAAATGGAGGTTGTTAACCGCTGTTTAGAGCAATATCTTCGTTGTTTTGTAGGGGAGAATCCCCGTCGCTGGCTTCAATTCCTACCCTGGGCGGAATGGTCCTACAATACCGCCTATCATACTTCTACCGGGTTCTCTCCTTTCCAGATTGTATATGGCCGCCTTCCTCCCACTTTACTTCATTATGTGCCTCAGCGCACTTCAGTCAGCGAGGTTGATTATCTTTTGCAAACCCGGGATGATATATTACAGCAGTTGAAGCAGAATTTATCCTTGGCCCAAAATCGCATGAAGCAGATTTATGACAACCACCGTAGTGACCGCGAGTTCCACATTGGTGATTGGGTCTATGTCAATTTTCTACCTACGCGACAATCCTCCTTATATCAGCCCGCCAGTATCAAATTGGCCCATCGATTTCATGGTCCTTATCAGATTACGGAGCGCATCGGTTCAGTTGCCTACCGACTACTCTTACCGCCTGATTCTTCCGTTCACCCCGTGTTTCACGTATCACGTCTCAGGCGTGTTGTTGGAGATCCGGCTCTTTTGGTCCCTACTCCACCTCTTATTACTATTTCTTCTGACATACCTTTGGTTCCTGCTTCTAAGGTGGATTCTCGCCGCGTTCGTCGATCTGGGCGCATTATCACAGAGGTTCTTATTGCATGGCAGGGCAAGCCCTTGGACGAGGCTTCCTGGCTTCCAGAGGATGAGTTTATGGCCAAATTTCTTGGTTGGACGCCTTGAGGTCAAGGCTAGTAGCGGAGCGTGGTGGAATGTTATGTTCCGCTTATTACAACTTATTATATACCTGTCGGCCTAGCTTAGGGAATAGCCCAGCCGGCCAGTATTAGGGGAATAGCCCAAGTTTCTTTATTATTATTTGTAATAAGGCCACAGGCCCAACTAAAGGGAAATAGCCCAGTGAGTAGTTGTAGCCCATCAGGGGAACTATATATTTGAGCTCATGCTCTCTTAATGGATCATGAAGGAATTTGCCCTAATCTTCTCTCTTGCTTCTCGTCCCCCTCAGCTGAGCCGCCGGCCCAGCTGAGAGATTCCCATCTCCTTCTTCCCTTCCTCCAACTCCCTACCTCGTCTCCTTTCCCTCCTTCCTCCTTCTTGACTCCACCTTCTCCATTTTCCTTATCTCCATTCTCAACTACCCAATCCTTACTATCTCAGTTTATTGGGACATATCATCCATCTTCAAGAGAATCATTTTTCACTTTCAGTATAGTATTCAGTTTGGCTAATTGTCTCATAATCAGTGAGCTTGTCCCTCAACAATAGGCAATTGGGTTCTATTAGCTTTAGCTTAAGCAGTCAGTGGAGACAATGTCATCCCTCCGTCTCAAGTTTTCAATGCTTAGACACTACCGAAGAATTCAATGCATGAATCGGCGGTTTTTAGACTTGATGGTTACTCCCTTTGTATCTACTCTCTAGTGATATATTATAAGGCAAGTACTTACGGTGTAGCTACTACTAGACAAGAAGAGGAGGGCCCCATTGTGGATCGGTGAGCTAGCAATTGCGCAAGGCAGCTAGTAATAAAATGGACATACTGATTAGACTTAGATTGCTCATCAGATTCATAGTTAAGCTCACATTCTATTGTATTAGTTTCATTAAAGCACCAGTCTTTATGGTGACAATGATTGAGAGTGCACGTTTTGGCCATTTTGAGGTGTCCCCTCACGCATGCCCATATGTGTAGTCTATAAAATTTGTTAGAAAAGGTATCCTATGTTTCTAGTTTTCTACCATGTGCCAACCATATAGTATAATTTCAAACAAAAAAAAACATAGTATAACTTATTGATTTTATTTAGAAAAAACAATTGTGGAACCAAGGTTGTTACCTTTCTTTTTGTTCTTATCTTTTTGCCTTCTATAAGACACTTGTCCAGCTCCAAATTCTTGGTACATATTAAAATTGAGATCAGTTGTTTTATAAATTCCAAGAGAGAATGGTGGATTAGGCACACATATGTTAATACTTCGATGCACTTGTTTGTTTAAAAATGTTTTAGCTTTATACACATTGTCATAATTTGGCAATTCTTTTGATTTTATACGAGGCCTAATTAGCAAAAAGATTCCTCGATCATATATTGCAGATGTAACTAGGGAGTGTCACTGTCTCCGTTTGGTATGGGCCTACATGATGCCATTGATAAAGCTGAACAGCCTGAACTGACCTGCTCTGAGATTGGAAATTGGGTAGCATCTGATAGTGGATACTAGTGCCGAGTCTAAGGTCCACCTCCGCAACTAATGTGACTAAAAGCCCATCTATCTTTTTTTCAGAGTTGGGCCAAACCCACGAAAAGCACATATCTTGGATCCACCTTTTTATCAAAATGGGCCGTTTATAGTGTATTCCAGTTTCCAAGGAGAAATTAGTTGGTGC
This sequence comes from Houttuynia cordata, assembly GCA_039654745.1. Lineage (NCBI taxonomy): Eukaryota > Viridiplantae > Streptophyta > Magnoliopsida > Piperales > Saururaceae > Houttuynia > Houttuynia cordata. The sequence continues at coordinate 7,971,189 of CM077511.1, forward strand.
GTGCTGAACTTGTAGATTTTTTTCCAATTTTTCATCAAATTATTTTGGAGTAAAATTTGCATTTGGGGACAGTGTGGCGCAATAAAATTCGATATACAACCCATATTTCTTAAGGTTCCATAGGCTAGACTCAAATTGGGATACCGGATTATATCCCAATTTATCCAATACGTTTGATGGGTGGGCCACGTACATAACCAAGGGAATTAGCGGTGAGATACCATGATACCATGCTCTAAGAGGCCGGTTGCACTGCCCTTTCTAGTCGGGTCATAAAAACTTAGACACCCCTTGTGATAAAAAAAAATAAGCTGAGAAAAAAATCTCAAATTAGCAAACACATGTTGGGAAGTTGTTTTAGGGGATAATTCACGGGCTTTGCATGAAGGTGATCACCATCATGCTTTGGCACACATCAAGAGGGTTATGACTTATGCATATTCAAGGTCAGTGTTTTCTTTTAGATACCCCTCTATCCCATTTTAGTTCATTTTGGATTCCTAATCCAGACAATAAATGTGGAACTGCTGGATATGATTGATAATCCTTTAGCAAAAAAGAAAGCGTAAATGTAGCATTATCTTCTTTGCAAATTGTCATCCAGTTAATAAGATCAGATTAGATGTCTATTTAGACACTGGTCGATTTTTTCCCAATAGTACCTCTTCGAAAGATATTATTCCAATGTGGATGATATCACTAAATTGACTTAATGATATAACATAAGGGTGTGTTTGGCAATAGGGATTTAGACCATGTGATTCCTAGAATCACGTCATTTGTCTAAATCCCACGTTTCCAACCATTTTTGGGCCGGATTTGATTTTGATCCGGATCACACCCTACAACCCGTCATTTAATTTATAACACGGAAAGGGGTGAGTAGAAATCATACATCTGACCTATCATTTACATAATCACACCCCGACACACTAAATATTAGAATCTCACACGTAAAATCTCACTATTCCTAAACACTAAATTTATCAAATGCAAATCTCTTCTGCCCATGTTTTAATCCAAATCAAGGTTACCAAACGCACCCTAAATGATTTTTTTCCAAACAATGGTTGTATGAGTCTTTAAGACCTTAGGCAACTGGCCTCTTAGAGTACCTCATCTGACCGCAAATCCCTAACGCACCCTAAATGATTTTTTTTCAAAACAATGGTTGTCTGAGTCTTTAAGACCCAAGGCGAATGGCCTCTTAGAGTACCTTATCCTACCGCAAATCTCCTCCGCCACATAGAAGGCTCACCCATACATTTTGGTAAATCAAGATATAATCTTAGGCGGGTGGGCAATGGAGTGAGGGTTAAAACTTTGGAGCTCCACTTCAGAAAGCGTATCCTGGCATAGTTATACAATGCAATTGATTCAATAATAAGTTCTAAAACCTGAGTAATTTCTACAGAATGCCATGCCAACAAGGCCACACCTTTGGCCTACTAATCTTCAAAGCAATATCAGCTTATCAATGTTGCAAAAACATCTATATATATTCTCGCACATGTTTTTTATTATTTTTTTGGGTATAAACTCAAAGGCTTGGAATCTGTCTCAACCCTTCATGGCATTGCTAGTTGTACAAAAAAAAATAGAAACCATAGCTAGTTGGAATAGGATCCCACGCCTTATGAGTTGTATTACAGTATCAGGTTTTGGCTTCAGTGCAGGTATCGACTTGAGGATCAACCTGAATTACCAACAAATCTTCTGTGGGATCCACAAAGGCAACCATGTTGTTTGGATGAAGTAAACATGTTTTTGCATACCAATCTCATTAATAATCGGATTATCAGAGCAAAAACAATCAGATTAATCAGAGTTTTATCTTTTGTGGCGCCCCAAGAGAGCCCTGGAGTGTCCCTGAAGCAAAACTGACCCAAATCCGATACCTCCCAACGCCTACACGTGCATCTATTTGGCTCTCACCTGGCAGTCTGACTCATCCGATACCGTCTGAAATTCACGGATGGTGAACATCCACCGACCTTGTTAAGGGGTAGGTTAGCTAAAATATGGGGTGTGAACTACTCATCCTTACTCATTGGCTCCCATCTACATTTTTTGGGGTATACTCTCATACATATACAAGTATATCGGGACATCGATCCAAAATCGTTATCCCAGTTTTAAGATACAATTAGCGGCAGTATTTTGGGGCCAGATTTTTCGTGGGACTTTGTGGACATTATTTACTCCAAACATGGATAGGACATACATACAAATAGAGTCCCGTTTATGTGCGCCATCCTGCACAGGTTCAATATGAGTCGAATATTCCTTAAAGTGCATGAGGTGTTGGATCTTGATAAGAGGGCTCATAATGCATCTCGACATAAATTGGAATATGAGCGACGGTGCATACTTACTTTATACGTACTTACAAAGTGCAAATTATGTTGTATCAAAAAAATATGAAAATTATAGTTTAAGCCTCTGCTTTCCTCAGCTGGTTAAAAAGCCACTCTAGGTTGAGGAAGAAATCGAGCATCCAAAAATTCCAAACCCCAAGCCCTCTCTTTGTTCATATAAAATGAAGCCCTCTCTTCGACTTGTGAGTTTCTTGCAACTTATAGTTTATTGTTCCATGTGTAGCCAAAAGAATTCAATTAGTATTAGATAATTATTACAAGGTTTTAATTACATCATCTGTTACCAAGCCATGCCGAGACGTATGATGATGATGATCTTTTGCTAGGCCAGTCCAGCCATAGTTGGACTGGAAACGTCTAAGAATAGAATCCCATTGGCACACACCCTTTCACAGTATCTGCAAGAACCGGACCTATTCCTCAATAGGAAGAGAGCCAGCCTTTGTAAAAAGAAAAAAAAAAGAGCGCCAGCCAGTGCACCACACACTAAGCACGAGAGCATATAGGGGCTGTTTTGTTCATGAATCTGAATTTGGAGATAACTGACTGAATCATGAATTTGCCTAAAAGAGGATTCTCTCCAAATTTAGGCTTAATTTGTGAATCTTCTCATGAGGAGATTCACCAAATTAAGACTGAATTGTTGATTTTCAATTCAGCAACCAAACAACATTCCCATTTTATACCAATTCAGCATGAATAAATTCTCTCTTAATTAAGCTTTAGATTTATTAAATTCACTAACCAAACAGCCCTATAGGTTGCCTCTTCCAAAAAGCTTTGGTGTTTAGTGCACCCAATTATCGATATACACCCTCCGTCCAATGAAGCACGGCTGTCCATCATTAGATGGCTTACTTTGCTCCCTTATGCCTAAAGACATGAAAAAGGGGGGAAACTCTGTTATTTTGTACGGCTGTTAAGAGTTCAATACATTTTGCTCGTTTTGCAATGCAAGCAAGCTTCATTTGAAGGAGTGAGTATGAATTTTCTTTTTGGTGGGGGGGGGGGGGGGGGGACCAGATCATTTATAACATCAGGAATGGGGAAAATGCTTTTTTCTAGCTTGATCCTTGTTTAGGGAATTATGCTCTCTTGGAGAAATTTGGAAATCGCTTTTATTTTGTCATTGAGAGGAGAGTTGAGGAACCATATCATTTATAACATCAGGAATGGGGAAAACGCTTTTTCCTGGCTTGATCCTTGTCCAGGGAATTATGCCCTATTGGAGAAATTTGGAAATCACATTGTTGGCAAGGAATTCCGTATTGGATATCGGTTGACCAAAGCGACAAAATATCGGAGATATATTGGAGATATTGTGTAAAAAAATATCGGTGGTCGAAAACTAGTTTTTACTTTATATTTTCACAATCTAACTTCTCAAATGAGTTATACTAATCTAGAAAAGGCATAGATTTCAAAATATGTGGAAAACAAATGGGAAAATTATTTTTTTTTCTTTTTTTATATAAAAAAATTGCATTTTTTTAAAACAACGATATATCGGTCTGAAACCGATATATCGGCGATAGGCGATTTTTTAAAAATCTTAAAAAACCAATATTAATTTGTATCGTTGTATCGGGTGGGCACCGATACCGATATGTTGCCAATATATTGGCGATATTTCGCGATATTGCATTCCATGATTGTTGGACAATTGGGCAACAATCTTCATGACTCTATATCGGTTTGCATAGATAATGGGACCTTGCTGAAAATTTAGAGAGGATGGTACACTTAGGAGTTTCTTCCCTACTGAACATTGTCCTTCCTACTCTGGTGCCATTTATTGATCGAGATTATAGGGTTATTTGGTTCATGAATTTGGCAGCAAATTCAGCCTAAATTTAGATAACTAATTGAATCATGTTTAGTTCATGAATTTAGGCTCAGTTTAGCCTGAAAGAGGAGACTCCCTCAATTCAAGCTTAATTTGTGAATCTTCTCATAAGGAGATTTATCAAATTAAGACTAAATTGTAAATTTTTACTTCAGCAACCAAATAATATTCCTATTTTATACCAATCTAGCCTGTATAAATTCTCTTTTAATCAAGCCTCAGATTCATTAAAATTCACTAACCAAACAACCCCTATGTTTCTCGGATACACTCATTATCTGGATTCTCATCTAAATCTGCCTATGGAGTTGTCAAGCCTCTTTCCTCACTGTTGCAGTGGACTACTATTGTTTGGGTCAAACATAGGGCTGCACCAAAAACCCGGACCCGACCCAACCTGGATGGAACCGACCCGACATTGACCCGAGTAGGGTCCTATCTCGGGTAGGGTCGGTTCCAAGGTTTTAAAACCCAGGTTCTATCTCGGGTCGGGTCGGGTTTTGTTTTAAAATACCTAAGAACTGACCCTACCCGAAATATACCATTTAAATCACTTATTTTAATATATATATATATATATATATTTATTATTATATAAATTATTTTATTAAAAAATTTATAATTATATTATTTATTTCCTAAAATCTCGGGTTTTCAAGTATGGTCGGGTATTACGGGTTTTATCTTGGGTTTAGGATTCTCGGGTCGTATCTTAGTTGGGTCGAGTTTAGAAAGCCCTAGTCAAACATCACATCCCTCGGCACTCATTTATATATCGATTATTGTATCAAGGCTTCTCACACTTGTCAATTGCCATTGTGAACTGTTGTACTATGTGCAGGAATGAATGAGAATCAATTGATCATTTGTTTTTTTATTGCGGCTACCCGAAATGGATTTTCCCATCCATTCTTAAAGTCTTAAGAGTGGAACATCCAAGACATCGAATTACTAATCTTGTCAAGGAGATTCTCTATGGGGCGATCTCACAAGCCTCTTGGGAATACATTTTGTACCTTCCTCCATGATGCTATTTATCACATTTGGAGAGAAAGAAATGCTCGCATTTTAAAAAAATGAAGCCATGCATAAAGTTACTTTGTTTAGAAGATGTGAAGCTCAAGTCAGATTATTTATAGCCCTCAAATCCACCTTTTCAAGAATTTCCATTTCTTGTCAGTAGATGGAAGTTGTAATTTTAAGTTCTATCCTTCCTTACTTATAACTGCTCTTTTATTGATCTTTTATAGAAGGGGCTTGACCCCCCATTTACCGATCCAATTTGTTTTTTTGTCTAAACGATTTTAGGAAGTGGTCCATATTCCGTCCATAGAACTTGTTTTAGATCATATACTTCCTAAAATTTCAAATTACCAACTCTAAGCCTCCTGTTCCCTTCACCGCTCTTCCTATAACCATACCAAAATATACATTCCACCCAACTACATACTTTTCTTTGGTAACCACCCAACTACATACTTCCATATATTCCTCCTATACACAGCAACCATGTGCTCAAACTAAAAATTTAGCAAAAGCAAAAGAAGAAGAATAAGAAGTGTTCAAGCTAAACTGGTTGAACCCAGTCCGGCAGCATAATACTTCCCTCCTTCCTGTTTTAAATGTTACATCTGGGAAAGAGAATAGTCCTGTTTTAGATGCTCCATTTGGTCATTTTAAGTGGGTTTTGAACTTCTTTCTCCCCCCATGGGATTTTGATGATCAAATAAAAGAGTCCAGTTTATATGCGATAGGTCTTACGCAGCTTGTATAAGCTCAGATTTCGACGGATAGCTGGTGTCCAATCAGTGGGCAAAAGTGACCGTGAATCATCACCTAACTCTGGAGTCGTCATATCAAAATTTAACTGCTCGAGATTACTCAACCTCATACAAGCCTGGTAGGGCTGCATGTTGGATCGGATTAGGAATAGCAGAACCTGACTCTACCTGAGATAAGACCCTCCGAAATAGGACCCGAGATTCCTAAACCCGACTCTACCCGAGATAGAACCCGCACTACCTGAGAACTTGAGATAGGAACCTAGATTTTAATAAAATAATTAATATAATTATAAAAAATTTTAATAAAATAATTTATATAATTGTAATAATAAAAAAATTATATATATTAAAAAATTAGGAGTTTAAATGGCATATCTCGGGTCGGGTCAGTTCTTGGGTATTTTAAAGCCAAACCTGACCCTACCCGAGATAAAAGCTAAATCTTGGAACCGACCCTACCCGAGATAGGACCCTAACCTAACACGGGTTAATGTCGGATAGGTTCCATCCGGGTTGGGTCGGGTCGGGTTTTTTGGTGTAACCCTAAAGCCTTAATCTCATTTAAACTTTTCCCCAATAAAAATCATGGAGCTTCTAAATCAGGACGGAGGGAGTATAAAGTAAACGCCCAATTCCGAGAAATCTTCAAGATCCTATATTCACACCCTTGGAAACCCCCTCACACCCCCTTTCCCCCCATATTCCTCCACTTTCCCCACCAAAGCAACAAAAAACCGAAGAAACTTTCCCTGGAAACGTGATTCCAGCCTCTCCTCTCAGCCAGTTCATCTTCCCCTCTCCATAGATTGCATGCACAACACAACAGCAACAGCAACACGAGAGCAACATAAGAGTCAAAAGACTTGAGTTTCACGTTCAGAGAAACAGAAAAGCGGAAATAGAGAGAAGTGTCAGAAGACAAACTCTGCAGAAAAAAACTTTCCCAGTTTCCCTCCATTGATCCTTTCCTTGCACAGCCAGAGATCTCTCCCCCTTTCGGCCTTGCCTTCATGCACAAGCTCCTTAAAGGGCGGCCACTGACTCTTTTTTTGAAGTGGTACAATCTTTTTGGAGTCTGTGTTGGAGGGAGGAGGGGGAGGATGAAGGAGGAGCAGAACAGGGCCCTGTTCGGGATTTCATTGACTGAGCGGCCAGTATGGCAGCAGTTCCTCATTTGCTCTTCTGGGTTCTTCTTTGGGTACCTTGTCAATGGCATCTGCGAGGTTGGTCGTTGTTTTTTTTAGACCTTTTTTATTGCATGTGGTGATTGCTTTGATGTTGGTCATTGGTGATGTTTAAAGTTTTCGTTTTTGCAGTTTTTGTGCTGGATTTTTGCAATATCTGCAACTTGTTTTTGTGATTGGTAGATGTTTGTTAATCAAATTTTCATTCTTTTTCATGCAATTTGGATCGTCTTTTCAGTCCTCTTCATTGAGTTTTATGCAACTTCGATTAAAGAAATTGTGGAGAAGTAGCATGTTTTTGGAGATTCTTCTCCAGCTCAATACTTCAATTTGGCTTTGATTTATATTGATTTTTCCTGCTCCGTTTTCCTTGAATAATGTGAATGTGATATGACTTTTTATATACACTGCATCAAGAGTAGGGGATTCCATATACTTGCATTAAAATAATTTCATAATGCTTGGCACGTTTTAGTGTAAAAATTTGTTACTGTTCTTTGAAATGGATATATGATATATAAAAGCATCATTTTTCTAATATGTACTCTCTATCCGCACCTCTTTGCAGGAATATGTATATAATCGACTACAATTCAGGTTTTTACCACTCTCTTTTGTATAAGTTGTTCTATGTCTGTTTGTTCTTTGATCTTCTCTGTTTCATATTCTGTATTTGGTATTGAGATATGATTTTGAATTGGGGTGATTCTGTGACTCCAGCTATGGTTGGTACTTCACCTTTGTTCAGGGCTTCGTGTATTTGATCCTGATATACACACAGGGATTCACCACAAAGCAGATGGTAAATCCATGGAAAACTTATGTGAAGCTCTCTGCAGTTCTAATGGGTTCTCATGGACTGACCAAAGGATCCTTGGCTTTTCTCAATTACCCTGCACAGCTCATGTTTAAATCTACTAAGGTAATCTGAGCCGTCTTCCTGTTTGGCAATACTGATTTTATGCTCTTGTCATTTTCTAATAATTGATTTTAGTTCCTTTCCAAAGTACTAGTTTTTTTCATCCATATTAAATGAATTGTTGGTACGAGAGAGAATATTCAAATAGATCTCAAGAAGGAATGTTTTGTCTTTTTAGGTAGCTTCATAAGAATCTTGGACAAATACATGTTGATAGTTTGCTACACCATGTTGATTTGCATTTATCATTATAAATCTAGATTTGTATACAAACAACAAATTTGATTTTGGTTGAAAGGTAGTTTTCTTGATATTAAATGTTTGGTTTTTTATGGTACGTGGCTGATATGGTTTCTTGATATTTTATTTTGTAAGTTTGTTCATGATTAGGATATGAAAATGCTTTTTTCATTTTGGACTGCAATAAATTATGAGCAAATTCGCTTTCCTATTAAACCTTTTTTAGCGAATGTAATAAAATAAACTTGTAATTCTTTTATGGCTTTCTCTGACCTCAGTTTGTTCCTATGGGTAAAATTTAGGTGTTGCCTGTGATGGTAATGGGGGCCTTTATTCCGGGACTTAGGCGAAAATACCCGCTGCATGAATACTTCTCTGCCATACTCCTTGTAGTGGGTCTTATTCTTTTCACCTTGGCAGATGCCAACACATCTCCAAATTTTAGTGTTCTTGGTGTGGTCATGGTCTTGGGCGCCCTAGTCATGGATTCCTTCCTTGGAAATTTGCAAGAAGCCATTTTCAAAATGAACCCAGAAACCACCCAGGTACCTTTTATTAGCCAAATAAGTGTCATTGTCCCTCTCCTCGCTATTTAGGGGATATTTAATTATAATTGACTTGTTATATTTTCACGACAAGCAGATGGAAATGCTCTTCTGCTCAACTGTGGTGGGGCTTCCCTTCTTGATCCCACCCATGGTTTTGACTGGAGAGCTGTTCAAGGCATGGAGCTCATGCTCCCAGGTACCCTTATGGTTCTAGTCCACTTACAGCTGTGCCTCATTATTCGCCTGCTGATATTCATAATATCTTCTCTCTTTGTGCTTGTGGACGGCAGCACCCTTATGTGTATGGAGTGCTGGTTTTTGAGGCCATGGCCACATTTGTGGGACAAGTCTCTGTTCTCTCCCTGATTGCATTATTCGGGGCGGCCACCACAGCCATGGTATGTATCCCCCCATGCTCCTAGCCTTAATTTTCATGTGTTTAGTACGTGATTAGCACTCTAGAGACAATACTATGATTCCCAATATGATTTTAATCCTTTTCTATAGGTGATTCTCTATATGAGTTTTAATATGATTCTTATTTTCATGTGTTTTGTCTCTCCCTTCTATCTCTATGGAGATTATAATATGGTACTCTTTTTGGTAGGTCACAACGGCCAGGAAGGCTGTGACTCTCCTACTGTCTTACCTGATATTCACCAAGCCCCTGACTGAACAGCATGGGACCGGTCTCTTGTTGATTGCCATGGGCATCATCTTGAAGCTTTTACCTGATAGTAAACTCCCCTCCATTCCCCCACCCAAGCAGGCCCAAAGGAAGCAGGATGAAGAAGAGAAGACTCCTTTAGTTTAGATTAATTATTGTGTTTTTTGTTTTTAATAATATGGAAAGGACAGGTTCAAGGATGGGGACCCATATTGGAGAAAGGGCCAGGGTGGAGGCTGCTGGCTGAGGAGCCTTTGTAATATTCTCAGTATCTAGGAAGCTTAAGTTGGCAGATTGTAGATTTCTAAAAGAGGAATACTGTCACTTAGCATATTATTCCTAGGCTCATGAGAGCCTTTGAGTGGTGGGTCAGTCAGTGAGAGATAGAGTGAAGAACAAGTCCAATTAAGGGGAAGTTAATTTGCAACTTAATGAGGCATTAATTTCTTGGCTTTCTGTTCTTTTGTTTGCTTTACGCTGAAGGTAGACCAATGTGAAAGGGGATGAATAGTAGTGCCATAATTGGATATTGAATGATAATCTTTATTGGGAATGAACCTTGGCGAGAAGGACGAGAATCAAAGTTCTTTTTCCAAGTCGATATCAAGATGTTGATAAAATTGGAGACTATAGGCCGTTCAGGGCATGAAAAATCAGCTCCATCCACCTAGATTATCCCAAAATCCAGAGTGGATTGCTCACAAAGTATTTATGGCTTGATTTGGAAAAATCTAGCTGAAGAGTGGATAAATGGTCCACCAACTAGCTGAAGCACTCCATGAGGTGTTTCAGCTAAATAGTGGATTATCCCATTAAAAGCGCATGGTCAAAGGTAAAGTCAAATTAGGTAGATTTTTTTTCATGCCCTAAATAATATAGCATCCAATCAATATCCAAGTGAATATAATTTACTAATCATAACATCCACAAAATAATTTTTCATTCAATCACATTGATTGAAATGTAGCCGTTTGGGGCGTGAAAAATCAGTTTCATCTACTCCCAAAAATCCTAATCAGCTGGATTTTTTTCAGCGGATAGTGCTGATTTTTCGCGCTCCAAACGGAAGTGAATACTGTTTAGATATTTTGGTTTTTTCCTTTTTTGAGCTCTATAATATTGCACTTATCCAAAATACTCGCAGATCAAGTTTCTTCTTGTGGGTAGGCCTGAATTAACCGTCCGACACCCATCCTTCGAAAAAGAAACATTTTTTGACAAAAGCATTACATCACCATTATCTCAACATTCCACTGAGCAAGATCTTTTGGTAGAAGAGGAAAGATCCAAATGGAGCAGTGCTGGCATTTTTTTTATGTTAGTGCCTGACGTACTAGAACTAGAAAAGCAAAGAGTTGGGTAGTTGCATTCTCTGATTTGGCGTCTGACTGCAACCTGTAACAATTCTCATGTGAGGGGAAAGCAATGAATCTTTCATCCTTCACTATACTCAAATACGCAAATTAATACTCCATATAAGTAGGGTTAATGTGCCAACCTCATAAGTTCAGTTGGTCAACATATGGTTTATCTCGAAATTGGGAGATTTATCCTCTGGGGATCTGCAATTTTTGTTTCTTCTCCTATGTTATGAGTCTTATGACATGTCTTCAGGATATAAATCTACATGGTCTAAAGTCTACAGGTGCATCGATCCAGTGTCATGCGACTCTTTTGCCCCTCATTAAGAAAAAGACATGCCAGGCCTTTGGGCCTATCTTGATTTCTTTGGGTTGGGGCAACGCATGGGGGGTGGGGGGGAGAAAGAGAGAACAAGAAGAGCAGCCAAGGCATGAAGTTTGTAAAATTGAGTGAGATAAACTTATGAAGTTGACCATAAGTTTTCTTTTTGTCTTTTCAATTTTTCTTAGTCAGCTAAGACATTTTTCTAATATAAACTCACGTGTTTTTCCTTATTGTTACGAATTACACATTTTATAAAAAGTGAAGAGGTTTTTGCCTGCATTGGAAAAACCGTTAAGTCAAGCATTGCAAAGGGGAGGCGCAGTAAGCCACAAATTATTGATTCTTAAAAGTATCTAAAGATTATATATATAGAACAGCTAGAAATACAAACTTAGAATGCAAAGCAGTAAAAGTATGTAAAAGAGATAGAAGTATGAATACTGATGAGTTAAGAGTATCTATGTCGAAAAATGAGAAGAAAATAACAAGCGAAAAGTTTTTTTCAAAATGATGAAAAAGAATATGAGTGCTTTAATTGCTGAAGTATTGGCGAAAGGAAGCTAGTCATAATTACATACTCTCTCTGTCCAGAATTATTATCACCATAAGGTTTTTCAAAATGAACTAGTTTTAGTTCATTCTGAAAATCCTTATGCTCACAACAATTCCAGATGGAGGGAGTAATAAAATTCATGCTGTGCTTGCACATTTGTAAGGAAAACTATTTGATGTTCAAATTAGAAATATTTATCTACTAGCAAGAATTAAAAAACTAAAGCACAGCCTTACCAAAAAAACAAAAAGAAATCACTGTAATTGCGTGTGAACCAGGGCAGCAAGCCCGGTCCTAAAGCTAGTCCAAGATTGGGTAACCACATGGTATATCCTGTAAATCTGAGAATCGACTAGATTGAGAGAGGAAATGGTTTAAGTATCAACCTGTTAGAACTTTTAGTAGACACAGCTGCTAAGTTTCCTAGTTTTTTAACAGCTTAATTCCTTACATTAAAAATTCCGCGCATCCAGAATAAAGAAATAAAGTTCATAACTATTACAAACACAGATTTTTTCTCTTCTTGCCCTTCTTTTTTAACTAATTTAATACTCCCTCTATCCAAAATTACCTGTCTAGATTAGAAAATGAAAATGAACTGAAGTTAGTTCATTTTGGGTTTCTAATCAAGACAGGTACTGTTGTACAGAAGGAGTAGTATACTTCCACTGTAAACTACCTCGGCTCATGACCGGTCAAATCTCCAGATAGAGAAGCTTTGCCTGCACTTCCATTCTTCAGCTGGTAACTATATCTAGTCTGTTATGATTCAGACCTTAAGACACACAGTAATTCAGTAATCCTTGCATCTGAAAGTATATCAACATATCATCCTGTACCTTGATCCTCTCCTTTTGATTTGAGTTGTGTTTTGTACAAGAAAAGTAGGTTTTGCATTCAGTTTTTTTTCTTTTGCTGCAGGTAGTTATTTGGAAAGTAGCAACTATGCAATCAAAGATACATCCAGCTACTCCCTCCGTCCGGAATTATATCACCATAAGGTTTTCCAAAATGGACTTATTTTAGTTCATTCTGAAAATTCTTATGGTGATAATAATTCTAGATGGAGGGACTATATGATAATCCCAGGCGCTTTCTTAAAGAAAAAGTGGTGACTTTTTTCTACATTCTCATAACAAAAGTAATAGTTTTATGGAGCATGCTCATATGCAACAGCTATTTGTCTGCATAAAGCAGCCATGTAAAAAAAAAGACAATTTTCATCCAAAACAGAAAGGTTTGGATGCATTCATTGATGAGGTCTTTATCAAAGAGAGATGGGCACATCTAGAATATGAATACAATAACTCAAGCTATGTACAAGTACATCGCACAGCCTTTCAAAGAAACCCAAACCACTGAAATTAGAAGATACAATCAAGAAATCTGACTGTAAAGAACAACAAATTTGTGGATGATGTTAATGCTTAATTCGGATTTCAAAGGAGCAACACATGCAGTCCAGTGGCCTTAAACATTTGTTACTGCAGTACTACTACTATGGTAAGTGTCAACTGTATTAGTTGCATGTTGGACCTTCCAGTCAGCCCTTCTCATCTTAACTGGATGTTTTTCCATCACCGTTGTTCTTCTTCCTTGTTTCAACACCTAGATAATCTGTCAAAACTTTTTTCACACTCCGACCGCGATTGTGGGGCTTGGCATTGATAAAAGGAGACCTCTCACTCCTTGCAGGGCTAATGAGCGGTGCCGGTGAGAAACTTGGTGTGGTAAAAGGAGTTGCATAAGGAGTGCTTGAGACAGGCATAGAATATGAAACTGGAGCTCTTTTATGAGCAATGACACCAACTTTTGGAATGGATGACAATTTTTCTGAGTTTTTGCTCAAGTCATCCACATAGAGAAGATCATCGATACGAGCCACAATATTATATGCAATACTCTCCAACACTCTGGAATAACTCTCTAAGATGGACTTACCAACATCCTAAGAAATCCAAAACAAATGTGAACTTCAGAAACATGAGATAATAGTTCAATGTTTGTAACAAAGTGGAAAGGGAGAAGTCATCTGCAAACCTTGTTATATTGGATCTTGCTCATATCCAGAGTTGTTTGAGGAAGACCAGGGAATCGTTGCTTCAAGCACAATAAGAGACTTTCAGCTCTTTCAGCAAGCAACTCTCTCTTATCTGCATCTGCCATTAGTTCTTTGACCAGCTCCCATGACGATTTCGAATTAGTCCTATTTGCATTACTAACAGGTCTATTGATGGCTCTTCTGCGCCAAACATATACTGTGGCCTCAACCCGATTGGCTATCTCCAGTGCTTGATGTTCCGAAGAAGAATCAAGGCAATCAAGAAGGCATTCTGGCGAGAATTGTTCAGAAGTAATGTACCGATATATTACATCACCAAGGCTTGCTCTTCCATACTGGTGCCAAGTTCAGAGCAATAGAAGTTAAAACATCTCAACTGATATTTCAAAACTTATAAATGGCAAGACAAATTCATTGCAAAGTTTAGCAGTGCCCAAAAGGTGACAGTGAACTAAATACCTTAGGAAGGCTATCTAAATATGAATCAGGAATTTCCATCTCAGCTAATGAGTTGCTGTTGATAGCCATAGCAGCTTTAAGAATTTGGTTTGCACACTCCCGTTTATGGTGCAAATTCTTCCTTGTATTCTCCTGGAGGCCACCACAGGGAACTCGAGGTACAGGTAACCACCACTTCTCTTCTTGACGCTGAGTAGGCTTGTGGAAAGAGGCAGAGCTGTCTGATTCTGGTGCTGAAATCCCTTGGTCCACATACCAGAATTCTGTGCTGTTGAAGCTGTCTAATATTTCCTGTGCGTATAAAACCTTATATAAGCACAAATTGCCTGGAGTTAACAACAAATAAATGACAACAAAAGAATGCTCAATCTCACAAGAAGCATGTTATCTAGTTTCCTCAAGGCTGGTAAATTAATGCACAAATCTGATCGCGGTCTGCAAGTCATAACCTGTATACAAACCAAATCAAATGCATGCAGTCAATCAAATATTATTTGCAATTAATTCTTTACTGAACGAACAAATCCTCAAGAAAGACACTATAAAAATCTTTTGAAAAATTTTGAAACCAACAAAGATAATCAAACATTAATTTGCAATTATTTCTTCACTGAGCAAACAAATTACAGAAAAGCCATGGAAATACCTCCAGTTTGCTTCCATCAGGAAATGCTTGACAAGAAGGAATTAGTTCTACAATGTGATCACTGACACAAAGGAGCCATTCCATTTCTCTTTTCCACATTATTTTTTTCTCTGGAGGCAGAGGCTCTAACCTCCAGAGCTGTCCAAACAGGGTAGCTGAAGAGCAAACAATACCTTATCAAAATGAAAGCTCGACCATATAATAGTAATTTAGTTAAAATTAAGTCCTGTCAGCACACAAATTAATAACTGGAATTTTGGGAGAACCTACCACATAAATTGGTAATGGCATTTGAGATAGCCAGCGCAGATGAAACACCCTTTCCACAGCCTGACATGTCTTCCCCCAGCAACAGTTTTGAAAATCTCTCCTTCATCATCTCAATTTCTATTTTGCCAAAAGGCATAAGTACATAAATAAATTCATATAAAATAAAACAAAGATACTAGAACTCCAGCCTAAAGAACCAGAAAGTGGAAAACTCGAGAGGTTGAAGTTTATAAAAGCACAATAAAAATATATATTAAGCCTCCATTATGTTAGGAAAAGTAGAAATTGCCAAGGGATTTCTGGAGCTCATTAAATATGTACAGAAAACAAGAACAAACAACATACATGATGTAAAAAATTTAGAAACAGACACTCAAGGACAATCTAGCAATAAAAAAAGTAAGACAAAAAAGAAAAATTATGGTGGGTTATGGGCATATAACTTATACTAGTTAATAGGGGTTATTTACTTTTCACCATTATTATTCAAAGGAGACAAGTTGCAATTTACCCTATATATTAATGGTGGTACTTCAATCTCTGCTCAAGGCAGATTACTTTTCTACTGTTCCCCGATATATTAATAGCATAGCCAACTGATTGGCTTTCGATGAAAAAAAAAATGCAATTTACCCTACAATAATATAAAGAAGCAGATTAGCAGACACTCAAGGACAATCTTAGCTATAGAAAAGCAAAGAAAAAAAATCACGGTGGACTTGAAAACATGTTTCAGGAACTGAAGAAACAATTGAACAAAAAAAGTACTACATTGCATAAAAAACGCAATTCAGATATTCCAACACGCATAAAAGAAACAATATTATCAATTCAAGTAATTTAAGGGCCTGTTCAAAAGGAGTTGAAGAAGGCCAACAACATACCAGAAATCTTTGAACTCTCTTTCTCAATTTCTCCAGTCTCTATCTCCTTCTTATCTCCATCTCCACTCTCACAACAACCACTCTCAGCCTTCTTAACCACCATAGGCCATCCCTCATCCGCCGAATCGCATTCCTCCGAGCTACTCTGACTCTTCTCCCCACTCGACGCATCCGAACTCGTCATCCCGGAGCTCGAACAACTCTTCCTGCAATCCACCTCCCTCTCCTCATTCTCCACCAGCCTCTCCATCCCAACAAGCCTCTCCCTCCACAACCCACAAAACACCACACTCCTCAACCTCTCCACCCCAAACCCATCTGAGAAACCTCCATATGAACCTCTCCTCAAACCTTTGTACTTCACCAAGCTGTTCCTCAGCTGCTGCTCTCTTTTCCTGCCTTCAGCAGAACCAACTCTATCCATATAAAACCCAGACCATTTCTGAGGTTTCTACCATATGGGTCTTCTTCTAATACATGTTAAGCTTCAGTTGCACATGAGTTGTGAGGGAAGGAGCCTCTTCTTTTAATGCTTCTTCTCTGCTTCTCCGTCATTGCTGATGCTTGTCATGTGGAAGGTGACGACTGTAGGCGCTCCTCCTGCTATGTCTATCTCTCTGAGAAGCTTGGCTGATCAACTGAGGCCTTTGGATTTTTAAATACGATGAAATCTAGGCGGAGTTTGAATTGATTTTCAAATATACTACTGTAGTAAAATATTCTGGTCTTCTGGGCTGAGTCCTTTGGAGAATACGGAAGAATGGCCCTGATACATGGAGAATTTACACAACCTGGGTCTGCCTTGCCTTTGGGTAGCGCTGCAAAAAAAAAAACCGGACCTGACCCAATCCGGGCTAAACCTACCGGACGACATTGCCGGGGTTCTATCTCAAGTAAGGTCGGTTCCAAGATTTAAAAACTTAGGTTCTATCTCGGGTCGGATTGGATTTGGCTTTAAAATACCTAAAAATCAACCCTACCCGAGTTTAAATCCGTTATTTTTTAATATATATAATTTTTTTATTATTATAATTATATAAATTATTTTATTAAAGATTTATATAATTATATTAATTATTTTATTAAAATCTCGGTTCCTATCATAGGTTCTCAGGTATTACTGGTTTTATCTCGGGTAGAGTCGAGTTTAGCGAATCCTAAACCCGATCCTACCCAACCCAAGATGCAGCCCTACCTTCGAGGGTCATCAAATGTCCTAGGTTAAGTAAGAGAGCAAAAAATGTCACTAGGTAGATTAATCGAGGCATGTGGGCCATCGGATTTCGTTCTAGCGGCGGCGGGCGTTAGTATTGGTGGCAGCCAGGTTTGAATCACATATTTAGTTCGAATTAGTTAAATGCATACGATGCATCCCGTTCCATAATTATTATGCCAGGTTCGAGCATTTTGCCCTAAGAGTGGTCGTAGGCTAGTCGCTCAGTTTAATCAAGGAGGTATGCTATACAGTAGTCGCCTGCCCATGTGGCTTTCCAGGCATTGTGGGGGAGGGCCAACGGGTTTAATGGTAGGGTCCATGGATCAGAACCATTGAAAACCATGGGCCCCACCCAAAGCCGAGAAACTGGTTCATGCATTTTTTTTTCTTAGTGGTTTGTGATTTTGATATAGCTTTATCCTATTTTGTTCATAAGGGTATAACTGTCTTAAAGGATCGTAAACTGTACTACAGTAGCATATACGTATCTCAACTAACTTAGGGTTGAAAATGACTCTCTTCCAAAATAGCTGTTGAAGCTTCATAAAGAACAGATCTTTCTTCACTTGCAAGGCTTTTTGGCTCATCACTTTGGTCCCCACCCCATCCCTAACGGCTATGAATTCGTTGTGAAATTTCAAACTTATTAGCAAAAGGGCATTGTCTTCGTAGCCGTTGCTAGCCATCTGACTTTGGGAGTGGATGTGGACTTTAGATCAACAAGCCATAAAAAAGAGCTGTGTTTTGAATTGGAGTGGAGGAAAGAACTGGGGAAGACAGAGGTTATGGGATGTTTCTCTCATTGATGCTATTCATAATGAAAGAAAGGAAAAGTAGTACCATTGCCATGTTCTTTCTGATGAAAGCTATGAAGAGGTGGCATGTGCTTGAAACACCTTTTGGGCTGGTCATTTGAGATGGGTTCTCTCGTATGTTTGAGTGTTTTGGCCCTGGTGGGCCTATGACTGCTTGGTTGTTAAGAGGTATTTGTCACAGTTTTTGTTACAAACACAATTTGGATCTTGGTTGTCTGCATTGATGCACACAACCGACCACCCCACTTGGGCTATTGAACTACTTTTGAGTGAGGAGGATGGTTTGAAGGTACATGTGAACTACCAGCTTAAGTTGGCAGTGTGATTGATTTTGTTTCATATGAAAGATTGAATCATGTGATCCATTATGTTGGCTGATTAGGATTTATGTTGGCTGATTAGGATTTATCTAGCTTCATTTTCTACCATGGTCTGTCACAAAGGCGGTTTGGTATGTTTCACATTAACCCAAGTACGACGCTAGGAAGGACCAATGTAACAAGTAACAGCAGACTTTTTAATTCAGCAATAAATGGATATACGATGAATGACTCATGTGCCCACATGTGAGTTTGGGACCAATCTATGAGCTACTTATCTTGGTATGACCCAGTGTGCTTAGGTTTTCTTTTGTTAATTAAGTCTGATGCGTAATCGGCTTAATAATGAAATGCATCTGTATAGTTACGGGTTAAAAAAATGGATAAACAGTCAGAAATTTTCAACATGAAAGATCTGATCGAGTCTAGCATTCAGACGCATCCATTGACAAAAAAAATTCTACCATTCAAATTTAGTTCAGAGGTTATTTAAAATTGTAATCATACTCCCTCCATCCAAAATTAGATGTCTGCATTAGAAAACCTAAGTAACTGTAAACAGGTAATATCGGATGGAGGGAGTATTACTCTCTCCTCTGAAATTAATAACATTCAGTTTTCCAAAATGAACTGATTCCCTAATTAGTAGCAAGAATTACTTAATTTTGGAAAACCAAAGGTTACTACTCCCTGAGTCCTGTTTTAGATGCTACACGTGACAAAAGAACAGTCCTTTTTTAGATACTCCATTTTGTTAGTTTAAGTCGATTTTGGACCTTTTTAGAGTTTCTACTATTCAATAAAATTAACTTTTTTCCACATGTAGCATCTAAAGGAAAGAAGTATATGTTACTATTAATTCCGGACGGATGGAATAAATTAACACCGTTAATCATAATAAACAACTGTTCATGGCCAACAATCTGTATCTTTCATTTCTTATTGAGAGAGAGAGGAGTACCCATGACATACCTTTATTATTGGTAGGACCGCTCAGGGCCACAACATGGTCCCACAGAGTCACATAGGGCCACTTTAAAATGCTTTTCGTAAAACTGGAAAACTGGAAAGTTTGCAGGTGCAGTGGGTGGCTTCCCCAGGCGAGCACACATGCAATAGAAATCTAGTCTGTTTGTTCCCTTTTGTCTCGAATAAAGACTTGGCTTTGCTTTTGAACGGAAGGAAGAAACCACCATCCTTGTCGCAAGTCATGTAGTTTAAGGTTCTCTTCTGATACCTTCGCTGTCAATTCAAAAGATTTTTGAAAGCTGAGGGCTCGCCCACAAGTCATGCATGCAGGATAATCTACAACTGAATTTCAGTAGTGACAAGTTACTGCTGATCACAATAATGGTGCTGATTACCAATCAGCATCCCATCAGTTTATGATTATTATTATTAGTAGAATTAATTAGATGTTAGCTAGTTTCATTATTCTTGGTCCTAGTTTAAAAAAACCAACGCGCTTACTGACATGAAACCTTCTTAGCAAAGTCATTATACGAAGAGTAATGCTATATATCTCCCGTTTTTTTATGGCGGCCAACCTCACCTACTAGAGTGGGGAAAGGAAATGAAAGTGGGATCCATGGCATTGTAATACACTAGCACGGAAGGTAGGGATGGAACCGGGGCGGGTTTGGATCGAGTATTGGCATATCCGGCCCCGGAACCATTTTAATTCTTCAAACTCAGAACCATCTCAAACCCACGGGTCCAGTTTAAAGGACCCGGAACCGCCCCACCCCGCCCCGGTATCAAAACTTTTATATTTTCAATGTCATATAAATTAAACTATTAACTCTTTTAATTTTTTTATTAATAATATATATATTTATAAAAATTCAAACCATTCAAATCAAAAGATACGAGTATTTTTGCCCCAAAAAAATATTTATAAAATAAAATAGATATGAGTCCGAGTATATGATATATATAAATATATACCGGGTTTCCAACCGATGGGTCAGTTCTTCTTTCAAACCTGGAACCGGGTACTGCATAAGCAATCCTAGAACCGGCCCACTAAGGCCGGGTAGGGTAAAAATCCTACCCCAGTTCCATCCGTAACCGAAGGTGGTCGTGAAAAAAAAAACAAGAGGAGAAGCATTTTCCTTCTATGAAATGCTAACTGATAATTATTGTCATCAATTTCAAGATGTGATTCATAAGAACTTTTGAGGCTACTCAATTTGGCACCTTTCTATTTTTGCTTGGGAACTCTTCCACGTTCCAAATCCCTAACCTCTAAAATGATTTTCTTTATTTTCTATTATCCAGCTGAGTTTTAGTAATATAATTAATCAGTTAACGAGTGTTGGTTCATTAATGAACTAAATATGAACCAAATATGTAAATAGTCATTGTTTCATTACATTATAACATAATTGGGATCTTAAATTAATTCTTTTAGGTTGCTACTTCTTTTCTTAACTTGGTTCTTGCTTAAGTGACTTTATGCAGACTCAACTAAATTCGTGTATGTTCACAAGTTGCCGTCGTTTTTTTTACTTGATTAAGTTCCTGCATCTAGCACATCGAACAATACAATCACTTTAATTTGTTTATAAATTATGTTCCCAATTTGATTTTTTACTTAATTAAGTATCTGCATTTAGCACTTGAGTACTATACGATATCCGGAGTTAATTCTTTTATGGTTGAACACTGTTCTTTTTCTTTAGGTGATCTCCTAAACTTAACTAATTAGAAAGAAAGTTTTGCTATCTTATGTATATTTCATACATAACTTGCATTTTTTTTTACTTGGTTCTTTATCAAATTTTTGGGCTTCTGCCATGAATCGATGTTTGTAAGTGACACAGATCAAGTATCTGCACCGTAAATTTTTCCAACAGCACTGGCCTCCCACAATCAGCTTATAAATCATATGGAGGTATTGGGCTAGGATTCCACCACGAGTTCAGCCGAGCAAAAAAATAACACACTCTATAAACTCTAAAATAGGTGGGAAGTGGGTAAATTTGAGCAAAATCTTAATTTTGAAGGTTTTGGGACTGGACCTATTTTTAACTAAAATTAAAATTTCTCAAAATTCTTTACCAAGTGAAATTTTAATGAGAGAGACAACGGGATGAATAGACGTACCATTTTTCTTCATCATACGAGTTTTTTTCATATTACCTGGCCCCACTAATCATCTTCTCGCATTACCTAGAATCTTCCTGTTCCTTCTATTTTGCCTGAAAATTAGACATGATGTGCCCAAAATACCCCCAGCTGGAGTAAGTGGCCATAGATGCACCCAAATTCTTCATTTTAGCACTTTGCGGGAGCATCCATTTGGGGAAAAAGACATTTCAACAAAGTTCTATCTATCATCGCGGCCCATATCACCGTCGGCGCCGTCCAACCCGAAAAAAAAAAATTCACTCCAAAAAATAGCAAAACCAGCAAAAAAGACCGAGAAAGAGCTATTTACGAACAAATAACTGCAACAGAGAAATTATACAATAAAAATGGTACGTCGAGTTTAAATACAATGATTTTTACATTAGAAATTGGTTCCAAAGAAGAAAGTTGAAAATTTCGTAAATTTTCAAAAATTTGAATTATCGTATATGTGTGCACATGACTGTAAAGAAAGTTGTGTGCCCATACACACGACTCATACATGGGTTAAAAAAATTTTGTTTTTTAATTCTTGGGAGATTGTACTAGCAAGTAGTTATGGAAAAGTTTGTTGTGTGCTTACATTATGATGGAGTGTTTAGAAATTCTCATTGGTACGTGGGCGAAAAATTGAAGTTGATGAATATTGATACACAAGTAAAGTACCTGGAACTATTGAAGCAAGTGGAAGAAATATTATCGTTCAAGTCTGCATCTGGTAGTTTTTTTGTCATATCTTGTTTCATCTGCATCCTCATACATCCTTCAGAACGATGAAGACCTTGAGTCAATTTTTATCATTCACAAGCAAGCCACAAATAGAGTACTGGACTTGTATGTGGAGAGGACATCTCCTGTGAACATGGAGATGACTTCCACTATCAATAAGGAGATGAATTCCAGTTTCAATAAGAAGATGACCTTCAATGTCAATAAGGAGGACGAGAGGATACAAGTGTCAGTAAGGACAAGATCAAACCCTGCTCTATCATACAATGACATTAATTCATCAGCATTTGAAGGAGGAAGAGATGAAGATTCGTCATTTCAAGCTGCGAGGTAAGAATTGAAATTCGCACAAATTCTCACACGCTAATTGTACAAGTCATGTTCTCGAAGACATGACCTGTCTTAAAGTCGTGTACACATGCACACGCTAACGCAAAGTCATATGTTGATTTATTTAAGGTGTGTGTTTTGGTACACAACTCTTGAAATATAAAACACTAGTATTTTTATTGCGTGCACATACATGCACAACTATTTTCCTTGCGTGTGTACATTGACACGAGTTGTTCTCATGTGTACCATTCATTCCCTTTATTTTCGCAGTTTGGGAGGAAGTAATGAAATTCTGAATGATACATTTGCTATGGAAAATGAAGAGCAATTTGAAATCAATGATTTGAATGGGGAAGAAGATAAAGATGAAGACGAAGATGCAGAGACCATCAATCTGAAGAGCAATTTGAAAATTAAAAGTGGTTGGATTACGAGGAATTCTTGTTATCAGGGGATGAGTAGCATGAGTCTCTTATACAACCAGATCCCATAGGAAGAGAACCCTATTCTCAATGATAGAAGTCCAACATGTGGCTAAATCATCCACTTCTAGAGGGAAGTCTAAGTCTGGACCATACACATCTAAATGGAAGTTTGTCGTGTCCGATAAGTAAGAATTAGAGGACGATTAGTTCCTTCATATTGAAAGTGATGGTGGTTGGGATTGGGCACCTATTCTGGTTTGGGCGGTCCTGTACAACTTTATGAGGAGAAGGTGTTGTTGAGCAGCAGTTTGTGAGCAGACGATTACAAAGCACAACTTGTGTTATAGGCTAGGTTCAAAAGCATCAAGCAGTTCAAGATGGTAGTTATTGATTTAGTAATCAAGATGAAGTTCATGTTCAAAGTGGTGGATGAGAATGAGGACACATTTGCTACAACGTGCAAGGTTCCAGGGTGTAAGTGGTACATATTGGCTTCAAACATACTAGATGGAGTAAGCGTGACAAGGATGGAAGAAAGGTATACATGTAACACAAAGATAAGTTCAAAACATCATCCTTTGGCTTCAAACCTGTGGATTACTGATCGTTTAAAATTAAACCCTTGCAGGTGCACAAGCCAATTATACTACGGCGAGTATAGAAAGGGTTGTCGAACCTCAGGGACGGATTGATACTTTACCAAATTCAAGAGAAAATTGAAGTTTGTTTAATTAATCTAGAGAAAGTAAGAAACTTTAACTACTTCTAACAGATTTGAATTAATGTAGAGAATTATCAAGGCAATGAATCTACCACTAGACATGCAATTACTACTCTTGATTATTATTGCACGTAAATTGACATGATATGGTAATTCGTGTTCTTGGTCGGACACACGAATCACTAATGAATTCACTAACGTTCTTGGTCGGACACGAAAGTTCATATACTATTCTGTAATCAATGTTATCCTTGGTCGGGCATAGAATCAATCACAAACCTGTTCTTGGTTAGACACGGGGATTAAAAAGATCTAATTTTATTCATATCTATCAAGTCTATGGTCAAGCACTCAAAAGAAACTCATGAAATAACATTAAGCATGAATCATAATCAACTTTATTAAATGAAACTAACAAGAGTAGCAATACACATATCTGGGGCTTCATCTAGCCTTGACAAGGAATTTAGTTACACATAGAGAAAGAGAAAAGAAAAGTCTATTTATGTAGATCCATTAGCATGAATTTCTTCTTCTTTGGCTCCAAAAGATTCCTTCTCTTGCTCTTCTCTAGCCTCCAAAATAGGTTCTCTAATGCCCAATATGCTCTCTCTTTAGGCTTATCTATATGTTTGAAGAGAAACCCTGAAGTCCCCTTCCAAATCCGAATCAAAATAGGCCATATTTCAATTTTTCGCATACAGCGATCGATTGCTCCGTATAGACGATCGATCGCTTTCCGATTGATCATTTTCCTTTGTTAATTTTTGTGTGTCGCGCCGATCGTTCGTTTTATCTCGCCTTGCCGATCGATCATTTGTGTTACCGATTGATCATGTTTACTGTATTTCGCATATCCAAAAAACTCCAGTAGATACGATCAATCGTTTTGAGTGCTGATCAATCTTTTCCTTCCATAACACTGTTTCTCGGCTCTAGCGATCGATCGTGTATAAAATACCGATTGATCGTAAGTATTATTCATAATTTTCAACTAGTCATAACTTTATGCTCCGAACTCCGAATTGCACGCGGTCGGTGGCGTTGGAAAGCTGATTTCTTGAGCTTTAAATAAAACTTAAATCAGTTCAATCAAAGATATGCACACAAAGTTATGATGATTTAACTATTAAAGTCCCTTTTCACCTCATTTATATATCTTACTCTTGTTTCCTACAAAAACCAAAAACTATTTTAAAGTAGCACTAATTCTAACCAAACACTAGCATAAACATAAGTTTAGGAGATAATAAAATATATATTTCACGTGTAGATCCAAGGAAGTGTCATGACCTCCATAAGGATTCAAATTCTATCAAAATAAAAAATATACAATAGTACATTGAGAAACATTGGGGTATCAAAGTCAACTATAAAAGGGCATAGAGGGTGAAAGAGGAATTAATTCGATTGATAACCCTGAAGACTCATATCGCATTTTGCCACATTACGGGAGGGAGTTAGAGCGGTCTAATCTAGGTACATATATGGTGATACAAAGGTTTTGTGATATACTTGAAATTGAGTTAGGTGGATATGACTCCAAACATGCGTTTTGGATGTTCGGCCTGGTCGCAAGAGCATTCCGAAGATCATTTAGGCCACTGCTCATTGTTGATGAAATATTCCTAAAAGGAAAGTATCCTGGAGTTTTATTGATTGCTACAGCCCTTGATGAGAATCAACAATTAATGTTCATGGCATATGCAGTGGTCGAGAAAGAGACAATAAAAACATGGCAAGTCGTGCCCTCGTGCACACAATTTGAAAATAGCATGGTTGTAATATCGTGTGCTGCGGAACACGCCAACTTAGTAGTCGTGTGCCATCACACACAACTGTTTTGCTGAACACTGCTTCAAATTATTTTTGTAATATTGTTTGACTCTCACTTATTACTTGCAAGACATGGTTCCTTGACTTACTTAAATCTTTTCTCTTTACGAACCCTCGGCAAGTTCTGGAATAATTGTTTCTGATAGATAGAAGGGAATTTTGAGAGCAGTTCATGACGTGTTTCCTGAGTCTTACCATGGGTTTTGCCTATGTCGTATGGCAGCTAATATGCTTAGTCAGTGGAATCACAAGTACGTGAAGACGGTGTTATTCAAAGCTGATACATGCTTCAAGAGACCGGAATTTGATGAGATCATGGACAAGATCAAGCAACACAATGAGGAGGCCTGGAAATATGTTGACAAAGTTGAGAAAAGATATTGGGCTAATGTGGAATATCCCGGTTAAAGATATGGTACTCTCACATCAAGCAGGTCAAAAAGTGTAAATAATATGCTTCTGAAGGCTAGGTTTTGGCTAATAACTCGGTTGATCAAACAAACGCGTGCAACAATAACCGTCCATTTTGATAGACGCAGAATAGAAAGCCATGGGCTAACAACTCCGTTAACAAAATATGCACAAAATCATATCAATGACATGAGGGAGAAGAGTGTTGGAACTATTCAAGTGCAACCGCTATCATTGCGCCAGTGTCAAGTGAATTCTCTATACCATGTGGTAAGTAGATACTATGTTATCGTGTGTACGAGGACACGAGTTTTAAAATTGTCGTTTATTCAAACACACGACCATTATAATGTCATGTTTTCATGTGCATGACGTTATGTTATCGTGTATATGAGGACACGAGTTTTAAAATTGTTGTTCATATGAACACATGACCGTTATAATGTCGTGTTTTCATACACACGACATTATTCTAGTCATACGAACACACGCTAAGCTAATTGTGGCATTCATTCTCTTTATTTCTCAGGATAATGTTGACCTTACGAAGAGGACATGCACATGTGGCTTCTTCTAGAGCATGAGACTTCTTTGCAAGCATGTCATAGCATGTATTGATGGGAGGAGTTTGGACCCAATCGAATATTGTGAGAAGTGGTACTACGCAAGCATGTACCGCACAACATACGAAGAAGAGTTCGTCTAGCATCACCAGCATTGGTTACCAGCTGAACTTTACATGAAATATGCATTATATTATCTCCTAAACTTATATTTATGCTAGTGTTTGATTAGAATAACTACTACTTTAATATAGTTTTTGGTTTTTGTAGGAAACAAGAGTAATACACAGAAATGAAGAGAAAAATGACTTGAATGGTTAAATTATCATAACTTCGTCTACAAATATCGGATTGGACTGATTTAAGCTTCATGTTAAAGTTCAAGAATTCAGCTTTCCAATGCCACCAACCACGCGCAATTCGGAGTGCGGGACACAAAGTTATAGCCATTTGAAGTTTCTAAACAGTAACTACGATCGATCGGGAATCACTACGATCGATCGCTAGAGCCGCAAAAGCACTGTATTAGAGGACACGATCGATCGGCATCAAAATGATCGATCGTATCTACTGGAATTTTTGATCCGCCGAAGACAGTAACTACGATCGATCGGTATCATACGGCGTCGATCGCCAAGCGATCGATCGAAGGAAAATAACGAAGGAATAGCGATCGATCGGCTAGCGAACGATCGTCAATCCGTACGATCGATCGCCGTATGCGGCAAACCGGAATTAAGGCCTATTTCGACTTGGATTTGGAAGGGATTTTGAGGGTTTTCCTTCATCCCTATATATATGCCTTAAGGGAGAACGTATTGGGCACCACATATTCAACCTAGAGAGCAATTTGAGACCTTGGAGGCTAGAGTAAAGGAAGAAGAAGAGATGAAGATGAAGATGATGGATTCTCTTCCCATGCTTGGCTAAACTCCTATCCAAGGCGTAGATGAAGCCCAATAATCTGGTTGTATAGTTTCTTTTCTCTCATCTTATGTTTTTACTCTAGTTGGTGTATGGATTTTATTGTGTAATCACCGTTAATTCAATAAAGATTTGTTCTTTGTACTCGAGAGAGACAAGAGTGAATTCTTGTGAGTTTCAATCCGAAGAATACTTGCGTATCCGAGAGGAACGTGAGTAGACTGAGGTGTTATATATCAATAAAATTGCATTGGTTTATACTCGAGAGAGATAGATCACAATTCCATGTTTTAATTGTTTTATGTGTTACATCCGAGATGAGAGCACTATATTTTGAGTTGACAAGTGTATGTCCGAGAGGAATATGCTAGCCAATTGGAAATCTTTATTCAAAAGAGAGAGAGAAACGATACACTAGTTATTGTGGTGGATTCGAAGCCTTGGTCTTTTCTTTATTGATTAAATCTCAGCCCAGTAGTTAAAGTTCATAGCTTTACTTAGATTAAACAAAAACTGCAACTTTCTTCTCTTGAATTTGGTAAAAGATTAATCCGTCCCTGAGGTACGACAACCCTTTAATACTCACCGTAGTACAATTGCCTTGTGCACTTGCAAGGGTTTAATTTTTAAACGATCAAGTTTTTGGCGCCGTTGCCGGGGACGGCACAATAGTTTACCAGATTCTTAGCATAATTAGTGTTAGAGTAGTTTAGTGAGTTTTAGCTTAGATTATTTGTCAGTAGCTTAATTTGTGTTTTTCTTTCTTTTTGCAAGGTTAAGAGAAGACGTGGAATTCTCGCCAACATGGAAGGGCCATCCCTTCCCCTAGTTTGCATTCTCTTATCCTTCCCTTTTTAGATTAATTTGTGTGTTTGGTGTTTTTCTTTTCTTCCTGTGACTGCATATTGTGCTAGTTGTGGTTATTAGGACTGTTAGTTGTTGATATCTAGGACTGATGATTGCTAGTTGTTGATATCTAGGACTGATGATTGCTAGTTGTGGATGTGTGATATTTTGGTTCGGTTGATGAATGCATGGTGAAGAAATGTCTTCACCTTTCTATGGATTTAGCCATGAGAACCCATATAGGAGCTTTAATGATTATTGTTCTTCACACACACCTAATCCCCCTCCCTATGAAGTGCCCTACCACCCACGACCCTTATATGCTGATACTTACAACCGTGGGTGGGATAATCACTCTAATTTTTGGAGTGGCACATCTTCCCTACAATATACAACTCCTTATATGTCGGAACCATGTGCCCTCTGTTTAAGTCCCATTCACACCCCAGTGGAGTGCCCTTTGGCCCATGAGTACCCTGATTTTATAAGAAAATATGTGAATGAGGCCCAAAGTCTTCATAGGTGGGAGGACCATCCTATTTCTCCTTGGGAGCAACCCAACCCTAGGCCCACTCTTCATAAGGCCCTTAGACAAGATTTTCTAAGCCAACAACTGCCTTTCCAACCAGCCTCTACTCCTCAGTTTGGTCAATCTACCTTAGAAGATAAAATGAACCAAATAATAGCCAACCAATCTGCCATCCTCACAGCCTTAACTAAGTTGTCAACTGGATATAAGGAAATGAGAGAAGAGTACATCCCACTTGTCCAACCCCATTATCCGATGGGCCAATTTTCTGATGAAGGGATCTGTTTTTCCCCTGATTATGATCTTACATCCCTTCATAATGCCCAAAGGTTTGACAATGAGCTTGAGTGGGTTTTACATAATGATCAAGAGGGTGTAGAAATTCAAGAAGAAGTAAGTGTGTTGATAGAACCAATTTTTAAACCTTCTTCTATATCTGAGGAGTCACAGTCTATGGAACTATTAATGGAACCTTTTGTTCCTAAAGCACCATTCCTACCTTGTCTAGCTCAATCTAACTCTTTATTTATTGAAAGTAACTTAGACTGTTTCACAGATAGTTTAGTTGATTCACTAATTGATGAAGCTTTCCCAATTGGGTTACTAGAAGAGGCCCCTAAGGCCAAAATGGTTGATGTGGGGGAGGAGGTTCCCTTTATATTAAAATTCTCTGATGACCTTCTTTCATGGTTAATGCAGGGACCCCTCTTTCGAAAGCTTCCCTACCCACCACTCCATCCTTTTATTCCACGATGTGCTCCATACTTAGGCAACAAGGATAGAAGTGTGTGGTACAATCATTTAATTGATCCAGGTTGATGACTTGATAATCTGGACCCTACAGCGGATCATGGCTCTGTCTGGCTGAAGACATTAAACTTAGCGCTTGGTGGGAGGCGACCCACGTATTCAGGTGTATTCTCTCCTTTATCTGATTTTCTTTGATATATGATCATTGTCATTTTATATTTTTGTTCACATTGAGGACAATGTTCATAATAGGTTTGGGGGAGGGAATATTACTTGTATAAAAAAAATTAAAAATTAAAAAATCAAAAAAAATTTGATTAGTTTTTAGGTTGTTTGTTAGTACTTTTTCTTAGGTTTTGATAGTTTATCCCGTAATGATGCATGTTACAATCCTTAGGAGATTAATTTGCATTGGAAGTGTGAGTAAGTATACTGGAGGATAGATACACTTAATTGAGCATATCTTTCTGTTACAGTCCTCTTGGAATAAGTGCTTGAACTAAGAAAATTCACTTACACACACTAGTACATAAAGTAATACCATCTAGAGATTTGTTGAATGCTAATCTACAGTGGGATGTCTTTAGTCATAGTCATTGGATGATGTGTAGTTGTCTGTTGAGCTTAAAAGATCATGATAGACCATTTACTTGGCTATGGCAAGGGCTGGAACCAGAAATAGGTTGAGAGTATAATACAACCTGGACAAGATAAAGATGTGCTGAAAATATGAATGCTGAAAATGCAAATAAAAAAAAACAAAACAAAATGAAAGAAAAGGGGCTGCGTGACTTTATATGATTAACTTAGGCTGATGCTCGGGCCCGAAGCGGTCTCTTAAAACCTAATGCCCTAAGCCGACTGGCTGGGAGTCATTGGCCTGAGTCATTGCTAAACCTAAGCATCTTGAAGTCAGGCCTTACACAGTCCTAGCGAAAAAAAAAAGTCTGTGGTGTATTATCCTCTTAAATCTAGAATGTTGGACCCGAAGGAGGCGCGCAGATCTGTGCTATCATGAACCTAAAGATTACGATGACTATGTAGATTCTGATGTTCTTTGGTTAATGGGTAACACTGGATCTGTATAAACAGAAATTTAGAATGTATTGCTACAATGTTCTACACTTTCTACTATTTATATTATCATGCTATATCATATTGAGCAGAAATTTCCAAGATGAAAGTGTGGAATAAAACCACTTACTTGAGGGCTTCTATATTCCTGTTGATTATGAACCAAGTACATGTGGTTGATTTTCTTAAGCATTGTAGTGTATATTTGTCGGGATAATAGGTTTGTGTGTTTTGTAATGTTTTAATTTTTGCTTTGTTTTTGCACTTAGGTTAATTAGTTTCATAAATACATGTTTGTGGGTAGCATGGCTGCAAACCCTCACGAGACAACACTCGTCCTACTAGGGACACCAAGAGGTTTAACGGCTTGTTGCATACGCTCAATGCAATCGTGTTCCCTACGAAAGTGGTGTTTACTTTTATGCATTAGTTCTTTTAGTCGATTGTTTGATTTTATTTTGTTTTGTTTTGCTAGGGACTAGCAAAATCTAGGTTTGGGGGTGTGATCTTTACATGAAATATGCATTATATTATCTCCTAAACTTATATTTATGCTAGTGTTTGATTAGAATAACTACTACTTTAATATAGTTTTTGGTTTTTGTAGGAAACAAGAGTAATACACAGAAATGAAGAGAAAAGTGACTTGAATGGTTAAATTATCATAACTTCGTCTACAAATATCGGATTGGACTGATTCAAGCTTCATGTTAAAGTTCAAGAAGTCAGCTTTCCAACGCCACCAACCACGTGCAATTCAAAGTGCGGGACACAAAGTTATAGCCATTTGAAGTAACTACGATCGATCGGGAATCACTGCGATCGATCGCTAGAGCCGCAAAAGCACTGTATTGGAGGACACGATCGATCGGCATCAAAATGATCGATCGTATCTACTGGAATTTTTGATCCGCCGAAGACAGTAACTACGATCGATCGGTATCATACAGCGTCGATCGCCAAGCGATCGATCGGAGGAAAATAACGAAGGAATAACGATCGATCGGCCAGCGAACGATCGTCAATACGTACGATCGATCGCCGTATGCGGCAAACCGGAATTAAGGCCTATTTCGACTTGGATTTGGAAGGGATTTTGAGGGTTTTCCTTCACCCCTATATATATGCCTTAAGGGAGAACGTATTGGGCACCACATATTCAACCTAGAGAGCAATTTGAGACCTTGGAGGCTAGAGTAAAGGAAGAAGAAGATGATAAAGATGAAGATGATGGATTCTCTTCCCATGCTTGGCTAAACTCCTATCCAAGGCGTAGATGAAGCCCAATAATCTGGTTGTGTAGTTTCTTTTCTCTCATCTTATGTTTTTACTCTAGTTGGTGTATGGATTTTATTGTGTAATCACCGTTAATTCAATAAAGATTTGTTCTTTGTACTCGAGAGAGACAAGAGTGAATTCTTGTGAGTTTCAATCCGAAGAATACTTGCGTATCCGAGAGGAACGTGAGTAAACTGAGGTGTTATATATCAATAAAGTTGCATTGGTTTATACTCGAGAGAGATAGATCACAATTCCATGTTTTAATTGTTTTATGTGTTACATCCGAGAGGAGAGCACTATATTTTGAGTTGACAAGTGTATGTCCGAGAGGAATATGCTAGCCAATTGGAAATCTTTATTCAAAAGAGAGAGAGAAACGATACACTAGTTATTGTGGTGGATTCGAAGCCTTGGTCTTTTCTTTATTGATTAAATCTCAGCCCAGTAGTTAAAGTTCATAGCTTTACTTAGATTAAACAAAAACTGCAACTTTCTTCTCTTGAATTTGGTAAAAGATTAATCCGTCCCTGAGGTACGACAACCCTTTAATACTCACCGTAGTACAATTGCCTTGTGCACTTGCAAGGGTTTAATTTTTAAACGATCACCAGCCTTCCATCACCACCAACTGGAATACACCACGTCAATGGACGTGAGGGAAGAGCAAACCAGGAAACCGGAACAACTTTCCTGCATCTTGTTTTTTTTGGGTATTGCATCTTCCTTCTCCCCCTCCAAAACTAGATCGACTGCTCTTCTCCCCCTCCAAACCGCTCCCTTCCTCTCCAAAATCAGACGAACTGCCTCCTCATGTTGATGGTGCTTCTCTCCCTACAAACTCCAATGGAAAAGACATTGAATTTCTATCATGGAACCAGGTTCACTTCATTGTTCAAATTCCCATGCCTTCATTGTTCAAACTCCCATGCCTGATTGATTTATGTAACCCATCTCATAGATTTGAATCAATTCAAATTCTCATCAACTTCTTTCATTCTTCCTGCCCGCAGCCTTTTAATCGAATGAGCAATCGTGGGTGTCCGAGTATCGGCACCGAAATTTGGTCAGGTGATCTACACATGAATTATGCATTTTATTATCTCCTAAACTTATGATTATGGTAGTGTTTGATTAGAATTTCTACTACTTTAATATAATTTTTAGTTTTTATAAGAAACGAGAGTAATACACAGAAATGAGGTGAAAAGTAATTTAAATGGTTAAATTATCATAACTTCGTGTGCAAATCTCTGATTGGACTGATTCATACTTCATGTTAAATTTCAAGAAGTCAGCTTTCCAACGCCACCAACTACGCATAATTCGGAGCTCGGAGCAGAAAGTTATAGTCATTTGAAAATTGTGAACAGTAACTACGATCGATCGGACATTCAATGCGATCGATCGCCTCAACTACAAAACATTGTTATTGAATAAAACGATCGATCGTAATAAAAATGATCGATCGTAATAAAAACGATCGATCGTATCTACTGGAGTTATTGATCCGCAGAAGACAGTAACAACGATCGATCGGAATCATACGGCGTCGATCGGCAGAACGATCGATCAGCAGAAAATAATGAAGGAATTGTGATCGATCGGTAGACGATCGATCGGCAATACGAAGCGATCAATTACCATGTACAATAAACCGAAATAAGCCATATTTCAACTCGGATTTGGAAGGGGACTTCGTGGTTTCTCTTCAAACATATAAATAGGCCTTATGGGAGAACGTTTTGGGCTACTTTGAGAATCTAGAGACCACCTTTGAGCTAAATTGGAGGCTAGAGCAAAGGAGAGAAGAAGATGAAGAACATGATGATGGATTCTCTTTCAATGCGAGGCTAAACACTTTTCCAAGGCGTAGATGAAGCCCAATAATCTAGTTGTGTAGTTTCTTTCCTCTCATCTTATGTTTTTACTCTAGTTGGTGTATGGATTTTATTGTATAATCACTGTTAATTCATTAAAGGTTTATTCTTTGTACTCGAGAGAGAGACAAGAGTGAATTCTTGTGAGTTTCAATCTAAAGAATATTTGTATATCCGAGAGGAACGTAAGTAGACTGATGTGTTATATATCAATAAAGTTTTATTGGTTTATACTCGAGAGAGATAGATCACAATTCCATGTTTAAATTGTTTAATGTGTTACGTCCGAGAGGATAGCACTATATTTTGAGTTGACAAGTGTATGTCCGAGAGGAATATGCTAGCCAATTGGAAATCTTTATTCAAAAGAGAGAGAGAAACGATATGCTAGTTTATTGTGGTGGATTCGAAGCCTTGGACTTCTCTATATTGATTAATCTCAACTTAGTTTAGTTAAAGTTCATTGCTTTCTTTAAAGTAACTAAAAACTACAACTTTTCTCTCGAATTTGGTAAAGTATTCATCGTCCCTGAGGTTCGACAACCCTTTCTATACTCGCCGTATTACAATTGCCTTGTGAACTTGCAAGGGTTTTATATTTAAACAATCATTAGGCCGACCCTCCTCTGATAGCTCGAGCACCAGTTCGTGAACTGGACTGACTTTGATAATTCCTCCTTGGGAATTCGTCGATAGGACGACTCCAAATCTACAGATTTTGCAGCGGGAGTCAGAGATTCAGACCGTTTCGGTAGCTTCTGATGAGCCAAATCCTGAGAAGGAGATTTAGCGCACATGAGCGGAGGGACCAGCGTCGGCAATGCTGAGAATATGCCCCGGCGGAAGACGGTAGCTTCAGGAGCTCGCAGTCGGTCTCGTTTTTCTCAAGTTCCAACAAACCGAATCCATAAAGCTCGTAAATATCACAATTTCAACCAGAATTTGATCAGATATTACATAGACCTTTTGCAGTTTAATTAACATAAGGGGAGCAAGAAGATGCAATTTTTATCTCTTTTTGGGAAGAACCAAAGGTGGGTTCTTACCAAAAAATCAGCTATATACAATAAATGCTCAGTACAAAGCAAATCAAAGGAAGATATCAAAAAAATTGAAACTTTATACAAATATGGTCGTGAAAATCAAGACTCAGAATCAGAAACAATCACAAAGTCGTAACAGAGAAAAAAATTGAAACAAATTCATAGAAACGGGAAGAGTCCATGATAAATATTCCAAAAAAAGTAGGATAACTATGAACTTAGGAAATTCATGGAAAGGATATGAAGTGGTGGAAAAAATCTGGAAGAATGGGTGGTCAGATGAACGGGAGGATGGCGCGCAGGCGAGATGAAGGAGAAGAAGGAATGGGGGTGGAAGAATAGATGATAAGCCCAAATGGAGCAGAAACAGTAGTCGGAAGGGAGACGGGTGGGTAAGAAGAAAGAGTAGAGAGAACTGGGCATGAGAGGAAGAAAAAGGCACTAGAAAGGGAGAAATTACAAGTTTGTCCAGGATGGGAGCAATCGGGGGAAGCAGTTTCCAGGTTCTCCCTCTCCACATGTTAGAATATCCTTCTTGGTGATGGTTGGTGGTGATGGAATGCGGTGAGGAAAACATTTTTCTACGAAGAAGTAGTGTTTCCAACATTAGACAAAAGTCAATGGGGCGATAATGGGGTTTTATTTAACTATGAACTGCCTTTTCTTGAAGCTCCAAAGAAGGGCATGAAAAGGACAAAGAGAATTAAGTCACAGCCCGAGCTGCAAGAAACCTCGAGGAGGAAATGTGGCAATTGTCGGCAGGTTGGGAAAGAATGTAGGACGCTCAGGAAGAGAACAATCGCGCAACAATCTAATTACAAAGAAGACATCACAGAAACATCGTTTTGGCTTGCCAAAGCCTTCACCATTCTTCACATAAATCATATGAAACTTGCTCATAGATATTGTAAGTTTTAATGGGTATATATACACATTTTGTATGGGTAGCAGGCATGTGCGAATATGTATGATATATGAAAATTGAAGACTTAGAATTTTTATTGTCAGAAATGTTTGTACAACCTAAATTATTACATAATTTTGAAAAATTACATGAGTATTAGTCTTCTTCTGAATCTCTCAAAAAACCCACTACCGTCACTTGCTTACTTAGATCTTTATTTGAATCATTGTCAAACTCTGAGTCTATCTCCCCACGAATCATACATGCAGCAATAATTGGGCGCCAAAAATGTTAAATTGTATCCTGATCAAACTCTGGAGGGTTGACATTGGATACCAAGTAAGCTGCGTACATCATGATGAAGATCCCACAGTCTTTTGAGTTTACTTGCCACGGCGTTTTGGAGATCTGAGTCATCCTCCACTCCAAGCAACTCGTCTGGTTCAGGTATTGTGACATGACTACGTTAATGAACTTCCTGAATTTATCTATTTGCCACCTTCTAACCCTCAGACTGATCGGCCCCATTACAGCATGAAAGATTGTAGTGTGATCAAAAAAATAAATATGGATAGTCAGTAAAACAAAACATTAGCGTTCGCTTACACACACAACTCAAGTAAAATTCGTGTATAAGAAGACCCACGATACTGAGTAGTCGTGTCTACGAACACACGACCCAACATGTAGTCATGTACATACATACACGACTCCATGAGATAAGAATGTTAATAGAAATAAAATGTAAATGTCGTGTATAATAAGACACGAGCCACTGAGGCATCGTGTCTATGCACACACGAAAAAATATGTAGTTGTGTACATACATACACTACTACATGAGAAATGAATGTTACAAAAGAAATGAACTCGGAGAATAGCTTACCTGAGATACATATGTGGCTCCCTTTAAGTAGCCATCGCTCTCAGACTCTCCTTCAGATCTAGCTCCTACTTGTCTGCTGGTGTGGGATATATCAGAAACCAGCATCTTGTTGATACTTGCGGCCAATTGTAGGAGGGCAATCTGGAGAGGTCTTCAATGTAGTAAAAAAAACAGGGTAGAAGCACTCTTGTGCTATGTAGAAATAGAACTGCGGAGAAAAAAGTAGATGATCATTTTCAGCATGTGATCCTCTGGCATCTTGATTACTCCTTCGGTTAGCTTGTCAATAAGTTCCTCAATGTACTGCTTCTCTGGTTTCCTCACGGAGAAGTACTCCCTGTTAAAGTCTCCTTGGGGTCTGATGCCCTTTGTAAGAGCCGAAAATTTTATATTAATAAGGAGGAATTTTTTTCAAAGGGAGTAAATTTGTGTTCTGGAAAACTCATTAAAAATAAATTTAAAAATTTATTTTCCGTCAGACCGATCGATCGCTTTCATGGTTGATCGATCAGGAGATGATCGATCGCGGTTTGGTACGATCGATTGTATCTACGAGACATTTTGAGTTCCGTTGATTTCCTATTTTGCGGTAGCCGATTGATCGCTGTTGGAGTTGATCGATCGTCGTTAATTACGAGATTTTGATTCCGATTCTTTTAGTAATCCTTTTGATTGGATTTGTTGGACTTTTTGGTGATTTTATATACCAAATTGGTCCACGTATTAGGGGTTAATCATGGAGAAAGTCATGGATAAACCTAATTTCAAATTTGATTAAGATTGATTTCAATTAAGAAGATTTATTTATAGGAAAGCATTGGATAATTTTGGGGAGGTTGTGAACGTGATTGGGATGAGATTATGGCCCTTTCCATATGAATGGAGGATGCCATATATCAAGGAAATAATTGGGATACTTATCTTCAATTAGGATAATTACTTGAAATCGGTTTGGTAATTAAGTGATTTGATCAAAGATACTTACCAACCAAGGTGTGTAACTGATTGGGATGGATTAGTCACGTCCCTAATTGTGAGATTCACCCTTATTCTTGTGGATCATGGCCATTGGATGAGAGTTTGATCAACGGTGGGGGTTTGCCCTAGAGATTTAAGCTTTTTCTATTTAAACCCTCCATAAGAGAGACCGGCACCTTTTTTTGGTGAGCTTTGGGAGACGTGCCAGCAAGAGGGCAGAGCAGCCAGCCTCCTCCTCTGTTCATCCAAGGTGGTGGTGTGTTCGTTGGTGGCTTTCGTGGTGCTTTCGCAAAGAAGAAGGGTCTCAAGATCGAGTAGAAACCGATTTGCGAGCATTAGGTATCAGTTTCCACAAGGTAGGATAATCTTTTATTTTACCATAATTTATTTTCTCTAATTTTTGTATGATCACGAGTGAATGGTTGCTGATATTTGGCTTATACCACGTTCATATTGGATGTCATTGTTATATGTTATAATGTTACATGCCTTGTTTAAGTGAGATATCATATTCGGTATGTTGCATGTCTAGTTCTTCACGTCCTAGCTTCTAGTTAGACATCCCCACCTTTTCTATTGTGTAAAGATATAATCTTTAATGCATGAAGATGATGTTGAATGTCTGTCCAGAAATTATTGTCCCTTTTTATTGATGATTGTACACTACGTTGGATTAAATGTGACCGTTAACCTAAGGTAATCACTAATCGCGGTGATTCCTTATGATACTCCTTTAAAATATAGATAAAAGCCATAATTAAAGCTTTCATCTTTGAAAGTTGTAATCTTGAAGTCAAGGTCCAGCATGATGGAATGTTTCTATGTCTGAGTTTAGGTGTCCTAATTATGATAACATGAGACTATCATACTAGAATGCATGTTAGCAAATCGAGTAACGTATCTAAGTACACACCATGCTAAATAATGATTTAATTAGCAAAAAATTTATAAGATTCTCTCTCTGTCGTATTGAATGGGTTATGACATCACGTCAGTACGTCCCTGTTCACAACAGTGTCCGGGAATACATGGCACGTTTGGTATGATGTGAACAATGGACTAAGTAGAGAGGATCACTAATCGGGTTATGAAATTATAGCAGAAAATGGAATTAAATCTAAGAATTTCAGAACCATTTGGGTTCTGTAAAAGTTGTTAAAAATGTTAAGATAATGTCAGAAAGAGTCATTAATGAATTAATAAAGTATATACCATTAGTTAATTAATATAACTTAAGTTAATTATTCTCGGCCAGGACTAGTCCTGCACCGACGAACCCTAATCGGAAAATGATAACTAATTGTACAAAAATATAAAAATTATGCCGTCTATCAGGTTGTGAACTAGACACTAGGGCTACTTATGATAAAAATTTCAGAGGTCAGTTCACTACTTACAGATCGTAGTGACCAATTGAAGTGGGCTACTGTTTGGGATAGAACACTGTTTTTGGTTCTAAAAACCCTAAACCCTAATATTACTATGAATTATGGGTTAAGACATTATTGAAAACCCTAATTAAGTATAATAAGACTGGGAACAGTAACTCTAAAAGCTTGTCTATGGGTCTTAGAGCTGAGAACATTGTCCCAAATTATGTGTCCTTTGTGTCTCATCTTGAACGATCCTTTGTTCAAGAGGTCTCATTGCTTTACATGTATTCTATGTCTATGATATGATCTATTATGGGCATGTCATTCAATCATTTTAGTGTCGGGGATTGTCAACTATAGGGCTAGGTATGGTGAAGATGGCAGAACGTGATCTTTGGCGAATCTTGTGGCGTGTCTCGTTGATGAGTTATTTTGTCGAGTCTCAGTTGAGTTCCCAGACTTAATCATTTTAAGATGTTGTACACTCCTTTATGAGTCGATTCGGGTTATGTCCGAACATGGTCTTGCACTCCTATGAAAAGTCAAATTTAGAAAGTCATGATTCAAGCCTCTTAATGAGATGGCTCAGATGTTTTCAGTGTCAATCGGTTGAAATATCTGTTTCTCCGCTAAGAGTCATTTATGAGAACTCTTAGTTGGAATCATAGTATGCTCACGAGCCATAGCTAGACCATGGTGGTATCAGATTTATTGCACCTCTGTAGTTTAGCCGATGATGGCAATGCGTGCGCTTTAGATTGTATGACATTATGAAAGGTCTGCAATCTCCGCCCATTGTGCTCGTAAGCACCGATGGGGCCAGCATCCCTAGACACATGGCCGGGTTCCTTTGTAAAACCTCTAGGATGTTCTGGTATTGATGTCCATAGGGGAAGTGGATAGAGCTGAGAGCAGAATTTATTTTTCCGACCCTTTGGATGTTTGGAGCATATCCTCTTGTGACATCTCCTTACTCTATGTAAGTTTGGAGTCTATGATATTGATTTTATCTTTCCTTGCCTATTGTGTGTCTCGGATGGTGGTTGATTTTCAGGTAAGTGACCTCCGTATTTTCTTGTATCCTACTGGGTATTTCCTATAGAATACTCATGCATCCTCTGATGTAGGGATTAAGATGGAACGGAAGTGATCGGCTATTACTTTTGGTGATGTTGGACGCTGGAGTCATAAGACAAGTTACTTTTAATTTAATGTTTATGTTGATGATTTGCAGCCTGTGTGCCCATTTTATTTTAATCGTGGAAACTTGTCAAATAATGTAATAATTAAATTAGAACTTCATCTTGTTATTCTATCTCATGTACGTGGATATGGTTTAAGTCTTATCGATCCAGTATGACCTAAGCATGTAAATGGGTATGTGATGATTCGAGTATTCGGTTCGTCCCAGATTTCGACCCTTATAACCTTAATTGGATTATCGCTTCCGCGCATATTGGGGTTTTGGAAATTTGGGGCGTGACACCCTTAGCGGAAACAATATCAAATTTGTCGCCCTATGTGGGCAATCTAGTGATAAGAGCAACTTCTTGCTCTATGAAATTTAGTGTCATCCCCTTGATGTTGAGCACCTTGGCAGAGTCATCCCAATACCTCACCAAGTTATGTAGGAGGTTTCTAGAAACTATTACTTTTGATCATCCAAAATGACGCCAAATCCTGTCTCTACCATCAGTTCAGTTCATCTTTAGTTACACTGTAGGAGGGCTTCACACTTTTTCAGAACTCTGGGTTGATAATTTGTCTGAAATCGCGCTTTATACATTCTCTTCCGGGGGGTCTGTGGAGGCACCTTCTTCTTCCCCCTTCTTCTTTTCCTCTCGCGGCGCAACTCTAAATTCCTGATCCTCCTCGTCCACCCTTGGGATTTGGTCATTTGAGTCATCTCTTTACGTATCCATCTGTAATGAGATAGTTAGTGAAAATGATTACATAATCAAACATAGCGTGTACACAAAAACAACAACACATTAAAGTCGTGTCATCGCATACATGACTTAATATTATAGCATGTGCACATACACACGCTATAATAAAGGCGTCTTTTTATGTACACACACTTTTAAATTTGGTCGTGTACACAAAAACATCAATACAGTAAAGTCATGTCATCGCATACATGACTTAATATTATAGTGTGTGCACATACACACATTACAATAAAGGCGTGTTTTCACGTACATACACTTTTAAATTTAGTCTTGTATGCGCACACACGCCCTGGGATAAAGTCGTCTATGTGCATACATGCTCTAAATCATATACAAAAAAATAAAATTGGAGATTCTGAAAGAAAATGCACTAAGGATTGAACCTTACCAATGATTTTATATTCTTCAATGGGTGTATTTCACTTCTGATGAGGCTTTAATGCCCTGGAAACTCTTCATGCTAATTTCCACCTTTATTCTCAGGCGAAACAAGGATTTTTTTCAATGACCAACCGAAACCCTAAGTCTTTCTCAGTGCTCCTCTCCGCTAAATCACTCTTTAGCCTTCCGCCCGCCGAAAAGCCCTCTTCACAATCCTTGCCAGAAATCGCTATCTATCTATATGATGTGTGGGTTTTTATAGACGTCGGGGGTTGCAGGGAGCCGTGGGGGGACATGAGACACGCCGTTTTGCCAGAAAGTCCCCGTCTTTGGTAGTGATGGGGGAGCCGAGGGATCGTGTGCACTTAGGCACGACCCTTCAGCTCCATAAGGGCATTTTGGGTAGTCTAGATGCACTTTCCAGGTTAAATAGCATTTCATTTGAAAAACCAAGTAATGTGGGAAGATGGCTAGTGGTGCTAGGTAATATGGAAAAAACTCTCATCTTAAAACAATGTGTATGAGCCGCGATGCATTACTAGTGGAACAAAATAAACACTATTAGGGTGAGGAATTAGTCTGTGAAAACATAATCTTACTTGTATCTAGAAAAAAATAATATCTTACTCATACATGGTTCAAACCATGGTTTTAAAAACTGGACCGGACCGGCCGGTCCGATCGGAGCTGGACCCAAAAAGAGTCCGGGTTGACTGGGTCGGCTGGGTAGGTTGACCCGGTCGGGTCAGTGCAACCCAGCCGACCGGTCCGGTCCAAGTTTTAACCCCCCACCCCTCCCTACAAAGAAGAGCAGAACATGGCAAAAATAGAGCAACGAAAGGAAAGATTTCAATTTGGAAAGTCGTGTGTGACAGAACCGAACCTTCAAAATTGAGTTTTGGCTTTTGATCGGAATGGTAAGTACCCAAATTCTAGTTCGATTGGGAGGTAAAAGGGGCGAATTTGTGGCAGATTGGAAGGTTTCAATTTGTGTTTTTTTTCTGCTATGTTCGGGAAGACAAAAGAGGAATTTTTACTTCGAATTTGGTGGAGATGAAAAGAAATCACGCAGCAAATCACTCGATTGGAAGGTAGCGGATTGGAGGGATTTTTACATGAGAACCAATTGGGGAAAATTGCTATTTTTTTCATGTGAACTATGGCTGTCTGTATAAAAGCTGGGCAGTCTGTAAGAAAGAAATGGTCGGCAGAGAAGAGGAGAGAACAGTGGTGTCGAGTTCGAGAAGAGTTGATTCCGGAACAGACCTCCTTTGCTCGAGAGAGGAAGAAGGGTTGCTCCGATGGTTGTGCGACTCTCGAGAGAGAAGGAGCCAACTATTTGAGCTCGAGAAGGTGAAAAACAGAACTCTTGGCCAGTGGAGCACGACAGAACTATTCACAGCTACCGATGAATCATTCAAACCAGGCTGTTACTCTTCCTTTCTTTCTCATGGTTAGCTAATCTTATTTGTACTAAGGCTAGATGAAGCCCTACTGAATAGTGTATGATTTTCATGAATTTAATTGTAATTTTAAAGTAATCATTTTTATTCTATGTGCTTAATAAATTTTGCTATGATTATTCTGTTTATCGAGAGAAAATAGAGTAATTATTAGTAAAAGGAAACCAAGGAATCGTTAATGTTCGAGAGGTCTTAGCGAATTCCGAAGTATTATTCGAATAAAGATTGCATTTTTATGATTGATCTTTGTTCGAGAGAGGGAGATTAATTAAGTTAGATTTATTTGTTTAGTTACATGTTCGAGAGGGCTGCACACATTACGATTATTCGTGACTTCGGATAATTGATCACTTAGAATTGTACTGGTTAACGGAGAGGATAACTATTTGGTTTGAGTGGATTTAAAGTTTTAGTATATTCCTCATTAGATTATTTTCTTCATTAAATTTTCTTGCTTTATTTAATTAAAAATTAGAACCTTTTATTTTGTTATAAATTGTTACGTAAAATTCAAATCTTTTCATTAGAATTAGGTTAATCAACCAAGTCTTTTGGGTTCAACCTCATTACCATTAGTCTATACGTAGTCTTGTGCGATTGCGAGTAAAAAAAGTTAAAAATACAATCAATCAGTTCGCCTTGCAGCGCTGCCGCATCAAACCAGAGGCCCCCTCCTGCCCACCCCTCCCCCTCCGGTGGAGGTCCCGCATCGAGCCAGAGCCCCCCGCTGTCGGAGGGGGAGGGGTGGATCTGCCTCGGGCACCGCCTCGTCGAACCAGAGGCCCCAGGGGCTCTGACTCGACGGGGTGACCCACACCCCTCCCCCTCCGACTCGTCGAGCCAGAGCCCACGGGGCCTCTAGTTCAACGCTGTGGCACCGCGAGGGGGCTTTGGCTCGACACGGGGCCACCGCCCCGCGAGGCAGAACCCCCCCCCCCCCCCTAAATAAAATAAAATAATGATATCATCACCAGGTCAATCCGGGTTGACCACCGATTGGACCCTATTAGACCTACCTGGCAAGAATTCCGGGTCGGTCACCTATCTGATTTTTAAAACCTTGGTTCAAAGTCACCGACCCCCTCTATTAACGCGTATTGCCGCATCAAAATCCAGCACAAGCATGGCGCACGCTGCC
This sequence comes from Houttuynia cordata, assembly GCA_039654745.1. NCBI lineage: Eukaryota > Viridiplantae > Streptophyta > Magnoliopsida > Piperales > Saururaceae > Houttuynia > Houttuynia cordata. The sequence continues at coordinate 8,015,215 of CM077511.1, forward strand.
GTGCATGCATCATACACATATAAACAGGATTCATTATAGCGCACGCTGCCGTGCATGCACCGCACAAATATAAACAGGATTCATTGTACTAATGGTAAAGAAACTTTAGGCATAGTATGAACATGTTAAAAATACAATCAATCAGTTCGCCTTGCAGCGCTGCCACATCAAACCAGAGGCCCCCTCCTGCCCACCCCTCCCCCTCCGGTGGAGGTCCCGCATCGAGCCAGAGCCCCCCGCTGTCGGAGGGGGAGGGGTGGATCTGCCTCGGGCACCGCCTCGTCGAACCAGAGGCCCCAGGGGCTCTGACTCGACGGGGTGACCCACACCCCTCCCCCTCTGACTCGTCGAGCCAGAGCCCACGGGGCCTCTAGTTCAACGCTGTGGCACCGCGAGGGGGCTTTGGCTCGACACGGGGCCACCGCCCCGCGAGGCAGAACCCCCCCTCCCTAAATAAAATAAAATAATGATATCATCACCAGGTCAATCCGGGTTGACCACCGATTGGACCCTATTAGACCTACCTGGCAAGAATTCCGGGTCGGTCACCTATCTGATTTTTAAAACCTTGGTTCAAAGTCACCGACCCCCTCTATTAACGCGTATTGCCGCATCAAAATCCAGCACAAGCATGGCGCACGCTGCCGTGCATGCATCATACACATATAAACAGGATTCATTATAGCGCACGCTGCCGTGCATGCACCGCACAAATATAAACAGGATTCATTGTACTAATGGTAAAGAAACTTTAGGCATAGTATGAACATGTTTTCTTTCCCAATGAGGTCCGGTGGCGAAAGTCCTGCGACATAGCTCGGCCTCTCAGTCTTCCAGCTTTGGAATCCTCCAAGATGGGTTGTTTCTCTCCACTGAGGAGGAAGCAATACCGGTGATTCTCAAACAAGAGCACTGCCAAAAAGAAATCGATGCATGCTCCCTTAGCCAGTTGGGAGATTCTTGACGGAGAAGAACCTCAACCACAGGGCGGCCAAGAGCTCCCTCCGGGCTGCTTGGGAAATCGCACTGCGCTCGCATTCGAATCTATGCAGATAGCTGGCTCCCTTCCTGCTCTGGCCATTTAAACCGTTTGGTGCCACAGTGTCTCTCCGATTGCTGACCGACACCAAGTTAGCATGCCAGCTTGTATTGTACCTACACCTAAAATTGAAACTTTTATATATACAAAAAAACTTCAAAAAATTTTATGCATGAAAGAATATCCAACTCCTCCATTGAGCAAAAAAAATAGTACTTTAATTAAGACCGTCGTTGAGATGTAGGGTCCACAACAAAAGACTATCCAATCAAAGAGTACTTTTGATCACAGAGGCCTCGACCTCGATGTAATGTCCACGAATAATTAGAGAACTGTATCATCTAATCTTAATCTTGAGTAGGCATATTTTACTAATTATCTCAATTAAAAATCTTAATCTTGAGTAGGCATATTTTACTAATTATTTTAATTAAAAATCTTAATCTTAAGTAGGCATATTTTACTAATTATCTCAATTAAAAGTAACCGGAGGGAGAAAGGAGAAGAGCTCTTGCATTGAAGCCACAAGTGGTTCCGAAATAAGGGACCACTTTCCTTTTTTGCCTCAGAACCCTAGCTTTTCCCAAAGCTCCCTTTTCTCCTTCCCCTTTCCCACTCAGATTTCCAATTCCACTTTCTCACTCTCCTTTCCATTGCAATTCTTGCGAAGTCGATTCACTGGCTCCCATGGCAGCGCCACCACTGGACGCCCGACGGGCGGAGTCGGCCTGCCAGCACGTCAGGGCACTCAATGCCCAGTTCGCAGCGTACCGTCTCTTTTCTCTCAATAAAGTTTCAATCTTTTTGATCGGGTGATGGTTTTTTGAGGTTTTTGGGCTAATGGCTGTGTTTGGTTTGCTGAATTTAGCAGTTGGGTGCAATTGGAGCTGCAGAACCACCCTGATGAACTCTGGCAAGATGGCGTCCAGGACTACTTGAGCCATGCTTCTCAGATTACGGTAACGTTTTTTTGGCTCTTTCTGTTTTCTTTCCATTCATGCATTGGTATGCTTTAATTTAGGTTAGTGAAAGTTAGAAGCACGGGTGTGGAATACGCGGATGATACGGGTGCAGCGATAAGGCAATTTTCAAATAATCAGGATACGATACAAGGAGATAGTTGTATTAGAATATAATTTTTTAGATATATTTAGGTGTAATTTATGTTAGTTCTTGTATTAAAAGCTTAATTACAATGGAAAATGTTGCATTTTGTTTGCTTTAATTTAGAAAATGAATTTGAAGTGCAATTAGATGGTTCATGCATTGACTTGCTTTAATTTAGGTGAAAAGCAAGTTCTGTGAGCCAGAAAGAACTGTAAAAATGATCACGCTTTTGTCTAATTTGTTTCAATTTAGGTAAGTGCAATTTCTGTAAGCCGGAAAGAACAGTAAAAACCGAAATGTTCACACTCTTGACTAATTAGTTGATAAGTCTATTGTAATACTTTGAAGTGCAAGTAGATAGTTCATCCATTCATTTGCTTTAATTTAGGTTTGGTTCAAGTTCTCTAAGCCGGAAAGAACAGTTAAAATGGAAACTTTCTTATGCTTTTTTCTGATTAGTTGATTTATTTATTGTAATTCGGTCATATGTTCTTCTGCTGATGCTGTCTATTCAGGTTACGGTTGAATTTTAAGGGTTTTTTTTTTGGCAATCCATGCATTGATTTGTTTTAGTTTAAGGGATGTGAAAGTTGTGTAAGCCGGAAAGAACTGTAAAAATGGAAACTTTCACGCTTTTGTCTAATAAGTTGATTTTCTTTATTATAATATATGGTTACATGGAGGCTGATTCTACTGTTGATTGTGTCTATTCTATACGTTGTTATCTCTCGTTATTTTCTTGCTATGTAAGCAATATTAGTTTTCTACATTATTGAACTCTTTATGAGTGCCTTTCTACTATTGCCTGTTGAAGACTCTAAACAATCAGATGACTAGTCTTGGAATTAGAAGCTTTAATTAGTCATAATGTTGACCTATAATTATTTTTTTTGGTAGTCGATTTGAAGGACTTGATCTATAGTTAGTAAGATTTGTTCTCTTCTTGATTTGGTTAGTGGGCCATATATTCTTGTGCAAGTCTCATATATGCCTTGGAATAGATAGCCTAAGAATTTAGGTGTATATTGGCGTGCTTCTTTGCTTGAACTCTGGTCATAACTGTCACACATGCATGTAATTTTTGTTAGTTTTTTGTTGTTTACATGTAAACGTGTTTGGGAACCTTTGTTTCAATTACTCTCATTTTAGGAGAAATTCAGGGACGTAGTGGATTGGCTTACGGCAAATGCAGAAAGTAGGGATGGTTCTATAGCACATGTAGTTGAAAATAATGTGGTGGAAGGTGATAAGAATGAACCAAAATTCCAAATTAATAATGGAAAAAGTGTGCTGCCAAGTTCTACCGGTTCAACTTTGAGTGGTGCAAGTTCATGGAGCTTTAATCTTCTGCCACAGAACCAAACTTCAAACTTAGCAGGTAATTAAATGCAGTGAATTTTGGTTGAGTAAATTTTTTCTGATATATTGGATGATGGGAATTGATTAATGAAAATAATTTGGTGGAAGATTTGAAGAATGAACCAAAATTCCAAAATAACAATGGGAAAAGTATGCTGCCAACTTCAACCGGGTCGGCTTTCAGTGGAGCAAGTACATGGAGCTTTAATCTTATGTCGCACAACCAAACTCCAACCTTAGCAGGTAGTTAAATGTAGTGAATTTGGTTGACTATTTTTTTTATGAATGAAAACTATTGCACATGTGGATGTGTTGAATGATGGGAAATTAACATTTTAATCAACATAATGATTGAATAGTTCACTTGCAACCGACAAAAAGTATATGCTTCCCGTATAATGTTGAGCAAGAGATCTGCTGTTTTTGCAAAAAATTTCTGTTTCAATCTGTAGCTGCCACATGTTTGTTGCATTCTAAGACAAGTGCTATCTAGTGTTGTTGCATTCTTACAGCAAGTGGATGGTTCATGAGGGTTGATTGGGTAGGGTAAGGGCATTACTATGTGTGTATGTTAATGATCTTTCTACAAGTAAACAATGTTGGAAAAAATAAGAGCAATCTTTTGTTATTCCTGCTGTGGAGATTTAGGTTGACCATCCGTATTGATAGGTATCATTGAAGATGGGTGGAGTTTACTGATATGTGAAGGTTGAGTCTTAAGATACATTTGCCTTAGCATATGATCCACATGCGACATTTTTGTTAAATCCTGATTAACAGATGGGTCTATGTCGTGTAACATTCTTAAAGGGTATTCTTCTTCTCTCTCAAAATGCTTGGTTATTAGTGAAAGGTTAAAAAAACATCAAAAACTGACTCTTCGGATTACTTGTTTTTTTTATTAAGGATTCTTCAGATTACTTGGACATATTATTGTTCCTGTAAGTATTGACTTATTGATAGCTTTTCTCTTTAACCCACAGGCAGTCAAAGTTTGGTTACTAAGCCGTACGCTTCAGAAAATTTGGATGGTGAGAGAAGCCCCATGTCAGTTATTTGTATCTTTTGGCTGATTGATTTGTAGTAATTTAAAACTAGAGAATGAATCTGTGTTAAAGAACAGCTTGTGCCATTGTCAATTCTTCTTTTGCTTTTTCTGTCCAAAAAGGAAAAATAACAGCTCATGCCAGTGTTTATTTGTGAACGGAGTAACACATCAGTTTTATTTCTTTTGTCATTCATGTTCATGATTACTTGATTTCATGTAATCATAATCATAATCATAATCAAGTAGCGCCTTTTCCCAATGATTACTTGATTTCATGTACTCGTAGAAAATGAACCGGAGCAGCCAAGCAGCCCCTCTGTGCAGAAAACTGAAGAAAAGGGCGTCCTTGTTGTGCATGAAGCCAAATGCAAGGTTTATGTTAAGGTATATGACAGACTTATTTTTGTTATGTGCTATTTGAGAAGAATTTTATAGTTGTATTCATAGATGACATTTAACAGTAAGGAGAAATTGACGGAATTGGGTGAGGGTTCTAGCTTTGTGGTTGAATTGCATGATGCATTCCTTCTGAGTGGGAAGAATTCTGAGCTTTAAATATTGTCAACCACTCCTTTGGGGGGGCATCACATTTATCTGATGGACAGATCTAACTGTGTTTGTCTAATATGTTTTTGCTTTTCATGTTTACAGCCGGACAATCCTGCAGAGAAAGCTTGGAAAGACATGGGCATGGGTCAGCTATCCATTAAATGCAAAGAAGGTGCTACTAAAGCTACTAAGGAATCCAAACCAACAGTTGTTGTTCGAAATGATGTATGTTCTAACTGTGTTGAACTTTCTTACAGATCTGAAAATTTATCTTAATGTACTGTCCAGCATGACTTTTTTTTAATTTTCCATGAATGTGTGTATACAAATGAACTAGGTTATTAGCTTATAGCTGAGAGTTCTTGCGAGTGTTAATAATGGTTGTTTTCTATAAATCTGTTTTCTATAAAACCTTACTTCTGCATGTGGCATAAGGGACTGCTGAATGTAGTTGTATGTTTTCATACACTTGGAGTGAGTTATGTTATGCAGTTTGACTTGCTATTTAGTCTTACCTTTGGTTTTGCAATTTTTTTACCCATGTTTATAACGGTATTGTATACACTTGGCCTGCAGGTTGGAAGAGTGTTGCTTAATGCTTTGTTATATCCGGGCATCAAAATGCACATACAAAAAAATTCCATAACTACTATATTTCACACCTTGGTAATTCTTCTCGTCCTTTTTGATATTATGCTTACGTTTACTATTCATATTGATGTGGTTGGGTCATATCTGGCCTTGAAAGCTACATAATATAGTTTTTTTCAGAATATTTATATAGGTCTTACATGACGATTATTTTGGAGAACTGGATTTTGAGAAGTGATTTGCTGGCTGTAACAGGGCACAGGAAGCACTAATGAAGCTGGTAAAGATGCAGTTGCGATGGCTAGAACCTACCTGTTAAGATTGAAAACACCCGAGGATACAGATAAGCTAGCAGTTGCAATTAAAGAGTATGCTCCAGCTGCATAAGGATCTCTGCAAGTAACACCTTATTTTTCAATGACTTAAAATACCAAACGAGAAAGTTGTCCGTGTAAAGTTTCAGCATCCAAGCCAGGCAGCAAGCCAAATTCGTCTGGTGTTTCTTCTTCAGCACATAGCTCCGAGTTTGGTTGCTACAGAAGCAATCATTTCAGACCGGCAATGTGTCTTCTCCATTGAGGGCCAGTATTTATTAAATGAAGCTTATGTAGTTTTAAGTTTTCCGGATCCTTATTTTTGAAAGATTAAGTGAACTACTGAAGTTTGATTCTGGTTTTTCGAGGAATAATAAAAAGAAAGCTTCTCACTGTAAACATGCATGGAACTATGGAAGGTCGTATGATGTTTATTTTCGAGCTTATTATAAGCTAACAGTTATCTTGCGCTCCACTTTCTTGCATTTTTTCAATTCTTTTTCCACAAAAAAAAATATTTTTACATCAGCTAGAGACAGATCTTGGTGTCTATGAAATTGAAATCTCTAAGTGCTTTTGCTTGGCAGTCAACCTGTTCATGCATGTAGCTACTATACAAACCAAATAATATGCTCATGGTTAAGCTGAGTTGTGCTGATTGATTTTTACCGGAAGGAACAAAGGTTAGAACTAATGCGCTGCCTTTTCTGTGATGAGAAACTTGTGATGTTGTTCCTATACTTCACCTCGCTCAAGAATGACAATTTAAGATCACTAGGGAGAGCCTGAAGTGCACTTTGTACATATTAGAATGACTTATGTGTTCATATGTATTGTAGCCAAAAAATATGGTTTAACTTGAGAGCTGCCTTGTCTGTGCTGGATCTACAGCAAGTGATCTAGAGCAAGGGGTCGAGGTCAGGGCGAGGCCGAGACTGGGGTGAGGCAGAGTAGGGTGGCGAGTGTAGTGTGGTGGAGGGCGGCTAAGCATGGAGCATCAAGGCAGGAGGTCGAATGTCGGAGGCTAGAGGCCGGCCAGGGGGGGTGTCTTCTTGGAGTGGAGAAAAAACAAAAAAGCAAACATCAGGATGAAATCTCCATTGAAAGCAAAAACTCAGTGCCCTTGATATGGCTACGTGGTATCCCGTCTATTAAAAAAGACCGGAGGGAGTATATAGTTGGCACTTCAATGGAGATGAGATTTCTTTGGTATATAGTTGTTGCAAAAAAAAATCACTAAGGGTGCGTTTGGCAACCTTGATTTGGATTTAGAGATGTGATTATTGGAATCACGTAATTGAAAGAATCTCGTGTGATTCGGCAGCCTTGTCATTTTAGGCGACCCTCTTTTAAGTTATAATCAGAATCACGTCATTCTGGGGTGAGATTTTGGGAAAGAATCAAATCATGCCAAAAAAGGAGTTGTCAGATGCAAGATTTAGCCAAATCAAGTGATTCTTAAAATCAGAGGGTCTAAATCCACGTCGCCAAATGCACCCTAAATTGATTTTTAGAATAACGCATGATCATGGTAAATTGAGGTAAAATCAAACCTTATATAGACCTAAAGGCCTCAAATAATTTACACTGTCAGTTCATTAGACAGGTCAAAACACATCCATTAAAAACAAAAGGTCGATATTTAAAATGTCCAAGCTACATGCATTTCTAAACTGAATTAGAAACCAAAAACAAAATTCAACAGAACAACACATAACATAAATAAAAATAATTATTATCCCCTCCGTCCACATAATAGTGACCTCACTTGAAAATGAGGAAGATTTATTGACCTACGTGAACAATTGCATGTAGGGCAAATAAAGTCATTTTTTGTGAATCCTAAAATATAAAATGTGGTCACTGCTTGATGGACGGAAGGATTAATTCATTAACCTTGATATATGTGTTTTTTAATCTTGTTATTTATTAATTCCATAGTCCATCCACTAAACTCTCAAATCTAACATGTCTCTATTTTCTGTTCCGGCACGGACAAGGGCTTGGCTAGAGTTGGACACGGACAAGGGCACTTGAGTCCGTTGATTTCCGTTTATACCTTCCCTGGTCCTCCATCATTCCCAAAGTCCCCGAAGCTCCTCTCCGTCCTCCGCCCCGGCGAGGTGGCGACGGCCCAAACTCCGGCAAGCCCCGCTCGTCTTCATCCTTTCGGAAACGGCGGCGACGACGGATTCCGAGCGCGTTCTGACTGGATCCGGTGGACTAACGACGCCGGAGTCCTTTCCATGCTCCTCTTCGGCGAGGTGGCGGTGACGAACGGCGACTTGGCTCCGTTCCTTCTCTGTCGCGAAAGGTATCGACTTGTTGCTTGTTCTTTGTATTTTTGTTGCTTGAATGTGTTTAATATTGACTTTGGAATCTATGTCAATTCTGGATTTGGAATTTTTAGGTATTGTTTGTGTTTGCTCGATTTTTTATGATGATTGTGAGATTTGATTGCTATGCAATATTGGTGTTTAGCTTGCTTGGAGAATGTATATTGATCTCTTTTGTTTCTGACATGCTATTGAATCTCTTGATCGTGAGTTGCCAAGATTTATATAATTGCCAAATTAATTGAAATAACTTAAATGAATATATTCGTGAGAGTTTAGGAGAGAGAGGTTTAGAAATGAATATATTCGTGATTGTTTAGGGTAGCTCTTTTAGGGGGAAGCTGAAGGAATATAAGTTGCGTTTGTATAGGCATATGTAAAAAAGACCAAGAGATGCCTCTTTGAGAAGATTAGAAGGGATGCATGTAAATGATGTCAAAAGAGGGAGATGGAGTCCTAAGAGAACTTGGATGGAGTTAATAAAAAAGGGTATGACTTTACTATCTCTTACAAAATAGTTGGCACAACACATGCCTAAATGGAGGCGTAAGATCCATGTCGTCGACCCCAAATAGTTGGGAAAAGGCGCTAATTGATTATGATTTTATGATTATGAAATACCCTTCCTATTTGGCTTAATGTTAAATCTCTGAGTGGCTTATAAGCTTCTTATGAGACAAGGGCCAAAACTCCAACATTTTCTTTTTCGAGACAGAATGAAAAAAGAGAAAGGAGAGAAGATTTGGGCTCCTCCCGGAGAAACCCCACCGCAGTGGGTTGTCCGCAGTAGTGGGTTGACAGGAGAAGGGAGGTAAAGGTAGCATAGCTTGCGAATGCGAAGCTATAGGCGATGGTGGAGGGTGTGGGGCATGCGGGAACCGCCCTAAGGTGGAGAGTTCATGCCGGCAGAGGGGAGGGGAGTGGGCTGGCGGCGACCGGGCAGGAGATGGTGCAGAAGATGGAGATGGGAGTGGGTGAGGAGAAATTTTGGGAAGGAGGGTGAGGGTTTGATCGTGAAAGGGAAAGTGATATGCATTAGGGGTCTCATTGTGAGATCTCTCCATGTGGGCCCAACGGTTTTATAAAAATGCTAACTTTTCCAAATCTGAAGAGTAAATCCAAACGGAGGGAATATTTGTTTATTTATTGGGGGCGGGAGTTGGTTATTTGGTAAAGGTTGTAGTTGCAATTAGAAGGTATTGTTTGAGCTTTTACTATAAAATTTTACGTGTTTTTGTTTGTATTTTGTACTATTCAGCTGAATTTTGTTTTTGGTTTCTAAGTCAGTTTAGATTAGAAATGTAGCTTGAACAATTTAAAGATCGAGCTTTGTTTTTAATGGATGTGTTTTGACCTATTTAATGAACTGACGGTTTAAATTGGTTGATGTCTTGGAGAAGGAAATCAATTAGTCCATTATTGGAATTATTTTAAAGAGGAGTAGAATTGTTGAGATGTGAGCTATCTTACAAAAATTGTTTTGATGATGCTATAGTATTAGTACTAAAGTATTGAAAAGGCATATGATTAGCGTTTTAGCTATAAAAGGCAAATGCCAGAGGATGAAAACAAGTGGCAGCAATGTCTAATAAGAGGAGACAAAAAGTTATGACCTTTTTTTAATTGAGACTTTTACTTTTGGCTCATCCTAAGGCAGATGTGGAGTTAGTGGCTTTTGGTGTGAACAGATATTATAGATAAAGAGTCATGCAAGACAATATATTACGATAGAAACTATCTGTTTTAGAGGTGGAGTGAGACCAATTTTTGAACAAGAATGTCAAGGTATTTTGTAGAAACTGTTTTAGTGGTTCACCACAATTTGTACCAATAATTTTTTTGACCTAGAATTAATATAAAATTAAGGGGAATTTAGCAAATAATTTTTAATAAAAAAAATATTTACCGATCAGGAAAGAAGAAACTTTAATTCCCGATCCCTACCCCTGGCCTACCAGCTTTGCCCCGCCCCCTGATGTCCTAGCTCTACCCTGCTTTTGACGGCTAGAACAAGAATTAAAGTTTCTTCTTTCCTGATCAGTAAATATTTTTTTATTAAATATTATTTGGTAAATTCCCCTAAAATTAAATAAGATTGTTTAAACTGTAACATCTACATTTACTTTTTGGATGTAGTCATGATTTTATTACCTAATGCTCGAAGTAAAACTTTGAAGTAGGGCCAAGTAAATTGGATTTGAGAAACATTTTGACAAGAATCTTATGAAAACATTATTCGTACTTCACCCTTAAAAACATTTTCTGCCACGGAATTTTGTCTTGCATGACTCTTTATTTGTCTTTGTTCACACTGAAGGGCTATATGCTTTATTGACTAGCATGGTCATAGCCGTGTAATGAGTTTCATCATTAAGTCCTATTTGTTGGATGAAGGAGTGACTCTTAGTTGCGAACAGTTGGATTACTTAAGTTTTATAACTACATGATAAACTGTGCTCAGGAGAAGGCCGTACAACTCTTTACATGGTTCAGCTACCAGTAAGCCCACTTCCTAGTAAAGTAATACGTTATCTCAATTGGCAGCCTTTTATATAATTAATTAGTAAAGCATATGAGACATCTAATCTCAAAATTTCCTCAAAACTGTAATAAAGGGAAGCCAACTAAAGTAATTAACCAAAGAGGAGACACTCTGTGAATCCTATAAGGGAGCTGCAGTCCTTCTAGTTGGGCCATAGGCACCCTCTTACTATTACATCAATGCTTTAAATTTTTTTAATACATTTTCATTTGTTTTAAAATTGATCATATTTTTTGTTATTGTTGTATGACATGTTTGTTTTGCTTTCATTCTGTGCAGCTTGTTGTTACTGGCTAAGTCTTGTATTTGGTTAAGCCTTGGCACGTTTACTCTGTTCTTTAGAAAGATGAGGCATTCGCTGGTTCTGTTCTTATGCAGATTCCCTGATATGCGGGAATCTTGAAGGCCTCTTTCTGTGAGAATAGATATTTCACTCAAATGGGATCTAGCAGGTTAGCTTCCATTCTTTCTGCAGCTGTTAGCCGACTAAGTACATCTTATACAGCCAGTGGTTCATCAGTTTTACCCGGTTTGTTGTCTCCTGTCGCATCGCACAACCGATATGGTTCATCGGGCTTAATACAGAAGACAAATATAAGACATTCTGCATCCCTACAGGAGTTTTCAACTTTAAGTAGACTTGACCCAGAAGAAGGAGATCATGATATTGATGCTTTGTCACATGTAAAATCCATACGCTCTTTGCAACGAGAAACTAATGCTGCGAGTTTTTCAAAAGAAAAAACCTCGACACCTACATCCTTTACATGGAAGAAGTGGGTTCGAGTGGCTTTATTTATCCTCTGCCTTCTAATGTGCATTCTTTCTATCTATGTCATTTTCATGCAATTTAGTACCAAACAATCTCAGTTCTATGTTATACTTGACTGTGGAAGCACTGGTACTCGAGTCTATGTTTATGAGTCATTATTAGAGCACCAAAATGGTCAAGAGAACCTTCCCATAAACTTAAGATCATTGCCCAAAAGCCTTAAGAGAAAATCAAGTGCACAAAGTGGTCGTGCCTACCAACGCATGGAAACAGAACCAGGGTTTGATAAACTTGTGCGGAACATGTCTGGATTGCGAGCAGCTATCAAGCCTCTGCTTAAGTGGGCAGAAAAACAAATTCCTCAAAAAGCACATAGCAGTACTTTACTTTTTCTCCATGCCACTGCTGGAGTTCGAAGGTTACCAAGTGCTGATTCTGACTGGCTATTAGAAAAGGCCTGGTTGATATTGAAGAGCTCATCATTTGTTTGTCAAAGAGATTGGATTAAAATTATTAGTGGCATGGAAGAAGCTTATTATGGGTGGATTGCCCTTAACTATCATATGGGTACCTTGGGCTCTAAGCCGAAGACACCAACATTGGGTGCACTTGACTTGGGCGGTTCCTCACTTCAGGTGACTTTTGAGACAGATGAACTTGTGGATGATGAAACTAGTTTAAACCTAAGTATTGGATCTGTTAGTCATCATCTCAGTGCATACTCTCTTCCTGGTTATGGTTTAAATGATGCATTTGATAAGTCTGTTGCTCATCTTCTGAGGAAGCAATTGCAAACCAAAAAGATAGATCCAGACAAAGGGAAATTAGTGATTGAGCACCCATGCTTACATACTGGGTACAAAGAATCATACACGTGTTCACAGTGTGTTTCATCAAGCGAAGAAGTGAGTCCAACTGTTGGAGGAAAAGCCCCAAGCAACAGAAGATTGGGGAAAGTTGTGGAATTGTTGGGTGCTCCAAACTGGGAAGAATGTAGGACAGTTGCAAAAGTGGCTGTAAATTTGTCAGAATGGTCTCAAGCAAGTTCTGGACTTGATTGTGAAATCCAACCATGTGCTCTAAGGAATGATTTACCACGGCCTCATGGACAATTCTATGCTATGTCAGGGTTTTATGTGGTGTTTCGCTTTTTTAACTTGACTTCTAAAGCTACATTAGAGGATGTGTTACAAAAGGGTCAGGAGTTTTGCAAATTTACCTGGGAATCTGCAAAAAACAGTGTAGCACCACAGCCATATATTGAGCAGTATTGCTTTAGGGCTCCATATATTTTCTCATTGTTGAGAGATGGTTTACACATACCAAATGATGAAGTATTTGTGGGTTCTGGTAGCATCACTTGGACACTTGGAGTTGCTCTATTGCAAGCTGGGAAAGCTTTGTCTGGTAGAGTGGAGACAGGCAATTATAAGTTATTTATGACAAAGGTGGACCCTGCCACTATCGTAATCTTTTTGGTTCTTTCGGTGGTTCTCCTTATTTTTGCTCTTGCATGCATTAGCAATTGGATGCCAAGATTATTCCAGGGTTTCCATTTCCCACGATTTAAGCAGAGTGCAACATCTACTTCTGTCCTTAACATTCCATCTCCTTTTCGTTTTCAGAGGTGGAGTCCTATAAGCACTGGTATGTTCTGTAACAGCATTTTTACCTTGGGTTTAACTATATATAGGAGGGAAATAATATGCTTTTATTCTCCTAATTAGAATTTGTTTTCTAAGTCATCTTCATGGCATTTGCTAATTGGCCTTATCTTGGCTTCAGTGGTGCAAAGTTTCAAAATTGTCGTTCTTCTGACCAAATAAGACTTGTACAGATAGGCACACACGTTCACACACACACTAGAAAATCTCCTAGTGCTTAGTTTGCCCGACATATGAGGATGAGAAGCGCAATGTGCACTCGCCCATCAGCCTGTTCATGATCCTTGTGTTGTTTGTGTGATGGGGTCCACGGAACTGCACCTCTGGCCCATGCATAGTGTTGGGCCCCATGCCCACATGACGGCGCATTGGTGGTGACCGGCTGATGGCGAGCCTTGTAGCTCTCTGGAAATATATGTTTAAAGTTCATCATGTCATGTTAACAGATATCGTTTAGGTGCAAGGATTTTATGATTTGGTCTGCATTGAGTAAAGAAGGCAGAACTGGGTAGATAATTTTAAGAATTTGATTCCTTTCCCACCAAATGGAAATAATTTGTTTTTATTATAGGAGAACTGGAGCTGAGTTTGGGATTGTTGGAGTTATTGCATATATTGTGAGATGCCTAGTGTGGAATGATTGATGACAAAAATGAAACTTCATGTATGTCGACAAAAAAAGTAGCATGGTAAAAATCATGTATTAATTTCTGGAACTATACATATCAACTCAACAATTGACATAAAAAATTGGACATAATTTACTGAGCAAAAAAATTGGATAATATAGCTAGTTTGGTGACTATGGAAATAGGTATGGAAAGTGAGAATATAAAAAAATAGGAAACAATGTTGCAGTCAGAATATGAGGATACGAAGTGAGTTTAGGTATGAGTAAGTTGCCAAAATATCAGGGCAGTACTTATGGTATTTTCACACTAATGGGAGGGATTTTTTTTTCTTTCGGAACCTTTGTAAGTATATTTCAAACAAACAATATTGTTTGGACTTTTAAACTGTTACTTTAAATCAAATTGTGGTTGAAATTCCTTAATTTAAGTTTTCTAGATTCTTTCTAATGTAAACAAATCTCTATCATATGTTTTCCTATCTAATACTGACCTTGTAGAATAACTCTTGTATACCTGCCTTTAACTAGTTTGCTTGGCTACGTAATAAAAAATAGGCGCTGTTTATTCTGCCTTAATATGTGTAATCATCATATCTCAGGGGATGGAAAGCCAAAAATGCCATTAAGTCCAACTGTTGCAAGCGCTCAACAGAGACCATTTGGCATGGGATATGGGTTGGGAGGTAGCAGTATTCAACTCTCCGAGTCTTCCTTGCATCTATTAGGTGGTGGGATATCACACAATTATTCTTCCAGTAGCATAGGGCAGATGCAATATGATAATGGGATTGGTTCTTACTGGGCCCCCCATAGAAGTCAAATGCAGCTTCAGAGTAGAAGATCACAGTCACGGGAAGACCTGTGTTCCTCACTTGGTGAATCTCACATAGTGAAGGTTTGACTATGTAGGTCTAAGAGGACTGATTTGGTGTGATCTTATTTTGCACAGGTTACAAAGAATAGTCCCACACATTGTAAAGCAATTCATAATTTTCATTGAAATTTATCCAGGATTCTTCTTCAACATTCTTTTTTAGCATCCCTGGTATCCTTATTGGAACATCGAGGTTTAGTACTTGGCGCCTACTTTGGTTAATTTGATGATACCCCTTGGTTTTGACTCTACCCACAAATCATTTTTTTATTTCTGCATGTAATCATGGACGATGACGTTGTTGTAACTTGAAAACGAAACATTGCCTGTCGGCGAAATACATTATAGGCCGATATTTATATTGTCACAGTTTTCTCTGCCTACAAGCTTACAACTAATGTATGTTCACAAAATCCAACAGCATTCAAGTTAATCGGTGACAAGTGAAATGCATGGAGCCTTTAAACTGTAATTTTGCTGTTATTGAATTGGCAAGTCTAATAACATGTAGATTGGATACCCATGTCTGCTATTAGTTAAGCCTTGAACTGGAATTTTTTTGGAGGTATGTTGTGGATCATTTATTCTTACAAGGATGTGAATTTGTTTACAAGATGTAGAACTGGAGATATATTTATTGGAACATTTTTTTTTTCGAAAAGGAAATTCATATTCCGAACACAGCTAATACAGAGGGGGCAGCTTAGCCAGGGTTGTCATACCGGCAGGTATGCAACAGAAAAGCAAGAATAGACTCCTGCCAAACATGTTCATCACCCTCAACAAGACCAACCCTCGCAAGTAGATGGGCAGCAACATTGCTCGGTCTTCTTACATGGCTGAAAGTAGCAGAATTGAAGCTCGCAAGAGGGGCAATAGCATGTTGGAAATCTTCTACCGACCAAGCTGGGAAAGAGGCTTTTTCTTCAAAGGCTTTGATGACATCAAAGTTGTCGCCTTCGAAGATAACGGAGTAAAGATGACACCCTGCAGCCAACTAATTCACCCTTGAGGCCGCCATAGCCTCGACTTCTTCAACATCCGAAATCAAATAATTTAATAAGGGTGCACAAGGATAGTGTGAAGGAGGATTAAGTTTGATGTTTACAATGGTGCGGGAGTTGAAGACACTAGAAATTTCGTTAATGTTACCTTAGGCGCCGTCAAATTATGAGAATATGATAGAAACGAAAGTTTTGGGGCTCTAAGATTGTGAAATGGCATATGTAATCTTTTGGCTCCCTAGTTCAATGAAATTATTTAATTTCTAAAAAAAGAGAGAGAAAGAGAAAGAAGATTGAGATCCACATAGATTTCTTTTTCCTGTGCTCATTTATCAATGTGGAGAAAATCAGGTATTCTAAACTCGAGGCCTGATTAATAGGACCTGCTTTACATTTTAAATAAAAAAGCCGCAAGGCAAAAAAAATTCAGATCCGAGGAAGGCATGATAGCCATCACAGTTAAACCTTTGAATCATAGCCAAATACAATTAACCGCCAAATAATTAATTTTCTCTATAGATTTTTTCTGTCCAATATATTATCTTCAGAATAAAAGGGATAACCTCAAAGAAGTAAGACTTGGAAGATTTGTACAAGAGACCCACCGGACAACTGAGGCAGTCACTCAGAGATCCAACGGCTCATGCTCCCCTAGACCAATGATCCTATTTCTTTTGTTGCGGATGCCAGATATGCAGCTTCTACAAGTCCCCTTCTACTTCCTGTCATCTTGGATTCTGCCACCATGATTTCTTCATGAAGACATGCAGTAGATTCTGGCGATTCAAAAAGATCATCTAAGCTCCCATCTGCAGTTAACAAGAGCAAACCATTTTAGTAGTAATTCAGACTCATGAAGAAGGAAGTTAAATGACGTGATAGATTGGAACAAGTTCAAAGTACCTCTATAAATAGACACACATTCAACTTTGTCTGCTGTTTGCTTCTCTGGCTTGATTGAAGAAACTGGGCCGGAGAATGCAAAGCTTGACATTGAGGAAATTGGAAAAGAGAAGTCATTGCTATTTGATCCACTACAGCTATGGAAATGCAAGTCCCCGGAAGCTGATAACCTAGTGGCATCCTCTACAATGAAAGATTAGAAAGATGATCTGCAAGTAAATGCAAGTAGGGATTTCTTGTTGGGTATCTTCAGAAACAGCAGTTGCATGAAAACTAAAGTCGAGATTTCTAGTGTGGCTAGATGAGCAACAACACGCACCATCAACTAAATCCAAGTTCCCATGACTAACATCTCTAACTCCTGCTGTTTCGTTGGACACTTGCATATCCTTTATACTGGCATGATCTGCAAAAGACATGAAAATCACTATTAAGAAAAACTTGTCGAGAAAAGTGCTTTTGATGAGAAACCTGATATCAGCATTTGTTAAATTCAAGCACAACTAGAACAAAACAGACAGTTAGCATAACCAGTCCTCAGCTTCAAAACAATAAAAAACTGGGAAACAACTGTTTTCTACACTTAACAATGAGCATAATCATAATCAAGTAGCGCCTTTTCCCAACTATTTGGGGCTGGCGACATAGATTTTACGCCTCCATATAGGCTTGTTTTGAGCGAACTCTTTTGTAAGAGATAATAAAGTCATATCTTTTTTTTATTAACTCCATCCAAGTTCTCTTAGGTCTTCCTCTCCCTCTTTTTACATCATTTACATGCATCCCTTTTAATCTTCTTACAGTGACATCTATTGATCTTCTTTGCATGTGCCCATACCAAAGGTTCTGAGACACAACGGCGGAGTTATACTTAACAATGAGCATATTGAACAATATTATAGGCAAAATTAAAAGGCATGTTCTTCTCCCAACTGAGGATAGTTTGCAAGTTTAATCATAATCATAATCAAGTAGCGCCTTTTCCCAATAATTTGAGGGCGGCGACATGAATCTTACGCCTCCATTCCAGCCAACTCTTTTAATTATAACATTAAAAATAATATATGGCATTCCCATAAATAATATTTTTGGCGGTAATTACTGCTCCAAGCTAAATAATTTAATCATAGATGCAATACTCGTTCTAAGACCAAGATGCCATATAAAATCAAGATACCATGAACAAATTCTGAAACCATATAGAACGAACCATTGTAGATGTCTACTAGCGTATACTAATTCGATGAAAACAGCAGCTACAACATGGCTGCAGATAATAAAGCATACCTAGAACCTGAGAAGCTGTCAGCCTTTGAGAAGGATCAGTGCATAGAATCTGAGTAATTAAATCCTTGGCAGATGAAGATATGCAGTCCCAAGGATCCGAAGGAAACTGCAAATATGAAGCCCTGACAGCATCAAGGATCTTTGACTTGGTCTTGCTCCAAAAGGGTGCCATTCCACTAAGAAGTAAGAACAATGTAAAGGATGACACCAGCACTTCATACATCAGCTGCATCGTTGTATCCACCGGTCAACACTTCAGGAGCAATATAAAATGGATTTACAACAGTACCACTAAGAATTTTCCCTGTTAAGTACAAATTTAAAATTTCAGAAACAAAAAATACATGAGGGTTCATTTAAAGTATCATCATCATCATACGCCTTATCCCAGCTATCTGGGGTCGGCGGCATGGATTATATACCGCATTTGACTCTTATCAGAATCAAAATGGTACAAAATCCATACAAAGAAACATAGTGGCAAGTTTTTACGCCGGATGCCCTTCCTGACACAATCCTCCAAAGAGGGGACAACGATAAGGAGATTCAACATCATCAAATTCATCATACACCTTTCCAAATATGTGGATTGGCTTCATGACATGATGGTTGCACATGAAATATTAATATAGCCATCTTCCATCACAAAGCTGGTAACAATGAAAACCAGTCTGCTTTTACATGGGAGCATTACCAGGTATGAATAGGTAAAAAGAAATATGGCATTACCAGGTTTTATATATGTGGCAAGGCCAAAATCTGCCAATTTAATTGGAGAAGATGAAGATTTTGTTGCCAATAGAATGTTCTCTGGCTTCAAATCCCTGTGGACGATGCCCTTGTCATGGCAATACATTACCACTTCCATGTGATCTTTGAACAACACCCGTGCCTGAGCCTCTGTGAACGCTCCTTGCTTTTCCAACAAGTGGAAAAGCCCCCCACCAGCACAAAGCTCCATAACCAAATGAACGTAGTCCATCTCAAACTGCTTTCAGATCCACAATATTTGGATGACCAGATAACTTAGCCATTATATCAACCTCTTGCTGCACATAATTGAGATCATTCAGCGTGACCAGCCGATTCTTGGCAATGGACTTGCAGGCAAAAACTTCCCCAGGCACTTTGTCGACACATTTCCTAATTATACCGAATTGTACCGATCCTAATTCCTCTCCCAAATAATACCGATCACCAAACATCCCATTCACACACAGTTTCGACTTCATAACAGTCTCTACTCCAAGACTTGTAATTTCATGGACCACTGCTCCCTGTAGCAGCAGCCATGATACAAGAAGCAGAACCAACTACAAGCAAAGCTTCAACTAAGATCCCACTTACTTCAAACCCCCCAAATAATTATCCTCAACAGCCCAAACTCAAATCTCTAAATTTTTTCTATATACTAATGTTTAGATCTGCAGATATCATACAAAGACAACAAGAACATGGAGTCAGCAGCATAAATTAAATTCACAACCAAGTTTAAACTGACAGTTATATACTCCCTCCATCCAATAAAATAAGTACAATTCCCCCCTTTCTGCGTCCGAAAAAAATAGGGGCAGTTAAGCTTATTTCTCAGCCAAAGAGGACTTTTCCACTTGTCGGTTCATTCTAGCTTAAATAACACAATGCTCCAAACTGTACTATCTTTTCCGGACACATTGACTAAATAACAGAGGAACAAATCTTTTTATGAACAAAATCAAACTTTTATATTAAAATCGTAGCCTTTTCAAGCCCTTGTAACCAATTTCAACATAATTTCCAAAAACAAAATTTAAAATAGAAACACAGTTCAATTCTTACATAATCCTATCAATTCTACCCTACTTTAAACGAAATTTAAACAAAAAAATCCATCTTTGCCAGTTTATTAACACTAAAATCTCTATTTTTAACTAGTTTCAAATTCTTCTAGAACTGCAAGTCGAGTTCTAACAGGAGCAGGAGGTCAACTTACATTGCGGACACCGACCACGCCTGACACTGGCCCTCCCGCACCGCCTCCTTCACCACATCGGAGCCGCAAACCCACTTCTCCGGCATTCGACGGCGGAGGAGATGCGACGGAGCTTCTCCCGGCTTTTCACTTATCCCGGCCTTGGAGTGTAAGAGTATAAGAATTAAGAGGTGAAGCTAGCACTTATTTTTTAAGCCACTTATGACTTTTGGCTTTATTATTAGGAGTAATTTAATGGAGTGATTTGTGCTTAAAGTAAGTAATTGACCTTTTACTTTTTAGAGCTTGCCATAAAAATGTAACAAATTAGGGGATCTTGCAAAATTTCCGGGTGTAAGGACAGGCACCCATGAACATATACCAAGAAGACTTGGATAGAGGATTAATTTGCTATACAAGACTTAAAAAGTATTTTGGCAGGAACTACCACTTTTAATGTATGTCAAATAATTTGTTCTTTTACTTGTTTATTAACTTGAATTGAAAAACAATAGCAATAATAATAAATTGTTAACTTGTTTTGTGCATGATCTATAATTCTTTGCTACATTGATAAATTATTCTGAGCATCTTGGCATTTAATTGTAATTTGAATTTTGTCTCCTACTCATGTGAAGGATGAAGGTCTCAATTGGATATCATAAAGGACATTGTTCTTGTCAACCTCAAAATCTTAGAGATCAGAAGTGGAGACAGTGATATAGAGTTTGTAGGTATTGCAGAACTCCTTAAGAAATGTCCGAATGTTCAATCTTTAAAAATAGAATTGTGCATCCATGATCCAGAGGATTCTGAAAAATATAAAAGTTAATTTTCTTTACAAATAAGATTCATCATCGCTACAAGAAAACAGCAGGATTTTTACAAGCAGATTAAAATCCGTTGCTATTGAACAGAAAAATTTCTATTAAAATAATACTCCCTCGGTTCCAAAAGCTATGTGTACATTTGAGAAATTTTTTATTTTTATTAAACCACGAAGCCCACAGGGAAGTCACGTAACTCCTTCTACCTGATATCCCGTTCAACTCGTATGCTCGTTCACGAACCAAATTTAAGCCAATTCTTTCAAGTCTTTTCCAATTTTGGAAAGAGAAAGTCGCGTAATTTGGCAAAATGTACATAATATTTTGGAACAGAGGGACTATATCAGTTTCGACGGATTTTAATAAGCATAATGGTTGTTTTGCGACAGATTATAATATGTCGCTAAAGGGAATAATTAATAGACATATTATAAGCCATCGGATATTTTAGCCCTCGCCAACCTCTCTGTTGTACCCATTTTTCCTGATCCTCTCATACTGCCGTCTCCACTTCTCCCATCCTCGCATACCAGCTACTGTGACCTTCTCACCTCTAACCATTCTATCCGGTCGCCTCAACCTCGACCACCGCCCTCTCCTTTCCCACTTTCCCCCCATCCTCCGTGCCCTCTTCCCCCAACCCCCCATACCAGCCCTACCTCAAGTCTCAAGCAGGGCCGCCTCTTCGCTCTGCCTCCCACCATCCCCTGCTCCGCCTCTTACCATCCCTTGCTCTACCTCTCACCCACCGCCTCCTTCCTTGTCTTTGTCTTCTGTGATGCTTTGGTTTTTCATCTTTGTCATTTGCTCACGGTCTTAGTGGAGTGACTTGAAGGAGCTTTCCCTGTGTTATCCGGTAGGAGATGAAGGACGTGTTTCAAGTTGGGAAGTTTTGCAAAGAAGTTGTGTCTCAAGGACCAGTAGGGTGACGTGCTGGTACGAGCAGGGGTGGGAGAGCGCAGTGGCAGACCTACGTGTAAGCCATGAGGGTCATGACCCCCATGGGTGTGTACCTTTACCTGAGGTGGGACATTTAAAGTGGGTCAAAGTGCCTAAAAGTTGGCTTATTTCCATCATGTGACCATCTCAAAACGACTTGACCCCAGTCCTAAAAATCCGGGGTCTGCCACTGGTAGAGCGGTTAAACAGTTGTCATTGCCATCCTAGCCTTCGGGTTTTGATAGAGCAACACATTTTAACACAAGGGCGGGCAGGTTTGAAACACGGCCTGCCCTGTGTAGGGATCACACTTCACGCATGCGAGTCCAGGCTCGTAGAACTTTATCCAAAATATATAACACGAACGTGTTTAAAACTAGGGAGTGAGAGTCCATGAGAAAGAAATGCCTTTGTACCAAGGAAAAGAGAGAGATATGCATGTGCATAAACTTCACCAATCTCTGATATTTTGCCATATTACCTAGCCAATGAGTCTAGAATGCTATTTACTTATTTTTTTCAGGCTCATGCCATATTACCTAGTTTCGGGACCTGATCTTCCATTTTGCCTTCCCGCCCAATCCTTCATGTTTTACTCACGAAAAACTTTTTCTCGAGCTTGGTCGCCAGGACTGCCTTCTCAGTCGGGAATAGGACGGAGTCGATACCCCAGATGGAGATTCAAAAATTAGAGTAAATGTCCAGATCGAAGAGGTAGGAAATATTTTCGCCGTGCTCAAACTTGATCAAGCCATCGGTTTCCTGGGCAATTACACAATAGGGGAGGCAAAACCAATTAATTAATAATGAGATTGATATGTTTCATGATTAATATTATAAATTATCTTTATTGTCTTTATTGACAATTTGACTGTATTGTAGGAATATCATTATTCTTTATTTAGGACCCAACTAGATGGACCATGTAAGTTGAGAGATAATACGCATTTGGATGGTCAACATAACCGGTCATGTTCGAAGACACGACTCATTAACTACCAAAAATTTCACATAACCTGCAAAATTGAACTTAAATGTATTAAAATACATCAAATTTTCATTAACTACCAAAATTCAACATGCTCTTCTTGAATTAGCAAAACATAAATGTGGTAGAGGAGAATTCATCAGAAGAAGATGGGAATCGCTGTGAAGACACGTTAGAGAAGGATCGAGCTGGGACAAGTGAAATACAAGAATTTATATAGCGAGAAAAGAGGAGGGGGGAGAAGGAGGATGATTGGCATGACTCAAAAAAGGCGAGAGAGGCGGTGGGGGTGAGCGAAAGGGGCTGGGAGCTGCTGACTGACGCTTCTAGGCGAGGTGAAGGATGAAGCTTTCCCTCACACCTATAACCTGACCACCAACACCTTCTGCAACCGAACACATTAGGCCTTGGGTTAGGGGCATACCAAATTTCTCCCGTGGACTATTAGGGCCAAGGCTGTTGGCAACGGAGCTCTGATATGTTGGGTGTGAAGGGTGAGGTTTTTCCTAACACTTATAAGCTAACCACCAGCCCTCACACTTCACCCCGCCAATAGCAATCCCCTGCCGCTACTGCCACGGGGGAGAAGGAAATGGTGGGGCTTACGTTATGGAGGCTTCCGGGAGGTGGGTTCGCAATGGGGCAGCTTTATGGTGGAAGAAAAATTGGGGAAAGGGAACTGCCGGTTGTGTACAAGGAGATGGATTGGGGGGGTTCAATGCTGGAGGTCCTCCATGGAGGATTTCATGGGCTTCAAGAGGCAGCTAGTGTTGAGAGAATAGAGGATTTGGCTTGGCTTTCTGCAATTTCTTCTCGATTTTTCGCCTGAGTCTATGTCAACTCGCCGGTTGTACTCTGTAATCTCTGTATTTGGAAGGAGTTCATGGGGCACAGGCGCAACTCTGCCTGGATCGTGGAAGATGTCAGTGGCATTCTGTGGCCATTAGATCACTTATATATGACAGCTATCACCCTGGGCACGAGAAAAAACATGTGTTATAGGCATGGTTCGCTGTCTCGTCGAGATCTTGGGCTCGGAGACCGGAGCTTGTACAGATATTCGAGATCGTGTAAAAGGTATTTTACCTAGTCTCATCGAGATCTTTCTGAGATCACCGGGATTATGCGAGATAGCCGAGAACTCGTTGCTTCACGTCGTAGCCACAACCGGACCTCCTTCCTCAACGCCGTCTCCCATTACGCCTGCTCCCGTTCCTCTGCCTTTCCCCCCTCCCCCCTGCCTCTAGCTCCGCACCCTCGACCTCCCTCTGCCTCTCCGCCGCCCTCGACAGCCACCCCTCCTCCGCCTCCTAGGACCTTCCCCCGCCTGTGTCCAACTTGCTCATGGCCGCCATCAAGAGCTCCCACGCTATCCAGCATCGGAGTCCCAGTCACTACCACCAGCTATAGCAGGACTAGTCCCCGACTTCCACGCTGGTGGGCAGGGTCGAGCTACGACAGCTCGTGCTCTCCATGCTTGACGACCCGGTGGTCAACCGCGTCTAAACTGACACTGGGTTCCGCAGCGCCTGTTGGGAAAAACAATTAAAGCCAAAGGACGATAGTACCACCAACTAGTTTAACGAAATACTCTAGAATTATAAACCCTTAAGAAGAATAGAGAAGATTTGGTTCAAGGTGAGCTAAACGTTATCCTTGAAATAGATACGCCGCCCTCCGTGCATAAACGAATACTGGCGTTCCATTCCCATGATACAACGAACCACACTATTGGTTTAAAAGTACACTTCAAATCAAACCAACTAGAACTCGATAAGAGGAGATGCTATTGCTCAATGATTTCTAAGAAAGAAAGAGAAAGAGTTTGATTCATTTATATATATATATATATATATATATATAAATTTTTCCCATTCATTATATATAAGGAGTCTATTAGGCTCTTTCTGTAAAAAAAGGATGCAACATTTAGAAGAAAACTGCACAAAACGGACTCTACAACCGCCGGTGGGTTCGATCGCGTCAAAAGGCAATTGATCATGCCTTGTTTTACAAAAATTACAGTACTTACAATCGATCATTCACGTCTCTCTGCAATCAATCGCGTGCACTAGGTGATCGATCGCCTAACCAATAACTGGTTAATTCAAGTCACACTTTCAACAACGCCAATGTCATGCTGGCCATCCCCCGCCCCGCCGGCATATCACCTTCATCTTCACCACCATCGCAAGGAGTTTTAAGGTTGCCCAGGACGTGTTGTTTCCCATCGAAGACCCAGAAGAAGGCATCCCATTTTTAATTGTCTAATTTCAGAAAAAAATTAGATACCATATTAGTTGTCTCATTTTATGTTCTCCATTTTAATTGTTATCTGACCCCTTCCTTATGGGCAGTGATAACCCTACAGCAGATTCCTACACATTTCCATACACAGCTGATGTGTATGGAAATGAGTAGGTGAACTGATATGGGGTCACATCAGTTCACCCACTCATTTCACTACACATCAGCTGTGTAGGAAAAATGTGTAGGAATCTGCTGTACAAATATCATTTCCCCTTCCTTATGTCTCAATAGTTTAATGCGTTACTCCATTCAATTACCCAGCACTATTGGTTTGTGACATTAGAGTTTAATTTATTTGAGGCAGACAGAGAATTTCCAACGAGGCCAAAAAGAGTGCTCCCCAGCGTAGTCCGAAGCTTGTTTGCTTGGTCAGCTCAAAAAGTAGAGTCACTCGCCCGTGACCAAAGAGTTTTTACTGTATGCCCTGCATCTCAATAAAAATGGCAATTTGAGTGACGGTCTCAATTAAAAGTGTTCCGTGGGGTATTAAAGATCCAGCCTTTGTTGATCGGAAGATGTCATGATGAATAACCCCTTCCCCCGTTGAAAACCTGCTCCAGTCCAGTAAAAAAAAGGAAATTAATATAATAAGTTATGAAAAAAAATTTAAAATGACATACTGTAGCAAATATTTGCAAAAGAAGGTATCAGACAAGCCACGCAGGCGCCAGCGTGGCATTTTTTTTTAAACTGACCCGAAAGGCGTCATTTCAACTGATGCCTTTCGTAGAAAGACTAAAGGCGTCGGTTCTTTCTGGCCCTTGGGCTTTTTTTTTTTCTCACAATGGAGGCATCGGTTCAACCATCGCCTTTCGTTATAACTGAAAGGCGTCGGGTGAATCGAAGCCTTCAAATATCTTTTTCGGGCTCGGTCTCGGGCTCGGCCGCACCGAGCCCTAAAGGTCATTTTTTCTCTCCGGCGACTCGTCGGCTTTGCCTCCGCCTCCCCGCGCTCGCCTCCAACCACCGCCTAGGCGGCGACTCCATCTTCACCTGCCTCGCCTCGCCTCGCTCCCCGTACTCAAGGCATTCCCATCCTCCCCACGCTCACCCTGGCCACCGTCACGCCTCGCCCCGAAAATTGTCCCGGCCAGCTCAGCCTCATCGCCACCGTCACGCCTCACCCCAGCCATTGTCCTGGCCATCTATGCCTCATCGCCACCGTCTCGGCAACCGTCACGTCATCGGCACCGTCTCAGCCAGCTCCACCTCCCTATCCTTGCCCCGACCATTGCTCGGCTCACCTCCTCGCCCCGGCCACCTCATCGTCCCATCGCGTGCGTCTTTATAGGTAATATATATGTTTGATATATGTTAGAAATACGTATGAATGTAGCTGCATCGTATGAAATTAAGTATGTCATATTTGTGTAGTATTTGATAGTGTTTCTTTCTTAAAAGTTTTGTGAGAAGAGATAGCGGGAGAAATGGTTCCGTTTGTCTTAATATATGGTGGCAGAATTGATAGAGGTGAATACGGAGGCGGTGAAAGTGTATGATTATTTATTAATAAGACAAGTACTTACGAGGAACTAGAGATGGAAATGGTAAACAAACTGGGATAGGACCAAAGATTGTGAAAAATTCGTATGAAGTACAAAATGCCTATTTATGGAGGAAGGACTACCGTAATACCAATTGACGATGATAATTCTATGCAACAAATGTTCTATTTTGCACCTCATGTGCTTAGCTTCGAGCTATGAGTAGAAAAAGAGGCGTGCATGCGTAGGTTTGGAAATGATGGTGAAGGCGGAAGTAGGAGTGCTCGCAGAAATAGGTCGAGTGGACACTTTAGAGGAAGGCGTGTGGAAGATAATGAAGAAGATGAGTTGTCTATATCACTAGCATGCAACAAACCCCAACTTTCACCTAGTTTGAGGTAAGTTTATTTAAAAAAAGTATTTTAACCATTTAACTTACGGTTAAAGGAATAGTTTATTCATGATGTTAGTTTGGTTTTGTATAATATAGGCACATATCTCATGCTCATGAAGCAATGAATATTGGCATGGCATGAGGTGGTGAATGGTTTGGCAATCTTAACCCCTATATTTACACTGGTTCAAGTAGTATGCAAGAGGGAAATATGAATGATGATGAAGACGAAGGGGAGAATGAGGAAGAGGATGGGGAAAATGATGAGCAAATGTCGAATTCACCGGTTATTAATGTTGAAGATGTATGAGGAGAGGATAGTGTGCAAGAGATGGTTGATAATGAGGGAGATGAATTGGTAGACATCGCAATTGCTATGGATAATTTAGATGATTTTGAGGAGGAGTTGCCATATGAGGAGGAGCCCCCATGGGCGCGACTAACCGATGAGGAAATAGATGGGCAATTAATCGGGGTTTGCATGAGGAGACATATAATGAGGAAACAATATATGTGGGGTAAATATTTCCTAATAAAGATGAATTTGCACACGCATTGAGGGAGTTTTCAATAGCGCATGATGTTCGATATAAAGTGTTGTGTACTGATCGTTTAAATATAAAACCCTTGCAAGTGCACAAGGCAATTGTACTACGGCGAGTATTAAAGGGTTGTCGAACCTCAGGGACGGATTAATGATTTACCAAATTCAAGAGGAAATAGCAGTGTTGATTCTAGACTAAGAAAGCAATCAACTTTAAACTAAGCTGAGTTTTAATCAATGCAGAGAATTATCAAGGCAATGAATCCACCACTAGACATGCAATTACTACTCTCAATTATTATTAAGCATTCGTTGACATGATATGGTAATTCGTGTTCTTGATCGGACACACGAATTACTAATGAATTCACTAACGTTCTTGATCGGACATGAAAGTTCATCCACTATTGTGTAATCAATCCTATCCTTGATCGGGCATAGAATCAATCACAACTCTATTATAATGCAATCAATCTTATCCTTGATCGGGCATAAAATCAATCACAATATCTAATTCCATTCATAATCAATCAAGTCTATGATCAAGCATTCAAAAGAAACTCATGAAATCGTATTAAGCATGAATCATAATCAACTTTATAAAATTAAACTATCAAGAGTAGACATACACATCTAGGGCTTCATCAAGCCTTGACAAGGAATTTAGTTACACATAGAAAGAGAGAAAAGATAAGCCTGTTTATGTAGATCCATCGTCATGAATCCTTCTTCTTCTTTACTCCAAAAGACTCATTCTCTTGCTCCTTTCTAGCCTCCAATAAAGCTCAAAAACTTGTTCTATGGTCTACTTTCTAATAACGTTCCTTCATAAGGCCTATTTATAAGAGTGAGGGAAAACCACGAAGTCCCCTTCCAAATCCGAGTCGAAATAGGTCAAAATCGTGTTTTCCGTATATGGCGATCGATCGCTCCATATTGACGATCGTTTGCCTACCGATCGATCGCAATTTCTTCGTTATTTTCCTCCGATCGATCATTTTGCCGATCGATGCCGTATGATACCGATCAATCGTAGTTACTGTCTTGCGTGATTAAAAAATTCCAGTAGATACGATCGATCGTTTCCTTCAATACACTGCTTTTGCGACTATGGCGATCGATCGCATTGATAGCCGATCAATCATGGTTACTGTTCATGAATTTCAAATGGCTATAACTTTTTGCTCCGAACTCCGAATTGCGCGTGGTTAGTGTCGTTGGAAAGCTGACTTCTTGAACTTTAACATGAACTTAAATCAGTCTAATCTGAGATTTGTACACGGAGTTATAATGATTTAACCATTTGAGTTACTTTTTCACCTCATTTCTGTGTATTACTCTTGTTTCCTACAAAAACCAAAAACTATATTAAAGTAGTAGTTATTCTAATCAAACACTAGCATAATCATAAGTTTAGAAGATAATAAAATGTATATTTCATGTATAGATCACGTACAAGTCCGACATAGTACACAGCAAAATGTCAATACCCTGCCTGCCCATGGAGAGTACATGCATCATTGATGAAGGAGATGAATCATTTTAAGGTAAAGACGTATGGTGGTGAACACACTTGTAGAAATGCTCAGTTAGACACTGGTCATAAACAATGTACTGCGGCATTTGTTTGTCGGCATATATTACCCTCTATTAGAGTGGAAGTAGATATTCCACTAGTGGTTATTCAAGAGAGGATTAAGGAGACGTTTCATGTGGATATTTCATACACAAAAGCATGGAGGGCAAGGATCTGATGGCTCGCACAGATTGATCCCTCCGTCCTCACAGAGCAGAGCTTGCACGGATCTGATGGTATATGGAACGGAGAGGTATGTGCATAATCATTATCTCTTTAGTTTTGGATATTGCAGAAATTTAACTATTTTTCTAATTCTAATTACTTTTCATGTGTATAGGATCCCGGGTGCATTGAATGCACCGAGCACTGGCAAAATGTGCGCCATTGGGTAGCTGATCTGCGCATGTTGCCGTACATAGAGATGGCAGGTTTTGGCCACTTTAGACGGTTATGGTTATAGTATATCAGGATTGATAGGGCTCTCATCATTGCCCTAGTTGAGAGATGGCAGAGGGAGACGTAAACGTTTCACTTGCATTTGGGGGAGATGACTATAACATTACATGATGTTGCTGTACTACTCGAATTGCAAGTTGATGGCATTGCGGTGAGTTGCTCGACTGTGGGCATTGACTGAAATGAAGTATACGAGCACCTTCTTGGACGGGTACCTCCACGTGAATCATTGAAAGGACGAACTAGGGTAAGTCTATTATGGTTTATAGAGCAGTTCAGTCGCCTGTCTGAAGATGCCACAGAGATTGACGTCGAGCAACATGCACGGGCATATTTACTTTATTTACTTGGTAGCACTATATTTGCCGATAGCAGCAGCAGCCATGTGCACCCCATGTATCTCCTTTTATTAGAGGATTTATACACCACGGGACCGTATGCATGGGGTAGTGCCACCCTTGCCTACCTGTACATAGAGTTGGTAAAAGCTTGCCAACCTAGCACATTCGGGATTGCTTGTTGCGTCACCCTGATCCAGGTAAACCATCAATAATCTGATTCATGCTACTATCTTTATTTCAATTATAACATTTGATTCATGCTGGGTATGTATGTGTTAAACAGCTATGGTCGTGGGAGAGATTGCATATTGGCCGACCAAACATTCAAAGCACTCCACTAGATGGTTTATCTCCGTTAAGAGTTCAGTATGTGTTATCTATTTAAGTTATTTTGTGATCTTCTATTGGCATTTTAACCAATGTATTTTTCATCTTCTTATGTTAGGTGGAATGCTAAAAAGAATAAAACTGTAAATCCTCACAGTGTCCTCTTGATGTATAGATCTGAATTAGACTATCAGCGATCCGGCCAGGTATTGGTCGTTCTTATTGTACATGTTATGAATATAACGAATGTAAATAGAAGTGACACGAATACCATTTTCATATGTTGTGTAGGTAACATGGCAGCCATATTATGATGATGTGTTAGCGCAGTTACCTGGAGTATGTACGAATGGAGCGCATGTGTGGCTATTTAGGACGCCACTTATATTTGTAGACATCATGGAGATGCATGTTCCAGATCGGGTTATGTTGCAATTCGGATTTGAGCAGATTTTCCCCCCTCTTGGTGTGGAGTTCATTGAACGATCATCGCGTCGAGGCCGAGGGAGTTTTGACTGGAGGTCGCATCATGTGGCCTATATTACTAGATGGGATGACAGGATGACCACTCTCGTTCAAGGGGAGCCTGCAATGACGGAGCGAGATGCAGATAATGCATATATGAGATGGTACTTGAGGATCACGAGGAGACTTATCATGCCACCTGTGCATGAGGCGGAGATGTTATATCAACCGAGGGGTGACACTGAGCTGGCGTTGGTTAGTATCTCCGACTTCATCTTTTATTTAATTCACCATTGTATGAGTAGATAACATATATTCTTCTTGTTCTTTTGTAGCTTACTTGTGTGAGACAAGTGCACGCTCAGTCTCATAGTGCTTTGGTAGACCGATCATATGATAGCTATGTAGCGGCATGTCAGACGATACACGATATCTCTGGTTATGTTCTTGCGAGTTTGCCATTGCTTCGGCCCGTTATGACTGAGATTCCAGTAATGGAGGTTGTTCCAGATCCTTTATCAGCTTCACCAGACGTTGTGACATCATCAGCTGACACGACGGATTTTACCCCATCACTAGTTGTTCCAGACGCCTCGGTTGATCAAGTTGAGAGGCCCCTTTCTTCAAAAGTATATACCCGGCGACAGCGTGCACTCCGTGCTCTACGTCAGGCACCTTCTTCTTCAGATGCTATGCCTGACATTGAGCCTGAGGAAATTCACGTTCAAGCACGAGGACTGGGTAGGAATAGGTTGAGGAGAATTGATTAAACACTTGTAATTTTATAACTACATTTGTAATTGTTGTGAACGTCGTGCCAGGTCGTCAGCACACGTACGTCATCACGCATGGATATCGCTGGATTCTCTTATTAGGATTAGTTTTCCTTTTTGTATCAATTAGTGATTGTAATAAAGGCCATGATTGGATGTAATCATGGCCTATGATGTTGTCATAGTGACGTTTCTCTGATTGGATGTAATAATGGCCTATGATGTTGTCATAGTGATGTCATGTCATCATTATGTCAGCTAGAGTCTTCTATATAAGGGGGTCTTCCTCCTCCTTTAGGACTTATGCAATAAAAAAAACACTATTTCCTTTACCTCTTCTTCTTCTTCCTTTCCCCTGCCGTCAAGGCATCAGAGCAGTTCCAATCTGCGGAACCTCATGCCTCCTCGCAAGCATCCAATCATGGCCTTTATTACAATCACTAATTGATACGAAAAGGGAAACTAATCCTAATCAGAGAATCCAGCGATATCCATGCATGATGACGTACGTGTGCTGACGACCTGGCACAACGTTCACAACACGACGTTGTAAGCCCGAAGGTTGATCTTGTCCCCATGCAAGCAACCCTGATTTCTGTGTTATTGGGGATTCAAGAGCAACTAAAGGTGATGAATGTGGCGCACGAGGAAGAGAGGACCAGGTGGGCAGCGCGAGAGGCCATGCACACTGGCCCCAATGCTACCCCGCCACCACCAAAACAAGGGGCTCTCAACCGGTAGGTGGTTCTCTACTAGGCCAACCCCTTGGCCATCCTGGTTCTCAAGGCATTCCCATTGGGTCAATCCACGTTGAGATGGGAGCAGGTCGCATAGGCCAGGGAACACAAGGCACGGAAGGTGCTCGAGGAAATGGCTCAATGACTGTAAGAACACGTAATATCCAGCGTGAGATGGAGGAGGACTGGGAAGAGTTCTCCGGGTTCCGCGGAGGATAGCGGACCAGCGCTGAACCTAGATTGGCTCGACTATAGTTTCCTAGGTACAGTGGCGAGGATGATCCGGTCGAATGGCTATACAAGGCTGATAAATTCTTTGCCTACCAGGGAACCTATTCTGACGAAGAGCGACTTCGGGTCGCTGCCTTTCACCTGGATGGCGATGCATTAGTCTGGTTTAGAGCTTTCGAAAAAGAGGTTTGTTGGCCCACATGGGTTTCCTTTTCTGATGAGCTATGCATCCAATTTGGTCCAAATGAATTCCAGGACTTCAATGAGATGCTCTCTACTCTGTGTCAGACTAAAATGGTGAGAGCATATTACTCTGATTTTATGAAAATTGCCAATTGTTTACCAGACTGGCCAATGGCTGCACTCGTGGGAACATTCAAATGGGGCTTGAAGCCAGAAATTGCTGGTGAGATGCGGCACTTCCCCTGCCAAACTATGCGGGAAGTGGTGCATCATGCACGTATTGAATAAGAAAAGTTGGCCCATCAACGACGAGGGGGTCGTGGAGAGCTGTGATCTACACATGAAATATGCATTTTATTATCTCCTAAACTTATGTTTCTGCTAGTGTTTGATTAGAATTTCTACTACTTTAATATAGTTTTTGGTTTTTGTAGGAAACAAGAGTCATACACAGAAATGAGGTGAAAAGTAACTCGAATGGTTAAATGATCAAAAATTCGTATACAAATCTCAGATTGGATTGATTCAAGTTTCATGTTATAAGTTCAAGAAGTCAGCTTTCCAACGCCACCAACTACGCGCAATTCGAAATTTCGAGCAAAAAGTTATAGCCATTTGAAATTCATGAATAGTAACCACGATCGATCGGCTATCAATGCGATCGATCGCCAGAGCCGCAAAAGTAGTGTATTGAAGAAAATGATCGATCGGACCTCAAAACGATCGATCGTATCTACTGGAATTTTTGATCCACACAAGACAGTAACTACGATCGATCAGTATTATATGGCGTCGATCGGCAAAGCGATCGATCGGAGGAAATCGGCAAGCGAACGATCGGCAATACGGAGTGATTGGTCGCCGTGTGCGGAAAACCAAAATAAGACCTATTTCGACTCGAATTTGGAAGGGGACTTTGTGGTTTCTCTTCAAACTTATAAATAGGCCTTATGGGAGAACGTTTTGGGTAATCTTGGAGAAACCCTTGGAGAACTTGAGCTAAATTGGAGGCTAGAGCAAAGGAGAGAAGAAGATGAAGAACATGAAGATCACGATGGTGATTTCTATTTCGATGCGAGGCTAAACACTTTTTCCAAGGCGTAGATGAAGCCCAATAATCTGGTTGTGTAGTTTCTTTTCTCTCATCTTATGTTTTTACTCTAGTTGGTGTATGGATTTTATTGTATAATCACTATTAATTCATTAAAGGTTTGTTCTTTGTACTCGAGAGAGACAAGAGTGAATTCTTGTGAGTTTCAATCCGAAGAATACTTGCATATCAAAGAGGAACGTAAGTAGACTGAGATGTTATCTATCAATAAAGTTTCATTGGTTTATACTCGAGAGAGATAGATCACAATTCCATGTTTTAATTATTTTATGTGTTACATCCGAGAGGAGAGCACTATATTTTGAGTTGACAAGTATATGTCCGAGAGGAATATGCTAGCCCATTGGAAATCTTTATTCAAAAGAGAGTGAGAAACGATACAATAGTTTATTGTGGTGGATTCGAAGCCTTGGTCTTCTCCATATTGATTAAATCTCACTTAGTTTAGTTTAAGTTCATTGCTTTATTACTCTAGAATCAACACTGCTACTTTCTCTTGAATTTGGTAAAATATTACTCTGTCCCTGAGGTTCGACAACCCTATTTATACTCATTGTAGTACAATTGCCTTGTGCACTTGCAAGGGTTTATATTTAAACGATCAGGCTGCCTCTGAGGCCGTCCACTGGCCAGACCCCTGTCTTAGCCCCAGTGCCTGGCCCAGGTCCCAACCGACAGACTTTGCCAGGACCCCCCACTAGGCTCTCCAGCCACTCCTGTTCGCCGTCTGACGACCGCCCAGATGGAGGAGTGGCGGGTGAAAGGACTCTGCTATCGGTGTGATGAAAAGTTCGTCTCGGGCCATCGCTGTTATGTCAAGGGAAGTCTACTCATTGAAGAAGAGGAAGACGCAGGAGTGGATGACCCGGAAGAGAGTACCGGACTCTATGACCATGTCCAGCCGGAGATCTATGTCCATGCTTTTTCGGGTACCTTTACCCCCAGGACCATGCGTGTTTAGGGTCAGCTGAAACACCAACAGGTCGCAGTACTCATCGATAGTGGGTCAACACATAACTTCATCAATGACAAGGTGGCGCAATGATTGGGGTGCTATGTCTCCAAGTCCAAACCCTTTGATGTCTTGATTGGGGACGGCAAACACCTTCGCAGCATGGGGGTGTGTTCTCAGATCGAGCTAAGGATCTAAGGGCACTCGTTCGTCACTGATTTGTTCCTTCTACCCACGAAGGGTGCTGATATGGTGCTAGGTGTACAGTGGTTACAAGACCTGGGAGATGTGATATGGAATTTCAGGGATCTAACTATGGATTTCGAAGTGGATGGTCAGCGCATACACCTTCATGGGGCACAACCAAGCACTTTGCACACGGAGGAGGCGGTGAGTTCCTTTTTCAATTTTGCACCTCAAGGTTATTTATTTCAGCAGCGCGCACTTATGGATGTGGATCAACCGCCCTTGGCCACAGCCATGCTTGACCTCCTTAATGAGCATGCCGACATCTTCACTAAGCCATCGGGGCTGCCACCAGCCAGAAGCCATGACCATTCCATTCCTATCACGCCTGGGGCCCCACTGGCCAATGTGAGCCCCTATCACTATCCCCATGTGCAGAAGGCTGAAATTGAGAAATTGGTTCAAGAAATGTTGCAGTCAGGTCTCATATGCCCCAACACCAGTTCTTTTTCGTCACCAGTTCTATTGGTGCGTAAAAAAGACTGATCTTGGCGCTTATGTGTCGACTACCGGGCATTTAATGCTATCACAGTAAAAGATAAGTACCCCATTCCCGTAATAGAGGCGCTCTTTGATGAATTGGCAGGGGCGGCGGTGTTTAGTAAACTCGATCTGCGCTCTAGTTACCATCAAATCCGTATGCAGCCGCATGATGTCTGATATATGAAAAATATACACATTTTTATATGCCTTTCTACCTATATGTTAGTCGTATTTTTAGTTAGAATAAGGATAATTAATGGTTATTAGTGTTAAGTGAATAATTAGGAGTTTGGTAATTAAATGAGTTTAATTGAGTTATTTAGATGTATTAATTGGTTTTAATAGATTTATATTTTATTATGCGTCTAATTACGATTTAATTTTATTTATGCAGGCTTTAGAACTCCAGATTCAGATCGCCAAAAGCAAATGCATGTCAAGCAGTTTCTGTGAAGAGATTGAAGATCTGACGGATTAGATTGTGTCAACGTGTATTAGTCAATGAAAAGAAAAAAAAGAAAAAAAAAAAGAAAAGAACCGAACTGAACCGACCGGTTCAGTGGCCCAGTCTGGTCAGGAAATAAAAAAAAAAGGAACCCGAGCCAAATGCTCGGGCGCCTGGAACAGAACAGAGAGCTCGAGCTCTCTGCTCGAGCACCGGTGAAGGAGGAGGCGAACGCCGACGATTGCGGCCGATGGGTCTCGATTGTGGTGATGCGACGGCGACGGCAAGACCTTGGGCGATGGGTTCAAGACGACGGCGAAGAATCTGATGACGGTCGTCGATGTCGGTTGGGTTTGAAATCAGACGGAGACGGGGAGAATCGGTCCGAGCGATGAGTCTGATGGCTGGGTCCGAAGGCAGCGATGGCTGAGCTCATGATCGGAGGCAAGGTTGACGGCGAGGCATCGGAAATGGAGGAGAAGATTCCGGCGTGCACAGAACAAGGAAAGACCTTGGGCGATGGGTTCACGACGACGACGGTGAGGAATCTGATGACGGTCGTCGATGTCGGTTGGGTTTGAAATCAGACGGCGACGGGGAGAATCGGTCTGAGCGATGAGTCCGATGGCTGGGTCCGAAGGCGGCGATGGCTAAGCTCATGATCGGAGGCAAGGTTGACGGCGAGGCACCGAAAATGGAGGAGAAGATTTTGGTGTGAACAGAACAAGGAAAGAAGCGCTCTGTTTTCTGGGCTCCGGCTGTGCAGACGGTTCTGGCTCGATTTGCAGGGGCCTTGATTTGGAAAGCTCCAATTTGGGTTCGTGCTGAGAATGGAATGTCGCTGAGTTGGCCGGCCTCAGGAAGGAAAGCTGCCACACTAAGAGGGGACGCTGGTCTATAAGAGAAGAGAGTCGAGTCTGTGCAGGGAGAGGACTGTCGGTGGCGGCTGCTTTGTCGAGAGGTAGAGAAGGGAGTGGGAGTGGTTCTGTTTTTCTGGGCTCTGTTCTGCATTAGATTCGTGCGCTTGCGAGTATTATATTAAAATTTACATCAAGTTTTTGGCGCTGTTGCCGTGGACTACGTAGGATAATTTACCAAATTCTTAGAGTAGTTTAGTTTCAATTTAATTTAGTTTAATTTTTGTTGCTTATTAGTGTTTTGCCTTTTTGTAGGAGTAAGAGAACTCATGAAATTCTCGCCAACGTCGGAAGGGACACCCCTTCCCCTCGTTTGCTTTCTTTTTCCTTCTCTTTTAATTTTTCTAGGTGTTTGGTATTTTTATATTTCTTTCTATGATTGCATGCTTGTGTTAGTTGCGATTTTTAGGATTGTTATAGGTATTTAATTTTTAGTAGTGTTAATTAGTGTATGCTTGGTCGTCGGTCACTGGGTGAAAAGCTTGCACCTCTTGACCTAGAAATTGAAAGAACTTTCAAAGCAAGATTAAAACATACAATGGATATTGCAAATCAATTAGGTAACATGGAAAATGAGAATGTGAGGAAGACATTAAAAGATTATTCATCCCCCATTCAATTCAACTCACCTTCCTGCATAGTGTTGCCGCTCACCACGGCACACCACTTTGAGTTGAAACCAGGGGTGATGCAACTTTTGCCCACATTCTATGGTTCCAATAAAGAAGATCCCTATAATCATGTTAAAGAGTTCCTTGACATTTGTGCTACATTTAAATTCCAAAATTTCTCTGATGAATCTGTTAGGTTGCGCCTCTTTCCCTTTTCTTTGAAAGAAAAAGCGAAAGCATGGTTGAACTCTTTAGAAGTTGGAACAATTAGGAGTTGGGATCAATTAGCTGAAAAATTCATGAACAAATTCTTCCGTGTTCATAAAACTCATGCCCTTCGTAGAGAAATTACAAATTTCATGCAGAAGGAGGGTGAACACTTTTATGAGTATTGGGAAAGATGGAAGAATTTGCTTCTTAAGTGTCCACACCATGGATTTTTAAAGTGGCAACAAGTTCAATTCTTCTATGACGGTTTAACACCTCAGAACCGTCAAATGGTTGATGCCGCTAGTGGTGGATCAGTTATGATGAAGAGTACTGAAGAAGCGTGGGATTTTATTGAGACTCTATGCAAGAATTCTCAGCAATGAGATTGCTCAAGTTTGACCGAACGTTTCCTTTTCAAAAGAAAGGAGGCGTATATGAGGTAGACAATAATGCACATTTGATCTCCAAGATAGACAGCCTGACACAACATTTTGATGCGTTGATGTCTGCTGGTGGGCCCCAAATGCCATCACATGTCAATGTGTGTGCTATTTGCTCTAACCCCTCCCATGTCACACAAAACTGTCCTTCTAACACCTCTGGAGTGGAATACAATAGTGATCAGGCTAATGCTATAAATGCCTTCCTTCGACCTGGCAATAACCCATATTCGGAAACTTATAACCCAGGTTGGGCTAGGCATCCCAATTTTTCATGGTCCAAAGGACCACATCAAGGAGGACCACCAGAGTACCCTCCCAATCAATCTTACCCTCAACAAGTTCAAACATTCCCTACACAACCCAAGAAACCATCTCTTGAGGATACTTTGAATTTGTTCATGCAAAGCTCTCTACAATTTCAAAAAGATACCCAACATTCTTTACATGCCAACTCGCAAGCAATTGCGAAGCTGGAACTTCAAATGGGTCAATTGGCTTCTGCATTAAATGAGAGGGAAAAAGGTAGGTTCCCTAGTCAACCTGTAGTGAATCCCAAAGGACAATTTGAAGTGGGATCTAATTCTTATCAAGACCAACCTCCAGCGCAAGTTAAAGCCATAACTACACTTAGGAGTGGCAAACAAATTGACAACAAGGTTGAACCACCTAAGGCTTCCATAGAAACAACTGTTAGAAAGGGTGAGGAACAAGAGAGCACTACTAGACCAGTAGTGAGTCCAGTTACATCGAAGAAGAGCTTAGAAGCTTCTTCTTGTCCTGAGTCTAGCCATCTGCCACCCTATATACCGAAGGCACCTTTTTCCCAAAGATTTGCAAAAACATCCCAAGGGAACAAACTTGATGAGACAATGGAAATTTTTAAGAAAGTGCAAATCAATATTCCATTGCTCGATGCTATTAAGCAAGTTCCCGCTTATGCAAGATTCTTAAAAGACATGTGCACCCAGAAAAGAAAATTGAATGCACACAAGAAAGTGTTTCTCACTGAACAAGTTAGCTCAATTCTTAAGCATAACACTCCTCCTAAGTTTAAAGATCCAGGATGTCCCACAATTTCATGCGTCATAGGAGACCATAATGTAGAGAGGGCATTGTTGGACTTAGGAGCTAGTGTAAATTTGCTACCATTCTCTGTTTATGAGCAACTTGGATTAGGAGAGTTGAAACCGACTACCATAACACAGCAACTTGCAGACAGATCAGTTAAAGTCCCACGCGGTGTTATTGAGGATGTTCTGGTTCAGGTGGATAAATTTTACTTCCCAATAGACTTTATTGTCTTAGATACCCAACCTGTGCAGAATCCTGGTAGTCAGATTCCTGTGATTTTAGGAAGGCCATTCTTAGCCACATCCAATGCCATAATAAATTGTAGAAATGGGGTTATAAAGTTGTCTTTTGGCAATTTAAAGGTCAAACTCAATGTCTTTAATGTTAGACAACAACCCCCAGAGTCAGATGATATTTATACAATGAATATGATTGAAAGTTTAGTAGAAGAATCTCTGCAAACTGTTTTAAATGATGATCCCCTCCAGACATGTTTAACTCATTTTGGCTTAGACTTCGACATCGAAGGGTCCATTAGAGACGTCAATGCATTGCTTGACTCTACCCCTATATTGGACCCGACCAAATGGAAAAACCACCCCAACTTGACCAGGGTGGGACCTCTTCCAGTTCCCGAGTCTAAACTTGTCCCATCTATTGAAAAACCACCCCAACTTGACCTAAAACCATTACCTGATACACTTAAATATGCGTTTTTAGGTTCTTCTGATACCTTGCCTGTTATCATCTCTTCAGACCTTAATTCAGAACATGAAGGCAAGTTGCTTGATGTTCTTCGCGAACATAAGACAGCTTTGGGGTGGACAATAGCAGACATTAAGGGTATAAGTCCTGCTCTGTGTATGCATCATATTTACCTTGAGGAGCATGCAAAATCTTCCCGTGAAATGCAACGCAGACTTAACCCTAATATGAAGGAGGTCGTCAGAACCGAGGTGCTAAAATTGTTAGATGTTGGCATCATTTACCCCATATCAGATAGTACTTGGGTCAGCCCAGTTCAGGTTGTTCCTAAGAAGTCAGGAATCACAGTAGTCAAAAATGATAATAATGAATTAGTCCCCACCCGAATGACCACTGGGTGGCGGGTTTGTATTGACTACAGAAAATTGAACTCGGTCACAAGGAAAGATCACTTTCCTTTGCCATTCATTGATCAGATGCTTGAGAGACTTGCTGGTCATAGCCGCTATTGCTTTTTAGATGGCTATTCTGGCTACAATCAAATTCCCATTGCTCCAGAGGATCAAGAAAAGATCACCTTCACTTGTCCTTTTGGAACATATGCATATCGCCGCATGCCATTTGGGTTATGTAATGCACCCGCCACATTCCAGCGGTGCATGATGAACATATTTTCTGATATGGTTGAGCGGTTTCTTGAAATTTTCATGGATGACTTCTCAGTGTTTGGATCCTCTTTTGATGAATGTTTACACCATTTGTCTCTTGTCTTGGCAAGGTATAAAGAAACAAATCTTGTGCTAAATTGGGAGAAATGTCACTTTATGGTTCGTCAAGGGATAGTGCTGGGGCATGTTATTTCTAATAAAGGAATTGCAGTTGATAAGGCCAAAGTTGACTTAATTTCAAGTCTTCCTCCACCAAAATCAGTAAAGGAGGTTCGATCTTTTCTTGGTCATGCTGGGTTTTACAGAAGATTCATCAAAGACTTTAGCAAAATTTCTAGAACTTTGTGCAATTTGCTTGCCAAAGAAACTCCTTTTGTCTTTGACGATGATTGTTCTAAAGCGTTTGATCAACTCAAGCAGTTCCTCACATCTGCACCCATCATCCAACCACCAGACTGGAATTTACCTTTTGAGCTTATGTGTGATGCATCCGGTTATGCGGTTGGAGCTGTCTTGGGGCAGCGGGTGAATAAGATACCCCATGTCATCTATTATGCAAGTAGAACTCTCAATGATGCTCAGCTCAATTATTCTACTACAGAAAAAGAGTTGTTGGCTGTAGTTTTTGCTCTAGACAAGTTCCGATCATATCTCTTAGGATCCAAGGTCATAGTGTTTTCAGATCATGCAGCTTTGAAATATCTTCTTTCAAAAAAAGACACTAAACCTCGTTTAATTCGTTGGGTCTTATTACTTCAGGAATTTGATATTGAGATAAGAGACAAGAAAGGTTCTAAAAATGTTGTTGCTGATCACTTGTCTAGACTCATTGACGAGTCTGCTGAGGAACCCTTACCTTTGAATGAGTCATTCCCTGATGAACAATTTTTTGTTGTCTCTCAATTGCCTTGGTATGCTGATATTGTTAATTATCTTGTCACAACTCAACTTCCTAAACATTGGACAAAACAAGATAAATCCAAATTCTTCGCCGAGGTTAAGCATTTTTTCTGGGATGATCCATACATGTTCAAGTATTGCCCAGATCAAATCATTAGGAGATGTGTGCCGGAGCATGAAGTTGATAGTATCATTTCTTTTTGCCATGCTCATGCATGTGGTGGCCATTTCGGTGCGAAAAAGACTGCTGCAAAAATTTTACAGAGTGGTTTCTATTGGCCTACTTTATTCAAAGACACTCATGAGTTTTGCACAAAATGTGACATATGCCAACTTATGGGTACACTATCACGTAGGTCCATGATGCCCCTTACCAACATTCTGATTGTTGAACTTTTTGATGTTTGGAGTATTGACTTCATGGGCCCATTTCCTCCATCGTTTGGTTATCTCTATATCCTTGTTGCAGTAGATTATGTTTCCAAATGGGTTGAGGCAATTCCCTGCAAAACAAATGATCACAAAGTGGTGGTTCGTTTCTTGAAAGAAAACATATTTTCTCGTTTTGGAACCCCTCGTGCAATTATAAGTGATGGTGGTACACATTTTTGCTATAAAGCTTTTGAATCATTTCTGAAAAAGTACTCCATTACTCATAAAATTGCAACTCCATATCATCCGCAGACTTGTGGGCAAGTTGAAGTTTCAAATAGGGAAATTAAACGCATTCTTGAGAAAACGGTTCGTCTCGACCGAAAGGATTGGTCTGCAAGATTAAATGATGCATTGTGGGTTTACCGTGCTGCATTTAAGACACCGATTGGAATGTCTCCCTATCGACTTGTATTTGGAAAACCTTGTCATTTACCTGTAGAATTGGAACATCGTGCTTACTGGGCCATAAAAACTTTAATTTTGATATGGACAAGGCTGGATCACTTCGCAAATTGCAGCTCAATGAATTAGACGAAATTCGTAATGAGGCTTATGAGAATGAGAAGATTTACAAAGCGAGGACCAAAGTTTTTCATGATCAATCAATATTGAGGAAGTCATTTGAGCCCGATCAAAAAGTTTTGCTCTATAACTCCAGGTTACATCTCTTCCCAGGAAAGCTCCGTTCCCGATGGTCTAGACCTTTCATTGTGCACAAAGTATTTTCCCATGGAGCGGTTGACATTTAAAACCCTAAAGATGGAACTATTTTCAAAGTTAATGGGCAAAGATTGAAACCATATTTAGAGGGTTTTACTGAAAGAGAGGAGATTGTTCTGGATTTGGATGAACCTAATACTCCTACATGATTTTTGGTTACGTCTGGCTGAAGACGTAAAACTTAGCGCTCTTGGGAGGCAACCCAAATTTTTGGTTCTTGATTGCTTTTTATTTGTTTAATATTTAGGTTGTTGATACATGTGTGGGGATGCTACAATCTAGGTTTGGGGGTGTATTTTCTTTTTCCATATTTTGTACTTACTCCTCATTCTTAGTTTGTGTGTTTCAATACTCTACATCTACCATGAAGCATCTCCATTCAGGTGATTTCTTTCCTTACACTCCTTTTCTTTTACTAGTCATTGTGGTATTTCTTCTCGGCAAACATTGAGGGCAATGTTTAGTTTAGGTTTGGGGGTGTAGAAAAGAAAAGTAGTATTCCTTTGGTTTCTATCATTTAAAAAAAAAATTAAAAAATTTAAAAAAAATTGAAAACATAGAAAAAACATAAAAATTTACTTAGTTTTAGGTTGTTTGTTAGTATTTTTTCTTAGGTTTTGATAGTTTATCCCTTTATGATGCATACTTCAATTTTTAAGAGATTACTTTGCATTGGAAGTGTGAGTAAGTATACTGGAGGATAGAGAACTTAACTGAGCAGTATCTTTCTGTTACAGTCCTCTTGGATTATGTGCTTAAGCTAATAAAACTCACTCACACACACTAGTTACATAAAGTAATACCGTCTGGAGATTTGTTGAATGCTAATTTTTAGTGGGATGCCTTTAGTCAGAGTCATTGGATGATATGTGGTTGTCTGTTGAGCTTAAAAGATCATGATAGACCATTTACTTGGCTATGGCAAGAGATTGGAACCGGAAATAGGTTGAGAGTATAATACTGCCTGGACGGAATAAAGATTGCTAAAAATATGAATGCTGAAAAGAAAAAAAAAATGAAAAATGAAAAAATACGAAAAAATAGAAACAAAAATAAAAGAAAGGGGCTGCTTGACTATTATAGGATTAACTTAGGCTGATGCTCAGGCCCGAAGCGGTCTCTTAAAACCTAATGCCCTAAGCCAACTGGCTGGGAGTCATTGGCCTGAGTCATTGCTAAACCTAAGCATCTTGAAGTCAGGCCTTACACAGTCCTAGCGAAAAAAAAATAGAAAAAAAAGTCTATGGTGTATTATCCTCTCAAATCTAGAATGTTGGACCCGAAGGAGGCGCGCAGATTTGTGCTATCATGAACCTAAAGATTACGACGACTGTGTTGATTCTGATGTTCTTTGGTTAATGGGTCACACTGGATCTGTATAAAACAAAGATTTAGAATGTATTACTACAATGTTCTACACTTCTACTATATAAAGTATCATGCTATATCATATTGAGCAGAAATTTCCAAGATGAAGGTGTAGAATAAAACCACTTACTTGAGGGCTTCTATATTCCAGTTGATTATAAATCCAAGTACATGTGGTTGATTTTCTTAAACATTGCAGTTTGCATTCGAAGGGATATTAGGATTGTTTGTTTTGTAGTGATTTTCTATTTCTTTTTGCACTTTGATTAAATAGGTTTATTTCATAAATACATGTTTGTGGGTAGCATGGCTGCAAACCCTCACGAGACTTCACTCATCCAGCCAGGGACACTTGGGGGTTTAAAAGGCTTGTTGCATACGCTAAATGCAATCGCGATTTCCTGCGGAAGTGGATTAGTTAGATTTTTTTTTG
Organism: Houttuynia cordata; assembly: GCA_039654745.1. Classification (NCBI taxonomy): domain Eukaryota; kingdom Viridiplantae; phylum Streptophyta; class Magnoliopsida; order Piperales; family Saururaceae; genus Houttuynia; species Houttuynia cordata. Next base: position 8,059,482 of record CM077511.1, read on the forward strand.
TTTTGTTTTGTTTTGCTCGAGGACTAGCAAAATGTAGGTTTGGGGGGTCTTTGATATATGCAAAATATACACATTTTTATATGCCTTTCTACCTATATGTTAGTCGTATTTTTAGTTAGAATAAGGATAATTAATGGTTATTAGTGTTAAGTGAATAATTAGAAGTTTGGTAATTAAATGAGTTTAATTGAGTTATTTAGATGCATTAATTGGTTTTAATAGATTTATATTTTATTATGCGTCTAATTACGATTTAATTTTATTTATGCAGGCTTTAGAGCTCCAGATTCAGATCGCCAAAAGCAAATGCACGTCAAGCAGCTTCTGTGAAGAGATTGAAGATCTGACGGATGAGATTGTGTCAACGTGTATTAGTCAATGAAAAGAAAAAAAAAGAAAAGAACCGAACTGAACTGACCGGTTCAATGGCCCGGTCTGGTCAGGAAATAAAAAAAAAAGGAACCCGAGCCAAATGCTCGGGCGCCTGTAACAGAACAGAGAGCTCGAGCTCTCTGCTCGAGCACCGGTGGAGGAGGAGGCGAACGCCGGCGATTGCAGCCGATGAGTCTCGATTGTGGTGATGCGACGGCGACGGCAAGACCTTGGGCGATGGGTTCAAGACGACGGCGAAGAATCTGATGACGGTCGTCGATGTCGGTTGGGTTTGAAATCAGACGGAGACGGGGAGAATCGGTCCGAGCGATGAGTCCGATGGCTGGGTCTGAAGGCAGCGATGGCTGAGCTCATGATCGGAGGCAAGGTTGACGGCGAGGCATCGGAAATGGAGGAGAAGATTCCGGCGTGCACAGAACAAGGAAAGAAGCGCTCTGTTTTCTGGGCTCCGGCTGTGCAGACAGTTCTGGCTCGATTTGCAGGGGCCTTGATTTGGAAAGCTCTAATTTGGGTTCGTGCTGAGAATGGAATGTCGCTGAGTTGGCCGGCCTCAGGAAGGAAAGCTGCCACACTAAGAGGGGGTGCTGGTCTATAAGAGAAGAGAGTCGAGTCTGTGCAGGGAGAGGACTGTCGGTGGCGGCTGCTTTGTCGAGAGGCAGAGAGGGGAGTGGGAGTGGTTCTGTTTTTCTGGGCTCTGTTCTGAAGGGCCGGAATCGTGAAGGAGGTCGGCTGCTGTCTTTTCTGGAAGGGTGGCTGCCGACGGGAATCGGAGAGGATTGACGGCTATTGCATAAGGTGGGTGTTGCTCTGCTCGAGAGATAGAGAGGGAACTGTTGCAGACGAATGCTGTTTTTCTGCTCGAGAGATAGAGAACCAGAACGGTTGATTTGAGAACGGAGAAAAGAGTCTCCTTTGCGCGGACCTGTTTTTGTGGATAGTCCAGACGGGGGAGAATTGTTTTGGCCGGAATTGGGTGTCTGACTGCTTGAGAGAGGAGTAGCACTGCTGAGGGCTGTGGGAAGGAGAGATCACATAAAAAGTACTGTTTGGCTTGAGAAAACTGAGCAGGACTGAATTGCTGGGACAGAACTGTCGAGGGAATTCACAGATAGGAGAGTTTTGCTTTGGGCTGAGAAGGGGACTATTCTGTTCTATTCGAGAGAAAGATCAGAACGGTTGAGGCGTGCAGTCGAGAGACTGTTGCAGAAGGTGGAGGAAAGAGGAAAGCAAAACGGGATTACAGACAGACTGATAGCAGCAAACAGGCTTTTTATTATTTTATCTTTTATCTTTTATTTAGCCAATTTCTGTGTTTTAAGTTTAGTTGAACATTTGATTGCTTAATTAGAAAATAAAAATTAAAACTTTTCATTTCATTGTTGCTTGTTACATACTCTTAGAATTAAGTTGAATATCTTACTAAGTCTCTGAGGGATCGACCTCGTAGCCATTATTCTGCATTAGATTCGTGCGCTTGCGAGTATTATATTAAAATTTACATCAATGTCCATAAGACAGCCTTCCGGACTCATGACAACCATTATGAGTTTCTAGTCATGCCTTTTGGCCTGACCAATGCGCCATCCACATTCCAGAGCCTGATGAATGACTTGTTTCGCCCATACCTCCGCCGGTTCGTGCTAGTATTCTTCGACGACATATTGATATATAGCTCATCCTGGGAGGAACATCTTGACCATCTCAGGTCAGTTTTTGCTATTCTGAGGGCTAACACACTTTTCTTGAAACGTTCAAAGTGCTCTTTTGGTAGCGCGCAGGTCGACTCTTTGGGCCACATTATCTCCTCTCAAGGGGTGGCCACAGATCCGTCCAAGGTGGAGACCATGCGGTCATTGATCTATACATGAAATATGTGTTTTATTATCTCCTAAACTTATGATTATGCTAGTGTTTGATTAGAATAACTACTACTTTAATATAGTTTTTGGTTTTTTTAGAAAACAAGAGTAATACACAGAAATGAGGTGAAAAACAACTCGAATGGTTAAATCATCATAACTTAGTGTACAAATGTCGGATTGGACTGATTCAAGTCTCATGTTAATTCAAGAAGTCAGCTTTCCAACGCCACCAACCACGCACAATTCGAAGTTCGGGACAGAAAGTTATAGCCATTTGAAGTTTATGAACAGTAACTACGATCGATCGGCGATCAATGCGATCGATCGCTAGAGCCGTAAAAGCAGTATATTGAAGGAAACGATCGATCGGCATAAAAACGATCGATCGTATCTACTGGAATTTTTCAATCGTGCAAGATAGTAACTACGATCGATCGGTATCATACGGCGTCGATCGCCAAAGCGATCGATCGGGGTAAAATAACGAAGGAATTGCAATCGATCGGACAGCGAACGATCGTCAATACGGAGCGATCGATCGCCGTATACGGAAAACGCGATTTTGACCGATTTCGACTCGGATTTGGAAGGGGATTTCATGGTTTCTCTTCAAACTTATAAATAGGCTTTATGAAGGAACGTTTTGGGCATTAGAAAGTAGACCACATATTCATCCCTTGGAGAATCTAGAGCATTATTGGAGGCTAGAGCAAAGGAGAGAAGATGATGAAGATGATGGATTCTCTTCCCATGCTTGGCTAAACACCCTTCCAAGGCGTAGATGGAGCCCAATAATCTGGTTGTGTAGTTTCTTTTCTCTCATCTTATGTTTTTACTCTAGTTGGTGTATGAATTTTATTGTGTAATCACCATGAATTCAATAAAGGTTTGTTCTTTGTACTCGAGAGAGACAAGAGTGAATTCTTGTGAGTTTCAATCCGAAGAATACTTGTGTATCCGAGAGGAACGTGAGTAGACTGAGGTGTTATATATCAATAAAATTTCATTGGTTTATACTCGAGAGAGATAGATCACAATTCCATGTTTTAATTATTTTATGTGTTACATCCGAGAGGAGAGCACTTTATTTTGAGTTGACAAGTGTATGTCTGAGAGGAATATGCTAGCCAATTGGAAATCTTTATTCAAACGAGAGAGAGAGACGATACACTAGTTATTGTGGTGGATTCGAAGCCTTGGTCTTCTCCTTATTGATCAAATCTCAGCTTAGTTTAGTTTAAAGTTCATTGCTTTCTTAGTCTAAAATCAACACTGCTATTTTCTCTTGAATTTGGTAAAGTATTCACCGCCCCTGAGGTTCGACAACCCTTTAATACTCGCCGTAGTACAATTGCCTTGTGCACTTGCAAGGGTTTAATTTTAAACGATCAGTCATGGCCCACGCCCACTTGTGTGAAGTCCCTCCGAGGGTTCTTGGGCCTAACTGGCTATTATCGTCGGTTCATTGAGCGCTATGGGCTAATTACTAGGCCGCTTTGATCATTGCTCAAAAAGGGTGCATTTGCATGGTCAGATGAAGCCCAAACTGCATTTTATAGATTGAAACAAGCAATGGTACAGGCACCGGTATTGGTTCTCCCTGATTTTTCTCGACTTTTTGTGGTTGAGACGGATGTGTCGGATTTGGGCCTGGGTGCGATCCTTCTCCAACAAAAGCGCCCGATCGCCTTTTACAGCAAGGCACTGTCGGGCCGGTCCTTATCTTTATCGGCATACGAGAAGGAGATGTTGGCCATTGTGCACGCCATCTCTAAGTGACGGCCTTATCTGTTGGGCCGATAATTTCTTATTCGGACCGACCACCAACTCTCAAATATTTTTTGGAGCAGCGGGTCTCAACTCCGTCTCAACAACGCTGGGTGAGTAAGCTACTGGATTACGATTATGAGGTGGTCTACAAGAAGGGCATTGATAATACGGTGGCAGATGCTTTATCGCGCCGGCCCCAAGAAGGTGCCTACCTCGCACTCTCCGTCCCTTGTTGCCCGTTTATTCCAGACTTGCAGGTGGCATATGTGGCGGATCCTCCTACCCAGGAACTGATTGGTCATATTCAGAGCGACCCCTCTGTGGCACCCCCCTTCGACTGGCGCGACCAGTTATTATTTTGGAAAGATCGACTTTGGTTGCCGGATGTGGGAGAATTGAGGCAACGGGTTATCGCTCATTTCCATGATACTCCGATTGTTGGGCATGAAGGTATGTTTCGAACCTTCAAGCGTGTCAGCCAAAGCTTTTTGTGGGCCGGTTTGAGGAAAGCAGTGCATGCTTATGTGGCCGCCTGTGACACGTGCTAGCGAGCCAAAGCATCGTCTACTTCTCCCGCGGGCCTTCTACAGCCCCTTCCCATTCCAGACAAGGTGTGGGATGACGTCTCCATGGATTTCATTGAGGCTTTACCAGTGGTGGGGGGCAAGACGGTGATAATGGTGATGGTTGACCGCCTCTCTAAATATGCTCATTTTTGTGCCCTAAGTCATCCGTATTCCGCCCGTACTGTTGTTGACCGAGGTGGATTATATGTTACAGACTCGTGATGAGGTGCTTCGTCAGTTACATTCAATTTAGCATCCGCCCAAAATCGGATAAAGCAACTGTACGACAAACGGCGTTCAGACAAAGAGTTCCTGGTGGGTGATATGGTTTATGTGTTAGTTCTTCCCCAGCGCCAAACTTCTTTGCATAGGGCTGACCAGAAGCTGGCACCTCGATTTCATGGGCCCTATGCCATAGCAGCACGGGGTGGGCCCGGTGGCGTATCGTCTTTCTCTACCTGCCAAGTCCTTGGTGCACCCTGTATTCCACATCTCTCGCCTTCGTCGCTTTATGGGGGACTCTCACTTGATTGCTGGTTCTGCGCCTCCTCCTCTCATGGGTCCGGCTGAATCTGATGAGCCAGTACCAACTTCGGTTGTTGACAAACGTCGCATGCGTCGTGCTGGGCGTATTGTGATGCAAGTGCTCGTGGTATGGCTGGGCAAACCGTTGGAGGATACTGAGTGGCTACTAGAGGATGAATTTATGCATCGGTTTCCGTCTTGGTCGCATTGAGGACAATGCGTTAGCAGAAGCGTGGTGGAGTGTTGTGAACGTCGTGCCAGGTCGTCAGCACACGTACGTCATCATGCATGGATATCGCTGGATTCTCTTATTAGGATTAGTTTCCCTTTTCGTATCAATTAGTGATTGTAATAAAGGCCATGATTGGATGTAATCATGGCCTATGATGTCGTCATAGTGATGTTTCTCTGATTGGATGTAATCATGGCCTATAATGTTGTCATAGTGACGTCATGTCGTCATTATGTCATCTAGAGTCTTCTATATAAGGGGGTCTTCCTCCTCCTTTAGGACTTATGCAATAAAAAAATACTATTTCCTTTACCTCTTCTTCTTCTTCCTTTCCCCTGCCGTCGGTCACAACAGTAATACGTTGTATAATTTTGTAATAGTTTAATGTTGTGTAGTATATTTGTGTATATGTTTTGTGTAATATTTGTGGATGTGTTATCAGGTTTTGAAAAATTGTAGATTTCATTCGGAGGAGGGTGTTAATAGAGATAAAGTAGTTGAGAGGACCGACGCCTCCATTGTGCGAAAAAAAAAGCCCAAGTGCCAGAAAGGCGTCGGTTTCAAAACCGGCGCCTTTAGTATTTCTACGAAAGACGTCGGTTGAACCGACGCCTTTCGGGTTAGCTTAAAAAAAAATGCCATGCCGGCCCCCTGCGTGGCTTGTTAGATACCCTCTTTTGTAAATATTTACTACAATGTCATTTTTAATATTTTTTTTTCATAACTTATTATATAAATTCCAAAGCTGAACCACCAGCGAATATGGGGGATTTGCTGAATTCCTAGCACATCGATGAACTTTCACTCGGAAGGGAGTCCAGGGCTCAATTCGTCGGAACTTGCCTAGTTTCCGTGAATTTTGCCACCATAGGTAGCATCCTTATGCTTGTGCCTAGCCTTCTTACTGGACTTGGGTCATAATTAGACTATGCATGTGCATTCAAACAAATTAAATCTTCTTTTCACATCTCTCTGGTTCTGTTCCTGGAACCATCACCTCAACTTAAACAAGTCCCGTTTATATGAGCAAGGGCGTCTAGCGTGACTGATTTTCAAGACCAGATTGCAGGACCCCGGCCATGTGGGCATGGGGTACGTGGGCCAGGGTCCTACAATCTGGTCTTGAAAATCGGTAAGCAAAACATTTCCCTATATGAGCCCTTGTTGACGTGCATTGGCCTAAACCCAACACCGTGGGTTGTTGAGCCCATGTTGACGCACATTTGCTTGAACCCAACACTTTAGGTTGCCATTAGGGCTGCCAATTGTGAGGTTATGGTGCGATTAAGACTTCTTCCATCACATAACTATTTATAAAATCTTTAACCATAACCTTTCCACTAACAAATGGAATAACCTCTTCCATAACCTTTCATTAATCATTACCCGCTTCATCTTATATTTTTAGTTTTTTTTTCACTTCTTATTATCAATTGTAAAAGATTAGCCAACAAAGTATCATTGAGAGTTGTCACGTCCCATATATAATTACTAAAAAATCAAATTTACAAATATATGCAAAAATTTTGTAGCACAATGCTTAATAATAACAATTGTACCATATTATACAAGTTAAGATTTAATAAAAGTTCCATACAAATCTCTCATTCATTGCAACAACTCACCGAAAAGTAGCAGTCAGGGGCCAAGATTAGGAGTGGAGAGGATAGATAGTCCCTTATGGATTCCTTTGTATGTTTCAAAATAGAACATAAAATGTTAAATATTTATAATTTTACCAAGCAGTTAGTGGCTAAGTGATTATGGAAATAATTTTTCTATAACCCTTCCGGTTATGAAGCAGGCGGTTAAAATTGACCACATAATTAACTAATGAATAATTTTAACCTAACCATTTAACGTAGAACGATTATGGTGCGGGTGGTAGAGCGGTTAAGCAGCTATCATTGGCAGCCCTAAACACAGGGGGCGGGCATGTAAAAACATGTGAGTCGGGGCTCATAAGAACTGGATCCAAAATATATAAATCTTCTAATAACACGAACGTGTGAGAGTCCATGAGAAAGATACGCCTTTGTACGAAGAAAAAGAGAGAGATATGCCTTTGCCTATAAACTTCAATCTCTGATAGATTTCCTCGTATGGCAATGGAACGCAAATCTGCTGCGGAGGGGAACTTGAAAAGCTGCCATTCCTCGGCCTCCCCAGGGGTAGTTGGCCTTTCCATTTATTTACCTCATAATTCGTCGGAACTCGCCTAGTTTCCGTGAATTTTGCCACCATAGGTAGCATCCTTATGCTTGTGCCTAGCCTTCTTACTGGACTTGGGTCATAATTAGACTATGCATGTGCATTCAAACAAATTAAATCTTCTTTTCACATCTCTCTGGTTCTGTTCCTGGAACCATCACCTCAACTTAAACAAGTCCCGTTTATATGAGCAAGGGCGTCTAGCGTGACTGATTTTCAAGACCAGATTGCAGGACCCCGGCCATGTGGGCATGGGGTACGTGGGCCAGGGTCCTACAATCTGGTCTTGAAAATCGGTAAGCAAAACATTTCCCTATATGAGCCCTTGTTGACGTGCATTGGCCTAAACCCAACACCGTGGGTTGTTGAGCCCATGTTGACTCACATTTGCTTGAACCCAACACTTTAGGTTGCCGGTAGGGCTGCCAATTGTGAGGTTATGGTGCGATTAAGTCTTCTTCCATCACATAACTATTTATAAAATCTTTAACCATAACCTTTCCACTAACAAATGGAATAACCTCTTCCATAACCTTTCATTAATCATTACCCACTTCATCTTATATTTTTAATTTTTTTTTCACTTCTTATTATCAATTGCAAAAGATTAGCCAACAAAGTATCATTGAGAGTTGTCACGTCCCATATATAATTACTAAAAAAATCAAATTTACAAATATATGCAAAAATTTTGTAGCACAATGCTTAATAATAACAATTGTACCATATTATACAAGTTAAGATTTAATAAAAGTTCCATACAAATCTCTCATTCATTGCAACAACTCACCGAAAAGTAGCAGTCAGGGGCCAAGATTAGGAGTGGAGAGGATAGATAGTCCCTTATGGACTCCTTTGTATGTTTCAAAATAGAACATAAAATGTTAAATATTTATAATTTTACCAAGCAGTTAGTGGCTAAGTGATTATGGAAATAATTTTTCTATAACCCTTCCGGTTATGAAGCAGGCGGTTAAAATTGACCACATAATTAACTAATGAATAATTTTAACCTAACCATTTAACCTAGAACGATTATGGTGCGGGTGGTAGAGCGGTTAAGCAGCTATCATTGGCAGCCCTAAACACAGGGGGCGGCCATGTTAAAACATGTGAGTCGGGGCTCATAAGAACTTGATCCAAAATATATAAATCTTCTAATAACACGAACGTTTCTAGAACAGGGAAGTGAGAGTCCATGAGAAAGATACGCCTTTGTACGAAGAAAAAGAGAGAGATATGCCTTTGCGTATAAACTTCAATCTCTGATAGATTTCCTCGTATGGCAATGGAACGCAAATCTGCTGCGGAGGGGAACTTGAAAAGCTGCCATTCCTCGGCCTCCCCAGGGGTAGTTGGCCTTTCCATTTATTTACCTCATAATTGCATGGCCCTTCCGTAATTATACCAAACATAGGGCCCAATTTAAGTCTCCTGCCGAACTCAGCAGCTCTTCTATTTACAGTGGCTCCCACGACCCTTGATCTTCCCTGTGCGCTGCACGTCTTGCCAAAGCTTCAATCTTTTTACGATTCTTGGGCCTTTTTCTTGGTTCAAAGCTCTCTCTTGTCTTGTCTCTCGATGCAATGAAGAAGAGAAGGCGGTCCTTTTTTTTATTCTCTTTTCTGGGTGATCGGGTATGATGTTGTTCTACTAGTTTTTAGTATGTTTACTTCCTTTTTTTTTATGTTTTTTGAGTTTCTTGATGTTTGAACTTGTTATGTTTGTTTCTGCTATTGCATGTATGTGTTTTGCTCTGTTTATGGTATGATGCTTTTCTGTTTGCTTCTCCTGTGCATGTGCTGAAAGACGTTGTTATTGCCGTTTTTGTTTCATGGGTATTGCTTGTTTTTTCATAGTAATGTGAATGCGGGGCCAAAGCTTATTATTACTACTGTTAATAAACATTATTGTCATTGCCCAAAAAAAAATTACCGTTGTTATTAGTCTTCAATTATTGAAATCTACACATTGTGTGAAAGTCCCATAAATAAGTTTTCATAGGTTTCTCATCACTGATCATGAATCTTTTAGAGTTCCTAACTACTTAAAGGAGTAATGGTATTAATTAACTTTACTCGTATCCTACTATGGAAATCCCACAAGACGTCTTAATTACGTCTCAACTTAATATAATCTCAGAAGACGTTGAACTGGGTAAGCTGTAGGATAGGTTGGGACGTTTTCTGTACTAGTAAAAAATGCAACCCATGAGATTGGCATATGGCAGGTTGGAAGGTGTTTTTCTGAAGTTTAAGAATTTTATGGTATCTTAGTGTTCATACTATATATTCCGTTATTGTTTTCCTATTAATCCATCTAGCGTTCTCATCTCTGTGCCACTCATTTTATATGTAGCGGTGTTTCTTTGTCGCCCAAAATTCAGGTATCACTGCTTCCCTGTACAACTTACCTTATGATTTTTTTGAAATGTGTTGATCACAGAGCACCCGTGAAGTTACTTTCCACTTCAGAATCTAAAACGAGTACTAGTAAAACAGATATCTGAAATACTTTTTGTGTTTACCATTGTTGAGTCAAATAGGGAGGTTGATGAGAATGTTTCGTGTAGGGTTGAAGCTCGGAGGCTGTAAGGTGAAGGAACTTTAGTTACTCCAAATGTTCCATATTAATTGTCCAAATTTGGAAATATGTGATATTTAAGGAAGCCAACCCACCAACCTTTTAACATCAACCACTAATTACTATGAGAAGGAAAACATGGAATAGGACAGTTAATATATAGCAATTTTTTTTTCAAATGTGGACAATTAAGATGGACGGAGGGGATATCTCTTATGATTGGTATTCTCTAATATTAGAACCACTTAATGGTAGTAGAACTTTTTAATGATTGACAACTTTGGAATGTATGGCATTGAGTGATGGACGACTAAAAGTGTCACTTTGATAGGCTGACTATGGTAATAGAAACAGAATGGTATTTTTACAGAATGAAACACTTATTGGTATTAGAAACAAGTACATTGGATTTTAGTTGAAGCATCCTTGGTGATAAGGTGCATGGAATTGGTTGAGATGGGTTAGCCATCTACAGGAAACACCAACAATGGTGGCATGTGAAGCCCCTATAAAATCAAAAGGGGCTACTGAGCCCTTGATAGGTGTTAAGGACTTGTAATTTTTGTACTTTTTGATGGTCTATAATAGAGGTGAATGACTGAGCATACGCTGATGACAGTGATGATGATGAGCTTTACTGATTAATTATTCCCAACAACTTGGCTTAATTGGATTGCAATCCTTGACAAAGCTCAATACTGTGTTCTAGTCTCAATTGTTTTTCCTATTATTCTATATGTTAAGATGTTTTCCCTTTTAGATGAGTTGTAATGCTTATAATTTTTATTACATACACTACGATATGGTCAATAACTGATAGTGACTTCAATTTCTGAAAATCTTAGGGAATGATACAAATTAGCTAAAAAGATACTAGATCGAAGTAAATGAAGATTTCTTTACTGTTAACTGATTCTGCTTTCTCCATGTGCAGAAACTAACTATACATATATCTAGCACTACGAAATTTTTTTATAGATAAGGACGTCATGTTTAGACAAGAACTTGTAGTCTTTACAATTTGACTGTCTAGTAGAGCTGAATGACAGCAGATGCTGATGATGAGCTTTACTGATTAAGTATTATGTACAACTTGGCTTTGGCTTGCAACCATTGAGAATGCTCGCTACTGGGTTTTAGTCTTAATTATTTTTCCTATTATGAAATTTTGGAAGAGATTTTTCTTGTAGATGAGTTGTAATGTTTGTATTTTTTTATTGGACATCGAAAACTTCAATATTAAAGGCAAATGAACTTATGCGATGATACACCTTAGCTAAAAGGTACTGCAAATGAACTTTAAAGTATAGCTATTATAAAGGATATAAAAATTTTCTTTACTGGTAACTGATTCTGTTTTCTCCATGTGCCAAAACTAACCGGCCAAATACTCCCTCCATCCCATATTAATTGTCCTAAAATGAATTATTTCATTCTTAAAAAACAAATAGTATACCTAGTATGGGACAGAGGGCGTATCTAGCACTATGAATTTTTTGTAATAGGTATCCAAACTACATATGCGCTACTCTTACAGTGATGAATATATATTCTAATTTCTTTATAGTGTGAATAGGTTGGCACATCCTACTAACATCACCTAGCATTGTGAGTAAAATTTTACAGGTGTGAAATGTAAGCAAAGACCTGCTAAGGCGCTCCGTCTTGTTGATGACAAGGGACGGCGCCTTAATATTAAGCTAATATTGTTCACAGTCAGCCGACAGTGTTCATTACAGCATACAATATATAATCTGTGTCTCAGCTAAATATATATCTTTTTTTGATAATTGGTCTCAGCTAAATATTGAGGGGGTGCTGAAATCAGTGGCACAAAATCATTAACCTCCCATGGTTTTCTAATTTAAAATTTATTATGCTTTATTTATATTATTTGAATTTTTCTCATGGTCGTTTTCACCCATTTTAATATAATGTTAGAGAATCTTCAGGCTTGATCAAAATTTAGCAGCATGGAAAATGATACAATTTCAAATCTCGAAGTGCCTATGGGACAGTTGAAAGGGATAAAGTTTGAAATTATGACTAGTTCAGACATAGTAAGTTGTTCACTTTGGTTATATTATACAAGCTCATCTTCTTCTCTCATAATTGAATCATCATATTCCTTATTCCTTACAATGTTTGATATGGAGTGTTTGATTATCCTTTTAATGAAATTTTATTTGGGTTTGGGGGGATATGACCGAGATCATCTAAATTAATTCTAATTGTCTCGTCATTTGTGATGTTTGTACGTTTTTTTCTCATTCTTAAAAGACTGTAGATGGCAAAAGACTCTGCACATTACATACTTTTGCTAACTTGCAGTTGAAAAGATGCTCTAAAAAGAGCCAACAGTAAGTGTCTAAGAGATGGTGTTACTTGAACAGTCGTGCTATACTTTCATTAACAGTACAAGATGACTAGCAGCATGGAGTTCCATAAAGGTCTTGGCTGCTATCTCGGCCTAATGAAAATCCAAGATCTTGGTGAGAGAAGGAAAATTAAGAAAGCAAATTTCACGAGAAATCTTTCTTCTGAATAGTGTTAGTACTTAATATTGTTTGAAAGTTGATAGAAGAGAAACTTTCATCTGATTTTTTCTTAAATAACAAAATAAATTTAGATTAGAGAAAATTGGAGAGTGTTTCGACTGATTCTTATTAATTTTCTTTGCAATATTAATTATCTTTTCATATAAGCCCAATATCCTCTGCTTGGATATATATATATCACCACCTTGGCAAGTGTTAGAGAGTATAGTTAACCAAATTATTACGATTAACTATACTCTCTAGCAGTGAGAACCATGATCTCGGCTAGATGGCAAATCATGAGCACCAGCAATCTTGGCTGTTAAAACAAAGAAGCTAAAAAACAAACACTCCTTAGAAATTACTTGAATCTAACATTCTTTGTTAAAACAGTTGTTGAAAAAGAACTTACAGAAACTGTAAGTGTCCAAAAACCTAGACTTGATTATCTGTAGCCTTGGCTAATCGGAAAAGAAGAAGTAAAAGGAAGCACCCTGAGGAAATCACTTAAATCTAACATTCTTGGCTAGAAACAGTTATTGACGAAGAATTTGCTGAAGCTGTGAGCATACAAAGGAAACTTGGACTTGATAAAAGTTATTTTTTCCAATTTACATCTCTATTTTATGTTTCTGCCATGGTTCCATGTAAAAGCAGACTGGTATTCAGTGTTACCAGCTTTGTGATGGAATATGGCTATATTAATATTTCATGTGCAACCATCATGTCATGAAGCCAATTTACATATTTGGAAAGGTGTATGATGAATATGATGATGTTGAATCTTCTTATCATCGTCCCCTCTTCATAGGGTTGCGTCAGGAAGGGCATCCGGTATAAAAACTTGCCACTATGTTTCTTTGTATGGATTTTGTACCATTTTGATTCGGATAAGAGTCAAACGCGGTATATAATCCATGCCGCTGACCCCAGATAGCTGGGATAAGGCATATGATGATGATGATCTCTATTCTATGCTTATAATGTGAGCCCTAGTGCTCTTATTTGCTCTTGAAGTTCATCTTTAAAAGGCTTTTTGGCGTTCAAATATCTGATACTGCTTTTGCTTCCTACTCTATCAGGAATTGTTTTCTAGTATGGTTGTAAGTGAGAGTAATCATGTGACAGATGCCAAATTGGGTTTGCCCAATCTTACCTCGTATTGTTCTACATGTTACACCTCTGATGTTCGTACTTGTGATGGTGAGTGCAAGATGGATTTAATTGATTCTTGTTAGTGAATGAGGATAGAATGACTGAGCATGTTGATATGCAGGTCATTTTGGATATGTGGAATTACCAGCTGATGTATATAATCCCAATTACTTTCCTGAACTAGTACGTATCCTGAACAAAGTCTGTCCTGCGTGCAAGTCACTTAGGTCAAGTAAGAAGACCAAGGTCAGGTTCTTCCCTACTTTCTGAAGTTCTTTTTTGCTTTATGCAATAATTGCTTACTGCTCACTATTGGTCAGTTATATAGGAAATAGGCTTTTATTGCTCACTCCTATCCCACAAGATTAGAATGAGATAAATATTTTGATTTGATGGATCTCATGCATTGAAAAAATTGATTCTGTGATGTGATATCTTATTGATGTTCGGCCTCTGGCTTAAATTTGGTGTGCTAATGGTATAAATATAAAATTATTGTTTAAACTTTTGTTGGCTATTTCCAATCCAGCTTAGTTTGAAATTGGATAATTTTGGTAAAAATCTTTCTTATGGTTCATATATGATGTCAAGAGGCCCAGTAACCACTTCAATGAAATTAATTGAATAGTAATGCCACTGATCTTGACCTACTGCTTGCACTCAGAGAACGTATTAATCACTTCAAATGAAATTAACTGAAGGTCACATGGTTAAAACCACCTTTGTCAAAATAAAGCACCTGGTGGGTTTTGACAAAGGTGGTCCACTTATAGATCAGAGTATGCATTTAAGAGTAAGTTGATATGGCTTGCAAACAACTTGACCAACATCCATGAACATAACAATCCACTAGATCGTGGATACTGTGCTCATTGGCTACTATGTAGCTGAAGTGGGAGGATAAAGTCGCAGAGACAAAATGGTCATTGGGTTTGCTAGGAGTGGATATTTGCTAGGGCCTAGGCGAAGTGATTTTCTAGGTAAAGCATTGTCTATGGGGTTGTTTTTGTTGGTTGGGTCCTGGAAAGTAGTATTATAGTTATCTGATTTTGCTTGTCAAGTCAACTGAGTCTTTGATTGGCCTGGACATGGATGGGCCATGTAAAAGTTCATCAGCCTAATCATATTATTGTATGCCTTACCCTGCTATCTGGGATGGGCGGCGTGGATTCTATACCACATTTGACTCTTACCAGAAAAAAAAATGTTGGAAAATCCACGTGAAGAAAGGTAGTGCAAAATCCAATATACAGAATTTTCTAGAAAACAAATTGACAAAATTTCTCAAGATATAATGCGCCTTAAATTAACAAGTAGCAAGTGCATATTGGGGGTAGGCAACATGGGTCGTGCAACTCCACTTGACCTTACGTGCAAGTGACCACCATTTGCATCTGCAATACTAGATCCTTACTTCATACTTTTGTTGCTGAGCTGTGATTCTAATGTAATTCATGCATTCCCTTTGTGTATACGTGTTTAGCTGTCTATCAACATGTATTGTGTGTGTGTGACAAATATGTTTGTTTTGCTTTCTAATGCGAATATATCTTGCAAAATCTTAATAATACTCATGAGTTTCCAATGCATGTGCTAGGTTACTGCTTCCGCTAAAACAACTTTAAAAAGCAAATCTACTGACAAGAAAATTGTGGATTGCAAATACTGCAGTGTGAGTCATTTCTTCACTTTTCCTAATAATTTATTAATTAGTTCTTACAAAATTTTTTCTCCCAAATACAGCGGACTATGGAATATCCAGCTGTGAAGTTTAGGTTCATGAAGACAAACTCAGAAATTAAAGCGGTAGTTGATAAAAATATGATTGAAAAATTGCCCATAGATTATTGGGATTTTGTCCCTAAAAACCCCGAACAAGGGACCTCATCTTCCTTTGAGATGACCTTGTTACCTTTCCAGGTGAGTTTTCTTTATCCCATTCAAGAGTAATGCCAAGTTAAGATTATATGGCAATGTGCATTTTTGAAATGTGGTTTACTGTATGTTTGGTTTTATGTGAATAGGCCTATCGATTGCTACAAGACATGGAATCCAGTTTGTTTGAAAAGTTTACTAGACAGACAGACCTATTTTTCCTTTCGCGTTTACCAGTCACATCCAATTCTAGTCGTATCACAGAGATGATGTTAACGCAACCTCTTGATGGTCCCAGGGTGATGTTTGTGAGTATTTTTCTGCTTTTAAGTTTCATTTCCACCTGTTATTAATTTATACATTGCCCCTGACTGCTCATTTTTGTTGCATCACGGAAGAAAAATTATTAACTTGTTTATGTTTTCAAATGAAATTAGGATGATCGTACAAGGGCATACAAAAGGCTGGTTGACACTAGCAGACACATTGACATGCTCGGTCCTCCTGTTCGGCTAGACGAGGACTTAGTGTCAAATGTTGTGGGTTGCAGGGTTAAAGACTGCTTCAATACTTCTAAGGTAGGGAAAATTGTTGAACTTATAAGTTAAACTAATATCTGTACAGTTTTTGTCAGGATCCTAAGTATTGACAGGGTTTTTGTACCGAGCTGTCAACTTGACACAATCCTCCTCCTTACCTTGGCTTGGGAATGGCAATGGGTTACACATTGGGGGTGCAAGATCCATGATGGAAACCCCTAATTGTTAGGAAAAGGCGCTTCATGTTTAGCATTATGATTGTGATCTTAATATTTTTTTTATGTTTATGCTAAGTACTTTTGTGCTTTAAATCTGCAGTTGCATAGTAAAAGGTCATCAACCTCACAATATGGTGCTGTTGAATCTGGTTTAAAATGGCTCAAGGATACTCTTCTTGGCAAACGTACAGATAAGTCTTTTAGAATGGTTGTAGTTGGTGACCCAAGAATCAGACTGGGAGAAATTGGTCTTCCACAGTGCATATTAGAGGCACTAGATATTCCAGAACATGTTAACTCTTGGAACTTGAAGAAGATGAATATGCAGAACACCAGGTCGCGTCGTCTTAGAAAAAAAGAACCATATGGGAAAGAAAGTGGTTCTCTTTTTACTAGCAGCAAAGAAGAGCTTAAAGTGGGAGACATAAATTATAGGCCTCTAGAAGATGGAGACCTAGTCTTAGTAAATCGCCCCCCTTCAGTGCATCAACACTCGACTATAGCATTAGCTGTTAAGGCCCTTCCAAATGATTTTGTTGCTTCCATTAACCCACTTTGTTGTTCTCCTTTCCTTGGAGATTTTGATGGAGACTGCCTTGGTGGGTTCGTTCCACAATCAATCAGATGCAGAGTGGAGCTTACGGAGCTTGTAAGTCTAAGTAAACAATTAAATAATGGGCAGGATGGTCAAAGTCTTCTCTCTTTAAGTCATGATAGTCTGACAGCAGCATATTTACTCACTGGAAAGGATATCTTCTTGGACAAGTTTGAGATGCAGCAGTTGGCAATGTTTACTCCACGCCATTTAGTGGCTCCTGCTATAATCAAAGCACCTCTCTTAAAAACTGCACTATGGACTGGTAAACAGTTATTCAGTATGCTCCTTCCTGAAAGTTTTGATTTTTCTTTTTCTTCTAACAGGGTTCTTATCAAGAAGGGAGATTTGCTTGATGTTTCGTCTGAATCAGCTTGGATGAGGAAATCAGAGTGTAGCATTTTTTCAAGCCTGCTTAAGCACAATTCAGTTGAGTTTCTTGAGTTCCTTTTTGCTGCTCAAAATGTTCTTTGCGAATGGTTTTCGATGAAAGGCTTAAGTGTCTCTTTAAGTGACATTTATCTCACTTCAGAGTTTAATGCAAGAAATAAACTTAATGAGGAAGTGAGTCTCGCCTTAGAAGATGTGGAAAGTACAATCCAGACAAGAGGATTGATCTTACATGGTAGCAATGAGCATCTCTTTATGC
Source organism: Houttuynia cordata (assembly GCA_039654745.1). Lineage (NCBI taxonomy): Eukaryota > Viridiplantae > Streptophyta > Magnoliopsida > Piperales > Saururaceae > Houttuynia > Houttuynia cordata. Next base: position 8,077,192 of record CM077511.1, read on the forward strand.
AATCTGAGTGGATAAAAACTCACCCACCTGAAGATGAGATTGCATATAACTCCAGCCTGAAGCCTTTGTACATGAAGGATGTTGACATTGCTTTTAGTGATGTTAGTCATGGTCTTCAGGATTTGGTTTCTGCTTATGTAAGTAACGAGAATACAATGTTAGCCATGTTGAAGTCTGGAAGCAAAGGTAGTTTAGGAAAATTGGTTCAACAATCATTATGTGTAGGTCTGCAGCATGAATCTGGTTTTATAACGTCTAGAATGGCACACAAACTTTTTCATCCATTGTCAGATCAGAAAGGCGTGTTTGGATTAGAACAAAGAAATATTAGGTATGGGGTTATCCGTAGTTCATTTGTGGATGGATTAAATCCTCTTGAGTGCTTTGTCCATGCTCGATCTAGTCGTGGTACTCTATTTAGCAATAATGCAGATCTTCCTGGAACACTGTCTCGAAAGCTTGCCTTTCACTTGCGAGATCTCTATGTAGCCTATGATGCAACTGTTAGGAGCACTTACGGCAATCAGCTCATACAGTTTTCTTATGGCATTTCTGGAGACGATTCTGCAGCTGAGACGGTATCTGATAGTGCCAGAACCATTGGGCAGCCTGTTGGAGCATTGGCTGCAAGTTCTATTTCAGAGGCCTTATATGGTGCTCTGGATCAACCGAGTTCACTGCCAAATTTTGAGGTTTTTTTATGTATTGGAATTTCTGTATTCATTCTGAAATCGTTCATGTTGACATAGCTGGTTTGTTTTTAGTCCAGTCTTACCAATCTAGTGCAAACTTTTATGCAAATATGCAGAAAGCATTGCTGGGTGGCGGTAAATACAAGACACGGAATGAAACTGCCATACTTTACCTATCTAGAGAACTAAGCAAATGGAACTATGGTTATGAATATGGAGCATTAGAAGTTAAGAGCCATCTTGAGAGAGTCCTTTTTTCTGATGTTGTGTTGACTGTCACAATCAAGTCAGTATAGTGTTTCCCAACTCTCCTTGTTTTCCGTAGATTTAGGGTATTATTCAAGATCTGTCAGTCAGCTGCAGTATATAATAGCATGAAATCATTTGTTTCTTGAAATTTATACAGCCGAATGTTTGAGCCAAATGATTCTGAGATGTATACATGTCAATGGGTTACTCACTTCTATGTGTGCAAGGTAGAAATGATTACAACATTAATCTTTTTTGCAATCCTTTTAAGCTCTTCCTGTGTCACTAATTAGTTTCTTGTGTAACTTCAGGAAACGATGAAGAAACGAAGACTCACACTCAGTTCTGTGATAGATGAACTTAAAAGGGGAAGCCCTGATCTTGATTTTCATTGTGGGTAAGGTTGACATACGTTCTGAATGAGGTCAAAATACCTGATGGAATAAAATGTCTCTGTTTATGTCCAAATAATAGTGTAGAAAATCAATTCAGAGGCATGCACTAATAAACCCATGTAGACACGTGTGTATTGTTTGTGTTTGTTTGTGTGTATTTGAGGGGGAGAGGGAGAGGGAGTAGAGATTTACGGATGTATAATTGCATGGCTATGGGTCTTTTAGATGCATCTCATAGCAGTTGCCTTCATGGGGTGGAAAGGAAAGTTGGATACTTATATTGTCCATCTGAGGTTTCCATATCACATTCTAAGCATGTTTTTTTGATAAGTGCTTATCTATGTCTAGTTGTTCAGTGGATAATTCGCAGTTGTACTTTTAAACTTCTTTCAATTTACCTATCTTCTTAGCACACCCACTGCCAATTGCATCTGTGAATTATATCAATTAAATTCACATCAACAGTATTTTAGTTGGTAATGTGTCAATCTTTTGATTGTTTCGGATAAATCTTATCGAGCTAGTGCAATATGATGTACTCATCTTAAAGATGTTCATATTTATCCCATATCTTTGCATATAAGGAGGCTATCTATTGTTAAGAAGCATTCAATCAATAGATAATAGAATCTAGAAATCTTCTTCAATTATATAGTAGCTAATAGCTAATGAGTTGACACATTGACTTGGCTGCCTTAGTGAGTACATGGAACTGTCAGTTATAATCATAAATGGACAAGTCTGTAGCTTGTGGAGGAGAGTAAACCCACTTGACCCTCTGCCCTCCCCCTTCCCAAGTTATGATATTGCTGCTTATCTTACTACAATGGAGCATAGTTTATGATATTGACAGATCTTTGCAACCATATTTGTCCAGAACATGAAATGAGACTCTGCATAGATGGTATTTGCGCCATCTCCCCAAGATCTCAGCCTTGTTAGCGAGATCTCTTCCGAATTCTGTGAAATCCCACAGAGATGGGTTTTTTTGTGTATCTATATTTCGGTAAGCAGCTACTTGTTGCTGCTATAGTCAGCAAGCCGCAGCAGTTGCATGAGATTGCTGCTTCTGCTTTATGCAGCATGGAGCAGTAGCAAGTACTTGCGATGAACTATATGGTCTGAAGATAAAATATTAGTAGTCTTCCAGTAAGCCAGTTTTCACTATACATAGAACGAAAACTTGCACCTTCGACTGTTTTTAGTTCATGACAACTTGTGAACCGTGGAAATGTAAAGCTATGTTTTTTCTGCAGCTTCATTTTTTTTGTATTGTTAGTTTTTTAAGTAGTCTTTTTGTGTATGCCTGATGGCATCTTTTTTGTTGTAACTCTTTTGAATTACTTCTATTGATCGTAACATTCAGATATGCAACAAGGTAAATTTTTTCAGTCCTTTTCTTAAATAATCACTTTGAGTAATGTGACAGTGTTCGAGAACCTGTATACAGTTTATAGCAAGACAAACCAGTCCATTCAGATGAGTGATTAGCAAATGCAATTTTGAGCTTTATCCACTTATAAACCTAGCTTATGCTTGGTGTATGACTTCAATACAACTTACCGAGTGAATAATATCAATAGGTCGGTTGTTGATGGATAAAATGTGTGTCATGAAACAAAAAAATTCTAAATATGATCATGCAACATTGATCATTGAATGGGGAACCACTTTATATAAACACATGGTGACCTTAACAAGTGTGAAGCCTAGAATCTAAAGAAGACAAGAACCTACGCAGGAGTAGAAAGCTTATGTATCCTTCAAGGAAAAAATAATACAGAAAATTTACTGAAAACACATGAAAGACATGTATAGAATGCGAGCTGCTTTGCATGTACATGTGACACTGTAAATATACATGCATGTGATGAACCTGTTTCTGGTCATTGAGATCATCTTTACTATCTCTCTGATAGCTCTTGGATATCTCTTTAAGGGCTTGTTTGGGTAGCAGATTGCTAGAACAATCCTAGCAGAATTATTCGAAAAAGACAAGGATCCCCTTTGGTTGGCATTCTGGTACCCGTCATAGATTGTGGTAATTATCTTGACTCTTGAAGAAGTTTTGTTATTTGGTAAAAAAACACTACAATCAGATTGTTGTAACAATTACAACAATCTGATTGCTACAACCATCAGTATTTTGGTTGTGAAGGGGGAATTTGTCTTGTTTTGGAAATCTCCTCAAGAGGAGATTTTCTGCCCAATAATCAGATTTTTCGGGTGCAGAGAGTTCAAGCCATAGAACTTCTCAGTGCTCATTTATTGCTATTGTTTTGAAAAGCTTACTAAATTTTTTTCCTAACAATCTTGTTTATTTCTCCAAAAAATTTGCTACCAAATAGGTTCTAAATATCGTCTCTTTGACTAGCCAAGATCAGAGTTTGCAAACCGTGTTGTAGAGTGAAGACAAAAAAAAGTTTAATAACAGAAGTATCTCTTATGGGCAGTTATTGGATTTTGTGCATAGTACAAGTTTAGTTGTATGACATAATATTCCTCCATGTTAGCCATTTTTGTATTTTACATTGAACTTCAGTGATTTAATTAGTATGACTAAGATAGAGTGCATGGAATTTATTTTTAAGGAATGTAGTTCAATTAAATTAGATGGGCAAGAAGTGTCAATGTGTTATCAATTCCGTTACTTAGGATCTATTATCCATAAAGAAAGGGATATTGTTAGTGATGTGGTGTATAGCATAAATGCAGGGTGGGTAAAGTGGAGGGCAGCCTCGGGAGTTTTGTGTGATAGGCGTATTCCAAAAAGCCTTAAAAGGCAAGTTCTATAGGATAGTCATTAGGCCTGTAATACTATATGGAGCGGAGTGTAGAGCACCAAAAAGAAGTTATGTGGATAAAGTTGAATGTACCTGAAATGAGAATGCTAAGGTGGATGAGTTGGGTAACTAGGAGAGATAGGATTATAAATGAATATATTCGTAAGAGTTTAGGGGTAGCTCATTTAGGGGAGAAGCTCATGGAATATAGGTTGAGTTGGTATGGGCATATGCAAAGAAGACCAATAGATGCCCCTCTGAGAAGATTAGAAGGGTTGCATGTAAATGATGCCAAAAGAGGGAGAGGGAGACCTAAGAGAACTTGGATGGAGTTAATAAAAAAAGGATTTGACTTTACTATCTTTTATAACTATAAAAGAGTTAGCTCAAAACAGGCTAGAATGGTTGTCGCCGACCCTAAATAGTTGGGAAAAGGCGCTACTTGATTATGCATTATGCACATTGAACTTCAGTGATATAAATGTCCACCCTTGTAGGTTGCTGGTTGTTTGAAGAATAAAACTTAGGCAACTGACTCATAAAACAAATTACTGAAATTGCTGGCAGGGATTGGTGTATTATAATGGCTATAGAAGAATGTGAGATGTCATTATTTTCCATTCAAGATGAGCTAATGCCTTGCCTATTGAAGGCAATTATAAAAGGTGTGTGTTTTATCGATGTATCATTTTGCTTTTAGCGGATTCTTATTGGCAAATGTTCTCCAGAAGTATTCTCTATACAATTACTAGTAATTCTTCATAGAGAATGCTTTAATTTCTCGATAAAATTGGTACAGTTTTACTTTCTTTATCAGCATATTTTATCCAATCACCTTTATTTTTTGTGCTTCTAGGTTCTTCTATCATCAAGAAAGTGGAGATTTTATGTGATGATCCTTACAAATCATCTACATTTCAGAAATTAAAAGCTCCACATGAGTTGTGTCTTAAGATACAAGTTTCTGACGACTGCAACCGGAGAGAATTCTGGGGTTCTATACAGAATGCGTGTGTCAAGATAACAGCGTTGATTGATTGGGAGCGGAGCCATCCAATTAATGTTTATAGCATATTTTCTGCATATGGAATAGATGCTGCATCTCAATATTTCCTAGTGGTAAGACTATACTTTCAAATTTAGTGGTAGTTGATCTAAGTTTCTCTTGCTTATATTTCCTTGTAAGAATTGTTAAAACTTTTTTAAAAGGACAGAATTATGGAACCTTTAATACCTTTGCCCATCCCATCATCGATTGTTTCAAATGCATTTGCAATCTCGTGAGATCTCGGTCTCATGGCTCCACTAGGACACAGATTTGGAGCTTACTATCTCACTGACTATCTCAGCAAGATTGGTGAGATCTTGCCGAGAAAGCCTTTCAGTTCAAACAAAAGGAAAGAAGAAAAGCAACTGAGCTGCTATGTTTTCTGCTGCTTCTATAGCAGGAGCCTTTACTGCTGCCGTTGCATGAGCAGGTGGCTGCAGCAGCAGCCTGTTTTTTCAGCCGCAGTCATCCACTGTTTTGGTAGCATACTTGCTGCTTTTTCAGCAACAACTCTTTTTTCTTTTTCATGAAAGGAAAGCAACCCTTATGTTGAAAGAACTAAGATTGGCTAAGTACCGGAAGATATGCCAACTGTGATCCTTCCATTTTCCCTCATTGGAAACCTATGGTGTTGACGATTGTGAAATTTGTTAATTGTTTTAATAGTCTTTTGAATTTAAATATATTACTTTAAAAAGATCAGAAATAGATTTTTTAAGTCCTAGAAGAGGGTTTCAATGGAAGTTCTACACTATGTCAATGCTCATGTCAAACAAGAATGGTACACTAGTACGATAGTCTACTTAATTAGCATAAGTTATGTTAATAAAGTGTATATTCATGAGGTCCTGGGTGTTTAATTTTAGTGTCAGTGCTTTTAAATGTTAATTAATACTTAGATTGCCAAATACAGGTGAGAAATCATTGCTTTAAATAAAAGGATCATTTAGCCTTTTCTCTCCAAGATCTTCTCTCTTTGTGTTACCCATATCAGAGATGTTGAACCGTAATGAGTGATGAGTCAATAATGAACTAAAGATTTTTTTCTCTTTCCCAATCTGAAAGAGAGGGGTCTGTATTCAGTTTACTTGTAATCGAAAATGAGAAGCTGGAGCCATACAATCCCCTTTATCTGGGGACCTTGATAAGGATGCCTTATTGAGACTGCTAGGGCAAGTCAGCTAACAATTGGGAAAGTAGAGTAATATGAAAATAAACTTGTTTTTCCCAAAAATTGTATGCGTATTTAGATGAATGACATGATGAACCACCTGTTAACATTCTTAAATCATTTGAAATTCAGGACTTGGGCGTGGCGATATCTGCGGTTCGAACTATACTTCAAGACCACTTAATTCTTTGTACAAATTGCCTTTCTGTTACGGGTGAATTTCATGGATTAAATGTGAAAGGCATTAAACAACAAAGGCAGCAGATGTCGATCTCTTCTACCTTTATGCAAGCGTTTTTATCAGTTAGTTTTCTATCTTGAGCGCATCCTTATTTATGTTATATTCATAGTATTTTCTATTAGAAGTTATATGAAAAATGGTTTTAACTTGCTTATGGTTTAATGTAGAGCCCGATTAACCAATTTCTCAATGCTGCTAAGGAAGGATTAGCGGATGATTTATTGGGAACTATAGATGCAATGGCATGGGGTAAAGAAGCCCCAGTTGGGACCGGGGGACCATTTTCTATTATATATTCAACAAAGGTAACCTTTTAAATTCTCGTAAGCCTACTTATATGGTAGCATATTGCTGCAAATTTAATAAATTCATTTAGTAGGGAATGATTAGTATTGGTCCTTTGGGGCATTTGCAGTTTTGCATGTGTAATACTGTTTCACTTCTTTTTTACAATCTCCCAGAATGATTTAATTTTGAACTTAATATCTCATACTATTTCAATTGGTGCGATTGCTAGCTTGTATGAACTATAGAATTTCCTTTTTAGATTCTCCCTCTCTGCTTTTCTTATTCAAAGTGCAGATCTACCTAGCTTCTTGTTATTCTTCCTTTAGCAGCACTGCCCCCTCCCGTTTCCTCACTGGGTTTCAGCCCCATTGATGAATGATGGAGTGACAGCTGCTATATTTGATAGGTCAACAATTAACACAATAGGCTTTCTCTAAATCTATAAAAGCCACATAAAGATCTAACTTCTTAAACTAGACAACTTCTCTACTAAATGTTGTAACAAAACAGAGTGCCTAGAGAGCTTATTTCAAGTGTCCTGAAGAGGAAATTAGTTCTAAGCGGATACATAAAGATTATACAAGATAAGCATGATGGAGAACTGACTAGTGTAAGCAAAATTGGGGGAGAAACTGAGAAATTTCCGGTCACAATGGATCTGCATCAAGGATCAGCCCTCATCTTTGTGTTAGACTGTTAGTCATGGATGAGTTAACTGCATCTTTCCAGGATAGGATTCTATGGTGCATTCTTTTTGTAAATGGTAGTTAATACTTTCTTTTAGGAACTAGAATGGTGTAGTTCTTACTTGATGAGACTAAAATTGGGTAACATGCTGAGTTAGAAATGTGGAGGGAGCACTAAAATCAAAGTTCTAAGAACAACTAAAGCTGAGTATATAGAATTAATTTTTTGGGGAGGTGGAAGTATAGGTGGACCCAAGTTGAAAAGGTGCAGCATGATATGAGCATTTTCTAAATTTAAATGGCAATCTCATATATAGCATAAATATGAGGTGGGAAAATAGAGAGCTGGTCGGTAGTGTTGTATGATAGGCATATCCTAAAATAGACTTGAAGAAAATTCTATACGACAATATTGAGGTCTGCAATACTGTGTGGAGCATAGTGTTGGGTCCCAAGAAAAGACATGTACATAAAATGAAATGTGGTCCAAAAAGAGGATCTAGGTAGATGTGTAGGACAATTAGGAGAGACAGAATTAGCAATCAGGATATTCATGTGAACTTAGGAATAACATTGAGGGAGTAGAGGTTGTGTTGGCATGGTAAAGCATAAAGATAGCCAAGGGATGCCTAAGATGGAGGTTAGATGGGATACAAGTGGAAGAGGCCAGAAGAGGGGGGAGACCTAAGGGGACTTCCATGGAGTTAAGAGGGTAGAATTTGATTGCACTCTCACTTACAAAAGAGTTGGCATGAAATATGCTAGAGGGGAACTGCAAGATCCATGTCGCCGTCCTCAAAATGTTGGGAAAAGCACTTCTTGGATATTAGATGTCATCATTTGAATTTTTCATTTTATTTTCTTTGACCCTAGTCCTGCTGAAATGAGCTGGCATTTGATATCAATATCTCCATTAATCTCATGCTTTATGAAAGACATTACCTTTATAAGTGTACTGACTCATGGACCGTGACCCATTTATTCTGATAATCATTGGGAAATAGGGAGATGCCATTTGGATTGGGTTAGTCAGGTACTCCCACGTGACTTGGCCCTCCTGGTTACATGTAAAAGTGCTTCGAGTTACAGTCTACCCAATTCACCCCTCCCCAACTAGTTTACATTATCATTTTGAAGTTATCATGCTCAATATGTAAGTATGTCGGATTTGAGTGTGCGTGGGTGGGGGTGGGGTGGGGGTGTGTTGGTTTGGGTCTGAATCAGAATTGGAGTCTTCAAAAACCTATAACCAGGAGGCGGGATTTGTAACCTGATTCTGTGGCATTCCTATGGTTCACAATCTTCCGGTTGGCTGATATATTTTGCTGCTGCATCAGGAGTGTTTAATTCCAAGGACCAGAAAAAATATGGGGATGGCAGAAATATTTTACGAGTGCCACTATGGAATTCAATTTTGGGAGGTGACATATTCACCATTTGATGTGAGCATTAGCTTTTTTTGGCTTTTGGCATATTGCCCGCTCTTAGTAATATTTGCCAATGTCTGCTTCCTGACCACTAGCATCTTGTAGTGAGCTATAATGTAACTTCTTTGTCTCTCCAACGTTTACTTTGCACTGGTACTCTCTAGCAGGTAAAGGAGCCACTGTGAACTGATCAAAGAAGAACCGAACAATTTGTATTCTATTACTCCCCCCATCCAATGAAGCCTGTCTGCATTTGAAAAATGAGTCAAATTCATTGGACTCTAAGGCCCGTACAAAAAACAGAGTTTTCCTCTTCTTCCGTGTTGTTGGTCGTGAGGGAGCAAATTCAGCCATGTACTGATGGACCCATCTTTTTTCAAATGCAGACAGGCTTCATTGAACGGAGGGAGTAGTATAAATATTTTAATTTCAAATTGAATGGGTGATTGTATAACAAATCCTTGATGCAATATCATCATTATCATCTTTCACTTCTTATACACCTGCATTCATGAAATACCAATTAGAACTCTATTTGCTGAAAAAGTTTATTCATTAGTGATATTTATCTTTACTCAAGTATCAATCTATGACTTTTGCTCTGACTTTCCAGGAATTAGATCTTGTTAAGCCTGTAGTGATTTATGGAGTTCTACCCACTCATAAAGATGGCATGAATCTTCAAAAACAGAGTACGATTAAATGTTATATGAAGAGAAGGGCCTACTGCGAAGATGACTATAGTTTAAAAAAAGTGTCAACAAATTCCCTGAAAAAGTCAGCGGATGTAGCTGACTCATTTATGAATAAAGAAGATTACAAGGCAAATGAAATTCCACAAACACTTACCTCTCCACAAGAAAATCTTAGGCAAACTTTGAAAGAAATGTTGAGAAGGTGAGACAGCCCCGCCCTCATTTTTTTTTCAGATCTGAATTATGTTTGTTGTGATCACTGTCGCAAAATTCGCCAGTTGTTTGGTAATATTTATGAACTGAAGGTTCAAAGAATTATCCTCCGGTTATTCTGATAAGTCGTCAAGTTGCCTACTTTTCAGAAAATCGGCGATTTAGGCAGGTAATTTAGGGGTTCACGTCATTGTTTCTTCTATTCCCAAATGTCTGAAGCCTGAAAATCTGCTGATTTATCGGGTGTCAACCTGTCAGGCCACTTTTCCACATTTCATAGCATCCGTGTTTTGGCATTTCATATGTATACATATAATATATGCGATTAAAAAATTTAGTGGCATGCCTTGCCAAATGAAAAGTATGTCTGACCATACCTTTAATTATGAAAAGTCCTTTTTTAAAACAATATATATATATATATATATATGGAAAAAGTTTAAATAAGATCGCTCTCATTTGGCTTATATGAGGCCAATTCCATTCGTAGTCATTGGATCTTGATCTGATGGCTACAAACAACTACATGGAATTCACCTATTCTCTGATGTGATACACTCACCTACCCACTGATTTGATATCCACACTTGGATAGGAATCCAATGGCCCAAAAGATTGGCCTCATGCTCCTTATTATATGAGAGCGATCTCATGTAAACCGTCCTCTCTCTCTCTCTATATATATATATATATTATATATATGAATTCTTCTCTTTTACTATTACTTAAATAATGGTGCATTTTATCCATTTTTTTGGTACACACATTTTATCAAGTTGGTAGTATACATAGCACATCGATCACCAGTGCAATATGTTCTTTTATTCGGTATATCGTCACTCATATACGGAGGCAGCCATTTAAGTAAAAATAATGAATTTTGATCATTTATCAAAAGTAAAAACAATGAATTTTCATCATTTATCAAGAACTCTATCATTCTCTAGTCCGATTATTACCATTTATATCTGGTTGTGTACGATTTTTCCCTAACCAAACCAGATTGGCCCCTTGCTGAATTAACCCTACACCGCAACTTTGTGACAGTGGTTGTGATTGAAGTGAAACACACTATGCTAGTGCTTTTGCGCTGATAGTTTTCTAATGCTCAGAGTGCAAATAGAAATACATGATTGAATGATGTGCATTGGTAGTTTGGGTGTACAATGTGAAAGCATGCCTATTTAAGTTTTGTATGTTAGTTTTAAGTCTGTTTATAATATTGTTAGGATTTGATATATGTTTCCCCAGCATCTAACTAATTATTGTAGCCATTGCTTTGATTTCTTTTGCTTCTAAACTTTTCTTCAGCTACTTAACTAACAACAATTTTAATATATACTCCCTCTGTCCGGAATTATTATCGCCTTAAGGTTTTCCAAAATGAACTAGTTTTAGTTCATTCTGAAAATCCTTATGGTGATAATAATTCTGGACGGAGGGAGTATATCTTATACTTGGTGCAATATATCATCTTGTTGACATGATAAGGTCTCTTTATCTTTTTTCGTTAAGGATCTGTGAAAATTTTTTACATTGCATTGCCAATGGGCATTGATTAATAATTTTATTGAGAAACTCACATAATTTTTGCAGATACCCTATAGATGGATATCTTAATGAATCTGACAAGTCCATCATATTAAATGCCTTGCGCAACCATCCTCAAGGGGCTGAGAAGATCGGGGCTGGCCTGCAAGCTGTTAAGGTGATTTGAAATCCTGTTTTTTAATCAATAGTAGCAACTTTTGAAATTTTAGTAGATGTGGTTTCTATTCTTGTGGCTCAGTGGCTTGTTGTAATTTGTTGACAGGTGGCGTCTCATCCATCACACAAGTCCCGTTGTTTCATGGTCATAAGAAACGATGGAACAGTGGAAGATTTTTCATATCACAAATGCTTAAATGATGCACCCATGAAAAATTTTAGATGCAGTGGAGGTTTGACTGATCAAATCTTGGTCTCTTCTCAGTCACCCAAGGTGACAAGATCTGCGGCAAGCCGATCTCGGGGATATTAGTAATAAAGATGTTGGTGATCCGAAAAAAGGTTTTTAATGTGTCATTTGAGTAGAAAACATGGGGACTATTTTGAGGAGAATGAGTTTGCAAGTAATTTTCTCTATTAATCATGATTTTGCTCAAACATTCACTGTTCTCATGGATTCTATGTAGGACATTAGAGCCTGAGGCCCTGGTCCTTTTTTTTGTACATTTGTAACTACCAAGTAGCTAACGTATAGTTGATACTGAGGGGCCATTTGGGGCGTGATAAAAAGCAAAACATCCAGTGGATGTTTCATTTCACTATTTATTTCATGTTTTTTGCACTCTCAGCTGAACGACGTGTTTCAGCCTGAAAGTGAAAAAAAGTGAAAAAAACCTGAATGCTACAGTGGAAGTGAAATATCCACTGTGGATATTCCGGTTTTTGGCCCCTGAAGTTGAGAGGAAGGAGTTTCAGTTGTAGTGGGCACTTGTTTCTCGTGTAATTTAAGATGGAATTTAGACTTATTTCTGGTACTTGGGGATTTTTTCAACTTTTCACTTGAAGCAAAAGTTGGGGTAGGACAGTTTCTACTCCTAGAATGCTGACTTGAGGACTATTAAAATCTTTCCTTGGTCACCCTTCAGATGACAGAGAAGCCCTTCATAACCTAGCGGACATGTATCAGGCTTGTTTTTAACTATCATGGATGAACCTTATAATCAGAATTATGTCTTTTTAGTCCTTTAAGAACAAAAAAATCAGATCATGTGAAATAATGCGTGAACCTTCTACCCATGTTCAGATATTTTATGCGCACAATTCATGAGTTGCGCGCAGGGATAGAGGAGGGTTTTCTATGGCCTTGGCCGGCCACGGTAGGTCTCACTCAACATATGCGACAAGTCAATATGGAGGCTGTGGCATCCACTAGGACTGTCGCACAAAAGATGCAGCCAAATGTAAGAAATTTTTGCAATTACAGATGTGAGATTAATCTTTTTTTTTTCTTTTAGGGGAGACTATCCTTCCCATAACATGGAAAAAAACTACGAAAACGAATCAGTGTCAACTTGGAGGGGGGGATTTCAGAAAGGAAGAAAATTCACTGAGTCTCAATTTGATCACCAAGGGCATGGCAGTCCAAACAATGGGCTATACCGAAAACCTCTCTACAAATGTAGGAGAATGAGGCCAATTGCATCATCTTGTACGGGGTTTCCAGAAAATGAAGGAATTTCTCTGGTTTACATTCTCAATTTGATGACTAAGGCATGGCCGGCCAAACAATGGGCGATGCTGATGTTCTCCTTTCTACTTATGTAAGAGAATTAGGCCAATTGCATCATCTTGTACGGGGTTTCCAGAAAAGGAAGGAATTTCTCTTGTTTACATTCTCAATTTGACGACTAAGGCATGGCCGGCCAAACAATGGGCGATGCTGATGTTCTCCTTTATACTTATGTAGGAGAATTAGGCCAATTGCATCAGCTTGGAAGGGGGATTCCAGAAAGGAAGGAATTTCTTCTCTCTACATCCGGTGATTTGATCACCAAGGCATGGCTGGCCAAACAATGGGCCATGCCAATGTTCTCCTCTTTTCTGACGTAGGAGAACGAGGCCAATCGGAACTTATCAAGTTTATTGAAAGTGTCCACCAGAAGGCTAAATTTTGAAGCAATATGGACTCCCTATAAGTAGGGATGATACTGCACAAAACTACCCTTTAGAAAGTAAAATATGACCATTATAAAGCATAATCATAATCTTAATTAAGTAATGCCTTTTTTCAACAATTTAAGGTCTACGACATGGATCTTGTGCCTCCATTCTAATCTGTTTTATTGTTAACTCTTTGTAAGTGGTAGTAAAGTCATAACATTTTTTATTAAGTCCAAATTTTTTTAATTCTCCCTCTTTTTTAGCATCATTTACATGCATCCCCACTATTTTTTTATAGGAGCATCTATAGTCTTATAAAGCATTATAAACACAAAATACGATCATTATAAAGTGTGAAAAGACAAAATATCCCCATCATCCTCATCAGAGTTTTTTATATATTACCTGGCGCCAACTATGGTTTTCTCATATTACCTAGTTTTTCTCATGAAATCTCATATGATCTGGAATCGGCACCTAAAGTACCCGAAATGCCCTTCTTTTACGTTTTTTATGCCTTTTGTATCCAAAATGCTTCATTCTTCCCAAAATTAGCGATCTACGAGAGCATCAAGTTGGGGAAGAAGATATTCCAGCAAAGGTTCGTCCATCATCGCGGTTTAAACCATCGTCGCCACTGTCTAACCCGGAAAAAAAAATAAAATTTCATGCCGAAAAACTGTAAAAATAGTGGAAAAGACGAAAAAAATCTATGATGAAGGGATTTTGATGTAAGATCAGCGGGAAAGCCCTCCCAACTACTAAAATTAAAATTTACATGTAAAAAAATATATATAAAGGTTACCCATTAGTGCTCAACCGCTCATAGACATCAAAATAGGCAAAAACGTGAAATACTCGTTGGCGAGCAACAAGTTCAATTTATATATCTTTTTCTGATCCTAATGAGGTGGAAGATGAGGAAAAATACCCTTAGGTTTAGGTATAAGCACCCACACTCTACGTTTTTCTATATTACTCGGAATCTGAGGAGAAGAACACGCGTTCAGTCGGAGAAGAAGGCATTCCGTCCGGCATCTCCACCCATATCATCGCCAGCGCCGGCGCCAGCGCCGTCCAAATCGAGAAAGGCAATCATCGCGCCAAAAAGGGGGAAAACGAGCGGGATGAAGGGATTTTGATGTAATAATAGTGAGAAAGCTCGCCCAACTACAAAAATTAAGATCTACATGTAAAGAAACACATATAAATATCACCCATTGGTGCTCGATCGCTCATGGACATCAAATAAAGGGATAAAAATAAGCAAAAGCGTGAAATACTCGTCGGTGAGCGACAAGTTCAAATGATATATCTTTTTGTGATCCTAATGAGGTGGACGAGGAGGAAAAATAAGGAAGAACGAAAAAAATGGGCAAAAACGGATAAAAAATGAGCGAGTTATGACATTTTTAAGAATGCAGTAAAATCATGTTGCAGACAACACGACTATTTAAGTCAAGTCGTGTTGTCTGCAACACAATTTTATTGCATTCTTAAAAATGCCATAACTCGCTCATTTTTTATCTATTTTTGCCCATTTTTTTTCGTTCTTCCTTATTTTTCCTCCTCTTCCACCTCATTAGGATCACAGAAAGATATATCATTTGAACTTGTCGCTCACCGATGAGTATTTCACGCTTTTGCTTATTTTTATCCCTTTATTTGATGTCCATGATCGATCGAGCACCAATGGGTGACCTTTATATGTGTTTCTTTACATGTAGATCTTAATTTTTGTAGTTGGGCGAGCTTTCTCACTATTATTACATCAAAATCCCTTCATCCCGCTCGTTTTCCCCCTTTTTGGTGCGATGATTGCCTTTCCCGATTTGGATGGCGCCGGCGCTGGGCGGAGATGCCGGACGGAATGCTTCTTCTCCGACTGAACGCGTGTTCTTCTCCTCAGATTCCGGATAATACGGAAAAACGCAGAGTGTGGGTGCTTATACCTAAACCTAAGGGTATTTTGGATACTTTTCGGGTCATATGGAAGAAAGAAAGAGATTTCGGGTAATATGAGAAATCCAAAGTTGGTGCCAGGTTATATGTAAAAAGCTCTCCTCATCATCTATGCCTCATCCTATCTATATGGGGTTGGCAACTGTTAGGGATATTTTGTCTATGCCATGACTCACTTTTTAATATGGAGTCATAATCCCTCATAACCATTCAGCTCCTGTTAAAAAGCGAGTCATGGCACCGTGATTATGAGCTCTGGGTCCTGCCAAGGAGCATTGATAAATCCCTGTGACGTCAGTTAATTCTTAGGGAATTTACCATATAATAATTAAAGAAAAAAATTACCGACCAGGAAAAGTTCAGAAATAATTTCCAATCCAATTATATAACAGCCATGCACACAGGCGCTAGTGCTGGCCATGCACAAGTTTTTTTACCCTAATTTTGGTTGAATTAAGTGTGCCTTAGTTTTAGTTTTAAGTGGGACAAACTTCAACGATACATATCTTTATCATTTTCTATCTATTCTCGCCCATTTTTTTTCATTCTTCCTTATTTTTAATGTTCTTTCTTATAATGATGATATCACAAATATGTTGAGCTACGCATATTATTTATCGTGGATTTTTTGGTATTTTTTCGATAAGATATCAATATTATTAGGATATCATGATGATTAAAAGAGCATTAAAAATAAAGAAGAACAAAAAATGGACTAGAAATAAAAGAGATTTTATTCGTTAAAGTTTGTCCTATTTTAACTAGCTATTATATCATGAATAGTATTTACACTCCACTGAATCATATCTCCTTCATTTCTAATCCATTTTTGCCCTTTTTTCTTCCTTATTTTTAATGTTCTTTCTAATAATCATAATCTTGATATCTCATCAAAAAAATATCATAAAATCTACGATAAATAGCATGCAGTGGCTCAATATCTTTGTTATATCATTATTATAAGAAAGATTATTAAAAATAAAAAATAGGCAAAAATAGAGTCCGAAAGGTATCCGTTGATCATAAATGAAAGAGATATGCATAATTAAAGTTTGTTCCACTAAAATAACTAAGGCACTCAAAGGCGTCCATTCAATCGATACTTCTCACTTTAGATGGAAGGCGTCGGCCTACACCTTTCGGGTAAGGGTAAAAAAAACCCGTGCAGTGTCAGTGCCACATTGGTGCCTGCGTGGCTGTCAGATAAAAGAATCGGAAATTTTTATCGGTAATTTTTTTAATTATTATTTAGTAAATTCCCCTTCCTTATATTCAATTATCTTGCCATATCCATGTACGGTTTTTTACTCTTATTTCTATTTGGCACTTGCAAAATCTTTGTTTGAGTCTACTTCCTTATGCTAACATGGCTTGTTTTCACTTAGCTACGGTCCTATATATGGAAAAAGAAAGCACTATATTTCTTTAATTATTGGTTGTTGGTCGGAAGGATTGTCCTACATGGGCAGCTCTTTTCTGTTTTGCTATGAATTTACCAAAGACATTTTTTTCCCTAACTTACATAGACAGCTTTTTTTGGGTACTAATACATGCCAATTTCTGTTTCACACGCAGGATGTTTTACCTTCTCTTCTCTGTGTAAAAAGCTTACACGAGACAATGTACAAATGCAAAGCTTAAGAATACAGGGGTACAAATAAAATCCTTACCCATTTCTGTTTTTAGAGATTGAACATCACCTTAATTGCATTGCCTCCGCGAGCACTTGTATCAAATGCATGTTCAACTTCTATTTGTGAAAATTCATACCTGTGAGTTATAAGAGGCTTGACATCAATCTTTCTGGTCCTCATTAATTCAAGGCAAAGTGGCCATGTGTTCTTGTAGCGGAAGATACTTAGTACATCGACCTCTCTGAAGTTCAGCAAAGACAAGAAATACAAGTCAGGGTCAGAAGAATTATTTGTTCAATTTTGGAAAATAATAGGCAAAATGTGCTTCTCAATTGCGTAATATGAAAAGCACAAAGCGCCATAATCAGATAGCAAGGAAAAAAATTTGTACTTAAGTATATAGATTCTATTCTCAACTTTTTTTCTGTTGGCAACAATCATGAACTTCAAATACACTTGACTCTTATTTTCACAAATGAGAGTTAAGAATTGGGTTTTTAGTACAGGAACTCAATCTACTGTGAAACAAACATGGAGGACATGCAAGGAGCAATCAGCAGGTTACTTTTGAGCAGCAGAAGTGAGTGGAATTGTTAGCTCTGGATGGCCTCTACCAACAAGGCAAACTTTGCCACCTGGGCTAGTTGCATTGATAGCTGTTGTCATGGTTTCACTAAAACCGGCACAATCAAAGGCTACATCCACTCGACCTCCCATGGCTTTCTGGATTTCAGTCACGTCATCTGCATCCTGAAGATACTCAGAGATTCAGCATTTAAAATTTTTGAAAGAAATCTAACATGATTATATGATTCTCATAATGACTCAAGTAATTCCAAAAAATCATCAAACTCAATTAGCTAATATGATTATTGACTACACTCTTAATGTTCTTTCTTTAAGAAAACTTTGTTTTAAGTCCAATTTTGAACAACTCCTTTAGCTAATATTGTCTAACGACCTTATTGGTTTTCTTTAAGAAAACTTTGTTTTAAGTCCAATTTAAACATATGAAATTCTTAGTGGCAGAGAAGCAACAACAATTGTATGAGAAGACTAGTACATCGAACAAACTGAAGGAGAAAAGAAGACCTGAGAAGTTGAAGCAACTCTAATGACATGGTCAGCACCAAGGTGTTTTGCAGCAGAGAGACGGCCAGCATCCACATCTGTAACAACAATTCTAGATGCTCCAAATGCTCGAGCAGCCATCATAGTGACAAGGCCGATGGGGCCTGCTCCAGTGATTAGCACATTCATTTCCGGTCCAACGGCTGCACGGCGGCAAGCGTGGACGCCCACGCTGAGGGGTTCACACATTGCCCCTTCCTCCAAGCTCACGTTGTCAGGCAGCTTGAAACACAAGTCGGCCGGATGCACCACCTATCTCAATGCCTAACTGAGAATCAGCTATGTACTTCAGAAATAAGCCTACGTTGATCTGTAGTCTACTCTTAAGGCATGTCTTTATGTTAACAAACTGGTTTCGCATAATAAATGAATATATATATATATATATATATATATATATACTATATATATATAAAGTTTTTTAATTTATGATTCAATTTGAGTCTTGAGACTTTAGTCGACTTAACTCTACTAGTTTTGAGCCAAGTCTAATTCTCAAATTTTAAATCATTGTTAAAACCAATTTCTAGCAATGCTAGACCCTAAATTCAGCTTGATAAGTTTCAGATTGAGGTTTGAGTTGCTTGTTTCTCTGAGCCACTTACTTATAATGCCCCAAAGCTCACCTCAGTATTGTCTAGAAAAGGATTATTTAAATTTTCATCTTACTAGAAGGATTTTGTAACTAGTTTTGCGGCAATTACATAGTGTTTAATGGAATTGTGGCCAGTACATGTAAATAAGAAACCTCAATAACAAATAAGTCACTCCTCCGTCCTTTCTATATTAGTTTTAAACAGCCATGGGAGGATTTCCTTCTCTTTAGTGAAGTTCCCTTCACAATAATATGACTTTAACTTTCTTAACCTAAGTTCGGCGTGTAAATGGATAATTATGGAAGTAAAATTCAATGCCTGAAAAATTGTGGAAGCAATTATAACCTGGTTCGCAAGAGAGCCATGAACTGGTGGAGTAGCAAAGAATTTCATGTCAGGGCACACATTGTACCGGCCATTCCGGCAGAGGTTGCAGCGCCTGCAGCCAATACCAGGCTCTAAAGCAACCCTGTCACCTACAGCCACATTCATAACCTCACTCCCCACTTGTTCAATGATCCCAGCACATTCATGGCCGATCACCATAGGTTCTCTCACCACGAAGCAGGAAGATCTCATGTTCTACATAAACAACAGAAAAGTTGTAGATAAGATCACATGGTTAAATAATGGAGAGAAAGAACTGAGCTAGGAGAGGTGAAAGTGAAACTACTTTGAGGTACTTGACATCACTTCCACATATGCCCACAGCCTTGATCCGGACCTTGACATCATATGGGCCTAGAAGATGAGGAAACAAGGAAAAGAAGGATCATAATCATAATCAAGAAGCAATTTTTCATTTTCAACAATATAATGTCAGGCTGTCCGCGACATGGATCTTATGCCTCCACTTTAGCCGCTTCATGGTAACTATTTGGTAAGAGATAGCATAGTCATTCTTCTTTGTTAATTCCATCTATGATCTCTTAACTATGGAGGCAAAGAAATAGGAAACAAGTATAAAAGATGAAGAGAACTTTGTAGCATATGTTATCAGTGAATTGAAGAAAGTCATTGTGAGAAGTTGAGAGAAAAGAGTCATCACCTAATGGAGGGAGCTTGTATGGTTGGATTTTAAGAGTATTCACTCCAACAAGCCATGCCGCCATGTTCTCCACATCATCACCTTGTCCACCTTCTCCCATTTACCTTCTTCTGGGACTAGTGAGGAAGAACAGAAGAAATGGAGTGAAATGGTCGAAATAAAGCTTGTTTGGTAGTCTATTTTAAGGTGGAGATAATTTTGCTTTGGCTGTTGTCAAATTCCATCTGTTTGGCAGATACAAACTGTCTTCTAGCAATTATTGAACCGACAGAACAACATATGGTACATGAAATTTTTGTCTTCTTGGTATTACATCTTATCGTCATCTTCAGCCTCACTTGATTTGTATTCATGTCTAGTAACAACGCGATATGTATTCATGTCACATCAACATACTAGAATACCTATGATATACTCCCTCCATCCAAAAAAACCTGGCTGTATTAGAAAAATTGTGGGTTTAGGTGGCTGAATTTGCTCTCAGAAGGCTGCTGTGGGCCCTAGGCCAACAAAGTTAACTCCTTTTCAAATGCAGCCAGGATTTTTGAACAGAGGGAGTAGTATTAATAGATCTCTTTGGAAAAAGCTGTCCCATATTTAACAGCATCACTTGGCTCAATTGGAGTGGCTGAATGCTTAAAACGTACTACTAACAATGCTATAAATTATTCTACCCATTTAAAAAATACTGTCTGCATTTGAAAATGAGCTAAATTTATTGGACTCCAAGGCTCGTAGAAAAAAAGAAGAAGATTCCCACCCTTTCCCTTGTTTTTGGTCCTGAAGGAGCAAAGTCAGCCAGGTATTTGTGGAACAGAGTTTAATTCAAATCCAGACAGTCTTGGTTGGATGGAGTCTTATAACCTGCGAAAAAGCCGCTACCATTAGCATCGGAAGTCATTCATCTCCTTATTTTTTCACTTCGTTTTTTGACAGAATCTGCTTTAATCTGACACTTCACTGTCAACACCGGTGTATAATCTGCTTAAGATAAAATTTCATCACCTAGTCTTATCAGCCGTTAATTCCATCTTTTTAATGTGAGAACAAAATTCGATACATCCAAATTCTGAAGAAACCATCCATCTAAACCAAGACTGATAAAAAAACATTGATAAAAAAATTGATATACTCATATATCTTCTATTTGTGTACAAATGGTGTGTTCATATGAAAAAAATGGAACCAATAACATCCTTTCCCTAACTCTTCCTCTTTGTGCCCACCCAAACTTTGCTTTAATTTACAAATAATAAGTGTGTAAGAAAACAAGGCTGCTTTTGGACTTCATGTTTCATGGTAAAGCTGAGGCAGGCCTGTCGCCTCGTTATGAAGACCAGCGCCACACTTTAATCTGTCCAGTACCATCCCCAGTGAAGAATAATCCATGAGGCCCTGCTTGCATAGACTGTACTTCTCTTTTCGCAAATATCCTTCCTCTTTCAGAAAATCTAAACACAAAACCAGATAATTAATCAGAATTTGTGTTGCATACCAAAACAAAGCAAACACAATCTTCCCATTTATTACCCCCTAAAAAAATCTAAAATCAAATGTATACTTACGAAGGCAACTCATATAAGTGGACTGCGTTACCACTGCAGGAACACATTAAAACTGGTTTCTCTTTCGAGTCGTACACGCCGTTTAAGCTAAGTACACCCTGTCAGAAATCAACCATCATAAGTTTTATTCCCCATCCATACCACGACATTTGTTTCTTTATCTAACTATACAATGACAGTCAAGACATCTGTCTTGTTGTAGATAGCTTAATATAGTTTGTGTACCCACTCTCAAGTACATTTAAGAGAAATTAGTTTTATTTTCTTCCTCACTCCCACTTTGCAAGCTGCTGAAGGTCAATATGCATGCAGGTATCTCATCAATAACATTTCCAATTAGTTAATGAATATCGTCTCTTTTAAAATTAGCCACCCTCTCTAGGTGACAAAATAGTTACATAAATACAGGAAGAAGTAACATACATGTTCTTCATTGTGAGTGTAAATCACTTCGAAAGTTTCTTGCTCGCTCAAAGCCCAGACCTTCATGCACAAATAAAAATTAATTGATCATTTAGCAACATGATCTTCTTATGGAAAGAAAAACCCAAAAAAAAAAGGCGGCATGCAACAGAAACATTCTACAGACAGGACTGACCTTGATAGTATTATCCAATGAGGAGGATAACAAGTATTCGTCCCAGCAAAGAACAGACATCACAGCTGATGTGTGATCTATCAGTGTATACAGGCATTGCAAACTTTCAATGTCCCACACCTGAAATGGTTATACCCACATATTATTAGGCGATAGCATATGCTGATAGAAATCATCATTTCACATAGAAAACAATGTGCCCAACTCAGAAAGACGATGTTCATGCTTATTTCACAAGAATTACACAAGAAGTGAAGTAGTAAATAAACATTATGCTCAATCTTAAGGGCAACACAAATGCTTAAATTCAAAGAAGTAATAGTGGAGAGACTGCAACAACAACACAAATGTAGCTGTCTTTTAATACAGAGAAAGAAATTTAAGCAATTGCAGAAATACAAACTTACTTTTATCCGATGGTCCATAGACCCAGAGAACAGCCAGTTAGCACCCACAACTAATGATACAACTGCAAGGTCATGGCCAGTCAGAGAAGTAAGTTCTTCAAAACAACTTCCCGCAACATTATATCTCCAGGCCAGTATCCTTCCATCCTGTAGTGATAGCCATTCATTAAAATAGTCAAATCTCAAAAGACCTACTATCTAATCAGAATAGGTTTAAGAAACCTAACATGTAACTATACAAATCAGGGCACAAAAATTGTAGTCGAGCAAAGAAGCTACCTGAGTTCCAGCGAAAAGGATATCATCTTTAAAACTTAGAGCATATACTTGTCCAACCGGGCCAGAAAGGCTTAGATCAGTACTTGTTTTAATGTTCCATGCCTGGTAAACCACAAATGTGACAAACAATTAAAATAATGAATCCCCACCTGTCATGATATAATGTGTAATATGAATTGCCCTGAACACTACATTTTCTGACTATTATCATTAAAAACTCGAGCTCACCTTGACCATATTTGGAATCCCAACAAATATCCATGGCCCATTGCTGATCAGACAACCAACTTCACCTCCCAGATTAATCACCCCGGCACACTAACAAATGCATAGATGCACCAAATCATTAATTTAACGTTGGAACCAAACCCCACTGAACCAAACTTAATTGTAATATACAAGACTGAAATGCAGAAAATAGACTTACATTGCCAGTATGACAGTCCCAAATACGTACAGATTCATCCTTGCTCCCCGTATAAAGTTTATCAGACCCGTCGGGAAGTGCAATTCCACTAACAGACTGCAACAAACAAAAGTCTTTTGATAAGAGCCAAAATTTGAAAGAAACTACTTGGAAGAAATTAACTAATTCAATAACTACAGTAGAAACCTTCTGGTGTCCTTCGAGTGATGCCAGGCAGGTGTAATCCTCTCCCACTGACCAAGAATGCAAATATTGGCATCTCTCTCCATTAGAGCAATTCTCTTCCATCCACTGAGTACAAGCCATGTTGAAATTCTTAGAAGCAGGAGCCTCAGGTGTCTCTACAGCACAAGTATGAGCCACAGAAGACTTGGTAACACCAGCATGGGCCATGGGAGTCTTGGAACCAATAGCAGGAGCGGGTGAAGTCTCCAAAGTACCAGAAGAAGTTGTCGGAATCTTTGCAGCACTGATAGGAGCAGTAGGAGTCTTTGAAGCAGTAGCAGGAGCCACAGGATTCTTCATAGCAATAGCAGGGGCTGGGGAAGTCTCTGAAGCACCAGAAAGGGCCCTGGGAATCTTTGAAGAAACAATAGAAGCTGCAGGAGCCTTTAAAGTTCTAATAGGAGCCACGAGGGCCTTTGTCGCAGGAGCCTTGAATGTCCGCGATGCAGGAGATTGAGCCACATTTTCATCCATGGTTTTACAATCTCGGACCCACTTCAAAGCAGCTTGGCAAACCGGCTTCTTACGAGCTGGGAATGGACCTTGCTGCAGCCCACGCCTCGTCACAGATCCATTGCTAATCTCTTCTGGTGATTTAATGTGTAGGAATTGGCAGTCATATCGGTTACAGTTGCCATTAAGGTAGTACCTGCACACCCTAATCTGTTTACAGCCTGCTGCTGCCGGCTTAATTGGACCAAGCCGATCGTGGATGCTCTTAGTTCTGCTTCTTTCACCAGCAACTTCCATGGCTAGATAACACGAAGAAATAAAGAACAAACATCTTAAACCAACATTCGAAGCAGATAACACGTAAAGTTCCTCCTTTTTTCTCCATAGGCTTTAAGAAACCCTTCAAAATTGCTACTTCAGCATGCTACCTCATTCTCTGTTGCCGACATGAAAAAGCCATATATAGCAGAAAAACTAGAAAGGAAGGAGCTTCGAGTCCAGATTAAAACAAATAATGACAAAAAGACCATCCTTTTCTCCACCTTTCATAGGAAGCAACAGAAATATTCATAGCTAAGCCCTAAACCAAAAGACCAAAATTGCAAATTAACTGTACCTCATATACCAACCAATAAACAACCCAATGTCCGCAGTGTTACCTTCATCTTTCCGGAAAAAAAACCCTAATTTCCTAAACCCTAAACATAAACTCTTCATGTTTCCCGCAAATTAAAAAAAATTTAATTTCTTACAATCCACCAAACCCTCAATATCCAATCCGGCCTAAACCAACCACCATCGAACTTGCTCTCTACAAGAAACCCCACCAGTCATTCTGGGACGGCACAGAATCATCTGAACTGGACGGCAAGCCGAACCAGCAAGCAATCCGCCAAACGCCGAGCCCGACAACAACGATAAAAGACCATCCTTTCCTCCATTCCTCACAAGCAACAGCAAAAAAATATTCGTATCTAAGCCCTAAATCTTCAGATCAAAATCGCAAATACCAACAAATCTGAGAACAATTCAAGAATCAAAGCCATATATCCTCATCTTTCCGAACAAAAAAAAAAACCTAATTTCCAAACAAGCTCCAACAAAATCCTAATCATACAATCCATAATACTGTAATCCACAGTATTGCCTTCATCCTCCACAAGGAAGACCAAGAACCCAACAAAACCCTAATATCCAATCCAGACTAAATCAGCCACAAAACCCTAACCCCCCCAGCATCCGGGAGGGCAGGACGCAGACGCAGCCAAGGAGAAGAAGAAGCATCTGACATCGATGGCAAGCCACATTGGCAACGGCATCCTTCCGCTGATTAAAACGCCCAAGAAAACCGGAGACAAAAGGAGAAATCTTGATACGACTAACAGCAGCAGTAGAAGGGGGAGAGCAGAGGCGACGCAGACCTTGATCGGAGACGCGCGACTGGAGCTTGCTTCTCTGTACTGATGGCATCGGCATCGGTATCGGTCAATCCAAAGGAAACAGAGATCGAACGAAATCAAAGCCAAATTTGGACGAGAAGAATCCAAGGAGAAGGGGGAAAGGCTCTGGATCAGAGCCAACTTGGCTTGAACTAAGGGGCCGTTTGGGGCGTGATTAAAAGCAAAACATCGAGATGGATGTTTTGCTACACTGTAGCATCTGGATATTTTATATATCCAGCTGAAACACCTCAGGACGTGTTTCAGCTGGATATAAAAATCCACATGGATGCTACAGTAGATATCCAGAATTCAGTCTGGATGTTTTGCAATAATCACGCCCCAAACGGCCCCTAAACCGGAGCTCAGAGAGTCAAAGTTGCTCTATACATGCTCGAGCACATGTCTTGTGTGTCGGCTTGGCTCGAATAGTACGCGAAGTTCGTTTGAGATTAAGCTCAAATGCATTTATGCATTTTAATGATGCAAACTTATATACTTCTTCCGTTCTAAAATACTACTCCTTCCGTTCCAAAATATTGTGTACATTTGAGAAAATTCTCATTTTTATTGGACCATGAAGCCTACAAGAAAATCACATAACTTCTTCTCTCTGATATCCCGTCCAACTTGTATGCTCACGAATAAGTTTAAGTCAATCCTTTCAAGTCTTTAATTTTGAAAGAAAAAGTCAAGTGATTTAGCAAAATATACATAATATTTTAAAACAGTGAATATGTCCACATGTATATAGTATTTTAGAACAGAGAGAATATATATATTTAAAAATATTTACTATTCTAAAATATTATATACATTTTATCAAATTATGTGACTTCTTCTTTCCAAAATTGGAAGAGACTGAGATAGATTGACTTGAACGTGAATGAGTGTATAAGTTGGACAGAATATCAAGGTGAACGAGTCATGTGAATTCTTTGTTGTTTTCATAGTTCAATAAAAATGAGGATTTTCTTAAATGAGAGGGGTTTAAATGAGATCGTTCTCATATAAGGAGCATGAGGCCAATTCTTATAGCCATTGGATTCCGATCGGATGATGGATATTAAATCAGTGGGTAGGTGAGTGTGTCACATCAAGGAGTGGGTGAGATCATGATGGCTATATGTAGCCGTTAGATCAAGATCAAAGGGCTACGATTTAAAGTGGCCTCATATAAGCTATATGAGAGCGATCTCATTTAAACTTTTCCCTTTCTTAAATGTATATAATATTTTAGAACAAAAAAAATATTAAGTAAGTAAGATTACCATAAAAAAGTTCTAAAAATATGAGTTGGATTCATGTCGGTGTCGAGCCACTCTAGCTTATGTGTGTCGGCTTGGCTCGAATACTAAGCGACTGTAGCTTATCTAGTGAATAGAAAAGACCTATGAAACTTGTTCATATGCGCTAACTGCATGTCCATGCTCATGCGCCATGGGACCGCCCAATTTCAATGATGGACATTGGTGGATATCAAAATGTGCATAATAACTTCCTCCAAAACCTATTGTCAAAAGTTTTTTCAAGATGATTTATTGTCAATTATTCCCTCTTATCTTTTTAATAGATGTAATTGATTTTCAAACTATGACTAAAATTAATTTATTTTGAAAATCAACTGCCTCTATTAAAAAAAGTCTGGAAGGAGTATGAAGATTGGCTAATGTTGATGTACCAACATACTGATTTTCAAAATATGACTAAAATTAGCTCATTTTTAAAATCATCTGCATCTATTAAAAAAGACGGAAGGGAGTATGAAGATTGGCTAATGTTGATGTACTAACATACTTATCTCCAAAGTATTATGCCCCACGTGAATGCTACATCTTAATCGGCGGCGGCCCAGCTATGCTTGAAGGTGGTACATGAAACAAATTGGAAAAATATAATTATAGAACAAATTGTCCAAAAACCTTCCAATGTTCATCCTCAAGTATTAATGTGTCAGACTCTCGGGGATTAGTTGGATAGAGAGACCCATTGGAGGGTTTTATTGAATGGATTCGTTGAACTCGCACCATCATCCAACAAACTTGATGAGTACATTTTTATGTTTTGGCAATGAAACTTGATGCATATTTAAGTGGAGCCCAGCTCACACTCGTTGGCATGAGCTGAGATGATCTGAGCAGTAAGAATGAGACCTATAAGACACTCATTGGAACTTGCCTACCCATTGTATTAGCGCCTACTACCGAATCAAAGTCCCGTGGCCCAGATTGTCTTGGCTCACACATATACGCATGAGCTCATGATCATATAAATGGAATTCTACATAACTACAACGTTGACTCTATGGCAAAAAGAAAGTCTCAACATGGAATCATCTCTAGCACGCGACTAAAAGTGGGCCCAAGGATATCCGCTTGTTGCATTTGATTGGAGGGGCACAATGCATACATGGCATGCCCGATGCACTCAATAATTTCTACGCTACGCGCTAATCTTGTTTCCCTGTGGAGGCCGGAAGGTTGTGCGGTTGAGCGTGGTCCATCGATCTTGGTCCCACACAGAAATCGCACCCGGGCCCACACTTGATGTTCTAGGGCAGTTGACATTCCAATTTCCCTCACACCAAGCCCACTAATTAGGGACCACGAAGCTTCCATGGTCACACGAAAGAGATTGCCTTGTGGGCCCGCAACCAGGCCCACGCAAAGCCCGTGGCGGCCCAAGAAATAACCCCCCACTCACACGTCACCCATTCCATAAAATGACCAAAATACCCCTCCATTCCACTCGGTCAAAACTTTCTCGATAGTCTTTGCGGAGCCCACAATGAAAGTCAAATTGGCCGCCACACAGGCCCAATATGGTAGTTTCGGCCCACAACCAAAGAAATGGTCGTTCACGTAACCCCAACGCCAGATGCCCACACCCCACGTCCCATGAACCACGTCCCCACCACGTCCCCCCTCTATATAAGACCAGCCACCTTCTCACTACAAAAACTCAACATAGACCATTTCATGGCTCAAGCTTTAACTCCGAGGAGGTCATCGCCGTCGACGGGGAAGGTGGTGGCGGATGCGGCTTCATGGTACTGTGCCTTTGTGCTTGTCGCGCTGATTCTAGTCGCGTCGGCTAGGGAGATACGCATGGTGGAGGCGGAGCTGCCGGCGAGGAGGATGGTGGAGCTGCACCGGAGACCGTGCGACGAGATTTACGTGGTGAGCGAGGGGGAGACGCTTCATACAATAAGTGATAAGTGCGATGACCCGTTCATAGTTGAGCAGAATCCTCATATACAGGACCCGGATGATGTGTTCCCTGGTATGGTCATTAAGATCACCACCATGAGGCCTAGAGCCTTATGATGTTGTTAGCTGGTTAGGCTTGAGCTTTTGTTTACTTTATACATGTTTACAGTGATACAATCAGAGATGAACCCTTTCTGTACATATTTGAATGAATACAAAGGCAAGAATACGTGTATCTTATTGATTTTTTTGTTAAGGGTGTCCTAATGTTTCTTACTAGAAGGCGCAAGGCAACTGGCCTCTTGAAGCATTATATCCCACAGCCAATCCATTCAGGCACGTATAGCTAGTTATTCTGCCATTAATCCACCGGGCATGTATAATACCCCTTACGCGTGGATGGCTAATGGAGTGAGGGTTCAAACTCAGGACCTGAGGCGTGGAATTGAATCTTATTTTACTTAGTTTCCTGTTCAATATATCTTTATTTTATCTAAGAGAGCAATATGATTCTTAGGTATATAGCTAGATACAATTGTGTGTTCTTCATATGTAATTAGAAAATTGTAGCTACCTACCAGTTTCAGAGAAGAGGTATGTCATGGCAAAAAGCAAGCTCCTGGAAGAAAGCAGTTGTTGACTTGCTGTTTTCTATATTCATAGAAGGAAGAGGCAGTTGCCGTGCATCTTTGAATGGGTATTTTATTATCTAATAATAATTTGATTAATGCTAAAGTGGGTGTTTGGTGGAAAATATATTGTTAGCTTTAAGGTTGGACTTGTGGGTTACTTGTGCACCAGCCATCACAGAAAGATGATGGGACATGTGTGCATTGTAAATGGAAAGTCATGAATTGTTCTTTGCTCTTTGTTCTTTGCCTTTATTATTGCCAGTCACTAGCATCACAAATTTGTTTTGTAGCATCACAAATTTGTTGAGGTCACAGGCCTTCAATACGTATCTAGTGGGTGAAATTGAGCCAAATTTGTTTGATCAGCATGACCTAACAATATAGGGACCCACTTGTTTTGCAATTTTCCTTGGTTACAAATGAGAAAGGATCGACATCATACACTCACGGGACTCTTTCAATTGAACCCAACTTGCAACTAATACTACTGTTAAGTGGAAGGGCTGAAATTTAATTTGATAACATCTTTTTTAAAAAGCAAATGTTACTTATCTACCACCATTATGTATGTCATGAATGTATAGTTATAACTAATTGTTGCATAGTTAATTAGTAACCTAATTTAGTGATGGGCTAAACTTTGATTTACTACCATCTTAATTTTTTATATTGCCAGTCACTTGCAACATAAATTTTTAAGGTCCCAGACCTCCACCAACACATAGCAAGTGGACACAGTTGGCCAAATAAATCCTTTTGATCAATAAATTCTTTTCAACTTCTTTTTTTAACTTGGGCACACTAGGCCTCAGCATAAATATTGCCTTGTAATTCATTCTTGTATATAAATGACTCTTAAGTTGCAATTAGTATCAGAGTTATAGGAGGGGCTAAAATCAAATCTATTATTAACATTAAAAAAAAGTCAAATCTTGTTCATGATCTACCACCAGTATTTGTATTACAATTTTTTTTATATATATTAGGTACTATAGATGAAAAATTATAACTATTTGTGGGTAGTTAATTACCTAATTTATGTTTCTAAAATAACCCTAGTTTAGTGTATTTGACATGTAATGCTCTTAACCACCAAATTTGATTGAATGAACCAGTGAGCTTGGATAATGTGGATGAGTGCCATGTGTAGTCACCCATTGACAATTGACATGGATGGAGATGGAGAGCTGTTTGGTTGTCGTTATCACTCAATCGTCATTCCCCCACGCCTTAGCAATGCAAATCCATGCCTTCCATTGTTTTGTTTGGTTATCTGAATCCACTATCCGACAGGAAGCACCGTCCATTTCATGCATGGTTGCGGGTTGTTCAACTCTACTTTGTATATTATCTTAAAAACAAACCACTTTGTATAATACTATACAAGTAAGCTTATCCAAGATAGAACTTCAGTTTAAAGCAGTTGGGACTGAGAACCACAAAAAAAAAACAGGAAGTTGGGTATACTCCGTATTTGTTTTGGAGCTAATGAAAAAGGCATTTTAACGAATAACTACAACAAAGTATATGACTTTTGTTTTGAAAGCTTTTTAAGATGGAGTAGATAGGTGGAACAATATTTTTTTATGTTGCTATAAACTGGCGTGGAAGTTGGAAACTTGAAGCAGAAATGGAAGGAGAAAACATATTGTATAGTTCCCATCTCAAGGATACAACAATAGGAGGTGAGATGCTAACTTGTGTTCGGCCCGAAACAAATCTATGTAGTATAATGAAGGACCGTTAGATATGTATCCCGTTTATAAGAACCCTTGCTCACACAAGTGAGCGTGAAGCAATACTATCTGAACCGTTGGATTTCTATCCGGTGGGCGTCAATACACGGGGGAGGCGGGTTTGGAGCACCGGACAACCTGTCTAGACTCACGAGCCACGGCGACGTGTGTGAGCGCCGCCTCATATTAACTGTTTTTCATGATATATATCAACATGTATTCGTCGAAATTCTGCTCCATTGCACTCGACCACCGTGGCACATCCAACCTTTTATTATTGAAATCCGGCAGCTCAGTCACATTTACATATCATGCGGTTGATGCCTTACCAAATGATGCGCTGTATAAGTTTTGTTGTTGGTTACACAGATATCCGCAGTGCATACTTGTTTTTCCTTGAATGAAGACTATCTTGCACTTACCCATCAGACTTATAAAATATAGTGCCTGATCTAATATTCTTGTGCCAAAATGAAAAAAAAGTGGTAGATGACTAGTGGGGTAGAACTTGAATCTGCTGGTGAAGTTTCATGATCGGCAGCTTTACCAGCCATGGATGTGGGGAAATCAATAGCACTGACTGCATCTAGTTACCCTATGCTCTGTCGATGGCAATCAAGGGTTGGTAAAGCTTTACCAGTAAGAAGCTTCACTAACGGATTCGAACTCAGTGTACAGTCCACACCAAAATCACTGAACATCCGAAGGGAGTAAGCAACCTTTAGGACACTAGTAATTTTGTCTCCGTGTCCCAATGACAATCATACTAACTCAGTTTATCTTACAACTGTCTGTTATCTTACAACTGTCTGTTTACTTTGGTTTGCACTGCTTATTGCACCAGAGTAATGCTATAAGACACTTGTATTGGTGTTTCTCATTTTTCATTTCACAAACATGAATGATATCCTGAGATCGATAATAAAACTACAATAGAAAGGATTTGATGATAAATGATCAAAACTTGCCAAAATATCCTACTCCCTTTGATGTATCTCGTCACTATAGGAGGGTGAAGATCAAGAGAAAGAGGGAGAGAGACGTAATGCTAGAGGAGACCTCTCTGCAAGCCTGGCAACGGCTCACCCAGAGAGGGGACTAGGGGGGTGAAGCAAGAGGGCAGAAGAGAGATTATGGTAAGCTTATTCCATAATCACCCAAAGAGGGAATGAACCCTTTACAAAGTCTCCCATGGTGTGGACTTGAGCTACTCCCCTAGACTGGGCCTTCACGGCCAGTAAGATAAATAACCAAAATAGGATAATAGAATGGACTAATACTAAGAAACATATCATTCCATCGCGCTCTGCTACTAGCCTTGTCCTCAAGGTGACCATCCAGGATATTGGGCCAAAAACTCCTCGTCACGGACCCAAGAAGCATCCTCCAAAGGACGACTTTGCCAAGCAACCAGAACCTCAGTGACAATGCAGCCAGAGCGACCTACACGGTGAGAATCCACGATAGAAGCTGGCACCAAAGGAAGATCTAGTGAAATAGTAGGTGGGGGCGGAGTAGCAACAATACGCAAAGGATCACCAACAACCCGACGGAGACGGGATGCATGAAAAATGGGGTGGACATGAGATTCAGACGGAAGTTGCAGGCGGTAGGCGATGGGTCCAATGCAAGAAGTGCCCTGATAGGGTCCATAAAAGCAATGGGCCAGTTTGACGCTGGCCGGTTGGTATAGTGAAGACCATCGGGTAGGAACAAAATTTACATACACCCAATCACTCACTTGGAAGGTCAGTTTGGTCGTTCGTTTGCAGGTGATAAGCTGAGCTCATGAGAAGGTGAGAACCCTGTAAGGTAAAGAACTCATGTCAGAACTGAGAGATGAACACTCGATCGAGGTCGGAAATAATGGTGTAGCCCTTGAGAGGATGGGAATGTGATGGTCATGGAATCGAGAAGGGGGAAGGCTGGTAGGTTCTGCAAATAGCTTGACAAATTCAAAGAGGAGAGCGGCGAGGTCTGGTGGATCAATCGACGGTGGGTTAACATCTATGGAAATCAGCTACAATAGAAACCCTTGATGAACACCTTGCACTAGAGAACCGATCGAATGCATGGAATGAAGGGAGCCAGGAGTCACCCCAGAAAACTGAATGGCATGTCCTCCAATGGAGAATTGCATAGTCATCACCCCAAAGTCCCCAACAACATCGCCAAGTTCACGTAGCCATTGCACCCTAAGGACGACATCAGCACCTTGTGTGGGTAATAAGGAGAAACAAGTGTCCTTGAATGGTCAGTTCTACATGCGAGCACATGCTGGCACTTCGGAGGTTGGAGCCATCACTAATTCTAACATCAAAAGGGGAAGAGGCGTGAATAGTATATCCCAACCTAGTAGCAATCTTGTCGTTTATGAAATTGTAGGTGCTTCCTGTGTCAATAAGGACAGACACTTGTTGCTTCTTGATGTTGTCTTGTACGCACATAGTCTGAGGCATATACGCCCAAGAAAAAGCATGGAAAGAAATCCCTGGAGGAACCTCCGGAGATGTTGGAGAGGTGGTCCCGTCATCCTCCTCGAAGCTCTCATCCCATACTCCTTCTAAAGAAAGGAGGGCGCAGGATTTGCAACGGTGATCGGGAACATAGCATTCCTCACAGTTGAAACAAAGACCTTTTGAACACCTTTCCTCCATTTGAGCCTAAGTCAGGCGGCGGATGGGCGGAGAAATAGCGGGGACGTGGTTGTCTGCAGTACCCCCATGGAGTGGTGGCAGTAAGGTTGGCCGAGTAGGGGGGGCGCCATGTCCGTCATTGTCGGTTAAGGTGCTCCTCACTAATAGGTGCATGCTTAATGACTTATGTCATGGAGTTTCATGGGTAATGGCGGATGGCGTTCGATATTTCCAATTTCAACCCATGCATGAATTTGCCCACCAAAGCCTCTTGCGTCTAGTAAGGGAGGCGATTTGCAATGCGCATGAAGTCCTTTTGATAGGCGCGTATGATGGTGGTTTGGCGGAGAGAGCTAATTAGCTCATCAAAGTCCGCATACTCAGTTGGCCCAAACTAGATACATAACTTTCTTGTGAATTGTTGCCACGTATGTGCCGGATGCTCCGCCTCAAAATATTGGTACCATATTAATGCATCACCAGTAAGCATGCTGGAAGGAGGTCACTGTGAGTTTGTCCTCATCAGTCTGAGTATCTTGGTACCAAAAAAATTTCTTAGCTTGATAAAGCCAATCCACTGGATTGTCTTCCTCAGAGTATTTTGGAAATTGAAAGCGCACCAAATGGGGTTCTGCTACCGACTGATGGCTGGGGCTCTTGTCTCGCGAATACCCGTTGTTGGTCCAACTGGGGTCGGCCTGGTTGCCCCCCAGCCCATCTCTGGTTCCTCGTCTCCTTGTGGGCAGCCGACATGTGTTTGGACGAAAGGAATGGAAGAAGCATTGTGTCGAACACCAACATGTCGGCCACACCTACTTCCATAGAGGACTGCCCAACTGCTATTGTCTGCGAGCCAAAGAGGATGGTAGTAGGTTCATGCTTCCTGCTCATCAATGGTGGACGTGAGAAAGGGCCACCCAAGGGAGGAGGTAGAACCCCCTTTCTGGTCGGTTGGCATGAGGGGCCACTGCAGTTGCCAGGGAGAGCCGGTCGATGGACTCATAGAATAGCATCATATCTTTGTGATATTGTTACTGGCCCTGCAAGAGGACCTGAAGTAATTGATCCTAACGAGTCATGGAGGCTCTCATAAATCCACGAAGGTCCTCTTCCATGCGCGATGCTGGTGCAACCTTGTTGTTCAAGTCGCTCGATGTTGCTGGTTCGATTGGAGAATGCTGATCTGCTTCGTGTCGTTGGGTGGTCTTGGCCATCGCAAAGGTAGACAAACGTGGCTAAGGATCGTAATGCTCTGATACCAATGATGTCTCTCGTCACTGTAGAAGAATGAAGATCAAGAGAAAGAGGGAGAGAGAGACATGATGCTGGAGGAAACCTCTCTGCAAGCCTAGCGACGGCTCACCCAGAGAGATTAGGGTAAGCTTATTCCATAATCATCCAAAGAGGGCATAAGTCCTTTACATAGTCTCCGACGTTGTGGGCTTGGGCTACTCACCTAGACTGGGCCTTAAGGGCCAGCAAGATAAATAATCAAAATAGCATAAAAGAATGAACTAATACTAAGAAACACATCACCCTCACTTTTAGGGCCCATTTGGGGTGTGATAAAAAGCAAAACATCCACAGTGGATGTTTCACTTTCACTATTCATTTCCTATTTTTTTCACTTTCAGCTGAAACACCTCAGGACGTGTTTCAGACATCCACAGTGAAAAATCCAAAAATAAATAGTGAAAGTGAATTTTTCACTTTGGATGTTTTGGATTAATCACGAACCAAACAGCCCCTTAATTGAGGCAATTAGTAGAATATGCATACCAAAATTCAATGATACCGTTTCTTAATTATTCTGCGCTCCAAATATGCCTTCTCTGCAAAATATTGAGAGCCCTCCTTCGTGGTGCTTCTTGCACTTGGAGCCCTACTTTCTCCGCTCGAAAAAAATTGCTCTTTAGTGTAGACCTCATCTCTTAATAAAATTGACTTAACTAAAAGTGATCGGAAAGAGTATTTTGCAAGAAAATACTAACTGTAGTGTCGATATGACAACATTGACATGTCAATATGCAAGCTTTACTTTCTTTTTGTTCTTGTAATTACAATTACTCATATTAATGAAATCATGCTTAATGCATCTTACAAAGCAAACAAATTCTCCGTCCGTATGAAAACTAGCATTCATTTTGGAAAACTGAATGTTAATACTAATCCTGATCCCCCTATGAAAAAAAGAGGGAGCCCATACAATATGACAATTTTTCCGGACCCACACTATTATCTTTACTATACCAATTTTGACAACAAAAATGTATAAAAAATTTATTTTTGACTACAAAATAATGGGCATTTAAAATTTCATCTGAAGCTTTGTAGATTGGAACGAGCTAATGGGTTTGGCAAAACTTTTAAATAACCAAAGCCGGTAGGAAATCGAAATCTTTGTCCAAACTCTAAAAAGTTGTGGAAGCAGCCAAACCCCCCAATCACATATCAACAGAAGCGTTTGTATTTTAGCGTCCAAGTCCAACATTTCAATCATAAGCCAAGTTGGCTCAAATTTTTGTCCGGAAAAACCATCTATTCACCACGCCCGGCGTGCGACATGGGATCCACACCCACATCACACGGGCCGTCGATCCAAAGATGGTGCATGCATGAACCATCCACACCGTCAATTCTTCAAAGATCGACAGTCCGTGTCAAGAGACCGCAAAACTAATGGCACGCCATGGCGCATTGAAGAGTTTCTCCGAGCATAGGTAGTAAACGAGGGCCGTCGATCCAAAGATGGTGCATGTGTGAACCATCCACACCGTCAATTCTTCAAAGATCGACGGCCCGTGTCAAGAGACATCAAAACTCATGGCACGCCATGGCGCACTGAATAGTTTCTCCAAGAATAGGTAGCAAAGTTTGATTGGAACACCTCAGATGAGCCAACACATCAATGATTGCTGACAACACAGAGTCTGTTCTAACTTGGGCTGCCACCACCGTTGGCTGCCGTTGCTTCAACGAATCGCAGATTGAAAACAGTGACGAGGATCTATGAAAGATTAGATCAAGCTTGTGCTTCGTCTCCAAATTCATTACCTGGTTCACCCTCCTGAATCTCTTTCTTTCTGTGGTGGTGTTTGAAGAGAGATTCCAAGTACCTGATTTACATTCTCGAGGCTATCAGGTATTCTATTGAATTTGGTGTTTTGTTTGAATGCCTGCTGCTAATTTTATCTTATGGGGAATTTCTGCTTGGTGGGTGGCTACCTGGGTGTATGTCTGTATGACAATTTCTTTGATATATGTTGCTTATATATGTGAGTGAAGTTTTGGGCTATGGAAGTATTTGATCTTGTTGAGAGGTGGAATTTTATGTTTTTTTTGTAGATAAGTTCCAGCACTAGACATGACTTACACGTTATGTATGCCATTGAATTTTTTTTTTTTGTGAATTTCAGCTGCTCTGCAGTGGCCGGAGCTTTGCCGCGGTTTTGGTGTTTGTTGATGATCTTCTAACTTCTTTCTCAGAGTAATTTGACAGAACAAGAGAAGGTAAGGCCTATAACAATACTTTTCTTCTTACATTATTGGTGTTACAGAAGCGTCTGGTGGGAATCAATTTTATCGCCTGTTCATAATGATTGCATTTCAGTATGCCAGTACAAATATGTTGAAGAGATTCTTCCACTTCATATTAATGGATTGTTGAGTCACAAACTGGTACCAGAGGGTAAATCCAAATCCAATTCTTTGAAGATAATGAGATGTGGAAATGCGAAAGCAACAATTGCACGCCAAAATAAAGCTAAGAAATGGTTGATAAGAACTGAGTAGCTTAGGAGTTTAGAGTGGAAGTATGATATTACAAACTTTAATGAATGGAGAATCTTTATGTTGTCTAAGAGATGAATGCATCTAACTTACAAAGGTTTATGGATTTTATAATTTGTTCAAAAACATATTGGACATTGAAATGCAGGGTTTTCAAAGACCTAAGAACTCTAGATATGCTGGTGAGTGGGTGAAAGAAGTAAATGTACCTAGACCATTATTAGCTCTAGTCGCTGGTTATTAAAAACATGCCTAAAAGAAGCTGTATGTTCCGGAATGTTGACAAGTAACTACAAAATGCAAATGAAGGTTAGACCCAAAATTAAAGAAAATGTTCTGGAAGGTTATAGTTTCGACTTTATTGAAAAGGTCAGAAAGATGCATTTGTAAATTTGTATAGGAGGGGAATTTTTACGTAAAAGAAGCGTGAACTGAAGACCTTTTCAACTGCAAGTCACATCATCATAATTTTGACATCTGTTGTTGCTACTCATGTTTAAAGCATATATAGGTGACATGCAGTAACAAATTGAGTCAGCCAGTGTTTAAATCAGCTACAACTACAAGCTTATACATTAATATTTAACACTTCTCAGGTTTCTAAAAGTCAATTGATGGAAAAGTCGAATTACAAGAGAATTCAAATTTTAAAAAGCAAAAAAGAGCAGTTTGGTATGCTGAGGTGACAATGATAAAAAATTTGGTCAGGACCTGGTTCCTACTTGGTTTGATATAAACTTTTAATTCATTGCTGTATTTTATAAGGGCCTGTATCTTCTGGTACAAATTGTCTTAGTTTAGTGATATGATCACTTCTGAATCTGGTAGTATGACTCATTTGTGGAAAAAGGTCGAGTCATGTCCATCCTACATTATTGAGAGTTTTGATTCACGAAAAGTAGTTAGTAAAAAGTTGCAACAGATTGCTATCAAACACACCTCTCTGAGTCTGTGGTAAAAAAGAGAGAACAGAATAGTTCAAGTTTTTCAAGGGTAGATTTGGTGGAGTATCAACTTATCCTGTAGTATAAGCCACTTTTAGACCAATTGAATGATGGTGATGTTGCTGGAATCCCAGTACTGCTTTTGTCAAAGAGTGAGGACAGAATTGTTATCATTGTAACTTTGAGAGAAAGCAAAGATTTGGTTTATCATAAGAGTTCTCAGAGCATGAAACACCTGCATTTGTGTTTACAATTCTTAAAGCGCTGGGATTCTATTCATCGATGACCGTAATCCATGATAAATGATATGTCCTTTGCATTTGGAGTGACATTAAAAACTCCTATTGGTAGGTTGCCTATCAATTAATAATGGTCTTCCATTAGGAAGAATACCCTTTTCTCCCTGGGAGCGGTTTCAATGTAATGTTAATTTCCAGAATGTGTATCTTTGTTTTGTAGCATTGCCCTATATGTGGGGTATTAACGCTTTTAGTCTTGCATAACCATTAGTTGTAGTTCTGAATTATGGTTAATTGCAATCCTACAGCAGCAAAAATTGCCTTATATATGTTACTGGCCGTGCTATGAAGTCAGTCAAAAGATCTTCTAAGTTTTTTACTACAGTACAGAAGCAATCAATATGAAGCATCTGTAATAGCAGTACAAAAAGGAGAAAGTGGTAAACTGGTAACAGCATCAGTCGAATCTAGAAGTTAGTTGCCTGAACTTGGAAAGATTATGTGAGTCTAATTAAGGTAATGCTCATTGAGGAGGTGGAAAACTTCTGAGTTGAATTTTATCAAACAATTCCATGAAATGCTAATATGATGAGACAGGGAAAACTTCTTGTTCACGAAAAATTGTTTACTATCTTCGGACGAGCAAGTAGTTGTGAAGTATGAGGAATATGTCAACGTGCTCTATGTTTGCTAAGGAATCATTGCCATGAAAGGACGTAGAAGATGTTCACTTCTACAAAGCTGACTCTGGATAGACAGTTTATTACATTCAGATCACGTTAGAGTAGGGGAATATTGATTCATGTAAAGATGCCAAGAGTGAACTGATGATAAGGAGAGAAAGAAAGTAGATGGCTTCTCAGATAAGACTGTGTAAAACATTGCTAATCTTGTTTCGATATGTTGACTCATAAACTTAATACATAAGAAGTATCAAATGTCTATCAAGAAAAAGTATCCAGTTAGTAAGTTTGGCAGATGTGTACACATAAGAATCACTAAAGTCCAAAATTCTGACTATTCAGATGAAAATATATTTTGATAATTGTAACAAAAGTTTACTGAAGGGTACCATACATTTGTAATACTGATTTCGTATGTGATTTTATGTATTTACTGATTTCATTTTCAGACAGCGTGATAATAGTTTCAGACTTGCTTCGTTGTTTTCTTTCCCAAAAGTGCTTCAGTGGCACTACTCTTCAGCAGAAAATGGTTGCATTTGGAAAGAAACTGAAGGAGCGACAAATTGTGGAATGGCAAGGGTACGTTTAATATATCTAACTTTCTTCTCAATTTGTGTGGATATTGCACCGTTGACCTTTTCTGCTTGAAAATACACCTAAGGAGAGAAGTACTACCAGACGAAGATGTACATTTTCCTAATCATTGAACACTTGGTCCTGTTGACGAACAAGCTGATGATTAGTATACTATATGTGTTGTCTGTTTTGCTGTACTATATACTCTTGAAAATTATCTGAAGCTTATCTTTCTTCTGTGGTTATGAAGGATGTCATATTGACCATTGTTCTGTAGAAACATTGTAAGAAAAATATTTATGGGCATCTACTAATTATCTCTGAAAGCTCCTCTCTTTTTGGTCACATGTAATCATACCACGTTCTCAATATATTTACCAATATCAAATATCTGTTTAAGGATTGCATTTGGAGGATTCATCTTTTCCATGTCTGAAACTAATTCTAAATGCTTCCACTGAATAACAACAATAGTATTTGTTTGGTGACCCAGCTGTTTGGAATAAGGTATATAAGGATGATGATATCCAACTGAAGTATTTAGTTTAAATTAGATTTATCTGCAAGTATATACTCAGGAAAAGAAAATGAATAAACACATCTTATGATAAGATGAAATTATGTAGGCAGCTGATCTTGAGCTTTCCATATTGACTTGACAGATCTCTATTGAGCTCATCTTAAGTGAAATGAGTAGGGACTGGACTATATAATTAATCCTAGTATTTTGGTTTATTTCCATCTGAGCTTATGATAGCTCCTTTACGTCATCTAAAAAGTGGTTGTGTAGCTCTGCTTCCTCTTTCATTGATTAATATTTCATATGGTAATGCTTCTATATAGCACATGGTGTTGTCTTTCCTTGTCTTTAAACTGTCACTGTCCCTCTGCTTCTTCCATAGTTCACCTCTTCCTATCTTTCTATTTTTTTATGAAACCTCATCCTATCTACAGCTACATGTTTAGTTATTTATAATTGGCTCATTCCCAGGTACTATATCAACTACAAGCTAATGAAGAAAAAGGTTAAGCAGTACTCGCAGCAAAATCAGGTTGATGAGCGAGATCGTCGTTTTATGCTTAAAGAGTTCTCTCGGATGCTTGATAGCCAGGTTCCAAATACTAGCTTCTGATTTCCTTTTATTCATATTAAGTGGAACATTAACTTCGATATTGATGTATTGACAAGTATCATAGAATTCAAGAAAAAGTATGTGAGTGCAAAGTGAATAATGTATCTAACTTATTTAAATCAAAGATAGCCTAAAATATGAATTTAATTTCCATTGAGGACAGACAATTAAAGTGAACTTGTAGAGCTCGACGAATCATGAAATTACTTTTTTCATGTTCCTTCTCTTGAACACCCATTCAGAATATATTTAACTTCAGAAGTAAACATACTGGTGAGCTGCTATTTCTTTTTCTTTTTTAAGTCTCATATCAGTTCTGACGAGATTAGAGGGTAATGCTTTCTTGGATCTTTTCAAAGTTCCCCACTTGGAAATGTAAATGAGAAAAAAGGTTAAGCACTAAAGATTTATGTACATGAGTCGGAGTGTTGAATATTTCTATATTATCTGTTTTGATAATGTTCAGCATCCATAACTATTCAATTAGCAGAAGTTAGCCTTTTTTAATTGTAAAGGTATACCTCCTTTTCTTTATTTGGAGTAAAGTTGTATGTATATGAAAGAGTGGCTCTGTCGAAAAAAGATCATAGTAATTTTTTCAGATTGAAAGCACACAAAAGCTGATTGAATGATATCAAGTACTTAAAAGAAAGTTCTGTTTTTTTTTATGCTTTTTCAGATTGAAAAGGTTGTTCTGTTTCTCTTGAAACAACAAGGGATTCTTGCTAACAGGATATCAGCGCTAGGAGAGAGAAAGATGACTCCCGAAGAGCAGCCAGATATATCACAAATTTCCAAATTGCAAGAAGCCTATAAGGATATTGCTCGTGATCTTCTAAAGCTTCTGAACTTTGTTGACATCAATGCTGTTGGTCTGCGAAAGATATTGAAGAAGTTTGATAAACGATTTGGCTACAGATTCACAGATTACTATGTTACAACTCGTTCAAATCATCCTTATTCCCAGCTCCAGCAAGTATTCAAGCATGTGGTAATGTCCAATATATAGACTATCTTCTTCTTTAGGTCTTTTTTCTTGCAAATTAAATACTTTTAGAATTTTAGTTTCTTCCGTGCACACTTGACAGCTTCAACATGCAGGGTATTGAGGCCGTCATTGGGGCACTATCCCGAAATCTTGCACAGCTGCAATATCATCAAGGAAGCTATCAATCCATTTATGATCAGCCATCATTGTTGGTGCAGGTAACTATTCCCGCACCCCCCTCCCCACCCTATGTCGGTCATTGCAATACAAGATGAGACATTATACTATTTTCAGTATTTAAGCTCAAGCTTCTTCTAATTACTGTGCAGGACCCTGTCATAGAATCAGTGAAGACAGCTGTGGATAGGCTAACACATTCCACAAACTTTCTGCAATTTTTAGGACAACGTGCTCTTACTATGCAAGAAGAGTTGCCTTTTCCAGTTGATGGTCAAGTGGATGATGATAAATACCACTTCATGTCTTTGTTCCTGAACTTGGCAAACACTTTTCTCTATATGGTGAATACATATATTATTGTCCCGACAGCAGATGACTATGCTCTAAGCCTTGGAGCAGCAGCAACAGTTTGTGGTGTTATTATCGGGTCCATGGCTGTGGCTCAGGTTTTTTCCTCTGTGTATTTCAGTGCTTGGTCAAATAAATCATATTTCAGACCGCTTGTGTTTAGCAGCCTTGTTCTTATTATCGGCAACATTATGTATGCAATAGCATATGATCTCAATTCGATAGTGGTTCTTCTGATTGGGCGATTGCTATGTGGGTGAGTATTTTTTATTTTTCCCTTTGCTGTCAAAGGACTTTAATATCCTCTGTTGTTTCTTGTTTTTTTTTTCGAATCGTATGATTGGATTTCTCATATAACTTATTGGAAACATAGCAATCAATTTTAACAATATCCTTCATGTTAGTATCTATTTTCACCTGTGGGCATCTGGTGTGAGTTTTCATCCTTTGAAGTTTTTATTGTTTTTTACAAAGTCCTTTGGTATGGCATTTCGTAGTACTTTTTGTGTGCCTTTTACTAGCACTATTCGTTTTGATAATGTCTCATTATAATGTTTGACATGAGCACATTTCTAGGTTGGGTTCTGCAAGAGCAGTTAATAGGCGCTATATCAGTGATTGTGTGCCACTTAGGATACGAATGCAAGCTTCTGCAGGTTTTGTTAGTGCGAGTGCTCTTGGGATGGCCTGCGGACCTGCTCTTGCTGGATTGTTACAAACGAATTTTAAAATTTCAATTTTCACAATCAATGCATCTACATTACCCGGATGGGTCATGGCTTTGGCTTGGCTTATCTATTTAATGTGGCTATGGCCGTCATTTAAAGAGCCAGCTCGTGAGATTCAAGAAAACAACTCGCCTCCACAAGTTGATGCCCGTATGTACTTTTTTATTTTGCCATTTACATTCCACACTCGTGATTCTAATGCTAGTTCCTAACTCCATTGTTGCTTGTCTTTTTTATGCATTCAGAAAATGATACATTGGAGAATGGACTTGGACAACCTTTGCTTTTAAGCACAAAAGAGAGTGAAGAAGATGAAGGAGACCCATTTTGCGATGAGATTGAGGAAGCTTCTGAAAACTCACACAAGCCTGCTGCTTCAGTTGCATCTGCATACAGATTACTGACTCCATCTGTAAAGGTAGGAACAAGAGATTCTTTTCTTATCAGATTTATTGCTAGTTCTATAATTATCTTCTGCTAATAGTTGAGCTATTATGCACGAAATCTAATGTTGTTCTTTTCACAAACTTTCCAGGTTCAACTGTTGATCTATTTTATGCTAAAATTTGCTATGGAGGTTTTGCTATCCGAGTCAAGTGTCATTACAGCATATTACTTCAGTTGGTCAATCAGTTCAGTTGCAATATTCCTTGCATGCCTTGGGTTAACAGTTCTTCCTGTGAATATCATTGTTGGAAGTTACATAACCAACTTGTTTGAAGACAGGTAATCATCTTTGTATATTTCTTTCCCTGATTATCCTGTCCTATCTGGGTTTTATATGTGCAGTATTTAACATATGAGCCATATATTACCCCAATTTTACTTTGTTATCAGAACTTTTGGTAAATATGTTTAGAATCAACTATTTGATACTTTTCAAGGAATTATGCAGGCAAATTCTACTTGTTTCCGAAATTTTCGTTTGCATTGGGATTCTTATGAGCTTCAAAGTGACCAGCCATTATTCTATGCCCCAGTATATCATCTCAGCACTTATCACATTTGTTGCAGCAGAAGTTCTGGAAGGTAGTAAAATGTCAGATTACTATATACTCCCTCCATCCTGAAATACCTGCCACATCCTCCCTCCGTCCTGAAATACCTGCCACATCTTAATAAGGTGCATCTGGTAGGGCGTGCACGGGGCACATCTGAGCATTGTTGGATCTCAATATAGTGATGCCTGTCCTGATTAACATGCGGATAAAACCCGATGCACGGTGCACGCACCCACGACATGTGCATCTTAACTTTTTCATGTATCATTATGGCAAACAACTAAAATCGATCTTGAAACGGACCACAACTCTTTTGCTTAATCAGAAAATTAGCATGGAAGGTCAATGTTTTTTAATTTGTTCTTGAAAAATCATGTATATGGTTTCATTATGCATTCAATTTCCATCAATCTTATTAATTCTAAAATCTTTAGTCTCACCACCAACTTGCACGGTCCTGCATTGTTTGGACTACATGACTTCAGAGTCTTGCCATCAGCTGTCAGTGTCCAGCATTTTAGACTACAATACCATCTATTTCATCTACTGCACTTGATTCCGATGACCAAACATGTGAAGGCCGAGTCTGATACTCAGGATGGTAGACAGTTTAAATAGGTTTCTGTAGACTAAATACAGAAAA
This sequence comes from Houttuynia cordata, assembly GCA_039654745.1. NCBI lineage: Eukaryota > Viridiplantae > Streptophyta > Magnoliopsida > Piperales > Saururaceae > Houttuynia > Houttuynia cordata. Next base: position 8,121,960 of record CM077511.1, read on the forward strand.
AAAATCTAAGAACCATGCTCGGCTTTTTGTAAGAACATTCAAGAAAATTACTATTTTGCTGAATGCGCATTTGGGGTACATTGCAAGAAGAATACTGATTTGGGATCTAAGTTGTACAATATTTGTCTACTTTACTTACTGAATGTAATTTGCTGGAAAAATATAGGTGTGAACCTGTCACTCTTGTCACGTGTTATGTCATCGAGGCTAGCCCGAGGGACCTACAATGGTGGACTTCTATCAACAGAAGCTGGAACATTGGCTCGGGTTGCGGCAGATGTCACAATTACATTGGCGGGCTATCTTGGACAGAAGTATTTATTAAATGTCACCTTAATGCCTTCTTTCTTGATCTGTGTCATCTCCCTTTCAGCCACCTTTTACACATATAATACCCTTTATTGATGCAAATTTATTTTGTATTTTTTGTCCTGCAATTAGTTATTTTTTAACTTGCATAATTGATAAGAGATTTCCCATTCTTTCCCATTTTTCATTGATGTAACATTTTTTATATGCTGCACGCCTCTCTTGTATATCACTCTGGGAAATGTGTGTTTTTATGTCATGATGTGCGTCATCTATTGATTTGTATTATCGAGAATAATTTGATAAACCTGTAACCAGTTTTGTTATATTTTGTATTTAACGAGGGGTGTCCGAACTCAGTCCTTAAGAGACTCGAAGGGGCTGGAAAACCGGCTTTATAAAGTGCCTACCCATCATATGCACCAGGTAAATCCAGGTATAATCTCGGGTGGGTAAATTCAGGTATAATCCCGGGTGGGTGGCCAACAAAGTGGGGTTTGAATATTACGATATCTGCTTCAGAAAGCATGTCGTGCCCATCCCCGACACTCTGGTGGTCACTGTTCACCCGTTTTTATAAGTTCAATTTATGGAACTTGTGGCTGTTAAGGGCATCAGGCCCGAAGTCCCTTTTTTCAGTTTTTATATTTTACTAAAAAATACTTCCCCTTTCCCATCTTAATAGTCCTATTTGGTTTTCAAAATGAACTCAAATCATCCATTTTTTAATGACCAAAGAGGATTATTATTACTATGGATGTAAAAATTATTTAAGCTGTACCCTCCCATCTTTTGTTAGTTGTCTGTATTCTTAAAATATGTTATTGCTACACTGAATCTGTACACCAGCTGTATACATTTGTGGGGCAACATGCCTATTTTTTGGACAGTGAATATGTGGGGCTATGTGAGACCCATGCTCACTGTCCAGAAAAGATCTGTGATATGAGTTCCTAAAAACCTGATATCATAATCATAATCAAACAGCACCTTTTCTCAAATAATTTGGGGCTAGCGACATGGATCTTACGGTTCTTTTATGATCAGATATAAAGTTCATCTTTGTTCTTGCAGTTCTTTATGGCTATTTAAGTAAACTAATGCCATCGCTTTTGTTGTGAAGAACCCGTTCTTAGTGCTGAAATCATGTGCTTGTTTATGATTCTATTTACTAGCCAAATTATGTAACAGCTAGATATTCTCTTTATTTAACTGGCAGCAATAGTAAAGGGCTCGATGATCTTATGAATGGACAATCATATACCTAATTATTCTTTTCGACTTAAATTGATCTGTTCCGGATATTTTGCCGGCTGGATTGCTGAAGCCAATGTAGCTCAAAAAGGTGCTCTGTTCCAGAAGATGCTGACGATTCTTTCACATTCCGGGTTTAGAGCTTGTTAACACTTTGTTCAACGCCAAAAGCGTATAGCTGTGTAGAAAGGCGTCTTAATCACCAGTCTCCATTGTATGGATGTGCTGTGTTCTTGCCAAGAAGTCAATATCTTAGACGTAAAGTTCTTTCTCCCTTTTTTCATAAGATCATAGATATAAAGTTGAATCATGATGGGAAGGCAGCATATGCAGGTTTGAGGAAGTGAAGAAGTGATTGTAGTATTGTACAATCAAACTTGTATTAACTGGTTTTCTGTTCAGAAAGGGGTAGGGTTTAAGCTTCCTAAAGTAAATATCCGCATCCAAGTCCAAAGTATTAACTGCTGCGTTCTACCAATCTTTTCTGTTAGGCACAGGCAGAGAGGGAGCTGATTCCCTCTATATTATCTTATGGAAAAGAAAAAACAAATTAGACCAAATTTTCCTGTTTAGGCTAATTAGGTACCATTTTCAACACATACTTCCATATGATCCTTTAGAAAACTTAACTCTGCACAATCTTGTATCAATAAAGCTTCCATTCTGCAATTTTACTGTTCAACTAATATCACTTGACCCATGTATTAACTAAACGAATGACACAACTATCTAATTTCGCATTCAACTTCCTCTTCTTGTTTTGTGTTCAGAAAAGTTAGATCACCATGATCCCCTATCCCAGGCTCCCAACTAGGATACCAAGACTAAAAGCATAATTGATCACTATATGCACAGAAAGGACATCAAGCCCAACCCCTATACAGACCACATCTGTGCAAATAAGAATGTAGCATTCACCAACTAACTGAAAACATTACTTCTCCGGAACAGTTTAAAATATGTCAAATATGTAAAGTAAACAGTTACACTGTAGCAAGTCATATCTACTAGGAATATTTACTCAACACAAGCTTAAGGAACTCTGAACAAAGTTCCACTGGAATCCATCGAAGAGAACACACCTGAGTAAATGAAAATCCAACTATCTCCACACACATCTAGCATATCCTCCTAAACTAAAATCCTTCCACAGTCAGTGAACCAAAACCCAAAACACAGCTTACATACGAGCACTACTATCAAAGAAGCTTTTCCCAAATGCTGGTCGTAATTGTATATGCTGTTAACAAACATTTCCAACTGCAAGTTCGAACTACAGGTGTTTTCAACTACCTGCAAGAATAAAGTCATAACAAATAAACTGGTCAACAATAAAGATCCAAAGACAAGATGCATAAGATGATTTTAGGTACCTCTTAAAACAACCCTCTCGCATAGTCTCCAAACACGGAATAAGATGATCAAGCTAAGTGAATGACTTGTTTTTCCCTGCATGTAAATACATGTGATTAATATTAAAATAACCATGTGCAAACTCCTATGTAAACAAGCTTTTAAGAGTTTTACCTCGTCGCCTTCAGCACAGGACAGCTGCGTGCATCATGGCCTTGCCCACGTTGGTAACAACCATGACAAAACCTTCCATTCTTAGAAGTATCTTCCGCGACCAACTTCGCCTTCAGCACAGGACAAGTGCGTACATCATGGCCTTGCCCGCTTAGGTTACAACCATAACAAAACATTCCACCTTCAGAAGCATCTTCCATGACCATCTTCGCCTTCAGCACAGGACAAGTGCGTACATCATGGCCTTGCCCGCGCAGGTTACAACCATGACAAAACCTTCCACCTTTAGAAGCATCTTCCGTGACCAACTTCGCCTTCAGCCCAGGACAAGTGCGTACATCATGGCCTTGTCCGCGGAGTAAACAACCATGACAAAACCTTCCACCTTTAGAAGCATCTTCCACGACCAACTCTTTTCCACTTTTCACCTGCTTTCCAGAATCCTTCGCTTTTGAAAGGTTAGGGGCATGAGCCTTGATCGTTGGGGGCACTGTCTTAGACTTGTTCCGAGATTTTTGAATATCCTCTATTTGGGCATTCTGTTTTACGAATTTTCCAATGTTGATGACCATTTCCTTCACAATTGAATATGACTCATCATCTAGAAATTCTACTTTATCCATCCACTTGTCTATACGAGAACAAAGCCTATGTTTTCTTTTCCTACGAATGCTCAACTCTGTGGTTTCCAAATTCCCATTCGAAAACTTGTGCACTCCATCTAATGAATTATCACACTTATCAGTGGCAGGTTTCAGCTCTTCTCCAACTAGTGGGACATAAGAACTTGTTCCCTTGGCAGGGGATTTTTCAGTAGCAAGTGGTTGCTCGTGAGACTCCATGTTTGTAACCACTGGTGCAGTGATAACCTAGCAAACAAGACATTAATTAAAATAAGTACAGCAAACAAGGCACTGTCGCTAGAAGGATACGCAACAAAGCACAACGCATTACATTGTTCTCATCCTCATTGATGAAACAAAACCAGCACAAGACTATCATCCATTAGAAGAAGAAAACAACATGCAAAGTAAACCAATTAGGCGTTAAATCAGTGAAGGCAATGTGTTAGGCCATAAATCAAATTTATGATCAAAACAAGTTGGACAACAGCGCAATCATCAAGTATTTGCACAAGAGGGGGGGCAACATGCTGAAATCATTTATAGACAGACTCATTACATCAGAAAATAAAGCGCATGCATCAAACTGCAACTGAATTACAAAGCAAATAAGTAGCATAAGAAGGTTTGAATGTCGTGTATTAACAAGAGAGCAAACACACCTTCCACACCGAGAACGGCAGTCTGATCTAACACAACGAAAGTGAAACACCATCAGAAATGGTGCATAAAAGAAGCAATTTTGGGGATGCAGACACGCTTCCCTCACACAAACACGGATCAATAAAGTACCAAAAAATGGCTAGACGTTCTACAGTTTCTTCACAGTCGCAATTGGAACAGAGATTACTCCAAGAATAGGCCAGAAATTCAACACGAAAATCAGATAAAATCAAGAATGTGTACCTTTTTTTTCTACTGGTTAAGGATCAGAGTGAGACAAGTGTTGAGGGCGGAGGGGAGAGGAGAGGGGCTGGGCTCAGGTGAGGATTGACAATGAGATCTCGCCTGGGAGAGGGCCTTTTCATGCTCCGTTTGATGGGAGATCAACGGTGAGAGAGTGGGATGCACGGCAATTTCGTGCAAGGGATGGGATCATTGGATGATGGGCAGGCTTCTGTTGAGTTATGTTATGCTCCGGCCATGGGAGGAGACAAACTGTGTTACTTTAGCGCCGTTTGGGGCGTACAAGGAAATATCTAATCTATGTTTTTTTTCCTGTCCAGCTGAAACACGGCCTGGATAGGAAAAAAACATAGATACTACAGTATAGTAAAACATCTCCCGTAGATGTTTTGCTTTTAATCACGCTCTAAACGGCTGTGGGTACGGGCCTAAAATTTTGAGGTTTGAAATTTCAAGTCTGCTGATTTTAGGGCCTGGTGCCGGAGTTCCACATCATAACGCATATACGTGGCTGATCAGTTAAACGGATCAGAAATTATTTTAAAAATGTTCTCGATGATAATTATTTTTTTAAGTATTATTTGATAAATTCTTCTTTTTACAATCTCTTCAAACTTCTTCTCTTAAAAATCTCAAACACTAATTCACTCATTCCTCTCCTAGCTTCTATTAGCCATGATTTGTGATTCCTTATAATTGTGTCTTTTCTTTTGGTTATTTCTCCTTCAACAATTCTTTTGGTCAGACTTCAATAATTAAAATAGGGGGACAGTGATGGGAGGCTAAAGTTAAAGTGGTCATTCTCTTCCATTTTTTTCTTTTTAATTAAGAGGCCGTTTGGGGTGTGATTAAAAGCACTGTAGCATTCATGGTTTTTCTATATCCAACTGAAATACCTCTGGGGGATATAGAAAAAACATGAATGCTTCAGTAGACATCCAAAATCTACTCTAGATATTTTGGCTTTTTCACGCCCCAAACAGCCCCTAAGTAAGAAAAAAAGCCAGCGGCCCTAAACCCACTTAGGGCTAGGGTCGGGCTAGGCCAAGGGTTTAACTGTTAGAGCTAGGCCCAAAGCCTACCTCCGCCCCGAAATAGCATGCCCATGTAACCCAGCCCAATCTGATTGCAAGAGTTTCTGGTGGGCCAATGCTGCCCAGCCCACTCTTCCCTACCCTTCCGCCATTTCCCGACCTTCTTTGTCGGCTTAGCAGCCAATGTATGCTGGCGGTGGCAAGTTTTCTCCTCCTACTGAGGCCTGGCAGAGGTCAACCGCCCCAACGCTATTAGTAAAATCATTGAGATCGTGCACGGAGATGTGGTGATGTTGAGCTGGAAGGGCTGGGATGAGGAAATTGGGAAGGGGCTGAGGGTTACAGGATGGCAAGGAGAGCTTGTGTTGAATTATATATGTAATAGAGAGGGATTGTACTTTACCCGTCTGTGTTGAATTATATTCCAATTGAACTTGAAATTGCAAATCGAAATCAAATCGCCTGAGGCACAACGATTTGGCACTGCTGACTTTGAAACAGATATTGCCGCCCTTTTTGCGCACAGACTTTCCCCGGCAATTTGTCCCCAAGATACAATGGACCAGTCGACGAGTGGTGCACTCTAACAAGTCTGGCCCGAACTTAGAGAAAAAGTCATTGTTGCCTTTGAAGAAGAAGAATCACAGAAGGAGGATAAGAGAATTACTGTAACATCCAAAAAATTAGTAAGTATCTTAAAACTGAAATTTAACCCTCTTAATGATTGATTTGCCCGTGTGGTGCTTTGTTTAAATTAAAGTTGGTGAGAAGAGCTTTCCAACGACACCAATTTTGTGTGATTTGGAGTTCGGAGTAAAAAGATATGGGAAATTGAATAAAAACGATCGATCGCGCTAAAAACGATCGATCGGCTTATGGAACACGATCGATCGGCTTCGATCGGCTACGATCGGCGCCATCGCGCAGTTTGTAAACAGCGCAGGACGATCGATCGCCGTATTGCACGATCGATCGCCAGTTGCGGTTTGGCGAATTCTAACCTAATTTTGAGGCGGATTTGATTGGGAAAGATGTCATATCCTAACTAGACTTGTATTGCACGTTCCTAGGGTGATTTAGGGACTCTCCCATTGGTGGAAAGTGCCCAAGATATGGTAGAATTGATTGGGCAAAGATCTTTTAAAAACTCTATATAAACCCATAGAGTCTAGGCTTGTGCTTTTGAAAACTAAACCCTAGAACGTCCAGAGGCTTTCCCCTCTCCTTCCCACGTTCATCCCTCTCTTAGAAGACCTCTTCTAGTGGGAATTGCTCAAGAGCTTGGATCGGGAGCTTTGAAGGAAGCGGAGGAGACGAACATCGCGTAGAAAGGCGACGTCTTTTGGTGATAAAGAGTAGGATGGTTTTTCCCTCTTGTCTTATTCTTTTCTCACATTATATGATGAGTGTTCTTACTGATTACCTTGGAGTATCGCTTTGAATCTTGCGAGATTAATGATTTATGTCTTGTTTTCCATGTGTATTGCGATACATGCATATATGCCTTCATGCTTCATGTCTAGATGGTAAATCAGATCAAAGTTGGATGCTTTATTAATTTTACAGAAGATAAAAGTTCTGATATTGCTTTGATTATGATGTCTAATGATTGAGTCTTATGCCTTAATGATCGTTTTGCTTAAATCGACTTAATTGAAAGATATTATGGTCTAAGATTGTGTTATATGGGGAGAAATATGATAAAAAGGGAATCTTTTGGTAATTCTAGTTAATTCCAGGATCTGTAATTGATCTAGGAGGGGAGTACTATCATCTATCATGAGTATATTATCATCTATAAGTGGTTCGGAATAAGAATATTAAAGTTTAATCATGTGTTTCACTTTCGGCCAGAACTGTTTCTGCACGGACAGTCGTCAGTAAATAATTCATAACTAATTCATATGATATCAGAAAAATATAAAACTGGTGGTGTTAGAAACTAGACTCACCAGGGTATTCTCAGTAAAAATTTCAGAAGATAACCTTAACTGTACAGTGTCTGAGAGCCGCCGGAAGGGGACTGTTGTGCATAAGACAGTGAGCAGAATCTAAGTGAAAATACTAAGTACTTAAGTAAAACCACTTAATAAGATGTGAAGATGGTATGACGTGCTAGTAACTAATACTAGACTATATCCTTATGATTATCACAGTAAGGTTGGGTTATGGTTAATATGATAAATGGGGTAATACCTATGTTAAGAAAACCGTAATCGTGTATTTGAAGATAAAGCGTTTGTGTCGGTTTGAGGTTCCATTTGGAATCCAAATCATCTGGAATTCATTAATACCTTGTCTCTGATTTATATATTTCAATAAGACCTATACGAACTTCCATCTAGGGCTGAGCATGAACGTATGTATGGATTGTGTTATTTTCTTTGTGTGACATTTCTACTTATACTCCGTATGAGAGTCTATCCCGGTGATGATACCTTATGGGGTTAGAGTGTTGCGGCCTCTATTTCTTTGAAATATTATTCATCATGATTATTTGATTGATTCCTCCACTAGAGGTCTTGCGGGACTCTCTCCGGAAGTGGATTCATAGTATGCTCAAATTATGCCATTGCTTGATCTTGCGGGGTCACTAATATTTGTGGTACTGCGGTTCCAAACTGCCCAAAAAGAGGCAACATACGTACGTTAGATTGTTGACATTACGGAAGGTCTTCAGTCTCCGCCCATCGTGTCCGTAAGCACTGGTGGGGCCAGCATCCTAGACGCATGGCAGGGTTCCAAAAAGAGGACCCCTAGGGTGGTTCTGGTATAGTCACTTACGGGTGATCGGTTCAGCGAGCAGAAATTGTACTCCTTTCACTTTTAATGTCTGGAGCTTTTTAGTATGATTATCATTCCCTCCTTACTCATATGTGTAGTAGGAGCCTTATTGTTGTTTTCCCTACTTGCGGGTTGGAATTATTATTGACTAACCTTTCAGGTGTATAAATCCTTGGTTTAGTCCAGATGTTGCGGCATCTTCATAAACCTTTGTTATTCTTATCCTATTCATATTGTTTGTCCTAATTCAGTGGGTTTTTACATCCTACTTAGTGTTTCTATGAAATACTCATGCATCCTCTGATGCAGGCGCAAATGGAAATTGAGATCAGGAAGTTGCAGTAGTGAAGCGGTCGCAGGAGCCGTGAAGATTTAGAGTTTATATTATTTGCTTTGCTTATTTGATGCTTATGACATTTAATGGCAATTGTGTGCCATAGATTTATAGGTTTATTTGATTTGACTTTCTTAAATGGATTATTATCAGTGTTATTAAGTAAATTTCCATTCCATGGTATTCATTAATGTTTGTATTTGTATTGCACTGATTATGGGCATGACCGATTACACATCCTTTTGAGATGATCGTAATTGGTGGTGAAATCGACTGTTCGGTCTCGCGCCCGGGATCTCTACCTCCAAATGTATATCATTGATTGGCTTCCGCACTCCGATCGAGGTATGGGATTTCAGGGCGTGACAATTACAAAATGAACTGTGTTCTATCTTTATCATTTTTGGTTTAAGGCAGCCACTTATTTAAACCATAATCCAACACACTCCTTTCAGCAAAGAAAACGAACGGGCACCCTTTCCCTTTCACAAAACGAAATAAACAGGTTTAACAATTTATTGTCCACCCGATTACCCATCTCACTGTTAGATCATAATCAACGGTTCTTGAGCTACAAAAATAATTAGCCATTTGATAAAAAATCAAAGGCTCTAGATGAGAAGTGCTAAGTGCTCCACTAAAGCGCCACAGTGCTCCCATTCGCCCACGCCATGCGCGTGTGCGTGTGTGCACCTTTAAGAGCATACACGAATGTGTACACCTTCGTTTGGGGAAAGCCTCCACACCAATAAGATATACAAAGAAGAAGAAATCTTCCTTATATATATACCTTATCACACCCATGTGTGTTTCCTATGTGGGACTAAAGAAATCTCCTTACATAGAAATTTTTTCATTTTTCCTCCAAACTTAGCAAAAAGATAAAATTTAATAAAAATAAAATTCCCTCCCATCCTATTCATATTCCTATTTCAATCAAATGATCAATGTGGCCTAAGATGAGAGTTCTATTGGTGGACTTACACCACTAAATTAATTTAGGCTCGTCAACCCAAAACCCAACAGCTTGGAGCAACAATTGCAGCTGAAAGCTGATCAATTTCAACTTTTTGGAGGATTGGGTTAGGGGAGAAGAACTTCGCCAGGCACGCCAATTTGTCGAGCGTATGGAGGTTCTCTCGAAGCAGGTGTTGGATTGCACAACGGCGGATTTGGCAATCAAAGATTGATTTCCTTGTTGCAGACTACGATTCAGGAGGGCTCAATTCCTTTTGATTTTTACTTGAAGAAGACAGAGCAATGGCTGCTAAGGTTCGAACAACGCAAATGCAGGCCCATGTTGCTACCATGGCTGATCGACCACTACATTACGCATCATAGTACTTGAAGGGTAAGCGTTCACTGTTGTGTATCTAAATTCCTGCAGACTTCTAAAAAATTTTCAGTGTAAAGGTTAGTGTTCTTATTTTAGTCATGTTTTTTTTTATGATTTTCTGCCTTTTTTTTGCTATATAAGTTACATAAACTGATTGGGTGACTAATTTCGTCAAAGAATATGGAGTATAGTATTTATTCATTGTTTTCATACTACTTGTTAAATCCATGTCAAACATTTTATGAGAGCATCTCCAACCGAGACCTCAAATCTTGAGTACCCATATGTTAATGTGGCAATTTGAGTAATCAAGTTTTGAGTTCTCCAATCGAGTAGTCAGATTTTAGATGGTTATGAATTCATAATCATAATCAAGTAGCACATTTTTCTAACTATTTGAGGTCAACAACATGGATCTTACTCCTCAATGCAGGCCTGTTTTGTACCATATCCACCTCAACAGTTTGGTACTTGGTTGGAGAGGAAATTTCCCAATTGTGTACCAAAAAAAAACCGTTATTGCTGACTTGGCGGATTTGGGTACTTAGATTGGCCTGTTTTGTGTCAACTCTTTTGTAAGAGGTAGCAAAGTCATACCATCTTTTATTAACTTCATCTAAGTTTTCTTACGTCACCCTTTCCCTCTTTTGACATTATTTACATGCATGTCTTGTAATCTTCTCACAAGGGCATTTATTGATCTTCTTTGCATATAGGCATACCAACGTAATCTACATTCCTCCAGCTTCTCCCTTAAAGGAGCTACCCTTAAACTCTAATAGATATATTCATTTGTAATCGTCTCTTTCTTAGTTACCCCATTTATCTACCTTAACATTCTCATTTCGGTTACATTCTCTAACACTCCGCTCCATAGAGTAATGTAGGCTTAATGGCTATCCTACAAAACTTGCCTTTAAGCCTTTTCTAAATACACTTATCACATAAAACTCCTGAGGCTGCCGTCCACTTTACTCACCCCTCATTTATGCTATGTACCACATCACTATCAATATCTCATTTTTTATGGGTAATAGATCCTAAGTAATGAAAATGATCACACATTGGCATTTCCTGCTCATCTACTTCAACTAAGGTTATGCAATCTTTAAAATTAAAGTTCATGCACTCGCTCTTAGTTCTATTAATTTTGAAACATTTTGATTCTAGAGCCTCCATTTATAATTCTAGTTTTCATTCAAACCTGTCATCTGCAAAATGTATAGACCAATGTACACTATCTTGCAAATGTTTAGTTAACTCATCCATAACTAAACCGAAAAGATAAAGACTTAAAGTTGACCCTTGATGAAAACCTACTATAACCGGAAACTCCTTAGTTTCTCTCTCAATTGTTCGTATACATCACAACCCCCTCGTACATATCATTTATCCTTTATGATATCTATGTAACATTTTATGATTTATTTCTTCTTCAAAACACTTCAAATGAGCTCTTTTGACACTTTATCGTAGGCCTTTTCCAAATCTATAAAGGTTATAAAGATGTCTTATTTTCTATCCCTATACCCCTCTACCAACTGTCGTAAACTGTAGCTTCATTTTATAGTGATAGTCATCAATACTAAAGCAAGCTACATAATAAAAAAGTCCAGCATTATATAGATTCACCTTGCAACGATTCACACGTTTATAGTCGTAGTCACCAGTTCTTAGATGTCTAGCTCGGATCTGAAACAAAACATAAAAAACATTATAACACATATAGCCGAAGCAAATACAAAGCAAAATAAGGACACATGACAGAAGCAATGATAAATACAATTTAGAACTTAATATGGAATATAGCAGTAAAGAAGAGAAATTCATTGATAATTAGTATCATAAGTGGCAAATGTCAATAAAGAAACCTGTATATAAAAGTAGAATCACCTCACTGCAAGCATGACAGTCATAGTTAGACTAGCGAAGGTTTAACTATTTATCTGGACTCCTAATCAGCAAAGACACGTTTAATAAAATAATTTAATACTTCTACGTTTATTAAAATAGATTTGAGGCCATAGAAAACAGTTTTGATTGGCTTAATTAATCAAACAGTGTTTTAAAGGGATACTTACATATATGTATATTTGAAATTACCTGCCATTATAGATTGGGAAAATAACATAATAAATCATAAAAAAAATTATGAAAATAACACACTGTAGCAAATATTCGTAAAATAGGGTATCTAACAAGCCACGTAGGTGCCCGCATGGTGCAGGCGCTTGCATGGCTTTTTTTTAAAACCAAACCAAAAGGTTAAAAGAGAAAAGCGTCGGTTGAACCAACGCCTTAAGAGAGGCCTCGGACCGACGTCTTTTACTACCTTTTCATTTTTTGTCCTATTTTAAATAGGCAGTCACTTCAACGATACATATCTCTCTCATTTCTAACCCGTTTTCACTCATTTTTTTTATTCTTCCTTATTTTTAGTGCTCTTTCTAGTCATTCTGATATCACAAAGATGTTGAGCCATCATATACCACATATCATAGTTTTTGTAGTATTTTTTTCGATAAATAGCATGTGATGGATCAACATCTTTGTGATATCATTATGACCAGAAAGACCACCAAAAATAAGGAAGAATGAAAAAAAAATAGGCGAAAATAGATAAAGAATGAGAGAGATATGCATCATTGAAATTTGTCCCACTAAAACAAATCTATCCCATTTTAAAGGGGTGATAACTTCTTTAAAATGAAGCATATCTCTCTCATTCTTTATCCATTTTCGCCCATTTTTTTCATTCTTCCTTATTTTTAGTAGTCTTTCTAGTCATAATGATATCGTAAAGATGTTGATCCATCGCATACTATTTATCGAAAAAAATACTACAAAAACTACGATATGTGGTATGTGATGGCTTAATATCTTTGTGATATCATAATGACTAGAAAGAGCACTAAAAATAAAGAAGAATAAAAAAATAAGTAAAAACAGGTTAGAAATGAGAGAGATATGTATCGTTGAAGTGACTGCCTATTTAAAATAGGACGAAAAATGACAAGGCAGTAAAAGGCGTCGGTTGAACCGACGTCTCTCTTAAGGTGTTGGTTCAACCGACGCCTTTCTCTTTTAACCGTGTGTAATTTTCATAATTTTTTTTGATGATTTATTATATAAATTCCCCTTATAGATTCATGTATATTCAATCTCATTTAATAAAAAATATTCCATTGGATACGGGATATATAAATCCCATTTGTTCTCATTATTTTATCTTAAACGCCCCCTTTGCCTTGTATTATAGTATAGATTACTAGACATGGGTGGTCGCATCGAATTAGTGGGGTTTTCTTGAACTTTTAGAGAATCATCTCAATTCTGAGTCACCGACTCACCATGGAGCCTATTACTATCACTAAAAAAAGCTAGGGTGTCCAGTAGTTGGAGCCAAATGTAGGTTTGAAGTTACGTTTCTAGACCGTTTGCCAGTCTTCAAGATCATCACATGGACAATACCAAACAAACTCAATGACAACTGAAATGGCCTCACCACTCACTTAGCAGGCCAAGGACCATGCATGACACAATATTACAAATCCAAACTCGATCTCCTCAGAAACTAATAACGGCACATTCAATATACATTGACATGCATTAATCTGAAAGGTTAAAACAAATTAAAGCAAACGAGAATATGACTTAGGATATCCCTTGCCAATACTTGAATGGCCAAGAGCATATAAACAACTTTTTTGCAATGCCTATCTCATTCTTTTGCAACTTTCTTTGCACCACCAAAGGCAACCACTGAAGTCCCAAAAGCTTATGGTAATAGGAACAACTCAATTCAAATACATGGACAACTTTTTGAGGCTTACCTCCAATTCTCCACATAGATAAGGAAGGCTTCTGTCTGGCAGATACCATGGCATAATTCTGTTGGATATGCTGGTATCTCTTGGGCTCAACACAAGAACTTGGGCTTATAAAGACATGTCACATGAAGCTAGCCCACTGGGAGCTGACGGCCACCTCGTTCAGTGATTAAGCTGGCCAGTCATAGGGCTACTCCCTTTTGGCAAACCGAAGCTGGTGAAGTTTCCTTTCATGGCTTTGCCAAAGGAGAGTTGCCCTGTAACTGCTTTAGCTTAACAAAATCTATGCGTTTATATGTGTTCTTGGAACATGATGCCTGGTATGTGATAGGTATCTTTTTTCTTCTTCCTTTGAAAAGGATTATATTTTCTTATAAAAAAATGTAGCAGTATATGTTAGGATTCACGATGCAACTCTTAATATAGAAATTAAGAAAAAGAAACTCGGAGTCTGAGTGTTTTTTATTTTCCGGATTCAGATTATTATACAAGTAAACTATACACAATCCGTACATCGGCGATTTTATTAAATAGTCAAAATGCACCTCAGTTAGCCCAATTTTCCACTCTGCAACAAGATCCCCTCATGTCACTAGTGTATGTTTTCAGTGTCTACATTCAGTGTAGCATTATCATTTTTAATTATTCTTCCCGTAATGCATTGGCAGACAAGAGTGTCATGAGTGCGGTTGGTTTTGGGCGTGATTATAAGCAAATATCCAGAGTGGATTTTGGATGTCCACTGTAGCATTCATGTTTTTTCCATATCCAGCGTGTGCTTCAGCTGGACATGGAAAAAACATAAATGCTACAGTGTAGACTATTTACCATTACTTTTTAATCACGCCCCAAATGGCTAGCATTCTCAGTGTAGACTATTTACCATTGTAAAAGCCAACCTGGGCCTGTAGTATCTTGAGCTAAAAACACAGATTTCACGCAAAAATTATGAGCAATTGGATTAGTATTCCATAGTTCTACAACATAGTAAAGATTCGATAAGACTAGTAGTAACGGGTGATCTTTGCTAGAGTGCACGGTTGATGCATATGCGCCGTTGATCCTCATGATTGACGGCCCGTATTAACGGAGGATAGCATTGCGAACAGCAACGCATAGTCCAATTACAAACCACTGAGCAGTGAGCACCTTGACCTAAACATTTTTTCTCCATTCACCAAAAACAAGTGGGCCTCTCCTTCAGCAAGCCTGGGCCTTCTACAATCTCTACCATAAGGCCCAATTCCTACGGTAGCAGCCCACCAGATTACCGGAATTTCAAATCCTCGCATTTCAAATCCCTTTTCTGCTATTTTCCCTTTGAAACCAGAGAGATCCTTCTTCCCCCTGCCTCTCATGGCTGCTCCATCTCCCTCCATCCTCCCGTGGGCGTGGACACTCGAAGCCCTTGCCGACTTCCAGCCCGTCGAATCTGCCCTCATCTGCGGTAAAGGCGCAATCTTTACACTCCCTTCTTTGATTTTGCCGTGTTTGAAGGCTTAATTCTCGTTTTTTGTGGGGGGATTCATGGTGGTGAATTACGTCTTTCATAGATTTTTTATGGATGTTCAGCGTTGATTGCTCCTCTGCGGTAAAGGAGCAATCTTTACACCTCTTTCTTCTGCTTCTCTGATTTTGCCGTGTTTGAAAACTTAATCGTTTTTTTGGATTTATGGTGGTGAATTACGTTTTTTATTGATTTTTTATGGATTTTCAGCGTTGATGGACAGGGGGCCGGATATTTCGGGCGACTGGTTCAAGAACGCCCGGGAGAGGGTCGCACTGAGGAGCTTGCGGGAGTGGATGGATTCAAGTTGTGAGGCATTTGACGAGGAGTTAGCCGGGCGAGAAGTCAGTACGGCGGGTGGTTCGCAGGTTGGGATTGATGTGGATGATTCCAGTGAGGATGTGATTTTGAAGGTGAATTTAGTTTAATTTGCAAGTGTGTAAGATCAAAAGTAAAAATTATGGTAATTTGCGGCTTTTTGTGACAAATTAAGATTTAGGACAGCTTTTGCGTAGATTAAATTTGGAATTGGAGGAAAAACTTACAACTTTTGGGATTGACATGTCTGATCACAGTGAGGATGTGATTTGGTAAGTGAATTTAGCTAAGAAATGAAAAATTATGCTTATTTGCGATTTGCGTCTTCCTTTGATAAATTAAGATTTAGTACGGTTCTTTAGTACACGAAATATGGAATTGTTGGAAAAGTTGGTGGATATTTGCTTTCACTGATTCTGATTTTCAATGACACTTCGTACTATCGATAATTGTTCTTCTCAAATTCTTAGTACATTTTCTCTCTAATTGTAGTATTTGAATTTCTCAGCTGGCTGTTTAATTTATATATGTACTCTCTCCATCGAATGAATCCTGTCTGCATTTGGGAATGAGTTAAATTTATTGGACTCTAAGGCCCATACAAATGTACAGATTCCTCGCCCCCTCCTTGTTTTTGGTCGTGAGGGAGCAAAGTAAGCCACTTAATCGTGGATCCATGTTTTTTCAAATTCAGACAAGTTTCATTGAGTATATGCTGAATTCACATCATGCTGGCTAAGTGATATAAGCATCTGGCAGCAATAATATGGATGATATGAAAACTGGGAATTGAAAATAATGAAATCTGTAAACAAAATTTCTTTGTACAATGTGTTTTAAGTGGATATTTTTCTTGTTTTCTATGTTTTTTTTTCCTATATGGTTTTGCGTCTACTTTCTATTCAAATCATTAGAAGAAGTAGTTCTTTATTTGAGCTTTGGCATGTCCATGCATGCAGGAGTACTAGTAGTTGATGTTGAGTCTGAAGGATAAGAAGTTGTATCTGATTTGTCACTACTAATTATTGTCTATCTTCAGCTGGTTAGGTTAGATGCCTATGGAAAGCATAGGGCAGAGCTAAAGCGTGAAGTTGAGCATTTTATACAACAAAAGAGAGCTAATATTCCGACATCTACCTTATATCAGGTTAGAGAATGTAATTTATTTTGGTAGCTTACCTATTTCATGTGCTCCATGTCCCTTTGCACTTCTCACTGAATTATTTTGTTATGTTAAGTTGAAGGAATCCGGTCTTACATGCTTTCCAGCATCTGGTCTATCCTCCGGGGAAACATTTGCCATTGTTAGAGATGATAAGGCCTGCTTTATTGATAACAATAATGCTTGTGAAAAAGGACGAAACAAGGATGAAGCTATCAATAAGCTTAAGAAATACCCTGAACACGACAAAAACCAGTTGGCCAAGAAAAATTCAGGCACATCTGAAAATGGGAATGGACACTTTACATCAGGGGAAGAGGTTCCATCCCAAAATAGCATGTTGGTAGGTGAATTAAAGAAAAACAACCATTTAGTTGTGCTAGAACAGAGTCCAGCCCAGCAGCCTTCTGGAAGTGGAGATGGTATGCCTCGGTTGGTACATCCAGATGGAAATATTGCAGCTACCCACCAGGATCCTAATCAACAGAATGCTGTTGATGAGAATAATGGCAATCCTACATGTTCCTCTTTTGATGAAGTCGCTGCTCAAAAGCACAACACTTTTTGTCAAAGCCAAGGAAGTCAAAGTACACTATTGTCAGATTGGACAGAGCAAGTACTGTGCATCAAGTGTGAGAAAGGAGGCCTACTATTGACTTGTTGCAGTAGTGCATGTCCCATATCTGTTCATGAGAACTGCTTAGGTTCGTCTTTGAAGCTTGATGAGTCTGGAAAATTCTATTGTCCTTTTTGTTCATATTTTAGAGCACATGCAGCATACCATAAAGCAAAGAGGAAAGTTGCTGTGACAAAGAAGGCGTTATCTGCTTTTATGAGTAGAGATTTAGTGAACGGGTGCAGCACTGAGAATCTATGTGTAGAAAGTCCTGGGTCGCATATTCAAGGAAAAGAAGCCAGTGTTGATCCTGTAGAATCTACTGAACCTAGGTTACATATTCAAGGAAAAGAAGCCGGTGTTGATCCTGTAGAATCTACTGAACCTAGGTTACATATCCAAGGAAAAGAAGCCAGTGTTGATCAACTATGTAGAGAAGGTTCCCATGAAAGAGTAGATGAGCCAATGGGTGATTGTCATAATTGCCATACTATTGATGAAGAAGCTGAAGTGGGTCCACCTGGCATAGAAAATAATGGATCCAGTGTTGATCATGAGCATGATGTTTTCCAAGTTAAAGAAAGCAATGATATCAGAGATATAGCCGATCATCAGCAAGCTATCGAGTCTATGGAACCAGGAATGTCTTTGGCAGATGGGACTGTTTATTCGTCACTGTTGAGAAGTGGAATAGAGCATGTGGAGGTAGTGTGTAACAACAGTAAAATAAGTAGTATGGAACCTGAGAAAGAAACTGAACCAGCTATAGAAGGTATTATCAATGATGAAAGTGACGATCAGGGAGACAACAATTTCATTCTCAAAAGACGTACTAGGAAGAGAAGGCACAAAGAAAATGATCAACTTTCCCCTGTTCAACAAAACCATGTAAATTTGCGAAAGCCCAAACTTCAAATAAATGGAAAAGATAGAGATGAGAAAGATTTCTCTCCTAGCCGATTGATGAAACAGCGAACACCAATAAAGCGATAGTAAGTCAGAGTTTGTGCATCACTACATTGAATGTTTTAACAAGTTTTGTCTTTTAGAGATTTTGTTATGAAAATCATATGTTAGTTCTGAGTTAACGTTATGAAAATTATGTCTGTGGATGTACTACTCTTAATCTTATAGTTTGTACAAGTCATCTTCCTTAAAGTCTGCCCAATCAAATTTGAGTGCGTCCAATTATAATTTCTAAAATGAAGGAGGCTTGTTTAGGCATGCTGAAGCATGATACGGCATGTAATGATTGTTTCTCGAGTTTGGTTCATTGTGTCATCAGTTATTCTATATTCAAAGCCTGCCTTAAAAGTTGATATGGGATTTGAAATGGTTTCTGCAATGTTTTTTCAACTTAGAACTTGTTGATGATTTAATATATTAGACTATGATCTCGTGTTTAGTTCTTATTATCATCTTGTGGTACTTCATCCTACAGTTCCAACCCATGTTTACCACTTGGTAGGCGAAGTAAACTTCGTTGGACACCAGAGGAGGAGGATGCTTTGAAGGTACATCTTTTTCTTAATTATGCTACACTTTGTACTCATATATGTGTTCCAAGCTTCCACGTGATTCCACCTGAAAACTATGATAGTTGTGATGATATGTCACCTGTCATTAATACTTTAGGAGTTCAGAGGCAAATAAAAAATAATTACAAAACAAAAATGGTTTCCATAATCATTGTCTAGCCCCAAAATTATTAAGCCAGAAACGATGAGAATGAGGATCTTAATGAGTATTTTATTATAAGAAAAAAAAAAGAAAGATCTTGATGAGCAGTGATCGAAATGAGCAGCCATTTTTACGTGGAGAGCAGACACAAAACGAGCGTGACCTGTCTGATTAGTAAAGCCATTGATTGGTCGATTCATATTACTGTTTCCATTTATTGTTGTTTGATATGCAATACGTATAGTTACTTAAATTTTAATCATGATGGACAGACAGGGGATTGAAATCTTTATTGTTAAATAAACAAGGCATTGATTCTAATATGATATGCCATATATTGAATTTCTTTTAGTTTGGCTATTAAAGTGAGTTGAATAGTCTGATTGTGAGCAACTTTATCTGATTGAATTGAGTTATTTTGGACTTGTTTGAGCTATTGTCTACAACTTTTTACAGAGTTGTCATAGATTTTGGATTGTTTCCTGATGAGTAGTGGTTGGATGGAGTACTGGCCAATTTTAGATTTTGGAGGAGAGTCTGCAGACTTTTACATTTAAATGAGTCGGCTCCGTAGTATGATTCTTTTTATGCATTCTGCAGTTTATAAATGAATAATGTATTTGTGTTCACACTTCTATATTTTGTTAGAGCACTCATGACATGTACTTGTGTCGCAGGAATTGGTGCCAAAATTTTCAGACAACTGCAAGAAAGGTATCCCTTGGACAGAAATATTAGAAAATGGTGGCCACATTTTCCACAGAACTCGAACGCCGATAGATCTGAAAGATAAATGGAGGAATATATTGAAAGCTCGTGAGCAGTCAAAATGAATATAGGGTCCTTTCTGGAGAAGACTTTTGTTTGTAATTTCCTACTATGTGTCATGCATGCTGTAAATTGTAAAAAGCCATTTCATGGTTCAGTTGAGGCAAAAGGTTGCCCCTCTTAATTTTGGTTAGGTAGTGGTATGAAAAAGGAGTCAGTCACAAAGGTAAAAAACCGTTCCTAGGTTTAGCCAGCCCAACCCTTCACAAGGTCGGTGGATGCCCTCCGTCGGGGGGGGGGGGGGGGGGGGGGGGGGGGTGAACTAGTGATCCAAATACAAATAATGATCTGCATATAGAGCTGGGAAAAGATGTTTGATGGTGGAAACTGGACAGCAATCCAGTGTTGTCAACCGCAAACAATTAAGATTGGGTAAGACTTTGAACAAATTCTTCCACCCCCCTCTGACCGCCGCAACAGCACCTGACTGCAGCCTTTCCAGTTTCCGCCACAACATGGATAGAGGCCCTGGACACAACCCCACGGGCACATCTGGTTTGGCCGCATCAGTCACCAAGCGGCAGCCAGGCCATTGAAGCTTGGGGCACTGCGAACATGCCTGCTTTGCCTTGGTCGTGGCCTACTAAATCTGGGCGCGGCATGGCCAAAGCAGGCCAGTCAGGGTCGACAATCGACATGTAAGCTGTGGTTTTTGTATTTGCGAGTGATATAACTTTGTTTTATGAAAGAGTGATTTTTTCTCGTACAAAAATGGTAAAACGACGATGATTGATGGTTGACTCTTGGAGTTGCAAACATCGTTTATTATCTTTGTAGCAATGTCATCTCTCTCTCAATCTCATACAGTCTATTGAGTTCTTGCAAACTCAAGGCAGCGAGGAAATTTCCTCAATTCCATCAAGCTCATAGGCTTCAGTAATTTTGTAAAATTTCTCTATTGTGCGTAACAGCTTACAGGACTAGATTTCAAAATTGTCTCAATCAGATGTTACGCGATTTGAGATTCAAAGGTTATCATCACTGCAAGTTGGAAAGGGCTTTAACAAAGAATCAATTTTAAAAGAGAAACATAAACAATTTGGGGTTTGTAATAAGTGCGTTGAGCTATATCTCCAGCAAAATGTTAATTTGCCAACAGAGTCTCAAAGGTGGCAGCCAAACCTAATAGTTGGCAACATGACCAAATTTATATAGCATTTGATGGTTATCAAAGAAACACACCAACCAACCTAAAAAACCAAGAAAAACAGCAACTTTCACAACACTTGCTAAAGAGAGAGCTTCTGCATTGGTGCTGCAGGATTATACAGGGATTTGAGCTGCCTGTGGATGAGCTTGCTGTTCTCAATGGCCTGTTGGAGCTCCATATCATCAGCCCACCACTGAGCTAAGCCATGAGCCTCTAAAAACTTCTGTGGTCCTTTGCTACTGACAAACAACTTTGCAGCAGCTGGTTCTTGCACATCATTTCTTGCTTTTCCTGAAGAATCATGGAGTTTTATCTCGCCTTTAACTGCCCTTGCCGGCCAAGTGTAATAACTACAAATGTAATCACTATTGTTCACATATAAGTGTGGAATCCATCTCTTGATTTTTGTTTTTCCCAGTTCCTGACTATGGTCTGAAACAATTTCCCCATCCGTATTTTCATAAACTGCATTGCTGTAGGGAAATGCTGACCTTATTCTCTTCCATGCAATCCCAGCTTTCTCTCCAATACTTCTCATACTCATGGCTAGTGAAACAGATGGTGGGTTGAAGAGATGTGCCTCCACATAGACACCTTGTTTTGCCAATTCTTTACCAACTTGAAGAGCAAAACCTGCCCCTAGTGAATGACCTGCAACACATACATTAGGGCTTCCATGTCTCTGCACAGCTGCTTTAAGTGACTCAAGAGCTACATTAAATCTTACAGACCCTTTCAGACTTTCCGATGCTAAGTAACGAAGATCATCCTCTAGATCCCTCCTTAATGTTTGATTCCACAGTAATGTTCCCCTGAGAGCTAGAATAGCTGCCGGTGCTCCACTAGGTCTAATTAGGATGAAGTCTGATAATGCTGCAGATCTATCCCACTCAAAGAGAGCTCCAAATATAGATCCATCTCTTTCATCAACTAGTGTGTGGGATAACTTGTACTTGAAAGGTTTCCACCACTTTGGAGCAAGACCATATTGTTCAATTTTGTTTTCCTGCCTGTCAAGTTCCAGCAAGTATGCTGCCTGCACCAAGCAGGCCATCACTATTCTTCTGTAGTTGCCATCTCTCCTGCTCACACAGACATCAACGATTGCAAATAAAGTAGCTTTAAAAAATTGAAGACGACTTGCGAGGTTATCAAAAGATGGAAATGCAATAAATGAAAAAAACAAATATGAAGGCAACCAAATTCTCCATGTGGTTTAAGTACCTAAACATGAACACTAGATTGTATTGTACAGAGTCACAATGGGCATAGAGAGAGATTCAATGGGCATAGATAGAGATTTAAGTACCCAAAGCAGAGAATTTGCTCCTCCTAAATTTTTTCTCTTTCTTTGAAAATTGGCAGTTCTTTTGCTGCCCCAGAATTTTTCCTCTTTCTTTGAAAGTTGTTAGTTTTAAAAATTAAACAATCATAAGTACTGAGAAAAATTAGCCAATAAATCAATACTGCCCTTTCAAAATTGAAAAAGAAGTCATGTAGCCAAAGCAGATAATCTGATCCTCCTAAATTTTTTATCTTCTTTCTGAAAATGGGTTGGTCTAAAAAATTCAATCAATCTTTTTTTGGTACAAAAAAATTAAGCAATCAGAAGTACTGAAAACTATAGCCAAAGAGATAAAAAACTGCCCTTGTGATATACTGAACCCATCAATGGCATAAACCATTCCAATAAATTTCGCACAGATACACAGATACTTGGTATAGAAGCAAACCAGCATTTGATTTCAGGAGAGCATAAATGATAAAAACCCACAATTGTGTTTTGATAATTATAAAAAAAACCTATGAGCTGTTACCCACAAATTATATTGGCAAAAAAACATAGAAACAAAATAAACAAAAAAAATGGAAGTGGGTCTTACCAGCTTGAGCAGAAAATCTCCTTCCAAGTATGGGAGGAGACACTGCGAGGCCCAGAGACATGAAAATCGAAGGGGTGTGCACCATTTGCCATCACTTCCCTGACCGAGCTCTTGTCCATGAAAGAGAGGAAGAGAATGGAGAATGTGAACAGAACTAGGGATGTAGCAGAAGCAATCACAATTGATGGATGGGAGGCAACGATGGAAAGTCAGCTTTTTAAGATTGGATTGGACATACTACTGTTGTTCCCAAGTGGAACTGGTTTGACCTTTTATGAGTTAAAGGAAAAGTGGCAGAATTGGCTGGAAAATGGTTTTGGACGCGGGAAAGCAAATGGGCGGTTGAATTGAACCAACTGATATTAACCGCAGGGGGCCAACACGGCAGCATGCCAGTAAGCCAAGGGCCGCATGAGGCGAAGCCCCTCGAGCCGTCAGATTTTGACCTGACGGTGAGTATCAAAACAGCGGCAGACCCGCCCCTTGCACCATCTGAACAAAATCTAACGGCTTTTGGTGATTCAGCTAACGCAAACAACATTATGTTGGGGGTTTGACCCCGTTTGATGATCGAACAAGTAAGAAAACTTGAGAAAATAACAAACACAAACCACACAGCAAATATGCGTACTTATGGCTACCACCGCTTTGTCACCAAGAAGATATTTCATTCCACTATGTTGTAGACAACAACAGTACAATATGCTCTCTCAGACATCCCTAAGATCACAAGGATACAATACCCAAACCTCTCTTTTAACTCTTGTAAATAAATAATTTCTATGCTACAAAGCCTCTCAAACACCCTAAACACCCCTATGTTTAGAGGCAAAGGTGAAGTTGGTTTAGAGGCGTGGCTGCAGGTTGGTTGGTTGTGGTTTCGCTACAATCAGGAGGGGAGATGGGGTGGGGTGGGGTGGGGAAGAGAGAAAAAACGGCTTAGCAGTGGGGATGGTGGTTCTGGTGAAATTGGAGGCAGTGTTGGGGTGGTGCAGTGGGATAATTGTAGCAGCACAACAACCCTTTGGAAGAGGGGGGGGGGGGGTTGTTTTGATATTTATTAATTATATACTCCCTCCCTGTTTTAGATGCTCCATGTGGGGAAAAAAAGGCGATCCCAATTTGGATTCTTGGTATGGACAATTTAAGTGGAATTTTTGGATCTCCTTTCTACCATCCAATAAAAATTAATATTTTTCAGATGGAGCTATTTATCTTTTTGTAATTCGACCAAGTCATCGATTGCATGATGGCTTTGGCTTGGACAGGCGTCGTGAAGCAGATGTCTTTAGCCCTGTTGGCCACCCATCTTGGGTTGAGAAATTATTAGGTACAGCAGGCAGCTCACGCCACCATTTATGCCAACTATATAAGAGCATTAAGATCAACGATGCATACGATATAATAATCTAGAGCACACATGATAAATCAGGATATACTTTAACTGTTTGACACTAATTTACTGGAGCATACGATTATATTGTGTGTGTTGTCGATCTCTAAGATCGATGGCTCCATGGTGACTCCAAGTATTATGCCCATTGTACCCAATAATGTCTCATAAGTGTTAAATCCATGGAAAGTTGCATCGGCGATATATCGATATTGGGCTTCAACCAATAAAATGATATTGTGTAATATCGTTTTTTGAGTTTTTTTTTTAAATATCACCGATATATCTATTTCGGTTTGTATCACACCCCAATTTTCAGACCTCGATTAGAGCACATAAGTAACCAATCAAATACAGTTACGAGGTCAGAAACTCGAGGAGTGACCGAATACTCGATTGATTTCAACCCAATTTATCTAAGTATCCAATTTTAATATAACATTACAAAAAAAAACTACTTAGTCTATTACAACAATCAAACAATAAATAATCCAAATTTTAGGTTCCTAGCACACAGGGCAACCAGTCTAATAAAAACAATCATAAATAAAATTTAATAGAATATTGTACTTCAAGCTTCAGTCGTCCTTAGCAGTTCCAGCGACATACCTACTCAGCTTCACTCATTTTTATTCCTGCATCAGAGGATGCGTGAGTATTCCGAAGGAAATATCCAGTAGGATGCCAAAAACCCCCACAGATAAAAGAAATGAAAAATGTACAAACATCATGTTCTAGTGAAGAATTTCAAAGTTCAACAAATCAAGAATTGGAAATACAGTGTTTACCTTACTTGAATATCGACTATACTCAAAGACATCAATAGTTCATGGTATGGATAGAATAATCATTCAAGACTCCGAACGTTCATCACGTACGAAGAAAATAACAATATATTCAGACTCCACACATCTATTGCGTAAGGAGACGTTAACTTCTGTTCTCAGATCAGTCTGCTTCCCCGATGGATTTCTATACTAAAATATCCTAGAGGTTCTTTAGAGGAACCCGACCATGTGTTTAGAGATGTTGGCCTCATCGGTGCTTACGGGCACAATGGGCGAAGACTGCAGATCTTTTGTAATATCATACAGTCTAATAACGTATGTGTGCCTTCATCGGCTGAACTACAGAGGTTCATAATAAATCGGAGATCACTATGGATTTAGCTATGGCTCATGAGCATACTATGATTTCCACCTCGAAGAGTTTCCATCAATCACCCTTAGTAGAAGAAAATAGTTTTCAGGGAACTGAATGTCAATTTACAATGATAGAGGTTGTATCAAAATCACTCGAGATTCTCATCTTTCATGGAATGACACTCATAGGAGTACCAATGAGATTTTAATATCTCAATCACTAACCAACTCATTAGAGGAATGATTAATAGAATTTCTCAATCAACAGTGGACTCACCAACGGAGTAATCATGAAGATAGTTCTTTTTTGAACCTCAATCAACTCGTATGGGATATAACAATAGATTTAACTTATCTAATATATTCTCTGTGCATAGCCGTGGATTGGAATTCCCAACACTGATTGTAGACTTCACTGGTTATCAAGCAACCGGAGAATAGGGTTCGAGAGTACAAACCCTACTTGGAACTCTTTGACTAAATCCGTAGACAGAAACTGCAATGCGCAGAACACTGATTCAATTCAGAATGACTCGACCATGGTCATCTTTTTAGTGAATTGTTCTTACTGTAATAACCATTACCCCAGTCTTTCCATCTTCATTAAATGTGATCTTAACCATTACACTTATATAACCACGTTGTACTAATTAATAGTGTGAAGAATCTTATTTCTGTGTACTATTATTAGCATAACAGCCCACTTCCAATGCTTACTACGATTGTTACAGTTTGACTTAGGTTATGAGATTTTTACAGTAGATTGCCTAATGAGTCTTTTTTCAACCCAATAAACGGCATATTTTTTCAAATTATCTATAATATTTTAATTACCACTCGTCGGTGCAGGAACAGTTCTGGCTGAGAGAGAGTATCTTACTCTAATGTGTTCCAATCATATTAAGTACATTATATGACGTCTAATTAGTGATATTAATCATCATTACCCAATCCCAAGGTGTATTACAGACCCTTAAGGCTTTAGTAATAGGTAATATTTCTCATACTATGATACATTTAGCTTACAACAAACTGTTAATGTTTAGTAGCATCATATTAGTATCACTTTTCACCCAAATAGGACATCCAATTCTGAACACAAATTGAAGGCTAATGAACTGATAGAATCATAAAGGAATCAACTTTCTGGTGAATCAAGAGTCTTGACACAAGATAGATTATTGAACATGAGTATTGATCATGACACACAACTAGATGTTCCGCATGGATGGAACACGGTTTGAGTGAGTTCACTTTTCTGCCAGGACAAATTCGCTGGTTATTTAATTATGTCTTTCCTATACATACGGTTTAATACAGTTGGCTGTGTCACCATCTTCACATTATACCAATGATTTCAGGATGTGAATTGACATAGTTTCAGTTATTTACATTGTGACATTTTCATATGTTTACATTGGACTAAGCTGTTTTGACGCACATTTCTATAGACAAGTTTTTCTGTTAGTAACTCAATCTATGTTCTCTTTTTAATTGTTTGGTGTAACTATGTCTCTTTTCGTTCTTCTTTTTTTCCTATTGTCTTTTTATATACTCATGAAAGGCAAAATAATGTCACATACAATCGAAATCTTAAACCAGAGAAGTTTATGTTTCAAGGTTAGAAATTCAAAATTCACTTTGAAGATATAAACAAGTAAATTACATAGAACATGTCAAAACTATATAATAAGCAACTTATCTTTTTTAATA
Source organism: Houttuynia cordata (assembly GCA_039654745.1). NCBI lineage: Eukaryota > Viridiplantae > Streptophyta > Magnoliopsida > Piperales > Saururaceae > Houttuynia > Houttuynia cordata. The sequence goes on from CM077511.1 coordinate 8,149,289, forward strand.
GAGGATACCTGTTTTAGATCTCCTAGAACAACCCAATAAGGAGACAACAAATCTGGGACAATACGTTGCTTACTCACCCAAGCACCATACTAGAACATCGAAGAAGATTATTTACAATATGGGAACCATCTAGGCACTAGCACATTGAATATCAACACAACTTATCATCATGACTCATGCATGTATAAACATTCAAATCGGTATTTTTGTAAACAATGAGCATCGCCATAATATGAATAAGGGATTATAATATCTCATGTAATACTTTTAGAATCATAGAACAAAGATCAATCATAAGTGGAATAGGAAAAAAACACATCCTACCACCGTACGCGACGAGTTCCTCAAGTCTTCGCGTATAACGCTGCATTCTCCTCTCGAAATAGCCTAGCTATGTGGACTGAATACGACAAACGCTTGATGATCGAGCAAGGAAAAGAGAAAAACTCAAAACTCTAAGAGGCTGGATGTTCATGCACTTAAAACAACCCCTCTTAATGAGTTTTTATAAAGAAACTCTAACACAACTAGGAAATCTCTTCCTAAATCCATTCCCAAATCAACGCAAAAATAATCTCTACCGTTAGTTCAAAGCCACGTTCAAGCCATATAGGGTACTCTCTTAATAGCCCTCCTAGGTTTAGTAGGATTCCCAACTAAAAAAGATATCAAAAACACAAAAATCGGAAATTGCATTTGCCGGTGCGATTGATCGCAATCCTTGGCGATCGATGGCACACAAAATCCGAAAATCACAGTAGATACGATCGATCATTTTTCGAGGTGATCGATCGTGTCAGCAAAAAATAATTTTTTTTAGGGTGTCAGTCCGATATATCAGAATTTTTTTAAAAAACTTTTTAGAAAAAGAAAAAAAATCAACTTTCTCATTTATTTCCCATCCCATGCCAGGTAGAAAGAGGGTTTAAAATAAAAATAAAAATTTTAAATTATATACGTATTTTTATGTATATTTTAAATTTTATGTTTGTCTAAATTAGTATAACTCATTTAGAAGTTATATTGTGAAAATACACGGTAAAAACTAGTTTTTAGATCAATAATATTTTTTTATATAATATCTTCGTTATATATCCGATATTTTGTATATTTAGTCGATCGATATTTTACCATTCCATGTTAAATCCCGATTTATCACATAGCTAGTGCACGTGGAGTAGTGCGCTGCATTAGCCTGTAGCTCTTTTGGACACGGCCATTTTTTTCGCTAGCCTAATTTGTCTGTATCCATCCCCTGTCGTGTCAAACACCAGTGGTGTTCGTGTTATAAACGGACAACTTCAGCCAATTCTCGTCAGCGTCAACGTCCACGTCCACGTCCTTCCGTTTAACGCCCTAATGCACAACGCTAGAAGCCGCTTTCCTCCGGAATCTCCACAAGAGGCGGAAAGCGGCTGCAAATGCGAAGGTAAAGCGGCTTTATTTGGCCTTCAGAAATCGAGTCGTGTTTTCTCACCGCAGCTCTAAAGTTCGCAAGAAAGTGCTCTCGTTCACTTCCTTTTCCCTCTGCCAGTCGCCCTTTCGCCGCCGTCGGTTACATCTGACGCCTCCGGTGGCCGTATCTTATCGCCGGCCACAATCCCTAATCAGGTCCCTCCCTCCCTCTCTCTCTCTCTAAGTTCTTTCTTGGTTTGATTTGCAGCGTAATGGCGAATTAGAATGAATCCTTCATTTTTCTTTGCTTATTTAGTTGTTTGTGCCTAAAGTACGATTTTGGTATAGGACTGGTGTTGTTGCACTCGAGTTTTTTTGTACAACTTTGCAATTCGGGTTTGATTTGGCAACAGGTCAACTAGGTTCATTTGGGGAGGTTTGGATAAGTTTGGGAAAATTAAAGAAAAAATTGGCACTAAAGTGGAGGTATAAGCAATGGCCCTGCGAAACTGTAATTTATGCAAAATAGGAGGCAAACCTTAAACGAGGCATAACTCATAGGAAAGGACTATTTTTGCATAGTGCATAGGTGGGAAGTGACAAATATTTGGGTAAAGTTCTTACTGTTTGGAAAATTTTAAAATTCGTAATTTAGGAGAATAGGAAGAATAGTTTTGAACTGTGATTTCGAGATTTTGAATAATATTGAGCAAAAAAACCGAGATATTGTTGCAGAGCTTGTAAGTGGAGGATTTTCTTAGACTTCTGTATATTTAGTTGATAGAAGATAATTTTGGAGTGGAAAGAAAGTTACTTTTGAAGACATAAGAATCTGAAAGTTTATACTCGACAAAAATGGGCATTTAATTAAGTTGTAAGGACTGATAAACTGATTGTGAGCTATTTCTGTAATGTTTTTTCGTTTACACTATATGCTTGATCTTAGCAATAACCATATTACTCTTAAAGAGATTATGTTTAACATGCTGCGGAAAGGATTTAGGACATGGTGTTTATGATGATGTCTTCTAGCAATACAAACCTTGGTGTATATTTGAAAGGAGAAGGTGATTTGTTGAGTGGGAGATTGTTAAGTGAGAGATATTATACAGCTCTACGAGGGAAGGAGGGAGGGGACTGCTTGTGTAACAGTTATTATTGAGAAGAACAGGTTGATCTAGAGCTGTTAATGACTAAAGAATAAAGAATTGTTTATGATTTAGGAGATATTGTGAAAGGAACAACGAGATCTGGAGCTGTTAACTATCAAAGAACAGGAATTTTGATGATAACTAGTGAGGAAGCAGCATCTTTTATATTTAAAAAAGAAATAACACAAAAGTAAATAGTGAGCAAGCTGAAGATCAATATGATTTTGGGGTATGCTTGTTCAAAGCTTTTCATGGTCACATTCATTGTTTGAAAGAAAAAGCTGAAGCTTAATTAGTTTTCATGATATGTATGTTCAAAGCTCTGCATGAGCACTTGATTTAGAATTTTGATTGAACTATGTACCAGTGTCCAAGTTATGGATATGCTGATCAACATTTAATATTCCTGGAAGTTAGTAGAGATTTCTGTTGCTATCCTGCTTTATCACGTCTGATCTCTATGTTAATATAGATAACACTACCACTTTTAAGTTGCATTGCGACAAATTAGTTTTTTTTACCCACTTTGTGCATCACCACTGCTGATTTATATGGCCCCTTATGCGAAAACAGGTGGTGATGGATACAAGTGAGTTCTAATATTAAGTTTTGGATGGAGAAGGAACATTTTCTTTTTCTTGTAGCTCCTCTCTCTCCCTCTGTCACAATTTTTTTAATATTTTGGTTACTTTGTGAATGCTTATAAGACATTCTGTGATAACTCGTCCTGTTGTGCCTTATATTTGACAGACTTACTTCCTACATAATTTCAGATATATTGGGTAAACAAAGCTCTCTCTGGAACTACTTCTTAAGCGAGTGTCTACTGATGGATGAAGAACGGAATAAGAGAGTAGAATCACTTGGTTGGTTGACAGAGTCTACTGTGTTACCAAAGCGACATAAAGCGATAGAAGGTGTTGGTCCTTCGTCCATACTAGAACTCAAAGCCCATCTGTATAAGTCTCAAGAAGAAGCCAAGAAGGTGAAGGACTTGGCTCCTGATGTTGAGTTCCATCGTGCAAAGAAGAAAGTTTCTCATGATGTCTTGTCTCAGAAAAATTCGGGTGTTGAGGCCCGAGCGACGAGGTCGGCTTACTTTATGTACTTTAGTTTCTTTTCAGTTTGAATTTTGAAGTTGATGGAGGAAATTTTCTAGGGATATTTACAGAATCAACTGTTATCACCCTTTTTTTTTGCTAAGAAACTGGTGCCATGCTATTATAGATTCCTTGGAATTGTTTTCAGCATGAAGTTGCAGTAAAACTGTAAGGCTTTATTGAACAGTTTCTTTTCTTATTCGACAGTACTTGTTATAAATGTACAAAAATGGCCATGTTTAGGGTATTCAATCTAAGTCTCCGTGCCCAATAGAAGATAAACTAAGATTTTGTGATAGGGTAGTGATAACCCTACAGCAGATTCCTACACATTTCTATACACATCAGCTGTGTATGGAAAATGTGTAGGAATCTGCTGTACAAATATCGTTTCCCTTTGTGATATGGTGTTTTTTTTGTGGTATACTCATATGATGTGCTCTTGTCTCCTTTTTGTATAGGCTGCTTTGTAATTTCTATAAAATAGGTTGAAAACAAATACGGCAGGCAACATACTGAGAAAAGTTTTGACTCGCAGTTGGTTTGATTTTGATGTTGAGAAATTCGATGCATTGAAACTGATTTGAAAGTAGTCTTTTTGAGAAATTTGATTCGCAGTTGGTTTGATTTTGATGTTGAGAAATTCAATGCTTTGAAACTGATTTTAAGGCCAAACAGTGATTGCAATCTCTAGGCCTTTTTTGTCAAGAATTTAAGTGTGTGGGGTCATATCCTTATCATGGCTGTTACTGTCAGCTGCGGTCTTATGGTAGTCAAGTCCATGGAGTTGGTGCATTTATTCTTGAAGTTGTTTCTGGAACCTATTGCCGTCATGGTTAATAATCTTGGTTCTTGGTCCTGTCTCGGTTGCCCAAAGAGATCTCGGAGAGATCTCAGAGAGAACTTGAAGAACTCATGTAATGTGATCTGCCATATCGGTTATCTTAAGAAAGGTTTTTAACATATAACTTTGACAAGTGCAATACTTGTCTACATATATAAACATTAATTAGTCTCAAACTAATATAGTTTCTTGCAAATAGAGATTTAGTCTTACTATAACTAGAAACTTTGAGTAGATACACCTAAATAAAGCATAGAAGTATCGATAGTACTAGAGTGATGTGGCAGCTCCATCTTCTTGAGAATGATAGAAATGAACTTACATGGAATCTAGTTATTTTATTTTATTTTTTATGACTCAGATAGCCAAGAAATTGCCAAGATCTCTCCGAGATCTACCGGAATGTGCGAGATCCGGCCAAGATTGTATAAAATTTTAAATACTCTACATACATGGTTTCGTGCCTCGCCATTTAAATTGAGACAGAAATCTCCCCAAGATTGCGAATCATGGATATAGGGCTGATGAGTAGTTTAAGAGTTTATGTGCTGAAAGAGGAAAACAAACTTGGTCATAAAGTGTGCACGTACCTGTGATCCACAGATTGTCAATTTTTGAATAGTTATCCATAGAGTTGCCAGAATACGAGAGTTTCTATTGTATAATATCTGCCGACACATTAGATCTGGTCTATTATATGCTTGTATGAGCGACAATCTATTGCTTGATATTATGTTTTTCTTGAAATTCCAGAGACAAGATCCAACTTAAAGCAGAAAAGGATGGTTCAGCTAGTTATGCAGCCCTGGAAAGGAAGGCAGAGCTATATGACAAGCTGCTAAAAGGAGAGCTTCCTGATGAGGAAGACAAAGAGAGATATTGTGTTGATTTCTTTAGTAAAAGTACTAACCAGAGTGAAAATGAGCCATGTGGGAATGGTTACACTTCTGAAATGCAACCAACTAAAGAGGATAACGAAGCGGATGAGGGTCTCCCTTGGGCAAAAGCTGTGGGACCTGGTCGAATGGGCATTGCAGTAGATCATGATGAACATAAGCGCTATGTGAGGTACAATAGAATATTCGAGTTTGTATTCTCGATTAAAAGGTTATGCTTAATGTTTTATGTATGCATCCAAACACCTGTTATGAGTAAGAAAGCTCCTCACAATTTCACAGAATATATTTATTGTCATAATTAGCCATTGACAAAGAACTTGTTTTTTGGGATTCCAATGCTTCTTAGAGAGAAAAGGCACTTGACTGCTTATATTACTTGACTTAGGCTGGATAGGAACATTTCAGTTGAGATACTAGAAAAATGACACTGATTCTTGTCTAGTTATTACCAACTTGGTCCATCAGTCATGATTAGATACTTCCTTGCATAAGTTTTTGTTAAAAAAAGAATATATAATTCTTTAAGAATGATGGATACCAATGAAGAAGCTTCAGCTTCAATGAAGTAGCAATATTCTCTGGCTTTTGCACAATATTTTTTTAGTTTTGGAGTGTCCAAAGTTGTAACGTTTAATTTTTTTAGGATTAATATCACAATAAAAAAGGATGCAGTTTGATTGTCTTTCTTGTTCTTACCAGGGAAGTCCATGAAGAAGCAAATGAAGCAAGAGACAAGGCATTAACACTCAAAATGCGTCGCCAAGCACAGGCAGCATCCCACAGAGAGAAATTGAGGCAGGCTTATCTTAGGAAACAGCTTGAGAAGTTGAAGGCTGCAAAAGCAGAAGAGGCTAAAAATGTGGGTGCTGAACCTGCGGGTGAATAACTCTGAGCTTTCTGCAATCAAAAGTAAGAAGCATTTTTTGGTGTTCATTTACTTCAATTGAGAGAATGTACATATGGAGGCATGTATTCAAATCAAGTGGTGTAATTATAGTCTCTTGTAACTGCTTGTAGATCTCTTGGTTTAGAATATTAGTAAATGGAAACAAATGGATGGGTAGGTGAAATTTAACTTCGAAATTTGAGGCAAACAAAGACGCCTTCACGGAAAAATATGGGCCTGGCTAATGTAATCAGATCTCCATTTGACTGCTCTCGCCCTCTTTGAATACTATGGTGAACAGATTATAACTCCATAAAAATGAATCTTTTTGATTGATAAATTAAGGGTGGGGGGTTAAATTTCAAGTTAAATGAAGCTTTCTTTGCATGTGTAAGGAATACCTAGGATGTTTTCGAAATGATATTGGCGATGGACACAGAACCAACGTTTGTTTTTGTTTTTTGGTACATTGGTTAGCATGTGTTGTGTTGAATGTTAGTCGGGCTATAAGATTGTCAATTCCTCCCCTGATGGTAGATGCTCTATGTAGGATTAGTTTGTATTTCAACAATGCCTCGAAAAGGATTAGTTTGCGTATCACTTTAAGCGCTCACAAAGATGCGCATCAATTGAAGCAAAGCTAATTCCAGTACTCAGAATAGGCTTCCCGGGGCTTGTGCCTGTGCTGCTGTACCTTAAAGTTGTGAAGTTAATTAGCGAGTAATTATACACAAATACCATTACAATTTGTTTGTACTGAACTTCTCGATGGAGTCCCCAAAAAAAAGGAGCAGAGAATAAAAAGAATGAAATGGTTAACGAAGTTACTTTGGACACACATAAAAGGTTACATATATATATATATGGGAAAAGTTTAAATGAGATCGCTCTCATATTGCTTATATGAGGCCACTTTGAATTGTAGCCGTTGGATCTTGATCTGACGGCTATAAATATATATATATATATATATATATATCAATTCTATAGCAACTTAACTGAGTATTTGGTAGTTTCTAATTAGTTCCTTTACGCTATGGGCAGAGTCCTCGCTCGCTCGTGTGTTTGAGGGCCGACTACAGGTGACTTTGGAACTTTCACAAGGTTACATGCTTGCAAATGCGCAATACCGCACACAGCCTTTTGCCTTCATCATGGCGCACATTTGATGAACATTCCAGGGTGGTCGTAACATTTTCAAAAGGTTACAATACTCAATACTATTATTAAATGGCCAACAGGTACCATAGAACTTTCAATTTTGGACTAATTAATTCCTGTTTTTTTAACCATAATTCTGCTAATTACTCTTAATCAAATAATTAGGAGTGAGAGAAAAGATAGTGATTATATTGTGTGAATATTGAAAAAATAAAGAGGGAGACTAGGGTTTCTTATTATGACGACTTAATGGCAAAATACAACAAAGAGAGATTAGTTAGTAAAGAAGTAAAATATCATTCTACCCTTATAGATAAGATAAGATAATAATAACTCTAATATGAGAAAAGTTTAAATGAGATCGCTCTCATTTGACTTATATGAGGCTAATTCCATTTATAACCATTGAATCTTGGTCTGACGACTACAAATAGTTATATGGAACTCACCTACCCCTGATGTGATACACTCACCTACCCACTGATTTGATATCCATCATCGGATCGAAATTCAATGGCCCAAAATATTGGCCTCATGCTCCTTATATGAGAGCGATCTCATGTAAACCGTCCTCCTCTAATATAGATGTCAAGCTAAATATGCTTATTTTAGCCTTCACATAATCAAATAATTATTAAGGCTCCTATTTTTAGCACTATTTGCAAAATGTACTCCTATAATTTCGGAAAGATATACTAATAATTTAGGAGAGATTTACTACTGCCTTCCATCCGCGGCCTTCCATAATTTAGGAGAAATTTTATGAGATAAAAATCCTAACATATATGATTCCCTATAACACAAAGATGAGTGAGAGAATGAAAGATAAGATACGGATGATAAGAGAGAGTTTTGGCGTCCTGAAACATCTTTAAGTAATTTACTCTTGCAAGATATAATTGTAAATGACAGAACACTCCTTCTTTACTTTTTTTTTTTATAACGGCATATGTAATTCAATAATAAGATAATTGTTGTTTATTTTCTTGGCAGTATTTAATTGTCATTCACAAAAAAAAAATCATATTTTCCATGTTTTCATGGAAATTTGGATCAGAGACTCTACTGAAAAGATAAAATGTTACCCTCAAGTGAATAGTCCTTGAAGGAAGCTTCTCCGGTTTTGTACTTTCATTGAGAAAGCATGCAGTCCATGCGGAGTTCTCTTGACAAATTCTTATTTGAAAGTGCATAGTGTTCTTTATATGCATTTTGTGTAATTGTAAAACTTGTCCTTGTTACCCTCGCTTTCGAGAAAGAAAACTTTGTGCTGCATGGAATGTTCTGTAATAAATAGAAAAGGTTAACATGAGCCATGCATGATCCATCAGTAGCGCGCGCATGTTAATGCATAAGATGCACATCAGTCGAGCGCACACCAATAGGATTCTATAGATATAGTAGCAGAAAAATAATCGTTTTTCTTTTGTTTGATAATGAGGCTGGGAATCAAATACATAAACATTCTGTCTTAAGATACTATGCAAACTTATTGCTTACTTTCATGTTTATAGCACACTAGTACAGATTCATATAGCACATAGGGTTTTTGTTGTTTATAATAATTCGTCTTCCAAGTTGTATTTATGTCAATAGAAACAACCTATGATGACCTTCAATTATTTTTTTTTTATGCTGACCTAAATTGATTCTTTTTTTTTATTCATGGCCTTAATTGATTCTGAAGCATTGTCAGAACATGCATTTGCATGTGCAATTTACTAGTTACCTTGAACTTTGAAGTGTGGTTAGACCTGAATTCCCTCTTTCTCATCGATCCTTTTTTTGTACAACTTTCTCATCAATCCAAATTTAGTAGTACATGTTAATCAGTTCTACATACACTTGCATGCTGTCATTTAGGACACTAAAGAGACTCATAATAGGAAAATCAAAGATCTCGTGTTCCTTTGTTTATGGGAAGCTCTCATACATATGAAGATCGTGGGCTGAAAGAAAGGGCTTTCTGCTTTGAAGAAGCTTCTCTGATTATAATAGTCTTTTGGAGGAAATTTTCTCTGATTGCTCTGTGCCCACAACGTGATAGACTGACCAGTGACCAACCCAACCTTCCTCCATTACTCGTGAACCCTTGTGTTACACAAGTTGCATTAGGTGGGTCACTAAGACTCGAGCTTGCACTTACACAAGTTGTGTTAGGTGGCTCAGAAAGACACGAGCTTGCACATGCTTTGTCTCATCATTTATCTCCTCCCTCCGGTCACTTTTAATAATAGATACAGTTTTTTTTAATGAACTAAATTTTTATTGTATTTGAAAAAAACTGTATCTATTAGAAGTGATGGGAGAGAGTATGTTATTAACTAGTGGAAACTCCAGTTAAGGGACTCTGTCATCAGGGGAAGAAAAGGTTTAGAATCCACTTAAATTGAGCCCGATGGAGCATATAATATGAGACTGTCTTCTTATCCTCATGGAGGTATTATAGCAGGAGAGGGAGTAATTATTTCCATGTGTCAAACTCGCATTGGTGGGTTAGATTGTACCAAATAGATAAGCCGCAGACCGAAATGTTTTTCCACCTGACCAGTGTTCCCCATTTGCTGTTGTTAGCTGACTTGTTGCTATAGACTTTGTGTTTGCTAAAAAACAGTTTTTTGACAAAATTGCTTTTGTTATAGCAAAGCAAAAGCTATACCGATATGGTAATGTCCACCCCTAAAGCACAAAACACACATACATTAAAGGGTCCCATGAAACATTAAGCTGCCAGTTCTGTCAATTTAAAACAACTGGGATATGTCAGGAAACTCGGACCACCGTGCTCTTCTCTTGTCCTATGATATCTTTAAATCTCTTGCACTTGACCTTGTCTCTTGACAAAGACATTGCTATTTGCTCGTGCCAAGTCTAGATAGCATTACGGAGTCCGTCAGTCTCTAAGCCTAGATATCATTACCAAGTCCTAAGCTATTTGCGCAGGAACCATTTACTCTTTCGGGATATCCTCCATCAGGTGGGAGCCATCCATCATCAAAATCGAAGGCACACAATATGCTTTCTTTGTGCGTTGCATAGAGACAATGTGTGCCTGATAATCGACAACTATTATTATTAATGGGAAATATCCTAGCGGATGTCCTCAAGGTGGACCTTGAAGTCTTCCATTGCAGCAATGAGTTGGATCTTGGTCGAGTGGAGGACATGTTACGGGTGCCACTTCGACTAGGCAACCCATAAGCGGGGCCTCCTATAGTGATGATTGAAGGCAGCTTACACAGGTCCCTTATTGGCCAATCAAACTAGTTTACTTTATCATTGTCCAACAATCACGAGCCACCTCACCGCTAGACGCACCGTAATTTGTGGGGCCATGTTAGAAGCATCAGCCATCTTTATCCTGCATGGATTGGTGTTTTGCACAATCTGTCATCCACTCATGCACAGCTAATGACCAGTTGTTTCTTTCTTGTCAACAAGCTAAAGATAAAGCTAAAGCCCAGTTGGAATCACGGAAAGTCGGCTCGCCGAAACATCGGTATCGGCCTTCAGCCGATAAAACGATATGCCTTAGGGGCCATTTGAGGCGTGATAAAAAGCAAAACATTCACAGTGGACATTTCGCTTTCACTATTAATTTCCTATTTTTTTCACTTTTAGTTGAAACACCGCAGGACTTATACGTGTCGTAGGGACATTGGTGATCAGAATTAGACAATTTTTTTTTCTAATTTGGAGCTTTTTGTTAACAGATGCAAGAAGCCTCCAAAGAGCAAGCATAGTTCCCTACATAGCTCATACAGTACATTATAACACAAGGAAAGCACTTAACTAGCTAGCATACATCAAAACAAGCTGATTGCACCACTAGGAGAGGGGGCAGCCGTATGGTGTCTTGCTTTTTGCAAATGGTACATGTGTTCCTTTTTTTTTTCTAACAAAGAAATTTTATTCCACTAAAACAGAAAATACAAATAAAGAGTCCTCCTCGTATACAACATTCAAGGAGAAGAAGAGATTCCATACCCACAACTAACACTGATCCACACTTCATATAATAAATAAACAAAAAACATCTAGTAGAAATACCATGAACAAAGGCACAACGTTGAGCCAAAACTTTTTGCGAAGAACCTCAAACCGAAACATCTTGGGCTATCTCCAAAGGGTCAGTAAAACTCATGATGTAAATTTTTCGATAAAATATATATCCACAACAGAGCCAAAGAAACATATAGTGGGGCTACCAGGTTACGAGCTCCAGGTAGTAGTTTTGCAAGTAGTAGCCCCAGAGATATTCGCCCAACTATTAGGTGACAACTATAGAACCGAATGATTGAGCGCACGCCCAATGCAACGGAGGTTGGATTCTCACCCTAAGGACCTCTACCTAGCTGATCGCCATTTAACTGAGGCACGCCCGAAGTAGCAACTAACAATTTGTACCTAAGGGGAGAGAGATCTGACGGCAAGAGAGCTGACCAGAGCAATCGCCCTAAGAGGATAACAACCAAAGGAATCACCTTTGTTCATAGAAACATCCACTGGACCCGACATCTCTTCCATATGAAGAACAGGGGAAGAGAACCATGGGAGTATGAGGAGGGGAGGAAGAGAAGCAAAACTACTCTCTCACCATCATCCCGCCCAACAAAAACCCATAAAAAATTAAAATCAGCAGAGAAATTTTCCGCCATCGCAAAGGTACGACCTCCAGGTAGACACCAGTAGGGTCGTACACAGAACCGCATCGGCCATCTCGCCCTGGCCAGATGCAGGCCAGGGCGGGGATGGAAGACTAGTAAGGGAATGGATGGGGACAAAGAAGGGAAGGGATGAGGAGGGGGTTACTGGAGGGGAAAAAAAGAGAGAGAGGAGAGCTTCTATCTCCTCCCCGGCTGAGCTCTTCCCTCCGACATGGTTCCGATATGCAAATGCTTGCACCACACATGATGCGATGCATTGCGAGAGTAAATGGTGCAAACCACCAATCCATGAAGGACAAAGATGAGTGATGACCAGGCGTTCCAGTAGCAGTAAGTTGTCATTTGGCAAGCGAAATTGTGGATCATAACTTCATCTTTTAGTTGATGATTGATGTAATTCTTGATCATTAGAGAAGCCTTTTATTCAAAAAAAAGGAGAGAAATTCAAAATTTAGGCAAATTAGTTCAAAATATCACACCTCCCCCCCAATGATTAAGAAAAATCTCAATGAATTAGATTAATGGCCCTTTTTGACTAATTCTAAAGGTCCTATTAAAGCTGTTTAAAAAACTGATAAACAAAGATGTTGACAACAAATACATTGTATAAAAAATGACACGTGGGTATCTTGTGGTTCTATTGATGTAGATAGTGTATTCTTATATTAGTCGAAAGGAGTGAGAGCAAGGTTTTCAAAACCGAACCGGCCATCGATCCGGATTGATGGCAAACCGCGGTCAAACCAGATTGACCCGGTTTAGAAGTTAAGTGATAAATATATATTAAATATTTATTTTATATAGTAATAATGTAACATGATTGGAAGCCCATGTGGTTAAAGCTGAGTGTTTGTTAGGGGGGGGGTTCGAATCCCCCCTCCTGCCGCATGTGATCTTTTTCAAAAAGAAAAAAAATGTGACCGTGACCGGTCCAGTCCGGTTTAGGAGAAATCCGGCCGGTAAAAAAATTCGGACGGTTTACCGAACCGGGGTAAACGGGGTTCCAATTTTCCGCGGTCGGACCGGTATGGGGTGTGAGGAGTGAAGCTCACCTTACATATATGATAAATACCTTACCCAGTTTGTAGCTCAAGTGGTTAAGTACTTAGGTACCCAGGTCCCCGATTCGAATCCCCCTCAAAGCAGAATTTTTTTCAAAAAAAAAAAAAAATTGTGACCTGGACCGGTCCAGTCCATTTTAGCGGTTTGGGAGAAAACTGCCAGTTCAATAGGCCGGTTCCAGTTCTCCACGGTTGGATCGACCGGTCCAGTCCAGTTTTTGAAAACCATGCCTCTAACCTGTATTAAAAATGATTTAACCTAGTACAATTTTATTACAACAATTCTCTTGCATAATAGAGAGTAAACATTGCAAGAGAACATAGTAAAACGTATTGAATTGTTGATGGGAGGTCCTGTAATATGGTTCTTATATGTAGACACCTTCATTTTATTGTTAGATTAGAATCCCCTCATTTAAATCTTAGATGAGGAGCATGGCAAGGAATTCTGTATCGGATATCGGTAAAATATCGGCCAGCCTAAGAGACAAAATATCGGAGATATTTGCAAAAAAATATCGGTGGTCGAAAACTAGTTTTTACCATATATTTTCACAATATAACTCTTTAAAGGAGTTACACTAATCTTTTACAAGAAAAATAAACATTCTTATATGAATATGTTTATATGAAAATTTCGGCAGAATCTCCCCTGTATTTTCAATCATATGTGCAAAATGCATTCCCTGTAAAAGTTCAATCACCTGTAATAATCAACAATGACATAACCAGCAATGATATAATCATCACAATCCAAGTTTTGTCACTACTTAAAATAAAATAAAAAAAGACATTATAAGTATTACAACATAAGACATAAGAAATAAGACATTATTTTAAATCATAAACCAACAAAATTTTGTACATGGAACAAAAGGAGTCATTTTACCAAGCATACTCACTAACTAATAGTAGTTCGAATGGTGTGGAAGCTGAAAGTCTTCTTGAACGTGATATGAACTCGAATAAACGAAATCTAAATGAGCACAATATTGCCCCCAAGTCATACTTGTCTGGTATGCATGGAGATACTCTCTTATATAGCAGTGGTATTGCTCATAAGGCATGTTGTGTAGGATTCCAAGTGGTGGGAATGACGAGTTGTGCATAATATGAGAACCTACTTTGAACCACTGTAACCATATGACGATGAACTCGCAGAATTAAGTCTTCCTCCCCAACCATCACTAGAGGAGATTTCCATTGCTGAGAACTGCTGTGGAATGTTATCTTCCATCTCATGTTGCATTCTCTGCCTCCTTCGGTTCATTTGTCTCTCAGTGGCCATCCCACCCCTCCCTCATGAATGAATGACTCGCTTCCGTCTAGATGAGGGAGCCTGTCTTGAACCATGGTCAAAATCTTGTGTAGCATGTGTATATTCATCCTCACTAGTGAATTGACTCAAGTAATAGGCGTCACTTTGACCTCCATCTCCATCATGATAACCTTCACCATCGCCACCTCGATGGCTACTGATATCTACAAAATATACACATTTTTATATGCCTCTCTACCTATATGTTAGTTGTAAGTTTAGTTAAAATAATGATAATTAATGGTTATTCATGATTAAGTGAGTAATTAGGAATTTAATAAAGAAATACATTTAATTGATTAATTTAGATGTGTTAATTGGATTTAATGGATTTATATTTTATAATGCGTATAAATTATATTTAATTTTATTTATGTAGGTTTTAAAGAGTCCAAATGCAAATCATCAAGAGTGAATGCAAGCCAAACCATTTTTGCGCTGAGATCGAAGATCCGATGGATTAGATGATTACGACAGGTTTTAAGGAAGAAAAAGAAAAAAAGAAAAGAAAAGAAAAGAAGGAATGTGAGCTGAACCGACTGGTTCAGTGGTTCGGTTCAGAAAAGAAGAAAAAAAAGACAGCCCGAGCTGAAACTCGGGCGTCTGTTGCAGAAATAGGGCGCTCGAGCTCCGGCAAGAAGCTCGATGGTCGACAGCGGCTTGGCCTAGGCGGTAGAACACGGCGGTCTCGATGGCGGCCACCTGAAGCAACGACAACCACGGCGGTGATGGGAGAGGTTGATGGCGGAATGACAGTGGGTGCTCAATCGGGAAACAAAAATGGCAAGAATCCTATTGATTTGGGACTCGATATGGAAACGGAATGAGGCGTATTCAATATGGGAAGTTACAGATTTAGAATTGTGCTCAGATTTAGTCTTGGAAGGCCTATAAAACAGAGCTTTGGCCAGCCGTGAATGAGAGCTTTTGCAGAGAAAAGGAAAAACAGAGCTTTAAAAAAACTGGTTTTTGTTGGGCGGTCGTGGACAGAGCCTTTGGGGTCGTCTGTCAGCCGGATTCCGGCAGGGTTTTGAACGGAGGAGAGGAGAAATGCTGGATTTTGGACGATTTTGCACAACGATTTGAAAGTGCTACAGTGTCGGCCGAATTGCTACAGTAACCACAAGTCTGCTAGAGAAAATGATGAATAGTACCGGTGCTACAGTGCCCGTGAACAGCATGGAAAATCGTCTAGGCGATATATCGGTATCGGACACAAACCGATACACCGATACCACTCAATCTCGTTTTTTCAAATTTTTCCATATATCGGCGATATATCGGTTTCGGACCGATATATCGGTATTTTTTGAATTAAAATTTTTTTTTTTAAAAAAAAAATTTCATGTTTGTTTTCTATCCTAATATGCATATTTTGAAATGTATTCTTTGTTTAAATTAGTATAACTCATTTTAAAAGTTAGATTGTGAAAATATATGATAAAAACTAGTTTTTAACGACCGATATTTTTTTACACAATATCTCCGATATATTGTCTCTTTGGCCGACCGATATTTTACTGATATCCGATATGACATTCCATGGTGAACAGTACTTCGGTGAACCGTGTTCCTGCAAATGACTTCTTCAACAAATAAGGCTTTTTCTTCCTTTCTTTTCATGTCTACCTAATTTTATTGTACTGAGACTAGATGAAGCCCTGCTAAATTGTTTGATTCTTGATGTTTATTTGCAATTCTAAAGTAGTCATTTTTATTTCATGTGCTTAATAAATTTTACTATGATTACTCTATTTATAGAGAGAGAGTAGAGTAATTGTTGGTGAAATTAAACCAAAGAATCGTTAATGTTCGAGAGGTCTTAGCGAATTCCAAAGTACTATTTGAATAAAAATTGCATTTTTATATTTGATCTTTGCTCGAGAGAGGGAGATTAATTAAGTTAGATTTAATTGTTTAGTTGCATGTTCGAGAGGGCTGCACACATTACGATTATTCGTGACTTCGAGAGGGGCACGGATAGTTGATCACTTGGAATTGTACGGGTTAACGGAGAGGATAATTATTTGGTTTGGGTGGATTCGAAGTCTTAGTATACTTCTCATTAGATTATTTTCACTTAAATTTATTTGTTTTGTTTAATTAAAAATTAGAACTTTTCATTCCGTTATAACTTGTTACGTAAAATCCAAATCTTTTCATTAGAATTATGTTAATCAACCAAGTCCTTTAGGTTCGACCTCGTTTCCAGTAGTCTATACGTAGTCTCGTGTGATTGCGAGTAAAAATAGTTAAAAATATAATCAATCAGCTACCATCTCAAATGGTCTCGTCCCCATCACCATCATCTCCACCAGTATCTGTTGTATTTGGGTTGTCATTATCTTCAGAGGGTAGGTATTGTGCATGCATGTAGCGAGTTGATATCTCCTCATTTCTTGCCGACATCATAATATTCTATGTGGCTGTGTCAACATTTATTTCAGCCTGTTGTGATGATGTAACAATCGCTAGATCAGGTAGCCCATCACCCTGGTTCATTATATTTTCAGCAAACCACTCAGCATACAAATTTCCTGTGTCATCTCCATCCACTCATGACATTAGTTCAAATTTGTCCAATGGATCTTCTTCATTTTCACAATGTCTTATTTAATCATGCTCCATTTACCTTATAATTAACTTCATGTTGTAATGGCAGTACACTAACTTTTTCAACTTTTCATACAATAACCTATTCCTTGGTTTTGCATGAATGAGAGCAAACATGCTCCAATTTCACTCACATGGTGAGGATGACGCTGTTTGAGAAAGAATTCGAACCGCCAATGATCTCAAACTTGAGCACTTATCTCCATATTGGGACCACCAATTGGCTAAACAAAATAAAACTTTCAATTAGAACGTGACATCTCTAAAGTATGGACGTGCACTAAAAATCATAAGACAAACATATATCTTTCTGACAAAACACCTACCGAGTAACATCAACTAGAAAAAGGGATAAAAAACGACAAAAAAGTACAAGTGCAGCAAAAATTACATAAACAATGACAGTCAGACACACTAGCATAATAATAAGTTTTTGTCAAAACGTGATTACTGCATTTTCAATGTAGAAAGCAATTTCAATGAAGAAGAAGCAAAATGATGGGTGCAACAGTTTTAATGAACGAGAGTACTAATGACTACTTGAAGACTAGCAATATGGTCTATGGGATTACCTCTCTACCAATAATAGCAATCGCGGGCACAGGAAGTAACCACGATGATTGCAAAAAGCATGCAATTTCCAAGGGTCTATACACAGCAACACCAGCGTGGTAGCAACCATAAGCTAATTCAACCACAAATGGATATCAAAGCTAAATAACTTTGAAATATATTGACATAAGAGTGAACAAACTTAAACCTTCATATATACAGAGCACCACTAGCAATAGGAACAAATATTCCCCTGTAAAATTTTTAAGTGAACCAAACTTGTCAGCTACAGGATCAAGAAAGGTGCCAAATAGTGTTCCTAACCGCATCTGGATATGAATTGCAAATTTAGATACACGTCTATTAAATAGGGACAGCAGTCACATGTAACAATTTCTTCCAAAATTCATGACTGCATACCTTTCGTGCAAGATATCCATCAAGCCAGTCTGTAATTGCTGCAACAATAAATATACCTGTTGTTCCCCACCAATTATCCATGTAAAAAGTCAAAAGAAAAAAAAACAAATTTAGCCTCCTATACATGCAATACACGAACAACAAACCAAAAACAGAAAAATGCACGCAGAAAAGAATGACAAAGAAGAGATTATTGATAAGAACACCATTCGTTAGATGTCTAGAGCAAGATGAGTACCATGAAAATTTACTCGCTCAATACATCGAAAAAAACCAAATTAACAAAA
Source organism: Houttuynia cordata (assembly GCA_039654745.1). Classification (NCBI taxonomy): domain Eukaryota; kingdom Viridiplantae; phylum Streptophyta; class Magnoliopsida; order Piperales; family Saururaceae; genus Houttuynia; species Houttuynia cordata. Next base: position 8,167,643 of record CM077511.1, read on the forward strand.
CTATTTTATGAACATCAATTAAATTCATCAAATACTTGCCAAAAAAATGTCGTTTTGAAATCCCTACCTCCTTCTTAGCTGGTATCGGCATCACCAGTCGCTCCACTTGCAAAATCGCCGCCCTCAACTCGTCGCTACCGGATCTAGGAATCGCCGCCCTCAATGATCTAGGAATCGTCGCCGCCTTTCCCCTTTTTTCCCCTTCCCCTCGATGGCCCCAGCTGCCCGACCCCTTAAAAAAATTCAAATTATATCGCCAAAACCCGATATATTGGCTCTATTTCGGTGATATATCAGCGATTTTTTATAAAACACTATAACCTGATATTAACCCTTCTCGTTTTATCGGTTCATGACCAATAACGATATATCGATATATCGCTGAGACAGAATTCCATCGAGCATGGTAAGGTTATTATCTCAAATAAGAAACGAACAAAGAAGTACATCATGAAATACAATCCCACCAAGAAGAGAAAACACAGAGACCAACAAAAGAAGCTAGGCTTAACAGAGAGATCATAAGAGTTGTTTATGCTCAAGGTTGAGGAAGGGTTTGGGCGTGCTCGTAAAGGATTTTTGTGCAAGTTTCTTTGTACTTTTAATTCTACAACACAGCGAAATGGAAACTCTTTCTGGGTGGCAAGGCGGTTTTCTTGACATAAATGTGTCCCTTAGTCAAACCGAGGTGCCAAAAATGCTTATCCTTTACATTTAGATACTGAACGAAGGCTTCATTCACAATTACTTCGCTGTCATTAAGCTATGATAGTTTGGATACAAAGTGCGTACGAAATGCATAATTCACAATTACTATGCTGTCATTGAGCTATGGTAGTTTGGTTACCAAATGCATAATTTGGTTGAATGTGCCATTCAAGGTCATTCACCGAATGACTACCTTTTTATGTTGCGCATAATTCCACCATAATAAATTCAACATGACTTTTCATTCCAAACGGTAACAAATCCAAACAATTTATGAGACACGGCTCATGCAGCCTGCATAAGCCGAGACAACTTGAGTCGTCGGATTTTAATAGGGGAACAAGCTAGTGTGAATCACCACCCACCCCTAACGCGCCGTCGGCTCAAAATCCGACGGCTCAACCTGACTTGGCTCACGCAGATGCGAGTGAGCTAAATCCATCTCATCTAAACTTCTACCTTATTCATTCACACCCCTTCAAAATCCAAACATCAGACAATAAAACTCGTTGAAAAAAAAAATTGAAACTCCAAACATCAAGGAACATAAATGGTAGCTAGAGTAAATTCAAAGTAATGACAAGGTTATAAGATTGGTGGACATGAGAGGAGGCCACCTTCGCTCTCTGTCTAACTGCGTCTTGTGTTATGCCAACGGCTCTCATCCTGTCTCCGCTCTCGCATGAGTTGTGACTATACAGAGACTTCTTTTTGTATTTTCGTGTCTTCGACAACACGACTATAACGCTATATCTGTGTTCGTGACGACACGACTATAATGGAGATAACCGTTGGGTTAGTGCACCTTTTATGGTTGTGACCAACTTGCTGACAATTGCCACATTTTGACCATGACTTTTCTGGTGGCTCGGGCTGTGACTCAATTCTCTTTGTCTTTCTCCTGCCCTTCTTTGGAGCTTCAAGCATAGGTGGTTTGCATTTAAATAAAATCCCATAATTTTCCCACTAACTTCTGTGCAAAGTAAGTAACACTACTTCTTCATACGTGGTGCAGTACATATTTGTGTAGTACTACTTCTCACAATATTCTACCAGGTTCAAACTTCTCTCATCAATACATGTCATGGCGTGCTTGCACGGAAGTCTCATGCTCTAGAAGAAGCCACATGTGTAGGTTCTCTTCGTAAGGTCAACAACATCCTGATGCGTGAACATCAACAACATTAGTGTCACGACTTGAGTACAAATCGTGTTTTCGAATACACGACTTGAATACTTCCAGTCATGTTCTCAAGTCTATTTATATAATTTTTTTCACGCAAATTGGGAGATGGGGAAGAAGGTGAAGATGAAGTTGAAGACCAAGATGAAGATGAAGAAGAATTCTTTGATGACGAAGAATTACTGTGGTCTGCAGATGAGTGGGATGAGCCTCTTATACTACCAAATTTTCGCCAACCAGATCCCATGGGAAGAGACCACTCTATGTCCGATATAGAACTCCAACATGCAGCAATAGCATCTACTTCTAGAGTTCGAGAACACGACTTGTGTACGGTTAGCGAATTTGAAATCTTACCTCACAGCTTCAAATGAATAATCTTCATCTCTTCCTCCTTCAACTGCTAATGCAGGTGTCTTACTAGCCAGGCTGGATGGCCTCTCCTGTGGTGTCTTACTGACTGGCCTTACTTTTGCCTCTGGTATACTCTCCTCCTCCTTATTTGCACTGGAATTCATTTCCTTATTGCGAGTGAAAGTCTCCATGTTATTGCCAATAGAAGTCCACTCCACGTACAGGTCGAGTAGTTCATTTATGCCTTGCTTGCTCTTGTGAAGGAGAAATATTGACTTCAAGTCTTTATCGTCTTCAAGGAGGTATGGGGATCCAAAATCAACACGATATGACAAAGATAATATACTAGATGCAGACTTCAGCGGTAATCTTTCTTCCACTTGCTAGAACAGTTCCAGGTACTTTACTTGTGTATCTAGAGGCATGAGCTTCCGTTTTCCGCCCACGTACGCATCAGAATTTATAAACACTCCATCATAGTGTAAGCACACATGTATCTTCTTCATCAGTACATGCCATTACGTTACTGAAATAAGTCAAATTACCGTAAGACATGATATATTGAAAACCATATATGAGTGAAAAGTATCATCTATGAGTTTGGATACACGCCGATGGTATGCTAGATACGCACCAAAAGGGTTGGAAAACCTCTAACCTATATTAAGGGGTCGTTTAGTGGATTTTTGGGGTAATCCACTAACCAGCTGTATTAAGGGGTCATTTCAGCTGGTTAGTGGAATATCCCAAAAATTATAACTAGCTGGATTTTTTTTCAGCTGGATTGTAATGATTTTTCATGCCCCAAATGGCCCCTAAAAATGATTTAACCTAGTACAATTTTATTATAATAATTCTCTTGCATAATAGAGAGTAAACATTGCAAGAGAACATAGTAAAACGTATTGAATTGTTGATAGGAGGGCCGCTAATATGGTTCTTATATGTGGACACCTTCATTTCATTGTTAGATTAGAATCCCCTCATTTAATTCTCAGATGAGAAGGAGCATGGTAAGCTTAATATATATTTTTTCTACAAAAATCCTCGTTGGTGCATTTGGCTCATCCTCATGGTATATATACAATGTGAGCTCTAAAACTATGATTTCGCAACTCGATGTGTAGCCCTGAGTCCTGATTGAACAGTTGTGGGGTCCATATTGCATCTTTTTTCCATTGATTATTCCCAATTTCCCTTCATTAGATTGTCTACAATTCTCCATTCAAGAAAAAAAGGAAGTCCACAATTCCACACATATTTTTAAATTACTGAAATATCCCTTGAAAGTTCAAACCCCGTCCACCAAGGCAACATGACAGGTGATTGGGTTAGCCATAAGGGAAATGATATTTGTACAGCAGATTCCTACACATTTTCCATACACAGCTGATGTGTATAGAAATGAGTGGGTGAACTGATGTGACCCCACATCAGTTCACCCACTCATTTCTATACACATCAGCTGTGTATGGAAATGTGTAGGAGTCTGTTGTAGGGTTATCACTGCCCTAGCCATAAATATTCGGGTTAGTTTTATTTACTCTAAATAAAATGATACTCCATCCATTCCATATTAATAATAGCTTCATTTCGATAAATAGTGAATCTTATTGTATGGTTAATTCTACTTTGAGGGAAGCAGAAGAGGAGTCTTTAAGGAAGAAGAAGGGGGTCTTAAGGTATTAATACGAGACAAACATTTCTTTCCAAATGGAGATGTTAATACAGAACGGAGTAAGTACAACAGCCATACGATAAATCCATATCATGTGAAGAAGCACCGATCATCATGTAAAAGTACTCTACTGCCTGTTGTATAAAAAAGAAAAAGAAAAAAAAAAACTCTACTGCCTGTGTTTCAGCCACAAAAATTCATCACGAGGCAAAAAAGGTTATAAATGGCCTAGCTAATTTTCCACTAGACGAATAGTCGTGCTGCTGTTCAGATAGCAAAAAATAAAATAAAAAAATCGTGTTGTTAATTATTTCATTCGCAACAGCTTATAACTCGCATGTTTTTGTATAGTTATGTAATTTATTAAAGCTCAAACAAGGAAACAGACCAACAAAGGAAGCCAGGCTTAACACAGAGATCATAAGAGTTGTTTATGCTCAGGGTTAAGGAAGGGTTTGGGTGTGCTTCGTAAAAGATTATTGTGGAGTATATTTGTACTTTTAATTCTACAACATAGCGAAATGAAAACTCTTTCTTGGTGACAACGCGGTTTTGTTGACATAAATATGTCCCTTAGTCAAGCTGTGCCAAAAAGTCTTATCCTCTATATTTAGGCCCTCTTTGGTTGCCCAAGAATCCAGCTTCTTTTGGGAAATCTCCTCTTCCCAAAAGAATTTAGAACAGCTTCTTCCGATGGCATTTGGTGTAAATTCTAAAAAATGACAAAGGTATTTTTTTAAAAAAATACGATTTAAACTAATGATGAGGTTTTTTGTTATCAAATGCCTTTATCTTCTTTCAAAAATTATAGTTTCCGCCACCATGTCCTAAATTCATCAAATGAAGTAAATTTTAACCAACCAAACACCTTATTTCTTAAACCTATTCATCTAAAGAATTTGGATTTCTTACTCCTAAAAGTGCTAACCAAACAGAGCCTTAGATACTGGACAAAGGCTTCATTCACAATTACTTTGCCGTCGTTAAGCTATGATAGTTTGGATGCAAAGTGCGTACGAAATGCATAATTCACAATTACTTCGCTGTCATTGAGCTAGGGTAGTTTGGATACCAAATGCATAATTCACATTTACTTCGCTGCCATTGAGCTAGAAACCGGATTGGCCAGTGAAGCTTCACTAGTGAGCCCACCACGTAATGTAGATCACGTGATTTACACAAGCCATTCCCTGTGCACATCACGTGATTTGTATTACGCGGTGGGCTGGTGAAGCTTCACCAGTGACCTCAGATTCGGACTCATAATTTTCTGTTCAAATTTTGCACGTTATTTGTTACATGGTGGACTGGTGAAGCTTGACCAGTGGATCCGGACTCATTGAGCTACGGTAGTTTGGATACCAAATGCATAATTCACTATTACTTCGCTGCCATTAAGCTACGGTAGTTTGGTTCCCAAATGCATAATTCACAATTACTTCGCTGCCATTGAGCTATGGTAGTTTGGTTACCAAATGTGTGCAAAATGGGAATGTGCCATTCAAGGTCATTCACCGAATGACTACCTTTTTATATTGCGCATAATTCCGCCATAATAAATTCAACGTGACTTTCCATTCCAAACGGTAACAAATCCAAACAATTTATGAGACACGGCTCATGCAGCCTGCATAAGCCAAGACACCTTGAGCCATCGGATTTTAATAGGGGAACAAGCGAGTGTGAATCACCACCCACCCCTAACGCGCCATCGGCTCAAAATCCGACGGCTCAACCTGACTTGGCTCACACAATGCGAGTGAGCTAAATCCATCTCATCTAAACTTCTACCTTAATTTCATTCACACCCCTTCAAAATCCAAACATCAGACAATAAAACTCGTTGAAAAAAAAAATTGAAACTCCCAAACATCAAGGAACATAAATGGTAGCTAAAGTAAATTCAAAGTAATGACAAGGTCATAAGATTGGTGGACATGAGAGGAGGCCACCTTCGCTCTCTGTCTAACTGCGTCTTGTGTTATGCCAACGGCTCTCGTCCTGTCTCCGCTCTCGCGTGAGTTGTGACCGCTCTCGCTCCTCTCTCTTTCTGCAACACCAACAAGGAAGAGGAAGGAGAGAGAGAGAGAGCGGCGGCGAAAGATGGATTCTCAACGGAAGGACGTGGGCATCCTTGCCATGGACATCTACTTCCCTCCTACTTGCGTCCAACAGGTTCTCTTCTCTTCTCTGTTCTTTTCTTTTTTTTTTCCCGGTTTGGATATAGGTGCTTCTGCATGCATGGTGTGGATGCTGCTATAAATTTGTTTTTTTTTGTATTTGGGAAATGTTTTTTAATTTATGTTTCTTGGGTGCTTTGCTTATGGATCTCTTGGTTCTTGGACTAATTCATGGCTTGACTGCAAAAATTTTCAGCTTTTTTTTTGTCAAGAACTTATCTTTTCCTTGCATGATGTTTAGAATTGTGGATTTTCTTCTTTTTTTTGTTGGGTTTTTGGATCAAAGATTGTATATTTTTATGGGATGTCCTTAATTGTCACCCTTAGAAACTGTTTTCTTGATGGAAATTTTGGATGTGCTGGTTCTGGAGGCTTAATAGTTATATTTCACAATATTCATATGATTTGGATGGTGTGATACACGTCATTTGGGTTAAGAGGGGATCGATCTGGGAAGTAATTCGTATACGTCCACTGCATCTATGCTAACACTTTCTCAATGATCACCAGATCTTTTTAAATGTTGGAAACTCAACTTTTGGATAGCTAATGTGACTGCAAATTATTATAATGGAAGTTTAAATTAGTATAATTCATTTTTTCTGGCAAGAAAAATAACTCCCTCTGTCTGGAGTTAATATTTTAATTTTTAATTTCATGCTTTTGGTTAGTTGTGAACATCATTTACCTGTCAATATCATTGAAAGAATCAAGCATCTTAAGATTGAATTAAGGGCGATTGATTACCATATTTAATTGTTTCCATTCATGTGGGTTTGTTGATGAGGTTCTGCCCCTGATTTAAGATTGTTATTTTTACTCATTTTAGGAAGCGCTTGAGGATTTTGATGGGGTCAGCAAAGGGAAGTATACCGTTGGCCTCGGACAAGACTGCATGGCCTTTTGTACGGAGCATGAGGATGTGATTTCAATGAGGTACTTTTCTTCCCTTTCACTGAAAATATATTTCCATTCAATAAAACTCGATACTCCCTCCAATCTCCATCCTGTTTTAGATGTTCCATCGGGAAAAAGACTGGCCTGTTTTAGATGCTCCATCTGGTCAATTTAAGTTGATTTTGAACCTCTTCTTCCCCCCATTAGTTGGAGTTCCCACCATCCAAAAAAAATCGACATTTTCTCAGATGGAGTATTAGATCAGGACGGAGAGAGTATTATTTTATTACTGTCTTGAATGCTTTCTCTTATGTGATGTGTGCTCTTATGTTTTGGAAGAACCAGAAAAGAATGATCACCAGTTTTCTTTCATTGTTGGAAACACAACTTTTGAATAGCTGTTGTGACTGCAAATTATTATAATGAAAGTTTAAATTGTTGAATTATTGAGAAATCTTGTCAATGAGATCAAAGTTTTTGCACGTAACACAAAATTGTTACATGATAGAGGAAAAAGAGAATTTTATTCTTACTTGACGTTTTATTCAGTTTGACAGTTGTTGCATCCCTTCTTAAGAAATACGGAGTTGACCCTAAACAAATTGGTCGTCTGGAAGTAGGAAGCGAGACTGTTATAGACAAGAGCAAATCCATAAAAACTTGGTTGATGCATATTTTTGAGGTTTCATCATTATCTTTTGGCTAGTTGTGTTTTATTCAAAGTTAAATGTCATACTATTTTTTTTATCTGTCAAATTCACTATTTCTTTAAAATTTGCTTTAACAACAAACAGGAATGTGGTAACACTGACATCGAAGGAGTTGATTCCACCAATGCATGCTATGGTGGCACTGCAGCTTTATTCAATTGTGTAAATTGGGTGGAGAGCAGCTCTTGGGATGGACGCTATGGTCTTGTTGTTTGCACAGACAGTGCGGTATGATCCCTTTTATCCAAGTCTGAATGATAACTTAAAGTAGGTTGAGTTTAAGAGAAAACATTTTTGGCTATGTTTTAACTTGCATTCTAATGCAGAAAAGCTATTTTTATACTGGTTTGTGGAGGGTTTTAATGGAATGCGATGAAAAGAAACATCTGTACCATAACATTTTGTGCATGTATCTTCCAGGTTTATGCTGAAGGACCAGCCCGTCCTACAGGTGGAGCAGCTGCGGTGGCAATGCTCATAGGGCCAAATGCTCCTATTTCATTTGAAGGCAAATTAAGAGGGACTCACATGGCTCACGTCTATGACTTTTACAAACCTGATCTTGCAAGTGAATATCCGGTTAGCTTCTCTTTGGTTCTGATATCTTTTGGATGGCTTGTTGAGAAAAGAATCTGGTTATTAATTTGTTATATTCTTGATGTGGGCGTAACTTCAATAGATCGTTTAGTGTGTTTCCTTTTCATGTGCCGATAACATGATGTGGTGTGTTGCAGTGGCCTAGCCATTGCAATTTTTGCATCAGTACTTTCCATCTCATTGAAACAAATGTGGTGCATAGAAACTTGTAATGTATTGATCCTTTACATTGACTGATTTTGAAGCGAGATATTGACACTTGAAACAATGTAGAATATTGTCTAGTTTTTTTTTATGTGAATATTTTCTAGGTGGGGCGGGAATATTTTTGTCATTTTTTAATAGGGACTGCTATGTTTTGTTACCCTAATAAAGACTAATTAATATGAAAGCTTACTTTTACAATGCAACTTAATTATATACTGATAACAGAAGATTTTTTCCTATTAGGTTTCTTATATCTCTTCCCTCACAGTTAGAAATGTAAAGATAGGATGACATGAGGCTTTTTCCATTAGGTTAGTTGTATCCCTTCCCTTGCAGTTAGAAATTCAAAGATAGGCTTAACAGTGTTACACTTGCTCTTCAAAACATAATGCGGGTCCTATATGATTGCTCATCTCTTCTCTTGTATCTTACTTATCCATTAAGTTAAGAATTAAATGGCATTTTTTGTAATGTAATATATTTTCTGTTGCAAGGGATGAAATTGCTTTCTTTTATCTATGTCTGTACTTGTGTGACCAGGTTGTTGATGGGAAGCTCTCACAGACTTGTTATCTGATGGCACTTGACTCTTGTTACAAACGTTTTTGTAGCAAGTGAGTTGCAAGCTTTTGGTTCTTGCATCAGCTAATTTATACAACTTATCAGACCTAAAATTATAACGTGTGGCTCTTTTTTTGCAGATTTGAAAAATTCGAGGGAAAAGCTTTTTCAATTTCTACGGCAGATTATTTCGTATTTCATTCTCCATATAACAAGGTGTGGCATTGCTACCTATTAGCTCAGATAACATTTGTAGACATGCATGTTAACATGTTCAATACTTTGAGAAACATCATTTATTGGATTTCCATATCTATTGTGTTACAGCTTGTACAGAAAAGCTTTGCTCGATTGTGCTTCAATGACTTTCTTAGGGACCCCAGGTGGGCTTCCGAATATTAAATGCAGAAGTATAATTCTTTTCTATTTTTCTGACCTCTTATGTCTATATTGTTTAGTCTTGTCAATGAGGACGCTAGAGCAAAATTAGCACCCTTTTTGTCCTTATCTGGTGATGAAAGTTATAAGAGTCGTGATCTTGAAAAGGTATGTTATGCCATTATCATTGTTGCTTGACACTTCTATTCGATTCGTAGACACGATTTTCTAGTTTGCTAATATGAAAAGCTAATTACCTTCCAAGCAGGCATCTCAGCAAGTAGCAAAACACTATTATGATGCCAAGGTCCAACCATCAACTCTGCTACCAAAGCAAGTTGGAAACATGTACACTGCATCTCTCTATTCTGCATTTGCCTCTGTCATCCATAACAAGCACAACTCCCTGGTAAAATAACTTAATTGTTTATTATGAGTCATTAATTTACTCTACTCTCAACAATATACCCATTATTCTTTATAACGTGCAGGGTGGTCAACGTATAGTATTGTTCTCATATGGAAGTGGACTATCTTCCACAATGTTCTCATTTAAATTGAATGATGGCCAACATCCATTCAGCTTATCAAATATTGCGAGTGTGCTAAATGTCAACACGAAGTTAGAATCTAGACATGTGGTATGTATTTCATTTTCTGTGTTCTCATACTTTGGCCATTCTAGTGAGCTGATCGTGTTGTTTCACCCTTCCCTAATTACACATCTCTTTCAGGTATCACCAAAAGTATTTGACGAAAATATGAAACTGATGGAGCATCGGTATGGTGGCAAGGATTTTGTAACTAGTGCAGACAGAAGCTTGCTATTGCCAGGCACATACTACCTTACCGAGGTGGACTCTATGTACAGGCGCTACTATGCAAAGAAAGCTGGTGACAATGTTAATGGCAAAGCTGCAGCTCCCAGCGCCAACAACGAGACACTGCTCAATGGCCATTGATGAGTTTTGCAGTTGCGAAGGAATTTGAGCTTTTGTTGTACTGTTTTAACTTAAAAGTGAATAGTGCTCCGTGCCTTAGGAACTAAATAAAGTTTTTGAGTGTTATTGCTTGTTTGTTCTCAGACTGTATTATTTTTTTGGGTCCCTTATTATTCAAACTTGAATATTTATTTTTGTGAAAGGGCCCCAAGCAGTTGTAGTCTTCAAAATCAATGGAGTAGCTTCACTAACTTGTCCATGGATTGTGAAATTGGGTTGAAAACTTGAAATGGAGATGTTGGTGCGCGATGAAAAGTTGAAACTGGAAGTCGGATATGACACATCCCATTGTTTTGGCAGATGTATCTTCACTCACTATCATATGCCTGCCAACATTTTCTATCTATTGGCATACAGAAACACATGGGTGCGAGCCCAAGCTGAATTGAAATAGGATTGGCATCAAAGGCGGGCATGAATTTGGATCAATACTGAGATGTGGACCCTTGCGGCTTGGTTGATAATAGGAGAAGAAATTCACAAGCATCGGAGAATCTCCTCTTGACATGGTTTTCTTGTGAATGGATGCCAGGATCTAAAATTCTGTATTCAAACGAAATTCTCATTCTTCACACAATCTCTTGAATTAATCGACAAGACTTTAGATTCCAACTCTTCACACATTCTGTATGGTATAGGCTTAGGGATTTACTTATTCAATAATTTTAAGCCCATCCCAGGGGACAACTAGATAACTTGATTTATCACCTAGCTAATGGTTGATAACCTTTCTTGTTACTTTATTCCAATTATGTTATTGTACATGTTCTTTTATTTAATTTTCAGAGTACAAAAGGAAGATGTGAGATATCCAACTAGACAGACTTTTGATTTTGAAAGGGTGAGATATCCACCGTTCAAATTGGAAAGAAGCCCACTGCATAGGTACAACCGTCTTTCGATCATGTTTTAGCATTCCAACGGTGCTTCGTGCCTCTCAAGGCAAAAGGGAGCAGCTTTTTTTCTTGGATTCATTTCAATGGCATTTGATTCATTTCTGTAGAAGGATGCCTGGATCTTGATCCAAAACGTGGTTTCTTGAGGTGGGTAGTGGCTGTTCAAGTCTATGGAGGCTTATAAGAAGTGGGTTCGGATGAACAGAGAATATGTGCACTCCATGGCGTCTCTTGCTAATGTAAGGCAGCAGCTCAGCCTTTCTGTTCATTTTTTATATTTCTTTGTTAAATTTATGTTGTTTTCACATAATTATGTTGTTTTGGTTGATGTGCAGGGGCTAACATGGTTTCTTCCGGAACGTTTTTCTGCTTCAGAAATTGGGCCAGAAGCAGGTTTTGTGATACTTCAGTAACCTTTTTCTGCCTTCTGTAAATTTTCAATCAAACTGGTTCTATCAAAATCAAAATGATGGTACAAAATCCATGTGAATAAACATACGCCGGCTGCCCTTCGTGATGCAATCCTCTAAAGAGGGGACAATGATATTTAAAATTCAACAACATCATCATACACCTTTCCAGTTATGTGGATTGGCTTCATGAGATGATGGTTGAACATAGAACATTAATATGATCATCTTCCATAAAAAAGATGGTTCAACAATTAGACTGCTTTTACATGGAAGCACGATTAGTGCTAAGTGAGTGATGTTCTATTGTCCATTACTTATGCTACAGTGACAACTATTTTGGGCATACTCACTGCTATAAACCAACATATAATCGATACAACCCCGACGCCAACGCAGGCGAGATCTTCTGAACCTCTTATAAATTGACCGTTATGCATTTCCATGTTTAAGGATTTGGAAACCTTAGTCGAAGTTGTGGCTCAGCAATTCTATGGGGACGATAAGAAGTGGATTTTTATTGCTCTCATCGAGGCTATTAAGTAAGTGTCGATTTGATTGGATATCCTTTCCACAGGTTCTTGTTACTTTATGTTAATCAATTTTAGGCACTTGTGTTTATCTCTATCAGAGCAGTAGTCAGATTAGCCATGCTCCGAGATAGTGGATACAAAATGCTGTTGCAAGGCAGGGAGGTAGTAAATGTGGAGAAGGGTGCCTTCGACGATGGAAATGGGAATTTTGCAATGCCTAATCGTTTTCATGGTCCTGGTCCATACCAAGGCTATCATGGACCTGATCCCAGGACTCCAGAAGGAAGAGCAATGCTTGCGTTGAACAGGTTCGGGAAGAATGCTAAAATGGCTTCTGATGCAGCTTGGTTGAACAGATTTCAGAGTCATCAAGGTCCAAAAATTGTTATTTCAAGCAGTAATTTAGTATGTCATTGTACTATCTTCTTCCTTTAAGTATTTTGTTATCATAAATATTCTTTTCATTCCAGAGTTACTAACAGAATCCATGTTTTTGTTGCTTTCAGCATTAGTGATTGAAAAGCCTTCCCTTTCTACTATCTTCTCTGAAAAGGGTCTTTGTGGTGGATTGTTTGTATCAGCAGAGGTTTTGTTTATTTTAAGGCGACTTATATATACTCTTTTCATCAGAAGATATGGGTTGCGATCATGGAAACCATGGTTAATTTCAATGGGTATAGACCTTTGGGAATGGCAGTTCTCTCGTGTGTTACTGATCAAGGGACTAGTGGCACGAAAGACTGCCTTCAGCTTTCTGCGTCTGAGAAAGATGAGGTGTGTTTCTCTCATGTTCTGAACTTCAAACTTTGTGCTCCTTGCAAAGTGACTGTGATGTCAAATGGGTCATTTATAATTACTAAATTTTAATAATTTGTTTAAAATTTCATCGCTTTTATGGATCCTGATAGATATTTGTAGTTACAACGCCAAGTAGTTCTTCTGAACTATGTGCTTGATGCAGGTAAAAAGGCGATAGATGGTATGGGCTCTCTACTCTTTACCAAATATACCAGGTAATAAATTTCTTTTCCTTAAATTTTTAACTTTTTCTGGCAATATATTATATTTTCTCATTTACTATATGAAATTTAGGCATCATCTTGAAAGCACTGAAAAAATTATTGCTCCTGTTCTGCTCTTGGGTCTTGTAAGTGGTATGCATACTGTCCAGTAGTTTCACTGAAATGACTTCATTCTCTATTGCCTCCCCCATTTTTTCAGGGTGAGCGGGGGGGCAAAACCCTTCTATTGCCTCCACATTCTCACTTTAAATACCTCTAACTGCAGCAACTTGTCGAGCTCATCATTGGAGCTCAGACACGATACACCTATACTTCTGCATCATAACCGATGAGCTTACGAGGATTTGTACGCTCAGCCGGTTTGCATCCGTGACATAAATTCCTTTTTGTTACAATGGCTGATTATCATCCTAAAATTTCTCTTATAAACATTGCCAAAAAAGTTTGGCAGATAGGAGCTATAAGCTCAATGTTTTGACACTAGATGTCAAAGTAAGCTATTTTAGATAAATTTACTTTTGTTGTACAGTATTGTAGGCTGTAGACTTGTATGAAGAAATCCAGAGTGATTGAAATGGCAAAGGTCCATTGCTTTCCATGGTTTTTTTTTTGGTTAACTGAAAGCAGTGATGATAAGTTTTTGTAAAAGAAATTTAAGTTCAGTAACATTTTGGTCAATTAACAAGTTGTGTTAAGATTTCACATACCTGATAATGATCACTTATCTTTCCTATTTATTTACCTCAGAATGGCTAGGCCCAGGGTTACTTTGTATTTCATTTAGCTATCTGAGCCTTTTAAATCAATTTTTTTAAATATTTTACTATGTGGTTGTAAACTTGCTCACTTATGCAGTGGAACACCTTTATATGTTGCTATTTTTCTCGGGGGAGGAAGTTGATTATCAAAAGGTGATAGTTTGTTTCTAAAATGTTGGTTACAGTTTCAAGTATTTGCAATAGATAGTACTTTTTCAATGCCCTCGACTTCGCTTCAAGGGCTTCCTGAGTTTGTTGAAGCCTTTTCAGGTTTATGTCATAAATGGAAAAAGTTTATATGAACCCGGGCTCATGCGCGCTGGTGTGATTTGAGACTATCTGAGGCGTCATATCGAGACCCGACAGTGCGCAGGGCTGGCAGTGATTCAAACCTGCCTGCCCCTGTATTAAAGCTCGCCGCTGGATCAAAATCTGACGGCCCAGATTGTCTTGGTTCAAGCAGGCACGCTTGAGCCCAGACTCATATAAATGGGATTCATCATAAATACTCCCATATTAGGTCTCCTTTATAGTTTTATAAAATTGACTAAAGCTAGTAAAAGGTTTGAAAAGTATAGCTTAAGTCTACCAGTTTTCTTGATTCCTATATATCCATATAAGGATCAATAGGTATCAATCCTTTAGTCCTCTCTAAGGGTCTATTTAGTTAGAGCTTTTAGGAGTGGTAGATTTCCCAAATGAAGTTTGGGTTTAGATATAAGGTGTTTGGTTGGGAAGAAGTGGATTTTAGGAAAGAATTTAGGATTATATGGCATGATTTATAAATAAACCAAAAAGACGGGTATTCAATAACAAAAAATGCGGTTTCACTCATGAAACCGTGTTTTTTTTATAAATGCCCATCATTTTTTGAAAATTACAGCAAATTCCATTAAAAAGAAGTGAAGTTAGATTCTTAATTAATCCAGCCTCAAAAAAACTGCTAAACAGGCCCTAATAATGTTCTCCTGGCAAGTGAGAGCTTATAAATGTAAACGGGGTCGGTTACTTGAACTGGTTGATACTCTCCTGTGGTAGTTTTGAACACCATGAAGCCACTATTTCCCATTTTTTGACCTAATTGCTCTTATTCTATTCCCTTTCATCCTCCTCTGGACCACCCTATGCCTGCCTGGCCAGTATCTCAGCCCAGTGTGAACATTGATTGACACGAAGAGTTCTTATACTAACCCTAAAGAGGAGTTAGTGAGATCTGAAGATAGTTGCTAGAAACTACTTACCAGCAAATCTTCCATTTGCGTCTCATGTCCCCTTTGCTGTCAGATGAGGACAATATCACACTACCCAGGTAAGTGACCATGGAAGAAGTTTGGAAGCAGTCTCAACTGGGAGCTCTTAAGATTCCGGAGCAGATGGTTTCTTAGATCTATGATTACCTGTTGGCATGTGGTAGTATTATGTTTTTTATCGGTCTTAGAATTTTTTTCAAGAACAGAAACTTTGACAAAAGCATGAACCTTACTTTTATTGAATTACTCTCCAAAATTAACCACCCAACTGCCATTGTCCACTTTCAACTATATAGCTTTTGTAACTTTATAACCCTGTTTATTTCTAGGATGCTGGTAAATTGGCTCTACCAGCTTGTTCCCGAAGTTTTTTATCCTAACCAGTCTGTTTTTGTGCCAGAAAGAGTCATACATGATAACATCCTAGGTAAGTGTTTCTTACACTTATGCCCAAACTCCTTTGATAAACTATGCCAAATTTGGTGTACTAAATGGCAAATTGCACCGATGTTTGCTAATAAATTCACCAAATTTGTTGAAGTTCACTAATTAATTCACTGAATTAAAAAATTAGTCGCTAAATTCTACACTAATAACTGGTGAGTATGCTGAGTTTGGCACCGGGTTCACCCATTAGTTTGCTAAGTTCTGCACAATTTGCAAAAGCTTGTCAAATTCAGCATAATCTGTCAATTAGTTTTCTACACGGATTTAGACAATTTGCCAATGACTTCCAAATTTGGCGCAGTTTCCTAGCTCACCAATTCTGTGCCATTTGCTATTTACACTTTGCATTTTGCAGTTCAAATTATAAGCAGCTCGCAATTTGCTTTGCCTTATTTGCTATGTAGTGTTTGATATTTGCTATTCGTTGTTCTCTTGTTTGTAGTTTGTTGTTTGTAATTTATTATTCCTACTTTATTTTTGCTGTTGGTTGTTTGCCATTGGCAGTTGCAGTTTGCTATTCACAATTTATTTGTTGTTTGCTAATGTTAGTACTGACTTCTCATTGTTGTTAACTTACAAAATTCTGATACCTGCTTCTTTTGATTTATCTATTTCCAAAGTTCTAGAATCGGCCTTTTATGTTTATGAGAAATTATGTGATAAGAAAGACAGGAGTGCCAACAGTTTGCAGTTTGTGTTTTGAAGTGTCCTCGTTTTCTAACATACTAACATGTCATGACAAAATTCAATACATGCACCCAATGGTCAGGGTCTGATGGGAATGGGTTGAGAATGGTGGCAGAGGTAAATGAACAAAAAAATTGTGGAAAAGAGTAAAAGAAAAGGTGGAAGAGTATGGTCTATCAGCAAAACTAATGTTTATTCCTATGCAAAGAAGTGGAAGAAGAAATAGAGCAGATAGAGGATACATCATTTTCATCAAAAATATATGATACAAGAGGTATTACATCTATAAGGCGTTAAACAGTAAGAAACATCCTTTTCCTCTAGCAAAATTTGGAACTGTAAAGTTTTGTTTAGCACCTCAAGAAGTATAAGCAAATGAAATACACAAAGACATCCACTTCGGAATATATCTGAAGGGCCTGTATATAATGGAAAAATATTTTGGCCCTCCTTGATGGTGTCCCCCTATTATCCTTTGTCTATAGGAGTGAAGTTTGAGCTTGCTTGCTCATGTTAGCACAATTGCTAGCGCAGTGGATCCTCATCGCCGATGGCTCCTACATGTTGGATGATATTCTCCATTAGGGAAGACTCAAAAATCTTCTATTTGGTAGAGCAATATCAAGGGTCTCTCTACTATGCCGATCCAGCCATTGGAGGACCTGGTTGGATCTTGCTGAATGGGAGAGGTCCTACATCCAATTTACACTAAACTTGTACAACAAAATTGTCCAACCATGAGGTTGTGGGTTTTTTGTTCGTCGAGGAAGTGGGGGGAAAGGGACAGTGGGCCTACATAGCCCATGTTTCTAGCCAACCAAAATCTGCCACCTTGCTATTGGATGGCTTTGTTGTACAGATATGCTATATAATTTTTTTAAAAAAAATTCCCTACTCTCTCATGATGGTCCTATATTTGCTTTAGCTCTCCCACAAGCATGCTATCTCATGCCTTTGTCTAAAAAAAAATGGATAAATAAGACTTAATCATGTCTGCGGTAAGGACTTTAGCCACTGCAAATGGGCCCTTCCTGCAAATGCGTAGCTGGACTCTTCTATACGGGTTGGGCTGATTACCTTTTTAACACAGGTGGGCCCTGCTGCAGGGCGGCCTAGAATGCTTTTTAATTTAGTTTTCATCCATATTCGTTCTTCAATTTCAACGTCCTTTTAGGCTTTTACCAATGTGGGCCCATCCATCCTAATGCGCTTTCATCATGTGGGCCTGGGCTGTTGGGCCACCATCTCAAGCCAAAGTGGCATGGCTCTGTGCTGGGGAAAGGACAAGAGTAGCCAGTCACAGTGGCGGGCCCCGCCATATTTGTACCCTTTCTGGCCCATTGTCTGATCATCGTCACGCCTATGGGCCCAGCGGTCCCCATTGGTTAAGATGTTTTTCTTATTTCAAGTAAGAAACGTCAGAAAAGAGACACAATTGCTTCATGCCACAATACGGACAACCTTCATTGGATGGAGGGAGTATTTACTCTCTATTCTATGGTAATTGTCTGAATCTTTCTCATCTTGATTGTCGCATTACATCGTACCTCCTCATAGTTAGGTTGCCAAAAATAACCTCAGAGTGATTAGTGGATGGAGGGCCGTTCGGGGTGTGAAAAATAAAAAACCTAGGCTCCTAAAAATTTGGGATTATCCACTAACCAGCTGAAACATCTCATGGTGGATTTTTGGGATGTTAGTGGATAATCCCAAAAATCTACCTTGGGAGTGGATTTTTTTATTTTTCACCATCCAAACGGCCCTTATAAATATTTCAAATATACTCTATCTGTCCCACGAAGCTTGCCTGGATTGCAAAAGGAGTGGAATGGACAATTTTAAGTCTTCTACCAAACATACCCCTGATTTAAGTGTTTATGTAGATTTGGGGAGGCGGTTTGGCAATCTCTATGGGATTGGCTTTAGGGTTTTAACACCAAGTCAATATGACCTATCAAAACTTTCCATATTACATAGTGGCTCAACCCTGATTCAAGCCCTTTTCTTAAACAACCAAAGGGGGAGGGGGAGCCAAACAGCCCCTTCTTTAAAATTTCTCATGAAAAAGTGAAAACCTTAACGATAAGGAAAATCATAATGTTGTACACGTATACCAGTGAGGTGGCGGGTGTTTATTGGAGAATAAAATTGTATGAATATGTGAGTCCCACTTTGACTTTCTAATGAATACATTGGTTATATGCATGGAATGCCAGCTTGCTGATATATCGGTATCGGGCCCCACCTGATACATTGATACGAGACGGTATCGATTTTTCAAAAAAATTCAAATATCGGCGATATATTGCCATTTTAAAAAATTATTTTTTGAAAAAAAAGGAAAAAAACCAATTTTTTCTGTTAGTTTTCTATCCTAATATGCATTTTTATGCATATTTTGAAATCTATACTTTGTCTAAATTAGTATAACTCATTTTAGAAGTTATATTGTGAAAATATATAATAAAAACTAGTTTTCGACCACCAATATTTTTTTACATAATATCTCCGATATATCTCCGATATTTCGTCCATTTGGTCGACCGATATTTTACCGATATCCGATACGACATTTTATATGTGCACCAATGTACAGTTACATGGATCATCTCAGATATGCCAAGCACAAAATGGCCCTCTAAGACCTATCTATCCATCACATTTTGTGGGGCTTGTGGCAGAATAGATGCTCAACTTAACACCACTAAGTTCGTTAAGCAACTATAAATGTGGTTGTTCAGATCTAAATTTTTCCATAAATTTGGTTGCTAAATAGTACTAAATGGTCCTCATGTGTCTACTTAAACTCTATGGATGGACCATTGTAATGGGGGCCGCCTCCCTGTTAAATTAAGAATCAACTACCATGTTGACATAAAATGTCAAGAACATCCCCACTGGCGTCCTGGTGGGGGTTTTCATTGGCCGGGCACCCCAGCCATGGGCATGCTTAGTATTTTGAATAATTTCTCTCGTAAATTGATGGCGAAAAGCTAAAGGTTTGCATATTGCAATGCCTCTACAATGTACAACTAGTCTAACATAACCATGGACAAGGTCTGGACGAGGTTTGTAGTCCAATCGACAGCCCGGTAATTTTTCCAAAAGGGATGGAATCATGATTATTTTTGTTTTTATAGGCAATTTGCTTATAATCCAAAGGGCACACCAATTGGGTAGATCAGTAGAATAACTTGACTCTCCACTATGGACCCCTTCCTTGCTTCCCCCCTATAGCACATTATAAGAAGTGTAAGGGGTTGTTTAGACACAAAATGTAATCTTACATTTGGGCGGTTTTCTGGATTTTCGGCGAATCTAAAATTAGGTTGGACGGAGGATTCCACCAAAATTTTAGCCAGATATTAAAATTCACTCGCGAGAATTCAATTTCTAGTGGAATTTAAATATTTCAAAAAGCTAATTTTTAAGGTTCAAGAACAATCAATTTGACCATAATTTACATTGCCAGCATAATAAAATTTTGAATCATACTTGTCAGCATCCCCTTCAATATCGAAATGAGTCAACTTTTATCCTATGTCTTAATGGTAGATCAGTTGGAAAGAGAAAAGCTTTACAAAAAAGGGAAAACTACTATGTGAGTCCATCTTTATTTTATCTAAAAAGAGTCCATTTTATTGTACCAGAAAAAAAAAGAGAGTCCATTTTTATCCAATGTCAATAGAGGCTAGGGAGCATGGTGGAGGGCTGGTTGATTAAGTCCTCCGGCGACGGAAAAGCCGGCCGGCCTTCCAGCCAGTTGGGGAGGCACCTTTTTTCTTAATAATTTTTGGATTTAAAAAAAAATGGCATGAGGACCATCACAAAAGTTTGAAAGGGAAAGTAAAAATAAAAATGAAAATTGAGGACGACCCAAGTGAAGAAACAAAGAGGGCAAGGTGGGGAGGTTGCAACAACCTTTGCCATCTTCAGTGGGCCTCTAATGGAAATGGCACAGGAATTGATGTTGGGCCCATTGATTGCCAAAGCCGGTGAAAGTGGGTCCACCGATTCAGATAGGACCGCCGAACCACCTGCCCCAGGCCCACTATGGCGATGATGGCGATAAAGAAGGCGGTCCCATGTCCCTTTCCCGCGTGGGGCCCACATGTCAGCGAAAGGCAAAACCCTAATAAACTAATAAGCCCCAATGGGTTGTTCGGTCCAAGTAGTCTCAAATTCAATTATAGAATAATCCGGGTCAGACCGATGGGCCTGGTTAACCCTAACCATGGTTAATTTGGGCCTATTATTCGTCTTAAGCCACAGTGGAATAGGTCAAAAAAGTGGGCCCCTATGATAGCACATCCACCACTGTGGTCCCCACACATGCATTTGTAAGTTGAAAATTCCGCTGGGCCCCATAGGATGAGATTAGGGGAAGGGATTAGGGACTAAGATACTTATTATATGCGGATTAATAGTAAGGTTTTGACCTTTACTAATCACTCCTTGTTTTCACAGTTTTTGTTTCTTACTCCCTTTACGGTTTTCAATATTGTCTAAAACCCCTTCATGCCTAAACATGTGCAATTACCTAAGTTTGTACTTCCTACAGTATTGTCATTTTTTTTTTATAATGACGGTGACCAAGTCCTTTAGAACCTGAAGGGTTAAGGCAACCACCCTCCTAGAGCGGTGAATCTCCCCGCCGTTCCCATTTTGCACATATAAGACATACCCATCATTATAAATCGGCTAAATCGGAATATAATCCTAAGTGGGTAGCCAACTGATACTGCATTGTCAATTACTTTCTAATTGATGCTTTGTTTGAGGGGTGTTCGAGTCCTTAGGACCCAACTTGCTAATTGATACTTACATGTCTCCTAGTCGTGTCCATTCTTTGTTCACACTCCCTCGGCTCACCTTAGTAGTCTTATTTATATTTTCATAATGCATTTAAATCAGACTATTAAGCTGGGAAGGAGGGAGTATTAGCTTATAAACCGCCTTTTCACCCTTATAAAGCCTAAGAAATTATTGCGAAGAATCCTCCATGAGCATAGGCATTTTGAACATGCTGTGACTCTGACCTCTATTGTGTATTTGTGTCCCTTATAGTTTGAGTAATGCCACAAACATAGATGCCTAGGTATGACCACACGTGCGCAAGACGCTTGGCCGAGATACTATCGTGCCCTATTTGGTGAAAATATTCGCAGCTAAGTAGTTTGTAATTTTGGAATGTGCAAACAAGGAAAAGGTTTTACACTGACCACAAACGAAGGACAACAAATCATGTAACTTAAAGCTCCCAGAAGTAGGAATTAACTTTGGATAATTAAACGCTACGTGTAATCATACTGCATACATGCTAGAGACAAGAGACATTCCCTATCACATATTGCTGCTGTGCCTATATTGTCTTACAGGTTTTCATTAGACAATAGTTGTTGATGCACATATTCTGTTGCAAATGCTTACCACTCGGTTGACAAAAGCTGAAATTAGTAAATTTATGTGATCATGGTAAGTTCACTTCAAGCAAGGCTTCCAAATATTACAAAAAAATATATCTATTAGTATTGAACTAGTAAAGTATTTTGTAACCTTAATATGTTTTACCAAGTGGAGAGTTCTATATTAGGTGATAAACCTTGATAAAGTACCAAAGAGAAATGCTGTCTACACTCACATATTTTGCCACCTTTGATATGTTTAGCTACACAGAATAAACTCCACATTCACATTCCACACTCTCCAAATAAATTTCACCAAGTTCTTCCTTTTCCACTGTTTTCTGTTTATATTGCTCAATGCAAGTAAGCTTTTACCACATGTTCTATTCACTTAGCATCACCAGCTGGACTACCACCAAGCTCACCTTCACCCTTCCCGGTATTGACCACAAAATGGTTTCACTAGTGCTCAAAGCATTTTTTTTTCGGGTTGTTTCTCAGAGCATTATTAAAAGCAGCATTTCGATGAAGTGATCAAAATTTAAAGAGTCCCTTATATGAGACACAGCTCACATGCGTTTGCATGAGCCAAAACACCTCGAGCAATCGAATTTCAATCTGATGATGGGCCTCAAATTAAAGGCAGGCAGATTTGTATTACTCAATCCATTGCTTACTGTCGGATCTAAATCCGAAGGATAGTAATTCATCGCTCACGCAGACGCGCGTGATCCGTGTCTCATATAAACTTTTTCCAAATTCAAACCCACTAGTGAGCACTTCTTGAAAAATACAAGAGCAACACAAAGGAGTGTACACAAAATTACTAAAGCACAAGGACTCAATCCCCCCAAAACCCTATTTAACACAAAATTACTAATTGGAGCACCCCACCAAACCCTGACCCCACATCCCTTACCCAAACCCTACCCCCCACACCCCCCCACTATTTCTCCCCCATCCGATGTCGCCCTTTCCCACCCCCCCGCTTCCGTAGTCCCCCCTTAGGTGGTCCCCCCAACTTCTCCTCTTCTCCCCCATGGCCCCCTCCTCCCCTCACCCCCGCCAAGACCTCGCCGGCGGCGACGACGACGACGACGACATGGCCGCCCCCTCCGCCCACCCGCCGCCCCTCCCTCCGACCCCCGCCCAAGTCTACCCGGCCACCCCCATCCAGATACAGCCCGTCCAGTCCCTCGTCTGCCTGAAGGCCGAGTCCCTCCCCGAAGACCACCTCCGCCGCTTCGAGCTCGTCGCCGCGCCGGCGCATGGGGCCGGAGTGGTCAAGAGGGTCACGAAAGACCGGCACACGAAGGTGGAAGGCCGCGGGCGGAGGATTAGGATGCCTGCGGCCTGCGCCGCCCGGATCTTCCAGCTCACCCGCGAGCTCGGCCACAAATCCGATGGCGAGACCGTCCGGTGGCTCCTCGAGCGCGCTGAACCCGCCATCATCGCCGCCACCGGCACCGGAACCGTCCCCGCCATCGCCAGCACCGCCGTCGACGGCACGCTCAAGATCCCCACCCAGCCCTCCACCCCCGCCCCCGCCGAGACCTCCCAGCTCGAGGGCAGGTACAAGCGCAAGAAATCCGCCTCTACCACAGCCGCCCCCTCCGGCGGCACAACCACCACCTACTACAGCATCGGACAGACGCAGCTGCCTATTCAGGCGAATGCGGCGACGGCGACGACGCTGTCGTCGGGGCTCGCGCCGGTGGTGCCGATGTGGGTGAGCGGCGGGGCGGCGGCGAGGGTGATGTCGCCGAGCGCGCTCACCGCCGGGACTTTCTTCATGCTGCCGCAATCGTCGGCCACCATCGCCCCGGCGAACCAGGCCCAGTTCTTCACCTTCCCCGCGGCGACGCTCGCGAACCAGGCCCAGTTCATCAACCTCTCGGCGGCGCGGCCCATGTCCACCGTCTTCTCCGCCGTACCGGGGTTCAACCTGGCCACGGCGGTGGAGATCCAGGCACCACTCACCGCCGTCCCCACAGTCGCCGGCGCCGGCGCGTCGTCGGACCAAATCCCGACTTCTACGGCCAAGTAGTACGGACTTCTTGGATTCCTGGTCGGCTTCTTGACTCCGAGTTTGGGGGCTGGGGTTGGCACGTGCGAGCGAGGGGTGTCGGGTTGCATGTGTGATTGGGTGAGGCGGTTAATTAGGGGGGTTTATGACAAACTATGGATTTTTAAATTAGGTTGGGGAGGGAAAATGGGTGTAGAGGTTTGTCATTTGTTGTGGTTTTTTATTTTGTATTATGACAGAATACCTTCTGACTGTTGTTGTTGACAAATGAATGAAGATTTGCTTGTAAATTTATGCATAATTTGATTTTTGATTTTTCCCTTTGGTCGCCTCAGTCGCATTGAATTTCTACGAAAAATTAAATCCCGGTAGAATTCATGTTCCTAAGGGTATTCAGAATGAGTAATGCTATATCTTCTGCTATTTTATCACGGCCAACCTCACATGCGAGAGTGGTGAAAGCCAATAAAAATGGAGCCCATAGCATTGCCATTTAGGGGGACGCAAGGTGGCAATGAGAATAAAGGGGAAGAAGAAGCATTTTCCATTCAAAATCCCACCTTTGAAATCGCACTATTTGCAAACACCGAATATATAATACTCTCTCCGTTCCAAAATATTATGTACATTTGGAAATATTTACTGTTCTAAAATATTATGTACATTTTGCAAAATCACGTAACTTCTTCTTTCTAAAATTAGAAGAGACTTGGAAAGATTAACTTGAACTTGGTTCGTGAACGAGCGTATAAGTTGGACAGGATAACAAGAGGAGTCATGTGATTTCCTTATGGGCTTCATGGTTCAATAAAAATGAGAATTTTCTCAAATGTACACAGTATTTTGGAACGGAGGGAGTATAAATCTCTTGTACTTGTGATCTAAAATGATGAATTTTAGGAATCATACCTCTAAATTGAAATTAAGGTTGTCAAACACACCTTTTGGTTCATGCTTGCAAAGGGTGGACCTTGTGTCTAATTACCCCAATAATTAGGGGCTCTCATATATGAGAGGTCCTCCCACATCTCTCTCCCTCTAGCAAAAAGCTTCTCTACCTAGGAAAACTGGCCTCAAAAGATTAGATGGCCCCAACCACTTGGCTAGAATTTGCGATGGATTACCATTTTCCTATAAAACAATGCTAAGCCCACAAGAATGATCCCACACGATAACCCAGTGACTACCCATCAAGGGGTTCAAGACCGTGTTAGGAAGCACATCTTACTGATCAACAGTTTATTAAAATGCCATAGGTATGTCTCCTTAGTATATGGACCATCGATTTCTTAAAGCCAGTATATAAACGAACGTAAAAGTAGCATTACACTCAATAAGATAACCAAGTTTTCCAAAAGCTCGTGCTATTAGGAAACACAAATTTTTATTATTTATTGTATATTTTAACATCCTCCCTCATATGCTAAGTGTCCACCAAGCGCGTGGCATGTGGGACAAAATTGGAGTATAAATGCCACTAATAAGATTAGAACCCAAGACCTCCCATAATGAACATGGAACTATGATACCATGTAAGATAACGAAGTTTCCCAAAAGCTCGAGCAATTTGGAAACGGAAATCTTTATTCATTTATTGTATATTCTAATACACTCTTCCATATAATTTGTCACATGAAATAAACCCTTTTTGGCTTACAAAATCAAATAATGGCATTACATACTTATATTACATGTTGGCTTCGTCCTCTTTTATTTTCTTGTCCCCCTCTCCTACCCAGCACCGTTGTTAGTGTAACAATGCTACTCCTACTTTAAGGCATCTTCCATAAAAGATTTTTTTATCATTGTTTTCTGAATGTATTTGCATAAGAAAAGACGATTTGATTGAAATATTCAAAAAACTTCCTTACCTTTTTTTACTGTTACTATAACAAATGAAGTCAATGATGATAAAATTTTGCAACAACATGTATGATACTAAATGTGCATAATCGTCATTATTTGCATTATTTTGGCTTTGAAATTATGCCCTAGACTCTCCAAATTAAAGTTGCTAAATGAATTTAGCTTTTTGATATTCATGAGAAAGGTTGTACAAGAAGGTAGGAGTCACCTAATGAATAAATATTCATTATAGTTGTAGTAGTTAACTTGAAAGCTGGAATGGATAGGTTGTGACCAAAGGATCGAGAGGTTCTAGAAAGTTTTTCGTCATATGATGGAAAGATATGTATAAACTCGTACAGCATCATTTGTACCAAAACAATGAAAATTTCCAAAGACTGCCAACAGAGCAAAGAGGCTTTTCAATTTCAAGATTTTATACAGTGTTTTTATTGCATGCTTTTGGCACAATAACGAGGGAGTATCCCACTCAAAGTTGTTACACTTCAACTTATTTTGTATAATTTTCTTTCAATTTTTCTAAAAGAATCTTGTCTTACAATTGATATGTGTGACAAATTAAAGTTTGAATTAGGGGGCCATTTGTAGCAGAAAAGTAATAATGTGATGTTCAGAAACTAGAGAGGTTATTTAAAGTGTAGCTGACCAAAATAGACCCAAAGGCACTAGTAAAGAGAGTAGGGGGTGTGAACAAGCCGAGCTTTAGGCTGATTCGGTTGGACCTTGAAATTTCGAGTTCGAGCCGCTCTTGAGCCGAATCAAGTCGAATTGTTTTAACTCGTGAACCAGCTTGGTTTACTTGATTTTGGTTTTCATAACTACATTCTGTCGTATTCACATTATGGACTATTAATACTGGAAGGAGAGATAATTATACTCCATCCGTTTGGAAATATTATGTACATTTAGAAATTATCTATGTTCGTAAATATTGTGTACATTTGGCCTAGTCACGTGACTTCCTTCGGTCCCTTCTCTTTTCTTCTCCTTTTTTATTCTTCTTCTCTATCACGCTCCCTCCTTTTGTTCCTTTTCGTCTTCTCCTTAGGCCCACCAGTATGTCAATCTGCTCCTTCATGTCTCTCTCTAGGATCCTGTTGCAAATAGAGAGCTACAGGCTGTGCCTCTGCTTCACTCGGAAGTTCCAGGCCAGGGAGGCAGAGCCCCACCGGATGTCGAGGAGGCCTTTGAGGCCTACGCTGGCAGGCTGGTCATGACGGGCAACCAATTGCTGAGCATCACAATGGAGCGCTAGGGTGGCAGACCTAAAGTAGATGGTAGGTGGTGTTCTCATTGTTTGACATGTGCTACGACCAGCTGGGGAAGACAGAGGTGAAGGTGTCGACAGTGTGCTCCACTTAAGAGTGGCGGGAACTTCTCTCTGTTGGCTCAAATTACTTGATTCCGGTGAACATTAATGGAGTGGATCCGGAGAGAGTGGTGCTCACTTACGACGGAGAGGGAGGGAGGGAGGGAGAGAGAGAGGGGGGGTGTACACGGGAGAGCGGATCACGTGACTTGCTTGTGGGCCCTATGGTCCAATTAAACATCAATTTTCTAAAATCTACAAAGTAATTCAAACGGAAGGAGTATATGTGTTCTAATTAGCATGAATCCATAGATGTTAGAATATGGTCTTAGTTCTCATGAGACACATTGCCTATCTCTTTCAAACACAAAGGCTGAGGTATGATTGAGCTAGCTTGGCAACCTACTTCGAGCTTGAGTCGAACACGAGCCGAGTCAAGCTTTCGAGCCAGCTTTAACACCCTTAGTAGAGAGAG
This sequence comes from Houttuynia cordata, assembly GCA_039654745.1. Classification (NCBI taxonomy): domain Eukaryota; kingdom Viridiplantae; phylum Streptophyta; class Magnoliopsida; order Piperales; family Saururaceae; genus Houttuynia; species Houttuynia cordata. The sequence goes on from CM077511.1 coordinate 8,195,181, forward strand.
GAGGAGAAATAGTGCCCTTGGCAAATCAATGTAAACTTCTTACATCAAGTGAGATTCTATATTTCTCTTTTATATGTTATTTTGGGGGAAAAGAACTAATTAAGCTTAAAATATTTGTCAAAACAGCAATAAGCCCACAATAAATTTTACAGTGTAATTTATTCTCCACATATATAGTTATATTGTGTGAAATTATTTTTTTTTTGGAAATTTATATTGTGTTAAATTTTACTAGAAAGTAAAACTAAGCTGTTTAGGGCCTTTAGGCTTATTGCCTTTTTGACCAATAATTTTGGCTCAGTAATTACTGGCCCAATTTTTAAAGCCTCTTCTATTAGCTAGTACATCTTGAGATGATAGATTCTCATTATGAAGTAGTATGGTCACCCATTTTTTATATACTCCATCATATTAAGTGACCTATTTATTTTTTTAATGAATAGTTCACTTTGGTAATATTCATTTTGAAAAACCACATAGGACACACTTAAAAGGAATAGTTTTTATCTACTTCCCTGATTGGGCATGAAAGATTTTCATCTTATGAGCCTATTCCTTAAGACTTCAATTTAACAAAGGATATCCAAATGCTTCCATGTCTAAGTGCAAGAGCTTTGACAACTAGGGATTGAGCTTCTATTGATGAATGTTAGTAGGTCTTGCTGGGGGTTGTCGTTTCACTTGTTGTGACGGAGCCATTCTTTCTAAAAACAAAAACAAAAGGATCTTAGAGTCATTAGTGGTACGATGCAACAAGCCAAGAATATGAAGACCGAAGAAAAGCTTCTGTATTAATTGTAGGATTAAAGACAAATAATCAACCTCCACTACTGCAGAAAAACTTAATTTTCATATCATGGTCGTCTAATTTTTTGTTCTTTGATAACACAATGGCCTCTTATTTGGCAATAATTAGAATATTATGAACTTACTGATTTTTTTATTTACTAAAAATTCATGAATGCACGTTGATCATGGCCAGAAAATGAAAATCAACTAAAACAATTTAATTTAGTTATCTAATCCTACTATATTACTCGCTTTCTGGCCATAATCCTAAATTAAAACAATTTAATTTAGCTGCCAAGCTAACTTGCAAGCTAAAACAACACCGTTCAACTGAACTCGATTGACTTTGATTCAAAATTGAAATTTTATGCTCAAGCCGAATCAACATGAAGATCAAATAAAGCTTTCTATTAGACTGAGGAGCTCACAACCCCGCAGTTCAGCCAGCTCATCCCCGCTTATACACAGACGGTGAATGTCCACTGCCTGAAAATATAAGGACAGTGGACCCTTATACACTGAGCCTGTAATGTAAAGGGGCTAAAGCTAAACCCGTGGAGTGGTGGTGAACTCCTCATCCTTTCCTCTTAGTGTGCTATTAAAAGGGAGTTAGGGCCCATATGTCAGACCCCACGTGAGCATCTCCTTTTAGAATTGGGCCCCCATACGGGGAGGCCCCATCTGGAGCAGGGACTAGCTCCCAGACGGTGGTTTCTGAGGGGATATTGGGTCCATATCTGGCTGGCCCACTAACTTGGTCTGTCAATGTTGTCGTGGACACCATGTGACCCGGGCCCGTCTGTGCTTTCTTTTGTGACCGTTCTAAGTTGGGCACATGTCTGCCAAGCGCCAGCTAGCGTCATCCCTTGCTTAGCAGTGGTTCTTAATGCCAATGCAAACAGTGCAGTGGGCCCAATGGCCCTTTGTGCATAAGAAGCACGGATACGGCAAAATGGCAGCCGTATCCGTGTTTAATATGTATCCGATACGGATACGCTAGCGACACGGCTGCCTGCGTGCCCGTGCCGTTTTTCTTAAAAAAAAGAAGAAAGAAGAAGGATACGGCGGGACATGATCGGATACGTATCGGACACGGGAATTAAGCCGCGCTCCTCTTTCTCCCGTGCATGTGCCCTAGATTTCCCGATGATTTCTGCATTTCCATAAATTATCCCATTCTACATCAATTCCACATTCAATTCAATGCAACAAATATTCAACAACAACTTCAAACACATTCCACAAAAATTAAACCAAACAATGCAACAAATGCTACAAACCAGTTCAAAGATTTAAACTTTGTGAAGATTTTGACCTGACCAGTGAACAAGAATGCCACGTTGGGTTTATAATCCACGAAAAGTGCATCGTCGACAGCAGCAGCTGGAGATCCGACCGAAACACTCATGGAAACCCGAGTATGGGCCGGAATTCTCGGGAACGGCCTCCTTTAGGACCCGAAGGCGAGGCTCCTCATGGAGAAAGAATCAGAGATATCGCGGAGGGAGACGGAGGAGCGTCGAGGCGTGGGCGGCCATGGCGGAGGAGAGGGGGGCTATTGACAACCACCCTTTGGGGTGAAATACTTTCTTGTGAGCTACTCACAATTAGAGCATGTGTGTGACCGAGAGATCATGTGGGCCCCACATGATCTGAGCCCACATGATCTGACGGCACTCATACGTTTGGCAATATGTTTACAAGAGCATCACCACTAAAGAGACTAAAGGAAAGTAGGAAACACATATTGTTCGCTACCAATATAAATTTATAATCATATAAAAAATAAACATTTATAAAAATGCTTTGCATTTGGGCAGTGATAACCCTACAACAGATTCTTACACTGAATGGGTGAAGTGATGCGGGGTCACATCAGTTCACCCACTCATTTCGCTGTGTATGGAAAATGTGTAAGAATTACAAATATCGTTTACCTTTGCACTTGGGCCTTCTAAGTAAATTACGGTAAGTTCATATAAGAACCAACTCAAATTCTTTTTTTGTAATATTTTATAAATAATAATAAATATTTTTTATTAGCTGTGTGTATCCTACTTTTTGGAAAAATGGCGTATTGCCGTGTCCGTATCGCCGTTTTCGTATCAGTGCTTCTTAGATGGTGATCTTTTTTGGGGGGTCTAAAAACGTGGGCCTGGTAGTGGTGGGCCTTCCCACGCGCTAATAGGTGACGTTAGAGATGGCGTTTGCATTATACTAGACTTTGCACAAGGTGGACTTTCCCAATGGGCCCACGTATACATATATCCGAGCACGTCACTATCTGATTTTCTGATTTGGTCCCACGGGGTGTTAGTGGTGGTGGATAATTTTCCACAATCCCCAAAAGTGGACGGTTTATATGAGATCTTCTCGTATAAGGAGTATGAGAATAGTATATTTGGGTCATTGGATTATGATACGATGATAAGTATCAAATCAATGTGTAGATGCCAGATTATGATCCAAGGGCTACGACTTGAACGGACTTCATATAAGCCAAATGAGAGCGATCTCATTTAAACTTTTCTCTTTCAAAAGTGTCGGAAAAAAATTTCACGGGTTAGCCGTTCGGGGCGTGATTAAAAGCAAAACATCCAGATGTGATGTTTTGCTACACTGTAGCATTTGGATATTTTATGTATCCAGCTGAAACACCTCAGGAGGTGTTTTAGCTGGATGTAAAAATCCACATGGATGCTACAGTATATATCCAATATCCAGTCTGGATATTTTTGCAATAATCACGCCCCAAACGGCCCATTAGTCACGCATTATTTTGGTTTGAAAAAATATCACGCATTAATTGTAAGAATATTTTTAATAGAACAATTTTCCCAGATGAGAAATGTATTGCATAAACTCGTCTGCATTGCGAAATGAATGAATTGATTGGACTGGGCCGTACAGGAAGACAAAAGTGTTTTCTTCCTCACTAATATTTTCAGTCTTAAGAGAGCAAAGACAGCCATGTAACGTAACTTCAATCATAGCAGTGGCGTGAGTGAGTTTTCAATTTATCACTAATAAATTCGAAGGTTTGGGTTTTAGTTGTCAACTGCGTTGCTATTTGACTTCTTGTAACCTTTTTGGTTGTACTGAGCTTTATTTGATATACTTTGATTAATTAAAAGTTTTTAAATCAAAAAAGAAAAAGAAAAACATCTAAAAGAACCCTTTCTGTTGTCCTCTTAATTTGTTTAGATCGCTATTTATTCTTCTTCCCTGTTTCCTCCCCCCTTTCATAAAATGTTCGCCCCAAATTATTCCTGAGGTTCTGCGGTGTTGCTCTTTCCATCTTATCGGCAGAGGCTAATCAAATAGGCCTTTGGGCGTATGCGACCTCATTAGAATCTTTTGGGATAATTAGGAAAACCTAGGAATTGAGTTTCCCCACATCTTTAAACTCATCACTAGTATTGTGTTACTTAAGCCAAAAAAACTGGTATTCCATAAAAAAAATAGTGTAATAGTTAACATGTCAAAATGGGCTAAAAGCATGATTTGGAATATTAAACTCGTGTCAATGACTCAATAATAATAAACTTGTCACACATCTAATTTAATTTTATTTTATTTTATCTTGCAGCTCAATAGGAGAAGTTTCATAAAGCTCAGGGAGGGCCCAAGTATATATCCCACTAGAGTGCGTCTCTCTGGTGGAGAATGAGGTTCGTTACTAGGATAGGGCTTAGCTTGTCTTAATTAGGCCCAGCTTAATGTTAGCACTTAGGCTTTGTGATCACACCTAAATAGTCACACTGAGTCACTGGCTTCACAACAGCGTTAGTAGGAGACAAATGTAGCAAAAAATAAAAAATAAAATAAAAAACGGTAGTAGGAGAGAAGAGGAATATATATATTAATGGCTTAATATGAGAAATATTCAGGGCGTGCCATGTGGGATTTGCACCAACATGACAGGAACTGTCGATCTTGAAAATTCATAGTAATCTGGGGATCAATAGTTCATTTCATTCAGGCGCAAATCCCGAATGGCAAGATTAGTACACTGAATAATTGCTTCTTAAACAGAGTTCAGATGCCTTGATAATTAAACAGCACATCATCAGGATATTCACATGTATGAGACACATGCAGACATTTGGATCTTCTAACGTATAGTGCTAGTCAAGTAAAAGATGGTTCATCATGAAGTACATAACTTCAGGTACATACTATATTCCCCACCAACCGTACTCCTCTTCTAATAGAATCCACAGATCATGAAAAATCGTCTCGCCGATATATCGCTGTATCGGCACTAAACCGATACATCGATACCAACCCGTATCGTTTTTTCGAAAAATTCCAAATATCGCCGATATATCGGTTTCGGTATTTTTGAATTAAAAAAATATTTTAAAAATAAAAAAATTTTCAAAATTTTTTATTTTTTTTAAAAAAACCTTTCATATTTGTTTTCTATCCTAATATGCATATTTTGAAATTTATTCTTTGTTTAAATTAGTATAACTCATTTTAGAAGCTAGATTGTGAAAATATACGGTAAAAACTAGTTTTTAACTACCGATATTTTTTTACACAATATCTCCGATATATCTCCGATATTTCGTCTCTTAGGCCGACCGATATTTTACCGATATCCGATACGACATTCCATGCCACAGATTCAAAAATGTGCAAATCAACTAATCTGGCCATCTGTACGTACACAATTGTATGTGAAATCCTGATTGAGTTCCACTTCGATCATTCCTTTACCGTTTTGTTCCAACCCTGTTTTAACCCACAAGCTAAGAACTTTCTGGTACGGCGAAACTTGAGTCTAAAGAACATCCCAAACTAGTTTTAAAGGCCACCTCCTCCATTGGAATAGCTTGAAAGCATCACAATTCACATCCCTCCTGAAACCCTAAATATGGTATTGTTCTAGTTGTGACTAGTGTATATCTAGATAGCTACCGTACCATGCAGTTCCAATCATACTGTTATATTCATTTGGCTTCAGTTCAATTACAACGATGCTCAGGAGTATAGCTTCAAGTGTCCTATTTAACCTAGTGGTCATTGTACCTACTTTGGCAAAGCTGGATGTACATTATATGAGCATACCTGCATTCAGGTGGATAGTATCGAGAAGGAGACTGCTCGTAGCGCAACTGCACATGACCCTAAGGTCCCTTCCCATATTCTGAGGATGTTCTTCCATGACTGTTTCATAAGGGTATGCCTCTTTTCATATAGTGTGGGTTTGAAAGTTGAAAGAATCAGTTTTTTATAGTGAAAAATTAGTGTTTCAGGCATGAAAGACGTGAAATGCGTTTGAAAGGTGAAATGTGAAAATTGTGTCAGTGACGAGAATTTGTCAACAATTTTTACCTTTTACCCTGAAAGATGTGAAAAACCTTAAAATACACGATGATGAACATCAATTGTGACAAGAATCTTTCAAAGTTGAAAGTCATTTATTGCAGTCAGCTCTCCTTCCGATGTGACAAATTTCAGCCGTGAAAGATTTTCGTCACAAATCATTTTCAGCTTCCAAACGCATAGTCTAAATATGTGTTATGTTTTAGTCATGTAGGAAAAAGTGAATGCAGCGTGGTTGAAATTAGATGGTGGAGAAGCGCCTGCGCATAACAAGGGGACTCTTTTAACTATTTCCCTCATAAGTTACCAAGATGCATGGTACATGTGCTTAAATGTTTGGTTTCTTTGGTAGGGCTGTGATGCTCCAATTCTATTGGACTTTTCCCCCAATTACAAAGCAGAAAAAGATGGTCCTCCCAACCTTTCTGTCCGAGCACTCTATGTTATAAATGACATAAAAACAAAGCTTGAATCAGCGTGCCCACATGCTGTACCTTGTGCTGACATTGTTGCGATGGCCGCAAGAGATGTAGTAGCTCTGGTAATTTATCTTATGTTATCTTCACTCTCCTGAAATTAACTGATTAATATCCTCAAAAAATTGTTTAACTAATTTTTGCTAATGGCAACCATGCATATGCGGGTATATATCTGAAATTTTATTATTGTCAACATCATTTATATTCCCGTCATCCCACTTTAATAGTCCTAATAGTTTTTAAAAATGAAGTAAAATTAGTTCATTTTGGAAGACTGAATCGGATTAATAATGTGGGACGGAGGGATTCCAGTGTTATCTTTCAATATTATCTAATCTTCTTTGTGACTAATTGTCCAGTCTGGAGGTCCCTACTGGGAGGTACTCGAAGGAAGGAAAGATGGAAGGATTTCCAAGGCCTCTGAGACCACAACTAGCCGGCACCATCCTTTAATCTAACTCAGCTTATTGATAGCTTTGCCAAAAGGGGCCTGGGACCCAAGGACTTAGTGGCTTAATCTTGGGGCCTCACCCTGGGTTTCTCACACTGTTCTTCATTTGAAGCAAGAATGAGAAACTTCAGCTTGACAAGTGATGTGGACCCTACTATGAACAAGGAATTCGCCAATAGCCTGAGGATGAAATGCCACCGGCCGAACATCAACTACTCCGCCGGCGAGTTTTTGGACTTGGCATCTTCAATATTTGATTATGTCTACTACAAGCAGTTGATGACAGGGAGAGGGGTGTTTGGTTCGGACCAAGCTTTGCTAAGTGATTATAAGACCAAGTGGATTGTTGAAGGATTTGCAAGAGATGAGAATCTCTTCTTCAGAGAGTTTGTGGCTTCCATGGAAAGGATGGGAAAAGTTGGGGTGAAGAAAGAGATGAATGGGGAAGTGAGGCTAATTTCAGACTTGTGAACTAATCATGAACATAAGTAGGCAGAGGGGGAAAACGTTAGTTCTTCCCTTTCATTCATTAATCAAATAAGTGAGAGTGAGAACATGTGATTTGAGAAAATTGTATCGATGTTCTATACTAAAATGTTGTTCATGAATGGATTTCACAATATGTTATTTGCTTTGTGTTGATATCCACATATAAGGGACTTAGTAAGAACTTCAGATACACGGCACTGTTACAAGGGTTTCATACGTGATTAGTGCCGTAGAGGTTGAACAGACCCACAACTGACTGTGCACTCACAAGTATACCATGTTAGGACTGTACTATGCCAAGAATCGTGCTATTGAGACACGTCCAATATATTAATTAGGACCAGTATAGGCAGCAAAAGTGTCCGTATGATTCTTCTATGTTTTAATTTTTCTCAAAACAAACATAAGCATCATTCGCACTCTCATATATTACTTATAATAGTTACATTGTTGAGTGAAACCCAAAGAGAAAATGCTTTATTAAGTTGTTGACTTGGAATATTATCAAACTACACAGCTGTTGATTTTGGAAACTACATCAACTTGACATGATCCTCTCTAGCCTCGTGTTAACCTGTTCTCCTAGTTCAAGTCCCTGAGACGGAGCCCCCAATCATTGCCATCATTCTCCTGATCTTCACACTCCAAACAGAGCTCAACAAGTCAACTTGGCTTAGGCATACGAGGATATCCGGCCATGTTTCTCTGCCCATATAAAGCCAATGTAATCAATTAATATACGCTTATTATTGGCGTACATAACAATGCCCATTTCTCCAAAGACGGATTGAACAAGATGCCGAGCTTCATCATCATTATCATCATCATCATACGCCTTATCCCAGCTATCATAAGCCATATATAAGCTGCCGAGCTTAGTATAGATATATATATATATATATATATATATATATATATATATATATATATATATATATATATATATATATAAATATATATCATAAGCCATAGTCAGTTATTATCAAAACCAAGATAAGCTTGCCACTAGAATTAATTTTCTGTAGGAACATATACCAATGGCCAAGAAACGGATTTCGCTGTTCCTCGTCTTTGCAGCCCTTCTTTTGGTGAATTGCCATGGAATTGAAGACAAGAAGGTAATAATCAGATAATGTAGCTTGCAATTAGCCTTTAGGGAGTTACATTGGCTATACTTACATGCATTTCTGGTTAGTTATTGATGTTTGAACGTTGCATGCATGCATTAAAATAGTGGGTGTATGGACGTGGTTGTAGGTTCATGTGGTGTACATGGGAGATCGCCCAAAGGATGTTTTTGCAGCAGCTTCATCTCACCATGCTATGCTCGCAGATGTTCTCCGAAGGTGAATTTAAATCACCACATTTTTCATGATCAATATAAGAAAGTGCTACAATACTAATTTCACCACATTACCTTCCATTACATGTGTAAGAAACCATTTAATATATGATTCATCTCATAGATTTTCTGAATAAATGCAGTAGCGATCATGCCAAGGAATCACTGATCTACAGCTACGGGCGGAGTTTTAATGGATTTGCAGCCAAACTCACCGATGACGAAGTTGCACAATTTTCAGGTGAGATATTAGGATTCCACAAGATATATGAGATGTAATGAGAAGAGAACACTAACTTTAGAAGTTGATTTGGGACTGCAGAGATGGATGGGGTGGTTTCAGTGCTTCCAAACACTATCCTCGAGCTTCACACCACAAGATCATGGGACTTCATGGGCTTTCCTCAATCTCAAACCGGTTATGGTCAGGAAGGAGAAATCATTGTTGCCCTCTTAGATACAGGTAAACAAATATACTCCCTCCCCTCCATCCAGAATTATTATTGTCATAGGATTTTAACAAAGGAACTAGTTTTATTTCATTCTGAAAAACTTTATGGAAATAATAAATCCGGAGGGAGGGAATATATAGTAATCAGTATCTTGCATGTTGATTTTCTTCTTTTTTAAGGAGGCATCTACCATAGCTTTAATTAATTCTTGATTACATACTTGCTTCTTAAATTAAGGTGTTTGGCCTGAGGATCCGAGCTTCAATGATGAGGGATTTGGAGCCCCACCAGCCAAATGGAAAGGCTCATGCATGACTGAAGGCAACTTTACATGCAACAAGTGATTCCTAATCCCTCTGCAGAATCCATTTGATTAATTTAACAAGAAAAGCTTAGCTACATTTTTTGTATATTTTTTGTTTGTAATAATTGTAATTTGGAATATGCAGCAAGCTTATTGGAGCCAGATTCTACAATAGCTTGAACATATCTGGTCCCACAGACATCATGTCTCCAAGAGACTCGGAGGGACATGGATCCCACACTGCCTCTACAGTAGCAGGCCGGGCTGTGCCTGGGGCAAGCTACTTTGGGCTAGCACAAGGCACGGCTAGAGGGGCAGTGCCGCATGCTAGAGTAGCAGTGTACAAGGTCTGCTGGTCCTTCGGCTGTGCCTTGGCCGACATCTTGGCCGCCTTTGACGATGCAATAGCCGATGGCGTAGACGTGATCTCGGTCTCCCTAGGCCCCGGTTCTCCCCTCCAATACTTTGAGGACCCAATAGCCATTGGATCTTTCCATGCCATGAGCCATGGAATATTGACCTCTGCCTCGGCGGGCAATTCCGGCCCCTTTCCGGTCACCATTGCAAATTATGCACCATGGACCTTGACCGTTGCCGCTAGCACCATTGACAGGAAGTTCGTCTCCAATGTTGTGCTTGGCAATGGCCAAACCTTGCTTGTATGTGACCAAACACCTTTCTCCAATGTTTATACGTTATCTAATTACTTCTTGTCAACTTCTAACTATTGTTAATTGTCATCTCAACTCTTAGGGGAATGCCATCAACAACTTTGTACTTAATGGCACATCTATCCCTATGATCTATGGTGGAAATGCACCAAATGTATCAGCTGGAGCCTCAAGCGATATTTCCAAATATTGCCTTCCAGGGACACTGAATGCGGAAAAAGTGTTCAACAAAATTGTGTTATGTGACACCCTTTGGGATGGTTCCGCAATCATGGAGGCCAATGGGTTAGGCATGATCATGAGTGACACTGTTTTCTCCACTCTCATGTCCGATTTCTCCTTCAGTTACCCAATCCCAGCCACCCTCATTTCCTTGGAAGATGCTGCCAAAGCATTGGAATACATTCAAACCTCAGAGTAAACCCTCCTCAAAAGTGATATAGACGTGGCTTGCAAATTCGTCGTAAAATTTCATTCATAATTTTATTTTCTTATGTTATCTCTCAACAGGAACCCAGTTGGGACTATTCTTACTGGTGAGACATGGCAAGATGTAGCAGCTCCTCGTGTTGTTTCCTTCTCCTCTAGAGGGCCCAACCCAGTCACTCCTGACATTCTCAAGGTAAGATATGTGTAATGTTGTACTAGTATTTCTAATTTTACTTATCTTCCATGAAAACTACCTCTAATGAAATCCATTTGTGCTAATTCTGCAGCCTGATCTCACTGCCCCCGGTGTGGACATCCTTGCCGCCTGGTCTCCATTGTCGCCGCCGTCCGTCTACTATCTAGACAAAAGGCAAGTCAATTTCAACATAATCTCGGGCACCTCCATGTCTTGCCCCCACACCAGCGGTGCTGCAGCCTACGTGAAGTCCCTCCGACCGGGGTGGTCGCCTGCTGCCATCAAGTCCGCCCTCATGACTACGGCCTACGTCATGGACGCTCGCAAGACTGAGGAAGCTGAATTCGCCTACGGGTCTGGTCATATCAACCCGATCAAGGCCGTGAACCCTGGCCTAGTGTTTAATGCATCAACTGCAGATTATGTCGACTTCCTATGCAAGCAGGGCTACAACACCTCCACATTGAGGCTCATCACAGGCGACTCGTCGGTCTGTATGAGCAACGCTACTGGAAATGCCTGGAGCCTCAATTACCCGTCCTTTGCACTCTCCATTATTGATGGCCAGCCTATTATGGGCACATTCTACCGGACTGTGACCAATGTTGGCTTTGCAAACTCCACCTACTATGCAATTGTCCATGCTCCACCATCAATCCAAGTGACAGTGGAGCCACAAATGCTATCCTTCTCAAGCGTTGGTGAGGAAAAATCATTCATCGTGACTGTGAAAGGTGGAGTGGTCTCCCAAATGCCCATAATCTCAGGCACAATTGAGTGGAGGGATGGGGTTCACAATGTGAGGAGCCCTCTGGCGGTGTTCACGGTTTTGCCGGGCGGGTTCAACACGATGGCTAGCACAGAGAGCAACAAGGTTCACACCTTTGAAGGGTCCTCCATATATCACAAAAATGGCATTCTTGGTGGCCATTAGAACAGGACCGACTATCTTCATCTGATTATTGTCCTAGTGTACATGTAATTTTACGTGGTCCTCAAACATTCTTTAGTAATGGGGCGGGATTATGTGTGGAGCAAATTAAATTGGTAGATTTCAAGCACTCTTTTAGGGAGGCTAATGAAGTTGCGCATTGGTCTTTGGATTTGGGATGACATAATAAATCAATTGCCAAGATGATTGCTGTTGGATTTGGCACTCACTCTCTCTCTCTCTCTCTCTCTCTCTCAATGATGAAACTTACAAAAGCAGATGAGTCTCTTAACATAAGAGTCCCTAAAACCTTTGGAAGCTCATCGCATGAAAGAAAAGAAAAACTGTTCTGCAGAGTAGCTGGATCATGCGTCACCTTATTAGCTTCAAAATCTTGCACTTGGTAACCAATTCTGCTCGAAGCAGAATCAAAATTAAATAGAGAAGTAAAGGCAAACAATGGTTCATTGGATTCCAAAGAGCTCGCAGTGGTTGCTGACAGCTACAGTGGATTCCAGGAGGATAGGAGTGGCTCAAAGAAGGTCATTAAAATTAGTAGGATACAAAACTTTGGCCATGATATGTTTGCTCGTACAAAGTAGTCTCTGATAAGCTATTAAAGATCCGAGAACCTACCTCTTATCTCGTAAGACAAGTTGGATAGCAGTAAAACTTGGTGCACTCGAAATTGAGATGGCAGGTACAAATTGGCCATCAAGAACAGCAAGGTCCAGAGATCCACTTGTGCTCTCGTTGAAATGAATGGAATGATAAAAACAGCTCACAAGTTAAAAAAACTCAAAACCATACAGAACATAATACGCAAGTGAATGAATAAATCTTTCACTATCAATCAATAGGAAGTTTGCACTTCCTTAATAGTCCAATTTTCATATTACAACAGTTAAATGATAGCAAATGTGTTGATAAATTTTGTGCACTGAAACCATTATCAGAAGTGAAGAGCAGTCATGTCCAAGAAAGCTTCCACAATATTGAGTTCACATTCGTTGTGTACAAGGAAATGGCTTCATGAAGGTGGATCCATTCACACCAAAAGCCACTGCAAAACCAAATATTCTCACTACACAAATCCTGTCTGTAAGGCTTTCAAAATGACACTAATGGTAAGGATATTTGTCATAGAAAGAAATCATAAGTAAAACAGTAAAGGCTAAAAGGTTAAAAATGTTTGAAAAGTAGTCAAGCATCCATGTTAAAGAGATCACTCACATGCATAAGAAAGACACCTTTGTCATCATGCAAATACCACGTCTGAGCGCAAAACGTACTTGACGTTCTTTGTCACAGCTCTAGCTTCATGAAGTAGACATTTATCACCATGAACATGTAGGAGAGCCATACCTTCAATTGGAGCAACCTATAAAAACTGTTAGAATTAAAACACAAAACCATAATACATAATGCCCCAATAATTAAAAGGAAAATTTGCAAAAGGAAAAAACCTCTGCTACAACGCTCCTTCTATCATAAAAGACAGTCTCTCCTCCAACTAGAGATGTCCCAGATTCATTGTTAGATTTGCCACTCAGATATATTAATAATGTGTAGTGGGTCACATGTCCACCTCCAAGATCAACACTTTCATCTATATGTCGACCAAAGCGCTGGCCAGCTTTATATCTGCAATTCAAGATTGGTCAAAGCAGAAAATGAAGCGCTTTTAAATCTGCATGAAACACCCAATTTACATCAAAACAGCTTGAAAGTGTTAAGGCCAAAGTTCACACTGTAAAAGTATACTCCCTCCTTCCTGCTTAGGTGCTCAATCTGGAAAAGAGGACAGTCCCATTTTAGATGCTCCATCTTGTCAATTTAAGTGGATGTTGAACCTTTTCTTCCCCCCATTACTTTGGGTTTCCACCATTTCATAAAAATCAACATTTTTGTAGACGGAGCTATTTAAACAGGACGGAGGGAGTACTGCAGTTAACCATATTGCAAAAATCTAACCACAAATAGAACCATATTTTATATTGGAATATCAATGGATTCACCAATATACTACCTCCATCGTATATTAATAACTCCATCTCCATTTGGAAGTGTGAAGCTCCTATACTAGTATAAATATTATAGCTCCCATATTTGCTATCACTTAAATTGAGCCAAATTGAGCTATTTAAATGGGCCAAACATCTTTTCCAATGAAGCTATTATTATGGAAGGAGGGAGTATAAAACACCAGTAAAGACTCCAAATTAAATCACACAAATCATCAATGATTAACCAATTACAAAAGCTAAAAGCATCAATAAGGCAGGCAAGCTTTTCTTCATTCTTGCTGTTATTCTCCTTCTACTCATCAACATTTCATTAGCAAATATAAAGAAAAGTAAGAAAACTGACTAAAAAGCAGATGAAAGCATAGTAATACCTATAGAATCTAAGGTTGGGATTCAAGCCAACAGCAACCTTTCCACGAATTCTCATATCAGAAAACAGTTTCTTAAGTCCAGATTGCCATAAAGATTCAGCAAGGGCCGGATCATCGACCGAGATACGGTCATTATCTCTAAATGCTTCTCCTTTTGCGGGACCAAGGCTCCCTTGGTGAGCAAAACCAAGTGATTCAGCAGCCTCTATGAAAGCCTTTGACTCTGGCCTTGTCAACAAATTTGCAACCTACATATTTCAAACAAAAATGACAGCATAAAATCAGCAAACAACACAAAGAACCAATCTCATTGACATTTGTTCTAACCAAAAACCACCTTCAAATACAATATACATAGATTGGATTACAATAGTCAAGAACATATATATGAAAAAAGAAAGACCAAAAAATCAGAAAACAGCATAATAAAGCAATACCATTTATGTTGTTCTAACCAAAAATTAAATTCAAATACAATATCGATAGAGTGTATTACAATAGTCAAGAATACATATCCAAAAAAGGAAAAAAAAACCCCAAAAAAGGATTTTGCAGGAGGAGGGTAGAGAACAGTGGTTACAGTGAAAAGGCTGGAGCCTTTGAGGTGGGTAATTTGAATGTCTGGCTTGGGTTTGATGTGAGGCCATGTTGGCTTCTTCCCTTCCCGCCTCGCCGCCATCTCCCAAGTTCCAGAAAGCTTTCGACCGTCCGGATGGCCGGACGCCTTTTGGGAACTTAACTATTGCTGTCCGAGTCGGGATAGAGGAATTTTTGTAATTAAAGCATAACTGTAACTTTAGTATAAGAATATTATTTATATTTCAATATAAAAAAGAAAAAAGTTTAAATGGTCATATTGAGGCCAATTTAATTTATAACTGTTAGATCTTGATCTAATAGTTACATAGAACTCACCTAACCACTGATTTGATACCCACCCTTGGATTAGAATCTAACGACCCAAAAGATTAGCCTCATGCTCCTTATACGAGAACTATCTCATGTAAACCGTCCTCTATAAAAAAAGGGAATATTGTTTATATAAACCATGACTCATGTGCGCCTGCATGAGTGGAGACGATCTGGATTGTGCAGGCTTAAATAGGAGGATGTGGGTTTAAATCAATGCATGCATTGCACATGGCTTGGATCGTCTGGGCTTTGATGCAAGCGCGGGCTTATGTAAACTTTTTCTAAGTTATAGTCGTCATAGTTATAATTTTTTATAATAACGAGGGGTGTCTTGACTAGAAGCAGTAGGGCAACCAGCCTCTTAAAGCATCGTATAATGCTGCCATAATCCCCTTAAGTAGGCATGAGGCCACATCATATACACTAGATAAATTGGAATATAATCCTGACTATGTGGACAAAGGATTACAAGTACGCCTTGCCATCCCACCCAATAATTATAAGGGAAAAGTTTAAATGAGAACGCTCTCATATAGCTTATATGAGGCCAATTCCATTGTAGCCGTTGGATCTTGATCTGACGGCTATAAATAATTACATGGAGCTCACCTATTCCCTGATGTGACACACTCACCTACTCATTAATTTGATATCCACCCTCGGATCGGAATCCAGTAGCCTAAAAGATTGGCCTCATGCTCCTTATATGAGAGTGATCTCATCTAAACCGTCCTCTAATTATAATCATAAATAAAAATTACCAATTGAAAAAATATTAGTAAGGGAAAGAAACTTAAATTCAGAACCTATCGTTTAACTAAAAAAACACAACTTTCATATAAGCAATCAAACAAAGATGAATCTTCAACCTAAAGCTGGATCACTGAAAAAATGTCAATGAATGTTCATTATATATTGTGCTCTATCCTTAGCCCAAATAAAAGTAATACTTTCACGTTCCATCTAATGTTTTAAAAATTGGACCAGTAATTGACCCGGAATTCTTGCAGAGTAGGTTTAATTGGATTCAACCCGGGTTGACCTGGTTACTGACGTCATCAATATAAAAAAATTAAAAAAAAATTATTTTTCCGAAACTTTATATAATATAAAAACTTTACATAGTTTAATATGTAAAGTGGGTTATTGCGTATGGAGCGGTTGTAGCAAAAAAAAAACCATTCACAAAGGAAGTACAAAGAGCAATAGATATCAAACATCCCATAACCAGAACCTCGACCGATTATCGATCAAGTTTTAAGATTATAACTTCACTAGCTCCATCGTTGCCAAATAACAGCAATTTCAAAAATGACCTCAAGGTGGTCGCCAATTAGGATTTACAGACAGGGTCTACAAATTAGCTGCCATGGTGGGATCTAGGTCTTTGTTGGTTTTTTTTTTCTCCTTTTGAGATTGATTTTGATTGGTGATCCGACATAATGAAACAACAATTTTGTTCGCTTTAGATTGGTGTACTACTCATCCATATATATTACACAGAAGTGGAAACTTGAAACAACGTCATGGAAGTTTGATTATTTTGAACACAGAATCCTTGAAAAAAATAAGAACGTAATATGTACACGAGTATTGAATATTGTTTGTACATGGAAAAAGTTAAACCACCCCCAGTTTTAATCCGCGTCGTCGGATTATCCAATGGCCTCCACAGCATCCTGGCACATGCCAACATGCGTCGGCCAGGAGGTGCACGCATGCTAACTCTTCGTATATTGAAAGCAGCAATGGGCATATGAAGTGAAATGTGTAATCAAACTGTACAAAGTATACTGCAGCTGAACGATCGTTTCAACATCCTCAAATTCTTCCAGCACCAATTGTCCTCATATCAGAGATCTCATCAGAAGCAAATTGACGCAATTCATCTCTCCCAGAGCCCTAACCCTTCTCACACATTCCAGGCTCTTAGGTCGCCTGTAATATTCTTCTAGGGCTCTAATGTGCTCCACCCAAAGTGACATTCTGTAGCCATATATCTACATCCCATCCGATTTTTTTAAAGCAAGCGATAAATGAAAGGAATATTAAATGTTATAGTACTTGGGGGCCGTTTGGGGCGTGATTACCCGTTTGGGGCGTGAAAAAGCCAAAATATCCTAAGTGAATTTTGGATATCTACTGTAGCATTCATGTTTTTTCAGTATCCAGCGTGAAACACGACCTGCTTTTAATCACGCTCCAAACTGCCCCTTAAAGTAAAACATCCAGTGGATGCTTTGCTACACTGTAGCATTCATGTTTTTTCCATATCCAGCTGAAATACCTTAGGTCGTGTTTCACGAAAAAATATGGATGATACAATAAATATAGAAAATCCACTGTAGATATTTGCTTATAATCACGCCCCAAACGGCCCCTTAAATTACAGAGCGAATGTGTCAGAAATCCATCCTAACCTGTCCATACGAACTAGATTGTTTTCTGGCCCATGTATGCTCCCATGGCAATCTCAGTGTCTCTGGTACCCTCCAAGGCGAAAATTATTGGCTACGCGCCGCGCAGGGGAACAGTGTGCTCATCACCAATGGGTGATGGGCACCTCTCCACTGCTTGTAATGATTGTCCCAAAGGGACCCACAAGCAGGGAGACGTGCTCATTGGTGATGAGCACACTGTTACCATGCGCGGCGCGCAGGTAATAACTTCTCCCCTCCAAGGAGCGCTGGTTAATGTTTGCAGATGCCAGGATCACATACTCGTCATCTACTACCATACCTTTGGAATGAACATATATCATGAAACGTCGACTCTTGCGTCAAAACCCCTGTAGTACAGAAACAATCATATCGAAAACAGTCAAAGGGCCAATCACAGAAGAAGAGAAAACATGCTACAACAAACACAATCACCACCAAAGAAAATACTAGTAAAATTCATAAATGTAAATTGTGCTTCTCGTTTTAGTGATAGATTTGTATATAATAGCAACCAGAGAGACAGAGTTGCTAGCATATATTTAATGTATCTGGTGGTTAACTGATTTCAGAGATGAAATATAGGAGTTACAAACTAATACTCCCTCCATCCCGAATTATGCGTAACATTAGGTTTTCCAAATTGAACTAATCATAATTCCGGACGAAGGGAGTAACTAGTCTAGCTGGTGCTTGACATTATTCTGTCTCGGAGCCCAAAGAGTAAGAGTCAAAAATATACCTGGGGTGTGTTCCCTGAAGTAGGACTTTCACATGTAAACATATCGAAAATGCGGGTTAGAGAGGTATTAATCGAAACAGAGGTGAACAGATTTGTTGGGTTTGATTCCAAGATCAAAACTTGATCAAAGTAAACAATTAGGGTCGAACACTATGGAGTATTGATCCAAGCATGCATTTCCATAATTTTCATTGTTGATGGTGATGTACTCCCTCTGTCCAAATAGAGGGCGTCTAGCATGACCAAGTTTGAGGACCAGTTTGCAGGACCCCATGCCACATTGGCATGGGGATCTGCAATTGTACATCCCCATGCACAACTGCAGAGCCCCATGCCAACGTGGTATGGGGTCCTGCAATCTGGTCCTCAAACTCGGTCACTAAAACATTTCCCATCCAAATAATAGAGGCCACATTAGAAAATGAGTAAAATTTATTGGCATTTAGGGGACCACCATTTCAGGTCTCTACTTACCCTTGCACATGTACATTCATGAGGATTCATGTGCTTGTAGATCACATGTGGCCACTTATTTTTGGATCCTTAAAAAGACTAACGAGGTTCATATTATTTGGACGGAGGTAGTAGTATTTATTTGTTTACTTTGACAAATTTGCTTTCTTTGCTTTTCATTTAACTTCCAAACGCACCCTTAAGGGTTGTTTGGATAGTGAAAAAGGAAAGAATTAAATTCACATGTTGAATTTGATGTGATCACTCCTTATGAATTTTCATACGAGAGTGACTATGAAGGTGTTGAATTTGGTGAGAGTCCTCCGTACCTAGTTCACAAATTTAAGGTAAATTTAGGTAAAGGTAAATTTAGGTGAATTTGGTAAAGTTGGGTGATAATCCCTCTTTTAGATAAATTTTTAATTTCTCTATCCAAACCTCATTTTGGTGAATGCATTTCAGGTGATTTTTAAATTTCTCTATCCAAACCACCTTTTGGTGAATTGATAGTAAATTTTGGTTATTCTACTATCCAAATAGCCCCTTAGTTTCCTTTCAATATTTTCACACCTACTTTATCATTAAACTAAGTTAGATGTGTAATCACCCTCCAATCCAGATGAATTTCTCAAGTTACATAGCAAATTATTTTGAGCATGCTCCAATTTCCCAATTTATCCTAACCCACCATCGAAGTGATAAATGAGCAGAGCCAGTTAGATTATGCTCTGAATCTGTTGGGCTTTTTCCCTCCTCATGTGAGGCCTAATATGTTGGGTTTCTCTCTCATGTGGAGAGGCCCACTACTTGACCCACTTTGGGGTTAAGTGTAAATTGGTAAAACAAAAGTGGGCTTCTTTGTAAAAAGTCAATTCTTCTTAAAAGATGGTTCTTTTGAGAGAGAGAAAAGCGAAGAGAAATACTACAACTTTGAAGGAGCTTTGGAGATCAAGAAAAAGTTTTTCTTAAAGGAAGAAAGTGAAGGAAAAGAAGAGACTTTTGAAGCCAAGGCATCCTCTTGTGAAAGAGAAGACAAATCATATGTGGTTTGTGGTAATCCTTCCATCTCTATTCTTTGTGTATTCCACCTAAATTTGAGATTTCTCCCTAGCTTGCAAGATGGTCTTTACCCTTGCATGTTGATGTAATCTCTACTAAGTAGAGTGTATCCAAAGTTGATAGTAGTGGATTTGGTTTCTAGAACTCGTGGGTGTAGCCGTTGTCTTGGCGATGAACCATATTAAATTTGTGTCTTCCAAGTGTTCGATGAAATGTTCCTTTGTTAATCTTGCTTCGTGTGTGTGATAATTTGTGCATCATACACCAAGGAGATGTAGAATACCCACTTACATCATTGTGGGTATTGTGGAGAAGTGTTATTTAATTATGTTTCTTGTCTAACTCAAAAGAGGGAAAATGTATAGTTTTCCTAACAAGTGGTATCAAACCTAAGGTTGGAAGTTTTCTTTGAGTTTGCTAAGATGGAGAATTACAACACAAGGATGATTAGCTTGAATGGGAGTAATTGGATGATATGGAAAGCTAAGATGGAAGACCTTTTGTATTCTAAGGATCTCTTCGAACCGGTTTTAGAAGTGAAGTCGGAGAACACAAAAGAAGATGATTTGAAGAAAGAGAATAGAAAAGCCATAACATGCATTAGACGATGGTTGGATGATGTTGTATTTCATCATGTGTCTAATGAGGTTGATGTAAAGGCTCTTTGGGATAAACTACATGAGTTGTATGAAAGAAAGACCACAGGAAACAAAGCCTTCTTGATATGAAAGCTTGTAAACTTGAAGTTTAGGGAAAGTGGTTAGGTGGTGGAGCATTTGAATAAAGTGCAAAGCATTGTAAACCAATTGGTAACTATGAGGATGAGTTTGGATGTTGAGTTGGAAGCCTTGTTGTTACTTAGTTTCTTACCGGAAAGTTGGGAAATTCTTGTGGTGTCTCTTAGCAGCTCGGCACTAAATGGAGTGCTTTTTATGAGCCAAGTCACAAGCTTGTTGAATGAAGAGGTAAAGAGAAAGTCTTTGGGGTCTTCATCTCAAGCATTGGTTTTCGAACAAAGAAAAGGGAGGTTAAATAGTAGAGGCCTAAAGAATGGTAAAAATGGCAAGAGGTCAAAATCTCGAAAATGGATGAAATGTTTTCATTGTGGTTGACTTGGGCACTTCAAAATGAAGTGTAAAAAGTTCTTAAATGAATAAAAGAAAGGTTCAATAAAAGGAGCAAGGCAAGGAAGCTCATGAAGCTAATGCTATAGAGAAATGTAAAGATCTTGTTATGATTTATATTTTTTATGAAAGTTGTTTGAATTCAATAGGTGCAACTAGTTGGGTTGTAGATTCCGGAGCATCTTTCCATGTAACTTTTCATAGAGAGTTCTTCACTACATATAAGTCAGGCGACTTAGGGGTGGTGAGGATGGGAAACCATGAGGTTTCGGAAATTGTTGGGAAGGGAGAGGTGCACTTTGTGGCTAGTGTGGCTTAGAAGTTGATTTTTAAATATGTAAAACACATTCCGGACTTGAGGTTGAATCTAATATCAATGGGAATACTTGATGATGAAGGCTATGAATCACACTTTAGCAAAGGTGCGTGGTAGCTCACAAGGGGGTCTCTTGTTGTAGCAAGGGGAAAGAAATATTGCACTCTCTACAAGACCGAGGGTCAGCTATCCAAGGGTGAGGTTAATGGCACTTTTGAGGACTCATCCGCTAACTTGTGGCATCGGGGACTTGGCCACATGAGCGAGAAAGCTTTGGAGCTCTTGATGAAGAAGAATGCACTCCAAACCTTCTTTGACTCCTTGTGATAATTGTTTAGTTGGTAAACAACATATAACTTTATTTTCTACAAGTAGTACCCTAAAAATAAATGTGTTTGATCTTATTTATTCGGATGTTTGTGGACAAATGGAAGTGAAAACACTTAGTGGCTCTTTGTACTTTGTTACTTTTATTGATGATGCATCAAGAAAAGTATGGGGGTATGGAATAAAGAGTAATGATGAAGTGTTTGACACATTTCAAAAGTTTCATGTTATGGTTGAAAGGCAAACCGTGAAACTTCTTAATTGTCTTCGCACCGACAATGGGGGAGAGTATACATCAAGGAAGTTTAATGATTATTGTAGCAAACATAGGATAAGCCATGAGAAAATTGTGTTTTATACTCCTCAACACAATGGTGTGGCGGAGAAGATGAACTGGACAACTCCAATGGCATATGCAATATCCGACCTTGTACACACCATTGCATAGAGGATAGAGGATCCAACTCCCTATCGCGATGCATAGAGGATCTTAGTAATTTCTTCCTTCTCTCTTTCATTTGAAGGAATTTACTTCTTCTGTAATTTGAAATGACTTCCAAGTGGTACTAACGGGCTTTGCATTCTTCATGTTAAATTTCTCAAATACCTTCTCAATATACTTCTCTTGTGATAGCCATAGCTTCTTAGCCTTCCTATCATGCTTGATTGTCATCCCCAATATTTGTTTTGCGGGGCTCCAAGTTCTTAATGACAAAAGACTTGCTTAACTCATGTTTCAACTTAGCAATCTTGTTAGTATCATGCCCAACAATCAACATATTATCAACATAAAGCAACAATATAATAAAGTCACCATTTCCAAACCTCTTAATGAAGACACAATAATCCAAAATTGTCCTCTTGTACCCATGACCCATCATGAAAGAATCAAATTTCTTATACAATTGCCTCGGAGCTTGCTTCAACCCATACAAATTCTTATTTATCTTGCATATCATTTGCTCCTTGCCTTTGACTTTAAATCCTTCCGGTTGCTCCATGTAAATCTCTTCCTCCAAATCACTATAAAGGAATACAGTTTTAACATCAAGTTATTTAACCTCAAGGTCCATGCTAGTGGCTAGACCCAACACAACTCGAATGGATGACATCTTTACCACGGTATCTCATCAAAATCAACACCTTTCTTTTGCCCAAAGCCCTTCACAATCAACCTTGCCTTGTACCTTGAGTGTGAACTACTCTTATCGGCCTTTAACCGGTATACCCACTTGTTTTTCAAAACTCTCTTACCTTTGGGAAGCTTCACCAACTCATAAATATGGTTCTCATGAAAAGATTTCATCTCTTCTTTCATGGCTTTCATCCATAAATCCTTATTTTCATGTGCTTGAGCTTCCACAACATGTTCGGTAAGTGTGACATATGTAGATGAAGGATACTTTATAGATGGTTTCCTTTCTTTATCTGATCTCCTCAATTAGCTTGTCTCTTCTTGATGTGAAAACTCCCTCTCTTCCACATCACCTTGAATAGAGTTATCATCGTCATCTAAGTCACTTCCATTATCAAGAAAATCATCAATATTGAAATATACATCATCATACTCCACCTTATTCTCTACATGATCATCACCATCATATGTAGGTTCATCACTTTCACTATATTCTTCCCTTTGAACACCTTATAAAGTTTGTGGAACATGGAACTCATCATAGACTTCATGCACAACTTACTTTAGTGTTTCATCTTTGTCAAAGTTTTCAATTGTTTGATCTTCTCCAAAGACCACATCTCTATTTCTAATGAGTTTCTTGTTCTTTAGGTCCCACAACCTACAACCAAACTTATCATCATCATGTCCCATGAAAATACACTCAATAGCCTTGCCATCAAACTTTGTTCTTTGTTCCTTTGGGATATTCACAAATGCCTTGCAACCAAATACCTTCAAGTGTGAGTAGAAGGGATCTTTACCACTCCACACTTTCTCCGGTACCTCACAATCCAACACATATGAAGGAGACTGATTAATCAAGTAACAAGCGGTACTCATATTTTTACCCCAATATCTCTTCGAAAGCTTTGCTAAAGATAACATACTCTGAATTTTCTCCACAAACATTTTTCAAACCCGGGGAAAGAACATTGGAATGTGGTGAAGTGGGTTCTTCGATATCTAAGAGGTTCATCTAAGGTATCTTTATGCTTTAGATATGGTAAATCTTTGCTTAAAGGATTTATGGATTCAGATATGGCTGGAGATATTGACTCAAGGAAGAATACTGCGGAGTCGTGTCATGGCAATCAAGGTTGCAAAAGTGTGTTGCATTGTCTACAACGGAGGCCGAGTACATTGCAATTACTGATGCTTGCAAAGAGATGTTATGGATGAAGAGATTCATAGAAGAGTTGGGTCTACAGCAAAACAACTATGTTGTACATTGTGATAGTCAAAGTGCTATCCATTTGAGCAAGAATGAAAGTTTTCACTCTTGAACCAAACATATTGATGTGAGATAGTGTTGGAGATGAAGCTCTTTGAGTTGAAGAAGATCCATACCAACAAAACCCCGTCGTATATGATACTAAGACTGTCCCTAAAGTGAAGCATGAGCTTTGTAAAGGTTGGGCCGGTATGGGTGAAGTTGGCCCTAATGTGTAGTATAGGGAGCTCCTACATGAGTAGGGAGGGGGAGAATTGTTGGGGTTTTTCCCAGGCCCAATATGTTGGGCTTCCCTCTCATGTGGAGAGGCCAATTATTTGACCCACTTTGGAGTTAAGTGTAAGTTGGTAAAACAAAGAAACGCTTCTTTGTAAAAAGTTAATTCTTCTTAAAAGAAGGTTCTTTTGAGAGAGAAACGTGAAGAGAAACACTATAACTTTGAAGGAGCTTTGGAGATCAAAAAAAAGTTTTTTCTTAGAGGAAGAAGGAAAAGGAAAGGAAGAGATTTTTGAAGTCAAGGCATCCTCTTGTGAAAGAGAAAGTAAATCATATGTGGTTTGTAGTAATCCTTCAATCTTTATTCTTTGTATATTCCACCAAAATATGATATTTCTCCATAGTTTGCAAGATGATTTTTACCCTTGCATGTTGATGTAATCTCTACTAAGTAGAGTATATCCAAAGTTGATAGTAGAATATTTGGTTTCTAGACCTCGTGGATGTAGCCGTTGTCTTGGCTGTGAACTATGTTAAATTTGTCTTCTAAATGTTCGATGAAATGTTCTTTTTTGTTAATCTTGCGTTGTGTGTGTGATAATTTGTGCATCCTACACCAAGGAGGTGCAGAATACCCATTTACATTATTGTGGGTTTGGAGAAGTGTATATTTAATTGTGTTTTTTGGCTAACTCAAAAGAGGGAAAATATATAGTTTTCCCAACAATGTCAAGCTCGAGGACCGAACTCAAACTCACCCAACTCAAACAAGCTTGGCTTGATAGCCAACCGTGTTTTTCGCATGCACACGATGAGGGAGGACCATTTTGTCCTGTTGGTTGAGGGCTGGATTCGTCTGAAGCCAAACTGACCGCAACAACTAATTTGGGAATGTAGGAGCAGTTTTTGGACAGATTTGGACAATCTCAACATTGGTAGTCGGTTGGCGTTCTTCCACGATGTCTTCTTCTTGGTAGGTACATTCCTTGTCTTGCAGCGTGGTGGAGCGGGGGTAGCAACAAGATGGTGGGAATTGGGTTGAGTTGGTGTTGGCTGCGTGCAAGAAGATGCCGGGCAGGGACGATGGTGGACTAGTAGTCAGGGATTTACGCAATTGCGACACTCATCGACGAATTCCTTCCATTGCCGGTCCCATCCTTCCTTCCACTGTCGCAAGTCTTCTTGCATCTCTTGCAACTGACGTTGGACCCACAAATCATTTAGATCGATGGACACAGTTGCCGGATCGTTGCTCGCTCCGAATACCAATTGATACGTTCCTCTTCTAATAAGGAGAAACACAGGTTTTCTTCAAGGGAGACCAAATCCTCTGATGGTCCTTCGAGGGAACCAAGCCTCCAAATGGACAGAGTCCAAATTACACCATAAAACTTTCACCCTTTCTTATTTTGGACTGATGTCTATAAATACATGAAACTCACGCAGTAACCACCTAATAAACTGAAAATAACTGCCTAATACATTAATAACTTAAAACATGAAACTTCCCTAACTTAGGTATGTAACAGTAGTCTTGCCTATGGATAATGTAGCATTTTTCGGAAATAAAAGTGCTGAACGTGCAGAAAGTTGAAGTCTTACATATGTAGTATCTTGTGGTCTTTAGGGTGAAATTGGGTAAGTTGTAGACTTGGAGTCTTACAATAGGTCTTTAGGCCACAATTTATTGGGGTCAACGAAGACTTGTAGACTTTGAGTCTTACATAGCTCCTTAGGCCACAATTTACTGGGATCGCAAGGGAGACTAGATGAAGTCTTCCCATCTCTCTCTCTCTCTCTCTCTCTCTAAGCGTAATTTATTGAGCTTGACTCAGATTGTGCCAATAAATGAGCAGAAAGAAAGCTCGACTTCTTGGCCACTTCCAGTCACCTTCTTATAATGACATGCGTATTCTGAGGGCAGGAAATCACAAGAGGAAAAGAGTTTCAGCTTCCAACCTTTTCTTATAAATACCCATAGGCTGAAACCTTGAATTTAGACAGGCAGCTGAGTAAGACACCACTCATGGCCTTCAGGCATTCTTCATCTTTCTACACTTTGAGGCTGTTTCTATTGTCACTTTTCACCTTCGTATCGTACACCACTCTTGTATTCGGAGATTGTGACCCAAGCGGCTATCTCCAAGGCAGGGATGGTGAGTGCAACAGGGATAATGGGGCCGAGTGTTGTGAAGCCGGAAGGCAGTATCCTCAGTACTACTGTTCTCCGCCTACCACCGGTAGCACTCCTGCAATCATGACCATCAACAGCTTTGCCGAAGGTGGCGACGGCGGGGGGCCGTCGAAGTGTGATGACCAGTACCACAGTGATGATGAGCTAATAGTGGCTCTTTCAACAGGGTGGTACAATCAAGGGAGCCGTTGCTTGCAGAACATCAGGATCTATGCTAATGGCAACTCTGTGTTGGCTAAGGTGGTGGATGAATGTGATTCCGTCAATGGATGTGATAAGGAACATGATAACCAGCCCCCATGCAGGAAGAACATTGTCGATGCATCTCGTGCTGTGTGGGATGCGCTTGGTATCCCCGAATCCGAAAGGGGGGAGTATCAAATCACATGGTCTGATTCTTAATCATGTTGCTAGATTTAACTCTCTAGATGCATGTCTATGTGGGAAATAATTGCATCAGTTCTCATGTTTTGGGTGCCCAACTTGATTTATGCGTGATCGTTTTTTATGTTTGTTTTCATGTTGTCTGGGTTTCCCGCAACCATTTTGTGCTATGTATCGGGGTTCCTGATGCATGATATTACTACTAGTAATAAATAATCCTGCTGCCTTTTTTAGGCTCACTGTTGCTAAAAAAATTGTGGAAGTATCGATATGACCATATGCTTGTACTCCAAAAAAATGACCATGTGCTCGTACCAAGGTAGTTTTATCCAACCTCTTGTTCTGTCTAATGCAAGCTTATAATGGACGTGAGAGTTACGTTGTCCGCATATTGTCATACTCATACTAATTTGGGTAATGGTAACTCCGTATTTAGGGCCTGTTTGGTAGCCCTTTTTGAGGTTGGATTCTTAATGAATCTAGCTTCTTTTGGAATTTCGCTTCATTTCTTCCCACGGTATTTACTGTAATTTTCAACAAAAAGAGAGGGGCATTTTAAAAAAAAATGCGGTTTCATGATTGAAACCGCATTTTTTGTTATTGAATACCCTTGACTTTCTAATTTATTTACAAACCATGTCATTGAACCCTAAATTCTTTCCTAAAATCCACTTCTTCCCAACCAAGCACCTAAAAAATAAAACATAACTTCATTTGGAAAATCTAGATTTTCCACTCCTAAAAGCTCTAACCAAATAGACCCTTAGTCGGCTGGACCCCTAGGCTGGTCACCTTACCCTACTACAGCTCTTTGGGAGAATAACTATCTTGCAAATTGGTGGTAATTCGTGTGATAAACTAACCTCCTCCCTTAAGGATAATTAATGCTTGTCAATGCAGGATCTGTTGAGTTGAGTTAGATACTAAAAATAGTACTTTCCTACTAGCTAGAGCTCTTGGGGAACTTAGTTATTTAATAAGGTATTAAAACCTAGGTCTTGGATTTGAATCCTGCAAGGAGCAATTTTCTCCTATTTATATTTTTAATTAGATTAATTTGAAATAAAAGTGTTCGTAAGTCATTTAAAATCTACATTGCCCATAGTTTATTGTTTTTGGTCGAGGAGGTAGAGGAGGGGAGAAGTTGGAAAAAGAAAGAGAAGATGGAGAAAGAAGATAAGAAAAGAACGTTCAAATACTCCCTCCATGGAATTATTATCCACATAAGGTTTTAAAAAATGAATTAATTTTAGTTCGTTCTAAAAATCCTTATAATGGTGATAATTATTCCAAACGGAGAGAGTACTACTTTGGGGGATGCGGACCTATGCTGATGTGGACAAGCCACGCTAGCAACCGTTCGCATCAAGGGCGGACAATAAAAACATGTTCATTTTAAGTGCAATGTCCATGTCCAAGTGCAAACAAACAGGCGTCATTTATACACCCCTAGTTCTCTCTAACATATTGGATTTGAGACTGAAGTCTCTGAGTTCATTGTTACTCTATCTTTCTTCTTTTTTCTTTATATTCATATACAGCCTTCCGCCAGCTATGTTTGAGTACCTGGAGCCAATGACATCAAGACAAAATGTAGTAATAATTTTCTAGCAAAATGACCCCATGTATGCCCCACCCCCACAAGGGTCGAAACAATGTCCACTGCTTCTAGCTACTGGTGTCATATGGAAGCAAAATCTTGACTCAAGACATAGGGGTTGTTTGGTTTATGAATTTGGCAGTCTGAATTTAGAGATAACTAACTGAATCTTGTTTGGTTCATGAATTTAAGTTGAATTTAAAATTCAGCCTGAAAGAGGATTCTCCCTCAATTCAAGCTTAATTTGTGAATCTTCTCATGAGGAGATTCATCAAATTAAGGATGAATTGTGAATTTTCACTTCAACAACCAAACGACATGCCCATTTTATCACTAATTCTGCATGAATAAATTCTCTCTTAATTAAACTTTAGATTTATTAAAATTCACTAATCAAATAGTGCCATAATAAGCTCCGTCTAACTTTCCTTTCTTGGCAACTTTTAAGGTTTTCTCTGTTGGATAAAATCTATACTGTATGTAGTAGAAATCAAGAGGGATTGTACTTTACCCATTCGTGTGGAATAATAATCAAATAGAACCTAAAATTGCAAACACAAATCCAATTGTCCGAGGCACAGTGATGAACTGCTGACTTTGAAACAGATATTGCCACCCTCTTATGCACGGGTTTTCTTCTGGCAATCTATTCAAAGATACAACGAACCAGAATGATAGGATGTGCACTTCTCCTTGTCAAACTCGAACTCAGAGAATCAGAAAACTATTGCCTTTGGAAGAAGATCACTTTTGGAAAATAGAGAAATCCACAAAAATTTGTTCTTTGTTGTTCTCTTGTATATCTCTTTGAGTTTTCCCGTTCATAATATATATGGGAAGACTCAAAGGTTCATTATTTATGGAAAAGATGCAACTTCTTAAAGAAAAAACGGCCAAAAATGCATGAAATCGCGCGTAACCGCTCGTAGCGATCGATCGCTTCCATAGGCGATCGATCGCCTCGGGCGCTAACACTATTTTCATTTTTTCCAGTAGATACGATCGATCGCGGCCGGTCATCTCTCAGTTTTGCGAAAATCATAGTAGATACGATCGATCGTATTTGTGTCCGATCGATCGCTTAGCAATCGATCGCGTTATCAAACCGATCAATCAGCTTGTAATTTTCACAAAACAAATAGCCGTTTGATCAAAATCAAAGGCTCTAGATGCCAAGTGCTAAGTGCGCCTCTAAAGCGCCACAATGCGCCCATTCGCCCATGCCGCGCGCGCGCATGCGTGCGTGTGTGCACCATTAGGTGCACCCATGAATGTGTGCACTATCAATTGGGGAGAGTCACCACACCAATAAGATACATAAAGAGAAAGATTCTTTCCTCCTATATACCTTAACACACTCATGTGTGTTTCCTATGTGGGACTAAAAGAAAACCTTATTATAAAGGTTTTCTCTTTCTCTCCAAACTTAGTACATAACTAAATATTAAGCCTAATTCAATCAATCTCACAAATGTGGGCTTAAGATGGGCCCACTACCCATACCCGAAACCCAACATTCCCCACATGATTCAATTAGGATTAAAATAAGTACTAGGTTATCGGTATGACACAAACTCGATAAAAGAAATGAACATTTTCCAAAGGCAACAACACACTATGTATTCGATGGTCATAGGTACCTTCCGGGTTTGAACCTCCACCTAGTTGGATATGCGCCACTCTCACAAGCCCGAAGTGAACTATGTCTTGAACTTGGACCTTAGAGCAAGAGCTTTGACATACCTAACGCATAGTATGAACTTTTTCTCTTAAGTTCTCACGGGGTAGCGCGTTACGGCCATGCGCAGGTATCTCGTATTCATGAGTGCATCTTCAAATGAACCAGCCCAGGGGTCCATATTAACTGCGGCCTCACAGTAAACTCATATAGGTGACAATATCCAAGGGTACACTGTCTGGATTATACCCTGCCACACAGGCCTTGATTTCATTAAGACATTTGTCATCCTTACCAAGACAGTTGAGTACTCTTCATCAATATGGGCAGGAGTGAATTTTAGGAGTACTCCTCTAGCCAATCATTAGCTTGTTTTTCCCATTGAATCTTCTTTGTAGGATCACTACGCCGATAGATTGGGTTGCTGCTAACTATGGCTCCTGATGGGTTAACCCCATTCCCCTCGATGAACTTAGAATTTGTCCTCTCGACAATCCCTTAGTGAGATGATCAGCCAAGTTATCTACTGATCTCACATAACTCAAGGTAATAACTCCTGAAGAGTTCAACTTGCACAAGATTTTATACCTGAGTTCTATATGCCTGGAGGATTTCCCATTATGATTCTTACTGTGAACCTTAGCAATCGTTGCCGTATTGTCACAATGAATCAAAATGGCAGGAATTGGCTTATCCATCATGAGAAGTTCCATCAACAAATCCCTAAGCCATTCAGCCTCTCCTCCGGCCAATTCTAGAGCCACTAACTCTGACTCCATGGTAGACCTTGTAATTAAGGTCTGCTTGGTTGATCTCTAAGCTACCGCTCCACCACATAAAGTGAATATAAATCCACTAGTGGCCTTAGTATCTTCTGAATATGTAATCCAGTTTGCATCACTATATCCTTCTAATACAGTGGGATTACCTAGATAACATATTCCATAGTACATTGTTCCTTTAAGATATCTGAGCACCCTCTCAATGGCTTTCCAATGAGATTCATCCTGATTTTTAGTATATCTACTAAGTCTCCCCACAGCATATGATATATCTGGTCTACTACAATTAGCCAAATACATCAAGCTTCCAATAATTTGGGAGTACTTAAGTTGTGACACACCATCCCCACAATTTTTCCTTAACCTACTCATAGGATCATATGGGGTATTCACAGGTTTACACTCGAAATAACCATACTTCCTTAGTATTTTCTCCACATAATGTGATTGACTCAACACTATGCCTCCTGGAGTCCTGTGAAACTTAATGCCCAGAATCACATTTGCATGTCCAAGGTCCTTCATATCAAAATTCTTATTTAAGAAAGTTTTGGTATCTAAAATCTCATTCACATCAGAACCAAAGATAAGTATGTCATCAACATAAAGACATAAAATAATATAAGCATTATTTGTTTGTTTAAAATAAAGACATTTATTAGTCACACAAACATTAAAACCATTAGATAAAATAACATTGTCAAACCTTTCATGCCATTGTTTAGGAGCCTGCTTAAGACCATAGAGAGATTTAATCAACTTACATACTTTATTCTCTTGACTAGGAATTACAAATCCCTCTGGCTGATCCATATATATCTCTTCCTCTAATTCACCATTCAAGAACGCTATCTTGACATCCATTTGGTGAATTTGTAGGTGATAATGGGCTGCCAGTGCTATAAGCACACGAATCGTGGTAATTCTAGTCACAGGAGAATATGTATCAAAGTAATCTAGACCCTCTTTTTGACTATATCCTTTGGCAACTAGTCTTGCTTTATACTTTTCAATGGATCCATCGGGATTCAATTTCTTCTTAAAAATCCACTTGCATCCAATTGGTTTAGACCCTGGAGGTAGATCACTTAAGACCCACATCCCATGAGCAAGTATGGAATCCATCTCACTTTGTATAGCCTCCTTCTAAAGAGGAGCATCACTAGAAGCCATAGCATCTCGATAAGTCAAAGGATCATCATTTATTAAGTATGTATAAAAATCATCTCCAACGTTCTTCTCAACTCTTGGTCTTTTACTCCTTCTAACCTCATCATTAGTACAAGGCACATTAGTTTCAACAATAGGACTTGATGATGTATTAGGTTGGTCTTGCACTACAGCCTTTGCCTTTTCCTTCCAAGGAAAAATATTCTCATAGAATATGGCATCATCAGATTCTTTAATAGTGTTAGGTACATAATCCGCTCGATCTGACCTTAACACCAAGAATCTATAAGCACTACTGTTTTGTGCATATCCAATAAATACACCATCAAAAGTCTTAGATCCTAATTTATTTATCTTCACATTGGGAATTTTTACCTTAGCAAGACATCCCCACACTTTGATAAAATTTAAACTAGGTTTTCTTCCCTTCATTAACTCAAAAGGAGTTTTCTCACTACTTTTATAAGGCACTCTATTTAAGATCACACAAACAGAAAGTAACGCTTCTCCCCATAAGTTCTTGGGTAAACCAGAACTAGAGAGCATAGAATTGATCATATCAATGAAAGTTCTATTTTTCCTTTCTGCCACTCCATTAGATTGAGGTGTATAAGGCGCTGTAGTTTCATGAATAATTCCATGATCTTCGTAAAATTTGCTAAAATCAAAGGAACAATATTCTCCACCACGATCAGATCTAACTCTCTTGATCCGCCCATCCGTTTGATTTTCAACCTCATTCTTATAGATCTTAAATTTCTCAAACGCCTTATCTTTAGTAGCAAGTAAATAAACATGACAATATTTAGAAAAGTCATCTATAAAAGTTATAAAATATCTCTTTCCTCCTCTTGTCATATGACCATTCAATTCGCATATATCACTATGAACAAGTTCTAAAAGAGATGAAGCATGATGACTAGATTTATATGGTTTCCTAGGCTGTTTAGCTTGAACACAAATTTCACATTTACCATGAGTATTCAAATCTGATTTAGGAATTAAATCAAGATTCATCATTCTTTTAATACTTTGTAAATTCACATGCCCAAGTCGGCAATGCCATAAACCATGAGATTCAACATTAAACACAACATCATCCACAGAATTAAACTTAGAGTTATTACAAGCCAACACATTAAGTTTAAACAAACCATCACAAACATAGCCTTTTCCAACAAAAGTTCTATGTTTGGAAATTATAACTTTATTACACTCAAACACTAACTTAAAACCGTCTCGACTCAAAAGAACTCCACTAACAAGATTTTTCCTGACATCTGGCACATGTTGCACATTATGGAGAGACAATATGTTCCCCGAAGTGAAGTGAATATCAACTCTTCCTTCTCCATAAACTTGTGCCACCGAGGAATTGCCCATAGTCACAGTCCTTCCTCTTACTTCCTGATAGAAAGAAAAGGATGAAACATTACTACATATATGGACAGTAGCCCCTGTGTCTACCTACCAATCTGTAGGTTGACACGCCAAATAAATTTCAGGAAGGGTAACAACTAACCTTTCATCGGTCCTAGCAAAGCCAGTCCCTGATGTAACCACGTTAGCCTGAGAAGAGCTTGCACCATTTATGTTTTGCTGCCCTTTCTCGTTATCCTTGCGTTCTCGACATTGCCTTGCATAGTGTCCAACTACACCACACACATAGCAGCCCTTTTTCTTTTGGTCCTTCTGGATCTTAACATTAGGCTTGATGTGACTCTTGTTGTTATTGTTATTCCTCTTATTATTCTTCCTCTTACTAAACCATTTAGGACGCTGCCTTTCAATCACATTAGCATTTGCACTTGCTTCATTAGAAGAGATTACAGTCCCCTTTTGTTTCTCTCTATGTTTTTCCTCAATTTGGATAGCAACAATTAGATCATCGAAAGTCATAGCCTCTCGCTTATGCTTGAGGGTAACCTGAAAGTCACTCCATGATGGGGGAAGTTTGTCAATCAAAGCTGGAACGTGTAGTCTCTCATCTATGGGAATACATTTCCCCACAATCTTTGCCACAAGGTTCTGTATTTCAACAACTTGGTCCCGGACAGATTTATCCTCAACCATTTTGAAGTCAAAATATTCTCCAACCACATATTTTTCTTCTCCCACATGCTCTTTTCCAAATTTCTTTTCAAGTGCTTCCCATAGTAATTTGGCAGAAGAAGTATTATAATGCAAATCATATAACTCATTACTCAATGCACTAAGAATCTGACCATGACATAAATCATTGTCTTGCTGGAATTTATAACATGCAGATCTACCAGGTTCATACTCATCAGGATTCACAACATATTCAGGATCAGCAATCACATAAAAAATTTTAAGCGTGGTTAACCAAAATCTCATCTTATTTTGCCAACGCTTAAAATCCTTTCCATCAAATTTATCAGGCTTCAAAGACTTATCAACACCCATAATGACAGTACAATCAACACAAAGCACAATATCTGTTTCAAACTGTTGGATAAAATCTATACTGTATGTAGTAGAAATCAAGAGGGATTGTACTTTACCCGTTCGTGTTGAATAATAATCAAATAGAACCTAAAATTGCAAACACAAATCCAATTGTCCGAGGCACAGTGATGAACTGCTGACTTTGAAACAGATATTGCCACCCTCTTATGCACGGGTTTTCTTCTGGCAATCTATTCAAAGATACAACGAACCAGAATGATAGGATGTGCACTTCTCCTTGTCAAACTCGAACTCAGAGAATCAGAAAACTATTGCCTTTGGAAGAAGATCACTTTTGGAAAATAGAGAAATCCACAAAAATTTGTTCTTTGTTGTTCTCTTGTATATCTCTTTGAGTTTTCCCGTTCATAATATATATGGGAAGACTCAAAGGTTCATTATTTATGGAAAAGACGCAACTTCTTAGAGAAAAAACGGCCAAAAATGCATGAAATCGCGCGTAACCACTCGTAACGATCGATCGCTTCCATAGGCGATCGATCGCCTCGGGCGCTAACACTATTTTCGTTTTTTCCAGTAGATACGATCGATCGGTTTCACAGCCGATCGATCGCGGCCGATCATCTCTCAGTTTTGCGAAAATCACAGTAGATACGATCGATCGTATTTGTGTCCGATCGATCGCTTAGCAATCGATCGCGTTATTAAACTGATCGATCGGCTTGTAATTTTCACAAAACAAATGGCCGTTTGATCAAAATCAAAGGCTCTAGATGCCAAGTGCTAAGTGCGCCTCTAAAGTGCCACAATGCGCCCATTCGCCCACGCCGTGCGCGTGTGTGCGTGCGTGTGTACACCTTTAGGTGCACCCATGAATGTGTGCACTATCAATTAGGGAGAGTCACCACACCAATAAGATACATAAAGAGAAAGATTCTTTCCTCCTATATACCTTAACACACTCATGTGTGTTTCCTATGTGGGACTAAAAGAAAACCTCATTATAAAGGTTTTCTCTTTCTCTCCAAACTTAGCACATAACTAAATATTAAGCCTAATTCAATCAATCTCACAAATGTGGGCTTAAGATGGGCCCACTACCCATACCCAAAACCCAACATCCTCATAACACACGTCGTGTTTCAATCAAGAGCACGGGTAATCTAGTCCATAGTAAGAAAGCACTCATGGCCTTCAAATATTTTTTCTTCTTCTTCTTCTTTCTCATTGATGATCCTTCTTCAGTCAGCTTTCACCTTAGTATCTTACACCACACTTGTATTCGGAGATTGTAACCCAAGCAGCAATCTACCAGGCAACAATAATGGTGGATGCAACAATGATGATTGTTGTAAGGCCGGAAGGTCATACCCACAGTTCCAATGTTCTCTGCCTGTAACCGGTAGTACTTTTGGATAATCTGCCACCATGTAACCCCGATATTGTCGATGCATCTCGTGCTGTGTGGGATGCGCTTGGCATCCCCGAATCGCAGGTGGGACTGTATAGCATCTCATGGTCAGATGCTTGATCATGGTTGCTCGATCAATCTCTTATTTGCATGTTTTAATAGATGTACGTGAAATGATGTTTTTATATAAATGCTTTTTTTATGTTGAAATGTATCGAGGTCATAAGTTTCCACTGTCTTTCATAAAAAATTACTCTCTCTGTAGAACGATGCCTTGAAAATGAGTTAAATTTGTTGGACTCAAAGGCCCATATAGAAAAAAAACAGACACTTGTGAGGGAGCAAGGTCAGCCATGAAAGGATGGACCCATGTTTTTATAAATAAACACAGGCATTTCATTGGCTAGATGGAGTACTAGTTAAATTTATTTAGGGTGTGTTGAGGGTTGCATCTCGGGTCAGATAGGGTCAGTTTTGCTATACCCAACCTTACCCGAGATAGGACCCAAGAATCATAAACCCGACCTGACCCGAGATAGGACCCAAGAATCCTAAACCCAACCCTACCCAAGATAAAACCCGCAATACCCGACCCTACCTGAGAACCCGAGATTTTAATAAAATAATTAATATAATTATAAATTTTTTAATAAAATAAATTATATAATTATAATAATAATAATAAATTATATATATTAAAAAATAAGTTATTTAAAAGGTATATCTTGGGTAGGGTCGGTTCTTGGGTATTTTAAAGAAAAACCCGACTTGACCAGAGATAGAACCCGGGTTTTAAAACCTTGGAACTGACCCTACCCGAGATAGGACACGACCCGACCCGAGCCGGGTCAATGTCGGATTGGTTCCATCCGGGTTGGGTCATGTCCGGGTTTTTGGTGCAGCCCTAGGTGTGTTTGGTCGCCACTTCTTGGAGTAGCATAAGTAAATTCTAAGGAAGAAGCTTTAGGGTTTGGATTTGGGTGCTTCGCTGCAGATTCTAAGAAAGAATTCAGGATTTAGTGGCAGTTAACGTAAATAGTAAAATGGGGGGTCGCAAAAACCAACTCGTTTTCTTAAGTATTTACATAAACTACCAGAAGGGATTTCAGAGAAAGTTGGCAGTGACTTTCCATCGAGAATCTGGTCAGGATGAAAATTTTGGCGAAACACACTATGGAAATTGTTGGAAATTAGAACCCATTTTGTTATGAATGAATGAATTGGGTGAAGGAATGAATAGTCCTACATCCACACAAAGGAGGTGTTGTGGATGGTATATAAGGCCCAAGTTTGACCTTTGAAGTTAGGCCCCTGGGCCACCCCACTTTTATGGGGGAGAGAGATGTTGGACCCATGCACCTAGGTGGGCTAACCCACACACGCGCGCGTGCGCCGCCGCCATCCAGCCGGTTCGGCTCGGTTCAGTTCGCACGCGCGGCCGGCCGGCCGGGTTGGGTTGGGTCAACAAGATAATATTATTTTGGGATAAATTCAATTGGTTTGATTTTTTAATTTATTTTGGTTCAACCAAAATGGGTCCGGTTTATTTTCTTATGACCGTTAATGGATGGACGCGTCCGTTTAACGGAAAATGGTGTTTTCAACGGGCCTTTAATGGGATTTCTATAAAGTCATGAAAAATGGGTTTTCTGCACATTTTTTATTGCACTTCATCTTCTTCCTCTCTTCCTTCTTTCTGTGAAAGCATTGCACACTGTTGTTCGCTGCGCATGCTGTTTGGAGTGCTCCTATAGTGAATGGTTGATCGTCTTATCATGAGAGGTAGACGCTCAAGAGTCTTAAGCACCATAGGGAGGGTGAATTCTGTCTTAAGGACAAAGTGTTTTGCTTAATTCGATCATCAAGTCTTCTACTAACGATTCCATTATCATCTTTGTGAAAGTACACAGATATTATCCTTACATTACAGTTACAGTAAAGCAAATTTATAACAATCTTAAGACAGAAATTTCGTACAATGAGCAACCGTGCAAAGAAATCTGTGTCAAAGAGGCAGTGGGGCATTTGAGCTAACAGGAGGTGGGCTTTGGGGATTGGACCTATTGCAGGACGGTGGCAGTACCGGAGAGGAGCACCCACCGGGGAGGGCGATGGAGGTGCCGATTCCGATGACAAAGGGGAGGTTGATTCTGGAGATGGCCAAGGCCTTGCTGCCGGTGTGGCGGATGGAGCCACCAGGAAGAAAAAAAAAAAAGAGGAGGCCCATGTCGGATGATGCAGCAGAGAAGAAATTGATGATGGCGGAGAAAACTACGGACTTCGTCAGGACTGTTGGCTGAATTCGGAGGTGGTAAAGACACAGTCTAGTTTTGCCAATGAAGACTGACGTCCGTTGCTCGTTTGAAGTAGAGCCGAACACCCAAGTCCGGTAGCGACGCTGAAACGAGAACCAAAGACAGCAACTTGGGACGCCGGAGGAATCATTGGCGGGCTACCACCGCCGACGGGATCAAGGCCATCAGAGTCCCAGCGCAACGGCTATGCCGATCGCCTCCATGATTTGAGCCTCCACGAAGTGGCCGAGTCGCCGCTGCTGAACGGGGATCTCAGCGAGCGGAGCGGATCCACCGCGAGCTGTCCTCCTCTGCCGCCAACGCTGCGACTGGCGCTCTCCTCATCATCATCGTCGCTGGTCGCAGGAGCAGCGAGGGGATGATGCTCGTCGGAGAGGGACGACATGGAGGAGCGATAAGCGGCGGAGGCAAAGAGAAGCGACGGCGACGTCCTGTTGGTGTCGTCGTCAAGGGTGAGGCTCTCCATCCCCACTCCTCGCTGGTGAACATGAGAAGCTTCCCACCGTCTTCCCCAAAATTCATGCTTTTTAAGAATCCGTACCCACCCACTGTGGGGCTCGGCCATGCGCTCGTGGGCAATGACGGCGCAAGCGCCGGTCTGTCAGGGGTGACCACATCCATGATGATGCCACCGCGGAGCATTTGGACGAGGCCAACCTTGACAGAGAAGGGCGACGCGCACGGCGGCCATGGTTGGGCCAATTGAGCTCGGTGAGAGGGGGATGCACCCCTCTGTGCATCGTTTCAGAAACCTATATCAAAGGGGAAGAAGACGATGGGCTGGTTCAGACCATTAGTGTTTGGTTCACAGAAAACCCCCCGTTTGGACGTAAATGGGGTCCATGTAAAAGGGTTTAGTGTACTTGAACCAGGTTCATTTGAAAATGGTTTTCAGTCAGGTTTGGTAAAAGAGACCCGGTTCACTTGAACAAGAACCAGTTTTGTTCTTTGGAACTAACTAAGGGACACGTCTTGTTGTGTACAATTGGCACGTGTAAGACACATGTCATTACCACGATGAACCTTATGCTAGGTGCATGGGGTACAAAAGCAGGCATATGTTAGGTGCATGTGAAGCAATTGCATGAAAAATTTGACAAAATGATGATGTTAAATGGATTCAAAATCAATGAATGTGACAAGTGACAAATGTGTACCTGTGGCCAATTTGGCATGGTATGTAGAAGCACATGAACATTGGTTCATTCAAAGGCCGGATCAGCATTGGATAAAGGAACTGTACACGTTCTTTTGAAATGGAACCACTAAGGCCAAGGGCACTCATTCGCGACAAGGTCGTCCGAGTTGTGGGCCGTGATGACATAGGGGTCTGGTAAAAGGCAAACATGAAATCTTGAAGCGATATTGGTTGCCTGTTGTTTTGCCATATGTCAAAGAAAGACCATTGATTGCGTCTTTATTGGTTATGCCAATAATAGCAACCCAGGGACTTACCACTGGAAGGCTGTAGTCAGGGTTCTTAGATATCTAAGATATACCTTGAACTATGGACTGCAATATACAAGGTATCCAGCAGTACTAGAGGGGTACTGTGATGCAAACTGGATATCTGATACAAGAGACTCCAAATCCACAAGTGGATATGTCTTTACTCTTGGAGGTGCAACAATGTCTTAGAAATCTTCTAAATAAATGTGCATTGCAAGATTCACCATGGAATCAAAATTCATTGCACTTGATAGAGCAGGCGAAGAGGCTGAGTGGCCTCGTCATTTTTTAGAAGATATTCCAATGTGGGAGAAACATGTGCCACCTATATGTATCTATTGTGGTAGTCAATCTGCTATAGGAAGAGCACAAAGTAACTTGTATAATGGTAAGTCTCGACATATACGTCAGAAGCATAATACCATAAAACAATTGCTCTCTAGTGGAATAATTTCCATTGAGTATGTTAGGTCAAAAGAAAATATTGCAGATCCGCTTACTAAGGGTTTGACCAAAGAACAAGTGAGCAATTCATCGAGGGGAATGGGATGAAGCCTATACATTAAGAATCACCATAATGGCAACCCAACCTAGTTGACCGGAGATCCCAAGATCTAGGTTCAAAGGGACAACCAAATTGTGGGGGATTCAAGGGGAATCACTATTGAGATAAAATCTCGTTCCTATTCCTATGATGAGATAGTGGTGCCTACAGAATAAATCAGGATAAGCTTTGTTTTTAATGGTTCTCATAGCTTGAATTAGTTTGAGTGGGGTATTGCAGAATACTCTTAATGAGAATCACCTATATAAGTGTGAAGTGGCCACTTCTATGAGGATTTTAAGGCTGAATCTTCTAGAGCACTCATGAAAACCAGGTTTGTTCAGGGCCGAAATGAACAAAGTCATTAGAACCACAGTATGTCTGAGAAGTGATTGTGTGAATTCCATTGTCTTGGTTTACACAAACGGCTGAACAGTTCAAGACATCACGTTCATTGATTAGCCAGTAAACCCGATAGTTTTCACAAGGGAAGGTTCAAAGCCAAAAGCTATCTTTCCCCCATGCATGATCTTCTCAATATTTGCTTTCACAATTTATCTGCATTGTTTTGCATAGTTATCCAGCCAATTCTCATTCATGTGGGGGATTGTTGAAAGTGGGCATTAGAACCCACTTGGTTAGTGAATTGGTTGAAAGAATGAATAGTCCATATCCACACAAAGGAGGTGTTGAAGTTAGGCCCTTGGGCCACCCCACTTTTGTGGGGGAGAGAGATGTTGGACCCATGCACCTAGGTGGGCTAACCCACACATGCGCACGTGCGCCGCTGCCATCCGGCCGGCTCGGCTTGGCGTGTTTTCAATATGCCATAAACTGGATTTCTATAAAGTCATGAAAAACGGGTTTTTCTACACGTTTTTCATTGCACTTCGTCTTCTTCCTCTCTTCCTTCTTTCTATGAAAGCATTGCACACTGTGGTTCGCTGTGCATGCTGTTTGGAGTGCTGCTACAGCACGTGGTTGATCGTCTTATCCTGGGAGGCAGACGCCCAAGAATCCTAAGCACCGTAGGGAGGGCGAATTCTGTCTTAAGGACAAAATGTTTCGCTTGATTCGATCATCAACTATTCTACTAACGATTCCATTATCATCTTTGCGTAGGTACACAGATATTATCCTTACATTACAGTTACAGTAAAGCAGATTTATAACAGAAATCAGTTGCCAAACGCAACCTTAGAACAATAATCTAATTGATCATATTAAGATGTCTCCTAATATGAAATTTCCCAAGAGGTTAAGGGTGATTCTTCTTAATTTCGTATCCATATGATGATAGAGGACTAATAAAGGGTATGTTTGAGAAGTCCTTTTGTGCCTTCAATTCTTTTCGCTTTTAATATTAGTTTATAGAAAAAGAAATGAACAGGAAATTGGTTGATTTTTTGAATTCCCTCCTACGCACACCATGCTCATTCCTCTCGCAGGTTATTCCAACTAGAAGGAAATACTTCGTATCTCATATTAATAGGCTCATTTGGTTTGCTAAATGAATTAATTTCAGCTCATTTTAAAAGCCAAATGGACTACTAAAGTGTCGATCCATTTGGAAAAGAAGTTTGTCCCATTCTAATAGCTACATTTGCCTGTGCCTGATTGAATATGAGCCAGTTGAATGGGCTTCAAATTGAAGTGGCTGGCTCCATTCAATAAAATCACTAATTTTCATATGGAGCTACAATATGGGGTGGAGGGAGCTTCATCTCATGAGAGCTTTGATTTTCTGGAATCAACGGCCCACAGGGAAGGTCTGTCCACTCGGTCACTCGGCAGATTCGGTTTCGATGTTCACCCTTCATATATACTCCTATTATAGTGGAAGTATAATAGGAGTATATATCTTGTAGTGGACTCCGACTATAGGGTTTGATTGTTAACGTACGTGAATTGGGTGGGTTGTAAGATGCATGGAGAACCTGAAACTGCTTCCCCCGGTTGCTCCCATCCTAGACAAACTTGTAATTTCTCCTTTTCTCGTGCCTTTTTCTTCCTCTCATGCCCAGTTCTCTCTACTCTTTCTTCTTCCCCGCCTGTCTCCCTTCCGACTACTGTTTCTGTACGTGAATTGGGTGGGTTGTAAGATGCATGGAGAACCTGAAACTGCTTCCCCCGGTTGCTCCCATCCTAGACAAACTTGTAATTTCTCCTTTTCTCGTGCCTTTTTCTTCCTCTCATGCCCAGTTCTCTCTACTCTTTCTTCTTCCCCGCCTGTCTCCCTTCCGACTACTGTTTCTGCTCCACCCCCCCCCCCCCCCCCCCCATTCCTTCTTCTCCTTCATCTCGCCTGCGTGCCATCCTCCCATTCATCTGACCACCCATTCTTCTAGATTTTTTCCATCACTTCATATCCTTTCCATGAATTTCCTAAGTTTATAGTTATCCTGCTTTTTTTTGGAATATTTATCATAGACTCTTCCCGTTTCTCTTAATTTGTTTCAATTTTTTTCTCTGTTACGACTTTGTGATTGTTTTTTATTCTGAGTCTTGATTTTCACGACCATATTTGTGTAACGTTTCAATTTTTTTGATATCTTCCTTTGATTTGCTCTGTACTGAGCATTTATTGTATATAGCTAATTTTTTGGCAAGAACCCACCTTTGGTTCTTCCCAAAAAGAGATAAAAAATTGCATCTTCTTGCTCCCCTTGTGTTAATTAAGCTGCAAAAGGTCTATATCTGATCAAATTCTGGTTGAAATTGTGATATTTACGAGCTTTATGGATTCGGTTTGTTGGAACTTGAGAAAAACGAGACCGACTACAAGCTCCTGAAGCTGTCGTCTTCCGTCAGGGCATATTTGTCAGCATCGCCGACGCTGGTCCCTCCACTCGTGTGCGCTAAATCTCCTTCTCAGGATTTGGCCCATCAGAAGCTGCCGAAACGGTCTGAATCTCCGACTCCCGCTGCAGAATCTGTAAATTTGGAGTCGTCCTATCGACGAACGCCCAAGGAGGAATTATCAAAGCCAGTCCAGTTCACGAACTGGTGCTCGAGCTATCAGAGGAGGGTCGGCCTGACCAAATTCCGGTGCCGGTGCGGGAGTCTCTTCTTTGGGATGCACCGGTACTCGGACACCCACGATTGCTTGTTCTATTACAAGGCTGCGGGCAGGAAGAATGAAAGAAGTTGATGACAATTTGAATTGATTCAAATCTATGAGATGGGTTACAGAAATCAATCAAG
The DNA here is from genome assembly GCA_039654745.1 of Houttuynia cordata. Classification (NCBI taxonomy): domain Eukaryota; kingdom Viridiplantae; phylum Streptophyta; class Magnoliopsida; order Piperales; family Saururaceae; genus Houttuynia; species Houttuynia cordata. The sequence continues at coordinate 8,238,602 of CM077511.1, forward strand.
CATGAGAGTTTGAACAATGAAGGCATGGGAGTTTGAACAATGAAGTGAACCTGGTTTGTGATAGAAATTCAATGTCTTTTCCGTTGGAATTTGTAGGGAGAGAAGCACCATCAACATGAGGAGGCAGTTCGTCTAATTTTGGAGAGGAAGGGAGGGGTTTGGAGGGGGAGAAGAGAAGTCGATCTAGTTTTGGAGGGGGAGAAGGAAGATGCAATACCTAAAAAAAGGAAGACGCGGGAAAGTTGTTCCGGTTTCCCGGTTTGCTCTTCCCTCACGTCCGTTGACGTGGTGCATTCCAGTTGGTGGTGATGGAAGGCTGGTAACCAATGTTGGTGAAACTAGACGAACTCCACCTAGATGGGTTTTAACGAGTTTAATAGGGCCCACATAGGGTTGTGTGTCTCTGGTTGATTGGTGATCAACACCACGCTAGCATGCCAGCGCGGTGTTGTACCTACACCGAAAAATTTCTCCCACACTCCAATGATCTTAAGAGGCGGTGGGGTATTCATCATCCATCTATTGAGAAACATACGGGATATACCTTTAGAAATTTGAAATTTTTTTCCTAAGGTAAGTGAGAAATGGCCAATGGGGTAATTAGTTGTAGTTTTTTTGTTAGCTAATGATTTTTGTTATCTAATGACTTTGACTTGAAAACATGAATAGTGCCTTTTTTAAATTTTTTAGGTAGCATCTACTCCCTCCATCTAGGTTTATTATTACCATAATGTTTTTCAAAATCAACTAAAATTAGTTCATTTTGAAAAACCTTATGGTAATAATAATTTGGGAAAGAGGGAGTATTTTTTTCAATTTATATATAGAGAAATGTTCTTTCGCATAAAGCCATATGCCACATTAGTCTGAGTGTTAGTTTAAAACTTTTTAGATAAAAAAATTATGAAGCTCAACCATCTGAAAGTAGGAAACTAAATGTGAAGGTTGGAAAATATTGATCTTAACTCAAAGTCCAAATATATTTACAGTGGATTTGTAATTGTAAAAGCTATTTATACCATCTGATTTGTTAAGGAATTACATATTAGTGCTAATTAGTGCATACTCCCTCTGTCCGGAATTATTATCACCATAAGGTTTTCCAAAATGAATTGAAGTGTATTTACTTTATGATGGTGTATACTGTTTACTTTTAGAAAGTTTTTAAAATTAGGGTTCAGTTAGATCATGGGGAGATTCACCATCTTTAACGTCATAAATTGTCATTGGTTCTCCATCTTATCTTTAGCGATTTTGATCCACATTCAGATAAGGTCATAGTGCTCAAACTTGATGTTCATCCAAATCCACATCAATTGTTCATTTTAATTTCTAATCCAGAACATCACGAAGGGAATAAATTTCTATTAGAGTGTGGTCCACATGTGTACTTTGAACTTGGAACATAAGATTGGAGTTGAGGCCGTCCTGGGGTTGGGGACAAAGTAAGAGATAGGGATGACTTCAACAAATGGGGCAATTAGGAACATGAGAACATGTAGCCACTTTTCTGTTGTACTGTTGATTTGAACTTTCTTCTTGACCATTAAGGCATGCATCTAAATCTATTCAAATAACTGGAAAACAATTGACAGCAAATACAGCAAATAATTCTGTTATTTGCCCGTTGAAGCTACAGATTTCTTAGCAGTCAGATGTCTGGTGCATATCCATTGCATCCATCAGTATAAATGAGTACCAATTGTTCCACTTCTTATCAGCAATCAGAATCAAGGCCATAGAAACAATTAGATACCTGCAAGCAATTTACCATGGCTTTCAAGTCTAGTTCTGCTTCAGTGCTTCTGTTTTTTTCTCTCTTTAAATCAACCTTTTTCGTTCTAGGTTGGGGTCTCGTGACCCGAGCGGTTATCTCAAAGGAAAGAGTGGCAACTGCAACACGGAGAATGACTCCGATTGTTGTGTAGATGGAAAGATATACTCCAGTACAAATGTTCCCCTTCCATCATTGGTGATACCGGTGCCACCATGAACATCAACAGCTTCGCTGAAGGTGGCGATGGCAGGGGGGCCTTTGGAGTGCGATAACTAGTATCACAAAGATGATGAGCTAGTGATGGCTCTTTCAACAGGGTAGTAAAACTATGGGAGTCGTTGCTAGCAGAACATCAGGATCAATGCTAATGACAACTCTGTGTTGGCCAAGGTGGTAGATGAATGTGATTCCATCAATGGTTGTGATGATGATCACGATTACCAGCCGCCATGCCCCAACAATATTGTTGATGCATCTCCTGCAGTGTGGAAGGTACTTGAAAATCCCAAATCTGATGTCGGAGAGTACAATATCACCTGGTTTGATGCTTAATTATCATGTGACAATAATAGTATATTATGTGACAATAGCAGTGCGGATTATACTTATAAATTGTTCATAATTATCATCATGTTTAATGTAAATATGTACAAAGTTAGTCGTTTTAAACTGTTTATGGACTACCAATGAAATAAATTGTTTCGTTGATTGCCAAACAAAGAGATTTACTATTTAGCACATTAGCCGGGTGCACCTTGGATGCCTTTCAAAAACTTGGAACAAGGGAAATGAAAACATGAGCATTCTCTTTTTCCTATAGAAGGCAGGAATTTCACATTCAGTCACAAAATATTTTTTAATCATCCAAAACTAGAGCCCAGAAAGATTTGTTCAAATACCAATTAAAATAAGTTCTAAAATTTTAATTAGCGTCATCCTACAAATCTAGGATTATTTTATTTTCTAAAAAATCATGAACTTACCATTTTCCCTTCTCCTCTAGTTTTCTTCCTGTCGGTTGGAAAAAGTTATTTTAAAATAACATAATATTGCATGATTTGTGATTTTCCATACGAGTGATCGTCACCCAATGCAAATCATGACAACAATCGAGCAATGCTACTTATCACATATGTCAAACTATGACAACAACTAGACGATGCTAAGGTGCTAGGTGGCTAAACCATCCAAAGTGCTGACTGCCACGGCTGGGTGAGTTCCCAAAATAACATAATTATGCTATTTTAAAAAAAATATATAATTATATTATTTCGTAAAAAGTTGGCTAAGATCAAGCTCGTAGCAGAAATAGGTGGGCATTTCAGTCTTTTTATACAAGCAAGATGGACTGATGACGTTATTTGGGGTGCGTTTGGATGCTGATAGGTGAAATGTTAAAAATTTATATCAGCTTGAAAATAATCATGCTGAGATTTTCTGATTGGTGACAACTGTTTGGAACCCGAAAAATAATCAAGCGTAAGGGTAAAAATTTTTAGGCCTAATTTGTAAAAGGTGAAATATATTTCAGAACTGAAAATAAATCACGCTGATAAGAATATTCGTTAGCTTCGGGTATCGTGTAATCGATTACACAATAGCAAGAGCAATCGTGTAATCGATCACACAATAGTTTTTTAATGGGACAAACTTCAACGATGCGTTTCTTACTCATTTCTGATCCGTTTTGGCCCTTTTTTTTTCATTCTCATTTTAAGTGCTCTTTCTTATCATGATGATATCATAAAGATGTTGAGCTACCACGTACTATTTATTGTGGATTTTGTGGGATTTTTTTAATAAAATATCATGGTCATTAGGATATTATGATGATCAGAAAGAGCATAAAAAATAAGGAAGAACAAAAAAATAGCAAAAAACGGACTAAAAATTAGGGAGATATGAACTGTTGAAATTTACACGATAGCACACTTTATAGTGTAATCGATTACACGATAACCAGTGTTATCGTGTAATTGATTACACTAAAGCACTTGCACTGGTTATCGTGTAATCGATTACACTATAGCACTGGCTCTGGTTATCGTGTGACCGATTCCACTATAGCACTGGCTATCGTGTAATCGTGTAATTGATTACATGATAACTTTTTTAATTAGACAAACTTCAATGATGCGTTTCTTACTTATTTCTGATCCGTTTTGACCCATTTTTTTTCATTCTTCCTCAGTTTTAGTGCCCTTTCTTATAATGATGAAAAAATATATGAAAACAGACTTAAAAAATGAGGGAGATATGACGGAGAGGGCACCTCGGCTTAACGGTGTGGCGACGGAGGCGTTAGGGCAAACACCAAGGTGACTGGCTTTGGACGACCCGAGCAGTTGCCCGGGAGGGGTGGGCATGGGTTCCCTCGGCTCAACGGGGCGGCGATGGCGACCGGGGGGGAGGGGGGCTTAACGAGCGGCGGCGGGGACAGGGGCACAAACTCTCTCAGCTCAACGGGGCACCATCGGGGTGGGGGTACTCACAGGGGGCGACGAACCTCTGGGAGAGAGGCGCGACGATCGATTCGTTAGCCTGATTTTCACTTTGGTGAGAATCAGCCTTTCAGGGTGAAAGGTTAAAAATTGTCACATTTCACCTTTCAGGGCTAGTTTTCAACTTTTCAGCAAACAAACACCTTTCAGGCCTGAAAGGTGAAAGGGTAAAAATTTTCACCCATCACCGTCACCGACCACTTTTCACCCTATCAGCTTCCAAACAATTTTCACCTTGATAGTTGAAAATTTTCACCTTTCAGGGTGAAAAATTGTTATTTTTCACTAACCAAATGCACCCTTGATTGGAAAATTGTCAGAATAGTTATCTGTAAATAAGAAGTTTTTTGTGACTCTAAGTGAAATTCCCCCTGACAAATAATACTAAGCCACCCAAACTAATTATCCCGTTCATATCATATTTAAAATACTAATTATCTGGTAAATTAACATTTCCCATAGAATACGAATGCTCTAGGGACCGACCAAGGCGAATCAATCATCAGAAGAAGAATTAGGCAAAAAATGAGGATACATTATGGTTGATTTTAAAATTTCTTCCTCACGAACACCATGCTTCACCCATTATTTTGCTCACCTGTTACACCAAATAAAACTTAAAAACCAAATCAGAAGTTAAAGTGGGCCGGAGGATGTCCACCCTCTTCGTCAAGATAATGGACTTTCGACTGTCAGGTTTGGCTCTACTCTAAGGTGAGCTGTGGATGTCCACAATCCGATTCTCCCTTCATCCAAAATTATCTGTCTAGTTTGGAAAACCAAAATGAACTAAAATCAGTTCATTTTCAGTTTCTACTCTAGATAGGTAATTTTAGACTGAGGAAGTGTATTAATTATTGTCAACCGTCTTTCTATATTCTATTGAGATACATGCGGGATATACGTTAGAGATTTGGAAAGTTTTATCTAAAGGGTAAGTACAAAATGGAGTCCGTAGGAGTTTTACGGGATCTATATAGCAACATTCTTTCCCTTACACCCACACCACGTTATCCCGAATCTAAAGTTTTTTAGATTAAAAAAAAACTAACTATACTCATGAACCAAGCCAAAGTAGAAAGTTATACCTTTTTTTGGCTAGATTAGTAGAAAGCTATACCTGCAGCTTGGAAAATACTACCTCTGGGTTTCGCCAAAGTAGAGGCCAAATACATAGGATGGATATATGTTTGAGAAAGCTATTCAAACCATCTGACTTTTTTTTGGATTGCTCAAAAAGGTGGGGGGATACCCCCTTTAACGTGGTTAATTATCATCTGATTTTTACTTCACCATCTTTAACGTGGTTAATCATCGTTAGTTGTCCATCTTCTCTGGAGTGATTTTACTCTTATTTAGCAAATTTCGTCAATGTATATTCCATATTATTGATGAATAAATTCTATGTAAATGAACTATTATAACTAAAGTTGCTCAATATTGTAACACCCTAAACATGGAACATGGGATTGGACTTGAGGGAGCTTTTTCCATATTACATGGCGCCAACTTTCATTTTCTCATATTATTCGGAATATCTTTGTTTCTTTCATATAACCTTGAAACTACCCAAAATACCCCAGGAAGAGGTATAAGCATCCCATATTCTGCATTTTGAGTTTTCCATATTACGGGAGTGGAGAAGCGTTCAGTCGGAGAAGAAGGCGTTCTGGAGAAGTTCCGTCTAGCATCGCCGCCCATATCATCGCCGGCACCGGCACCGTTCAAATTGGGAAAGGTCATCTTCACGCCAAAAAGCGGGAAAACAAGTGAGAAAGACCGGATACGTAAAAACAACTGCAACAGAGGCATCATATATCAAAAAATGGTACATAAAGTTCAAATACTAAGATTTTTATAATGAAATTTGGTTCTAGAGAAGAAAGTTGAAAACTTGTCAAGTTTTCAACTATCTACAATATCGTATCTTCGAGCACACGACTGTAACAATAGTCGTGTCATCGAAGACACGACTCGTGGACGATGCTTTTCACTCATATACGATTGAAAACCTTACGGTTTTTTGCCTTATTTCAGAATTGTAATCTCAGGTACTGATGGAGAAGATACTTGCGTGCTTACACTACGATGGAGTATTTACAAATTTTGATGCATACGTGGGTGGGAAACGGAAACTCATGCCTCTAGATACACAAATAAAGTACCTGGAATTGTGGAAGAAAGATTACTGCTGAAGTCTGCATCTGATACATTATCTTTGTCATATTGTGTTGATTCTGGATCCCCATATGTCTTTGAAGACGATAAAGACCTGGAGTCAATATTTCTCGTTCACAAGAGCAAGCAAGGCACAAATGGATGTGGAGGACTTCTACTAGCAATAACATGGAGACTTCCACTCGCAATAAGGAAATGAATTCCAGTACAAATAAGGAGGAGGAGAGGATACCAGAGGCAGAAGTGAGGTCGGCCAGTAAGACACCGCAGGAGAGGCCGTCCAGCCCGGGCAATAAGACACCCGCATCAGCAGTTGAATGAGGAAGAGATGAAGATTATTCATTTGAAGCTGCGAGGTAAGATTTCAAATTTGCCAACTGTACATAATCGTGTTCTCGAAGACACGACTTGAGTACAAGTCGTGTTATCAACGACACGACAGGACTTCAAGTCGTGTTATCGACGACAAGACTGGACTTCAAATCGTGTTCTCGACGACACAACCTAACTTCAAGTCGTGTTCTTGAAAACACGACCTGACACGAGTTGTGATATTATGTAGTCCATTCATACAATTTTTTTCACGTAGATTGGAAGATGGGGAAGAAGGTGAAGATGAAGATGAAGACCAACATGAAGACTAAGATGAAGATGCAGATGAAGAATTACCGTGGTCTGCAGATGAGTGGGATGAGCCTCTTACGCTACCACATTTTCGCCAGACAGATCCCATGAGAAGAGACCACTCTGTGCCCGATATAGAACTCCAACATGCAGCAATAGCATCTACTTCTAGAGTTTCCACGGTAGGAGACACATCTAAAGGAAAATCTGTCGCTTCGGAGCCGCAAGATTTAGAGGACGATGAGTACAACAATATTGATGGTGATGGTGGTTGGGATTGGGGTACATATTCTGCACAGGCCGGTCCTTCAAAACATTGTGAAGAGGAGACGATGTTGACCGACAGTTTGCAAGCAGAAGACTACGAGGCACAACTTGCCTTAGGGGTTAGGTTCAAAGGAGTCAAGCAGTTCAAGATGGTTCTGATTGATCTGGCAATCAAAAGGAAGTTCATGTTCAAAGTGGCAGATGAGAGCAAAGACACATTTGCTGCAACGTGCAAGGTTACGGGGTGCAAGTAATACATATGGGCTTCGAACAGACTTGACGAAGTCAGCGTGACAAGGAGGGAAGTAACGCATCCATATGATACTTTGATAAGTTCGAAAGATCATCCATTGGCTTCATACCTCTGGATTGCAAGGAAGTGTCATGGCCTTCATAAAGATTCAAACTCCATAAAAATGACAAATATCCAACAGTACATTGAGAAGCATTGGGGCGTCAAAGTCAACTATAAAAGGGCATGGAGGGCAAAAGAGGAATTGATCCGATTGATCGATGGCAACCCTGAAGACGCATATCACATTTTGCCACATTACGGAAGGGAATTAGAGCGGTCTAATCCAGGCACACATATGGTGATAGAAAGATCTTGTGATATACCTAAAATTGAAATTGAATTAGCTGGATACGACTTCAAACGTGTGTTTTGGATGTTCGGCCCGGTCGCAAGAGCATTCCGAAGATCACTGAGACCTCTTCTCACTGTTGATAGAACATTCCTAAAAGGAAAGTACCCTGGAGTTTTATTGATTGTTATAGCACTCGACGGGAATCAACAATTAATGTGTCTTGCATATGCAGTTGTCGATAAAGAGACTATCCAAAAGTGGTAAGTATAGAAACACGACTTCATGAGTAGTCGTGTCTACAAAAACACGACTTGTTGCGTAGTCGTGTCTTCGAGCACACAACTTGTCACGCCCCGAATTTCAAAACCTCGAAAAATGCGCGGAAGCACTAACTCAATTAAGGTCTTGAGGCTGAAACCCGGGCCATGACCGAATACTCAATCACAACATCCTCTATGTCCAGAATGCTTAAACAATATCAGTTGTACAAAAATCTTAAATGATACAAACCTTAAGAGATCCACTACTCTGATACAATAACCAAGACAAATAACTGCCAAACATCCAATTAAAAGACAGCACGTAGGTGCTAAAAACTGATAAGAAAATCCACTTCTAAGAACTTCCATCATCGAGCTTCCAACACGAACCTTGTCAATTCTTCTCCACTTTCAATCCTGCATCGAGAGATGCATGAGTATTTCGAAAGAAATACCCAGTAGATGCCAAGAAAAAAACCCACAACAGATAAATCTAACGAGATGGTATAAATATCAAGACACATTTACCAATGACAGAATGAGTAAATACAGAGTTTACCTTCCTGAAACAATTATCATTATCAAGGATCATCAACGATAAAGAATAGACAATTGATAACTTAAACTCCAAGAACCATCAACGGTCAAGAATCGATAAACAATAACTCAACTCCACACGTACAGAGTGTCGGAGGAAAATAATCAAGAATTCTGACTCCAATCATACAGAGTGTCGGAGATAACAATTCCTGCTCTCTGTTCAGTCCATTTCTTCTAGGTTCATATATCATCGGAGATCTCGCAAGATCTAGCAATGGGGGATTAGGGGGGTATTGGGGGTAATGGGGGGTATGATGTAGTGTGTGGAATTGGGGGTGGGGGGATGGGCTGTGTGGGGTGATGGGTGGGGAGATGGTTGATTGGGGTGGGGGGGGATGTGGGTGATGGTTGATTATATCATCGGAGATCTCGCAAGATCTAGCAATGGCTCGTGAGCATACTATGATTCCACACAAAGAGCATTCGTCAAAACTCTTGGTGGAGAAGCAGTTTACATAGAACTGAATCATTCTGAAATAATAAGGATTCTCCCATTCTAGGGATCCACTCAAACATCTTTCAACATCTGACTTATAAAGGAGTATTCAACATCAGACTCACAGAGGAGTAATATTCAACATCAGACTCACATAAGAGTAATATTCAACATCTGACTCACATAAGAGTGATCAAGGAATTTCTGAATTCAATCATCGGAAGACTCATAATTGAGATTCAACAGAATGACACCTTCACCATGCATAGCTCCATTCAAGACATCTAGTTTTCTAACAATGTTGAGGGTTATATGTCATGAATACTGGATGGTAGGGTTTAAGAGAATAAACCCTAACTGAGAACTTAAGATTCCAAGTTTGGTTCCAAAAAATAGCAGATTTGTAGTGCGATGCGCCACAAAAGAATGACTCGGTCTGACATAAACTCACTTTCTTAATTTGATCAATCTAGAAACACCACTGACTCCTTTCATCAAAGTTTTATGAGATTATTTCAATTTGTTAATAGGTATATCATATAGTTTTAGAGATTAAATCTTCCTAAATTTATACTGTTATCAGCACATTAACACACTTCTCTGGTTCACCACAGTTTACATAGAATATATTTTGATCCGAAATTTTTATGCCAGATAGTCTTTTGTCTCTAGTTTCTAAACCATTTTACGGCATAATTTTCTGAAATTTCTACATTTAGCTACAATTTTTTCGAATACAGTCTATTGGCGCAGGACTATGTCTGGCCGAGAGTATTACTTTTAAACTTACTTAATCACTACAGTATATTAATTAATTAATCACTTATTAATGCATTATATACTTATTACATTACTCTCCTGGCTTTTGATAACTCCCAATAGTTCTGTAATTACTTAGTTTCTTACCCAAGTTGTTAATCTCAAAGCCGGTTGTACATATACATACGGTTTAAACTAATAACTACAAGTTGAACAATTAAATAGGGACACAACCCACTCTGACCCATGAGAGACTAAGTACAGCAATCTTCTAACTCCGGTAACTCATTTCCCTAATTATTACTTTATTAATCTTAAGATATGTGTTAGTATACAAAACAGTTTTGTACAACACATTCATTTTTAACTCGAAATCTGCAAGTGGAACAATTACTTCGGGACACAGCCAACACTGATGCATGAGACAACTAGGGTACATTAGCCTTTGAGTTCTAGTGACTCTTTTTCATTAAAGTTATTACTTTACACTTAGTGTCATAAGGTATATATCTCATTATATCAAAACAGTTTTGTACTCATAACTCCTTCTCGGCTAACATAACCCAAAATAGACAATTATCTTGAGACAGGAAAATCTGACGACCCAAAGCTAATCTGGAAGATTGAAACATCTGATCAACAGCAAGTATTAACATCAAAGATTCAAACTTTAGGGATTGAACACAACACATTTGGAATCCGGGATGACACCATATCATCGTCGACTAGATTTAATATAGAAACAAGGAAAAAGGACAGCTTTAGATGGACAGCAAATTGTACCATACAGAACAAAGTGAGATCAACTCGATTCAATCAGTGAAAATGCCATATGGTCTAGTTGGAGCCATGCATGATTATGGTTTACAACATTGAGGATCGATTCAAAAATTGGATATACCGAATATCAAAAGTGATTCATAATCTAGAACATCACCCAAAATTCACAGATCAGCATAAACACATGCACATATATATCAATCGCAGCATGATCAAAGGACACCTTCGATCTGAGGTATCAAACATTGCATCAAGGATAAGTGGGAAAAAGAAAAGCACCTACCTTGTAGACGAAAAATCCGATCTCTTCCTACGCGGGTGACTCTTCTTGCACCACCTCTTTCGCTCACCACTCTACATGAACTGAGGCTCCACCACCACTCCAATTTCTACTGGTTGAACAAAGAAGGAGCACTCTTACTGCTGGCACGACCCCAATAGCTCCAAAAAGGGATGCCGATCTCTTGTTGAGTGAGTTTAAATAGGAAAACCTAATTCTATGCCATAGCATCTCCACCCTTGATTCTTAATTCATCTAAGGGTTACAATTTGACCCATAAAGAGATAGACCAAGAAGTTGAACGTGGTCAATCACCACTATCAATTAATTACATTCCCAATAAGGTTGGAAATTGGTTATTTTAAATCAATTCCCATAATTAACCTTGCAACCACCCAATTCAATTCCCAATTGCCAAGTCACCTCCTTCATTCAAAATCTAAATCTTAGCACAATCTCACACTGCCCAAGCTAAACCATTAACTATCCAATTCCACCTTAATTGGCGTCCAATCAACTTCTCATCACATCACACATGTTCACATGCCAACCACGTGGCAAGTGCCCAGGGCACTGTGTCCACGTGGCTCTGGCCCTCAGGTGCTCCTGCGTCTGGTGCGTGGCACACAGATGGGCGGCTCCGATGCCCCGCGAATGCAATGCGCAAAACTTACCAAATATAACATCTTGCAATACGATAATCCAATCTAATAAATCAAAATATTCAAAGGAGTCTCTACACACTGGTCTCATACCCTGGCGCCTGGCCCCCACTCTTGGCGTCAGGTGCACCCGCCCCTAGTGCCAGGCCAGCCTCAGCGCGAGGTTGACCCCAGCGCCAGGGCTAGTCCTCGCGCCCTGGTAGCCTGCCTAATTTGGTTTATCAATTCCACTCTTCTATAAGCATCATAAAACCAAATCGACATACGAGATTAAAAGATTTCAAGATAGGCAGCAAAACTTTCCTATTTTAGAACAGTTTCCTAAAATAGCAGTTTTTGTAAACTTGTAAAATTTTCGGGTGTTACATCCTCCCCATGAAGTCGTATTTTTTTATACACGACCTTCTAACAATCTGAAGCATTCTTTGTTTAATATGCTTCGCCTCTCACTTGTGACTTACAGGACGTGGTTCCTCGCCTTACTAAAATCTTTTCTCTTTATGGACCCCCGGCCTTTCTGGACACAATTGTCTCTGATAGACAAAAGGGGCTCTTGAGAGCGATCGCTGATGTCTTTCCCGAGGCTCACCATGGGTTCTGCCTGAGGCATATGGCAGCTAATATGCTTAGTCAGTGGAATGATAAGTACCTAAAGGAGCTGTTATTCCGAGCTGCTGCATGCTTTAGGAGACCAGAATTTGAAGAAATCATGGAGAAGATGAAGGGACAAAATGAGGCGACCTGGAAATATATTGACAAGATTCATAAAAGACATTGGGCTAACGTGGAATATCCAGGTAAAAGATACGACACTCTCACATCAAGCAAGTCCGAAAGTGTAAATAATATGCTTCTGAAGGCTAGGTTTTGGCCAATAACTTAGTTGATCGAGCAAACGCATGCGACCACAACCACCCATTTTCTGAGACGTCAAATGGAAGCAAAAGGGCTAACTACTCCGTTAACAAAGTATGCACAAAATCATATCAATCAAATGAGGAATCAAAGTGTTGGAACAGTTCGAGTGCAACTACTATTATTATGGCAGTTTGAAGTGACAACTTTATACCATGTGGTAAACATGAGGCCGTGTATTATAAAGTCGTGTCTTCAAAGACACGACTATTTATGAAGTCGTGTCTTCGAAGACATGAATAGTCATACAATCGTGTTTTCGAAGACACAACTATCCTTCGAAGACACTGATGCTGTTGATGTTTTTGCATCAGGATGTTGTTGACCTTACGAAAAGAACCTGCACATGTGGCTTCTTCCACTGTGAAAGCACGCCATGGAGAAGAGTTTGGACCCGGTAGAATATTGTGAGAAGCGGTACTATGCAAGTATGTACCGCACCACTATGAAGAAGTAGTGTTACCTACTTTAGACAGAAGTCAGTGGGGGGATTATGGGGTTTTATTTAAATGCGAACCGCCCATGCTTGAAGCTCCAAAGAAGGGCAGGAGAAGGACAAAGAGAATTGAGTCACAGTCTGATCCACCAGAAAGGTCAAAGATGAAATGTGGCAATTGTCGGCAAGTTGGTCACAACCGTAAAAGGTGCACTAACCCAACGGTTGCGAAAGAAGAATGGAAGCGCATGAATCAAAGACTTCCGCAACAAGGCAAACTTACTACAAACGAGACTTCGAAGATACGTCACTCTGGCTTACCTAAGCCCCCACCATTCTTCACGTAGATCGTATTGAAATGTTTATAGAAGAAAGAATATTTGTACCGAAATGTATGCCTGTATAGGAAAAAATCTTAAAAATGCAAAAAAATATTTGATACATCGAAGTCATGTATTCCCCGTTATAGTCGTGTTATCAAAATGTAGTAATCGTGTCGTTGAAGACACGACTAAACAGAGCAGCCAATCTCCGTTATAGTCGTATCGTCGAAGACACGACAATACAAACAGAAGCCTCCGTTATAGTCGTGTCATCAACGACAGACTAGTCAAACAGAAGTATCCAATATTCGTTATAGTTGTGTTGTCGAAGACACGACAATACAAACAGAAGCCTCCATTATAATCGTGTCGTCGACGACACGACTAGTCGAACAGAAGCAACCAATCTCCGTTATAGTCGTGTCGTCGAGGACACAACTATAAATCTCTGTTATAGTCGTGTTATACAAACGGAAGCAGTTAATTTTCTTTCTTCACGTAGATGAAAATAATGTATTTGAATTTTTGGAAAAAATAATGTATGTACAGCCCATCCGGATGTTGTACAAAAAAGAATAAAAATATGTGTACAAAAGAATATATGTACAAATAGAATTTCAGTCTTCATTTGATAACCGAAAAAAACCTGCAACTCTGACTTCCTGATTTTTGTCTTTAATTGAATCATCGTCGAACTTGTTGTCAATCTCCCCGCGAATCATACATGCAGCGATGACTGGCCTGATCAAAGTCAGGTGGGTTGACATTGGACGCCAAGTGCGCCACGTACATCATGATGAATATGCCACAGTCTTTTGAGTTCTCTTGCCACAACGCTTTGGCGATCTGAGTCATCTTCTAGTCGAAGGAACCCATCAGCGTGTGTGCCATCACAACGTTCATGAATTTCGTGAATTTATCAGCAGCGACCCTGTGATTTGTGTACAACTCGGATTTGCCAGAGAGGGAGACGAAAGTAGGAATGCCTCTTCTGCCAGGGGGATTGATCGTTTAAATATTAAACCCTTGCAAGTGCACAAGGCAATTGTACTACGGTGAGTATTAAAGGGTTGTCGAACCTCAGGGACGGACTAATATTTTACCAAATTCAAATGAAAGCAAATTCTGATTTAATTAATCTAGAAAAAGCAATAAAATTTAACTACTTTAAAATGGATTTTAATTAATATGGAGAAGGTACCAAAGCAAAGAATCTACCACTAGATATGTAATTACTACTCTCAATTATTATTACGCTCAAATTGACATGATAAGGTAATTTGTGTTCATGGTCAGACACACAAATCACAATGAATTCACTCACGTTCTTGGTCGGACACGAGAGTTCATCCACTAAAAATTAATGTAGATAATTCTATCCTTGGTCGGGCATAGAATTATCATTTGGGCTAATGATCCTATCCTTGGTCGGGCATAGAATTAACACCAACCTACTTTTAGCTAAGCATAGGAATTAAAAAGATCTAATTTCATGCATATCAATCAAGTCTATGGTCAAGCACTCAAAAGAAACTCATGAAATAGCATTAAACAAAATCATATCAATTGTATTAAATAAAACAAACAAGAGTAATAACACAAATCTAGGGCTTCATCTACGCCTTGGACGCGAATTTAGCCAGCCATCGGACAAGGAGAACGTTGTTGATTCGTTGGTGTCATTGTGCACTATTCACCAAAAAATCACTATTCACTGTTCACGGGTACTGTTCATGCACTGTTCATCGTCTTCCTCGCGCAGCCGTTACTGTAGCAAGAACAGCCAAAACTCGCAGCTTTCTTCCCTCCTCCGGCGTACTTCTTCTCCTCCTCCCTCTTCCGACCAAAATGCCACCGGAATCCGGCGGAAACAGCACCGGAAATCGTCTGTTTTCCTCTCTGTTTTCCGGCCGAAATCCTCTGTTAAAGCTCTGAATTTTTTTTCTCTGTTTCTTTGTAGTTATCTGTTTTATAGGCGATTCCAAAGAGTCCAATTCGATGCCTTCTCCGTTTTGGATCAAATTCCTATTCAAAATAGGAATCCAAATCGAAGCACGAATGTCCAATTTTAACACGGTTTTCTGTTTTTTTTTCAAATGAACACGCTCTGTTTTTCCGCCGTCGTCTTCGTCCAAGCCTAGCTGCCATTGCCGGTCGCCATCAGTCCAGGACCACCGTCTCACGGAGCTCATCCGCCGTTCAAATCCAGCCCCCGGCCGATTCCGCCGCCGTCACAAACAGAACTCAGTTGTTTATTTTTTTTCTGTTTTGTCAAGTTCCGCCGCCGCCGCCGTGCCTCGCCGTCTCGATCGTCGCCGACCTCTCCGGCGTCTCAGCCCAGCCTTGCCGCCGTCATGTCCTCTGTCGCCGTCGAAACCCGCCGCCGCCAAGACCCACCTTCACCTTCGCCGGCGTTCGAGCAGAGCTCGGACGCTCTGCTTCTGGACGAACGGCCCGAGCTTCGGCTCGGGCCGGTTTTCTATTTTCTATTTTTCTTTTTCTTTTAATTGAACCGGACCGGATTTAATCCTTTCTTTTTTTTCTTTTAATCAAATAAAACCCGTTGTATCGATCTCGTCCATCCAATCTCATCTTGACGGTCCTTCTTTTTAATCGCGCCTCTTTCGCATGCGATATTTCAAATGATCATAACTTTTTGCTCAGAACTCCGAATTGCGAACAGTCAGTGGCGTTGGAAAGCTGACTTCGTGAACTTTAACATGAAGCTTAAATCAGTCCCATCATAGATATACAATTGAATTTATTAATATTCAATCATTAGAATCGCGTTTTATCCCATTTCTGCGTTTTACTCTTGTTTTCTACAAAAAAACAAAAACTATATTAAAGTAGCAATAATTCTAAACAAACACTAGCAGAAACATAAGTTTAGGAGATATTAAAATGCATATTTCATGTATAGATCACACCCCCAAACCTAGATTTTGCTAGTCCCTAGCAAAACAAAACAAAATCAAATCAAATCAAACAAACTAAGGAACTAATGCAAAAAAGTAAACACCACTTTCGTAGGGAACACGATTGCATTGAGCGTATGCAACAAGCCGTTAAACCTCTAGGTGGCCCTAGTAGGACGAGTGTTGTCTCGTGAGGGTTTGCAGCCATGCTACCCACAAACATGTATTTATTAATCTAATTAACCTAAGTGCAAAAACAAAGCAACAAATTAAAAACAGTACAAAACAAACAACCTATTATCCCGACAAATACATACTACAATGCTTAAGAAAATCAACCACACGTACTTGGTTCATAATCAACAGGAATATAGGAGCCCTCAAGTAAGTGGTTTTATTCCACACTTTCATCTTGGAAATTTCTGCTCAAATATAATATAGTGTGATAACATAAATAGTAGAAAGTGTAGAACATTGTAGCAATACATTCTAAATTTCTGTTTATACAGATCCAGTGTTACCCATTAACCAAAGAACATTAGAATCTACATAGTCATCGTCATCTTTAGGTTCATGATAGCACAGATCTGCGCGCCTCCTTCGGGTCCAACATTCTAGATTTGAGAGGATAATACACCATAGACTTTTTTTTTTCTTTTTTCTTTCAGATTTTTTTTTTCCGCTAGGACTGTGTAAGGCCTGACTTCAAGATGCTTAGGTTTAGCAATGACTCAGGCCAATGACTCCCAGCCAATTCGGCTTAGGGCATTAGGTTTTAAGAGACCGCTTCGGGCCCGAGCATCAGCCTAAGTTAATCCTATAAAGTCAAGCAGCCCTTTTTTCTTCTTTCATTTTGTTTTCATTTTTTCGCATCTTTTCATTTTCACATTCATATTTCAGCACATCTTTATTTTGTCCAGGCTGTATTATACTCTCAACCTATTTCCGGTTCCAATCCCTTGCCATAGCCAAGTAAATGGTCTATCATGATCTTTTAAGCTCAACAGACAACTACACATCATCCAATGACTATGACTAAAGACATCCCACTGTAAATTAGTATTCAACAAATCTCTAGATGGTATTACTTTATGTACTAGTGTGTGTAAGTGAATTTTCTTAGTTCAAGCACTTATTCCAAGAGGACTGTAATAGAAAGATATGCTCAGTTAAGTGTATCTATCCTCCTGTATACTTACTCACACTTCCAATGCAAATTAATCTCCTAAGAATTGTAACATGCATTATTACGGAATAAACTATCAAAACCTAGGAAAAAGTACTAACAAACAACCTAAAAACTAACCAAATTTTTATGATTTTTTTTTATTTTTTTAATTTTTTTTTATAAGTAATATTCCCTCCCCCAAACCTATTATGAACATTGTCCTCAATGTGAACAAAATATAGCATGACAATGAGCATATAATAAAGAAAATCAGAGAAAGGAGAGAATACACCTGAATACGTGGGTTGCCTCCCACCAAGCGCTAAGTTTAACGTCTTCAGCCAGACGTAGCTATGATCCTCTGTAGGGGCCAGATTATCAAGTCATCAACCTGGATTAATTAAATGATTGCACCACACACTCCTATCTTTGTTGCCTAAGTATGGAGCACATCGTGGAATAAAAGGATGGAGTGGTGGGTGGGGAAGCTTTGGAAAGAGGGGTCCCTGCATTAACCATGAAGAAGGGTCATTAGAAAATTTTAGAATAAAAGGTTCCTCCTCCAAATTAACCATTTTAGCCTTAGGGGCCTCTTCTAGTAACCCAATTGGGAAAGCTTCCTCAATTAGTGAATCAACTAAACAATCTATAAAACATTCTAGGTTATTGTCAATAAATAAAGGGTTAGATTGGTCAAGACATGTTATGAATGGTGTTTTAGGAATAGAAGGTTCTGTTGATAGTGCCGTAGATTGTGATTCCTCAGATATAGAAGAAGGTTTAAAGCTAGGTTCTAGTAATGTACTCACTTCTTCTTTAATTTCTACACCCTCTTGATCAGTATGTAAAACCCACTCA
Source organism: Houttuynia cordata (assembly GCA_039654745.1). Classification (NCBI taxonomy): domain Eukaryota; kingdom Viridiplantae; phylum Streptophyta; class Magnoliopsida; order Piperales; family Saururaceae; genus Houttuynia; species Houttuynia cordata. The sequence continues at coordinate 8,256,931 of CM077511.1, forward strand.
AGCTCATTATCAAACCTTTGGGCATTCTGAAGGGATGTAACATCATAGTCAGGGGAAAAATAGATCCCTTCATCAGAAAATTGGCCCTTTGGATATTGGGGCTCCATGGGTAAAATGCATTCTTCGTTCATATTCATGGGCTGTGTTAATTGTTCTAATTGCTTTTCAATGTTGGCAAGAGCCTGTGTGTGGGAATGGATAAGCTGAGCCTGGGAATTTTGGTCTGTTTTCATCTCCGTTAGGGTGGCTAGTATCTGGCTCATATGATCTTCCAAGGATGTTTGGCCAAACTGAGGAGTAGAGGCTGGTTGGTAAGGCAGGTGTGGGCTCAGGAAATCTTGTCTAGGGGCCTCATGAAGAGTAGGCCCAGGGTTAGGTTGCTCCCAAGGGGAAACAGGATGGTCCTCCCACCTATGAAGACTTTGGGCCTCATTAACATACTTGCGTATAAAATCAGGGTATTCATGGGCTAAAGGGCACTCCACTGGGGTATGAATATGACTTAAACAGAGGGCACATGGTTTCGACATATAAGGAGTTGTGTATTGTAGGGAAGATGTGCCATTCCCAAAATTTGAGTGATTATCCCAACCATGGTTGTAAGTATCAGCATATAAGGGTCGTGGGTGGTAGGGCACTTCATAGGGAGGGGAATTAGGTGTGTGTGAAGAACAATAATCATTAAAGCTCCTGTATGGGTTCTCATGGCTAAATCCATAAAAAGGTGAAGACATTTTTTTTTTCACCATGCATTCATCAACTGAACCAAAATATCACACATCCACAAATCAAATAAACAACCCTAGATATCCACAACTAGCACAACATACTATCACAGAAAGAAAAGAAAACACCAAATACACAAATTAATCTAAAATGAGAAAGATAAGAGAATGCAAACTAGGGGAAGGGGTGGCCCTTCCACGTTGGCGAGAATTCCACGTCTTCTCTTAACCTCGCAAAAAGAAAGAAAAACACAAATTAAGCTACTGACAAGTAATCTAAGTTAAGACTCACTAAACTACTCTAACACTAATTATGTTAAGAATCTGGTAAACTATTGAGCCGTCCCCGGCAACGGCGCCAAAAACTTGATCGTTTAAATATTAAACCCTTGCAAGTGCACAAGGCAATTGTACTACGGTGAGTATTAAAGGGTTGTCGAACCTCAGGGACGGACTAATATTTTACCAAATTCAAATGAAAGCAAATTCTGATTTAATTAATCTAGAAAAAGCAATAAAATTTAACTACTTTAAAATGGATTTTAATTAATATGGAGAAGGTACCAAAGCAAAGAATCTACCACTAGATATGTAATTACTACTCTCAATTATTATTACGCTCAAATTGACATGATAAGGTAATTTGTGTTCATGGTCAGACACACAAATCACAATGAATTCACTCACGTTCTTGGTCGGACACGAGAGTTCATCCACTAAAAATTAATGTAGATAATTCTATCCTTGGTCGGGCATAGAATTATCATTTGGGCTAATGATCCTATCCTTGGTCGGGCATAGAATTAACACCAACCTACTTTTAGCTAAGCATAGGAATTAAAAAGATCTAATTTCATGCATATCAATCAAGTCTATGGTCAAGCACTCAAAAGAAACTCATGAAATAGCATTAAACAAAATCATATCAATTGTATTAAATAAAACAAACAAGAGTAATAACACAAATCTAGGGCTTCATCTACGCCTTGGACGCGAATTTAGCCAGCCATCGGACAAGGAGAACGTTGTTGATTCGTTGGTGTCATTGTGCACTATTCACCAAAAAATCACTATTCACTGTTCACGGGTACTGTTCATGCACTGTTCATCGTCTTCCTCGCGCAGCCGTTACTGTAGCAAGAACAGCCAAAACTCGCAGCTTTCTTCCCTCCTCCGGCGTACTTCTTCTCCTCCTCCCTCTTCCGACCAAAATGCCACCGGAATCCGGCGGAAACAGCACCGGAAATCGTCTGTTTTCCTCTCTGTTTTCCGGCCGAAATCCTCTGTTAAAGCTCTGAATTTTTTTTCTCTGTTTCTTTGTAGTTATCTGTTTTATAGGCGATTCCAAAGAGTCCAATTCGATGCCTTCTCCGTTTTGGATCAAATTCCTATTCAAAATAGGAATCCAAATCGAAGCACGAATGTCCAATTTTAACACGGTTTTCTGTTTTTTTTTCAAATGAACACGCTCTGTTTTTCCGTCGTCGTCTTCGTCCAAGCCTAGCTGCCATTGCCGGTCGCCATCAGTCCAGGACCACCGTCTCACGGAGCTCATCCGCCGTTCAAATCCAGCCCCCGGCCGATTCCGCCGCCGTCACAAACAGAACTCAGTTGTTTATTTTTTTTCTGTTTTGTCAAGTTCCGCCGCCGCCGCCGTGCCTCGCCGTCTCGATCGTCGCCGACCTCTCCGGCGTCTCAGCCCAGCCTTGCCGCCGTCATGTCCTCTGTCGCCGTCGAAACCCGCCGCCGCCAAGACCCACCTTCACCTTCGCCGGCGTTCGAGCAGAGCTCGGACGCTCTGCTTCTGGACGAACGGCCCGAGCTTCGGCTCGGGCCGGTTTTCTATTTTCTATTTTTCTTTTTCTTTTAATTGAACCGGACCGGATTTAATCCTTTCTTTTTTTTCTTTTAATCAAATAAAACCCGTTGTATCGATCTCGTCCATCCAATCTCATCTTGACGGTCCTTCTTTTTAATCGCGCCTCTTTCGCATGCGATATTTCAAATGATCATAACTTTTTGCTCAGAACTCCGAATTGCGAACAGTCAGTGGCGTTGGAAAGCTGACTTCGTGAACTTTAACATGAAGCTTAAATCAGTCCCATCATAGATATACAATTGAAGTTATTAATATTCAATCATTAGAATCGCGTTTTATCCCATTTCTGCGTTTTACTCTTGTTTTCTACAAAAAAACAAAAACTATATTAAAGTAGCAATAATTCTAAACAAACACTAGCAGAAACATAAGTTTAGGAGATATTAAAATGCATATTTCATGTATAGATCAGGGATCGCCCCCGCCCAATTGTAGGAGCTCAATCTTGGGAGGTCTTCTATGTATCGGTACAAATTGGGCAGCAGCGCTCTAGTGCTGTGTGGAAATAGCACCGTGGAGAAGATGAGGCAGATGATCATTCTCGCCATGTCATCCTCTGCCATCTTCATTTCACCAATGTTAAGCTTCTCAATAATTTCCTCAATGTGTGAAATATCAGGTCTCCTCACGGAGAAGTACTTCCTGAAGAATTTCCCTTGCAGTTGGCGTGACAGGGCTGTAACGATCTCAACATTTTTGCCCTTTGCGGGCAATCCAGTTATAAGAGCAACTTCTTGCTCTATGAAATGTAGCAACCTCCCCTTTATATTGAACACCTTGACCGTCTCATCCCAATACCTCACCAAATGGTCCAGGAGGTTCCAAGAAACTACGACCTCCTCACCTTTAAAAATGACAGAAAAAACAGCTTCTCTGATCAGTTCACCGCATCTTTGGTGACGCCATAGGAGAATCGCACACTTTTTCAGCGCTCCGGGTTGACAACACGTCTGAAGAACCGGTCGTGCATAGTAAGTTCTCTTCACATATGAGTCTATCGGATCCTTCCTCTTCCTGCCCCTCTGTTTTCGCTCTCAAGGTGCAAACAGAAATTCCTGATCCTCCTCTTCCCTTAGTATTTGCTCCATCGACTCATCTCTTTCTGTATCCATCTGCAAGGAGATAGGTATAGTGGTAAATAGTAAAGTTGTCTCAGAAAAACACGAAAATATAAAAGTTGTGTCGTTGAATAGACAACTAAATATAAAGTCGTGTCTTCGAAGACACGACTTTACATTTCGTCGTCAAAATAACAAATCCAAAAGTCGGAGCTTCTGAAACAAAAATTAGTATGTATTGTAACTTATCGGGGTGTATTTCAGTACTTCCGGTTAGGAGTCGTGCAACGGGAAAGTCTTTTCTAGTGTTCCTCGCCCAAACCATAGCAAAAAAATGCCCAAATGCGTGTGTGCCGTTCACTCCGACGGTTGTAGAGAGGCGCACGGAGCCGCGGGGGAAAGTGATTAAGATTGTTGCTCGAAATCATCGTAGGTCGCTGATCATTTAAAATTAAACCCTTGCAAGTGCACAAGGTAATTGTATACTACAGCGAGTCTTAAGGGTTATCAAACCTCAAGGACGGTTAAATAATTTACCAAATTCAAGATAAAGTTGCAGTTTTTAATTAATCTAAAGAAAGCAATGAACTTTAGTTAATCTAACTTAGATTTAATCAATATGGAGAAGACCAAGGCTTCGAATCCACCACAATAAACTAGTGTGTCGTCTCGCTCTCTTTTTTGAATAAAAATTTCTAATTGGCTAGCATATTCCTCTCGGACATACACTTGTCAATTCAAATTATAGTGCTCTCCTCTCGGACGTAACACATAAATCAATTAAGCACATGGAACTGTGATCTATCTCTCTCGAGTATAAACCAATGAAACTTTATCGATATATAACACCTCAGTCTACTCACGTTCCTCTCGGACACACAAGTATTTTTTGGATTGAAACTCACAAGAATTCACTATTGTCTCTCTTGAGTACAAAGAACAAACCTTAATGAATTAACAGTGATTATACAATAAAATCCATACAACAACTAGAGTAAACATGAGATGAGAGAAAAGAAACTATACAACTAGATTATTGGGCTTCGTCTACGCATTGAAAAAGTATTTAGCCTTGCATTGGAAGAGAAACAATCATCTTCATCTTCTCTCCTTTGCTCTAGCCTCCAAGGACTCCAAAAGAACTCAAAATTTTATTCTCTAATGCCCAATACGTTCTATTTAAGGCCTATTTATAAGGTTGAAAAGAAAACACAAAAGACCCCTTCAAAATCCAAGTAAAGAAATGTCAAATTTCGGTTTGCCGGATACGGCGATTGATCGGCACTATTCACTGATCGATCGGTTTCTCGGTTCCTTCCTGCAACCCAATTTTTAAATAGTCATAACTTTTTACTACGAACTCCGAATTGTGTACGGTCGGTGGCGTTAGAAAGTTGACTTCTTGAACTTTAACATGGAGCTTGATTCAATCCAATCAGTGATAGACAAACAAAGTTATGAAGATTTAACAATTTAAGTTACTTTTAACCTCATTTCTGTATCTTACTCTTGTTTCCTATAAAAACAAAAAACTATATTAATGTATCACTAAATCTAATCAAAATACTAACATAAATATAAGTTTAGGAGATAATAAAATGCATATTTCAAGTGTATATCAATCGTCGCTAGAGGTCGCTCCTCTCCGTCACTCCTTTCGGTTGCAGTAGGCGCACGTAGCCACGAGAGGACGTGAATAGGATCGTCGCTCGGCGCAGGGGGCCGCTCGAAATAGCCGGTGGAATCGCTGCTGGAAATTGCCGGTGGAATCCCTTGTGTTTTCGTGTCTTCTACAACACGCTACTTTGCATAGTAATGACACGAAAAACATAAAAGAAGGGCATTTCAGGTACTTCAAGTGCCAATTCTAGGCCATATGGGATTTCACGAGAAAAACCAGGTAATATGGGAATATGAAAGTTGGCGCTAGGTAATATGAAAAAAGCTCGACTTGAGGCGTTCCGTGGGGCTGGTACATATCAAGAGATAAAAATGAGTGGTCATTACGAACATGTGAACATCTAGCTACTTTTCTGTCTGTTGTGTTGATTTGAACAATCTTATTAACAACTAAACATCTATCCCCTCCCGTATTTATTATTAACCAGCTTAGTTCTAAATCCGGATGGAGTATAATCTATGCAGGTAACTGGAAAACAAATGAAGGGCCGTCTACTTGCCGTGAATTGGTATGTGCCCAGCTTGATGTCGCATCTCAATTGACACCAAAGACAGAAGATATTGAGTTTTTGTGCCTTTAAAACTACGGATGTTCTTTTGGGTCAGATACTACGGTCTAATGGATATGCATTGCATATGTATATAAATAAGTGCCTATTCTTCTTAATCAGTAACAAGAACCAAAGCCATAAAAGCAGTTGTAACTTGTAAGTACCTACAAGCAAAACAAAGATGGCTTTCAAGTCTAGGAATGCTTCATTACTTCTGTTTTTGCTCTCACTAATCGCTCTCAACCTTGAGTAGCTACTCTTTTCGTTCTAGGTTGGGAGCTTGTGACCCGAGTGGCTATCTCAAAGGAAGGATAGGCAATTGTAACACTGAGAATTACTCCGATTGTTGTGTAGATGGCAAGATGAACCCCCGGTACAAATGTTCACCTCCCAGAACCGGCGATACCGGTGCAACCATGACCATCAACAGCTTTGCTGAAGGTGGCGACGGCGGGGGCCCATCCGAGTGCGATAACCAGTACCACAGTGATGATGAGCTAGTGGTGGCTCTTTCAACAGGATGGTACAACCATGGGAGTCATAGCTTGAAGAACATCATGATCAATGCTAATGGCAACTCTGTGCTAGCCAAGGTGGTGGATGAATGCGATTCGGTCAATGGTTGTGATGAAGATCACGATTACCAGCCTCCGTGTCCCAACAATATTGTTGATGCATCTCCAGCAGTGTGGAAGACGCTTGGGATCCCCAAAGCTGATGTTGGAGAGTACGATATCACCTGGTCCGATGCTTGATTATCATGCGACAATAATAGTATGTTATGTACCTCCCTTATGTATGTGAGAAGCAGTGCAGTGGCCTCCATCGACACCGGGGGGAGAGGCTAGTTCCCTCATCGCTCTCATATAAGGAGCATGAGGCTAATCTTGGGTAGGTGAGGGTGTCACATCAAGGGTAGGTGAGTGTGTCATGTAGCTGTTTATAGCCGTCAGATCAAGATCCAATGGCTACGAATAGAATTAGCCTCATATAAGCTTACTGCCACACCACATTATCCTCAGTATTAGCTTTTTTAGATTAAAAAAAAACTAACTAAGCCAACAAAGGAGAAGTAGAAGGCTAAACCAACAGCTTGAAAAATACTCCCTCCGCTCCATTTTAATAATCCAATTTGAAATGAACTGAAATGTGTACATTTTGAAAAATTAAATCGGACTGCTAATGTGGCAAAGGCAAAATATCTATATAGATCTGTAATTGAGAAAACTGTTTAAACCATATATACATCATCATCAATAGTAACTATCATTGGTTGTCCACTTTCGCTATAGTGATTTTACTCCTATTTAGCAAATTTCGTGAATGAAGGACGTATGTTATTGATTAATTCTATGTAAAGGAACTAACCTGGACTAGAGTTGCCCGCTATTTTAATACTCCCTCCGTCCTGAAATAGATGCCACATCCTCAAAAAATTATTAATATTAGCAAGGGAACACTGAACATTATTTTAGGGTGGAGCATCTATTTCAGGATGGAGTATCTTATACCGGGAACATGTGTTTGGACTTGAGGCGTCTCGTGAGGTTGGGGAAAACCAAGGGATAGAAAAGGGCCATTAGGAACATAAAAACCTATGGCCACTTTTATGTCTGTAGTGTTGATTTGAACATTCTTATAGACCACTAAGGAATTTATATTAAGTGGAAAACAAAAGAAGGGCCATCTCCTTGCCGTTAATTAGTGTGTGTGCAGCTTAAGTTTGCATCTAATTGATATCTAATAAAGCAAATATTTAGTTACATGGCCGTTGAAGCTACGGATGTTCTTTTGGATCGTATAGTACATTCTGGTGCATATACACAGCATATCTATATAACTGAGTACTTATTCTTCTTATCAGCAACAAGAACCAAGGCAATAGAAACAGTTATAAGTACCTGCAAGCAAAATACCAATGGCTTTCAAGTCTAGGAATGTTTCATTACTTCTGTTTATTCTCTCTCTAACCGCTCTCCACCTTGTGAGTAGCCACTCTTTTTGGTCTAAGCTGGGGGCTTGTGACCCGAGCGACTACCTCAAAGGAAAGAGTGGAAACTGTAACACAGAGAATGACTCTGATTGTTGTGTAGATGGCAAGATGTACCCCCAGTACAAATGTTCCCCTCCCATTACTGGTGATACCGGTGCCACCATGACCATCAACAGCTTCGCCGAGGGTGGCGATGGCGGGGGCCCATCCGAGTGCAATAACCAGTACCACAGTGATGATGGGCTAGTGGTGGCTCTTTCAACAGGGTGGTACAACCATGGGAGTCGTTGCTTGCAGAACATCAGGATCAACGCTAATGGCAATTCTGTCCTGGCCAAGGTGGTGGATGAATGTGATTCTGTCAACGGTTGCGATGACGATCATGATTGCCAGCCACCTTGTCCCAACAATTTAGTACGGGCCTTAGAGTCCAATAAATCATTTTCAAACGTTGATAGGTTTTTTTTTAATCGAAGGGAATATTTTTTTGGAGGGGGGGAGGGGGGAAGGGAATTCCACATTAAGTTAGAGAAATTTTTTTATTTACCCATAACTACATTGTCAATCTTTCAATCAAATAACGTCATCGATGCATTAAGTTTGTATAAAAATGATCACTCTTGCGAGCAGGAAATAAGATAATTATTTTTTTTTCAAAATAGCATAATTATGTTATTTTGAGAACTTGCCTAGCTTTCTCTAGCCCCATGGTTGCACCGCGAGGACACTATACAATAGTGAATAGAGGTGGAGATGATGAGCTTGCTCTGGTTGTCGACGATGAGGGACCTATGATCATAGGTGATATGCCAAGAGGCAAATATTGGTGAAGAAAAAGAGCGAAGAAGATGGGTGGGAAGGGAGAGGAGCAATGGCAAGGTCATTGGCGCCACTAGGAAATGGTCTCTCTAGATGGCTTGGCCAATTAGCGCAACACCTTAACATTGCCTAGTTGCTGCCATTATTTTTTTATATAATTAAAAAATTATATTAAAGAAAACAAGGGATGGTACAAAGGATTTCGATTACAACAACTCCTCAACTCAAGAGGCATGAACAACCCCTTTAAAATTAAAATACATAGTATAAGAACAACCCACCCAGACCAGGTAGGGCAGACTCAGCAACAGGGGCTGATCGATCACTGCTAGGAGGCCGATCGATCGCGATCGGTGCACAGGAGTTTGATCGTGTGTCCTTCGCGGCGATAGATCGCAGGTAAAGACGATCGTTCACCCAAGCATGCCAAGTGCTAGTAGATGCAATCGATCGGGGATGAGGTGATCGTCCGCGTTCGAGCTTGCGATTCTATTCCAGTAGAAATCGTTCTGAAGTTGGGAGGTAACACAAATGAATCAATTGCGAATTATCTTAATTCTGGTAACCTCCAAAATGAACAACTACTCTCAAGAAGAGGTGGTCTTGCCAAGATGGAAATCCTAGAGAAACTATCGGTGCTTATTGAGTCGAAGGATCTATATGGGTGGCTTAAGTAATTTGGAAAGTTTACATTTAAAAGTGTCTGGGATGCAAATAGAGTGAAATCTGGAAATGTGTCATGGCATGACCTCATATGGCTCAAACATCGTGTAAACCGTTATTCCTTTTGCGCCTGAATGGCACTCAATGAAGGGCTACTCACATTAGATAATCTGAAATGAAAAGGGATCTCTTTAGTAAACAGGTGTGTTCTATGCAAGAAAAGTGAAGAATCAATCAGGCTTCTAATGTTTGAATGCATATATGCTAAGGTGATCTGGTTTATATTCCTGCGTAAGTGCAATATTCATCATACAATTGAGGGGTGCTATATGGAATTAGATTGGCGGACTTAGTTTGTCATAAACAACAAATACTCAGGGCATATAATCCAAGCTGGTTTCACAAGCTTTGTTACTATGATATGGGAGGAGAGGAACAGGCGAATCTTCGAAGATAAAAAGCTTGAGACATATGTATTGGGCAAAAACCTCATCCACATAGCAAAGGAGATCCTTAATGCCTTCTAACTCAAGGATATTTGCCTCACAAATTGCCTTTTCTTGCACACTTTTTGGGATTGGTGGAACCCTTGAACAAAGAGACCATTGGGACCTAGAGATTTGGTAGGGTCGGTAGCCTTTGATCCCGTATTTCGGCAATTGCAGTTTTGGACAATCGATCGGCACGCTAGCGAGTGATCGCCAAACACCAAATACAACAGAAAAATGGAAGAGCGATCGATCGTCTCCCTCCCGATCGATCGTATCTACTGAAAAAATTGATTGCATGGACGCCCGATCAATCGCATCTACTGAAAAAATGGTTCGTATGGATGCAACAGTTGATCGTGTCCCTTCCAATCGATCGTATTTACTGGTAAAAGGGATTGTATGGATGCCTGATCGATCACCTACAACCGATCGATTGTATCTACTGGAAAAATAGATTGTATGGACGCCCGATCGATCGCCTATGCCCGATCAATAAGATTAAAAGTGGAAGAAGGGAAAATGGTAAGTTTGAGAGTTTTGAAAAATAATAGAATCCCGGATTTGTAGGATGACGCTAATTGAAAAATTAGAACTAATTGAATAGGCATATGAATAAATCTTTTTGGGCTTTAGTTTTATGTAAATAAATTGTTTTTTTTTGTGATTGTACGTGAAATTCCCCTATTTTTTCCCCGAAAACCGGATTGGACATCCTCTTGGGTTGGGAGAAGGGAAAAAGTCCCTGAACCCTATTGTGGGTCGGGTCAGAAATATAAACCCGGGCCCAGAGACCCGAAATGAGAGGCCCTCCTCCTTCCTCCAGGCCGGCCTCCCCTTCCTCCTAGATCGCCGGCCACCGGCAACCCAAATCTCTCCGCCGGAGCAGACCTCCAGTCCCCCTTCCGCCCTCCCTTCTTCCTCTTTCCGGTTTGTTGTTCTGCATTGAACCATCTTCTTTATTTGTTTTTTGTTTCAATTTAATGGTAGTGAAAAACGCCGCTCAGATCACTACACAGTCATGTTGTTCTTTCCTTTTTGTTGTGATTGATTGTGATATTGTATTGGTGATGTTGTGGTCATTGGTCAGTCTTTTAATTGCTTATGGATGTAAAGATGTAATATTTTCTTTTTCCTTGCATTTCAATGATTAGAGTAAGGTGTTATTTTTAGATTTGTAACTTTGCCTTTTCTGTTTGTTTTTTCTAATTATGAATTATTTCTTGGTTTAGCTTTAGTTTTAAAGCTTTTGTAGCAGTTAAAAGTTTTGTGGGGATCGGCAGTTTAGCAGTTAAATTGTAATTTATTCGAAGTAAAAAATTGTTGATTTAGTCTGCTGGCCATTTTTTAGTTATCTTGGCTATCTTTTCTTGCACTTTTGTAGCTTCATTTGGAGAAAGAGAAGTTTTAAAGAACATAGCTATTAACTTTAAGTTTTGCTATAAAAACTTATATAAGTCATTGCTGCATTATTCTCAGTTGTTTTTTATTTTGGTGGAATGGTGTGTCTACAGCTACGTGGTATAATGTGTGTCCATTAATGTATGCAGAAAAGGGTTAACTTGTTGCTGCTTGGAGGAACATAGAGTTTCCATTCTGTTAAGAGGATATAGAAATTCATGAAAATGACTGCAAATGACTAAGTGAGCTATTTTTCCTTTCTGTTGTTTAGAGGAAATAAATGGTCGACCATCTACTAAGAATAAAATGTATTGTGCATTGGGCATAATCAGATTCACTAAGTTTTGAGATGTTACGGAACATAGCTTATTGAATGTAGCTTTCGGATTTACTCGCTATTTTACGAGTTTTAAATGGTATCATTTATTGCTTTCTTCATCAGAAAGTTTTAGTACAGTGTCGCTTTCATAGTTGCGTATGGAGCTATCTTAAAATCAGCCACTTCAATTATGACCTTCTTTTTGCTCAGTCAATTATAACCTATTTTGGCTACAAGGATTCGGAGAAACTAAGCTTTCATCACCTTCTGGAAGAGTTCATGGGCTGGATAATAATATATTGCCTTGTGGAAGTTAATGGGACTTCCCATTGAGACTGCTTGATATAGATTCTGCAATGGTATTAAGGCATCATCCAACAGAGAGCAGATCAAGGGATAGGTCTTCACACTAATGCGGAAGATCAAGGGTGTATCACGGTGTTTGTAGGGTTTACATGTAAATCAAAATGGTGCCTCTAACTTCTCAGGAGTAAATATTGGTGGTTTCTTAACTTAAATTTGAAGCCATACACGGGAAATTAGCTTCAAGATTGTCTCAGAATATGGCCTGATAAACTAGTAGTGTAATTCGATTTTTGTAGGGGCAGGTTACTGATATAAGCACTATTTTATGGGTTAGTGGATCTTTCTTATGAGTTGTTGTATGAGCTGAATTGAATAAAATGTATATTTTGTGTGCATGGGCAAAAATAGAATTGTTAGAAGGCAACACCTTTGATGGTTTTACAACTTTGATATTTTGGGTAATAGACTGTTTATGTACTCTGTACGTTCTGTTTATGCTTCCTACTAAAGATCTCGTGCTACTTAATATTTATTTGTGCTCTGTTCTACTTTGGTAATAGTGCTTGTTTTTTGCACTAGTAGCATTGATAATGAACAGCGGTAGGACTTATAAAGAACAGCTCAAATTATATTCTTATGTAATACACATTTAACATATTATTTGAGTCCTACTTATCATATGTGATTAACATGAACTACATTGCTATCCTTAACAAACTAGCTTCGCGTTAGACAGGATGGAGAATTTCACTTATTAATTTTCCTACATTATGGCTCTTGTTTATTTTTGACTTTACTACAAGTGAGAGGCATATATTCTGACTCTCATTTGTACTAATATTGTGTGCCATTTTCATACTGTAGGCCATCATTATGAATTAGTTGCAGTATAGTTATTAGAGTGAAGAACTTGTAATTATAATACATTTTGAGAAGTGTAATTGTACGTGCTTATGAATGGCTTGAAGTTTCTATAGGGCATTAACTTCTATTTGAAGGTTTAGGATTTATATCTATCTGTTAGTATCTAGTTCTTAAATATAATTCTCGCCAAGCCAAGTCTACTAAAATAGGGTTACAGCATGCTCATATCTTTATTACTGTGCATAAAATGTTACCTATGCTTTTGCCATATTAGTTGTATGCTTAAATGTAGTGGCTTCTTTATTAACTAGCTGTAAACTATGAAAGGCACTTTAACTAAAGGTTGCCTCCAATTGTCTTTTTTTTTCTTTAAAGTGGAAACTTCTTCGCAATTGCAGAAGCTACTTCTATCTCTTGCATAACTGATATGGATTAAAGTTCTGTTTCCATTACCACAAAAATCTGAATCTGTTGTACATTCCATCCTAACTGGATATTCAGAGTATTCACTTGCTTGGGACAACATGAAGCTTATTTTGAAGATCTTGTCATTGATTGTGGCAATCTCAGCCTTTTGGATTGGCCTGCTGAAGATATCATTGGTTCCTGATAGTTACACGTGGATGGTTTGTTTTCAGCTTTAAGTCTACAATGTAATCCAACTTTGTTCGTTTTTTTACCTAAGATGTTATTTGTAATTTTTTTCTGTTCCACCAGCTGCCTATATACTTAGTAGTGGCTTTGGGTTGCTATGGTCTTTTAATGGTTGGAGTTGGTCTAACGTTTTTCCCAACATATCCAGAAGAGGCTGTGTTGCTGCAAAAGGTGATACAGTTTATCTTTTCACTTGCCCAGTAAATTCCATTTTTTGCACTATGCTTCTTATTTCCTCCACACCATTTCTATAATCTGAAACCTGTTCTATTGATATAGACTTGGATGCTTCTACATGTGGGCATCCACTTGATTTATTGTTTCATGTTTAGTTTTGAGTTCAAGGACAAATTCATGTGGTCTTCATCTTTCCTTTTGTGTGTGTGTGTGTGTGTGTGCGCATGCATACATGATAGATGTGAACTTTATAAAAAGCCGCTTCGTTTCTCTCTTGAAGCTGTTACCCAGCAATATAACTGCTTCAATTTGTGATATTCTAACTGTTAAATACTCATTTTAGTGATGAAGATTCAAAGAACAAAGATGCATAATAATCTGAGATCCAACTTATCATAGATATCACATTCTTAGTCTCTCTGATCTTTTATTTTTGTCTGCCCTGGCAATCTATGGTGAGTGGTACTCACTTCTTAGAAGTTCAATTGACATACGCTGATTCAGCTGCAACTATTAGACAATTTTCTGCTTTAATCATACTTTTACAGTGCATGCTATCTGCTACAGTTATTGTTTCTCTGATTTTCTTGTCTGCTTGCATAAAAAATTTGGATATTATTGAATACTGCAGGATATAACAGAGGCCATGGGATTTTTGAAAGAGAGAGGTGTTGATGTCGGCACAGAGTAGTGATATACTGATAATTAGTGAAGCTTTTTGTCAGAAGAGAATGGATGCAAGAATATGTATGATTAAGAAGGTAATTGATGGAAGGTTTGGAAGTTGTCATATTGATGTTTTAATAATAGTGAAAATTTTCCTACCTAGAGAAAATTATGTTGTGTGATTTCGCTGAACAAATTTAAGGCTTATGGTGTAGTTTGTTGATAGCGTAAAAGATGATCAATTGGCATTAGATATCAGCGTGGTAGTTCAATGAATGTGGCACTTATTACTGCTCTTGGCCATGAGAACTAAATCAAAACAAGCGAGAGACTATAAAAAAGATGTACATGAAAAGTGGGGCCTTTTTTTCTACTTTTAATGTGCAGTAATTTGGCAGTTATACGATATCATCATGTTCCTGTATGAATATACAGATTAGTAAAATTATCATGCTTCTAGGTCGAAAGCAAATTGTTTTTTTTTTTTATAATTCAAATTGGTTATCGTAATGGCAGATTTATTTTCAGTACTGCTCTTCAGCCTCCACCCTCTCTATACAGGTTATCAATTTGGTTTTCTATGTCGATGTCACTCACTTTCCCTTGGAAATGCCATCCCGTGGGTGACCTAACATATGGGTTGCATTACTCGGTAAAAATAAACTCCATTGAGTTTGATAGGAATTAGCAATTCACGTGAGTCACAAATCCAAACAGTTATCTCAGTCTGGTTGTTGGGGTCGGTTTGGTGTTTCAGCTTGATTACAGGACATGAAGTTCATGCCGGCTCGCATAAGCTTAGAGGATATGGAATCTTAACACTCATTTAATTATAAAACCACCTCACCTGAGTATGAAAAAAAGGAAAACGATAACGCTACACGAAAACTATACAAGAGACATACGCACCCAGGTTTTTGTTAGACACTGATGAAAGAGTGGCCCATGTAAACCAACAGGGTGTTGGCATGATGGCCAGGACATGCTTGCTTCCTAAAGCAAAACTGAGATCTTGATTTCTAACCCTCACTCCTTTGGGCACCCACCGGGGATTATATCCAATTTATCCACCGCATATGATGGCAGACCTTGTATGCAGCCAAGGCATATAATGCTCTAAGAGGTCGGTTGCCCTGACCCTTCTACTCGGGTCCTAAGGACTCGAACACCCCTCGTTATTAAAAAAAAGGCCCATGTGAAGCCCATTTATAAAGAGAACATTGGAATATCGGTTTGGTGGATATTATAATTTGAGTCCCATTTATATGAGCTCACTCATGCGTGTCTGCATGAATTGAGACAATCTTGATATAATGGCTTAATACAAAGGGTAGTCTCAAGGAATTCTGTATCGGATATCGGTAAAATATCGGTCGACCTAAGAGACAAAATATCAGAGATATTTGTAAAAAAAATATCGGTGGTCGAAAACTAATTTTTACTGTATATTTTCACAATCTAACTTCTAAAATGAGTTATACTAATTTAGACAAAGCATAGATTTTAATATATGCATTAAAATGTATATTAGGATGGAAAACAAACGGAAAAGTTGTTTTTTTTCTTTTTTGTAAAAAAATTCCCCTAATTTTTTTTTAAAATATTTTTTTAAATGGCGAAATCGGCGATATAAACAATTTGAAAAAACGATATTAATCCATATCGTTTTATCAGGTGGGGCCCGATATTGATGTATCGGAGATATATATATCGCCGATACGGAATTCCTTGGGTAGTCTAGTTTGAATAAACGCCCATCCTACGCGCCATCGTATCTCAACCGATAGCCTAGATCATCTTGACTCAGGCCAACGTCCATGAGCTCGAGCTTATATAAATATTTTTCTTATAGTTTATACAATGACAAGTACATGACTTATGTGTATGTGAGAAAAAATTGTTCTGTTTTTCCAATCATCTAATGGGTTCAAGTCGGGCCTGTGGCACATTAGGGTGGGGGTCTTTTAGATGTTATTCCTCTTATAAAAATTTAAGGGGATGTTGGGAGGACATTTAATAATTATAGGAAAGGTAAAAAAAATTTCCCTTTCCCCAAATAAAATAAAAATAATACGAGTAGTTTATTTAGGAGGACTTTTTTATAATATTTTTTTAAATTATTTACTATGTAAATGGTTGGAAGTTCATTTAAAAACCCATGTAAGGGTATTAATGGTCCATTTTCACGTTCTTATTTAACACTTAAAATATCCTCGTGACAAGGGCATTCAAATCGTAATGACCTTAAATAATACTTAGCCTTTTGAATATAATTTACTTCGTAATTGTGCTTCTCAAATAGTAGTTTTTAGTGAAAAATTATTTTAGATGATGTCGGAAATGACCTCCCACAGCCCCTAAAACACAAAAAATTTTGTGTTCATGTGGGGGTGGGGTGACCAAACAATGGGGTGGGAAGCCACGTATCCTACCAAAATCTACAGTCTTCTCAATATTTCCGAATTGACAGTCCTACCCCTTGTCCAAAGATTCCCCCGTCGCCAGAGCTCTCGCCAAGGCGCCTCCTTTAACAGGCGACTCAGAGACTCCGGCCATGTCCTTTCTCCAGTCTCTCACCGCCGCCACCGCCTCGGCCCTCCCTGCCGCCGCCTCCCTCTCCTCTTCCCCCTCCCCCTCATCTTCTCTTCCCTTTCCCACACGGAAATCCAGCCTCTTCTCTTCTCTCACGCACTTCATCCCCCTCAAATCAACCCTCCATATGGCCTCCCCCACCTCCCTCCAAACAGCTCCCATTCAGGTTCATTACTAAAAACTCCCTATTTCCTGAATTAGTATTAACATTTGGTTCTCAAAGATTCAATCTTTTCTTACTACTTGACACTCCGTGCCTCCGGAATTAGTTCATTCTGGAAAAATAAATGGTAATACTGCTTTCGGACGGATGGAGTAGTTGATTTAAATGTGTTTTTCGATTCTGGGTATTGCTGATTATGTGTGATCTTTTGTTTTTTTTTGGTAGGAAAACGGAGGTCTTCCGGAGCTTGTGGTGAGTTTTATGATGTTTCTTACGTGATTTTTGGGTGGTTTTTTATGGTTATGAGGATGTAGCATGGGTTTGGTTTTGTGAATTTGAGATGGATTGTTCTTCCTTCGTATTATTTGTGCTGATACATGGCTTGGATTGTGCTTTAGACGGAATTCATGGTTGATATGAAGTGTGGTAATTGCGTCTCGTCTGTCAAAGACAAGTTGCTAACTCTTAATGGTGAGTTTGTTTTTTGTGAGGAAAGCTGGTTTAGTATCTGTTTCCTTTTTCGGGTTTTGACGATAAGCGGGTTTTGTATGGAAGGAGTGAAGTCAGTGGAAGCCGATTTGGATAATCAAGTTGTGAGAGTGCTTGGTAATTCACCTGTGAAGACGGTGACTGATGCGGTTGAGCAAATAGGTCGAAAAGCTCGTCTGATTGGACAGGGAGTTCCTGAAGGTCCTGATTCATTTTGTTGATTCATAGCCTATATATCTTATTCTAGGCTATGCTTAGCTCAAATTCTTGTAGTATATGATTCGAATCTAGCTATTGACTGTGCATGTTATTGGCTTTGTAGAATTTTTGGTGTCCGCTGCCGTTGCAGAGTTTAAGGGTCCAGTTATCTTTGGTGTTGTTCGATTAGCTCAAGTGAGTATGGAGCTGGCTAGAATTGATGCCAGTTTAAGTGGTTTATCTCCTGGCAGACATGGCTGGAGCATAAATGAGTATGGAGATTTAACAAAAGGAGCAGCAAGTACTGGAAAAATATACAATGCTTCTGCACAGCCAGCTACGGATGAGGTTTTTCTCTTTTTATGTTGTCATCCTGAGTTCTCTTAAGATGTCTAATGTTCAGCATTGGGTCCGTTTATAGGAAGTAAGATTTAGCATCTTTCTTAAGGTGATTTAGGTGTAACTTGCTTCCAGAAATACTAGTGTTATAATCGATCAAATGTTAGATACTCGTAACATAAGAAAATTATGCCAAGTATTTGTTAGTAGATTTGGAATGATATTTATGTAGAGGTACTACTTCTTATAGGTCCAAATTAGTGTAAGTTTAGCTGCTACTCGTTGAAGGTTGTGATAACTCAAACAATGCTATTGCATGATTAAAAATATGAAAGTTCACCCTGCGATGTTAAAATTAGATTTCTTAGATTGGTGAAAATCAAGAAAAATCTAAAGTAGCATTTACTTTCCCATGTGCATTTTTTGCATTTGTTTTTTCACCCTTTTTGCCAGATGATATTGCTCTTAAAGAGAAATATTTACTTAATTTCAAAATTCGACCAAATCTTCATGACTTTGAAGCAGACATCTATGCACTGATGGCTTGTTCTTGTTGTTAGTACCATTCGGTTAAAAGCACGGAAACTGTACCAAATATACTACATGGAAAAGCAAGTATCTCTAGTCTCAACATGATTAAGCATCCAAGAATAGGGAAGGCTAACCAAAAGAATCCTTATATGTTTGGTTTATTTTGGTAATTAGTTAGTTAGATATAATGTTATATGGGTTAAAAAAGAAATGAATGTTAACATTAGCGGGCTATTGGTTAGGAAATAGCTGCAAAGGGTTAAGGGTTGGGGACTTGAGTCTTATACCTTGAACGGGAGGCGGTGATAGCATGTTAAATAACCGATTTTCCCAAAAGCTCGAGCTCTTTTTATCACAGGGAGCAATTTTCTCCAATTTATATTTCAGGCAAATTTTTCTAAGGTCATGTTAGTTGATCCTCCTCTCTTCTTATTATGTCCACGTGCTAAGCTTTGATTGGTGCTTTCATGTGCGGGGGAGTGTTAGTTGAGTTCAATATTAAAAGTAACCCTTTCCTACTAGCACGAGATTTTGGGAAACTTGGTTATCTAACATGGTATCGGAAGCTCTCATACCATGTTAAATAACCGGTAGGAAAGAGCTCAAGCTTAGTAGGAAAGAGCTACTTTTAATATTTAACTCAACTTAACATTAATCAACTTTAATAGTCTGACAAACCTGAGGAATGTGCTTCTCTAGAGTAAAAAATTTTGATGAGTTACAGTTCAATTACTATTTGAAAGGCATAGATTGTTTTAGGCTATACTCTTTTGTATGGCCCCCAGAAGGCCCTTGTAAGGGACAAAACGTGTTTGATGTTTCATTCTGTAATGTTTCTATAGGCTATAGCAGAAATGAGATGGTTTTTTATTAAATACTCCTTCCGTTTGGAATTATTATTAACACAACGTTTTTCCAAACGAACTAAACATAAGGTTTTTCAAAATGGACTAAAATTAGTTCATTTGGGAAAACCTTGTGTTAATAGTAATTCAGGACGGATGGAGTATATAATATATATATATATATATATATATATATATATATATATATATATATATATATATGAGATGAGTTTACATGAGATCGTTCTCATATAAGGAGCATGAGGCCAATCTTTATTGCCGTTAGATTCTGATCGGAGGGTGGATATCAAATCAATGGGTAGGTGAGTGTGTCACATCAAGGAGTGGGTGAGATCATTATGGATATTTATAGCCGTTAGATCAAGATCCAACGGCTACAATTCAAAGTGGCCTCATATAAGCAATATGAGAGCGATCTCATTTAAACTTTTCCCTATATATATATATATATATATAATAGTTTCCCCTGGAACTCTACATTCTATGTGATGATTGTTGCACTGTAATACTGTATCATGTTGACTTGAAATACTTTTGCATAACTACATCATTAAATGTTGCAGACATGGAGTATGTTTTAATAAACAATCTGTTTAGTTTTCTCGGAGAATTTTGAAACAGTACTACATTAGCAAAATTCTGCTCTATCAGTTGTCTTTGTGCGTGTCTTATAGTTTTTCTTTAAGCTTCCAAATGCAAGAGACTTTGGAAACTGATTTTATGACACATGATCCTCTTATTTTGTTTAGCCACTGGGCGACCTGGGAACATTAGACGTCAATGATTCTGGCGAGGCTCAGTTCACTGGCTCAAAAGAAAAGCTTCGAGTTGCTGATTTGATTGGGCGTGCCCTTGTAGTTTACAAGACTGATGATAAATCAGTTCCAGGCATTACAGCTGCCGTAATAGCTAGAAGTGCAGGAGTTGGTGAGAACTACAAAAAGATATGTTTATGTGATGGCACGACCATATGGGAATCAACTAACGCTGACTTTGTTACTAGCTGAAGTGATTCCTGTTTAATCTTCTCTTGTGTTGTACTATGATCTGGAGCTAAACGATTAGAAGCAATTGTCGGTTGGTTTTCCTTCTTGTTTCATTGTAAAATGTGTAGTAGAACACAGTACAGATACTGAAACCCATGTTTATTGTTTGTCATTACATTGTACGCTCATACAGGATTTAGAACTTTGCCTATAGCATTTCGATGGAAAACAAAATTTGCAGACTCTTATACAGGTGGAAGCCATGTTACGACAATCGGGCTTCTTACAGTGCGCACACCATCACTCCATATTAGTGCACCAAACTCCGGTGATGGCTGTGGAGATCTCGTGGTGAAGGTCACCCTATATGATAGCTTCTGATTCTTGGCCGTGAAGTGCAGGGTCGATGGCTCCACTGTAACAGCTGTACCCTTGAACAGAGAAACTGTGGCATGGTATATGGATGTCGGGGGGCCGACGTTGGTGACTGTCCGGTGGAGCGTCAAGATGGAAGATGGCTTCTGATCTGAAATCACAGCTGAGAAAGCTGGGTAGTTCAGATCACCAGAGGACTTCAATGTGTTCCTGCAGGTGTGATTGGAGGTCTTGGTGAAGGACTTCAATTGCACTGGAGTTAGCTTCTGGGAGCAGAGGAACTCAAGATAATCCTGTGAATTGATGTCGTAAACAAGACCAGGGTCTAGTGCATTTGCAGGGGCAATATGGCCGGCGCCATGATCAAAGGGGTTTGAAGGTCCTCCAGTTGCAGCATCTCTCAGTGCGCCATGAGTGTTGTCATGACCATAAGCAGTGGTCATCAGAGCAGACTTAATTGCAGCAGGGCTCCAATCAGGGTGGCTGGCCTTGAGCAATGCAGCAACCCCACTAACATGGGGGCAGGACATGGACGTCCCAGACAGGATATTGTAGCCGACTCTCCGCATGTCGGTCGGCAGGCCGGAGGGGCCAGCCACGCCGGTCCATGCAGCGAGGATGTTCACTCCAGGAGCCACCACGTCTGGCTTCAGAACCTCCAATGTGAGAAAATTTGGCCCCCTGGAGGAGAATGCTGCGATAACCGGCGATGGCCGGATGCCCAGCTTGGTGCCGGAGAAGGACAGCGTGGCAGTCGGGTGGCGTACAGTCTTGGCGTATGTCTTGATTGCCCGGCCATTCTTCTCCCCGACTGCCACCGCTGGGAGAAGGTGGCAATCAGCCACGAGTTCCTCGCCGTTTGCCTGAGTGTTGGACAATATCATACCAATGCCGCCGGCATCTTTCACCACCTGCCCCTTCTGCACCCGGGGGCTGATTCCCCTATCGCAGATGACGATCTTCCCGGCGACAACATGAGGATCAAGTGTCCCTTCTAAGCAGAGGGATCTTGGGTCTGCACTACTAGAATTCCCACCCATATATACTAGAGGATATTGTTGAGCAGGAGACAGGTTTTTCCTGCCTCTATACAGTGAAACTCCTGCAATTATACGGCCATCGCCGAGTTTGGCCGCGGAGGGGAAGTCCCTATCCATGGTGCTGGCCCCAACCGTAGTGATCCACGGCGACACATTGGTGAGGCTGACGGGATCCGGTCCGCCGTTGCCGGCGGAGCAAGAAACAAATACTCCTAACTCCATTGCACCGAACGCTGCTATCGAGAGGCTGTCTCGGTAGTATGAGGCGACGCCACCACCCAGCGATATTGACAGCACATCGACACCATCGGCAACTGCCCGGTCGACGGCTGAGAGGATGTCCGAGCTAAAGCAACCGCCTGCCCAACACACTTTGTAGGCGGCAATTCGCGCATTGGGTGCCATCCCTCTAGCCGTCCCCTGAGCATATCCGAGAAGGTTGGCGCCGGGGACAGGAGCCCCAGCCACCGTCGCTGCAGTGTGCGAGCCGTGCCCGTCCTGGTCCCGGGGCGACTTGAGCTCATCCTTGTCATTGATTGTGCCGCTGGCGGCCTCATAACCCCGGTAGAACATCCGAGCGCCGACAATCTTCCGGTTGCAGTTGCTCCGGTTGAAGCCCCGGCCGAGCTCGCAGGCGCCTTTCCACCTCGCCGGCACGGCTGCCATGCCCCGGTCATTAAAGCTGGGACTCTCCGGCCAGATACCAGTGTCGAGCACTCCAACAATCACATCATGGTCAGCAAGCGCCGCCGCCCAGATGCCGCCGCCGGCCTCCAGCCCAAGAAAGCCCGGGCTTCTTGTGGTGTGCAGTTGATACACCGTATCTGGGCTTACCATCAATACACCATGGCTGGCCTCCAGCCGTTCTGCTTCTTCCTCAGTGAGGTGAACCGCGAAGCCATGGAAGGCTGTGTCGTAGCTGTATAGGATTCTATCGGCCGGGTCTTCGGTGGCCGACTCGGGCATGCTCATGGCTGAAGCTACCAAAGATTGGTACCAGTGGAGATGTTGAGAGAAGGCAGAAGGCTTGACAGAGTTGGCCATATGGATGATGTAGGTCTTCCTTGCAGGTGGTGTATTGAAGAGGGAGTAGGAAGGAACAGTAAGAAGGCAAGCAAGGAGAAGGAGAAGACATATTCTTTGGTTTTTTGCCATTTTCCTGATGGAAGAAGGAGCAGGAGTAGGAGGAGGAGAAGAGAGGTTCAAGTTTCCATGGAAGTGAGGAACTCAGAGGTGCAAAATGAGGGAGCTGGGTTAGGGTACTGTAAGGTTATAAGGCAGCTTTCTCTTAGCTTAGCTTTCAGGCAAAAGTGAAATAAAAGGATTTAAAAGCAGGAGATGTAAGAAAAGAAAAGTTGTTATAAAGCTTTATTGTCTCCACCTTCACAGACATGAAGAGGGTAGTTGTGCCTGGCAGTAGAACTTAATTGAAGTGGCAGATCATTGGGAATAGATTGCTTGGTTTTCTTTGATCCAGAGCAGTCAGGATAATTATGAACTTACTTGTTGATCTTTAATTATGTTAATCTCTTTCCCTTTCATGTATCAGAGAAAAAATGTTTTCCTTTCAGTTTCAACAAAATAAAAGATATGTTTCCCTTCCAAACTCGTAGAAGAAAATTAGGAGGGTTATCATTTGGTTGCAGATTTAAGAAGCAGCTTCTTGGATTCTGCTTTCTCAAATTTTCATCGTGGACTATTTATGGGCGTGATTATAAGAAAATATCCATAGTGGATTTTGGACTTCTACTGTAGCATTTAAATTTTTGTCGTGGATCATTTATTTTTAGTTTATGTGGGGCTGTTTGGGGTGTGAAAAAGCTAAAATATCCTGAGTGGATTTTGGATGCCTACTGTAGCATTCATGTTTTTTCCATGTCCATTATGAAACACCTCATGTCGTGTTTCAGCTAAATATGGAAAAAACATGAATGCTACAGTGTAGCAAAACATCCACCGCAAGTTTTACTTTTAATCAAGCCCACAAACGGCTAGTTGCACACAAGAAGAAGCAAAAACATTTTCGGGCATAAATGACATCGCTCAAGTTGATAAGGCCATGTACGCCAATTTTCATGCGGTTTCTCCCTCAAAAAGCGTGAAAACTGTGATGAATACACTTTTTACCGGTGTGAATCTCCTTGTGAGAACACTCTCCATAAATCGACTTTTCTCTTGGGCTGAAAGTCACGCTTCAGCAGCTTAGTGACTTCTTGATGATTCATAGTAACTAAACATACAAAACTAAACACACTACCAGAAAGCACATGAATTTAGCGAAAATCTCACCCTTATTAGAATTTTGGTACTAGTATCATAAAACTAAAATTATACTCCCTCCCTTCAAAAATAGAGGGAGGATTTGAAAAACTAGGATAGTGTTAATAGCACTAACCACATTTTTTCAAATCCTCCCTATATTTCTGACCGGAGGGAATGTTAGTGTAAAGCTCCCTTGTCTTATTTCCCCCAGGAAAAAAAAAGAATCCTTGTGCTTTGCAAAACTTGAGCAAATTACCCGATAAAAAAAAACTTGAGCCAGATTGTTCTTGTTTCCCAAAAAAAAGATTACCCTGCATATACACCCTTTTTTGGGCATCCCAAATGCACCATTTTTTTCTTGTATGAACCCATGTCCATTTTCCGATCTTGGCTAACAATTTTCATGAGCAATACAGAGAAGTTTTTAAATCTTTTAAGTTAAAAATTACAGAATTTCAATATTCTCACATATCTCACTCCTTAAAACTCGTCTAATAATTTTTCTAAGACGCTGACAACATTGAAAAGAGAAAGATAATAATGGTCTTAAAATAGCGAGAATCTTTATAATGTCCTATTCTTTTTTGTCATGAAGAAAAGGCTCTTTTTTTTGTCATAGATCATGCCAAATAAGTATGTTCTTGTGCCCGAGGTCAACATGGGCATCTGAGTTTTTACTGTCTTTTCATCTGATCGCCTCGTAAACTCCCAAATCATAACATTGCACCCTTTTTTTTATAATATCAATGAGCATCGTCTTGGCTCTTGCTCATTTGTTGTACTACCACGTTACAAGCCAGAACAACCCAAGAATGCATGGGCTCGATCAACTAGGAATAGGATTTGTTTCTCCTTTTGACCAACAAATCCAAATCCTTTTAACTAGGAGCTACAAACATGATCTTCTTTTGAGAATCCTTTTATGTGTTGCTCCCTAAAGTTTTGCCTTTTTTTTTAAAAAAAATCATCCTCTCATCTTTTTCGTGTTTATAGAATACTCCATTAAGAATCTATAGTCCCAATGTCATTTTCTAATTCAGAACATTGTTCTATTAGCTCGACCTTTTGGGAAATTTAATTATTTAATAATAAATATTTATATTCTTATTAATATCTTCTAGATATCTCGTAGACGGTGGAAAATAAGTCTCCGGCCCTGCATGAAATGACAAGTTTCTATAATATTCCTAAAAGGATTGTTGAACTCATTTTCTTAGATTTCTAGTAATATTTCATCCTAGAGGCTCAAAATTAGTAAAATGCTTCATGTCTGATATTGTCATCATTTTATAGATTCTATTAATCAACGAGTCTATTATATTTATTTAATTGGCCTTTTTTGGCAAAATAGTTTAACCGTACTCTTGTATGAAATGATAGCACTTCAAATATTCATATATTTTTATTTATTTAAAATAGCATTGTTATTATGAGTTGCACACAATAAATAAATTATTTTTCTTTTATCCTCCTTGATTAAATTTGATATATATATATACATATATATATATATATATATGTCAAAATTTCAACTTATGACTGCAGTTTTAACTCTGTTAAAGGCATCTTAAAACATCTGGAGTACTATATGTTTTCATCTATAATGTCAAAATTTAGGGGAACTCTTTATTGTATGAGACCTTAGATCCCCACTAAAAAAACAAAACAACCGACCTCTTAGAGCATTGTATCCCGCTGCCAATCCCATGCATGTATGAGACACGTATAAAGCCCACCCATACACCATGTAAATCGGCCCTCTATAGGGGGTACTCTGTTTTCTGGTAGCTTATTCGCACTTTACTTTTTTTTATTGAAGGTTACGTTTCTTTTCCACTGCCAATCCACTACGGTTCAGGCCCAGATCTAGCACTACAGACAAGTTGTCACTACTTTATTAGTGCATGCCCCAGCATTTACGTACCTAGCACTACGGACAAGTTGTCACCACTCTATAAGTGCATGGCCCAGCATTTACGTACCATAAACCAGTTTAGTTGGCAGACACCGAATACATTTGTTTGGCAACAGCACACCATGTACATATTCCTCATAAAGATGAGCACCTTGTTGGCCTTAACTTCCTTCACATTTTATCTCTCAAATAGCCACCTAAAGAACAAAACTGTATAAATGATCCAATCATGTTGATTTACTGAACACGGACCAATATTGAATGCTAATATGTTCAACGGTGACGTGTTTCTTTGGGTAAGTTCCTACAACAAGAGCTTTTTTTTGTTGTTGAAGTCTCGACTCCTAAGGACTCAGACTAGAAGAGGCAGGGCAACTGGCCTCTCATAACATCTTACCAAATCCTCTTACGTACTATCAGGTCATAAGCTCACACCATCATACGCACTGGATAAATCAATATATAAATATATTAATCCAACAGAGTGAAGGTTTATGTGGTTGAATTAGTGAGTTCACTATATGACTTCTAGAATAAAAAAGGAAGCCAATATATAAATTCATCAGGAAGACAGATCGAGGTATGCATGCTGTAGGCTTGTAGCCAGGTGACTAAAGCAGCCGCTCATCCCAATACCTCTGAAGCCTTGGAGTGGGAAAAAGTTCCTAGGCGCAAGAACTGTTTGTTGATTGAAATGGTGGAAGGGAAGGTGGACAAAGCCATGAAGGCATTAAATCCACCGTCAATCCCCCCTTCGACATTAACTGATGTGGGTCTCACCTCACGTGGGTGCCCAGTCCAAGAGATGCAAAAGGACCTCTGAGTCTGTGACCTATCTATCTCTTTGGTCTTTACTGCAGCTTCCCAAAAGGAAGCTCCACTGAGTTACCATTCAAGCGGGAAAAGAGCTTCTAACCTTTACTGTCACACCAACGTCCACCAACTCGAAATTATCGTCATTGAAGGAGAGTCATCGGCATTTACGACCTTTCGATAAATACCACAGAGAGAAAAGGACTCAACGTCGGTTTCATGTTGTAGCAAGGCGTAGTGATGTCTGTTTATGTGATTATCCAAGGCAATGGCAGGCTCACTATCTTATGTCTTCTTCTACAGTGAAAATTCGCTCCAATTTGTGGCTAGGTACAAGTCATCAATGGCAAGAGCCTTGCATGTATCAACATGCAGTGTGCTTTTGATAAGGCATTTATGAAGGGTCGCGAGCCGCAGCGGAAGCGCGAGAAATCGCACGTCGTGATGCCAAATTCTCTAAAATTTGTTCCGATTTTTTTTTCTTTTTCTCGCACACACAATCAATACACAAATATATAAGAGAATGAGTAATAGTATGAACGATAATTTATATCATGCACATATCATATAAATTCAGAGGATTAATTACTACTAACCTGTGGCCTTAGCGCCTAAAAATTAATCCTCAAATAAAAAACTCACGAGAATAAAGAATTCTGACAGAGATCACCATGAACCAATGTGCATGGAATAGAGTTGCTATTCTCCTCGCGAGATAGCAATCTCCTTCTTTCTTTGCTCCTCGTGTTGTTTCAAGAATTAGATCTCCAAGAACCGATCCACACAACCAAGGAGCCAGAGAGAAAACTCAAGGGAGAGAGAGAGAGATCACGTGAGAGACCAGTCCATTAGAGAGAAGATCAACACCGTGATTACTGTTTACGTTTATATTCTCTCTCTTCCTTTTCGGTTACCAATTAGGTGAGTCACACCCCTAATTTCTCTCTTGATGGTTATCCTTAACCATCCATGACTCTCTTCCCTTAACGGTTCATTATTAGTGTCTCTTCCATATTGGGTGGATCCACCCGGGCCCACGGGAACCTAGCCTCTCCACGTGTCCACACACCACACAAGACTCCTCTATCTATTATGTTAGGTAATATGGGCCGAACCCATACATTATAACCAACTACTTATTCTACTAGTGGGTTGTAGGTATGTAACTGTGAAGGAAGTGTGCTAGCCTAGCTGAGTGAAACTGATATCCTAACCTGGATGCATGGCTCAAATTAGCTTGATCCAAAGCACAATTTGGGCTTGCTGATTTAAGCTCAAACTCCCCAACTTAAAGAGAAAGCCATTGAAAGCTGCTCTTAAATAGATCAGTAAGCAGGAAAAAAAATCTTATAATCCATCAAAATTGTGTATTTTGGTCAGTGTTTTCAATGACTTTTTTCCCACTTTCTGTAGTTTTTTTTCTAGGGTGTGTGTGGATGAAGAAACGACTTCTTTTAATGCTGCTTTATTTTCAATAAATGTCCCATCAACGGCAAGAGAAGCGCTTTTCCTCAGCTCCTCAAGAGGAAATTCTCTGGAAAAGTGGCTTCTAAAGAATCACTTTCCATTCCCAACTGCACCCTTATTGTGGCTTTTCCCGTGCAGCTGTGTTTGTCTAGTTTGTTCATAAGGGCAGTGTCACTTAGTGCTCAGATTTTGATCGAATCTACCCAGTTTCCATCAAATCACATAGAGTGAAAGGTAGTTTCCGCCCCACTTCTCAAATTCTGTTGATTCTGCGGAAGTAGCTGCACGTACCATTGCATTCTGAATCTAAACAATCGGTTACCAAACGTAATTTTGATTCCTCTGGAATCATTTACCATCCGTATCGAAACGGCTAAATCGCTTGTTGTCTCCTTGATTTATAGAAATGTAAGCCATCCTTCCTTTATTTCGCTCATGTGGTCCACAAATACGAGAAGAATGCCACTAAATTGAAGTTGGCAATTTGGATGTCAAAACTCAAAAGGACCAATTTCCATAACAATGTTTTCCTAAAGCATTGTCCTAATTGGGAATGAAGAATGTATATGCCCTTGACGGATTAGGTTCCTATCTCAGGCTCAGATGTTATAAACGTTTGGATGAAATGAATGGACTACTTTTTTTATGATTATATTCCATAAGAGATCTTACATTTTTTTCCCAGGCAGGCTGAAGCGTTGGGCTGCCTGCCTGCTTGGTAATGTAACTGAACCTTGAGCTTGTAGATGGGCCGACGTTGTAGGGCCTTTGGTAACAGCTTGCATTGTAGAAGTAAATCTTGACTCTTGGAAAAAAAGATTTTAGGAAGCTTTCTATAACAAAATTGAAATAGATGCAGACTTACGTACAGATTTTTATTATGCTTTTAATTTTGTGCAACCCAGCAATAGTCTGATTGTTGGCTTGAGGAGATTTCAAATGAAAGAAAATTCCCATTTTTTGACCTAAAATACTGATATTTGAAGCAATCAGATTGTAGTTTTTCTTACCAAATAACAGAGAAGAATTCAAGTTTTTTGGAAGAATTTTCGCTTGAATTCTTTAAACAATCTGCTATCAAATGAGCCCTTAGTTAGGACAAGTTCGTTTCTAGCTTAGCATACGGGTTTTTGTTATCCAAATGACTAGTGGTACATTTATACTCCTTACCATGATTTTTTGTGCCATTTCCTATTTTTCTTACCAGTCTCATTGGGCTTTGCAAGACACAAGGAAAAAATCAATAGCGTGATCAGGTACAAGAACATTGCATAATGATTTTAAAAAAATTAAATGCCAATAAGTATAAGGAATGTAAGAAGGAAAAGTCAGAGGATATTTACTACAACAAAATCGGGCATTAGCGACGGTTATATTTCTGTCGCTAAAAGAACCGTGTATAAAGATATTTGCTACGATAGAAAACAATCCGTGGAGATAGGTATATACGACAGGAAAAAAATTGCGACAGATATTTACGACAGGAAAAAAATTGTCGATAGTATTATCTATTCTCCACGGATTGTGATCAGTGGTTAAAATTTCTGTCGAAAAAACCTTCTACTTTTGAAAACTTAATTATTTTTTAAAAAAGAAAAAGATCTGACCCTTGATTTGAAGGGCCAAGATTAGAACCCCTAAATTCTATCTCTTCCTCCTCCTTCCCCTCCATTTTCACCAGCCGCCATTCCGTCGACACCATCGCCGTCGGGATGCTCTCCATGCCGTTAATCGCTCTTCCCCACTGCCGCCTGGAGCATCCCCACGCCAAATCCCTCTATCTCTCCTAAGCTCTCAATTAGCTTCTCCGACTCCCTCAATGTCCGATGACATCTTCTCCGACCTTCTCTCCCTCTCCCTCGCAAATCTCTCCGCCGCTGAGGTCTCAATTCTCTGCGCGCTAAAGCCTTCCATCTCAGTTCAACCTCTGGTCACTGCAAGTGGCCACTCCCCCGGAAAATGGCGGCAATTTCCTCCCTTTTCTCCCCCAAATCCTTCTCTGGCTACCCTTCAATGGCCGGCTGCTTCTCTCCCTCCCAGTCTCTTCACAGACCCAATTACTTGTTTCAGAACTCTTATCTCCGTCGCCTTCTCGAAGCCAAGGACGACGCTGAAGGTTCGGGCGCAGGCCCAGGAGGCGACGGTGGCGACAAAGGACACGACGTCAGAGGCGGCCCGGAGGCTATACGTCGGGAACATCCCAAGGACTGTGAGCAACGACGAGCTCAGGTAGGTGTTTGAAGACTGGCGCCGTCGAGAAAGCCGAGGTATTTGTCCTATTCTCTGGGGATAAAGTTCGCATCTTGACCGTGTGCATGTAAATTTTATCCGAATGGATTTTGGGGTTTAATTTAGTATTTGCATATTCATGGTTTGCATGATTATGCATGGGATGCTTATTAATTTGGCTGGATTGTTATACAAGATTTGTAGTTTCTTGCATATAACCTTTCCAAATGACCTGGGTTTGAGTTAAATGCGTAGATGTTGATTGTAGTAGATTGAAGTAATTAATCCTTGGTTGAAGTCATTTGTTGAATTAGTATGGGAGATTAAAATCATCAGACATTGCACCTATTGGCGCCATTAGGTTCTAAAGTGTCAACCTTTTTGCTAAATGTGATGCCACTTAAATGCATGCACCAGGTCTTGGTTAAATTACATCAAGCTGTTCTTGATCCTGTGCTTATACGCCTATATCTGTATCTTCCACGGGCATGTTGATGACCTGTGATTGTGCTGATAGTCTGATACTTCCCTTTTATGCATTGTGGTTTTAGCTTGTTTACTTGCGGTACATGTGATTCTTTGTTTGAGTTTAGATTTTCAGTTATAAGAAGAAACAGTATGAAGTTGTTCATTGAGTTCGAGAGATTACCATAATCATCTGTTTGTTTTAGGTCATGCATGATAAGTACTCTGGGAGGAGCCATCGTTTTGCCTTCGTAACTATGAATTCTGTGGATGATGCAACCGCAGCAATTGACAAATTAAATGACACGGTAAGTACAGATGGAGGCAGATGGCATGTTTGTCCAGTATTGGTTCGATTTCCAAACCAACCTTTATTTCTCATTTGGGTGATTTTCTCAATTGATTTTCTTTGCCTAATAACAGGAAATTGGTGGTCGCAAAATTGAAGTAAATATCACAGAGAAGCCTCTGCAATCTTTAGATTTGCCCATCCCTCCGTCTGAGGATTCTGAATTTGTTGACAGCCCATACAAAGTCTATGTTGGAAACCTTGCAAAGACAGTGACTTCTGAAATTCTCACCTGGTTCTTCTCTGAGAAGGGAAAAGTCCTTGGTGCCAAAGTGTCTCGAGTGCCTGGAACCTGAAAAACAAGTGGATTTGGATTTGTCTCTTTTTCTTCTGATGAGGAAGTGGAAGCTGCTATTGTAGAGTTCAATAATGCTGTAAGTCTTACGGATTTTGCCATTGCTAAAGGCAATTTTTGTTGTAGTGTTTATAGGATCTTACATATATATTGTGCTAAACTGTCTTGCCGTATGATGAGTGTGGAAGTTTTATATTACAAGTTGATTCTAGTCACAAGGATTACACATCATCACCCATGATGCATATTTGCCTTTTTGAACTTTAGGAT
This sequence comes from Houttuynia cordata, assembly GCA_039654745.1. Taxonomy (NCBI): domain Eukaryota; kingdom Viridiplantae; phylum Streptophyta; class Magnoliopsida; order Piperales; family Saururaceae; genus Houttuynia; species Houttuynia cordata. The sequence goes on from CM077511.1 coordinate 8,288,818, forward strand.
TCACTCTGTCAATACCTCAGTAGTACTGAGAATAAATCTTATACAGGATCCTTGTTCTAATATTGCTTTTGATTTTGTCATTTTACTGGAGGTACTGATTTCCCTAATTTGATAAGTAATATATTTTTTTTACTATCTTCAGCTGTTCATTCTTCTTTAAGCCTACAGGTATGTCATTGGAGGGTTGTAAAGAATGTAGTTTATCATTGACTGGGCTATGCATAATACTGTCCAAACTTGTACTACTTTCAGAAATTGAACAATATGCATAGGCTTGTTGTATGAACTAGGTTGAGCGCACCATCCTTCGCCGACTTTCAATTAATTCTGGTCGGAGGGAGTATTTATATACTAGTAAAACTGCTCTGTTGTAGCTGCTTGGTGATAATTAATGTGTATCTATTGAGAGAACTATATAAATGATCTTCGGTCTTTGCTTCATTATTTTTTGTGACCAAGGTATCTGATTGAAACTTTATTTGGTGATCACTTTGTAATTTCATATGCTAATTTTCTGTATTGTTTTTATTTTATTTAGTCATTCACTAATCAATGTCTAAATCTGTGAAGCTCTCTTTGCTAAATAGATTGAACCCGACTTTTCCATTTCCAGCCTTGCTATCCATTTCCTTGAGGCAACTGCCTGATGTTTGTGTACGAGAGAGAGCACATGGCATTCACTGTTTGTTATTCGTATTTAGCACAGCAGCATAAAGCTACTGTTTTTTTTTTATTTTTTCGAAGTCTGTACCGACGGTTAAAATCTGTCACAAATGAGCTAATCCGTCGAAATAGCTATCTAACGGAGTTTAGAGTCCGTCTTTAAAACCGTCGCTAGAGTTTCTCCCGACGGATAAAAACGGTCGCTACATATCTTTTTGTGACGGCAATACACGTCGAAAAAACGTATTGTCAACGGAATTTATCCGTCACTACAGATCCTTTTTCGACATGAAAGTTGCCGTAGCAAAAAATAATTAGCGACAATTTAAAGTCCGTCGCTAAAGGTCATTTTTGTTGTAGTGATTCATAGGATAATCGATAACAAAGACATCGTATAGTCAATTTTTTTTTAAAAAATCTCAATGGTAAACATGATTAACTTTTTAAAATATGTATATGGTTTTGAGAATGGATTATAAAACTCCCATCAAACTTGTAATTTAGCTGATAATGATGGTGCAATGATTTTGGGCATAAGGGTTGAGGCAACCCATGAACAACATGTTTATTTTTTCAAGTACTATTCATTCTTCCACAAGAACTATTGTTTTTCAAATTACTGTTTTTACAATCATACATTTTCAGTTAGAAAAACTCATATGTTTTGGATGAACTTTTACGAACTGCCAAGCAAGGTCCAGTTGGGCTTGGCCGATGCGATTGCAAGCTATAAGCTTGGCAGATCTATGAGAAACCGGATAGCAATAAGATGTCAATGATGTTGCAATCACGAAGTTTTTTTTCCCTTTGTGGTTACGTGCAAGCAAGAAGGTCTGTTTATAAGTTATGGTCTGTTTTAAAAAATTATGTAAAATATATGATTTTTTAGTGTTCAATACTTTATGTCTAAAGTTGTTGCGAATGTATTTGTTTTACTATAAAAAATGTATTAATTTTTGTAGTGTTATTATAGACAGAGGTTGTATGACATACCGACATTGATATTGTAGATCTGATTTCATATTAGAAACAGGATTATCGTAGGGAATGGAGTAAAAAGGTTAATAAATGCTTTCATTATACATCACATTTTTCAAATATCAACAACTAAAATCGGAACTATTGGCAAAAATGGTTGTGCTTCTTGAGGATTTCAAAATTCTATATGATAGCTGGTTATAGCTAGAACGAGCTCCTTGCAAGAGAGAAATCCATTTCTTTGGTACAGCGTGAAACCCCTCTCCCTAAATCCACCCATCAATATGCCACAGGTCCGAGCAAGTCGGGCCTAGCCCTCAACAGGAGAGAGACCCTACCACCACGCCAATTGATGGTCCGATAGATGGGAACACATTTGCTGCGAGTAAAGTGTGACACAATTTGGTGAAGTTCACTTAGAAGGATGATGGTGACGATGCCGCCGGAAGTTGAAGTCCCTCAAATCGATGGCCCACTTTGTTGGCCACCCACATAGATTATATTTTGTCCCATGTTCCTTCTTAATTAGGACTTTACACTTATTTAATTAAGAAGAAGAGACTCGTAATATTTTCATGAGTTTTTGTGCATAATTAGTGACTGGTCCAAGAACACATTTTTTCTGTTGTAACTGCTCGGGGATGATGGAGAGGACAGCGAGAGGCATTGAAGCAAAGTAGATCTACTTGGAGCGTAGATGAAGTTGTCGATTGTCATATATTCCCCCTAACTCTACAAAAACTACACACTAGCAAATTCCATTTTCAAAAGGAAAATGTTGATATACGCCTCAGGCATGTGAAAAAGCGCCGCAAGCACCGGTCTTGATCCAAAGGCATGTGTAACTACAAGGGCAGGTAAGCGATTCAAACCATGGTTTTAAAAAACGGATCAGCCCGGCCAGTTTGAACTGGTTTAATATGAGCTGGGTATTTTTTTGAGCGGAGTCAACCGGGTCTATCGAGCAGATTGACCCGGCCGGGTCAAAATGAACCATCCGGTTGAACTAGCAAACTGGGTGACCAGTCTAGGTGGATTTTTTAGATAAGCATCGCTAAAAAAAACCCTCAAATTTTTCTTCCTCCCTGTCCCTGACTCCCCTACCTAGTTTGCCCTACCGTCTGAGAGAGAAGATTGTTGTCACCTCCATCTCCACTGCCACCACTAATAGAGCTTGTCTCTGGCATCTAACGGAGATGATAACTGGTGTCACATATCCACTTTCCAAGAGAGATGATCTTCGGCATCTGGCACCGTCAGTTTGCTGCCTCTTGTCTAAGTCAACCTCATATAGGTATAGAAAAAACTCCTCATATTCAATTGGCCCTCCGTCAACAAAAAAAACTTGTTGCCAGCTTGCTCTTCGTCTTCAATCGGCATGATAAAATATAAAGAAAGCTCTTTCTTTCTAAGTTCTGGCTATCTGAGATCAATTTGGTTATAAAACTTAGGTTATTAGCATTTTTTAAACGTCTTTCGGTTAAAACATATTTGTTTCGATGTTTGATCAAATAGATTGATATGATCTCATCATTTATTGATGTGAAGTTTGCGAAACAAAATATTATAGCTTTTTCCATTTTTTTGGTATTGATGATATCAACAAGTAGGTCAACACAAGTTGACCCTTGGTCAAGGAAGTCCGTATCGGATTTCGGTAAAATATCGGTCGACCTAAGAGAGAAAATTTCGGAGATATTTGTAAAAAACTATCGGTAGTTGAAAACTAATTTTTACCATATATTTTCACAATCTAACTTCTGAAATGAGTTATACTAATTTAGACAAAGCATAGATTTCAAAATATGCATAAAAATACATATTAGGATGGGAAACAATGGGAAAGTTGTTGTTTTTTCAACTTTTTTTAAAAAAAATTTCCCAATTTTTTTTTAAAAATATATATTTTTAAAAATAGCAAAATTTCGGTTTTGAACCAAAATTTTGTTGATATTGTAAAAAATTAAAAAAACTGATATTTTGTGATTTTTTTTTATTGAGTGGGGCTCGAAATCGATATATCGGCGAAATTTCGCCGATATGGAATTCCTTGCCCTCGGTTGAACCAGGTTTGGCCTACTCCATAAGAATTATGGGTTGATGACCGGTCCGGCTTTTAAAATCTTGATTCAAACACGCCCTGCCCTTATTAATGCACATCATCTGATATGCTCGAGTGCGCCCCAACACATGTGAACTGAGGCACATGGGAATGCCTAACCGGGGACTCTTTTTAAAGTATGCTTGGCATAAGATGAGTAGTTCACCACCCCATGGTGATCAAGTGAGCCCACCACACCTACAGAGGTGGTCGATGCCCATGGTCTGTAATTAATACATTACAGTGGACACTGGACACCAACCTACAGTATGAAGGGATTGCTGGGATTATAAGTAAATATCTACATTGGATTTTCCAGATCTACTGTAGCATCCATGTTTTTTTCCCTATCCATAGTGGATGTTTTACTTTTAATCAAGCCCCAAACGGCCCCTAAAACGCGGGGTGGCAAACTACTCATCCCTTTGGCACGTGAATGACCACTCGGAAAAGTCTATGATAAGTAACTTCCAAAGCCCTAGCACAAGAATAAATAGCTAGTGGTCATAACTCATTACAAAAAAGCTAATCGTACAATGTACCTTCACCGCTCGATCTTTTGCTCGAAATTAATCCACCGTATCTTGAGCATGGAAAATTGCATTGGCGATATATCACCGATATATCGATATCGGACCTTAACTGATAAAACAATATTGTGTAATCTCGTTTTTTATTTTTCTTCAAAATATTACCGATATATCGGTCATACATAATCGATATATTGGTTTCGGGCCGATCGAAGCCGATATATCAGTATTTTTTTTAAAAAGGAAAAAAACAACTTTCCCGTTTGTTTCCCACCCTATGCCAAATGGCAAGATACGGGTTTAAAATATGTACACATATTTTGAATTATATATACATTTTTATGCATATTTTGAAATCTATACTTTGCCTAAATTAGGATCACTCATTTTAGAAGTTAGATTGTGAAAATACAAGGTAAAAACTAGTTTTCGACCACCGATATTTTTTTTACACAATATCTGATACGGCATTCTTTGATCTTGAGTTGCCCAGGAAGGAAGGCTCCAGCTCATTTCTGTAGTAGGTATAGATATCCCCTCTATAACGAAGGAACATTTAATGGGGTTGTTGAGAACTAAAAAAAATCAGATACAAGAGTGTGGGATCAATTTAGGAATGCATTAAGTGGGTGGGATTTCTTGGCGGGCATAATGTGGGAATACATTAATGAGGTGTGAACTTCACCTGCATATCACACGAAACGAGTGGCTTAAGTTGGGAAAACCATCCTTGTTATTGGGGCCTACAAGGCAGCATAAAGGGTGAAGTGCTGGACCAATGTCATATCGAGGAAGAACTAGTATAGACTCCCTCTGCCAAGAATTATTATCATCGTAAGGTTATCCAAAACGAACTATAGTTCATTCTGAAAATCCTTAACGTGATAATAATTCCGAATTGAGGGAGTATTAAGTGTCTTATTATTTTTCAAGATAAACTTAAATTAGTTTCTCTTCGGTATATCAAAATGAATTAATTTTAGTTCATTTTGAAAAACAAAATAGAAAACTTAATATGGAACAGAGAGAGTATATTATTTTGAGAAAAAACTGACTACCCTAAAATATTTGTTCAAACAGCAATAAGCCCACAATTATATGACAGGAATTCTGAATGATCAGGTTGGTTTTGGACAGGCATTCAGGAACCATGCATGTAGCTACCTAATTGGAAAATATGTATTTTATATGATATCACTATAAGATACAAATACCAGGCTGATATGCTGCCTTGTGTTGGTTAAGAACTACTTTATACAATTTTTTATATAGGTCTTACTATAATAATTTATCATTTAATTTGTACTTTGTTTTTTTTCGTTGAAAAGAGTATTTCATTTAATAGAAACTCAAGATATATCATTCTTCAGTATTACAATAAGAAATAATCATGCTCGAAATATCAATTCAAATATGAGGCTATCTCCTTGCACAAAGCCCCGTGTCTCATATGATAGTACTGAACAAAAAAACTTTCCTTAACATGGGCAATAGAAACCAACACAAACCATAAAATATCCTAGAATGCTTTTAAAGTCACCAATCCAACAAGGGATGAGACATCTGCCATCCACATATAATCTCCTACCCAATGAATCTGATGGCCCTCATGGCAAGCGATGAAACTTTATTATGAAAAGAAAACTTTATTTCTACTAGGGTGAAAGCGACTTCCAGCACAAAAAACAGTATTACCCCCATCTCCACCATCATCTCTTTTATGGGAGCCACGAAAAGATGAATATTGAAGAAGAAGCTTCACCCCGATCTGCCGGGAGAGCCTTCACCTTACTCAACCTTAGAAATCTTAAGAGACTATCACCACTGGTAAGCTCACGCTGTCACGATGAAGAAAAGAAGTCCAGCCGGCTAGGACAAAATGCTGCCAACTGGCCAGGAAGAAATGAGGGCGTCTAGCGTGACCGAGTTTGAGGACCAGATTGTCCAATGTGACATGGGGTCTTGCAATCTGGTCCTCAAACTCGGTCACTAAAATATTTCCTAGAAGAAACCCTAATCCTTTGACTTTTTAACCATACAACGCAATAAGGAAACTGAGCATTTGTACTTTGATTAAAAAATGAAGTAGTCTACACATTGCATAAATATGAGCGGAAAAGGTTAATATGCACCTCAACTCACACACGTCGGCAGGTGCCAAGCCATTGCAAACCGTTGGATCAGGATCGAAAGGTGCACATTAAATCAAGGGACAGACAATTGATTCAAGTTAACCAGTTTGCCCCGTACTAGCACTAGCGTGTGCTGTCATATCAAAATCCAATGACCCACGACACCCTAGCGCATGCTGACCATATGGGTCGGGGGCATACCAATGGATTCAATGGAGATCATCTTGAGGTATGTTTAAGCATTTTAGAATAGGATTTATTAAAAGCTATTTAGCTTGAAAGGGTTAAAAAAATGGACAGTTTAGTGAATCTGATACAATAACAATGAAATGAAATAGGTGGAGATAATACAAAAATTTTCATTTATAAAAATTTTCATTCAAGAATGGGCTGATTGATTTGAGGTCTCCACTTAAAGATATGGCTTCCTTCAATATCACAAAAAGATTTGGCTTCCTATAATATCACAGAAAGATTTGCATTCCTTTAATATCTGGGACGCGTAGGTGAATAGAACGATTAAGTCATTTGGCTGAGTCAGAAAACCATAGTAGTGTTACTAGTGTATTTTTTTTATGTGATCCAAACTGCTATGTAGGTGTTCTAAACAGAAGTAACCATCATAAACATCTAACTAACAAAATCTTTTCAACATCCAATTGAACTTTAAACTTACTAGAGATACGATTTTTCATATCTAGGCATTGTATGGTAAGATTTTAATCTATTCAAAGTACAATACCTAGTAAAAAAAATAAATAAAATTGTTTCCAAATGCGTAGTTACTAACCATTTTTATTGACCATAAGAACACATTTTAGCTAGCCAGAGGCCGTAATTCTATACTCGTAAGCTTGATGCTACACCGACTTACCACATCCAATGTAAATTTTCATGGAAAAAAATTTTCTATGGGAAGAAGACACCTCTCACGAGACATCACAGTTCACGAGTGACAACTTTTCCTTTACCAATCATTGGTTTATTGTGGTGAACCCACCAAACAAACATGCTTTGTCTTTCATTCTGTCTTCAGTTGTCATCAGGAAAAAGCCTTTCACAGTAGCAACATCATCTGCTCAGTTCAAAAAAAGGTACGTGAGCCGCCGCTGTCCATGGCCATCCATGCAGTTCCAAGAATCAAATCAGGCCCCTCCTTGGAAAGGCAAAGGCAAAAACCAAAACCCAATCTTTACTTTCCCCCACCGTTTCCCAATTTAGGTTCAAGTTCAGTAAAGTTGTAAAACCCGTGAACTAGCCCATGGTGTCATGCATCAGCATCTCCTTCAAATGGCCCAATAATTCCTCCTCTCACCTTTCCCTTTTCCTCTTGTCTTCTTTCTCTTCATCACCATCAATCTATATTCCTATGCTTATCTTTCATGTGAAAGATACATAGAACTTCCCCAATTCAGAGAAATCAATCTCTGAAAGAGAGGATGAATTTCAATCAAAACTGCTTATGGGTTTTGTTCATAATGCTGTTTTATACAATGGACTGCAATTCATCAAAGGTAATTCCGCCTCCATTGCCGGTCCTCCCCCTTCCCACATACTCCCAGCTCAAATGGCAGATGAGGGAGATTATAATGTTCCACCATTTTGGTGTCAATACCTTCACAGACTCTGAGTGGGGCACAGGGCACGAGAACCCGGCCGTGTTCAACCCGACCGGCCTTAATGCTGGGCAGTGGGTTGATGTTGCTGCGCAAGCCGGAGTATCCCTTGTTATTCTCACTGCTAAGCACCATGATGGTTTCTGCCTGTGGCCGTCGAGGTACACAGACCATTCGGTTGTGAGGAGCCCGTGGAAGGGCGGCAAGGGCGATGTTGTCGGCGAGCTTTCCACTGCTGCGAAGGCCCGAGGGATTGATCTCGGCCTATACCTTTCGCCCTGGGACCGGCATGATAGGACCTACGGCAAAGAGATTGAGTATAATGAGCACTACTTGGGGCAGTTACAGGAGCTCTTATTCAGGTGATGACCATGATCTCATTGATTCATTTAGCATGCTTTTAATCCAGGATTATTATGCCAATCAGATCATAATGAGGGTTTTATTGTTTCTTATGCTTATTATAGTCTAATTAGATAGATTGTAGGAGGTTGTCAATTTACAGATGAGAATGATGATCTCAATTGCTTCTGACTCTAAAACAAAGTTTAATTTAACCATTTGGCATTGTTATGATAATTAAATTATTTGGGGCATAAATGATGCTTAAGGGGCCGTTTGGGGCGTGATTAAAAGCAAAACATCCACATTGGATGTTTCACTTTCACTATTCATTTCAGGGTTTTTTCACTTTCGGCGGGAAGTGTTTCAGCTAAAAGTGAAAAACCCCAACGAATAGTGAAAGTGAAACATCCAGTGTGGATGGCTTTTAATCATGGAAATCATAATTATGTTCTGAGTAGGTAGGCTGCAAGAATTTGTCAATGTAAATGTATGAATCAAATTCCATATGATACAAGGTAGAGAAGATCCTTTAAAAGTTGGGTCATTCTTAAAGTTGGAGTAGTTGCTATAAGCAAAATAAACTAAATCAGGGTTGAAATGGGAATCATGATCATAGTTTTGCTATGAGATGTTTCAATTTCAAAAGATTGACCTTGATATTTAAATGGTACTTGCGGTCCTAATTATGCAGATATGGAAGTGTTCAAGAGATATGGTTTGATGGTGCCAAGGGCTCAAACGCACCTAACATGACCTACTACTTCTCTTCCTGGTTTGCAATGGTCAAAGAGCTCCAGAGCTCCATCAATATCTTCTCCGATGCGGGGCCAGATGTCCGGTGGGTCGGCAACGAGAAGGGCTACGCCGGAGAAACCTGCTGGTCCACAATTAACCGGACATCCCTCCACATCGGCGATGGGAGCATTGTCGGGTACTTGAACACCGGCGACGCTCACGGGACCGATTGGCTGCCGGCGGAGTGCGATGTGTCAATCCGGAATGGTTGGTTTTGGCATAAGTCCGAGAGACCAAAGCCACTTGAGGAACTACTTGACATCTATTACAATTCCGTCGGCCGAAACTGCGTACTGCTGTTGAATGTTCCGCCGAACACCACCGGCCTCATTGCCGACTCCGATGTGCGGCATCTGGTCCAGTTCCGCAGGGCAATTGACAAAATTTTTACTAAGAATTTGGCCGTGGGAAGTGTGATCAAGGCCAGCAGTCAGAGGGGCGGGAAGCAGGGTGATTTTGTATCAGGGAACGTTCTTGATGAGGACCATTTGTGGACTTACTGGGCCCCAGCTGAGCACAAAGGAAGTGAGCACTGGATCCAGTTCAGTTGGGCCAACGGTAGTGGGCCGAAATTCAATGTTGTGAGGATCCAGGAAGCAATTGGGCTGGGCCAAAGAGTGAAGAAGCACGCAGTGTATGTGGATGGGAAGTGCGTGGCAAATGGAACCACTGTGGGCCACAAGAGGCTCCACCGGTTGGATATGGCGGCCCATGGGCATAAGGTGACCATTATGATTCTTGCCTCCAGAGCAGTGCCGCTGATCTCTTCAGTGGGCCTCCACTATGATCCTTATTGGGCCGGTAAGACCCAAAAAGGGAACTGATTGCAGGCTTCTATTCAACTTTCTCGCGGTCCAATAAAAAGAGAATGCTCTTATCCCCAGAATCCAAATTACCATTTCAATGTGTGCTTTGCATCAATTTTGGATCCAACCACAATCTTAGATGTTCCTGATAGTTTACTTGTTTCAAGCCTTGTTATCTAAAACAATTGAAGTCACCAGCGTTAATTGAAGGCTGCATCAATTTTGGATCCAACTACAATCTTAGATGTTCCTGATAGTTCACTTGTTTTAGGCCTTGTTATCTAAAACATTTGAAGTCACCTGCGTTAATTGAAGGCTGCATCAATTTTGGATCCAACTACAATCTTAGATGTTCCTGATAGTTCACTTGTTTTAGGCCTTGTTATCTAAAACATTTGAAGTCACCTGCGTTAATTGAAGGCCCATCAAGCACTGGTGTCATTCCAAGAAGATACGCTAACTGAAGTAAAACTAATTTAAAGATTAGGGATGATAGGGCTAGCCTGCACTGCAGCCAGCATGGGGCCCACTGATCTGACGGCTGCCGCGCTGTAGTGCAGGCTAGTTTTTTACTCTAAAGAAATCTCGGTCCAGTTTAGCATATGCTTTTCTTAATCAATTTTCATAGTAACAACCTTTTTTACAGCTTTTTTTGGATTTCAACACAAGCAATTTCTGGAGCAATTAATACGTTATCTGAAATAGATCTATGTGGAATAAAAGTTGTCTGTAACGGGGAAATAAATTTATCTAAAAGTGGTCTCATTCTACCCACCATAAAATTAACTAATGTTCATAATTGCATAAACTTATAGGTCTAAATTCACCAGGTGAACTTGGATTGACAAATTCGGGAATTAAACAAAGGTTTATTCGATTCTAAAGCAAAAAACCCCCATTGTGAAAAAACTTTTGATGATACCAAGTGACCTCATAATTTTGCACAGCCTTGAAACCCATCTGTTCTGCCGCCTTCAAAAGGCCTAAATCTTTGACAAACAAAGCAGGCTGGACAAAATTGGGAGAAATGGGTCATGCTCTTAAAAAATCAGAGATACAATGTATCATTTGATCATTTCACATGAGATACAATGTTTTTCTAACCAACATTATGTGACCAAGAAGCATGACCAACGGACAAGTGGAGGGGGGACGAGGAATCTTAATAAAGTTGTAATTTCTCCTTCTATTCAATCATTTCTTCCCCTCCTCTTTATTGCCGTGGCAAAATTTGTTTGGTGGTAACATAATTTTGGTGACCAAGTTGGTCAGGCTAGACACGCTCATACGGTTATGGCAGGAGGATCATTCATTAGAAAGTGCATTTTGTTGAATGGAGATTTTTTAAGGAGAAATCAGAAAAGTCTTTCATATAAAGTAGCTAGCTATATCGGCAGGCGGTAGACAACAATGTAGCATTCTTATATTATTTTTATAATAATGACATGCCACATGTAAATATAATAATGAAATATGAAGCCGAATATGCCCAAGTGTGAATTTTAATTGGAAAAAAATTGAAGAAGAAAAATGTTGTACAATCCATGACTACAAGTGGCTTCCTCTTAGGGACCCTGCTCTATGGGAAAAACGCAAAATAGTAACGGGTGAGAGGAAGAGGGAAAGAGGATGTTGGGTTTAGAAAGAAGTGTCTAGAAGATGCTCTTCCTCAACTCTTGAAGTGCAACTGTGTGAGTACAAGAGTAACTTAGAAGAGATGACAATGCAGAAGATGATGGGCATGAGCATGTTGGGTAATTGACAATGTGGGTGAGATAGCTATGATGCTTGAAGAAGTGACCATATCTAAGACAAACGGTCAAATTACCCGCAACCCAGGTTACAAGATACCGGAAGGGGTTTGGGAGAAGAACATCTTAGAAGCGTTCACTAGTGTCAACAAGACTCATAATCAGCCAGAAAAGGGAAAGGAAGGAGGTGCAGGTGCACTGCCAAATGCGAATATTAACTCGGGGCAACTCAAAGAGAAAAGTAAAAAAAGAAACAAAGAAAATGTTGTGACCGGCAGGGTCACAAGGTATTGATCGACGGTAAAGGAAAAAAAAGAAGAAAAGAGAATAAAATGAAGTAGTTCTTTATTGCATAACTAAGACTGAGGAGGACGACCTCGTTATAAAAGGAGAAGGTGGCGCAGTTCCCTGGGGGTCTGGCATACATCCATATATCCCAAAAGAATGCATATAACAGAAATTTTCCTGGAAGCACATTCACTTGCTTCCATCTTTTCACAAACATAAATGTTAGAATCACATAGAAATAATTGAGGATTTCTTTTCCGCTTGGCTACGGTGGGCACCCTTGCTTCTAGAGTTTTGCCGTTGCGTATTGCTCTAAACTGTATAATTAAGATAAGAAATACTTTTTACCCTGTTTGCATGTCAAGAAAGTCTGCTTTAAACTTTAAAAACCCAACAGCTTTTTCGAACATATCGTCTTCCTGCAAACAAACAAAAAACCTCATCCAATAATTTGTGGTACAATATTGCGTGGAAGCATAACGAGCATTGCAATGTTATGGAAAAAGGGAAGATGTGCTCAACAGCTCACTAATCATGTAATTTTAAACATAATTCACATTCTGTAGATCGTAAATATCTCATTCCCATCAGCACCAGCAACAAATGAGTGCAGCGTAATAATTCATCCAATTTATAGAAGGATGCTAAATATCTTGAAAACATAATCTAATTTGACCTCCTTCAGATGTATATTTACTATCAAACATTGATGAAGTACAAAGTGATGACAGAAGTCTTTGTCAAAATTATTTAACCAAACAAGGACTACAATAGATTTACAAATTCATTATCTAATTTGAGCTCCTGTTTTAGATGTTCCATCTTAAAAAAATGGTGATTTTTTTACTTGATTTATAAAAAATATTGACTGTTATTGGATGGAGGAAGCCCCAACTACAGGAGGCAAGAAGAGGTTCAATATCCACTTTAAATTGACCATATAGCATCTAAAACAGGATTGTCCTTTTTAATATAATGCGTCTAAAACAGGACGGAGGAAGTATATTTTATTTTGGAAAAAGGTAGTCTCGGGGCGACCGGAGAGAAGCTCTCTCCGGTCGCTTGGAGGTTCAACTGTCGGATGAGATCCGGCGGTTGAGGGGACTCCTCCCTCCCTTCCGAACCCTCCCTCCCCCGCCGCTCGCGATCAAGGAGAAATTCACCCAAGAGGCCTCCCCTCCTCCACCTGGTTCCCGGTCAAGGGACAGCATCTCTCTGGCAAGGGCTCTGCTGCTGATTGCAACAGCAGATGAGGCCTTCATCGCTTTCAATCGGGAGATGGACAGTCGCTCCTTTGACGTCAAGAGGAGAGACCCCGCTGCTATGCACTCTTCCTTTGACAACCGCAGCTTTTCAGTTTCCCCGAAGAGCAACTGCTCTCTCCCTCTTTCCCTTGATTTCATTTTGAGCTTCTGAGGAGGAGCTGGTCCAAAGGGGCATGCTTGGAGAAGATCGAGCAGGACCGGATTGGCCATTGGTTGACAGGTTTTGGGATTGATTTGCTGTTGTTTGAGTTTGACTGGTTTGGTAGTTGACGTTGTGGAAGATGGAGAGGCATTTTATGGGTTTGCACTCCAAGGAACCAGTTGCGATTGACAAGGAAGCGCATAAAGAAGGAGGGAATGATGCAGCTCATAATTCTCGGATGCCGTGGGGAGCTTTGTCACACAAAGTCTCTGCTCTGCCTCAGTTCATGTCTTTCAAGTCTGCCCCAGAAGAGAAGCCGAAAAAGTTCACTTTGGATACTCATAACACTTCTGCCTTTCACCACCCTGTAGCAAGTCCAGATGCAGTTGACTCAGGATTCTTTCCATATTACCTGGCTCCAACTACTATTTTGGCATATGACCTGGAATGCCCTTGTTTCTTCCATATGACCCAAAAAGTACCCAAAATACCCCCTAAAAGAGGTATAACCCATCACACTCTGCGTTTTTCTATATTACCTGGAATCTGAGGCGCCATCAGTCGGAGAAGAAGGCGGAGCGTGACGGAGAAGTTCCGTTTGGCATCTCCGGCCATAGCTTCGATGACGCCGGCGCCGTCGAACTTGGGAAAGGTCATCTGCGTGCCAAAAAGCAAGAAAACGAGCGGGAAAGACCGGGTATGCAAAAATAACTTGAACGGAGGCATCGTTCATCAAAAAATAGTACGTCAAGTTCAAATACTACAATTTTTAGAATGAAAGTTGGTTCTAGAGAAGAAAGTTGAAAACTTGCAAATTTTCAACTATTTACAATATCGTGTCTTCAACAACACGACTATAACAATAGTTGTGTTTTATGCAACACAACTCATAGACGATGCTTTTCACTCATATACGGTTTTCAATATATCGTGTCTTACAGTTTTTTTACTTATTTCGGTATTTTAATGGCAGGTAATGATGGATAAGATACCTGTGAGCCTACACTAGGATGGAGTTTTTACAAATTCTGATGCGTACGTGGGCGGGAAATGGAAGCTCATGCCTCTAGATACACGAGTAAAGTACCTGAAACTATTGCAGCAAGTGGAAGAAAGATTACTGCTGAAGTCTGCAGCTGGGACATTATCTGTGTCATATCGTGTTGATTCTGAATCCCCATACATCCTTGAAGACGATAAAGACTTAGAGACAATATTTCTCCTTCACAAGAACAACCAAGGCACAAATGGACTACTCTACCTGTACTTGGAGTGGACTTCTACTGGAAATAACATTGACACTTCCACTCTCAATAAGGAAATGAATGCCAGTGCAAATAAGGAGGAGAGAATACCAGAGGCAGAAGTAAGGCCGGCCAGTAAGACACTGCCGGAGAGGCCCGCATCAGCAGTTGAAGGAGGAAGAGATGAAGAATATTCATTTGAAGCAGCGAGGTGAGACTTCTAAGGCACGAATACAAGCAAGTCGTGTACTATTATAGTCGACTATAATAGTACACGACTAGAAATTTGGTCGTGTCTTATGCAACACGACTATATACTTAGTCGTGTTGCATAATACACGACTATAGATCTGCCAGACAGCGGGGTGTAGAAGCTCCCTACACAGTGCGGGAAGTGTACATAGACGAGGCAGAAATGGGAGCCAGTGCGGATTGGGACAATTGCGTAGAACATGTTCCGGTTCAAACCGTCGAGCATCCTCACGAGCTTTTTTATCAATTTTGCATTACTGCCTCCTTCTTTGTGCTCCTGCAAAACCGCAAGAGAGTCAGAAAACAATGCTGGGAACGATAACTTATCGCTACTGATGCAGGGAACAATTACGTTGTTGAATATCTCTTTGAATGCGTGGCATCCAAAAAAACACCACGGATACTTCATCATGTCTATGTCATTGCGTTGTCTCAAGAGACTTAAAAACTCATCTATGACCTATAGAAAATAGCAATAAGAGTCAGAACAATCGAAGGAAGGCAAGATACTACTTGTAATAAGGTTGTCTAAAAAAATACTCGACTTAATTAAAAGTCGAGTATTTTATACACGACTTTAATAATAGTCGTGTATCTCGAAGACATGACTATGCGTAAAGTCATGTCTTTGAATACACGACTTTACTTGAATTCAGGTATTTAGAAAAGGAAAAGCAGAATGGACGAAGACATATATACTTACATTGGTGTTTATTTCTGTGGTCTGCATAAAGGATATGTAGTCATCATCACATAGCATTGGGATTCGATAAGCCTTCCTCGGATTGGCGATCCATCTATCTATTGCCACTCTATCCCGCTCTAACAATACCCCCATGTCGAAGCATAACTCCAAACCAGCATAGTTTTCTAGGAGTGCAATTATAGCTTTACCCTTTTGAGGGGTTTGGAGGACATCGATGTCAACAAGCTGGGATGAGGTTAAGCCTGTGGCTTCCTTTGCCTCCTCCTTCTCATCCTCCTTCACCTCCTCCTTCGCATCCTCCTTCGCCTCGTCCATTGCCTCCTCCTCGTCCTTCTCCTCCTCCTCCTTCGCCTTCTCGTCGTTCTTCACCTCCTCCTTGGCCGTTTGGATATTCGACTGCTGTAAGGAAGATATCACCTCATCGATGATTGCGGTCGCTTATCGATCGGATATGGTTTCTTCGGAGTCGGCTTTTGGCTGACGGGTCCTATTCCTCCTTCCCTGCTCCACCGTCATTCTCCGTATATGCTCATCTTCCCTAATCTTCTGCAATTGACTCACGAAGACAGCCCTCCATCTCTTCCTTACCACTACACCAAGGGGGAATAGGTCCCGTCTGTATGACTGACGGCCCTCCACTTCTGCACGTTCCATATGTTCGTGGAATTCTGGTTGGAGCTTTTTCAAAAACAACTTCGCAAAGGATCTCTTAGTAGCCCATTGAATCTTCTCTTCCTCATCCGCGCGTTTGATGGGAGCTAAAATGACATTTTACATATTCGTGTCAGTAGCAGCACGATAAAGAACATAGTCGAGTTTCATGTAACACGGAAAACTAACTACTCATGTAGCATGCAACACGATAAATTAATAGTCTTGTACCATGTAACACAAAAAATTAAATAATCGTGTACAACTTACCTTTACCCCATTTCAATGAATCGACGGCTGACTTGTGCGCCAGCTCCTTTCTCCGCAAACCCATCAGAGTGTTCTTCATGTGCTCCTTGTCATCGGGCCGCTTCTTTGGCTCTATGTGATGCATCGATGACTTCTTTGTTCTCTCCGTCTTCTCTGATTCCTTCGTTGGCTCTGCAGTCTTCTCCTCCCTGGGATGCACCGAGATCTGACCCTCTAACAGCATTGACGCTGAGGCGGCAGATGCCTTCATAGAGTGAAGAACCTCTCGCAGAGGTCCAACACTCCTTCCATCTCTTCATATGAAGACAGAGCTATCTCAATTAATGACTGAATGCCCTGAAGCGAACCCTTCAAACGCCCCATTGCAGTAGACTGAGCAGCCATCAACCCGGAAGAGGGTGAAGGTTGTTTGGGAGTCCTCTTCATTTCTGGCCTCTCCGTCTTCTGCCGTCGCGGAGGAAGGGCCACTGAGGGAGACGAAGCAATGAGAGATGCCTCTTGGACCGTGGGCATGATTACATCGACGACTTCATCCCATACTTCGAGATCATGGAATACTCCCTTCCAGTAGTTGGTCATACGGTGCTTCTTCTGTGCACCCTTCTTGACCTCTGTAATTAGGGCCCCACTTCCTGGCCACCTTTTCGCCCTTGGACTGGTAGGGTCCACTACAGCATGAAAGATTGTCGTGTGCTAAAAAAACCAAATCTGCATAGTAAACAAATGAAAATATTAGTAAAAGGCACGGATGCATGCAAGTCGTGTACTATTATAGTCGACAATAATAGTCAACACGACTATATACTTAGTCGTGTTTTATAATACATGACTATAAATACAGTTGTGTTTCATAAGAAACGACACTTATCGTCTATGTGTCGTGCCCTTCGAAGACTCTGAAAAAATAGAAATGCTACATACCTGAAGGACATATGCGGCGCCATTTAGGTATCCATCGCCCCGTGACCCTCCTTCAGATCTGACTACCAGTTGTTTGCTGGTGTAGGTTATACCAGAAACCAACATGTTATGCATAGCCCCAGCCCAATTATATGAGCTCAATCTAGGGAGGTCTTCAATGTAATAGTACAAACATGGATTCAGCTCTCTAGCGCTGTGTGGAAACAACACCGTGCAAAAGAGGAGGCAGATGATCATCCTCGCCATGTCCTCCTCTGCCATCTTCATTTCCCACTCGCTAAGCTTGTCGATGATTTCATCAATGTGTGGAATATCCGGTCTCCTAACGGCGAAGTATTTTCTGAAGAATTGACCTTCCGATCGACGTGGCAAGGAGGGGATGACCTCAACTATTTCGCCCTTTGCGGGCAATCCGGTGATAAGAGCAACTTCTTGCTCTGTGAAATGTAGCGTCCTGCCCTTGATATTGAAGACCTTCGCCTCCTCATCCCAGTACCTGACCAAATGGTCGAGGAGGTTCCGAGAAACAACTACGTCCTCAGCTTCAAAAATGACAGCGAAAGCAGCTTCTCTAATCAGTTGGCTACATCTTTGGTGACGTCGTAGGAGGGCCGCACACTTTTTCATCGTGCCCGGTTGACAAAACGTCCGAAGCGCCGGTCGCGCATTGTATGTTCTCTTTATTGATCGGTCCATCGGAGCCTTCCTCTTCCTGCCCCTTTGTTTTTGCTGTCGAGGTGCCAACAAAAAATCCTAATCCTCCTCCTCTTCCGATGGTATTTCCTCCATAGAATCATCTCTTTTTGTATCCATCTGCAAGGAGATAGGTAGAGTGGTCAGTAGAAAATTCATATCGATGCAACACGAAAACATAAAAGTCGTGTCGTCACGTACACGACTAAATATACAATCGTGTCTTTCAAAGACACGACTTTATAGTTCATAGTAAAAATTACAAATCCAAATTTCGGACCTTCTGAAACTAAAATCAGTAAGGATTGTTGTAACTTACCGCGGTGTAGTCGTGTGTATGTGTGTATTTCCAGGCAAGCGCCTTTCACACTCTTCCTTGCAGTAAAACGCAGCTCAATCGGTCACTTCGCCGATTGCATGAACGCGCAGGGAGCCGCGGGGGAAAATCAACAACAGGAAGCTCCAAAATCCCCAGAGTTATACGCTTCAAATCGCCGCCTTTGCGCACTCTCCGTCAGTCGTGTCATCGAAATCCAGTAGGGGGCATCTCCAAATCGAGCTGGGTGACGTGACTAGGATCGTCGAAATTCGCAAGGGTCGCCAGTGGAATCGCCGCTCGATATCACCGGTGCACTGGTGGAGTCGCCGATGGAAATCGCCGAAGAACCCTTGTATTTTTCGTATTGTATGTAACACGCCTCTTTGCACAGTATTAGAACGAAAAATATAGAAGAAGGGCATTTTGGGTACTTCTAGTCCAGATTCCAAGCCATATGAGATTTCACGGGAAAAACCATGTAATATGGGAATATGAAAGTTGGCGCTAGGTAATATGGAAAAAAATCGAAAATAGATCCTCGTCTGGATTTATGCAGAACTTATCTTTTAATGGACAGAGCACACATGTTGGTATCTCAACTTATCTCTCTCAACCAATTAATGGCAATGGAATGTTTGCAACTCTTGGCAATGAATTTGGAACTTTCCCATTGCCGAATCATTCAGCATCTGTTGCTATGGGTAATCCTTTCTTCAAGGTCCAAGGGGCTGCATCTGTTAAGCAATTTTCGGTGGTTTACCAGTGACCACCTCCAATTTTCGAGGGAGGGAGGCCGACGGTTGAACCTCCGAGCGACCTGAGAGAGCTAAATACTCTCTCGTTCCTTATTAATAGCTTCACTTGGAAAAAATGTACCACATTTATTGCTCAGTTTGGCTCAATTTGAGTAGTGGAGTACTTAAAAACGTGTATGAGACACACTTCAGCTTGTTTAGTTCCAGAATTAGAAAGTCGGTGACATTTTTTTTTGTCATAGCAGAAGGCTTTCTTGACACTTTTGTTTGGCAAAATTCATAGCTGCATTCTTTTGGGCAACATTCGAGCTTTTTTTGCGTGGCTAAATTCATCCCTCTATCCCATATTAATATATCCATTTAAAATATTGACATTAGTTGGAGCTTTTTCCATATTACCTGGCACCAAATTTTATTTTTCCATATTACCTATTTTTTCTCTGAAATCTTATATGAATTGGAATCGGCACCTAGAGTACCCGAAATTCCCTTCTTTTATGTTTTTCGTACCTTTTATATCCCAAATGCTTTATTCTTCCCAAAATTAGCAATTTATGGGAGCATAAAGTTGGGGAAGAGGACATTCCAGCAAAAGTTCGTCCATCATCGCGGTTCAAATCACCGTCGGCGCCGTTCAACCCGAAAAAAATAAATTTTCATGCCGAAAAATTGCCAAATCAGCGGAAAAAAACGAGAAAAAAATCTATGATGAAGGGATTTTGATGTAAGAACAGCGGGGAAGCCCTCCTAACTACAAAAATTAAGATCTACATGTAAAGAAACACATATAAAGGCCACCCATTACTGCTCGACCGCTTATGGACATCAAATAAGATGATAAAAATGGGCAAAAACGTGAAATACTCGTCAACGAGCGACAAGTTCAATTTATATATCTTTATATGATCCTAATGAAATTGAAGAGTCGTATATTCGACAGCACGATTTTACTGGATTCTTCAAAATGTCATAACTCGTTCATTTTCTATCCGTTTTTGCCTTTTTTTGCGTTCTTCCTTACATCGGAAAGCATCCACTTTCCTCTTTCTTCTTATTTTTTCTTACTTTCTCGTCCTAATATATCTTCATGAGGTAGAATATGAGAAATATTAAGGAAGAACGCAAAAAAATGGGCAAAAATGAATTTTAGTCGTGTTGTCGAAGAACACATTTTGCCCTTTTTTTGCCTATTTTTTGCGTTCTTCTTTATTTTTTCTCATATTCTACCTCATGAAGATATATTAGGACGAGAAAGTAAGAAAAAATAAGAAGAAAGAGGAAAGTGGATGCTTTTCGACGTCTGGAACTTCGATGGAAAGCTTCCACTTTCTTCTTCTTATTTTTTTATTTTCTTATCCTAATATATCTTAATGAGGTAGAAGAAGAGGAAAAATGAGGAAGACAAGAAAAATGGTAAAAACGAATAAAAAATAAGCGAGTTATAATATTTTGAAAATTATAGTAAAATCGTGTTGTCAAAGACACGATTTACTGCATTCTTCAAAATGTCATAAATCGTTCATTGTTTATCCATTTTTGCCTATTTTTTTGTGTTCTTCCTTATTTTTCCTCCTCTTCCATTTCATTAAGCACAGAAAGACATATAAAATCGTGTTGTCGAAGACACGACTTGTGTCTTCAACAACAGATTATACTGCATTTTTCAAAATGTCATAACTCGTAATTTTTTATTCGTTTTTGCCCCTTTTTTTGCGTTCTTCCTTATTTTTTCTCCTCTTCCATTTCATACTTTTGCCCATTTTTATCCTCATATTTGATGTCCATAAGCGGTCACGCACTAATGGGTGGTCTTTATATGTGTTTCTTTATATGTAGATCTTAATTTTCCAAATGGAACATGGAACTAGCGAAATAAAAAATATTAGAAGAACAAGGTTCTAGGCTTCTTGCTACATACCATAGTCCTAGCATGGTCACCCAGTAACTATGTACTAGACATCTATATAACCATATATGTTAGGAATCATATGTGCCACTTAGCTATTGGAGTGTGATTTAATTTTATGTTAGGAACTCTCGTCTCTTTTACATTTTCGGTAAAATTAGGAACTGTTGTCATGGATAGGTATATTATGACAATAATGATGGCCGTTTGGGGTGTGAAAAAGCCAAAATATCCAGAGTGGATTTTGGATGTCCACTGTAGTATTCATGTTTTTTCTATATCCAGACCTGAGGTGTTTCAGCAGGATATGGAAAAAATATGAATGCTAGCAAAGCATCCACTGTGGATGTTTTGCTTTTTATCATGCCCCAAACGGACTTTTTCATATTATGAACTCATTCCAAATGGCAGATATCCTCCATACACAGGTCCTTTAGATGTTCAAAGAGTCAAGGTCCCAATCCCTAAGACTTTCTATTGATAAGGTAAAGACTATCATATAAGACAATCTATATTAATTTTCCACTAACAAAGCAATCCCATAAGTGTGCAGAGTGCATAGCATCATATGGTAAGGTAACAAGATCCAGCCAGACGCTTAGTTGGAATAGCAACGAGAGGGGCAGCCTTTTGAAGTGTCACCCCAAATTTGTCAGCCATGTCCATCTGCTCAGGCTTGCACCCTCCAGGAAGCTCCCAATCAAACGAATGAACAAGAGAAGCCACCATGAGATGAATCATCCTCACTGCAAGTGGCAGGCCCGGGCACATCCGGCGGCCGGCGCCAAAGGGAATGAACCTCAAATCCCGGCCCCGAAAGTCTGCGTCCGAGTCCAAGAACCTCTCTGGCACAAAACTCTCCGGATTTTCCCAGTGGGAGCCATCCCTTGCAATTGCCCAAACATTAACGAACACTTGAGCATGCTTGGGAATGACATACCCGCAAAGTTCTACCTCGGCCTCGGCGCGGTGGGGAAGGAGGAGGGGGGCGGTCGGGTGCAACCTCATGGCCTCCTTCACCACTGCTTGTAGGTATGGGAGGCGAGGGATATCAGATTCTTGGACCTGCCGGTCAGAGCCGACGATCTCCTTGAGCTCCTGTTGGACCCTTCCGGTTACGTCTGGGTGGCGCAACACCTCAGCCATCACCCATTCTGTTGCGGTAGCACTTGTGTCGCCTCCATGAACAAGTCCTGATGATCAATTAGCATAAATTTTCAATAAGAAACTATTATAGACTGGAAATCTATAAGTCAATTATCTTGAGATGTTAGTATTTGTAAACTGAAGACCATATGGGGTCAGGTGGATATGGGGACGAATGAAGTGGAGAAGGAAGGGTGAAGATGTTAACTTGAGGTCCAAAATCAATCTCTTAGGAACATGTGCAACATAACTACATAAAGCCACCCTCTAACGTCCTAGTGATTGCCATCAATCACCTTGGTCCACTCAGGCATCATATTTATGAACCAAACTTGAAACTTGGTTAGGCGTCTTCTTCATTAATATTAACAGATATTTTACCCTGCTCATACTCTCTCCATCCTGAAATGCATGCCCCATTTAGACAAAAAAAAATGTGCGTGTTCTAAAATACATAATGCTCATTGGGGGTAGCACATGGGAGAAATAACACCTTTCAAACTACCCTTATGTTCTATAGAAAGATTCTCACCACAATCTCATATATTCCTTAAAAACAGCCTTTCTTTAACAAGTGGCAGGTATATCAGGACGGAGGGAGTGTCATATATACTCCCCGATCCCTTATTGATTGTGTGGATTATAAATTTAGAATGAACTATTGGGATTATCCACTTCTTATAGTTAATTTTGATTTTCTAAACCAGACAACTAATGTATCAGGGATGGAGTAATTATTTAGGTCGAGCTGATTGGAAGCTGTTCATGCCAAACAAATCAAACGTAGTTGTTGGATGATGATCCAATAGTTTACCAATTAGGGATGTTGGTGTGATGGCGAACAAAGTTCCTGAGTTCGAATGCCCACTCCACAGGGATTAAATCCAATTTAAATGTTGTGTATGCTGTGTGTGTTGTATATGCACCCGAGGGGATTAGCGGCTGGATATGGTTCTCCAAGAGGCTTGTTGCCCTGCCCCTTCTAACGAGATCCTAAGGACGTGGACAACCTTTTTATAAAAAAAGAGAGAGAGAAAGAGAAATGATCCAATAGCTGCAATTGTTAAAACTTAAAGTGTTAGTTAAGAAGTTATGGCCATGATCCAACAGTTGCATATTACTCAGTGTTTAAATATTAACAACTTTAGTAAGCAACCATAATCATGATCCAACGGCTCTTTGACTTGGTAAATGAGTTTCTAATCAAATGGACCTCTCCGGCCTCTAAGAAAGCAAAAGGTAATTAAGAGAGATTCGAGAGGAGATTAAGGAAGGAAGACTTCAAGTAAATAAGAATAGATTGGTACCGTGATTAGCACTTTGACGCAAATTCGATCAAACTTGGAATCATGCTCTTCACCATAGTCCAACAAGACATCCAAAAAATCATTTCTCTTTGTTTCACCGCCAGATCTAGCTAACAGACGCTGTTCAATCAAGTCATCAACCATTACATGAATGTAATCGTAGGCACCCTTCATGTGTCTCCTTATGCCTTGTATGTCAAACCTCCTTAGAAAGGGATAGTAGTCTGATAAATTGGGCTTGCCAGCATACTCCATGATTCTCCCCATCACGTCCTTGAACTCTTGGGCCCCTTGAGACTTGTGGTCAACCAAATCAATTGTAAAAACAGTGCTAGACAGCAGATTTAGGATTGTACCAATTGCTAGCCGGCCAATGTCAACCGGCTTGCCGGTGGCCGAGAGCTCCGTAACATGGGCAACCATCTCCTTCACCTTCTTATCTCTAATCACTTGAAGGGCGTCTAGTCTCTGAGTTGTTAAGATCTGAGTGTTGAAAATCTTGCGCAAACTCCGCCAGTGGGAGCCCGGCGGTAGCCATGCCATGGAGTGCTCATAGTGGGGATCGGCGGTGGCACCATCAGGGATGGTACGGCCAGCAAAGAGCTGGTCGTTCTTTTGGAGGATCTCCTGAGCCATTTCAGGAGATGATGCTACAATTGTTGTAACGAGGCCAAGCCGGAGGGTCATGAGGGGGCCATAGGCCTTGGCTAGTGTGGCCAAGGACTCGTGCGGCCGGGCTCCGATCAGTAAGAGGTTACCAAGGATGGGGATGCTGGCCGGGCCCGGTGGAAGCTTCTTTGGTGGGGATAGCCAGGATTGGAAGAGGAGGAAGGTGATGCATAGCAAGGAAATGGAGAACAAAACTTCCCAAGTGTCCATTACCTCTAAATGATTGACTAGATTGAATCAGGAGCAGCTTCATCTTATGAGACAAAGCAACAAATATATCATATTAGCAAGTGTTAGGTAATTAATAGGTGATTAGTTTTTGTTTATATAGAATTAGGTGACCATTGAAAAGCTGGTCTTTCAAGTGCGCTTTGACTTTCTTTGAGAAAAAAATGTACTAATTGATTGGGAGAAAGTCTTGACCTAATGGCTTTTTAAAAAAAAATTAAAAAGGAGCTCCTTGGAGGCTGAATTATTCATTTTACTATACACCAAATCTGAACACCGATCCCATACTCCGGTGTTTTTATTGGACAGTCTTCGCCCACTTTTCACTATGCAAAAGGAGCTCGTGACCTCCTTGCTATATGGGTTTGGTGTACAAGTTCGGTGTAGCATTCTGATTTTCTTTTAAGATAAGATAGAGAGAGTCAACTAAAACAAGTGGAACCCCTAAAAACCTACTGTGTAACACATGGTGATACAAGAGAACATAGAACTAGTACTAAAATTAAAATTAATGTTTAATAAGTATTTACCCTTTTAGTGTTTTGACTTTTTGAAAAATGTCTGTTTGGTCATACCCAAATCATGTACTTTTGCCCTATATCCATAGTTGTGCTTCCAATAAACACTAATCACTAATCTATGATATTGGGATAATAAAGGGAGTATGTGCACAAGTTGCACACAATAGATGCCAAAAGAATCAGATTAGCGCATGCTTAGAGCTTTTGCTAAAGATAAAACGAATTATTTTGGATAATGTAGAATGAAATTTTTAAGTATAGGTAAGAGAAATAGAGGCCGCAGGAAGACTTTCTGGTTTGTTGTGCCCTTGTCCTCCAATGGGGGTGAAGGCGACGAGGACAATAACGATGGCAAAGGCTAACCAATGTTCTAAAACTCAAGACTCGGACTCGACTCCATATGCCATGGAGTGGAGTCAACTCGGAGTCTTGACGGAGTCATAATGGAGTACTCATGCAGGTGAAAGTTTTTTATTTTTGAGGAGGATATAAAGCAAAATTACACTATAAATTTTATCAGACATAAAAAAATTAGAACTATAGTACTTTTCTACAAATTAGCGAATAATAGATGTCATTATAGTAGTTTTGCTTATATAAGGAGTGAAATCAGATATGATGACATACAGTCCCAGAGTTAAGCATTGTTGGTTAGTAGATACCTGTTTTGGTTTTAAACAGTGGAGGATGTAAATTCAGTGCAAAAACAAACTAAATTACATAGCAAATTTATTTTTCTTGAGGTATGAATTGACTCGTTTTTGTAAATAGTCATCGTTCAATATAGAAATATTAATCCATGAGCTAAGAACCCAATGACAATTAATGAAAAATAACATACTACAAAATTTGAATAAATTTGAGAAAAATAAAACATTTAATACAATCTGTAATACCTTTTATGCAAGTTCAAAGTTGCAGTTATTATCTGTAATACCTTTTAATACAATATACGTCGAAAAAACATATTTTCAATGGAATTTATCCGTCATTAAAGACTCTTCACGATAGAAAATCTACCGTAGTAAAAGAGCTTTATCGACAGTTTGAAGTCCGTCACTATATCTATCACATGTATTATCGAGGGATTTAGTGACGGATTTTGCCGTCGCTAAAGGCATTTTTTGTCTCGAGCATGTTCATTCGGCGAGTCACTGGAGTCATAACCCAAGTCATGCAGGTTTGAGTTAGCATGCGAGTTTGACTCGGTTTACAATTGAGCCAAGTTGACTCAGACGAGTCTATGGAGTCAAAACCGAGTTTTCAACCTATAAGGCTAACCACAACGATAGGAAGGGCAAGTCACTCACAAGTAATAAGAGGGAGGACAAATGAATGTGATGACATCCTAATCCTACCTCAATCTAACAACAAAGACACAATTTAGAAGCATCTCTTGTTGTTACTCTATTTAACCATTCTATTTAGGCGTCGTTTGGCAACCCATTTGTGGGCCGTTTGTAGCTTGTCATGTTTTCTTGTTTGGATAGCATTATTTGTTAACCGATGAACACTTGCCCACCTATGAGCATTTGTGACCCATTTATGGGATAATTCACCATTTATCACAAAAGAGACCCCCCGAGGTCCTTTGATAGAAAAGGGTCTTGGTCTATGGTATTATATATTTTTTACACTATTGCCCCTCATCAATTGCATCATTTCTGAATGTGTGAAATATGTGTTTTGTTTAGTATGCCTATGAATGTGACAATTGAATTGCCCACAAATGTTCATTTCCTAGACTCATAAATGGGTTGCCAAACCACCCCGTCTCAAGTAATTACTAGAACAAGCATATATAAATGTTGTTGTGGACCAGCCACATCTTTGTTTTTTAATTCAGGAGCAGTTATGTCTAGTTAACACAAATTAAATTCTAAGAAAGATTTGTACATATAGTTGAAGAGATATGTACAATACATTAGACTCGCGGAAGGAATCGTTTTAAAATGTTCTGAATAGGAATTGTACTTGAGCACGTAAGCAAAGAAGATTGCTTTACAACTAATTAAGTGCATAGGGATTTTGCTTGTAAAACCCTTTTGCAATAACTCAAGCAGATGGCATTAGAAAAACAGTATAATAATGTAAGCAACAGGTAAGATCAAATTGGTAATAAATGACCGGGACTATACATGTGGAAAAGAATTGATCGGATCATTGAAACCAGTATTGATGTTTTTTTTAGACGAAAAACTAGTAATGATATGACCCTAATTCTAAGACAAAAAGTTTATACTTACCCCTGTAAATATGCTATATGATGGGCCTCTTAGTCAGACATCTAACAAGTTAGCATCGGCAAAGAAACAATGTTTGTGTGAGATAACCAAGTTTCTCAAAAGCTCGATCCATCAGGAAACGAGAATTTTTATTTACTTATTGTATATTCTAACATTCCTCCTCACATGCAAGCGTCCACCAAGTGGGGCATAAAAGCCTCCAGCGAAACTAAAACACAGGACCTCCTTAACCTAGAGCTCTTGGAGCTCTAATACTATGTAAGATAACTAAATTTCTCAAAAGCTCAAGTTGTTAGGAAATAAAAAATTTTATTCACTTATTGTATATTCTAACAGTTTTGGGAAGAAGCCAAGTAGATCTCCCAAATATTGCACTGATCAGGTTGGTCGTCGCTCCTTATAAGCTGCTTGAGCTTGTCCATTATTATTAGTCACATTCTGTTCATTAACCACAGAAACCAAAGAATCAAGCTCGTCATATCGTACTTGTGAAGATCCTTTCCTCCTTTTTACATTGTGTTTGATATGAAATGAATTTTATATACTACCCCCGTTTCAAAATACTGTGTAGATCTGAGAAA
This sequence comes from Houttuynia cordata, assembly GCA_039654745.1. NCBI lineage: Eukaryota > Viridiplantae > Streptophyta > Magnoliopsida > Piperales > Saururaceae > Houttuynia > Houttuynia cordata. The sequence goes on from CM077511.1 coordinate 8,316,645, forward strand.
ATTTTCATTTTTATTAGACATGAAGCCCACAAGGAAGTCACATGACTCTTCCTGCCTGATATCCTGTCCAACTCGTATACTTATTCACAACAAATCAATCCTTCTAATTAGTCTCCTCCAATTTTGAAAAGAGGAAGTCACGTGATTTGGCAAAATGTACACAGTATTTTGGAATAATAAATATTTTAAAATGTACATAGTATTTTGGAATGAAGGGAGTAGAATTTAAGATGTTGAATGTTCATTAGTACTAAATTCATCATAATTAAACAGTGATTTAGTTTCTTTACTTTCTCCTTCTATTACTTATCAGTTGCATCTTCACTTTCTATTTCGCAAGTGCAGATGCACGTGCACTTTTACTTGTTGATTATAATTACTAAACATCACCTCCACAATTTATTTATCAATCTAGAGAAATAACATATGCTTGACATTATTTCTACTGAACTGCTTAATTGAAGCCTCGAACGCACTGAGAAGCACTAGTGCCATTAGGAGCCTGAAGTATTAACCAAACGCCTACAAGGAATGGCCAAAAGTGGAGACTTCAGCTGCAGTGTGACCCCAACCTTGTCCTTCATGTCCAACGTCTTAGCCGAGACCCCATCCTGCAGCCTCCAGTCAAAGGTATTCAGAAGGGTGGCCAGCATGAGATGAACCATTCTCACAGCCAAAGGTAGGCCTGGGCAGATCCTACGCCCTGCCCCAAAGGGAATCAAGCCCCAATCCTTACCCCTGAAGTCTGCCTTCGACTCTATAAACCTCTCTGGTTTGAAACTCTCAGCATTCTCCCAGTAGGCCTCATCTCTGCCTATGGCATAAACATTGACAAGCACTTGGGTGTGCTTGGGGATCATGTAACCACACACTTCTACGTCAGTCTCCGATTTGTGGGGTAGGAGAAGTGGTGCAGTGGGGTGTAGCCTCATGGATTCCTTCACCGCTGCTTGCAGGTATGGGAGCTGGGGGATGTCGGATTCTTTGACTTCTCGGCCGGGGCCGACAACTTCAAGCAATTCCTGTTGGACTTGTGCCATGGCTTCGGGGTGGCGTAGCAGCTCCGCCATCACCCATTCGGTTGTGGCCGCGCTTGTGTCACCTCCGGCGATGTACAAGTCCTAAAAAATTAAGAGCCATGTTAAACAGCGTGTGTCAATTGAACTGTCAAACAATTGATATCAATTTTGTCATTACAACATAGTTATAACACAGGTTTTAGTTTCTAGACTATGGTATAAACTATAAAATCAGCTAGATTTATTTGGATTCTTGTGAAGATGAAAGTCAAAACAAGTGATGCATAACTAGATCACTCGTAAGATAAAGACACCTAGATAGATGACAAGTTTCAATTATATTGAAAGGTGGCATGAATAGTCTTTGGTAGTCAATTAATTGTTAGTAACATAAAGCCACAAGACCCTGAATTCCTAACTACGTGTAGGTCAACTCCAACACACCTCTTCATTTTGGAGCTTTGAATTTGTAATTTTTCAGTTATACGTCCATCTAGTAATTAATGCCATGTGCATTCATTTTACTCATGCCACCCCAACCTCACTTAATGAGGTGGTCCTCTTACAGCTATGTCAATGCCCCACCTTTGAGGTCTTGTCATGATATATAGTTAAAAAAGAAGTCTTGTCTTAAGACTTCGTAGCTAGCCACCCCGCCCCCCCCCCCCCCCCCTCCCCCGGCATGAATAGTCTTTGGTAGTCAATTAATTGTTAGTTACATAAAGCCACAAGACCCTGAATTCCTAACTACATGTAGGTCAACTCCAACACACCTCTTCATTTTGGTGCTTTGAATTTGTAATTTTTCAGTTATACGTCCATCTAGTAAAGCCATGTGCATTCATTGTACTCATGCCACCCCAACCTCACTTAATGAGGTGGTCCTCTTACAGCTATGTCAATGCCCCACCTTTGAGTGCCCTCATGTCCAAGTACAAGAAAAATCTTTCATTCAAGAAAAAGCAAAAAAGGTAAGGGAAAGCCTATCTAATGCCCTCATGTCCAAGTACAAGAAACATCTTTCATTCAAGAAAGGGCAAAAAAGGTAAGGGAAAGTGTCCAAGTACAAGAAACATCTCATTCAAGAAAGAGCAAAAAAAGGTAAGGGAAAGTGTCCAAGTACAAGAAACATCTCATTCAAGAAAGAGTAAAAAAAGGTAAGGGAAAGCAAGTTCCTCTTTGACTCTGCTATATAGACGAATGTTCCAGAAATGTACATGCATGAATCTTAAGAGGAATAAGATAGAGACAGTTCATTGAATCAAACGTCGACTTACAACAAGTCGAGTAGAACTATGAGCAATCATAACAGCAATAATGCATTGGATCCCATCGAAAGTCAGGTAAAACTAATGAGATTGCATTAATTACCAAATTTTGCTTTGTATGCATGGCAGAATGAACAAGTAACAAACTTTGAAGAGGCAGTTTGGAAATACCGTGATAAGCAGTTTGATATATCCACGATCCAAGTTAGAGCCCTCTTCTTCAGCATTGTCAAGGAGCACATCCAAGAAATCATTCCATCTAGGGGAACCACTGGACCTCCATTGCAGGCGTTCATCAATCAAGTCATCCACAATCCTGAGAAGATGGTCATAAGAGGCCTTGGCATGGCGCCTTATCCCTTGCACATCAAATGCCTTGATGAGAGGGAAGAAATCAGACACATTAGGCTTCCCAACGTACTTCATCACTCCCCACACCACATCCCTGAACTCTTGGGCGCCCTCTGATTTGGGGTCCACCAGGTCCCTTGAGAAGACTGCATTGGACACCAAATTAAGCGTGGTTGCAAAGGCTAAACGGCCGATATTCACTGCCTGGTTAGCCAATGAGTGCTCATCCAAAATGTTGATTAAGCCCTTCATCCTTTCATTCCGAAGGCTTTGATAGGCATCCAATCTCTGGGTGGTGAACATTTGTGTGGTACATATCTTTCTAAGGTTGCGCCATGTTGGGCCTGCCGACTGCCACACCATCGAAAGCTCGAACTGTGCTTCTCCACGGACAGCATCTGGGATCGGGCGGCCGGAGAAGGTGGCATCGTGTTTCTGCAGGATCTCTCTAGCCATCTCTGCAGATGATACAACTATTGTTGTTACAAAGCCAAGACGAACAGTCATGAGTGGACCATGTACCTTAGCAATAGTGGCTAAGGACTCATGGGGCCTGTCTCCTACTTGTATGAGGCTGCCAAGAATGGGAAGACCAACAGGCCCCGGTGGGGGCTTTTGAGGATTTGAGAGCCAATTGCGAAAAATACCAAAGCCATTGATGCAGATGAAGATGAATGACACAAGTGCCAACAAATCTAAGAACTCCATGAGCTCTCTTAATTAGCTAGCTACTTGTGCTGTTCTCAATGTAGCTCCTCTCCACTCCTAATATAGACTCCTCATCCACTTTAATTTCTTGGGGACTTGGAAGTAGACTTTTTACACACTTTCTAAAATAAGACATGAGTTAATGTGATTGTGCAATGGGGTCATCTAGCATGACTTGACTTTGAATATGCCAAAGCTCTTTAATTCTATGGTCCATGCTTCTACAAGCAATCATACTGTTATTGCCGCCGTCCCCAGGTATAACGCGGATGATGATGATGGTGATTTTAAACTTCGACAAGTAGAGGCGGCCTCTTTTCTTTCCTTTTTGCACAAAGAGGCCGCCTCTTTTGAACGAAACTCTTAACTAGTCTACTACTTGTTTCAGCTTCATATTCTTCCTCAGCCTACGGCAACATTTGGGAACAGGTAGGCAACAAAATAATATTTGAAAATCAGGGAGCTTATGAGCTTGGGCTCACGTGCTTCTATGTGGACTGAGATGCTCACGGCGGTCAGATTTCAATCTGGCAGCCCGCCGGGAGGCCGGCAGGTTTGAATAGCCCACCCTGCGGGCCCTTGAATCTCAATCCAACAGCTTAAATTGTCTCAGCTCATGCCAACGAGCATGAGGCCGGGCTCATTAACTTTTTCCTTATAACGATGGATGGATTGTATGTACCGTAGGATAAATATTTGATACCACACTCACATGACACTGTATTATCCAAATACTAACTTTGAACTTATCTACTAACTGATTAGTTTCCATTCTCCCTCTCTCTGATCACGAGGTTTCCCATTAATTAAGAAAATTAAAAAATTAGCGTGAGCTCTTGCGCTAGTGCTATACTTGCACTCTTGATAAAAGGTTGTTGCCCACAGTTCCTTCAAGTCCGCGATGATATATTTGTAACATAAAAAAAATCCTGTATGACGTAGATCTCCAGGTTAGCGTGTGAGACCAGCATGGAATAGAATCGCATCCGGATTTTATTGCTTTTGGATTGACTCTATGAGGTGATGACAAACGAGAATATACGAAAGCTGCACGTATGATTTATGGAATGAAACATCTTTTATAGTCAATGATGACACTAATAAGGCCCCTCTTTGTCTGTGGATGATGAGCGAGCCGGAGAATGTTGAAAATAATTAGGGCAAAGGTAATTAGACCTGCTTGCCCGAACCAAAAATACCCTCCCAACTTGACCCAATTGAAAAATAGGGTCAGGTGCAGATTTGAACTAATTACCTACAGAATTAGTTTCACTACTTACATCTAGTTTATGCATTAAAAAAGTTAAAATACTTGTCCAATATTGAATCTACCAATTTAAATCTATATAATACAGTTTTTCAATACACTAAAAAATATAGTTCAACCTTATATGTATTCAAATCTGGCCAAGTAGAGCTAAATTTTGATTTACTAAAATACTAGGTTAGAAAATTAAGATTAATGCATGAAAGGGGGAAAAGTAGAATTACCGCATACTTGACCTGTCCCAACCAATGCAGGGTTAATGTTTGCTTTATTGACTTGCTCTATTAATTGGGTGGACATGACTAGGGCTGGGAAAAACTTACCCGACCCGACCCAAAAATAGGGTCAGATGTGGGTTCGAAAATTTTACCCTATTTAAAATAGGGTTAAGGTAATTACCCGCACAACCTGACCCTAACCTGATGTACCTATTATAAAATATTGAATAATCTAATTTTCAATGATAATTTTATTTCTAAATCACCAAAAACCTTATATTAACCTTATCTATATTAAAACTTAGTTAAATAAAGGTCATTTTTACTTTTTAAATACTAGATTAGAAAATAAAAGTACTTATTTTATATTTTTTTGAAAAAGTAGGGTCGAGTCATTACCCAACCCGATCGAAGTAGGGTTAGAGTCAGCCATTCTTGACGCTACTCATGAATAATCTGACTCTATTTAGGTAGGGTAAATGGCGACCCGACCCAATTCCCAGCCCTAGTCATGACTGGACCTGACCCGATTCAAGTGTGGGTCAAAATCGATCCTACTTGATTATCAACCCTGTTGAAAATTATGGTCATGTCACATGTGACATTCATATAAATTATACTTTATCACATGTGACATTGATAATGTATCTTTTTTTGACGTAAGGATCAGGCGTAGTCCAGTTAAAATATCATTTTTCTTTCTGGTGTTAGTATGGTTGGTGTATTAATACTAGCTTAAAATATTTCTCCAATGTTCTATCTACCAATTTAAATTTTGTCACACTGTTTTAATAACACTAAAAACTTAGTTCAACCTTATATATATTTAAATCGAGAAAAATAGAGCTGAATTTTGACTTACTAATATACTAGGTTTAAAGAAACTAAGATTAAGGGAAAAGGTAATGCAAACAAAGGGGAAAAGTATACTCGACACAAACCGACCAATGTAGGGTTACCAATTACTTTCTTGACCCGGTCCAGAGCCGATTCTCAACGCTATTGACAATGATGCACATGTCATATGTGACATTTAGATAAATGTAAGAATTAATTATTCTACCTTTCGTAATATAATCTCTACCGGACGTAAGGATCAGGTTTATTCCAATTAAAATATGATTTTTCGTTCAAGTGTCAGTATCGCTTAGTGTATTAATACTAGTTTAAAATGATCAGAGTATCAGACAATATTGACTTATAATTCTATTGTGTGTGTACATGTGCTTTTGGACGGTGGCCTCCTACTTTAGAAATCTTTAATCACTGGGGGAGGAAACCCCAGTGAATGGCTAAGCTGCCAATTAAAGCCATGAAAAATGAATTGAACAGGTGAAACACTCTAAGGGCACTGTAGAAGTTATGAACTCGTCAATATTGAACACTTTTTTGCTATTCTGTCAACATTGAGCACTTACAGTTTTCAACACTTCGATATATCTGAGGGAGGCCTACAGGCTAGAGATGCTCTATTAATTGCTGAAAACTTTTCTATTTTCTCCATGTGATGGGCAAGTAGAGATGCTAACTTATCTAGCAAAAAAAAAAGTAGAGATGCTAACGGGGTAGCTAGCACACTGTCCTGCTAGACATGCAATATTTTTGGGGTTGTAGAATTTGGATGGGATCCATTCCAAACTTTTTGGAAATTCATTCCAAGCCATCCTTTGATATTGCTGTTTAAGGCTCTTCTTTTTTACAGGAAGGGCTTGCAAACAGTACGGTACGGTTACATAATTAAATGGTAAGCTAGTGGACTACACTAAACGGCAAGCGAAAAGAGGATATGGAAGAGCCTCTTCCATTACCATTCGATGTTGAAAACGGACGGTCCATTTATTTACTCATCGGATAAATTTAATTGTTTAATTTCATTGATTAGCGGTACGGTAACTAGGTAAGAACAGTAGAATGGTCGAAAGGGTATCATTGCCAGCCCTATTTACAGGTTCCATTGAAAAAAAAGGAGCCAATTCAGTATTGGGTTTCTGTTACGATTACCGGATGAGTTGTGTAAAATTGTTAAGCATGTGGAATTGTCTAGAGTGCAAGTTACTTTCTGGCCTTGGAAAGGGTCAAGATCCTATTCTCGCATAAAGGAATAAATAGATATATACATAAATAAATAAATTCGAGGGCCTTTGAGGGCCTTTTTTTTTATGGATTTGTGTCTCAGTAGAGCCACCAAGGCCAATGAAACAGTCAGGTTTTTCGGGAGTGAAGACAACTACTGACTTAAAAGTTTTTTTTTCGTTAAAACTAAAGAATGAAGCCAACTAATTATGGAGGAAATTGGCTTGTGTCATGTACTCTTTCCATCCCACCTTGATGGTCCCGATTAATTTTTCAAAGTGAACTGGAAATAGTTAGAGATGGGGAGACCCAACAGCTGCCGGACTTCTTGTTTATTTTCAAAAACCAAATCGGATTAAATGTGGAACAGAGGAGCATTATACACGTGTGTGTTTATATGATGGTCTTTAGATATTGAGAATTGTCAATAGATGTTATTAGTCCGGTTCGAAGGAGAGGAAAAGAAATTACAATTTTACCTGAATTTTGAGGGTCCCACCCCCACATGGCAGGTGGGGATGGAGTTTGGTGAGGAAATATGGTGAGGAAAATATTTTTCTAAATTCTATGGGTCATGTACGTGCTCGAGATAGAGGCAACGAGATACGGTGCTCTGAGAGGCTTGCTTGCCCCTTCTTGTCAAGACATTATCTAGTAGAACCGCTCTACCACGTGTTGGCTCCTAAGGACTCGGATATTCCTTGTTATAAAAAACAACATTTAAAAAAAAAATTGCAAGCTAAGCTTCACTACATCCCTCAACATTACCTCCAGGAGCCAAGGCCATGTTCCAAGGAGAACAAAAATTCAATGAAACAACTCAGATAGCCAAATGCGAAATACCAAGCTAGTGGCAAGGGCTGCAACCTTCGATCTTAGGATTAATAGCCACGCACTCTAACCGACTGGCCTTTTGGTGCAATGCAGAATGTTTTCCTCCTAACATATGCACAATCTAATACGCCCCCATCCCATATTAAGGGGGCGTTTGGAAGCTGATAGGTGAAAGGTGAAAATTTATGTCAGCCTGAAAATAATCAAGGGTGTTTTTTCCTGATTGGTGACAGCTCGTTTGGAAGCTGAAAGTAATTCGGCGTTAGGGTGAAAATTTTCACACCTAATTTGTGAAAGGTGAAATATGTTTGGGAACTGAAAATAAGTCACGCTGATAGGAATATTCGTCAGCATATCGAGTAATTTGATACACTATAGTACTGCATATCGAGTAATTTGATACACTATAGTACTGCATATCGAGTAACTGGTTACACTATACTGCATATCGAGTAATTTGATACACTATAGTACTGCATATTGAGTAATTTGATACACTATAGTACTGCATATCGAGTAACTGGTTACACTATAGTACTGCATATCGAGTAATTTGATGCACTATAGTACTGCATATCGAGTAATTTGATACACTATAGTACTGCATATCGAGTAATTTGATACACTATAGTACTGCATATCGAGTAATCGATTACGCGATAACTTTTTTAATGGGCAAACTTCACCGATGCATATCTTACTCATTTCTAATCCGTTTTGGCCCTTTTTTTTTAATTCTTCCTCATTTTTAGTGTTCTTTCTTATAACGATGAAAAAAATGTCCAAAATGGACTAAAAATGAGGGAGATATGACGGGAGGTATGGGCACGGGTTCCCTCGGCTCAATGGGGCGACGGCGTCGACGGGGGGGGCGGGGGGGGGCTCAACGAGCGGCGGTGGGGATGGGGGGCACAGATTCTCCTGGCTCAACGGGGCACCGTCGAGGTGGGGGTACTCACCGGGGGGGACGAATCTCTGAGCGAGAGTTGGTTTTTTTCGTTGAAGAGACGAGAGGATCAATTCGTCAGCCTGATTCTCATTCGGGTGAGAATCAGCCTTTCAGGGTGAAAGGTGAAAAATTGTCACCTTTCACCTTTCAGGGCTGATTTTTAGCCTTTCAGCAAACAAACACAAAACAGGCCTGAAAGGTGAAAAGGTGAAAATTTTCACCTATCACTGTCACCGACCATTTTTCACCCTTTCAGCAAACAAACACTTTTCACCATGAAAGGTGACAATTTTCACCTTTCAGGGCTGAAATATTTGATTTTTCAGCTTTCCAAACGCACCCTAAGTGTCTAATATGTTTTCCCCAAAGTAACTGAAATTAGTTCATTTTGAAAAACCAAATAACACACTCAGTTGTCTCCGCACTTGTGTCACATCCGGCGATGTACAAGTCCTAAAAAATTAAGAGCCATGTTAAACAACGTGTGCACATTACACTGTCAAACAATTGATATCAATTTTGTCATTACAACATAGTTATAACACAGTTTTTAGTTTATATGAGACTATGGTATAAACTATACAATCAGCTAGATTTATTTGGATTCTTGTGAAGATGAAAGTGAAAACAAGTGATGCATAACTAGATCACTCATAACATAAAGACACACCTAGATAGATGACAAATTTCAATTATACATATTGAAAGGTGGCATGAATAGTCTTTGGTAGTCAATCAACATCCATAATTATTAGGTACATAAAGCCACAAGATCCTGAATTCCTTACTATGTGTAGGTCAACTCCAACAAACCTCTTGATTTTGGAGCTTTGAATTTGTAATTTTCAGTTATACGTCCATCCAGTAATGCCATGTGCATTCATTGTACTCATGCAACCTTCACCTCCACGACCTACCTCACTTAATGAGATGGTCCTCTTACAACTATGTCAACGCCCCACCTTTGAGGCTTGTCTTGATAGTTAAAAAGTAGTTGTCCCCCCTCCCTCCCTCAAGGTCTATCTAATGCCCTCATGCCCACGTACTGACGTACAAGAAAAACTTTCGTTCAAGAAAGAGCAAAAAAGGTAAGGGAAAGCAAGTTCCTCTTTGACTCTGCTATACAGACAAATGTTACAGAAATGGACATGCATGAATGTTAAGAGGAATAAGATAGTGACAGTTCATTGAATCAAACGTCGACTTGCAAGTCGAGTAGAAATATGTGCAACCATACCAGGCAATAATGCACTGGATCCCATTAGAAATCAGATAGAACTAACGGATTGCATTAATTACCAAATTTTGCTTTGTATGCATGGAAGATTGAACAAGAAACAAACTTTGAAGATGCAGTTTGGAAATACCGTGATAAGCAGTTTGATATATCTACGATCCAAGTTAGAGCCCTCTTCTTCAGCATTGTCAGGGAGAACATCCAAGAAATCATTCCATCTAGGCGCCATTGCAGGCGTTCATCAATCAGGTCTTCCACAATCCTGAGAAGATGGTCATAAGAGGCCTTGGCATGGCGCCTTATCCCTTGCACATCAAATGCCTTGATGAGAGGGAAGAAATCAGACACATTAGGCTTCCCAACGTACTTCATCACTCCCCACACCACATCCCTGAACTCTTTGGCGCCCTCTGATTTGGGGTCCACCAGGTCCCTTGAGAAGCTGCATTGGACACCAAATTAAGCGTGGTTGCAAAAGGCTAAACGGCCGATATTCACTGCCTGGTTAGCCAAAGAGTGCTCATCCAAAATGTTGATTAAGCCCTTCATCCTTTCATTGATAGGCATCCAATCTCTGGCTGGTGAACATTTGTGTGGCACATATCTTTCTAAGGTTGCGCCATGTTGGGCCTGCCGACTGCCACACCATCGAGAGGTCGAACTGTGCTTCTCCATGGACAGCATCTGGGATCGGGCGGCCGGAGAAGGTGACATCGTGTTTTTACATAACCGGTAGGGAACACAAAAAGGACCAAACATCATACGTAAGAAAGGGGAAGAATAATTAGAAGAACAAGGAGGAAGAAGATGTTGGGATTGTCACATAAAAGAGGGCTAAAATACTGCCAAATTATGCACATATAATTGACAAATATACACATGAAATACTAGAAAGAGTATAAGAATTAGAACCAGGTTCGAGGCACGCTATGCGTTGTCCTTGAAACAGATACGCCGCCCTCCGTGCACAAGCAATTAATAGCGTTCCATTCCCGAGATACAACGAACCACACCGTCAGTTTAAAGATGCACTTCAAATCAAACTGACTGGATCACGATCAGAGGAGATTCTATTGCTCAATGATGGACGATGAATTAATTTTATTTATATAGAAGGATGCTGTTAGGCCTCTTCTGGAAGAAGAGACGCAATTTTCCGCAGAGAAACGGCCATTTACTCGCTGTAACCGCTTAGCCGATTGATCGTTTTATAAACCGATCGATTGCCTTATTTAGCCTGAAATTACTATCGATCATTTTATCGCAGTGCACAAATCCTAAAATTCCAGTAACTATGATCGATCGTTTTTATACCGATCGATCGGGCCAATGCGGAAACCAAATTACAAAAAATTACAGTAACTACGAACGGTCGGTTTATCACGATCGATCGTTACACGATCGATCGCGTTATTTTGCCGATCGATCGCTACATTTTTAAACTAATTGTTTAATTTCAAGTCAAATTTCAACAAAAGATAATTTTGTTATTCCATGACCTCAAACGAAAGAGATGACCCCTTTTATAAAGAAAGGCGTTAAGCATGGGTCTTGCCGCTGATGGGCCCCCGACATGCCAGTAATTGGGCCACGTCTCCTGGCCATCAGCCGGTCCGATCCGTTACAATCCAATCAAATTCCCTAATAACAATCATATCTTATTACAATAATTGATGAAAAAGAAACTAATCCTAATAAGAAAAATAAACCTGTCTAAATTAGATTATGCTCCGGAGTTGTGCTGACGTACACAACAACAACTATTGCTGCTACAAAGCCGAGACGAACAGTCATGAGTGGACGATGTTCCTTAGCAATAGTTGCTAAGGACTCATGGGGCCTGTCTCCTACCTGTATGAGGCTGCCAAGAATGAGAAGGCCAACAGCCCCGGTGGGAGCTTTTGAGGAATGGAGAGCCAATTGCGAAAAATACCAAAGCCATTGATGCAGATGAAGATGAATGACACAAGTGCCAACAAATCTAAGAACTCCATGAGCTCTCTTAATTAGCTAGCTATTTGTGCTGTTCTCTATGTAGCTCCTCTCTAACAAGCGCATGTACCTTGTTTTTGCAGACCATCATTAAGCTCTGATTTACATACGCAGAATGAAAACCAAAAACTTGGATATGGCACAACTTTCTGATCAGACCCTAACTACTTCAGATGAGATTTTTGTAAATTATACTGTGCAGAACTGCCAGTTGAATGGCTGTCTAGCCTTTTATCACCGATAAGTCTATGATGTAAACTGATACCCACAGAACTATGAAACTTCTAGTCTGTCTCCAATAATGCCTCCGAATCAATTGCGTAACCTTCTAAACGCCAGTCCGATGCAAATCCTTTCAATACCCAATCAATTTCACTCATTAGAACTTCGTTGGAACCCTTTACAGAGAACTCATGTACAATTCCACCGATTTCGATCATGCTACATCCAGGAACATCTTTGCTCACACCTCTCTGCCTCATCAAAGCTCGTATTCTCTTTGCATCTTCAAACTTACGAGCATTGGCATATATATCACATAAGGCTACATAGAAAGCATGGTTATGAGGCTCCAAGTCTATCAAATGTTGAGCCACTTTCTCCCCCAACTCCACATTCCCATGCATCCTACATGCTCCAAGCAAAGCACCCCACACATACACATCCGGAGCCATGATCATGCTCCGGATAAGTTCCACCGCCTCGCCAAAAAGCCCAGCCCGACTAAGCAAGTCCACCATGCAAGCATAATGCTGAGCCTCAGGCTCAATACCATAAATGTCTCTCATTGAATCAAATATCCACCTACCTCTCTCAACAAGCCCGGAATGAGCACAAGCACATAGTAGAGCAACAAAAGTCACTTGGTTAGGCTTCACTCCCCACATCTCCATCTCTCGAAACAGACATAAAGCTTCTTTGCTGAATCCATGATCCCCAAACACCTTAATCATCGCCGTCCACGCTAACACATCCTTCTTCTCCATCTCCCTAAAAACATGAACAGCTCTTTCAATTGAACCACACTTCCCATACATGTCAACAAGAGCAGTGCCTATCACTGCATCAAGCTCCACACCATATATCTTCAAATAACCATGAACCCACCTCCCCTGATCAAGTGCACCCACCATCCCACACGCCGTAATCACACTAGCTAACGTAAAACCATCCGGCGCAACTCCATCATCACCACCCACAACCAGCATTTCATGGAAAAGTGCCAGTGCACAACCTGCCCGACCACCTTGAACTAGCCCAGTTATAATCGAGTTCCACGAGATGATGTTCCTCTCCGACATTGTTTCGAACATGTCCAACGCGCCATCCAAGTCCCCGCATCGCAAGAACCCGGTAACCAGCGAGTTCCAAGACACCATGTCTCGTTCGGCCATTTCGTCAAACATCTTACGTGCACAACCCAAATCATGGAACTCCGAGTACATAATGATCATCACATTCTGCACGAAGATATTGGCGGAAAATCCAAGGGTCAAGACTTGCCCGTGCAAGGTCCGTCCGGCGGCGGAGTCGCCGGTGCGGGTGGCGGCCTTGAGGAGGAAGGGGAAGGTGAGGTTATCTGGGCGGATGTTTCGACGGAGCATTTGGATGTAGAGCGGGAGGGTTCCCACGGCGGTGTCGGCGGCGCGGGCGTGGGCGCGGATGATGGAGTTGTAGGCAGAGACGGCGGCAGCCGGGAGGTGTCGGAAGATGGAGGAGGCGTAGGCGAGAGGGGCGGCGGCGGATGCGGCGCAGAAGAGGAGGAGACGGCCGAGGAGGGGCCCGCGGGGGAGGTCCGGGGAGGTGAGGATCTGGGCGTGGATCTGCTGGGCTTGTCTGATGGATTTGCATCCGTCGATCAGTGACTGGAGGGCGGAGGGTCTATGGTCCATATGGAGACTGGGTCCAGTAGGCCGGGTTTTAAATGCATATATTTCATTTTTTGGTAGACGTTGCATAAAAAAGTAATCACATTTTTTTTTGGTAACACGTACATGAGGTGCCACTAACATCCACTTGGGATTATCCACTAACCAGCCTGAAACACCTCATGGGGCAGAGATTTTTTGTAGTGGATTTTTGGGATTTTTCACGATCTAAACTGCCCATTGGTTGCGGAAAACTATGCAAAATAAGAATACAAGCATTTCCCACCGAAGTAAGATAGACCCAACATACTGCATCATACAAGTGTAGAATCACACGATCAACAGCGACAACATTATGAAGTTCTCCCCCCCATGAATGGAAGGAAAAAAAGTAGAGAAGGGAGTATGGCCTTAAAGCTTGATATGAGCAAGGCATTCGATCGGGTGGAGTGGGACTTTTTGAGAGCCATAATGCTGAAGTAAAGAAAATTAGGTGGATCTTGTTAGGGCTTGTGTCTTCTCTGTCTGCTACTAGAGGGATTCGGCAGGGGAACCCTCTTTCTCCCTACCTGTTTCTGCTATGTGATGAAGGATTAACCAACTTATTGGCTAAAGCATAGAGAAAGAGAGAGGGGGGAATCAGTGGAGTTAAAGTAGCAAGGGAGGCTCCTAGTCTTACACATTATTCTTTGCTAATGACAGCCTGATTTTGGGGAAAGCATCAGTAGAGGAATGTGCTACAATCCAAGAGATCTTGAAGAGGTATGAAAGGGCTTTGGGTCAGCAGGTAAATTTTGAAAAAACTGGCCTTTTCTCTAGTCCTAACACAGTTAGTGATGTAAAGGAAGTTATAAAAGAAATGGTTGGAGTTAGAGAAATAAGAAGTCATGAGAAATATTTAGATTTACCTACATGGGTTGGAAGATCGAAGATTGAAACCTTTAAAGGTCTAAAAGAGAAAGTAATGAAAAAGATGCGAGGATGGAAGGAAAGATTCATTTTCCAAGCTGGCCCTGAGGGTCTTATAAAGTCTGGCTCAAACCACACATACACAATGAGCGTTTTCAAAGTCCCTGAAGCAATTTGTAAGGAGATCAGAAGTGCTATGGAGAACTACTAGTGGGGTGATAATAGTATTTGGACCTATTTGCAAAACGATCTGGGTAAAGTTCCATCCAGTACAACGTTAGTGGAAGATGAGATTTCAGAATTGGAGAAGGCCAAGCAATAGGTATTATTTATTCTTAATGTCATATGTGAATGTCATGAAGTTCTAAGATCAATAAATTATAATTTATATAATTACCTAATAAATTATAATTTATGTAATTACCTAACAGCGATAGCCACCAGCCGGTCAGGAAAGCTTAGCTTTTGGGAGACGCTTAGAACATAGCAGTGTTATCCTTCAGTACCTTAGGCTTTTCGTACTTAAGATAAGATTTGTCCCATATGAGCAGATAATGGTATGAGTAGTTCTTAAACTCTCAGAAGGCTTGGAGTAATAATAATAATATTGACAATAAAAAATTGCAATCGGGGATGGCCTGAACAAGACCTGACTAAGCATGGACCATGATCTGCATGCAAGGTAGATTTAAGCCTAGATAGATACATCGGCCCATATTTTTTATTCTGCTAAATATACGCTTGGTCGTCATGCTGAATAGTTGCACACTAAATTTCAGTCCTCCTCTCACCAAGAAAGGGTGACAAGCCTAGAGGTCCTCCTCCTACCAAAAGACTTGATTTAAGTTTCTATGAAAACTTGAAGCCAATTCCACAATGTCACGGAACAAATTACACTTTTGTCAAAAAAAACAGCACGAAGTTACTTCGACCACACAATCTTCGAGTAGAAATTAGTGATGTTTAGGAATGTAAAGCACTTCTCTAGAAGCTGCTTTTTCCGAGAACCTCCTCTTGAGGTTAAGAAAAACGCGTCTCGATGGGATGTTTTGAAAAGGAAAGCGGATTTAGAAGAAGCCCATTTTACCCAAACTCGCCAGAAAGGCACTTATCCTCCAAATTTCATGATCGTTCATTTGAAACAACTAACGCCAAAGCCATACGCAACATCATAAATTTGGTTTATTTCATTTTCTTGACCGTTCATTTGAAACAACTGAGGCCAAAGCCAAACGCAACATCATAAATTGGTTTTACTTCATTTTCTGTTTCACATCGTCCTCTTTCCTTGTCAGAGATTCGTCCTCTTTCCTTGTCCCCTTCTCTGGGTTGCGCTTACTGAATTTTTCAATTGTAAAATTGAAGTTAGAGAAATCGCTAACTCATCAATGTGATGGAAACACAGTCTACAATCTTAAACTTTTTTCTCCTCTTCATTCGGAGGTTTATTCAATACTCTTGGTACGCCACATGGGAATTATTTACTCCCACTTTAAAGACTGCTCCTGTAAAGTAGGAGTAAATCCCACTAGGTACTCCGAGAGTACTAAAATATTTATCCTCGTTTTGAGATTTTTTTTGTTTGGGCAACGTATTTTGAGAAGGTTATCCTCCGAAGTTGCTGTCATTCATTGTAATTTGACAATCAATTTAAAGCCAAAATATATTTTATAATTTACCGCCAAAATTCTTTATCATATCCTCCGCATAATCCCAAAACAAATCCATCAGGTTCTTAAGAAACATGGATTCTTGCACAAAAGACAAGCCAAATACCTCTGACAATCTAAACGTCACTTCCTACCAGTATCCTGTGCTCGTCAAATAATGCATGCACGCGGCCACTGTTCCTCCAAGTCATGGACCTCCTAACAAGTGTGGCTCATTCAAACAACCACGTAGTGTCCTAAGATATCTCTTCTGGATGTCTTCTCCCAGACTGGGAGAGACTAACGGGCCGTTTGGGGCGTGATTATTGCAAAATATCCGGACTGGATATTGGATATATACTGTAGCATCCATGTGAATTTTTACATCCAGCTGATACACCTCAGGAATATCCAGATGCTACATCTGGATGTTTTGCTATTAATCACGCCCCAAGTGGCCGTTTGGGACGTGATTAATGGGATATTTTGCTACACTGTAGTATCTAGATATTTTATATATCCTGGAGGTATTTCAGCCGGATGTAAAAATTCACATAGATGCTACACTAGATATCTAATATCTAGTCTGGATATTTTTGTAATAATCACACCCCAAACGGCCCCTAAGTTTGTTGAAAGATGAAAAATCGTCACGGTGAAAGAAGTGTCAAAATTTTGTAAAAATTAAAATATGTTTGGATAATTTTAAATAAACACATCCTATGCACATTTTAGGCTTGAAAAATTTTCACACGGCACCTTGACGATTTTTTATCTTTCACCAAACAAACGCACACTAATACCAGCAAGCCAACATTTTATTTTATACAAACACGACAACATTGATCTCTATTTATACACACACTGCACTAGCAACACAAAGCCATCTTTGGTATTGCTTCAAGAGAAATGGACTCTTCCACCATATTATGTGCCTGCTTCTGCTTCGCCATTGCTTGCATCAGCTTCTATCGCCTCCTGTACACCAAGAACTCACCTAAGACTTGTCTCCCACCAGGCCCAGCCCCTCTCCCTATTGTGGGCAGCCTCTTCAAGCTAGGCCCTAAACCTAACGAGTCACTTGCAGAGCTCGCAAGGGTCTATGGCCCGGTCATGACCCTCCGGCTTGGCCTAGTCACCGCCGTTGTCATGTCATCCCCGGATGCCGCCAAGGAGGTTCTCAAGAAGCACGATCAAGTCCTCTCAGGACGGTCGATGATCGACTGTGTACGTGCTGCGGGCTACTGTGACAGATCGATTGCATGGCACCAGCCCGACGGTTACTGGCGAAAGTTAAGGATGTTGTGCAACAAGTGGATGTTCAACTCTCAGAAGCTCGATGCCAGCCAGGAGCTCAGGCAGCGGAAGGTGGGGGAGATGGTGAGACTAGTGGCCAAGAGCGGGCCGCTGGGGCAGTCGGTGGCCATCGGCACGGTGGTGCTTGCCACGATGCTGAACGCGATATCAAGCACAATTTTCTCGGTGGACGTGGTGGACGCCGAGTCGGAGAAGGCACAAGAATTCCGGGACATTATGTGGGGGATCATGGAGGAGGTCGGGAGGCCGAACATAGCCGACTACTTTACATTCCTTGCACCATTTGATCCGCAAGGGATCAGGCGGAGGACGGCAGTCCAGTTCAAGAAGCTGTTCGCCATATTTGATAGACTGATAGAGGATCGTCTCAGGGATAGTGCTTCAACTAAATACAGGAGGAAGAATGATTTCATGGACGCACTCCTGGACATGGAGAAGGATGAGGCTGGAGGGATGCTCACCATTCCAGAGATGAAATCTTTATTTTTGGTAAGTGATTCTTTAAACGTTGATAATTATTTTTATCATACAGGAGATTCCCTAACCTTACATAATCAGAAATCCGCACATGCATATTGTATCAAAATAAAAAGAACTTAAAAAATCGCGTATACGTAGGAAGAAGAACCAACAAGACTGACACCATGTTCAATGAGTTAGGAATATGTTACATTAATAGGTAGACAGACACCATGTTCAATGAGTTAGGAATATGTTACATTAATAGGTAGACAGACTTAAATGAAGTGTGAAGAAACAAAAAGAGTGACATCATTTTTTAGGAGTACGATAAGGAATACGTTCCCTTAATGTTTAGTTAAAGATTTTAAGAGTCAAAAATCTGGATTTTAGAGAAGAAGAAGCTGTAAGAAAATTTTGGGTGTTTAATTGGGAAGAAGTAATTTTTAGAGAAGAATTTAGAATCCGATGACACGTTGTTTTGTAAATAAATATGAAAAATAAGGGTAATTAATAAAAAAAATAGATTTTATAATTGAAACTGTATTTTTTTATTATTAATTACTCTTATTTTTTTACAAAATTATAATAAATATTATTAAAAAAGTAAAAGCTGGATTCTTTAAAATCCAGCATTTTGGCTGCTAAACAGCCCTAACACTAACAGAGTAAACAAAGTTTGAAAAGCTTCGGTGTGGTGTCAGGTGTGTATGTAAGTTGTCATGAGCAGTTGTTGCCCAAAAAAAACAAAAACAAATTGCACTTATCAAGTGTAGTTTCTTGTTTATAAAACATGGTTTCATGTTTTTTCTTCTGAGGTGCTGTTAAATATATCAAAAAGTTTTTAGCTCGACAGAGACGAGTACATGATAAACAAAAATACTGAGATGGAAAATCCCTCTCATAAGACCAACTCACAAAAGTAGCCCAATCAACAAACTTACTATAAAGAAGAAAAGTCTACATATTTTTTTCTTTGACGATTACCTTCTGAACAAACACTTAGATCTGTGCCTCTTAAAAGCTCTTTTCTACTCGGGAAAGGATGCGTGTACAACACTTAGACCTGTGCCTTGCTAAACAATAACATTAGATGCGTGTACGGTGTACCGTGCCAAAACAACTTTTTTTAATCTAGATTTGTGTAGTCCCCATTAGAACTGAGAGTTGCCCCACCAACGCACACTTGTGAGCATTTATTTTGCCAAAAAAACAATGAAAAATTTTATGAGCTTCTCGTATTTGCACTCCTTAAAACTTATTTATACACATACTGCACTAGCATCGTAAAGCCATCTTTGAAACAGCTCTAAGAAATGGGCACAGCTTCCTCCTTCCTTCTATGTGCCTGCTTCATCTTCGCCTGCATCTACATCTTCCGCCTATTCTCCACCAAAAACTCATCTAAGACCCTTCTCCCACCCGGCCCGGCCCCTCTCCCTATTGTGGGCAGCCTCTTCAAGCTCGGCCCTAAACCTAACGAGTCCCTCGCAGAGCTTGCCCACACCTATGGCCCCGTCATGAGCCTCCGTCTCGGCCTAGTCACTGTTGTCATCATATCGTCCCCAGATGCCGCCAAGGAGGTTCTCCAGAAGCACGACCAAGTCCTTGCGGGCCGTGTGATGCTCGATAGCGTCCGCGCCGTGGGTTTCGGGAAGAGATCCATGGTATGGCAGCAGCCGAACGGCTATTGGCGGAAGCTGAGGATGCTGTGCAACAAATGGATGTTCAACTCGCAAAAGCTCGACGCCAGTCAGGAGCTCAGGCAGCGGAAGGTGGGGGAAATGGTGAGCCTCGTTGAAAAGAGCAGGCAGCTGGGCCGGGCAGTGGCCCCCGGCCTGGTGGCCCTTGCCACCATGCTGAACTTGATATCAAATATAATCTTCTCGTTGGATGTGGTGGACGTGGAGTCGGCGATGGCGCAGGAGTTTAGGGACATAATATGGAGGATCATGGAGGAGGTCGGGCGGCCAAACCTCGCCGACTACTTCCCCTTCCTCGCTCCATTTGATCCACAAGGGATCCGACGGAGGACCGCAGTCCAGTTCAAGAAGATGTTTGCTATATTTGATAGACTGATAGAGGAGCGTCTCAAGGATAGAGCTTCAACTAAGTACATGAGGAAGAACGATTTCATGGATGCACTGCTAGACATGGAGAGGGATGAGGCTGGAGGGATGCTCACCATTCCAGAGATGAAGTCTTTGTTTTTGGTAAGTGATTCTTTGAACCCACATTGTTTTAATTATTGGTTGGGGGGACACCTTGGATTCATTGAACAAGATTTTACTAGTGAAATCAGGGTTGGGGGGGATCCCATGGCTTCATTGAACCAGATTCTATTGGTGAATGGAACAGTTAGCTTCATTGGCGACAGCATATGATAGCCAATGGCAGAGGTTTTTGTCCTCCTAGTGATGTACTCTACTTAGATTGATTTTCGATCACGGGGACCTCCATTGCACATACAGTACTTGTGCGATCAAGTAAACACAAAATAAATGTTGGAGTGCACTTGCTTTAGGTGTTCGCCATCGATCTTGGTGATGATCCTATAACCTAGAGGATATCCTTGACGATGCAATTGGGAGGACAAGAAAGTCTTCCGATAAACATAAGGCTAAATGTCGTAGGCATGAGGGACTTGCTTTTGTGGTAACGGATAGCCACAAGGACGAAAATTATCTTTGGGGCCATTTTGGCCAAGTTCAAATTGAGTGGTAGCTGCAAGTGTTCAATTCGGGGATAGCTACATTTTTTCTTGATTTAGAAGGTGAGAGTACCGAACTTGCATTCATTGCACCACATGTGCAGCAATTTGTGGGCCCACGAGAAAGGCGAATTTATGATACTTAACACCTATCTGCTAAAAATGGCCTACATAGATATTTTGATTACAAAATATACCTTCTTTTACTAATATTATGTACACATTTATGGTGCTTTTGAGCACTAAAAATGGGAGACTTTGCGATTATGTAGATAGTGTGGGTGAATCATAGGCATAAGATAGACGATAGAAATGTACAGTGCCATGATTTTACATTGTCGTACAATCGGCTAACTCTACATTAGTCCACTGTCATTGTGACTTCTAATATGAAGATGACACCGACTTCTCACATGAATAAAATGTCTCCAGGCACTTTTAATAAATACAGTTTTTTAATAGATATAGTTTTCTTTAAATGAACTAAAAAATTAGTTTATTTAAAGAAAATTATATTTATTAAAAGTAACCGGAGGGAGTAATAAAGATAGTAATATGCAGAATTGGGTGTAATACATGAAGGGCCTGTTTGGTAGCCTCCTGTGAGCCAGCTTTTAGGTGGCATATCTCGTAAATCTTTTCAAAAAGAAGTGATAGATTTTTTTAGGTGGCATATCTCATAATTCTGTAAATAAGGTAAGAGTATATAAAGGTATATAAAAGTATAAAACGTATTTTTTGTTATTATATGCCTTCATCTTTTATATTTATTTACGAAATATATCATTATACCTTAAATTCTTCTCATTCTTCCCAACTAAATGCTCATTTTCCACCCCAATAATTCTTTCTTAGAATCCCGCATTCTTACTCTAAGAATCTACCACTAAACAGCCCCGAAATATCCTCAGAAGGACATTCAGAAATTGCATATAACTGCAGGTGGAAGTTGAATGGAATCCAAATGTTTTATTTTGTGGCAGTTTCCTACCCAACCACAAAACTATGGGCGGAATTGATTGAGGTGGATCGAGGCTAATTTGGCTGTTCACCATATGGCATACACCATGTATGCTATGATTCATGGAAAGATGGTGCACTAGCGTGTACGCCCGTGTATCCTTGGTCATTTTTAACTTGCAAGCGAGTGAAGGGCTAATCAAGGGTTATTTGGATATATGGAAAATTCTATTTGCTAGATTATGAATCTAGCAAAATATTAATTATCCTTTAATCTTTTAAATTGAAACAGAATTCGAAAAAAAATGATTGAATACTAGCATTATTTTGTGTAAAAAAAAGTGAAAAACTGATTATTCATGACTTTTAATTATACTGGAATTGGCCAAAATCGGACAGAAATATACATCTAATCCTAGATTTGGCAGAGATTGTGCCACAGCTTTCATTCTAGCTTGCTTCGCTATTTAAGGTGCTATGTTTTGCATGTAATATTATTTTATTAGACGGCTATATTTTTCCTTGCTCTATGGAACTGTGGGTAATCCCTTGTATTCTACCAGCCTATAAAACAAAGTGGCAATAGGAGATCCGAGCGCTCACTCCTCTCCAAATCACAACAACTTGCAAATATTGGTTTTAATTAATCATGGATGCTGGATCAAATCATTTCTTCAATTGACTAGCCTAGTGATCGTAGTAACACTACCACCAAGGTTACGGAAATAACATGAATCTAATTACTTGATTTGTATTATCAGGATTTATATGCTGCCGGAAGTGAGACCAGTTCAATCACGGTGGAATGGGCGATGTCCGAGCTACTTTGCAACCCGGAAGCTATGATAAAGGTCAGAGAGGAGCTGGATGACATTATAGGGCGGAGCAAACAACTTGAAGAATCAGACATTGCTCGTCTTCCCTATCTCCAAGCTGTAGTGAAGGAAACACTGCGTTTGCACCCGCCTGTCCCTCTTCTCCTCCCACACAGGACCGAACGGGAGGTAGAAATCTTTGGTTACACAATACCCAAGTCCACACAAGTGATCATCAACTGTTGGGCAATTAGCAGAGACTCGGACGTATGGCCCGATCCAACTTCTTTTAAGCCCGAGAGGTTCATTGGCTCGTCCATCGACTTTCGCGGCAGGGACTTCGAGTTCATCCCATTCGGCGCCGGCCGCCGGATCTGCCCAGGATTGCCATTGGCCGACCGGATGTCGCACCTCATGCTAGCATCTCTTATTCATTCATTTGATTGGAAGTTGCCGGACGGTATGGGATCAAACGATCTGGACATGAGCGATAAGTTTGGGGTGACTTTACAGAAGCGAGTCCCTCTACTTGCCGTTCCGATAATCAGAGGCGGCCAAGTGGCTTTCAGCCAATTGTAAGTAATGGAGTGCCCCAATTGTAAGTAATGGAGTGCCCAAATAACTGTTGATTGTGTTCACTTGTTGGTGTGGTCCAAATAATTGAAGTTCCTGCACGCAACTTCGTATGGCAGATGCTTGTTTATTACAATAAAGGAATGTCTTCTTCTAAGTAGGATTTTCAACTTACATGCTTGAAAGGTCGTTGTAACTGGATCTCTAGTATTTGATGTATGAATTCTAAAATTAGTTGCATACCAGACCAAGGGAAAGCCTGAGATTCAAAAGACAGGGCTGGATTGATCTATTTTTATTTCTTTGGGTACAATAAAGAAAGTTTGACACTAGCTATAATGTAGGTTACTCCTTAGAAAAGAAACCTATTGTTGCAGCCAAGGTTTTAAAAACCGGACCCGTGACTGACCCGGAATTCCTGCCTAGTAGGTTCAATCGGGGGTCAACCCAGTGATGACGTCATTAATATTTTTTTTAAAAAAAAAGGGGCCGCCGCCGGAGAGGGGGAGGGGGTCTGCCTCGCGGGGCCGCCCCGTCGAGCCAGAGCCCCCGCGAGGCAGACCCCCCCACCCCCTCCCCCTCTTGTCCCCCAGCCCCCCGCCGCTGGGCTCGAGCCCCCCCTCCCACGGGCCAGTGCCGCTGGAAAAGGGAGGGGTGGGGGGTTAAAACCCGGACCGGTCGGCCCGGTTCGACCGGCCGGGTTGCAGATCTGGTCCGGTTTTTAAAACCATGGTTGCAGTCCATAATCCATATGACTTCACATCATCTGCGAGGCCCTCATAGTAAAGATGTGCAAATACTTATAGTAAAGATGTGCAAATACTTATGGTATGTGTTACTCCCGCCTTACGTTCGGATGTTGAAGTTTCTAAATTGCATATACCGACATGGTATACTCTAGTCAGAACGTTGTCTCACTCTCACCTAGTAAGCTTGTATGTAATTTTATTAGCATAGTAGAATTAAGCAGAGAAGCTTGATTTTAATTGTGCTCAAGTAGGCATTTGTTCTTCATTCCCAATGATTTTAACTTTTTCTATTTCAAGGAATTTGATTTCACAAGTTAAATTTCATATTCACCTCAGTTTATCTTTGTAATATCATCTAAGCATTTGACTAAGAGGGTTTGCATAAGAATGCCTAAATTCTTACCCCACTTTTCTGTTTCTTATACCAACTTTTAAATTTTTCCAAAATGGTCACCACACACTACTAGAACGCCACAACAGGCCATACATTTTCTTTCCATTTCCCTTCTTAACTTATACTCTCTCCATTCATAAATACTCTTCCGATTTGAAAAAAAAAATTGTTCAAAAATACTCTTTTCATTTAACTCAATTTCCAATCATTGAACTTCTTATGAGCTGCTTATACGATGCATATCTTCCTTATCTTGTAAGACTATGACAGGGCCGCGTCGGCCCATTCATGGCTCCTACTCCTCTCTACCTCCGTCCTCTACAGTCGTCCACCTGCATTTTAGGCAACAAATTGGATGTTGGTGTTACGTCTCCTTAATTAGGGTATTAATCACTTAATAAGATAGGCTAATCTTAGTCATTATTATATTAGGTTGTTAAGCACTATGGACCTAGCCCTAAATGTGAAATCATGTCGTCATTATGTCGTAATTGTAACGGAGTCTCCTCTTTATAAGAGAGTATACCTCTCGTTGTTGGTTATGCAATAAGAAAGAACCTTAATTTCTCATCTCTTCTCTTCTCTCCTCCTCTCTGTGTCCTGTCGCTGGCCATTGTGTGCCCATCAAGGGTGCACAACATGGCGCCACCAGTCGTGAGGGTCTGCGGGCAATTCTGAAGGAGTATAAAAGAATTGAAGTCGTCGCCATGGTCGAGGTAAATAAGACGACGACTACTAGCGAGGCCGGTAATGGGAAGTGCAAATGCCAAAGGGATGGAGATGCTAGCCGAGGCTAGGGTTCAGCTCAGGGAAGGAGTAGAGCTCCTATAGGAAGCCACAAGAGGAGATGAGGCAAGCAAGCTCAGAGGAAGGGGAGGGAGCAAGGGGCGAGGTAGACCATGGTGTTGCACTGGTGGCAGAAGTAGGACTACATGTGTGCGGAAGAGATGGCAACGAGGGTGGAAGCCATGGTTGCTGGCAAAGGAGGCGGAGCCGTAGAGGTGGGAGAAGAGTGGATTTACGAGAATCTAAGGTGTTGGATATAAGTATGGGTTAGGCCCATATTTATGTAACCTAATTATATGAGGAGTCGGCCCTCTCATGGTGCATGGTCACGTGGAGTGTGCAAGGTTCTCGTGGGCCTAGTGGGGTCTACACTAGATGGAGGAGACACCTAATAGGACTGTTATGAGGAGTAATTGAGAGTGGGCGGTTATAGATAACCACTAGGAGAGTTAGTGGGATGGAGTTAGAGGAAATTAAGGAATCCCTAACTCTCCCAAATAAATAGAGAGAGAACGTGAACAGTAGAAGTGGGACTGACTGCTAGTTCTCTCCTCTCTCTCTCTGATGCACTCTCCCTTTTGCGTTTACTCTCTCTCTCTCTCATCTTGGCACTTTGGATTGGGCATTCTTTTATCCTATACGACGAGGAAGAAGGAGATCATTATCTTGTGAGGAGAATAGTGACTCTCATCCATGCAATTAGGTCCTTGGTGATCTCTGAGATATCTATCCATTCTTGTGAGTATTTCTTCGTGGATTGATAGTAGGGCACAAAGGCCCAAAGGTTAGTAGTATTCAATCTGTTGAATTCTTATTATATAGATATGATATAAGAGTTTGTTCATATTATTGCTCATAAGATCTTGCATATGCTTTGTTTGATATTGTGTGCAAGAGAAAGTGATTGAAAAAAGGACTGATTTGGAGAAATTTGGCATCACAAACAACGATCCGTTGCGCTTCCGTTGCGCTCTTGACCCAACAGTGTTGTCGAAGCCTTAATATGTTGTGATGCTAAAATTCCCAATACCCTATTTGATTTCAATTTGGAATTCTGAGCAATAGATTTGATCGGTTGAGGTTTTGGTACGTGATCGATCGCTAGGCAATACGCGATCGATCGCACCAGGTTAAAAATCGAGAGCAAAAACCAGTAAATGATTGATCGCCGTTGTTATTGATCGATCGTAAGTACTGGAAGTTTCATTAATAGAGACGTGATCGATCACCCGAGTTATCGATCGATCGCAAATACTGTAAAAATCGTTATTGAAACAGCGATCGATCACCTGGGTGAATGATCGATCGCAAGTGAAGACGTGATCAATCATGTGTGTGAACGATCGATCGCATCTACTGGATCGTTCATCTTAAAAGTACGTGATTGATCACTTCATGGAGAGATCGATCGAAAGTACTGGAATATTCATTTTTCACAGACGCAATCGATCAATTGTTTTTACTGTGATATTGCAATAGACTATAGCGATCGATCACCTGTCTGTTGAGATCGATCGCACTAGTAAAATCTGGAAATTTGTTTTGAATTTGAAGCAGTATATGTTCTACATCAACAACTAAATAATATTTGTTATTATTAGTTATTCAAACTTGGGCCTTTGACTATAGTCCTGTTTCATTGATTGTAGTGATTTACAAAGATCTTCACTTTGTTGTTCTACTTACTGTTTTTAAAAAAGAGAGTTGCAATGGCATGCTGCATGGTCTCTAGTGAACTTGGTAGAACTGAAAAGTTGAATGCTACAAACTTTGTCACCTGGAAGAGACGTATTCGGCACATCCTATTTCTTGAAGACTTGGCCCATCTCTTGGACTAAGTAGTTGAACTTCCTAGCGAAAATTGTACCACTGCTCAAAAGAGAGAGTATGAGAAGTTCAAGCTGGAGGATGCTAGAGCAAGGACCACCATGTTAACATTTATGGAGCCGAATATTGAAATGCTTTTTTAAAAGCATACCACTGCAAAAGAAATGCATGAGGCTATCATGAGAAGGTATGGAGAGCATACTGAGGCTCTATCAGGTTGCTACACACTCGCTCTTCTAACATGAGGATGGAAGAAGGCAAAAATGTGCTTGAACACATAAATGCCATGTCTATTATTTCTAGTGAGTTAGAGATGCTTGGTGATCCTATTTCTCTTGGAGTCCAAGTATCTACCATCCTAACTAGTCTTCCTCCATCATGGGAGCCTGTTGTGGTAGCTTTGAACTTGAGTGATAAAAAAACTTACTTTAGATGACCTTACTGCCAAGCTGGGCTTCGAGCAGGAAATGCGAGACCATGTGAGAGCCTCTAATGCATCTGCCAACCTTGCTCATCATTTTGGCAATAGAAGAATGTGGAGAATCCTTGGCCTTCACTAATGCCGCTCACCAGATCAAATTGCAACTCCCTAAGTATGATGGTACCGAAGATCCAACGAGTTGGGTTTGTCAAGTGGATCAATTTTGTGACTTCTATTTTGTTCCGGTGGAAGAAAGAGTCGCCATGGCGTCTTTCCATCTCTTTGGTGATGCACAATTATGGTTTCAGAATTTAAAGGATTTCATGGGCGTACCATCATGGCTGGAGTTCAAATCTCATATATTCACCAGGTTTGGCCCTAGTCAATACTTCAATTTTTATGGGGAATTGACTAAACTACAACAGGTTGGTTCTGTTCAAGAATATCAAACAACATATGAGCATTTATTGCCAAAGGCCGGAGCTTTATCAGTCTCTCAACAAGTAGGTGGATTTGTGAGCAGACTCAAAGAATCAATCAAGGCAGAAGTTCTAGCCGGCCGTCCTGCAAATTTAGTGGAGGCTGCAGGACTTGCTAAATTGTATGAAGAACGTACTTTGAAACAAAAAAATTTCCAAAGGCCTTCTCTAGATGTCCAAAGGTATTTCAGTCCTGCACCAAAAAATTTATCTCAGCCGCCTCCTGTCAAAAGAATGACTCCTGCAGAATTGCAAGAAAGGCGCTCACAAGGCCTTTGCTTCCACTGTAATGATAAGTTTGTTCCGGGACATCGTTGTAAGAAGTTGTTTTTGATAGAAGCCTGGTGGGATGAAGAGGAAATCAAATTACATAATGAGGATGAAAATTCTCCTGTTGAAGACACCCCCGAAATTTCTTTCAATGCAATTAATGGAACAACGGCTCCGCAAACTATGCATGTTATTGGCTGGATAAATGGTATTTACCTGCACCATTCTCATTGATTCTGGTTCTACTCATAATTTCATGAGTGAACGATTGGCTTCAAAGGCGGGGCTCTGTCCTATCGAACAAGATGTATTTTGGGTGATGGTGGCCAATGGAAATAAAATAAAAAGTGCTGGTCATTGTATGAATGTCCAACTTAATGTGCAGAATATTTCTCTCACAGCAGATCTTTATTTGTTGCCTATTTCTGGTTATGAAACCGTGTTGGGTGCACAATGGCTGAGAATGTTGGGGCTGATATCTTGGGATTTTGATAAACTACAAATGCAATTTTGTTTCAATGGCAAGGATGTAATGTTGAAGGGCGTCAAATCTCCATAAGATAAATATATGGAAGACTATCATATCGGCAAGGAATTAAGAAAAAAAAGGCATGTATTTTTTATTAACATGATTTCTTTGGGGGACTCACAAATATATTCTGCTGAAACTGTTCCTTTCCAGTTGGCGTTAATCCTTAGTAAATATGTTGAAATAGTTGTTGAGCCAAAAGAATTGCCACCTCAATGACAACAAGACCACCAACCCATCTCCATCAGGCCTTATTGATACCCACATTTTCAGAAGACGGAAATTGAAAATATTGTGTCGGATATGCTTAAGTCCGAAATAATCCAACACAGCAACATCCCTTATTCATCGCCTGTTCTTTTGGTCAAAAAGCACGATGGTTCATGGAGGATGTGTGTGGATTACAGGGCCCTAAATAAAATTACTGTGAAGGACAAGTTTCCAATTCCTATTGTTGATGAATTATTGGATGAACTATATGGCGCCAAAGTCTTTACAAAATTGGATTTCCGATCGGGCTATCATCAAATCAGAATTTTTCCTCCCGACATTCCTAAGACAGTGTTCCGGACTCATCAAGGACATTATGAATTTCTGGTAATGCCCTTTGGTGCCAAAGTCTTTACATTTCAAGCATTGATGAATGAGATATTTCAGCCATTCTTGAGAAAATTGTATTAGTCTTCTTTGATGATATTGTAATATATAGTACAAACCTAGATGACCATATCAAGCATATAACTGTTGTGTTTGAATTGTTGAGGACTAATCATCTTTTTGTAAAAAAAGAAAAATGTGCATTTGCCACAAGTCAAGTACAATATCTTGGGCATGTCATCAATGAAGAAGGTGTGACTGTTGATCCTGAAAAAATACAGGCTATGGTTAAGTGGCCAAAGCCCACATCTCTCAAGGATTTGTGGGGTTTTTTGGGCCTCACCGATTATTACAGAAAATTCATTAAGGATTATGGGAAGATTGTTGGTCCACTCACCAAAATGCTCAAAAAGGATAATTTTATTTGGACGCCAGAAGCTGAAGCTGCATTTGATTATTTGAAGAACCAAATGACGCATGCTCCTGTATTAGCTTTACCAGACTTTTCCAAGACTTTTGTTATTGAGTGTGATGCATCAGGATTGGGAATTGGGGCTGTTTTAATGCAAGAGAATCATCCTATTGCATTTTTCAACCAATCATTGGAAGGAAAAAAATTGTTACTTTCTACCTATGAAAAAAATTGTTGGCATTGGTTATCTCTGTTCAAAAATGGCGTCCATATCTTTTGGGGAAGCAGTTTATTATTCGTACAGATCAAAGATCCCTCAAAAATTTTATGGTCCTTACAAAATTATCAAGAAAGTTGGACTTGTTGCTTATGAACTGGAGCTTCCAACAAATTCTAAAATTCATCCAGTCTTCCATGTTTCATTACTCAAGAAGAAACTTGGCTCTTCTTCTCTTGTTGTGCCCGAGCTACCAACATCTTTAACGGATGAGCCAAAACTTCGGGTACTACCTCAAGCAGCATTGGAATTTCGGACGGTTAAAAAGCGGCGACAAGTGCTTCTTTATTGGAAAAACACCAGTCCCGCCAATGCAATGTGGGAGAATATCAACTTTATGAAGGAATGCTTCCCTAGCTTTGTTCTTGAGGATAAGAACCTTGCTTAGGGGGGAGGAGTTGATAGAGTCTGTCAAGACTCTATTTGTAAATTACTTAAATATGTGTTGTGATATAAATAAGTGTATGTGGTGTGTGAGTGCACTAAATAAAACAGAGCAAATGGCATGAAGACCTTGGCATAGAAGCAGTTATGCAGATGGAAGTTGGTGTAACTGCCACAACTGAATGTCTCTTTGTACAAAACTCTCGGACGTTTCTGGGAGAAGTATGTTATGAAATCTACAGAAAGCTGGTGATCTACACTAAATATCCTGTCTTCTTTTGCTTTTCCTTGAATTTCCTTATGTGTGATTTCCAACCAACAAGATAGGTCGACCAAAGAAAAAGGTTGCTATCACACAGTGAGCCTCGGGTGCTTCGACCAGGTTCGAAAAGATACGATTTTGACGACCGAGTGGGAGAAATTTGAGCATCGTATCGTAGTTTCCAACACAAGAAACGCATGAGAGGGGAGATGAAGAGGCGAGTCGACAGAGCGGACTAAGTACATCCAATATGCTATTCCTAAGGTCGGAGGAAATGATAGTGCCGGAGAGGGGTAAGGTATCGTGTTCGGTGCTTAATCGGAAGAAAGTGAGTCGGGGGGCGTGGGATGTGCGGCTGGTGATAGCGGAGGATGGGGAGGGGGCGAGAGAGCATGCTAAACTTGAGATGCATCTCAGAGATAACGGGGTTGAGCGGCACGGTGACCGGAGGAGGAGTGGGAGTGCGAGAGAGAGAGAGAGGGTGAAGGTAACGTGAATTTCAACCTTTATTTGAAATATACATAGAGGGGTAGTTTTTAACAAAAAAGGATCTATTGATATGGTAAGTTTTTTTTCAATTGGAGTTATTAGCAATGGATGTAGGGAGTCTATAACAATCAAAACAAACGAAAAATACATACGAGTAGGCAAACGGCTTTAGAAAGAAGGAAAAATTACGTTTTAGTCTAACTTGCTAAAGTTTATCCATTTTAGTCCTCAGGACTAAAGTGGTTAAACTTTAGCAAATTAGCATAGTCAATGACCAAAATACCCATAACAGAGGAGCTAACAGCCCATAACTCTCCTGCTAGATGGAGTTCATCCTCATCCCCTTTCCCATCCCCTTCCCCCTTCTCATCCCCTTCCCCTTTCTTCCCCATCCCTTTGTAGGAGTCATCCACCATTAGAGGAGCTCCAAAGACCTTCATCTGGTGGTTCATCCTCATCCCCTTCCCCTTTCTCATCCTCTTCCCCTTTCTTCCCCATCCCTTGTAGCAGTCATCCACCATTAGAAGAGCTCAAAAGACCTTCATCTGGCGGTCCATCAACGCCCCACTAAAGTTTGACCCTTTTCTCTGGAGAGCTCAGATTTTCACGTCTCATCTCGCTTATAACAGTCATCCACCATTAAAGGAGCTTCAAGGACCTTCATCTGGTGGCCCATCGATGCCCCACTAAAGTCTGACCCTTTTCCTCCGGTGACCTCAGATTTCTACTTCTCATCTCGCTTGTAGCAGTCATCTACCATTAGAGGAGCTCCAAAGACCTTCATCCGGTGGTCCGAGGCACCACTAAAGTCCGACCCTTTTCCTCTGGCGACCTCAGATTTCCACTACTCCTTGTACATGAGATGGCGAAAGTAATTGCAATGGATGCAGCCACCTCCAACAACAACATTCTGGGCATCCAAAGCGAAGATGATAATGCTGGACACATTGGCAGAACCCAAACAGTGGTTGCAGACGAAGGTAGTGGATATACCGGCACAACTCATGCGACGGAAAAATTGAATGTAAGTAGGAAAGCTACTATTTTTCTTGTCGTTTTATATGTCTGGTCATTGCTGGAATGTCTAAGTAGTGATGATAGGTCGAGTAGCTTAAGTTATGAATTGTAAAAGAGGTTGTGATAATATATAGATATGTTGTGATGACGAAGTTATGATTTCTAAAATAGGTTGTGGTCATGTGTAAATAGATTGTGATGACTTATAGATGTGTTGTGATGGAATGTTGTATTATCGCTTTGTGTGTTAGGTATAGACATGTTGTGATGGCATGTAACTTCGGCTGTGATGTCTATTAGTTTCAGTTGCGATGAATATTGTGATTCAGTTGTGTTGGCTTAGAATTTGGTTGTGATTGTTGTAATTAATGTTGTGATGTTATGTTGTGATAGCGCTGCTACATAAGTTGTGACCTATGTTGTATTCGTCTGATTTATTTTATAACTCTAGGATGAAGTAGGCAAGCTTAAAATTTTGGTCTACTATTGTGGGTGTATTGAATCCAGCCTCGATGGAACTGTAAAGATAGTTAGAGGTAAAAGCACGGTGTTGTCACTAGAAAAGAATGAAACTTTGAGTTCATTTGTGGAAAAAATTGTCTATCGCAATGCAATCACAACTGCAACGCAACCTACTATCACAACACATATAACTCACCACAACTCAATCACAATGAATTAAGAAACTACTGAAAGTTACTTTATGTGGCACCAGCAAGCCTATCGCAATGCAATCACAACCTCAACACAACCTCCTATCACAACATGTATAAGTCACCACAACTCAATCACAACGAATGACGAAGCTATTAGAATTTATTGTATGTGGTAGCAGTAAGCCTATCTTAATGCAATCATAACATCAACTCAACCTGCTATCACAACATGCATAAATCACCACAACTCAATTACAATGATTTAAGAAGGTGTTGAAAGTTAGTGTATGTGCCAAGCCTATCTCAAAGTAATTACAACCTCAAGGAAACCCGCTATCACAACATGCATAAGTCACCGCAACTCAATCACAACGAATAAAAAAGACTTTGGAAGTTAGTATATATGGCAAACATATCTCAATGCAATCACAACCTCAAGGTAATCTACTGTCACAACATGCATAAGTCACCGCGACTCAATCACAATGAATTAAGAAAGTGTTGGAAATTAGTGTACGTGGCAAACCTATCCCAATGCATTCACAACCTCAATGAAATTTGTTATCACAACATCCAAAAATCACTACAACTCAAAGTCATCTCAACAATGTAATCACAACCTCAAGATAACCCGCTATCACAACATACATAAGTCACCGCAACTCAATCATAATGAATTAAAAAATGTTGGAAGTTAGTGTATGTGGCAAGCTTATCTCAATGCAATCGCAACCTCAAGGCAATCCGCGACAGCAGGCATAAATCACTGCAACTCAATTATAATGAATTAAGAAAGTATTGAAAGTTAGTGTACGTGGCAAACCTATCCCAATGCAATCACAACTTCAAAGCAACCTGTTATCACAGCATGCATAAGTCACCGCAACTCAATCACAATGAATTAAGAAAGTGTTGAAAGTTAGTGTACGTGGCAAACCTATCCCAATGCAATTACAACTTCAAAGCAACCTGCTATCACAGCATACATAAGTCACCGCAACTCAATCACAATGAATTAAGAAAGTGTTGGAAGTTAGTGTACGTGGCAAACCTATCTCAATGCAATCACAACCTCAAGGCAACCCCCTATCACAACATGCATAAATCACCACAACTCAATGTCATTACAACAATACAATCACAACCTCAAGGCAACCCGCTATCACAACATACATAAATCACCGCAACTCAATCATAGCGAATTAAGAAGATGTTGAAAATTAGTGTATGTGGCATGCCTATCCCAATGCGATTATAACCTCAAGGAAACCCGTAATCACAGCATGCATAAGTCATCACAACAATGCCTCAACCTCAAAGCAACCCACTATCAAAACATGAATAAGTCTCCACAATAATGCATAAGTCATCACAACAATAAAATCACAACCTCAAGGCAACCCGCTATCACAACATATATAAGTCACAACAACTCAATCACAATGAACTAAGAAGATGTTGGAAGTTAGTGTATGTAGCAAGCATATCCAAATCAAATTACAACATCAAGGCAACCCACCATCACAACATGCACAAGTCACCACAACTCAATCACAATGAATTAAGAATGTGTTGAAAGTTAGTATATATATGGCAAGTCTACTCCAATGCAATCACAACCTCAAGGCAACCCATTATCACAACATGCATAAGTCACCGCAACTAAATCACAATGAATTAAGAAGGTGTTGAAAGTTAGTAAATATGGCAAGCCTATCTCAATACAATCACAACATGTATAAGTCACCACAACTCAATCACAACAAATTAAGAAGGTGTTGGAAGTTAGTGTATGTGGCAAGCCTATACCAATACAAACACAACCTCAAGGCAATTCGCTATCACAACATGTATAAGTCACCACAACTCAATCACAATAAACTAAGAAGATGTTGGAAGTTAGTGTATGTGGCAAGAATATCCAAATCAAATTACAACATCAAGGCAACCCACTATCACAACATGCATAAGTCACCACAACTCAATCACAATGAATTAAGAAGATGTTGGAAGTTAATTTATATGGCAAGTCTATCCCAATGCAATCATAACCTCAAGAAAACCCGTTATCACAACATGCATAAGTCACCATAATTCAATCACAACATATATAAAGATTGTACTGAAAGTTATAGTATGTGGCAAGCCTATCGCAATACAATCACAACCTCAAGGCAACCAGCTATCACAACATGCATAAGTCACCGCAACTCAATCACAACGAATTAAGAGGGTGTTGGAAGTTAGTGTATATGGTAAGTCTATCCCAATGTAATCACAACGTCAATGCAACCCGCTATCACAACATGCATAACTCACCACAACTCAATGATAATAAATTAACAAGGAGTTGGAAGTTAGTATATGTGGCAAGTCTATCCCAATGCGATTATAACCTCAAGGAAACCCGTAATCACAACATGCATAAGTCAGCGCAACTCAATCAAAACGAATTAAGAAGGTGTTGGAAGTTAGTATATGTGGCAAGTCTATCCCAATGCAATCACAACCTTAAGGCAACCCGCTATCACAACATGCATAAGTTACCGCAACTCAATCACAATGAATTAAGAAGGTGTTGAAAGTTAGTGTATGTGGCAAGCCTATCCCAATGCAATCACAACATGTATAAATCATCATAACTCAATCCCAACGAATTAAGGAGTTGGAAGTTAGTGTATGTGGCAAACCTATCCCAATGCAAACACAACCTTAAGGCAACCCACTATCACAACATGCACAAGTCACCACAACTCAATCACAATGAATTAAGAATACGTTGGAAGTTAGTGTATGTGGCAAGTCGATCCCAATGCAATCAGAACCTCAAGGCAACCCACTATCACAATAAGCACAAGTCACCACAACTCAATCACAATGAATTAAGAATGTATTGGAAGTTAGTGTATGTGGCAAGTCGATCCCAATGCAATCACAACCTCAAGACAACCCGTTATCACAACATGCATAAGTCACCACAACTCAATCACAACGAATTAAAAAGATGTTGGAAGTTAATGTATGTGGCATACCTATCCCAATATAATTACAACCTCAAGGAAACCCATTATCACAACATGCATAAGTCACCACAACTGAATCACAATGAATTAAGAATGTGTTGAAAGTTAGTGTATGTGGCAAGCTTAGCGCAATACAGTCAGAACCTCAAAGCAACCCGCTATCACAACATGCATAAGCTTATCACAATACAATCAGAACCTCAAAGCAACCTGCTATCACAACATACATAAGTCACCGCAACTCAATCATAACGAATTAAGAACGTGTTAGAAGTTAGTATATGTTGCAAGTCTATCCTAATGTAAACACAACGTTAAGGCAACCCGCTATCACAACATGCATAAGTCATCGCAACCCGCTATCATAACGAATTTAGAAGGTGTTGAAAGTTTGTGTATGTGGCAACCCTATCCCAATGCAATCACAATCCCAAGGCAACCCGCTATTACAACATGTATAAGTCACCACAACTCAATCACAACGAACTAAGAAGATGTTGGAAGTTAGTGTATGTAGCAAGCATATCCCAATCAAATTACAATCATGGTAATCCACTATCACAATATGCATAAGTCACCACAACTCAATAACAACGAATTAAGTTAGTTTATGAGTCAAGTCTATCCCAATGCAATCACAACCTCAAGGAAATCCGTTATCACAACAAGCATAAGTCACCACAACTCAATCACAATGAATTAAAAATATGGTTGAAGTTAATGTATGTGGCAAACCTATCCCAATGTAATCACAACCTCAAGGAAACCCATTATCACAACATGCATAACTCACCACAACTCAATCACAACGAATTAAGAAGATGTTGGAAGTTAATTTATGTGGCAAGCCTATGCCAATGCAATCACAACCTCAAGGCAACCCGCTATCACAATATGCATAAGTCACCGCAACTCAATCACAACAAATTAAGAAGGTGTTGAAAGTTTGTGTATGCGGCAACCCTATCCCAATGCAATCACAACCTCAAGGCAACCCACTATTACAACATATATAAGTCACCACAACTCAATCACAATGAACTAAGAAGATGTTGGAAGTTAGTGTATGTGGCAAGCATATCTAAATCAAATTACAACATCAAGGCAATCCACTATCACAACATGCATAAGTCACCACAACTCAATGACAATGAATTAACAATGTGTTGGATGTTAGTGTATGTGGCAAACATATCCAAATCAAATTACAACATCAAGGCAATCCGTTATCACAACATGCATGTCACCACAACTCAATGACAATGAATTCACAAGGTGTTGGAAGTTAGTGTGTGTGGCAAGTCTATCCCAATACAATCACAACATCAAGGCAACCTGGTATTACAATATGCATAAGCCACCACAATAATATATAAGTTATCATAACAATACAATCACAACCTCAAGGCAATCCGCTATCACAACATGTATAAGTCACCACAACTTATTCATAACGAAATAAGAAGATGTTGGAAGTTAGTGTATATGGAAAGAATATCCAAATCAAATTATAACATCAAGGCAACCCGCTATCACAACATGCATAAGTCAATCACAACGCAATATACGATATCTAACACAACCATATCAGCTTATTCACATATTGGACACAACCACTATCACAACCTAGAGACATATCATCACAACTCAAGATGAGATCTAACCTATAAATATATCATCACAACTCAATGTTCGACATGCATATAATCTATCATAACCTCTATCACAACCTACAGTTACACATCGCAACCTACATTTTGACATAGATCACAACCGAAAGAAATATCATGACAACCTCTATCACAACCTACAGTTACACCATCACAACCTACATTTATACCATCACAACAGAATATATGATATCTAACAAGCATCACAACCTACAAATATAGCATCATAACTCAATGTCCGATTGTACATATAATCCATCACAACATTAAAAGGTTTATCACAACCTATATTTACACTATCACAACACTAAAAGGGATATCACAATAACATACGTAAAGACAATGTACAATGATCATCATAATATGGCATCACAACATTCCTATCAACACATACATACATATTCACTGCATGAACTGTAAGAAATAATCACATAATTACAATATAATTAGTCACAACTTATAATGGTGAACAAAAGGCATAAGATATAACGTACCTATAAGACAGTTCCACAACCAAACAAATTGTATCGATCTTTCCTCTCTTCCTTATCCTCATCGGCATTACTAATGTCATTCCAAAGTGCATTGTAGACATCCCTAGCCCAGGGATATGCATCAAAGGTGGCAAGGTTGGACTTATCCATCATTGTCCAAAACCCCTGGCCTG
The DNA here is from genome assembly GCA_039654745.1 of Houttuynia cordata. Taxonomy (NCBI): domain Eukaryota; kingdom Viridiplantae; phylum Streptophyta; class Magnoliopsida; order Piperales; family Saururaceae; genus Houttuynia; species Houttuynia cordata. The sequence continues at coordinate 8,354,730 of CM077511.1, forward strand.
GGTTGGAGGAAAACAAAAATGCAGTACAACAAGGCTAACCTTGCCCTATCATTTACCTTCAACTTCTTGTTGTCAAACTTTCCCTTTATCATATTTGTGGTAATCCTACTTACTCTGACACTAAGGAACATCCTCTCCTAGAAGGTGGGGGCCTTTGTGCGCTGCGATGATTTCCTTCAAACTACAAATCCATTGTGCAGTGGCAACTACATTATCATACTCACATCTATCAGCTTCACAGTGGCTGACCGCCTGCCAATTCTGAAAGTTAAGCCGCTTTCCCTCCTGACCAGCATGTGGCCAATTAGACAATGATAGACCATTGTGTCTGACATCTCGAAGAAGACTTTGAAGTAATTTTTCATTAGTTGCTCGTGCACCCCTCCCTTTAAATCCGGGATGAGGTTGAGCACTTTTGAAGTTGAGCATCAACTCTACCAATCTTCAAAATGTAATGCAATGCAATATTAAGTACACATGAAGCACAACCAAATGCATTTAGGGAATAAATACAACTTCATCGCAACCATAACACAACTACAACACAATCTCAACACAACCATTATATAACCGATGCATCCCAACCCTACGAAAGAACTATCACAACGTCACCAAAATCCATCAGAGCTGATGACCAACAAGAGGCCCTCAACTTTCCCATCACAAGTTGTACACAACTATTACACGTTTCCATCCCAACCATAAATGCATTCATGAAAATAGTTGAACATACAGACACCTTGCAAGTTATCACAACCTATTAAACATCATAAAACAAACACATACAACATAACACAACCATTACTCTTGTCCATCACAACTCTACAGAAGAACAACGTCACCGAATCCATCAAAGCTCATGACCAACACCCTCAATCGTCAACTTTGCCCATCACAAGTTGTACACATCTGCTACACGTTTCCATCGCAACCTATTAAGCAGTTGAACATGCAGACACCTCGCAAGCTATCATAACTTATTAAACATCATAAAACAAACACATGCAACCCAACACAACTATTACTCTTGTCCATTACAACCCATTAAGCATACATGAAGCCCTCGACATGCATAAGCCAAGAGCAGGAAAAAGCTAATTTATCAAGTAATCATGAAAGGAAGTAACTTTTACTATAAAAAAATGGAGGTTGTACTTACCTCTTCTTGGTGGGCGGAAGAGGTCGAAGCATCTGCCATGGAGAATGCCGCCACGAGGGGAGAGCTCCGCCACTAAGGAGATCGCGAGGGAAGAGTGCTGCCGGTAGGGGAGACCGCGAGGGACAGTGCCTAGGGGTGTAAACGGCGTCTGGATATCCGTGTCCGTCCATTTTTCTGTCCAAACAGACACAAAATTTTGTTCGTCACAGAAATGGACAGGTTTGATCGTCCGGCAGATGGGCGGACACGGCTGCGGATAGAATGTGTCCACCTCCATAGCCGTCTGTGTCCGTGACAAAATTTAAGGTTAAAATGTCTGTGTCCATTTGTGTTCGTGTTGTCCATGTCCATCCGTATTCAAAACGGACACATGCGGACAAACACATAGGGATGTCCGCACGGACACGAACAGACAGACACCAAATTTTCAAGTAAACAGACATCTACGGACATAGCTTGTCTGCGCCCATGTCCATCCGTTTACACCCCTAACAGCACCGCCGCGAAGGGAGAGCGCAAGAGGACATCGCCGCCGCGAGGGGAAGTCACCTCCGGGGAGGGGTGAGTGCCGCTGTGAGACAGGAGCACTGGGGAGGGTTGCGTGTGATAGGGGAGTGTTGCCGTCATTGTGGGAGGTTGCTGCCGTGAGATGGGAGCATCGCCGCGACTGAGGGAGGGTCGCCGCGAGGAGGCGATAGTGTTGCAAGATGGTTGGGACGCGAAGTAGAAGCCGTAGTTTAGGGTTGTGATGGAGAAACAAAAGGTTGTGATGGAGAAATACAAGGTTGTGACTTTAAATACCCATGTGGACAGATTTTGATTTTTGAAATCGCGTGGGTTAAGACGTGGAAAAGACGTTGAAACGACGTTAATGACGCCGTTTGGAAGGCAGTTACGTTGTTCCACGCGGAGAAGGGTAATTTTGTCATTTTTAAAAAAATTGAGTGTGTGGGAGCTCGTGCGGGACTAAAGTGGATATGAAATTCTGGGTACTTTGCACCAAAGTGGATACAATATTTTTTCCTTTGTAGTATTTTGGTTAAAATACACCTACTTGGACTAAAATGTAAACCACCCAAGAAGGAAAAATTACGTTTTAGTCTAAAGCGTAAATGAACCCTAAAGCACTTGTTTTCCAAATTTCAGGGGTTTCCATTCGAAACAACTATGACCAAAGCCATACCCAATATCAAATATTTTATTTCATTTTATTAAGCCTTTATATTTATTTTGTAAAATATCCAAAGCCTTCTTTGTTTTTATTGCATTGATGATTCTAGGGAAAATTACGTTTGAGAAACCTTGTTGGATCAAATGGTGAAACTCTACTAATATGAAGTGTCGTCTTCCACAGTTAAATCATGTTTGAGAAACCTTGCTGGATCAAATGGTGAAACCTTGTCAGTTTCATCTTCCATTGTTGATAGTTCCATGCCAGTGCAACTCTGCTAAATACGAAGTTGCTGAGAAATTAATCTTTATTATTTCTTGTTCAAAATCGACTTTTTCAATTTCATAGCAATGTTCAGGGTCCTTAGTTCCTTCTATTGGGTCCGTGGTTGGACATGAAACAATCAGAACTTTTTTCATTCCAGGAAAGATTGTATTTGATAATTAAAAAAATTGAATTAAAAATTCAATGATTCATTTAGTAAGTTTGCAGTTGCACCATCTCTTGAACCCTTTGCCAAGGAGGGGAACCGTCCATTATAGAACAGTAGGATGGATTTATACGATCGCCAAATGGATTCGTAAGTCAAAGAATAGCTTCTAAAATGACAGATGCTCTACCACATGGACTGTATATAGGTCCATTTAGTGTTTGAGGCAGATACTCAGATCTTGACACTTAGCAGCCCATAAAATATGTTAAAGCATCTAATGGGCCTATTTACCAGCTGTCCCGTAGAACGGTCCGACTGGATAATTTCTCCTAGATCTGGGCCTGGAAAACATAAAATTCCGGCCCATAAGTAAACTCGCTGAGGCCCATACGACCGGAAAAGGCGCCATTTCAAAACTTAAAAATTCTCCATAAATAAACCCGTCCTCTTCCACTCCGGCCATTTGAACCACCGGAAAGATCAAGATCCTGCCGGAAGGCCGATCGCCGGATTCCTACGAGATCAGAATCCATGGCGGCGGAGACCGCCGAAGGCTCGAAGACGGTGAGCTCTTTTTAAACGCCCGCTTTCTTTCCTTTATCTTCTTATTATTGGGTTCTCATGAAGTGAATTGTTCTCCATTTTCAGCAACCGCTTCCCAAATGGACCCTGGACGACTTCGAGATCGGGCGGCCGCTCGGCCGCGGGAAGTTCGGCAAGGTTTACTTGGCTAGAGAGAAAAAGGTGGCATAAGAATCCTTCTTTTCTGTTGCTAGTTTCATAGTGCCCAATGAAGCCTATCTGCATTTGAAAATGTGGTTTTGATAGAGCGAAGCAAAGTCAGCCATGTAATGATGGAACAATGTTTTTTAGAATGCAGACAGGGTTCAAGGGACAGAGGGAGTATATTTTTTTCCCTTTTTGTAATTCAAGATTGGTTCTTTCTTGGGGAATTTAGAGCAAGTACATAGTGGCGCTGAAAGTGCTATTCAAGAAGCAGCTGGAGAAGTACCAGTTCTTCAATCAGATTCGGCGGGAAATCGAGATACAAAGCAGCCTCAAGCACCCCAACGTGCTCCGCCTCTTCGGATGGTTTTCGGACGAGGAGCGGGTTTTTCTCATTTTGGAATATGCGGCTGGGGGGGAGCTCTACACGGAGCTCAGGAAGCACAAGTATTTCTCAGAAAAACGTGCTGCGACGGTAGTGGATTAGTTCTTTTGATTCTCAATTTTATTTTGGTTGCACTTTCTCGTTCACAGTTCAAATCTTGATGTGTTTTTGTGTGATCTTGTGTTGTCTAGTATATGGCCAGTCTGGCAAGGGCCCTAATCTACTGCCATGTGAACGATGTCATTCACCGCGATATCAAGCCAGAGAATTTGCTGATAGATTTCCAGGTATCACCTCATGGTTTAGCTTATCTATCTAATCTAAAATAAAAAAAATTATGAATATAGATTCAAACATTGACGACTGATTGAATATTTGTGTTCTTCTTAATTGTGTGTATTTTATAAGGTTCCTGCAGTCTTGTATAGGTAACAAGCTGTTATAGTTTTCTGCCATGTATATATCTCTGTTATATATTGTCCAGTTTCATGCCAAGAAATTACCACAAAATTTCTAAATACTGGCATCATATTTTTCTTGACTAATTAATGCATAAAAAGTTTGTACGTACTTCATTGACTAATTTGTAATGCAATAGTGAACATTAAGAGACTCTATAAAACAGGCTTTTGAAAAGAAATTGACCAAAACATAAAAAACTTGAGTTATATATTTGTATATAAAAGTCTCAGTGCTATCAAGATATTAATCACTAAATAAAGAAAAAGATTCGTCATCCATGAGCCAGCAAGCAATCATATTTAACATCTGCGCAGGGTAAAATCACTTTTAATATGTGTAAACCATGTGTAAAGTTCTTGTATACAATCCTGCTTCATAAAAATAATACTCCAATTATCTAAGGTCTTATGGTCGTTTTAACTTCAAATTCAAAGAGCATGGAAACCCCAGTTCTGCAAATATTTTTCAAATCAGCAGGCTATTAACCCCATCAAGATGGTGTAATCAGCTATAAGAATTCCAGAAATTACAAATGTTGTTTTAAAGTAGAATGAGAATTTGAATTGATATTGACCACTAATCAAGATATTGTGAGATGGTCAGCGTGAAGTGGATGGTTGGAACTGTTGTGTTAGCATTAAAATGTTGCTCTCAGATATATCCCTGTTTATGAATTATTTGGGTGTTTGCAGATGAATAATTATATTTAGTACCTATAAATTGGTCTCATACTTTGATTGCCTGATATAAATCAGGCTTTTTCCAACTAGTTGTTAAAGTTTCTCTATATTTGTCATTCATTGGCTAAGTTTATATGTTGATCCTGATAGTTTTACATCTAATGTGATTCTTTTTTATGGATAAAATTGCTTTAGATTTTGTGTTCAACAAAATTTTTCTTTTTGATTAGTATAATTTATGCTATTTTGGCCTTCTAATTATATTGTCCATTCGTGTGAATTTGGAAATTTTATGTTGTAGGGTCGCATAAAGATTGCAGATTTTGGATGGTCAGTTCAGTCAAAATATAAGCGCATGACCATGTGTGGAACTTTGGATTACCTGGCACCAGAAGTGGTGGAGAAAAGGCCACATAGTAATACTGTAGATAACTGGACGCTGGGGATCCTTTGCTACGAGCTTCTCTATGGAGTTCCACCATTTGAAGCTGAGACTCAAAATAATACATTTCAAAGGTTCGTGCGAGAGATCCCTACTATGCTTTCGTTTTTTATGGATAGAAATGTGTATGAACCAATTTTGGTGCAGGATAATGCAAATTGACCTGAGCTTCCCTGCTAGCCCTCATGTGTCAGCTGAAGCAAAAGATCTTATTCGGCGGGTAAGACTAGAAAAAAAAAAGTTGCAAATATGTGTGCAGTAATTGTTTCTTTCTGCATTTCTATTCATGTCTTTCCATGCTCATGATTGGTGCAGCTCCTTGTTAAGGAATCTACAAAGAGGCTTCCCCTTGAGAAAATTTTACAGCATCCTTGGATTATGAAGAACGCTGATCCATCTGGAACTTGTGGAAAATGATGAGTAGAGCTTTTTTTATGCCCAACGTCCATTTTTTTCTTTTTCCTCTCTACAGATGACCAAAGAAGAAGACTTTCATGAATTTTCCTCTTTCAATCTTCCTGCAGAAATAACTTTTATGGTTTATGTGGCCATCACTTGTTAGTACTCCAGCAAGATTGCTGGAGAAATACCTTGAACTGAACCATTGTTGCATTACATGTCTGTAAATGTGAGCTCACTTGTTGGTACTGGAGCAAACTTGTGCAGTTTGTGCTATACAATTCTCTCTTTATGGGGAAAAAAGTTCTTGTACAGCAATTTTTCTGTTTGACCTATAAGCCAAAAATGTTTGTGCATTGACAAGCAGAATTATCACTTGCAAGGTAGATCATAACTATCTTTACACGGAAAAAAGTTCTTTCTGTACTTTTTGTTTGATTCAAGGCGAAATCAAAGATAAGAGCTAGGTTCTTGATAGTTCTTTCTGTACTATCAGCCTTGAAGTGCACTCAAGGCGAAATCATAAGCAAGTTACATGCAGATCCTACAGGGTACAGATATGGGACAAGGCAGTCTTTGTGGTTCGTCTGAGATGTGAAAGCAGTAGGATGAAAAATCCAAGGTGCCATCATAAGCATTCCTCCCACGGAAATTTATGCCTTATTCCTCCACAAACTCACTTTCTTTCCTGTGTCTGGCCGTTGAGGCAGCCTCCCAGCACTGTCTTTTGTGACCTTATTGGTCACCGCAGGAATGTAATGGCAAAGCTGTGCAGGGCAGGGTCATGGTGCTGTCCAGGGCAAAGCAAAGCAGGGCTGGCTGGCGGCCCGGCTGGAGCAAGGACGTCCCTACCAGGGTACCTACTGGCTACTCGGACCAAAGCAAAGCCAGGGGTGAAATTTTCCTGCCCAGCCCCAAAGTGCATAGCATTAAGGGATTATAGCTGGAAATGGGGGAGATTGGACTTGGAGGAAATGAATAATAGAGGGTAATTATCGAGCTTTTGACTGGGGATATCATTGTTTCAGACTTTCAGTACTCCATAACTATAACATGTGGATTCAAAATGTGAGAGAGATCCTCATTTTTCCTATGTACATAAATTATCGAGCTTTTGACATTTGATTTCTATACAACTAAAATATCGAGAGAAAAGGCCACATCCCACAGCACCATATAAATGTGCTACTTATGCAGGATGAACTTGTAGAAAGATTCATACTCATTTGGCTTGCTCAGAGTCTAGATCTAGTTCTCTTCAAACTCAATGCATAAGAAGTGTTCTGTGCATTGTCACCAGCTTGCGCATCTGTACTATTAGAAGCAGAACAAAGATATGAAACTGAGTGCAACCATGAAACCAGACTTGGTTTTCTTGTAACATCATCAGATTCAGCAACCTGAGGGTATATTTGATTGAGCACCACAGTTTGACCGTCTTTTGGCAATTTGATGATGAATTGTGCAAGCAATTTTAGTAGCTCGGGAAGTACCTACACCGAAGAAGAGGTAAATCAGCATGCATGAAAACAGTGAAGGTGTGATACGAAATTAAATCAGGACACTATGATCACCAAAAAATCAATGTCCTGTTTACATCTATGGTTTTCAAGGATCAAAACAACATTACGACAAAAATCACATCTGAGAAATTCTTTAGCACTGTCAGATAGCCATCACATGTAGAACTTATCGTATGTTGATTGGGTCTTCTTGTACCATATATATATATATATATATATATATATATATTCAAAACAAAGGCCTCATCTTTCTTATAGAAATACAAAAATTTTATAATACATCATTATAACTTGATAGTATCACGGTTGTCAAAGCACTAAAGAAATCACAAAAATAACTGATTTTGTTGAGCTACCGCATTTCCAACCAAGCCTTGCTTTAAGTTCCAAAAAAAAAAGAATAATCTACTTTGGCAAACAGAAAGAAGTCACCACATCGGCAGGGCTGCCCATAGACTCGGAAGGACCAGATCTTAAAACACAACAGTGTCTAATATTAGCTGTAGTTGGAGTCTGAAATATTTAATTGATAGTTGAAGGTGCTTACAGAAAATGCCAACCCATGGATTTCCGCATTTATTAGTTACTATCCTCACATTTTTTAATTTAATTCATGGCCTTCAGGACATATATTTCTAGTACATTGCAAACAATTAAGAAGTACAGATCTGTAAGGAACAAAATACGACGCAACATTTAAAGTGAGACTGGCCTGTGTTTGAGTTTATGACCACTAAAATCTGTGTTCGGTTGAATCTACACAAACAGGTCAGACTTCCAAAAACTACAAGCTGCTCTACTTATCTGCCACAAAATCCTGTAATATTGATATCCTTTCCATCTAGTCATATGATAACCTCAGGCCACCAACATCCCTATTACCTCATCACTATAAAGGAGTAACCTGTAGATGCCTTTTTTGTTTCCCTTTTTCTAAGGAAAACGGTTTCACGGGTATGCAAAGCTGAAGCTCCCGGCCTGAAAATGAAAATTCAGCAGTGCTAGGAAAAAAACAAGAACTACTTTGACATCTGGCATTGCATAACATGGAATAGAACTGGATTTAGGGATCAGTATTCATGTCACCAGCTCCAAATAATTAGGATACTGTACATTGATGGTCTAACAAACAACATTCCAGTTATTTTTTTAGCTAATCTTACACCAAAAAAGGAGTTTTCACTATATATCTACTCTGAATGAGCCAAAATGGTTCAGTACTCAATTTTATTGGAATCATTCAGGCAGTCATGGACAGTGACAAGGAAACCAACCCCAAGTGGCACCAGTCATAAATCCATTTTACAATAGGAAGGCCAACTTTTTCATTTTATTAGTGCAAAAACATGGCACATGGCAGAATGGTCATATAACCTTCAAGAAGTTAAATTAATGGCATTCGATTTGTGCAGCGGTGATACTATGTAGTCAAACAAAAACGATGTTGGTAAAACATGCCACCGTGCAGATGTTTGAAGCTGTAGAAAAAGGAAACCAAGGAAATCAAACAAAAACATTTCATAAATAAACTGTTTTAAGCTCATGATTAAATCAGTACCTGTATATCTACCAGGTAGATAAGACGAAGAAGTAACTCCACACATTTCGTACTTGGCTCAGAGTTTCCATGCCAGTTCTTCCACATTTCAGCATTTCGCCCCATGGCCTCTTCACAGAGGCTACTAGCTTTCTGAACAAGACTATGGATGCAGTATAATATGGCTGGACTCCCTGCAGGAGCATGCCGAACTAAGGCTCCAATGCCAGAAGCGAGCCCTTCAAAAGGAGTAATGCCAGGATAAACCTATATTGCAATATAATATTATTAAGATCTTTATGCTTGACTATTTTTACCAAAACTCTCATGACTAAATTTCATCACACCTTCAGTGATCTTTCAATATAGAAGAATATAAGTTGCTCTTTTAACATGTCCCTCTCATCATGATCAGAGTCCTTTCCAGAAGATAAAAATGATGCAAATACTGTATGCGAGGCTCGAGCAACTTTTCCGGTCGGATGTCTCATGTATCTGATGGATATATGCTAAGGAAAGATTATACAACCTTATCTTTGCAAAATACATCGAAACCTACAATTACTCCCATGACAATAAGAAGAAACAAAAATAGAAAGTTATTGATGTTAACAGGATACAAAAACATGGTTGAAACCACTGATTTACTGAATACTTGGTGAGGAATATGTTGAACACAAGTCGGAATAATGCGGAGGTAGAATAATATCCGAGCAGTCTGCACCGCAACTTCAGACCAGTTATATGTCCTCTTTCCCAATCCTTCAACTGAAAAAGAGCAGACCATTAGCAATAATCAAATGGGGCAGAATATTCAGAACAGTTATCACCTCAAAGTTTACTCAACTACCTTGTTGATTAGTCACCTCAGAATAAGTAGGCATAGACTCAATAAAGGAAATACTGGCAGATTCATTCTGGATACTCTTCACAACAGCACGGATAGTATCTGAGTATTCTGGAAGCCTCACCCGCCGATGGTATTCTAAACAGGAGAATGCAACTAAAATTCTGACAGACACATCTGACTGCACTTCAGGAGAATACTTTGAATTTATATTCACCTTCTGCTTAACAACTACAGATGCAAAAATAACAAGCATGAGAAATGCAGCTTCAGCAATCTTCTCCAGATCTAATAGCAGTTTGTTCCCCTCATTTCGTAACACCAAATTTGCGAGTCTATGGTTCCAATAGCTTTCTTGGCAATACTTCCATAAGTGATTCTCCACTAATACTTTGCTTTCTTCATCAGCCAAGACATATTGGTTACAAAACACATTAGTAATCGCTCCCGCCTCTCTAAAAAGAACACCACAAGAATGTTTTCTGACTTCATCAAGATCAAGTGAGGCTAAAACACCATGCTGGTCAATGGCCCTTCTATAAAAAGATGGTAAAGGGAAGACCTCATTCAATAATGACATAGCAAGACACATAAGAAGCGCAGCATGGAAAGAACAAGGACCACAGCGAGCTAAACCTAACGAAATGAATTGCAACGAAAGACGAGTATCGCGATCATCACCACTCACATTACACACATTCTCTGTTCTAGACATCAACTCCACTGCAATGGAAGCAATTGCACCTTCTGCTAAACTTTTTAAACTAGTACTCTCCAACTTGTCAAGCTGAACTCTATTCAGACCCCTTAAAATGCCAGAAGAAGCCATAATCACTGCCTGCTGAGCATAATTCCTTTCCCGAAACTCCGTGACTTCGACGCAAACAATCTGAATCTTGTCAAAACTACGCGCATTAACAGAAGAAGAAACCATCCATTCCACCAAATGCAGAAGCATAAGACCACGCGAAACAGAGTCTGAAGAACCAATACTCCGCCAAACACCACCCAACAAGCTCCCCAAAATCCTCACAAAATAAGACTTATCAGAAGCAACAAGGGCATACCCAATTCCAGCTAGAACCACTGCAACATGCTCCTCAGACGCACCACGGCCGACGAATCGGACTTCCTCCTCCAGCAACCTACATACCAGCTCCAAGCAAGCCCTTCTCGAGCCATCCGACAATCCGGACACCGCCGAGACCGCGCCAAGCAAGAGAATTCCGTGACAGACAAGCTCCGGGTCAGCTGGGGAATCGGCGAAGATGGCGGAGAGAGATGGGACGAGGGAATCGAGGAGTTGGTGGGAGGGGTTGACGGACTTGCGGGCCCAGAGGTAGAGGAGGCGGAAGGCGAGGGGGGAGGCGGCGGGAGGGGCGCCGGGGAGGAGGGAGAGGAGGAGCTTGGCCTGCGGGTCGGCGACGTGGAGGGAGGAGGAGAGGGCGGAAAGGGTTTGGAGGGACTGGAGGTGGTGCGGGGAGGAGGGCTGGCGGAGGTCGGACCAGGCCTGGATGATGGACTGAGGGGACGGCGGTGGAGCGGGCGGCGGCTGGTGGGCCGGGACGGAGGCGGCGGTTAGCCAGTCTTCCAGGAAGAGCGTGTGGTCGGGCCGGGCCATCGTCTTCTCCGGCAAAACGGCCGGCTCCGGCACGGTAGGCCGGTCCAAGTTCGGGGTTCAGACTGGGATGGTCCGGAAGTCATGTTTAAAAGTTCTTAGAACCAAGGCAGTGGTAGGATTGTAAAATTGACTAAAGTTTTGAGTATTTTTTAGGGTAGCTGATTTTTTTAGTGGTTTGGTTTGGTTTGGTCTGGGAGGGTTTTTGTCCTCCAATTTATAGCATGGGCAAAGACGACCGTAAACCTACTCGACTCTTTCTATCGAGCTTTTTACCTATGACCTGGCACTAACTTCGGGTTTCTCGTATTACACGAAATCAGTTTCTTTCTTCCATATGACCCGGAAAGTACCCAAAATACCTTTAAGTTTAGGTATAAGCACCCACACTACGTTTTTCTATATTATCCGGAATCTGAGGAGGGGGGTACCCGAAGAAGCTCGCGTTCAGTCGAAAAAGAAGGCATTCCGTCCGGCATCTCCGCCCATATCATCGCCAGCGCCGGCGCCATCCAAATCGGGAAAGGTAATCTTCGTACATCAAAAAACTGTACGTGAAGTGCAAATACGATAATTTTTGTAAATAATATTTGGTTCCAGAGAAGAAAGTTGAAAACTTGTGTGAAGTGCAAATACGACGATTTTTGTAAATGATATTTGGTTCCAGAGAAGAAAGTTAAAAACTTGCCAAGTTTTCAACTTGTCGAAAATATCGTGTCTTCGACGACACGACTGTAATGCTGTTTGCTTACACTACGATGGAGTGTTTAAAAATTTTGATGCGCACGTGGACAGGAAACGGAAACTCATGCCTCTAGATACACAAGTAACGTACCTGGAACTACTGCAGCAAGTGGAAAAAAGATTACCGCTGAAGTCTGCATCTGGTACATTATCTTTGTCATATCGTGTTGACTCTAAATCCCCATACGTCCTTGAAGACGACAAAGAGCTGGAGTCAATATTTATCGTTCACAAGAGCAAGCAAGGCACAAATGGCCTACTCCACCTGTACGTGGAGGGGACTTCTACTGGCAATAACATGGAGACTGCCACTCGCAATAAGGAAATGAATTCCAATGTAAATAAAGAGGAGGAGAGGATACCAGAGGCAAATGTGAGGCCGGCCAGTAAGATATCGTAGGAGAGGCCGTCCAGCCCGGCCAATAAGACACCCGCATCAGCAGTTGAAGGAGGAAGAAATGAAGATTATTCATTTGAAGCTACGAGGTAAGATTTCAAATTCGCTAACTCTCCACAAGTCGTGTTGTCGAAGACACGACTTGAGTAAAAGTCGTGTCGACGAATACACGACTAAAAATAAAGTCGTGTTCTCAAATACACGACTAAATATAAAGTCGTGTTCTCAAGTCCATTCATACAATTATTTTCACGCAGATTGGGAGATGGGGAAGAAGATGAAGATGAAGATGCAAATGCAAATGCAGATGCAGACGAAGAAGAATTCTTCAATGAAGAAGAATTACTGTGGTCTGCAAATGAGTGGGATGAGCCTCTTACAGTACCATATTTTAGCTAGCCAGATCACACGAGAGCATCTACTTCTAGAGTTCTTACGACATGAGACACATGTAAAGGGAAATATGTCGCGTCGGAGGATGATGAGTACCTCAATATTGACGATGATGGTGGTTGGGATTGGGGTACATATTCTGCACAGGCCGATCCTTCAAAACATTGTGAAGAGGTGACGATGTTGACCGAAAATTTGCAAGTAGAAAACTACAAGGCACAACTTGCCTTAGGGGCTAGGTTCGAAAGCGTCAAGCAGTTCAAGATGGTTCTGACTGATCTGGCAATAAAGAAGAAGTTCATGTTTAAAGTGGCGGATGAGAGCAAAGATACATTTGCTGCAACGTGCAAGGTTACGGGGTGCAAGTGGTACATATGGGCTTCGAACAAACTTGACGGAGTCAGCATGACAAGGAGGGAAGGAAGGCATATATGTGACACTTCTGTAAGTTCGAAAGATCATCCATTGGCTTCTCACCTCTTGATTGCAAGGAAGTGTCATGGCCTCCATAAGAATTCAAACTTCATAAAAATCGCAAATATCCAACAATACATTGAGAAGCATTGGGGCGTGACAGTCAACTATAAAAGGGCATGGAGGGCGAAAGAAGAATTGATCCGATTGATCGATGGCAACCCTGAAGACGCATATCGCATTTTGCCACATTACGGAAGGGAATTAGAGCGGTCTAATGCAGGTACACATGTAGTGATAGAAAGATCAACTGATATACCTGAAATTGAAATTGAGTTAGCCGGCTATGACTTCAAACGTGTGTTTTGGTTGTTCGGCCCGGTCGCAAGAGTATTCCGAAGAACACTTAGACTGTTGCTCACTGTTGATGGAACATTCCTAAAAAGAAAGTACCCTGGAGTTTTATTGGTTGCAACAGTAGTCGACGGCAATCAACAATTAATGTGTCTTGCATATGCAATTATCGATAAAGAGAATATCTAAATGTGGTAAGTATAGACACAGGAAACACGACTATTCTTACAGTCGTGTCTTCCACGACACGACTAGGCATAAATTCGTGTCGTCGAAAACACGACTAGTCATACAGTCATATTTTTTATACACGACTATTCTTTGTTTAATATGTTTTGCCTCTCACTTGTACAGGACGTGGTTCCTCACCTTATTAAAATATTTTCTCTTTACGGACCCCCCGGCCTCTCTGGACACTATTGTCTCTAATAGACAGAAGGGCCTTTTGAGAGCGGTCACCGATGTCTTTCCCGAGGCTCACCATGGGTTTTGCCTAAGGCATATAGCCGCTAATATGCTGAATCATTGGAAAGATAAGTACCTGAAGGAACTTCTATTCTAAGCTGCAAAATGCTTCAGAAGACCAGATTTCAATGAAACCATGGAGAAGATGAAGGAACACAATGAGGCGGCCTAGAAATATGTTGACAAGATTCATAAAACACATTGGGCTAACGTGAAATATCCGGGTAAAAGGTGCAGCACTCTCACGTCAAGCAGGTCCAAAAGTGTAAATAATATGCTTCTAAACGCTAGGTTTTGACCAATCACTCGGTTGATCGAGCAAACGCGTGCGACCACAACCGTCCATTTTCAGAGACGTTGAATGGAAGCAGAAGGGCTACCGACTCCGTTAACAAAGTATGCACATAATCATATTAATCAGATGAGGAATCAGAGTGTTGGAACAGTTTGAGTGCAACCGCTATCATTACGGCAGTTTGAAGTAACATCTTTATACCATGTGGTAAGCATAAATTCGTGTCTTCGATGACACAACTATTCATACAGGCGTATCGTCGAAGACACGACTAATAAATAATTTGTGTCTTTGAAGACACGAGTAGTCATACAGTCGTGTCTTCGACGACATGAGTATCCTTCGATGACACTGATGTTGTTGATGTTTTCGCATCAGGATGGTGTTGACCTTACGAAGAGAACCTGCACATGTGGCTTCTTCCAGAGCATGGGACTTCCATGCAAGCACGCCATGGCATGTATTGATGAGAGGAGTTTGGAACCGGTATGTGAGAAGTGGTACTACGCAAGTTGTACTGCACCACGTACAAAGAAGTAGTGTTTCCTACTTTAGACAGAAGTCAGTGGGGGAATTACGGGGTTTTATTTAAATGCGAACCGCCCATGCTTGAAGCTCCAAAGAAGGGCAGGAGAAAGACAAAGAGAATTAAGTCACAGCCCGAGCCACCAGCAAGGTCTAGTTCGAAATGTGGGAATTGTCGGCAAGTTGGTCACAACCATAAAAGGTGCACGAACCCAACGGTTCTGAAAGAAAATAGGAAGCTTAGGAATCGAAGACTCCCGCAACAAGGCAAACTTACTACAAACGAGACTTCGCATATACGTCGCTCCGGCTTACCTATGCCCCCACCATTCTTCACGTAGATCGTATTGAAATGTTGGTAGAAGAAAGAATATTTGTACTAAAATGTTTATCTGTACAGGAAAAAATATTATAAATAAAAAAAAATATTTCATGTATCAGTCGTGTATCTCCATTATAGTCGTGTTGTATAAGGCACGATTACGCGAATACAATAGTGCTTATAGCATTAGAGTCGTGTTGTTGAAGACATGAAAATACAAAAAACAAGTCTCCGTTATGGTCGTGTCGTCGACGACACGACTATACCGCTATAAGCACTACTGTCTTCGTTATAGTTGTGTCGTCGACGACACAACTATAACACTATAAGCACTACTGTCACCATTATAGTCGTGTCACAAAGTGCGAATCAGCAGTTACTATCGTTTCTTCGCGTAGATGAAAAGAATGTATTTGCATTATGGAAAGTATATAAATCAAATAATCTTAGTACAAAAACTTAACTTGGGTACAAAAGAATAAAAGAAGTTCAGTCTTCATCCATCATCCTCAAAAAATCGGCAACTGTGATTTGGTGCTTTTTGTCTTTAATTGAGTCGTCGTCAAATTCGATGTCAATCTCCCCGCGAATCATAATTGCAGCAATGACTGAGCGCCAGAAATGTGTAATTTTGGCCTGATCAAAGTCGGGTGGGTTGACATTGGACACCAAGTGCGCGACATACATCATGACGAATATGCCACAGTCTTTTGAGTTTTGTTGGCATGGCGCTTTGGCGATCTAAGTCATCTTCCAGTCGATGCAACTGAACCACCCCAGCGTGCTTGCCATCACAACGTTCATAAACTGCGTGAATTTATCAGCTGCGACCCTGTGATGTGGGTACAGTGGGGATTTTCCAGAGAGCGGGTTGTAGAAGTGCCATACACAGTGAGGGAAGTTACATATACGAGGCCAGAAATGGGAGCCGGTGCGGATTGGGAAAAATGCGTAGAATATATTCTTGTTCAATCCTTTCAACATCCTCGCAAGCTTTTTTATCAATTTCGTATTATCGCCTCCTTCTTTGTGTTCCTGTAAAACCGCAAGAGAGTCAGTAAATGATGCCGAGAATGTCATCTTATCACTACCGATGCAGGGAACACTTACATTGTTGAATATATCTTTGAATGCCTGGCATCCAAAAAAACATAAGGGACACTTCATCTGTTTTCTCTCATTGCGTTGCCACAAGAGACTCAGAAACCCATGTATAACCTGTAGAAAACAACAACATAGTCAGAAAAGTCGAAATAAGGAAAGACACGACTTCAATAATAGTCGTGTATATTATATACGACTTCAATAATAGTCGTGTCTTCATAAAGTCGTGTCATAGAATGCACGACTTACGTAAACTCGTGTCTTCAAAAAATAAAAAGATGAAAAATCGAAAACATAATGTATACTTATATTAGTGTTTATTTCCGTGGTTTGCAAGAGGGATAAGTAGTCCTCATCGCACAGCGTGGGGATTGGATAAGCCTTCCTCGGATTGACGATCCATTCATATATTGTCATTCTATCCCTTTCCAACAAGACTTCCATGTCGAAGCAGAAGTCCAAATGAGAATAATCTTCTGGGAGTTCAATTCCATCCTTTTGAGGGGTTTGGAGGAGATCAACGTAAAGTCGTGTCTTCGTAAAGTCGTGTCATAGAATGCACAACTTACGTAAACTTGTGTCTTCAATAAATAAAAAGATGAAAAATCGAAAACATAATGTATACTTACATTAGTGTTTATTTCCGTGGTTTACATGAGGGATAAGTAGTCCTCATCGCACAGCGTGGGGATTGGATAAGCCTTCCTCGGATTGACGATCCATTCATATATTGTCATTCTATCCCTTTCCAACAAGACTCCCATGTCGAAGCAGAAGTCCAAATGAGAATAATCTTCTCGGAGTTCAATTCCAGCCTTTCGAGGGGTTTGGAGGAGATCAACGTCAACAGGCTGGGATGAGGTTAAGCATGTGGCCTCCTTCTCCATCTCCTCCTCCTCCTTCGCCTCCTCCTTGTCCTTCTTCCCCGCCTCCTCTATTGCCAAATACTCCTCCTTCACCTCCTCCTCATCCTTCTTCTCCGCCTCCTCTATCGCCAAATCCTCCTCCTTTGCTGCCCCAATTTCTGACTGCTGCAAGGAAGAGATAACCTCATTAATGATAGAGGTTGTTTGTTGATCGGAGATGGTCTCATCAGAGTCGGCTTTCCGTTCTTCCCCCAAATTCCTCCTTGCCTCCTCCTCCGCCATTCGCCTTATATGCTCCTCTTCAAGTATCCTCTGCATTTCTGTAGTCGAGACGGCCCTCCTTCTCTTCCTTACCACCATACATTCGGGGAATAGGTTTCGTCTGTACTTTTCACGGTTTTCCACTTCTGCATGCTCCATATGTTCGTCGAAGTCTGGTTGAAGCTTCTTCAATGTCTTTAATTCAATCTTCTCTTCCTCCTGTGTGCGCTTGATGGGAGCTAATTGACATTTTACAGAGTCTTGTCAGTGGTAGCACGAAAATTTAAATAGACGTGTAGATTGTGACACAAAAAATGAAATAGCCGTGTATAATGTGACACGAAATATTTAATAGTCATGTATAATGTGACACGAAATATGCTCTAGTCGTGTAGAACTTACCTTTACCCCATTTAAAGGAGTCACCGGCTGACTTGCGCGCCAGCTCCTTTGTCCTAGGATGCACCGGAGTTTTATTCATCTCCTCCTCCTTGTCATCGGTTTTCTGCTTTCGCTCCTCATTGTGATGCACTGACGACTTCGTCATCTTCTCCTTCTTCGGCTCCTCAATTCCCTCACCCTTTAAAAGCAGTGATGCTGTAGCGGCATATGCCTTGATAGAGGGAAGAACCTCTCGCAGAGGTCCGACACTCTGTCCCATCTTGTCATAGGAAGACAAAGTGATCTCAATTAATAACGTTATGCCATCAAGCGATTCCAATCGGCCCATCGCATTTGACTCAGCGGCTGTCCTCGAGGAAGAGGGGGAACCGTGAATGGGAGTCCTCTTCATTTCGTGCCTCTCCGTCTTCTATCATCACGGAGGGGCTACAGAGGTAGACGAAAGTAGGCATGCCTCTTCTGATATAGGGAAGATTACGTCGACGACTTCTTCCCATATTTGGAGATTATCAAACATGCCCTTCCAGTAGTCCCTCATATGGTGCTTCTTCTGTGCACCCTGCTTGACCTCCGTAATTAGTGCCCCACTCCCTGGCCACCTTTTCACCCGTGGAGTGATAGGGCCGACGACAGCATGGAGCATTGTCGTGTGCTCAAAAAACCAAATCTGTATAGTTAGAAGATGAAAACAATAGTAACAGTCGTGTATTTTAGTACATGACTACATATAAAGTAGTGTCTCCTGCAATACGATTATATACTTATATAAAGTCATGTTGCAAAAGAGACGACTTTATATGAAGTCTTTCGAAGACACTAAAAACATATAAATGGTAATACCTGAGTGACATATGAGGCGCCGTTTAGGTATCCACCGGCCCGCGCCCCTCCTTCAGAATTGAAACCCAGTTGTCTGCTGGTGTGGGTTAGACCAAAAACCAACTCCTTATGGATAGCCCCCGCCCAATTGTATGAGCTCAACCTTGGGAGGTCTTTTATGTAATGGGACAAACAGGGCACACGGCGGAGAAGACAAGGTAGATGATCATTCTCGCCATGTCCTCCTCTCCCATCTTCATTTCGCCAATGGTAACCTTCTCAGTAATTTCCTCAATGTGTGGAATATCCGATCTCCTCACGGCGAAGTACTTTTTGAAGAATTCACCTTGCGGTCGGCATGGCAAAGAGGGAATGACCTCAACTGTTTCACCCTTTGCAGGCAATCCAGTGATAAGAGCAACTTCTTGCTCTGTGAAATGTAGCGACCTTCCCTTGATATTGAAGACCTTGGCCGACTCATCCCAATACTTGACTAAATAGTCTAGGAGGTTCCATGAAACTACGACCTCCTCACCTTAAAAAATGATAGAGAAACCAGCTTCTTTGATCAATTGACAACATCTTTGGTGACGCCGTAGGAGGGCCACACACTTTTTCAACGCCCCCGGTTGACAAAACGTCCGAATAACCGATCGTGCATAGTATGTTCTCTTGCTTGATGGATCCTCGAACCCGGACCTCTCCTTCAACAGCAAGAGGGGCCCTAACACGAGTCTTGTTTGAATCACCTTAAAGTGGAGATGAAATTATTCTTTTCATTGGAGAAGTGTTCACCCTAAATAGCTCTCGACTTTCGTGACTCTACTCATAATTCATTATCAACCTTTTGAAACCTCCGATTTGCTCTTAGTGTTTGACCGTAAAAAATCTTAAATCACTCCCTCTATCAACGCACACCAGCTGATCTTGATCCGACATCTCCAAACTCCCTAGCAAGCCAATGCACATGAGCCAGCGAATCTTAACGTTTTCTTTGAAATTTGCTTTTAGCACTTTATAACACTTTTAACACTTGCATATTAAGGTTGTAATTACTCTCTTTTTTGTACTAGTGGTATTGATATCTCTGGAAACAAATTCTTTAATGACTAAAAAACCTCTCAAGCTCTAGTAAACCGGTTCGAACTCAACATTTGCAATTCCATCCCCCATAGCTCCGGTCCGATTTCCAGAGTACACGAAATGACGGAAATACACATTTCATCGGCAGATCATCTACAATGGCGTCCGAGCCTGGTCTCCTTCGGGTCACCGTAGGAGCTCTTGTAGCAGAAGCAGAGCACGATGCAGCAGGTAGACGCCAAACCCAACAAGCCATTCATTTAAAAAAAGCCAATTGATTTTGATAGTTTTCTTGGTTGTTGTTTGATTCTGTATCTTTTTGTTGAAAGGGAGGAGGGACGGAGACGGAAGTAACGTGGGAGGATCAGCAGAACATCAACAAGTTCGGAAGGCTGAACAACAGGTTTCACGAGCTCGAAGACGAAATCAAAATCGCCAAAGTAATCTTCTTTTTTCCCCTTTTTAAAAAAAAAAACGATTTCTTTTGCTATGAATTTTATAACATGGTACCATTATGATTATGAACTGCTTTGTTTGTGTTATATTTTCATACTCTTTTACCTTATGTACTTTCATGTTATTCCTGTCGATATTTGATCAATGGAATTTGTTCTATGTAAATGCTTATGGTAGTTTATGTGTGTATTGGAGGTGTTAGTGCTGAATGGAATCTGATTTCTTGTCCTTGGATGTTGGTTGTGTTGCTCATTTCATGTAAACCATCATCCTGGATATTTGTCACTCAGAAGTATGTTGTGTTAATTGGCAAAAAAAAAAAAAACATGTTGTGCCTTTGGATTTGCTCTCTTCAGAAATTTCTAGGCTTGCGGTTTAAGTCAATCTGTCGGTTCATCAATTGCAATGGGTTTATAGTATGGTGTTTACTGAAGCTCCACTTGCGTGGGGTGGGCCGGCTAGTTGTTTGTTATGATTAGTGATTCATAGTTTATCGACTGTAATACATGCATTGTTATCTTCTCTGAAAAGAAGATGCTTTGACCTTTTTATCACCATTTATGCATCTTAGATGAGATGAAGAGTAAAACATATTGTGGAAACTATGAATTATGCTTTTGGTAAGTTTAGTAAACTTATGTTACTAGTCTAAAAGTTTGCCAAGAAACGTGCTCAAAAGTGTAAAAGTAGTGTTCCAGGTCTGAGCTGAGATGATTTACAACTACACTCTCAGCAGACAGTTATGCAATCATAACTGAAGAAGGAATCATGGTCATTTGATCTGATTTATGGCATCCCTGGGTGGGTATTGTGAGAAAAAATGAGATGCACAGGTGGGGGGCTGTTACATGTAGTGTTTGGGGAACATTTATAGTTAAACATTTGTAAAACGCCTTTCCAGAGCCACATTTAGAAGCATAGCGGTCATTTTTAACAGAAACATAAATGTTAGAAGGCTCCTGTCTTCCAATGGACGAAATGGACCCTTCTGTTCTCATTTAGTCTGACAAAGACTATCTTTCTTGTGGAAGTAGCTCCAAGCAATTGACACTCACTTCGGATAGCCTCTCTCTTGCTCGCGGGGGCAATAATGCCTGCAGTGTTCGCTCATCTGAAGGTCTCTCTTTTGCTCACTGGATCTCTTCTTTCTTCTCTTCTAAGGTCACCTTCTCTTCACTTTCCACATCCTTCTGGGGCACGTTCGTGATAGTTTTCCATGTTCGTGGCAGATCATGCACCCACCCCAAGAGAATGGCACCCTTTCATACTCTAGGATGCTCAATTGTATGCCTGGAACTAAGAAGATTATTGATTCTGGCAGGCCTTTGTCTAGCCATGATTTGTATTCCGGCACATTTTTTTACTCCTTGATTGTCCAGAGAGCTCCCATGGGGATAACTGTAAACTCCTCCTCCTGAGATCAAGCAACGATCCCCTCCTTTATTCGACTCGTGCTGTTCAGGCGGGAGCATACACGACCCCTGCATCTCAGTAACCATGGTGACAAAATTTTGTGCACTACAATTTAGCTTTTTTCCCTTAATGGAACTTTCTGCCTTGCCACCTTTGCATTGTCATGAGAAAAAGTCTAAGCTAATTAATTCTGGACTGTGGTATTTTTGGAGTCTGAAATACAAATCAAACTGCCGCAATGAGACTCAGACAAGTTGGATTGGTATTTGATGTTAGTCACTGGTAATATGCATGAAAGAGTAACTTATTATTGCAAAATAATGTACGTTCAGTAGGGCGTAGTGCGTGGTTACAGTCTGTAACTAAATATGAGCAAAACTTGAGTGCAAATTCAATTACTTTTGTGGGTCCAAGTGCGTGTTGTTTTTAACGGGATCCCAGGCATGTCAGGCTTGTCAGTGTGACCTCTAAGTAATTTGAGATCATACTTGTGCTTGCACATTGGTGTGCAGTGTTATTTACGTGTTTTTTCTACTATAACTAGGCTAGATATTGGAATACAAAATTTCCATAATCTTTCTTCATTTGGACAATTTTTCGTACCTGTCAGATATTATTCATTTGTATTTTTTTGTGTCTAATTTGAAGGTTCTATTTGCAAACATCAGCAGAGCCCATTAAATGATGCAGGAAGGATAGTAGTTTCAGCTATTATTTGGAAGAAGTGGCCTCAAATGAACCGTCCATAAGTTCTGTTTTTATGCCACAGTTATATGCTAACATATAACAATTCTAATGCCATTTTCCAGGATGCTACTATTTTAATAATCTCTTTCTGTAACCACTTCTCCATATGCATCCATCTATCAGTACAGTGTTTCACCCTAAGGAGGCTTGATATTGTACTTCGTTGTAGGAATCAAATGAGAACCTGGAGGATGCTAGCAACGAGCTAATACTTTCAGACGAGGATGTGGTGAGATTCCAAATTGGAGAGGTTTTCACGCACATGCCACGGGAAGATGTTGAGAGCAGATTAGATAACATGAAAGAAGAAACAAGCAGGAACTTGGAGAAACTCGAGGAAGAGAAAGAGTCAGTACTTGCTCAGATGGCCGAACTGAAGAAAATTTTGTATGGAAAATTCAAGGACTCCATAAATTTGGAAGAAGACTAGTTTTTACTCTATTTTTAGCAAAAGGGAAGAAGAAACTAGCTCAAATTTCTCTATTTTGTACTCATCCTTTGTTTCTTGTTTAACTGACATTTTGGTTTTAACGAGGATTAGTGTCTATTGAGTCTCTGAGTTTGCTTCTCTTATCTCGTGATCCTTGGTTATCTGTTATCATCAACTAAAATTCAACTTTGATGATGTATCAAAAGATGGCTTACTCTGCATGCTCACTGGATTGCTTCTACATACCCCTTTTTCATTTTGTTTTTGTTTTGACAGTCGTTTTGTTCCTGAGTTACTCTTCTGCATTCTCATTGGATTGCTTCTATGTACCCTTTTTCTTTGT
Source organism: Houttuynia cordata (assembly GCA_039654745.1). Classification (NCBI taxonomy): domain Eukaryota; kingdom Viridiplantae; phylum Streptophyta; class Magnoliopsida; order Piperales; family Saururaceae; genus Houttuynia; species Houttuynia cordata. The sequence continues at coordinate 8,377,945 of CM077511.1, forward strand.
TTTTGTGTTGACAATAGTTTTGTTTTGTTTTTTTATATATTTGACAATAGTTTTGTCAATCTTTATGTACTATTTACATGCCATTCATACAAACTTACCCTCAAAACATTGGCTCTGTGTTGTTGTTTTTATAACGAGGGGTGTCTGAGTCCTAAGGAAAAAGATTGACTCTGTCACTGCAGAGGCTAAAAATGGCACCAAGCCACCAATTTAAGGACTGCCCAAATCCTAAGAGTGCTATTTTTGTGCTTTGATTGTAGTATAGGAAGACAAAACAAAAGAGAAATAAATGACGACATCAACATCTCATCAGTCATCTCAATGCTGTAGTGACCCTGCGTGGCTGATATCCAAGCCTACAAGCGCCTAACTCAAAATTTTCTGTTGCATCTTATGCACATTTTAATATGAGACAGCCTCCGAGTAGCTGAAATCTAAAGAGGGCCAAGTCCCCAAAAAACAGCAGGACACTCTGTCTTTAACAAGCTGGTTGGTAGTTGAGACCCACATCTCCAAATTTAAGGTACACATATGCTATATTAGCCCACGGACTAACACAAATTTGGAGAAAGTATGGTCACTTGAGATCTTTTTGTTTTCTCCTACTGTTTTTGTCACCAAATTTGATATTTTTTCCTTTTTCTGGCAACATCACAAATGTGAGATTACAAGCTGCATTAGCCATAACCACACCCCATGCGATGCTTTTTTTTTTAAAGTGTCATCAATTTTCCTCCATTATAATTGCCTTATTGCCTTACTTTTATCCTGTCTGATTTTTTCTCCTGGAGTCACAACCGTAGGGGGAGTAAACATTCATCATTATTCATTACTATATAAAAAAATCATCTTTCTTGGTTGGACAGAGGGATTTTTTTTCTATTTCTTTCATTGTTTTGCTTTAGATACTAGTCTAAGCAGGAATCTTGCCATTTTATTTTAGTGATTATTGTACTTCTATTGTTCTTTGGCATGGTTATGATCGTTACTGTCCTTGTTGTCTTGTCAGAGTAAAAAAAATTCCTTTCTAATTTATTTTCTTTGGGTTAATCAAATCATCATATGATATTCATGAAAATCTTCAGATACTCCATCTTTCAAGCTGCTCAACAAGTGACAGAAAATATCATTTTGTTCTTACCACGCAATGTGGACTTAAATCAAGTAGAAGAGCTTTCATGGTTATCATCCCCTCCCTTAGAAATTGAGCTAATTGTTTCTTACTCACCTCCAGTGTTATAATACTTGAGAAATCTTGTACGAGAAACCTTGTAATCTTTTAATAATCCCTCTTTACTGGTTGAGTTTGACTTAAGAATGCATACAGAAAGTTATATTTTTTCCCTCCAGAAAGTGTCAAAGGATAATAGTTAGTTATCACTATATTTGAACAGCTACTGGTCCTTTGTGATTTAAGAATGTTAGTTCATTTGGAATTGATTGTTTGTATCCTGCAGATTGGACACAACTATGCAGAGTGCTATCCAAAGGTGTCACTGCTTATTTTGGTGACACTGCACTGGTGACTCCTGCCTCATTTTGATGGTCACTGCTCGCATGAATACATCTCATATTAACTCCATGTTGACTGAGAACTCCAGAAACAATTCTCACTGCTGGCACTGCTCGTTTTAAAAGCCTCTTCTTCTCAAAGTACTATCCACTCTTATCTGGTTGTCTCTGCCTCATCTCTGATGTTTTACTCAGTATCTGCATCCGCTCTTATTGCTGCCTCCTCTTTTCAGAACCCATCCCGACCAGCCCCTCCTTTCCATCTCCAACTCTCTTGACACCGGGGCCCTGGCACATTTTCCTGGCTTCCCATCATCTTAACTGATCGTCTGAACCTATTTGCGGATTCGATGCCCTTCCACTCATACTTAGCTGTGACAGACAGAAACTGGGCAGATTTTGTTCGAACGTCAGCAGTGGCCTTCCTCCTCACCCTCCCGCCGACACTTCAATCGCCCCAGCCAGTGCAGCCACCACTGTGAAGAGCGTGTCAAGCTGGATTTCAACAAATTGGGTCGGCGATGATGGAGCGCACTCTCTTCGCAAATCACAGAAATCTATTTCTCCTTTTTTTCTCTATGTTCATGTTCATTTCTTTTAAAATTTGATGATGGACATCAGTCATCATGCGAATGTAAACTACGAGCCATCAATTTTTTATATTTCTCTGTTCTTTTGGTAGTGGCATTCCCTCTTATAAACAGTTTTTCCCTGTCAAAATTTCATGCCATGATGTGTCTTTTGTTTTCTCTGTTTTAAACATAGTTCATTTCGTTAAACTCGGTTGAATTGAATGTTACGGTGAGCAGGGGTTATTTGGTCTTTTGTTCATAAAAATTTAATATAAAAATAGTTAAAAGGCGGACTTATTCTGGGAGAGAGCCGCCACGCACCAAGAAGAAATCAGCCTTTTTTGGGGAAGAACAAGGGTTTCTATTTCGTCTGTAAATTGTGTGAGGTGCTTAGAAAAATTATTGTAATTAATTCCCTTGTGTTATTTATTTTCTTGTTGGCATTCCTACGATCCATTCTTCCGTTGTGAGGGATTGGCCTTACGAGCTGTTCTATTACCTACATTGACTAGTTAATCCATTATTTACTAATTTCCGATATGCCAAAAGGGGTATTAGTTCGCAAAACCATGTCTGTTTATGAGCTATACAAAGTTCACACCAGTACGTCTACCCTGCATCTCTTGTTCAATTTCCTAGTTGTCACTTAAAAACACACAATACTTCTACCTGCCAATACAATCAAGAATGAAGATCAGTTGTTAGGAAATGGTAAGAAAGTGGTGATATATAGGCAGTTAACAACATGCAGGACTTAATAATGGGTAAGGAAGTATGAACCCATGATCTAAGTTATCTGTTATATGTGATGGGATAGGGGTGTAGGGAGGTTCCTCATCTCTCTTTTATCTAAATATTAACTTATAGATGAAATTTGTTTGATCCATCTGATTGTGCCATAATAGGGATGACAGATTAGGATTAGATTAATCATCTAATATTTTCAAGTGTCATGATATTTGTCAATAATCTGAAAATCGCTATATTTTTCTCAGTAGCATAGGTTGGACTTCATATAACAAATTGCCCTATAAATACAGCTGAGAGATTCTACTATCTGCAGTAGACTTCATACAACAAATTTTAGCTTTGAGATTCAAATGTCTTCAGTAAGTTACCCAGGCAATCCATGAAGTGACAGGGCCAACACATACCACTTCCAAATCCTCTCTCTAAACCTTAAAAGACCAAAAAAGTTCCAATAGCATATGTGGGAAACTAATTTCATCCATTTAACATGATAATATTCCCTCTGTCTCAAATTGATGGTCCATTATTTTTTTAGCTCATTTGAAAATACAAATCAGAGTATCAAAATTGGATCGAGGGAGTACAATTCTTCTTTCAAACTCTTTCTTGTTTATCTTCTGTGGCCATAACGAATCTACCAAAATCATAAAATCAAATGTATTGAACATAATTATTATTACAAAGGTTTCTAGCTAATTAACAAGATACCAGGCATGAGACAAGTAACTTGAAATTTGGTTTCATCACTCACTGATCATCAATACAACAACCAGAAGTTTAAGCCTATATGAAGTTATGAACAGATAAAAACTCTATTAGTAGATGCAAATGCCAAACTAAAATTCACAAAGAAGCCTGCTGATCACATTTATTTTGCTTGATCAATCAAATCACCAAAACTATTTCCTAAGCAGCAAGGGCCCCACGTTATCCCCAGTGGCCTTCTTGTGTTTCACATGGCTCCCATCACACAGTGGAAACGTCCCTGACCTCCAGCACCTGCACCAAATTATTTCTGCTAATTAAACAAGAAAAGGGATTTAAACTATTGCTTACTCATTAATTACGGATTATTAGCTAAATTATGCACCGGCAGTAGGCGGTGAGGGGCTTGGCAAGCTCGGCGACTTGGACGGAGTCGGCGACCTTGTCCTCCGTCTTGCAGATCTCCAAGTTAATGGCCTCCGACCTGACAACAACACGGGCAGCCCGAAGGTGCACGCAGCGAGGTTTGACACTGGTCTGAGCGCGGAGGAAGGTGGTGGCGGTGGAGGGGCAGTAGGAGAAGCAGTGTTGTTGGTCACTATTATACCAATGTCGTATCGGATATCAGTCGGCCAAAGAGACGAAATATCGGAAATATTGTATAAAAAAATATTGGTGGTCGAAAACTAGCTTTTATCATATATTTTCACAATCTAACTTCTAAAATGAGTTATATTAATTTAGACAAAGCATAGATTTCAAAACATGCATAAAAATACATATTGGGATGGAAAATAAATGGGAAAGTTTTTTTTCAAAAAAATAAAAATATTTTTTAATAAAATAGCAATATATCGGTTTTGGACCGATATATCGCCGATATTTAAATTTTTTTAAAAAAACAAGATTGACTCATATCGGTGTATCAAGTGGAGCCGATACCGATATATCGGTAAGATGGCATTCCATGTATTGTACCACTTTGGAAAATAAGAGAAGATACGGCGGAGTGAATGGGTCAAGAACGGGGGCGGTGGCGAACATGTGGAGAACACGCAGCAAGTCAAATAGGTGGAGATGGCCTTAGCCACGTTACACCCTTTTTGTTGGTTTCTTCCTTTTCTACCACCATTACCACCAAGAATCTCTAATGGGAACAAGGAGTCGTGTTAAAGAATGCTGGTCATCCTAATTGCAATCGATTTAGATTGCACTATGGTTTAAATCAATGAGCAAAGAAATTTTGGTTGCTACTACATGAATGTGCTGGTCAGCGCATATATTAACTACTCTAATGTCTTTTTATATAATGTTGCACAAAGATTTTTTACATACTATAAGTGTAAGAAATATTTTTAATTGAATACATTCTAGTGAGTCTCCTCTGTCAACGTGATTATATTTCTTATGGAGTCGTGGACCACTGATCTTATTAACCTTTTTTTATACAACACTAACTGGGCCCAGCTTAAGTCATCGCCGTTGGATTGAGATCCGACGGCACCCACGAATAGAAATCCAGCCGCTGAAATCATGGAAAATCGTCTCGCCGATATATCGGCGATATATCGCCGATATCGGTATCGGCACTAAACCGATACATCGATACCAACCCGTATCGTTTTTTCGAAAAATTCCAAATATCGCCGATATATCGGTTTCGGACCGATATATTTTTTAAAAAAAAAAAATTTCAAAATTTTTTTTTTTTTTTTTTGAAAAAAAAAACCTTTCATGTTTGTTTTCTATGCTAATATGCATATTTTGAAATTTATTCTTTGTTTAAATTAGTATAACTCATTTTAGAAGCTAGATTGTGAAAATATACGGTAAAAACTAGTTTTTAACTACCGATATTTTTTTACACAATATCTCCGATATATCTCCGATATTTTGTCTCTTAGGCCGACCGATATTTTACCGATATCCGATATGACATTCCATGGCTGAAACCCCTGGTCTCATTGCCCTGACCGAACAGTCTTAAGAATAATATTAAGGGGCCGTTTGGGGCATAAAAAAACCGGAATATCCATAGCTGTAGTATTCAAGTCTTTTTCACTTTTAGGCTGAAACACATTCGAAGGTATTTCAACTGAAAGTAAAAAAAATATGAAATAAATAGTGAAATGAAACCTCCACTGTGGATATTTTGCTTTTTATCAAGCCTCATATGGCCCCTAACAGACTTTAAAGATCTTGTGATACATGCTTTGATTCAAGAATAATATTTGTACAGGTTATTTGTTTTAATTGTTGGGCTTTAAGAAAGCCTGCCCCATATTAGTTGTTGATTTCATATTAACTCATTCGTAATAATTAGTGGATGGATGGAAGGAGTAAAAAGGTTTAGTAAGGCAGAATAAAATGATTAATGAATTGGCTTCCTTAACTATCACATATTTTCAAATGTAGCCAATCAATGTGAGACTATGGATGAATGATTTGCAGGAACAATGCATGCCAAATGTGCGGTGAAGCCTGAGAATGGTCCCATGCAAAAAAAAAGAGTTTCATTAATGCTGCAGGCCCACGCGGGCCCACACCATCATGCGAGCTCATTCCAATGCAACAATTAATTAAACTACTTTAATCTCAGCTAATTAATTGCCCTGCCCATATACTCATCCTGATGTGTTTCAGCTGCAAGTAAAAAAAATAGAAAATAAATAGTGAAAGTGAAATATTCACCATGGATGTTTTGCTTTTTATCACGCCCCAAACAGCCCCATGATTTCAATGCCAGCGGCTTACCCGCATATCCAAACGTCCCTGAAGCTATCAACACTCTCCATTCCCATCAAAACTACCCTTTTCCACTGTCCTGAAGGCATCTTGGAACGGAATCCTATATAAAAAGAGTAAAAAAGTTTAGCATCTTAGAACGGAATCTTATATAAAAAGAGCAAAAAAGTTCATCCATAGTCCTTATCCTACTTGTATGGGTCAAACACGATTATATATTCCTCTTGTTCTAAAATACTATATATATTTAAAGATATTTATTATTCTAAAATATTGTGTATATTTTACCGAATCACGATTTTTTCTTTCTAAAATTGGAGAAAAGGAAGAATTGAATTGAACTTGGTTTGTGAACAAGCATACGAGTTGAATAGGATATTAGAGAGAAAAAGTCACGTGACTCTTTATTGTGGGCCTTCGTGGTCTAATAAAAATGAGAATTTTCTCCCGGAAAATATTACGTTTCATTTTTATCGAAATTAAAATATTATAAAATTTATATAAAAAAAGAAAATTTATTAAATAATATTAAAAAAATATCGATCGGTTTAACTGACGGTTTTCTCTCATTGGCATCGGGTCAATTTAAAAAAAAAAACGCACCTACGTGGCATCGGGTCAGATACGCTCATCGACGATTATTTTGAACGAATTATTTTGAACAGTATTTGTTAGTATTATTTAATAAATTGGGAAAAGTTTAAATGAGATCGCTCTCATATTACTTATATGAGGCCACTTTGAATCGTAGCCGTTGGATCTTGATCTGACGGCTACAAATATCCATAATGATCTCACCCACTCCTTGATGTGACACACTCACCTACCCACTGATTTGATATCCACCGTCCGATTAAAATCTAACGGCAATAAAGATTGGTCTCATGCTCCTAGAACGATCTCATGTAAACTCATCTCTAATAAATTATACTAAAACATTTGGGCAAAATTTTAAGCTGAATGCCTTCTGAACATAACCATCTGAATTCTGGCAAAATGATACACCTTTCCTTTTTCCTTTTCAAGTATATGTCGGCTTCATGGTTGCACATCAAACATGGTGGCTCCTCTGAATTTGGATTCCTAGAGTTCGGGAGAGCCAGGGGGAGTTTCCCTATCCGCTCGCCGGCGATCCCTCCTCCGATGGCGACGACGCGGCCGAGACGGGCGGCGGCGATGATGGCTCTGGCGGTGGTTCTGCTCTTCGTCGGCCTTTCGGGGGTCTGCGGAGCTGCGAGGTCGGACAAGGAGATCAGAGAGAGGTTCTACGGGGATCTCCCCATGGAGACAGGGCCCTCGGACTCCGGCGAGGGCAGCATTGCGAAGATGTTCGACCGCGTGCTCGAGAAGGAGTTCTCCGAAGCCGACCAGCCCGAAGGTACGCGCAGGTCTCCTTTTGAATTGAACTCTGGTTCCTCCGAATTGCGAGATTTGTTGTTTATTCAAATTCAAATTTCCCGTGTTTTTGTGCTTCTCGAATTGCTTGTTTCTTTGTATTCATAGAAAAAAAACGATTGTTTAAGATGGCTATTGCGCATTGTTAGGAGTTTAGGTGGTTGCGTTTTCACGCCTCCTGAAATGTGAACCTTACTGCTTGTTGAATCTTGATACTTTGGAAAGTTGATAAATAGAGCAGGGTTCGTTTAGAATTGTGCTTAATTTTAAGTTGCGGTCACGTTAAGCCGAATTTTGCTCTTTGCCACACTTAAGCGATGCGTCCTGGGAGGCACGATGAGCATCTTGATTGAAATATACTCCCTTCCGCCAATGAAGTTAGTCTGGATTCGGAAATGAGTTAATTTATGATGGGTATTGCACCATTGTTGGAGGTTAGGTGGTTGCGTTTTTGGACCTCCTGTAATGTGAGCCTTACTGCTTGTTGAATCTTGATAATTTGGAAAGTCAGTAAATAGAGTAGTGTACATTTATGATTGCGCCTAAGTTTTGGTCGAATTTCGCCCTCTGTCGCACTTAAGGGATGGGTCCTGGCAGGCACGATGAGCATCTTGATTTAAATATATGCCCTCTGGTGAATGAAGCTAGTCTGCATTTGGAAATGAGTTCAATTTATCGAACTGTAAGGGCCATAGTAAAAAGCAGATTTTTTTCTCCCTCTTCCCGTGTTTTTGGTATTGATAAGAAAAGACAACCATGGAATGTAGGACCCATCTTTTTTCCAATCCAGACAAGCTTTATTGGATGGAGGGAGTGTTAGGAAATATATTCGTTATTAAGTACCATGTGTCTTATTGAATCAAATTTATTTCCTTTGATGTGGAAAAGAAATGGCTATGATTTATTGTGTAGTGATAATTGATAGAAAGAATAAGTGGCTTTGATTTGTTGTGCAGTGATAATTGCTAGAAGTTTTTGAGTATAAGTTGGTGTTTCTTGTCAACAATTTGGAGAAGTGGTGAGTACGTATCAAATCAGAGGGACCAACAGGTAGAACTTTGTTATGGGTTATAACAAAGGAATGGCTTGGTAGAGAATGAATCATCTGTGGGGGCAGGGATGGAGCCAGGAAAAAGAAGGGGTGCCATAGTAAAATGTGGAAATGAATAAGTTACAAAAAATTTCATGTTAGAAGTAACATTTATGCATCAGAGAACTTATTATATTGTTATTTGGGAAAATAGGAAATGTATTGTAAGGGCAACTAGGAGAAAAGCAAAGCACAAACAATTTTCCTCTCTATGCACAACGAGAACATATTGCTAAGGACCAGTAGGGAAAATGATAAAATTAAGTTTCATACGTGTTAAAGAGAACGATAGTTCAGCTTCGACAAGTAAAGATGGAGATAAAATGTTTCTATAAAGTTGTCTCGGGAAAGTCAATATGTAAAGGCATAATTCATTTGCTCAAGTGAGCTGTTGTTCTTCATTTAGGTCTTATCCTATACGTAATATAAGAGGGATGTTAGCTTGCACGCATGGTGCAGGCAACGCCCCTGCACGCAGATCAATATTGCACGGTTTCAATAAAACAGGTGGGGGGATTGTTTTAAGTCCTGCCGCACCACTCATATTTCAGAGCTTCTGGATGATCATCTAGTGGCCCACCTGAGCCATGCGCAGGAAATTTTGCCTGTACACATGCTGAGGTTAACTTTTCAGTTGGTATGGTAATTTTTTTTATAAATAGTCAAAGCCTTTGTTACTGCTAGGAAATATGTGCCACTTTCACTTCTTTTGATATAGATAGGAAGTATGCTTAATAGGCATATGCTTCTTGACATAGATAACCTTTTCTTAGAATGAAAATGTTAATGGAAATACCATTGTATGGCATTTTATGCTTTATTTGATTTTCCGTTGGCAGTTGGATTTGGAAGTTTTTTGCTTTTAGAATGTGGTCAAGATGCTTATATGCAAGATCTGATCTTTTTTTTTTCCTGTCAGGACCTGATGCAAACAGCTTTAACAGTAGTGTTGCAGACCAAAAAGTAGGTCTTATTTGCTTATTAAGCTGTCCAAGTTCTTATGCTGTGTTGCAACGTTGTATCTTTTCTATTATCTGACCACAATGAAGTATTAAGTCGATACATTAAGTTTCTAGTTATAGAAGAACCTTTCCTTCTATGCTAGGAAAGGTCTTCTCCACCATAACCATTCAGTCACTTCATTAATGCCTTTTTTGCCATGCTGGGAAAGCCTGGCAAAATGTGGATCCAAACATTATTATTTAAGATGCATAATGTTCTTTGGTACGTGGCGTTACCATTTGAGACTTTGAGTATTATTTTACTGCGAAATTTGCAGCATGAAGTTGTAGGGAACTTAGTAGGCCCTGCAGCAGTGGTCTAACACATGACATGGCATACTGCTTCCAAGTTACCCTATTGTATAGCTCAGTGTCTTTTTTTTAATCTCAGGCAGAATTGGAGACTGTGGCTAGAGTTACTCATGATAAACCAAAGAAGAACGATACACAACAAACAAAGTACAACATAGATGTTTTTCTGTTGTAATAAATTGGTCGTCTTCGATTAATCGGTAAAGAAGATATAATGCTTGTGTTATCATAACTGTGTTTTAATACTTGTAGCGGTTCAAGGCCTTTCCAGATTCAGGATTTTCTTCCTGCAGATAATGAAGATTCTGAAACCCTAATAGATAAAAAGGTAGTGATACTTAAAAATTTTCGGCATTTTACTCAGTTTTTTCTTCTCATGGTATTTGACTTGGACCTTTGTGCTTATTTCAGGATAATGTGTTTGTAATGTCCAATAGGAAATCCAAATATCCTGTTCTTCAAGTGGACTTACGGTTAGTGTGGGTAAAAATTCTTTTAAAAGCTCAAGTTGTTGGGAAGTGAAAAATTTATATTTTGCAGGTGCTACATTACACTACTATGCATTGTGCACACACACAACAGGGAATATACACCTAAGCTGATTTGAACCCAGAACCTATGATCTGATAACATGTTAGTCAACCACTTCTCAAATCTTAGGTTGTTAGGGAAGGAATAAATGTTAAGTTCAAATATTCATTGTGGTGTAGCATGTTTCCGAGGTTTTTGCAAAACTCAATTATTATTATTGAACATTAAAAAATGCTACCCAGTGTCTTTTACCATTGTGGAAGCAGTAGAATATCTCTAAGGCATTGTGGGGAAGGGTCAGAGTGAGTGACATCCCAAATCATTAATTATGAACTTCTATCATCACAAAACAGGGAAAGAAAGAATTTCCTACATTATCTGATCTGACTCTCAGTCACTGCATTTCTACAGGCTTATCTCAGACTTGGTGGTTGTAATCGTCTCTGCCACCATAGGTGGAATTACCTTTTCCTGTTTGGGCCAACCGGTTTGTGTTATTTAAACTTTGATTTGTACAAACAACTTTGTTTTCACTAGATGTAGAAGAATCACAAGTCATGTAGAATTGAACTTGGCCTCACATTCTGTTGTTGACAGCTGCATTTATCTTTTCTTTTTCTGGGTTCATTGGGCCAGGTTATTGTTGGCTATTTGCTTGCCGGTTCTCTTATAGGCCCCGGGGGATTAAATGTTATCAGTGAAATGGTGCAGGTAAGTCTCTATTTGTAGAACTAGCTGATTTATAGATGTAAAAATTCGCCATAGAAATTGTTGATTTGTTAACGTGGGCATTTTATGTCTATCTGTGTTTACTATCATAGAAGTTTAAAAGATCTAGTGCTACACATTGAATAACATAAATGGGAGAAAGCCAGAAAGGTGACTTCTGGAACTTCTAACACTACTATTTAGATAACTAAGGCTGTTGCTTTACGGATTTAAAAAATTGCATAATAAAAGAGAAATTGTGGTCAATTTTACATTAGGTAACCATAGGGTAACTGAACAATGAACAACAGTTTCTTATTACCTCTGTTTTGGAAGTTTTGGAGTACCGATTATAATTTGGAAGAGTTTCATATATAGAGGAGGCAAAAGAATACTTCACCATCTCCCTTATATATGCCTTATTTCATCTATCTGGTTTAGGTGACATGGATACTATTTTAAGTTTGTATTCCTGAGAAGATGATTTGGGTCCTTATGGAAAGTGGCAAGATGTCTGGTGCCTTTTCCGGATGTAATTTTAAACATGAAAGTCCTGAAATCACAGTTTGTTTGGAAATGGCTTGCAAATAAACACCATCATCCACCTTGTCCCTGCTATGTGGAATCAACTAAATTGATTGTATATCACTATCTGTTTATTGCTGTAATGAAATGATAGTAGAGAACCCTTGTGAGAATGTAGTGACAATTCTTTCACTAGATGCCCTTCTGATACAACTATATATGAAGGGAATTTGCTTTTAATAGAACAACAATAAAAACAATTTTTTCCTCTTTTCTCTTTTCCTTTTTATGTTTTAAACACTTTTTATGGAAAGAAGACCAATAGATGCTCCATGCTCTGGTGTGAAGATTAGAAGGGATGCATGTAAATGATGCCAAAATAGGCAGAGGGAGACCTAAGAGAACTTGGATGGAGTTAATAAAAAAGGATATGTCTTTGCTATCTCTTACAAAAGAGTTGACACAAAGCAGACTAGAATGGAGGTGTAAGATCCATGTCGCCGAACCCGAACTGTTGGGAAAAGGCGCTACTTGATTATGATTATGATTATGATTATGATTATGATTTTTCATGGAACACAAAAAGCATTTTTTATACAGTACATAGTTGATATTATGCTCACACTATACTAAAACTTTTATTTCTTGTTCATCCAGGTTGAGACTGTTGCTCAGTTTGGTGTAGTGTTTCTTCTGTTTGCTTTGGGACTCGAATTTTCTCTGACAAAGGTATAGTGCAGCTGGCTATAAAAGATTAGTGGACTACTGCTGTATCAATTTTCTGTATCACTTTATTGAGTCAGTTTACAATTACAGTTGAAAGTTGTTGGTCCTGTTGCTGTTCTGGGGGGACTACTACAAATTGTTGTTTTTATGCTGTTGTGTGGAATAACTGCCATGGTAAATCCGTAAACCAAGGCTTTCTTTAGTGTGTGCATCAACGTTGCTTTGCTAAAGAATATGTATACCTTTTCTAGTTATGTGGGGCCAGGCTATCAGAGGGTGTATTTGTTGGCACTTTTCTGTCAATGTCATCTACAGCAGTGGTAACGTATCAATTTACTGCTTTTGTGCTGAATTTTTAGGCTTGATAGATCTAGTTGCAAACTAAAATGCGAGGTCTTTCTTTACTGTTAACAGGTGTTGAAATTTTTTGCTGAAAGGAATAGTACCAATGCTATGCATGGGCAAGTCACAATCGGGACACTTATTCTTCAGGTTTTTCTTCAAAACTTCACTCTTTTGAAGTGAAAGAACAGAAACTATTTTCTTATTATGTCACTTAATACGTACTGTGTTCTTGGTCATAAAGACAAATCTGTTGTCTGACTTGCATTGCTCTAGCATCTTGCATTTATTCATGGTCATGGTCTTAAGTCTCTTCACTTGCTGATAATTTGCATTGAGTCTTTAATCTAGGTGACTTGGCAATGTTTGGTACATTTGTAGTGTCAGAAATGTTGCAATTCATGTGCCTGAATTGTTAGAATCTAGATGGTTTTAAGTCCATAGAAGGTTCAGTACTTAACTTTTTTCTCTTATTTTGACATGTAGGATTGTGCTGTTGGTCTGCTATTTGCTTTGCTTCCTGTTCTGGGGGGTGATAGTGGACTCGTTAATGGAATAATTTCCATGGCAAAACTGTAAGCCAACTAATATAACTTTTGTTCTACAATCTACAGGAACTTTTATTGTTTCATTTCCCGTTGTTAATGCTTGCACCTTCATCTTTTTATAAAATATCTGCTAAATGCAATCCATCTTTAATTAGCCAACATTATGTTATTGAGAGCATTTTCTTCTATATTTATATAACGAAATTTACATTATTTTATTCTGAACAAAGATTGAACCAACCAAGTTTTAGAAACTGGTGGCTGGGTCAAGATTTTCTCGGTTTGACTGAGAATATATAACTAATTGGCCCGGCCCAGAAAATTGGCCTCGGTCGGTTGAACCGATCGGCCGGACCTGGGTTTGACTGGCCTGACCAGGTAAGAACATGTGGAAGATAATTGCTTGGAGCATGGTTCTTATAGATGGTATAGCGTCACAGAGCATTTATGAAGAAGCTATGGAGGTTAACATTAGAACCTTAAGGTTATAGCTCTATATAATCCATGACAGACTTCAATTCGAAATGAACCATGTGTTAAAATAAATGGTTAGAGATACTTAGACATAATTAATTCAGATTGCTTGATGCAATGAGAAACTATAAAATAGTTACTACGAAAACAAAATTGCATATTGTAAAGTACCTTGGTTTAATTATTGATGCAAATAAGGAGATACTTAGACAAGATGAGGGCATTGCCCATAAGATTGGGATTCTTTGGCTGTGAGTGGAGCAATTTCAAGGGCTTTTGATCAGTGCTGCATAGAGCCCCTAAAATAGAAGATCTAAGAGGACTTGGAAGGTGATAATGAGCAATATTTGGTGGTGTTTGAGTTGTATGTGGTAATTGATAGGATTACCCAAGCTAGGGTTTTTGGACAAATATTATCTTAGTTCATTTTGAAAAACCAAATAGGGCATTCAATGGTGGACAGAGGGAGGATATAAGAGAGTCAAATCTCAATACTTGACCATTTGTCACCAACTTCATACAATTGGGATAAGGCCTTACAGAATTTGATGTTATTCATGTAGCAATTTCAATGAATTGCCATAAACTTTGTTTCTAATGTGATTTTATATTTGCAGGGTGCTTGTATTGTCCATGTTTTTAACTGCAATGTCTGTATTGTCCTGGTCTTTTGTTCCACGATTCTTAAAGCTAATGATTCAGTTATCTTCTCAAGTAAGTGATCTACCTGATGCTGTATATCAGAATGGAGTATAGTTGTAAGATCTTTTGTGCCAACTAATATTGCACTTCCGATGTAATGGACTTCTATGATTGCCTATTTTGTGTCTATGCAGACAAACGAACTTTATCAGCTAGCTTCCGTTGCTTTCTGTTTGCTGCTAGCTTGGGTAAGCAGCAACTTTGCATAGCTTTTTTATTCACCTTTTAGAGTCTCATTTGGGAAAATAAACGAGCATGTTAGATGGATGAATAACAGTTTTAGTTTGTAAAGGTCTGGTGGCACTTGATGTAGAGTGGGTAGATGAAATAAGCATTGTTGGTCAGGCTACAGTCGAGTATAAAAGAGCATGTTAGATAGATGAATAACAGCTTTAGTTTGTAGAGGTGTGGTGGCACGCATGGTTCGTAATCTCGGTTCTTGGACTCGTCTCGGTCGCCCAAAGAGAAGAGATCCCGGAGAGATCTCGGAGAGATCATGTGATCTTCCGATCTCGATTATCTAAGAAAGGTTTTTCACAATAATTTTGACAACCTAATGATATATTTTCATATACAAACAATAACATTACTCTCAAACACATATAATATCTCACAAATAGAGATCATGCAATAGATTAGGTAGAAAGCCAGAAAGATACATGTAAATAAATTATAGAAATGGCATCATGACATCAGTAGTAGCTAGAGTGAGATACAAGGCAGCCACACTTCCTGAACATGATGAATTTTTTTATGATTGCTTTTCTAAGAAAATGGCGAGGCAATCGAGATCTCAAAGAGATTAGCAAGATCTGACCGAGATTATCAACATCTCACCAAGATTAATGACATCTCTCTGATATCTGTACGATACAATTTAAACAGTTTAGAAGGCCTAATTACATTATCTCTTGCCTCAATGAGATACCGCAAGATTATGCTCCATGGGTGTGGCCCATAACTTTAAGCCAAATAGTCCTCTTTCAATGTATTTGCATATTCTTTTTCTTCAAAAAGTTTTTTCTGCTACATAGATATTGCTGTTCTCGCAGATATCACAGCGATCTAGCAAAATCATGCCAAAAAAGTGTAAGAAGTTCTTCACATAGTCTCATGTTTCGGTTTTCAAAAAGAGTCAGAGATCCCGGAGAGATTGTAAATCATGGTGGCACTGGCACGTAGATAAAATAAGCATTGTTGGTCAGGTTACAGTCATATTTAGTTCAATAACTCATATAGTTGCATGATGATCTCCCGACTATCATTTTGTTTCATTACCTGCATTCGACAGTTTAAAAGAGTAGGAATATAGTTGAAGAATTTTGAATTTTAACTCTAAATTCTGTTTTAATGATTTTGCAGTGTAGTGATAAATTGGGCTTGAGTCTTGAGTTGGGGTCTTTTGTTGCTGGTGTCATGATTTCCACTACGGAATTTGCTGAAAATACTTTAGAGCAGGTATCTTTCTTCCAGCTTCGTTACTTATTGTATCATTGCAAGGTTGTCATTTGGTTTGAATTTCTGGAGCAGATATCTTTCTTCCAGCTTCCTTGATGATTGTATCATTTCAAGGTTTCCATTTGGTTTGAATTACTGCATCTGCCCATTAGTAGTAATGGTTACCAAGAATACTCAATTATTTCCCAGAATACACCTACCCACACAGCATAGGTCATAAACTAAAGATTAAAGTGCTGAAAAGATTTATCAACCGTTTGCATAAACACCAGTGTAGCGGAATTGCCTATTAGCTCCAAGGCATTTGTTAGCGAATATGAGTTACACTCAGCTTTTGAAGCATTCTAACGAGTTCTGTCAATTCACTTTGCTCAACATGTTTTTTTTATTGGTAAATCAAAATTCTGTATTAGCACTTTGCTCAATATGTTGCTGACAGTTATATGTTATGTGAACTACAAGTCAGTTTTGAAGCAGAAATCTTATCCTTCTTGCATTATTGACAACAATTGGGCAGATACTCTTTCTCTATTCTATATCAATTCCCTTATCGTTTGAACAACCAAGAAATCTGCTCTGAGAAACTGGACTTCAACGTGAAATTTAAATGGTTTCAGGCAGAAGATGTTACAAGGACACCTAGTAGTGCATATTCTCCTGATGTCGCTTTCTGCTAATTACAGTTATTTGAAAGCATGTATTTGAAAGCATGATTTTCATTTTTGTTTGTTGTATACATTGAAGGTGGAGCCAATTCGAAACTTATTTGCTGCCCTATTTCTTGCAAGCATTGGAATGCTTATAAATGTCCACTTCTTGTGGAGTCATGTAGACATACTGCTGGCTTCGGTCATTCTTGTTATAGTTGTGAAGACGGCTGTGGTCACCATTGTTGTCAAGGCCTTTGGATATGGCATCAGGACATCATTTCTTGTAAGTGTCAATGACCAAATCTGTACTGCATCCAATACCAGCTGTAAATAGCTCTTTTCAGCTCTTTTTGTCTTTTCTTTTTCTTTTTTGATAAAGTTTTGTCTTATCTTTTCCTTTTTTCTTTTCTGATGTGAATTTAAGGTGGGCATGTCTCTTGCTCAAATTGGAGAGTTTGCATTTGTTCTCTTGAGCCGGGCCTCCAATCTTCATCTTATCGAGGTCCTCCCTCTATGTCACATGCACTTCTGTGACTTTTTACACAACTTTTTTCGGTCCAACCTAAAGATTTTTTGTATTATTTGTTCCATTGTTTAGATCTCCATCATATGTACATACGTAGTTTGTGCAAGCATACATGTTTACTAGCAGATTAGCGAATTATCCTTGATTTATTGCTGATGCTTTTTTTAATGCAGGGGAAAATGTATCTTCTCCTTTTGGGGACCACAGCCCTTAGTTTGGTATGTAGTCCTACCTATTGTTCCCTTGTTCTTCACATAACATCTCTTCATGATTATATCTTTTTCTGAATGTGTCTACAGGTTACAACTCCTCTTGTGTTCAAATTGATGCCTGCTATAATGCATCTTGGTAATCTGATGCGCTGGTTTCCATCTGAGAGCAATACCCAGAATGAGGTTTTTTCCCTTTATTATATTGTGTGCAGTCACTTTCTTCGTTTGGACGTTTGAAAATTGCTTTACTAAAAAAAGCCAGTGAGGATGAATTTTACTAGAGCAAGAAGCCAAAATTATTTTTCTTATGAACAGTATTTCTTAACACTTGAATTGTTTTCTAAGGGGCTGTTTGGGGCATGATTATTGCAAAAATATCCAGACTGGATATTGGATATATATACTGTAGCATCCATGTGGATTTTTACATCCAGCTGAAATACCTCCTGAGGTGTTTCAGCTGGATATATAAAATATTCAGATACTACAGTGTAGCAAAACATCCCATCTGGATGTTTTGCTTTTAATCACGCCCCAAACGGCCCCTAAGTAACATGTTGATTTTTGGCTAACATTTTACTCGTTCATTGTTTATGAATTTTAGGTAATTTCTTCGCAGAAATACTACTCGGATCGTGCATAAACCCTGATTGCGTGAAGTTGTAAAAGTAACATAGCTAACCCATTGTCAGGCCATTGTCAGTTGATATAATTGGGATATATGACGTGAAACTGCATCATGATTGAATCCGGAAACAGCTTGTTTTGACGGTGGCCACCAATTTTTGTCAGGATACTAGATCCTTTTATCAGATTAATTCCACAGAAAAGAAATAGAACAATCACATTGACAAGCTACGCACTCTGAAATCATCTGTTTCTCCTGTTACATAAATATGACGAAATGTAAATATGCATATTCTTTTTAGCCCCAGTGGTATAAAATTTTGTTGTTTATCTCCCGTACATCTGTATGGAATACATTGTTGATACAAATGATTCACCGGCCATATATTCGTTACCCATAATAGGCTTCTCTTTATTTCCAAGTCGAATATATTACAAGCTGTAAATGGGCACTACTAGCAGTATTGTCCCAATGGCCTAATTGGTCTTTGCTTGGGGGTGCTAACTGCTAAGAGGGTTTACCAATATGAGAGTACAAGGAACCCTCTACCCGCTACAAAGAAGATGGTCTCAGGAAGCTAGAACATCACAAGCCACATGAAAGATATATACATGTCTAAAGATCAAATAACACTGCATGCTGAAAAACCAAGGCAAACAATAATTGTAAAAACCACAGAGTAAATAATTTATGCTCACTGTGCAAAATCAGTTGCATATAAAGTAAACTTCAATAAGCAGAAGTTGGGCATCAGCACCAGCGAAGAAGATCACAGTTTATAACCACTATTTTAGATTCTATACTTAACCAGTCAGCTTGTATGCTCCGCAATGAAGTCATAGAACGAGTCCGCGGGATGCTAGTGGAGGAAGACCTAGGAATAAGAGACATAGGGCTGAAGAGAGCCAAAAAAGGATCTTTCGTGTATAATCCTCCTGGTATGTGGATCAAATAAGGCAATGCAACCAAAAGTTCCTAAATTCATGGCGATATAGAACAACATATAAGTTATCATGCTTGCGTATCCATCATTTTGAGTCCAACAATTATTCCAATAAACAGATTTTTTACCAGGATAGCAGTTTTTTTACCAAGGGCTTTGAGTTCTTTTTAAAAATCAAATAGGACAATTGATATGGGACAGAGGGAATACGTTCTATAAGCCGGGAATTGTCACTGATAACAGCATTGTATACATTTCATCGTTGGTATAACGCCAACACCCGGTGAAACGATTAATACATTATCTTCTACTGACTCCAAGCAGAACTCCATGACATTGACAATGTAAAGAAAGCCTGAAACTCATAAGTAAAAACTGACAACCTTTCAAACAATGCAAATTTCTTACAGTTAAATACCAATCGTCCAGCTACAAGAAGGAATAAACATGTACTATCATCAGCTATAAGAAAGAACGAGTCCAGAGAGGGTGGCGTAGCTTGTTGCTTCCTGTGTTCAAGAACATGTTGACAACTTCGATGCTCCTAATTCTCTGGTTGGGTTCTCTCTGCAGCTTGAGCATGGAGCCTTGTCCCTGCCTGTACTATGATGCCCACCTATTAGATAATAGGCTCAGTCTAGAGACTCTAGACAGAACATGTCACTACATTTATGATGCATACAGGCCAATGGCAGTCCACCCCACCCCCCTTGGTTCCCGGTTCTTATTCCATATTCCGAATACCAAGGCTGTAACTTGGCCCTTTGGGAATTAGTTTCACTCTTCATGCTACAGGGCTGTTTGGTTACAATCTCATTTGCAAAGTTTAATTGTTCCCGAATCATAAAAGATTAGGATTTATTTAATTAGTATTTTTTAGCAGTTTTGATTTTGGGAAAATCCTAGTTGAAATAGGTGCACTCCCACAATTTTGGTAAAGACATCATTCTAGCCTAGTTTTAGATTCTTAATTTGGTTGGCAAACACAAGTATAGGGCAAATCCACTTAATTCTTCCAAAATCTACCAGTAAATTATCCAAATCTTTAACATATCTCATAGTAAAAAGATCTCGTAAACTCGTACTAATGAACTTGAAAAAAACTCCTACTTATTATTTGCCCAAAAAAAAACTCATTAAACAAGAAATATGGACAGGATTTGAGGAAAGGATGCGTAGTTCACCACCCCACGTGTTAGCTAACCCACCCCCTAACACGGTCGGTGGCCGTCCACCGTCCATGCATTTTCAGACGGTGAACACCCACTGTCAGTGTACCTGTGGGGTGGGGGGGGGGGGGGGGGGGGGTGAAGAAATTGGCTCTTCATTCATTGGTGGTAACATTTTGAATTTTTTTATAAAGAATGGTAAAAGGTGAAAATAGCTCTGAGAGTCTGACTGTACTCAGACAAGAGCATGGCTTAAAATATACCCTTTGCAACCAACAAAAAGATGTAATCACATGCCATGGTGCCCAAAAGACTATGAGAGGCGCGCAGCCATGTGTATTGGGTCCTGCACTCCACTTGGGAACCAAACTTCAACAAACAACAACACTTAATGCTTAATCAAACATTAGTTATATATATATTCCTCCATGAAAGAGTCCCTTCCTATGCCAACTAATTAACTGATAAATCAAAGTAACCAACACCAGCTTTATGAGTCTAAACAAGCTTTTAACACCTGGGTTTTCACTAAACTAACATGGGGCTTATCAGAAGAGATAGGATTATCGACATTTAAATCAACACAAGTACACAACCCAAGAACAAAAACATTGTGACAGTGTGAGATTACCCAAGCAAGAGGAATCTTGAGGGGCGTGATGAACTCCAGCTCCTTTTACTCTCCAGCCTCTCTCTGTCTCTGCCATCTTACCCTCAAATCGAGATCTTATACTAACATAGAAGCATCTTCACTACGTGCCCTCCACAGTAACAGTAAGATATCATCTTTTCGGTAAGTTTAAGCATGGTTTTTTACATGACATGAAGAGGGTGGGGGAAAAGGAGCTAAGGACAAAGAGACGCACACCTTACACAGCCCTGACAGGAGTCAGGACACACCCACAAGGCAAAAGTACGGATCCGGCATTTCGCCCACCAGCTTTTTTTTTTCTGCCTCCATTGTCAATCCTCAGCTCAGCTCCTGTACCTCTTTATCTTTTAGGATCCAGCAAGAACAGTGTTGGTGAACATCTATATGGGCCCCTGACCTACTTAGGGAGGGCCACTTTTCTTTGTCAATGTGGGACATGGGACACTTACACAAACTCTTTCAATCTTTGGTATGCGCCTTGGCTCACGTAGAGTTGAGGTGGTTGGAATTTGATCCAATGGCGCACGTTATATGGGGCGAAGGCAGGCTTGAATCACCATTCAAATCTTCATCAGACGGCTCATGCCGTCTTGACGCATGCCCAGATGCATGAACTGGGTCACATATTAACTTTTTCTTTCACGCTATGCAAATAAGTCTTTATCTTTTTTGGTACAAGCAATTATGGGACTTGTTCACCTGACTAAACTGGTATCAACCTACCTAAATCAACCTGAGATGAATAAGACTAGTTGTTAATCTCGATCAACCAGTTAGGTGCCAGGATTTTTAGGGATGGGGTCAGGTCATTTTGAGATGGGTCAGGAAATGGAATTAAGCTAACTGGTTCAGTTTAGTAAAATTCGATATATGACTTAATTCCATATGGGGGTTCACTAAAAAGGTACACACTCATGGGGAGTCATCTGATCCCATTCCCTACACGTAGGTCCGACCCTACAACCAGTCCTCCCCAAGAGTTATCCGGCTTGATTCAATCAATCCTTTCTTCGAGGGTTGAACCAAGTTGATCTCCTCAAAAGACCTTAAGAACTCATCTCAACACTAATACACCCAATCTCATCAAGCTCCGTTATTATACATGTTTGGGCAAGAGTAATACTAAGCTAACTGACAATCGGCCTTAAGGATATCTTCATTAATGCCATTTAATGGTATAGTGTTCTTTGATGGAGCGCGTAGTAGATGCACATGTACCTTTGATCTAGATATCAATGACCCGACAACTAAATTACCTCGAGGCGAACCAAAAATTCTTCTCTTCTTTACAAACCCTAGCTTATTTAAGAGAACTTGGCAATGCATTTGGGTTAGATTCTTAGGGGCTGTTTGGGGTGTGAAAAAATCGAAATATCTACCGTGGATATTTCACTTCTACTGTAGTATTTAAATTTTTATTTTCAAGCTGAAATATGTATTGAAGTGTTTCAGCTAAAAGTGAAAAAAACATGAAATGAATAGTGAAATGCAACATCCAGTATATAGTATGTATGTTGTGCTTTTTATCACGCCCTAAACAGCCCTTAATCGATAGGCCCTCATATTTTTCCTGTGGGGTAGGGCCCCATAGTGGGTCCCACAAGCGACGGCATGCTGACGATTCCTCCTGGACTGATGCAGGCAGCAGAGGACCCCAATTTCCCTCTGTGTTTTCTCTGACCAGAAAAAAAATAAAGCTGCAGACTGTCAAAAGTCAGAACTTTGCAGAACTCAAGTCCTGACCTCACTCAACTCCACTCCCCTCTCTCTCCTTCCATAGGAGAGAGAGGAGAGCAAGCAATTACTGTAGAGAATCAGACAAGACAGAGGTATCAGACAAGACACAGAGAGAGAGAGAGAGAGAGGGGTAACTGGTCTCCAGTGAGCGGTTTTGGTCACTTCCAATCCAGCCTCCTTTTAAAACCCCCATTTCTCTCCCTCTGTCTCTGATTTCCTCCCCTGGATCTGAACCTTGCAGCAAACTCCCCAGAGAGTGTTTCACCTGCTCCTCCTTCCTTATGCTCGACAACAAGATAGCCGAAGATTCAAATGGAAGTTCATCAACCTCCTGCCAAACTCACCCGCTTCTCTGAACCTGGTACTATCCTGCCCTGTCTTCTTCTTGGGCTTCTTCAACCTTATTCTAGTTTGCTTTTGTAGGATTACTGACGATGGGAGGACCCTCGATCGGGCTGGGGCTGGGGCTGGGGCTGGGTCCTTCAGGCAAATCAGCCTTCACCTTCCTCCAGCTCCAGGAGTTCGAGCACCAAGCTCTCATCTTCAAGTACATGGCTGCTGGAATTCCTGTACCGTTTCACCTCGTGCTCCCTATCTGGAAAAGCATCGCCAACTCCGCCTCTGGTCTCTCCAAACACTACCCGTCTTGTAAATCTCTGAAAAACTTCGAAGTTTTGGAAGTTTTTTTGTTGTTTTTGTTATAATGGTTTTATTTTTCTGGGATTTTTGGCAGGGTTGGGATGTGGGAGCTTGTGCTTTGATTACAGGAACAGCATGGAGCCGGAGCCGGGGAGGTGCCGGAGGACGGACGGGAAGAAGTGGCGGTGCTCGAAAGACGTGGTGCCAGACCAGAAGTACTGCGAGCGCCACATGCACCGGGGCCGCCACCGTTCAAGAAAGCCTGTGGAAGGCAATGCCGTCGCCAGCAATGCCATGATCACCACCACCGCCACTAGCAGCAACAGTAATCTTGCCGGAAGCTCCATGGATTCCAGCACCCAGCTCTCCATCTCCATGCCGGGGGCAGCGGGGCTGCAATCGATGACCACAGTCGGCGGCAACGCGTCGCTGAGGTCCGGCTTCTTCCCCACCAGTGTCCTCCATGCCGCCGGTGGGTGCAAAGTGGAAACCTCTTCCATTTGAAAAGATTTTTTAGCTTTTTATCATAATTATAGGTCTGTTTCTTCTAAATACTATGGCTGTTTTTTTGTGTTTTTCACTCTTTTGGTTGTTCTATGGTTGCATTATTATGACTAAAAGAGGTGATAGATAATGGATAGAATTGTCTTCTACTCTGCTCAGCCCTTTTTATAGTGTGTTTTATGTTCTTCTTGAATTTTAGTACTGCTTTTGATCTGATTCTACTGCTGTTGCCACAATACAATTGTACAATGGTGTTCCATGGTTGTGTCATAGTTTTGTTCCTTGATTACCAAGAGATCACCTTAAAAGTTATTATGAGCCCAGGTGCAATCTTTGTACGCACAAAAAACCTGAAATGCAGTAGTACTGGGAAGGGTTGGGGTGGAAGTAAATGTTCTTTTATGTGATATTCCAACCTCCTCCTATTCCTCACTGGCACTCTGGCCATTGACACGAGAATTTGGTGAGGGTCAATAGGTTTAATGGGAGTTGCACAGATCAAGTATCAGATTGTACCCAAAATAAAGAGAGAGAGAGATTGTTCAATTGTACTTACTGTATTGGAATACAAAACCTGGTGTTATGCAAAGTGCAAACAATGCACGGGAAATCAACAAGTTTCCCGGCCGTGTAAATAGATATCTACATAGAAATCCCATGTTGGTACTTCTTATCTTTTTCAAAAATTATTATTGTTTGAGTAGTGCTATTCCTCCCGCTTATTTATCACGTCCAACCTCAGGGGCCACTCATGGCAATGCGTCGGAGAAGAAGCATGTAAACATAGTCCTTTTGTTCAGTTCAGTTCAGTTCAAAGATGTGTTCAACTTCTTGGATCATTTGATTCTCGTTTCTATGTTTGTTACACATGGGTCACATGATTGTTTGTTACGTATGGGTCACATGATTCCAAGCCTACTGACCCTGTTCCTAGCGTATTGATTCTGGCATCAGGATCCTTGACTGGCCATGACCCATCAAGAAGCTTTGCTGGAACTCCTTTGACCCATGTAAATGCCATTGTACGTATGTTGTCTATGCCTTGTCCTATATATGCACGCTAAACGACCAATGTTTTGTTACATTAGCAAATCAAGGTTGATCTAAATTTTCATTTGAGCTTGTGTGCGTCCAAGTAGCCAGAGCCCATGTCCATGTGTGTCTAAAATTTTTAAGTTACATAAAACCTCTCAATAAATGAGTTCTTGGGTATCCTTGGACATGATGATCATGCATATGTTATCAATTGAGTTGGATAATGCCTATTTCATTAGCAGGATTCCCTCTCTTCTTTAATGCTGTTAAATAGTCTATATCAAAACTGAAAAATAAGGATTCTGGGTCTTTTTTCTTGAATAGAAGGATCCATAAGGAAAGTTCCTCGCAAAATTTGTTCTTCATTTGTTATCGGATTTAGAAGCTCGTTGGCATTTGTCATTTTAATAAAAGCCAAATAACTTGAACGATTTGTACATTAATTGACTTTACATGAAGTTGCTTTATAAGCACAACCCTAACGGTTCAGCTTGCTCGGTGTGTTGCGACCAACAACGCCGGACAAGCTACTAGCTGGTAGTTGGACTAACAAATGTGGGAAAAACCATGTCCACAGCCGTGGCCTGCATTTGTTGGATGGGTAAACTTTGCCCGCATCTGTCTTTTGTACTCCCTCCGGACAATTTTAATAGGTACAGTTGGTTTTTCAAATGAACTAAAAGTGCCCGGAGTGAGCACTATAGTTTTTAGTGGGATGTCGGAAAGAACACCTCGAACACGCGCTTCATGGCAGTGGATGAGTGACGATCCATTCCCTGCCCTACGAGTGACCAAAGTAGAGTGGAAATGAAATTAGACCTACTCCCTCCGATCACTTTTGATAGATACAGTTTTTTTCGAATGAACCAAATTTTTAATTAATTTGAAAAAACTATATCTATTAAAAGACACCGGAGGGAATAATTACTTACAAAAACCTACATCGTCATTCTTGAATCATTGATAAAATGGTCAATGCCCAACTCAAGCACACTATGGGAGTAGAATTTATTGATCCGATTATGCTATTGTCATTCGAAGATGAGATTCATATCCCTAGTTATTATTGTCACGCCCTAAAATTCCTGACCTTGAACGGAGTGCGGAAGCCTTCATCATTACCAACTTAGCTGAGGTACCCTGGGATGCGACCAAATACTCGAACACTCAGGTTAATTACATCATCACAAAAGGACATGCAATCAACATCACCAGGAACTCGCACTCATGAAGTGAGGAAACTCATTTATCAAATTTCAAAATTAGACATTGTCAATGCAAAATATAAATCTACTTAATTATTACAACGAAAAGATTTGAACTGGCAATAAAATAAAGCATGAATCAATTCATGACACACATTCGGTCAACAAGTTATAAAATTCAAAGTAATTAAAAATAAGTAATCAAAAATCTTCTTAAAAGTCTTCCACACATCAGCATCACCTTTCTAAGCTGTAAATATCCTGAATCACTGTTCTTTAAAGCCTGCATCACATGATGCATGAATATTTAATAGAAATACCCAGTATGATGTAAAAACCCACTAGGAAGATAAGATATAATATGAAGAATAGATTACTCAATAAAATAGGAATATACACTTTTTGAAAGACCAATCAGAAGATTTACTTTGCCTGAAAAAAAAAGTCAAATAACAATAGCCCCAATGCATAAGTATAGGTAAAAATATATCAATAAGACTCTAAACAATTACCCGTGTAAGGAGAGAATGGTCAAAATACCAAAGGCTCCAGGTATCCATAGTGCAAGGAGTTACAATTTTTGCTCGCTGAATATGTCAACCATGTTGCTACATACTAGAATATCCTAGATGTTCTCCCTTCAGAACCCGGCCAAGTGTCTAGGATACTGGCCCATCAGTACTTACGGGCACGATGGGCGGAGACTGAAGACCTTTTGTAATGTCAACCAATCTAAACACACATATATTGCCTCCCTTCGGGCATAAATAAATAATCAGAGATCACTATGGATCTAACAATGGCTCGTGAGCATACTATGAATCCACCTCGAATAGATCTTCATAAAGAACTCTTAGTGGAAACTCTTAGTGGATAACATTTTTATATCAAATGGTGGAAAATATTTCCAAGGAAGACAAAGGTCATAACACTCTGAAATTTCAAGGTGACTCTCACCAGAAGGACGCACTCTTTGGAGTACAAATAGATCATCACTCTCAATAGCATAAGGTTCCTCACAAGAACATGACCAAGATTCCCACGTTTCAAACAATTGATGACTCGCCACGGAGTAATAATAAAATCCATTTATAAATCAATCAGCATGCTTCATGTCTTACCTTTGATAGGAGCATCTCTAATTCTAGATTTGTATTGAAAAGTTTGATCTCCAAGTGGATGCTCAAACCGACACCAAGTTGTATGTGGGAAACAATAATGACTTAACTCTTGACAATATTGACTCACCCCATATAATTCATCTTTTTGACTCACCCTACTTACAACAGTTGTTCTTAACAAGTCTTATAATATGTATTAGTGTTAATTTGATCATATTGTACCATATCATTAAGTGCTAATATGTAATAGTGATTTAAACCATAATTCTAGTAAACTATTTTATACAGCACATCCCACTTCCGACTGACCCCACTGTCAACGCAGAAGGAATCTGACTCTGAAATTTTTACAGACAATAGCTTATGAGTCTAGTTTCTTACCTCAGTGACAGTGTATTTTTCTTATTTTTTATATTTAATTATTATTTTCATACTACCAACTATCGGCGCAGAAACAGTCCTGACCGAGAAGGCACAACCTAATCATCTTAGTAATTCCGTATTAATAACACCTAATCATGATAATATAACCTTAATTCCCTTAAATACTCCCCTCCTAGGATTATTCCAGACTCTTGTATGTTCTGGAATTTAGTTATTCCATGCCTTTAAACGCTTTTAAATCTCCAAACTAGTCTTAAGACATTTTCCTTGAAGATCTTAACACTATAAATGCAGTCCTTAATCATATGGGACGATTAAAACAGGACCCTACAGAACAAAGAAAGGAACTTTTTGATTTCCAACGTTCAAGAGACATAATCATAATGATACTTCTATCAAAGGTAGGAATGTATGCACTAGAATGAAATAATAAACATAGCATATCAACATGTATACTCTTATTTCATAATCAACAAGGAATCTCTCACAAAACAATCATTAATACAACCTCTACCCCTGAGATAATATCAATAAGATCATCAAATATTCATCATATGAATGAAGCCAAAGAGTTTAAATTAGATTGGTTAGGATAAACCATCCTACCACTTGACGTAAGCAAATCACACGTCCATGCGTAGCTCCTTCTTTCTGCTTCGCAATGATGCCTTCATTCCTTCGAACGGATAAGAACTGAGGATGAAAAGAGAGATGAGAGCTTGCTAGAGTTATGGCAAAGAAGAGGAGAAGACTAGGGTTTGCACAAGTCGTCCCAAGGGGTTGGCGTGCAAAAGCATGGGCCGGCCCCCTATTTGGTTTAAATAGTAAATCTCTCTTTCCATTAGGAGATCTCCCAAATCAAGGCCCTTCCTAATCCCATATCTCAGCCTAACAATCACAACCCTTCTCCAAATAGTGCAAGATGTCCTAGCCAATTTGATTCCCAATTAGTTAGCGTTTGCAATCTTTTTGATTAAGATATTACCTTATCAAGACCAACTCCTATCCCAACTACGAAGTTGCCAAATATTCCCCAACCAATTGGACGCCCTTTCTTTCCCAAGACGTCTCCCTCCTATTGGTTAGTAAAAGGTGACTTAATTACCTCATTTTAATTAAGATTTATCCTTCTTAATTATCTCAACCAATCCAGTAACTTTCTGGACTCCCGCAGTACTTTCCTTATTCACCGCGTGTAAGTCAAACTGAATTTTTGCACCACCATTCACTCCAACTGACTAAAGATCACATGATGCCATGTCACCCATGTTCACATGACACCCATGTTCACATGACACCCCTTGGCCACTACCACGTGGCTCTGCGTCCAGGTCCTTGCGTCTTGGCTTGAGCTCCTCGCATGCATATCTCCAATGTCCTGCGGGTACACTACTTGTTACACCATTTTGTGTAGACCACGAACCACACATCAAAACTAAAATTAACTTACCATATAAGGAATTCATACGAGTCTAATCCACTGAACACATACCCTGACACCTAGCCCCACTCCTAATGTCAGGTGTTCTCAGACCCTGGCGCTAGACTAGTCTCAGTGCCAGGTAGTACCCAGCACCAGGACCAACCCTCGCGTCTTGGTGCTCTGCCATGTTTATTCACGCGATTATCAAATCATCTCACATTATAAAAATTAAATAACACATCAAAGTACATCACACAACCAAAAATCAAATCAGACAGTAAAACTTTCCTATTTTAGACCAATTTCCAAAAATAAAAATTTTAGTTAACGTACTAATTTTTCGGGTGATATAATTATTAAGAAGTGTCTTCTCTCAAACAATTTGAAGTAGCAGCAACCTCTACTCTCTAGCCTGTTTTGTGCCAACTATTCGGTAAAATCTCCTTCCATCTAGAAAAGTGGAGAGTCCCCTTTTAGATGCTCCATATGGTCAATTTAAGTGGATTTTGAAGCTCTTCTTCCCCCAATTAGTTGGGGTTTCTACCATCCAATAAAAATCAATGTTTTTATAGGTGGAGCATCTAACTAAAACATGACGGAGGGAGTAAATAATCATTCAAATGCTCATCAATAGTTTTGGCCCATGGATCTAACTTCGTCATGGTATTAACAAATGGCCCATATTTGGTACGAAAACGATTAAGCTTTTTTATTTAATAGTATTGGGTCAATAATTTCGGCCCATTGGACTGCATACCACAAATTATGTTGGGCCTTATCCCCCAATTCTCCTCATCCTCCCAACCCCCGCTATCGTGCGCAAAGCCAGACTTGCTACGGCGACAATGGCGGCGGCCGGCACTTCCCGGGTAGGGAAGACCTTGCCGGAGCTTCGGTGCCGGTCGCTGTTCGGCCTCCCGACCGACTTCTTCGACTCGTGCCGCCTCGTCTCCTCCAGCACCCAATTCTCTTCATCGTCTCCTTCGTTGGACTCGTCGCCGGGGCCGGTGGAAATCCCGGCGAGCGAGGATATCGGAGGAGTACAAGCGGGAAGGGATGGAGAAGAAGAGAAGGGAAATGGGTCGATCACGCGGTGGTCATGTAACACCTGCAAAGTTGAGTTCGAGTCCCTCCAGGACCAGCGCTCCCACTTCAAATCTGATCTCCACCGTTATAATGTGAGCTTTTTCTTGGATACTTGTTATCTAACATCTTCTACATAACATTTTATGTATCCAGAATTTTGGTTGTTGCTATGTCTTGGAATGGATTTGGCTATGGTGTTTAGCTTGTTTGTGTTAATACTTGTTAGCTATAGAGTTCAGAAGTTTGAAGATTGGAACTTTAGGAGTGTGCAAAAATACAAAATGTTGGATTTTTTAGAATAAATAAATCCTTCGTGCCAAACTACCATGGATTCCTTCGAACGAAACCTGTCTGCATTTGAAAATGAGTGAAATTTGTTGGACTCTATCCTATGTTGTGGAGAGGGAGATTTTTAGAATAAATTAATCCTTCCTGCCAAACTACTATAGATTTATACTCCCTTCGTCGAATGAAACCTGTATTCATTTGAAAATGAGTGAAATTTATTGGACTCTATTGTATAGGGTGGAGAGGGAAAAAGAACCTGAGGATATTGAGACGATGGCGGTCTGCTCTGCTATCGATTTTGCTGCCTGTCCAAACTTTATTGGAATTGCTTGTTGTGCTGTAGTATTTAATTTGTTTTAATATGATCATATAACCTAATTGAAGAAACTTCATATAGACTGTTTTACATGATTGTTATCTTCAAAAGGCTGATTTTCGTCACCATCTTTGTTCTTTTTAAATTTAGTTCCTTCACATAAATCCTAAGAGATTGCAACGATTAATTAGATTTCAATTGCCCGGCTTCCACTCATGATCTATTTTTCATCTAATCATCTCTATTCACATGTCAAGTATCACATAGAACTTGTCCCTTTATAATCGTCTAACAAAGTGGAGTTGAGCGAAATTGGGTGGAGAACATCTGATGCAGAGCACAAATGGAGCTCAATCCATACTTATTCAGAACTCTAATTTCATTAGGAGTCTTTATTTGGAAAGTACTTCAAAGAAGATTAGGATTTTATTTAGGATTCTAGATTTGAATATTTGTTTTATCCCCCCATATGTTCAGAGAAGTCTTGTCTGGTACTTGAGTTTTTATTAGAGATCAATTGTAAGCCTTACATAAAGGCCTCAGTTTCTAATGAAAGATTAGCATATGACTTCAGAAAAAATCAATCTATGTTGTTCTCTGTTGATAGAGTTCTCAATTTGGTGGTGATGATGAACAAACTCACGGTGATGATTCTGTGAGTCCACCGTCCGGTGATGGTTCTTTCAGTTTCCTGTTTTCTCGTTTGTAGAACTCTGTTTTTTTTAGTATCATCTTTCTTTTTTTTCTTTTAAATGTCCTACAATACCCAAGAGTATGCATGAATTAGTTTTTGGTTGAGCTATAAGACGTAACCTTAATTTGACTACCCAGGGTTGCAGCCATTAGTTGTGAATCTACTACTTCGCCAACTCTGGTTATATAAATTGGTTTTAGTTACGTACTGTTTTCTTTTCATGTCTTCTTATTGCTTCACTCATAAATTTCAATACTATCCATGCTTTTTTTGGATAATTGAGAAATTTATAAAAAAACAAAGGGGTTACACAGATGAAAGGAAATAAAACCCTGCCACCTATAGAAAGACAAAGAAACCCCAAATAAACTAGAAGAGAAATCCTAAGCAGAAAACTTAGAAATAAAATTACAATCTTTCCTAAGAGCTAGTCAGCCCAAAAATCTTGTAGAAATGTGCATTTTTTCAGAAGCTTTCCCCCGGAAGCCAAAAGCCTCAACAACTTGTTGCCTTTGTTTGATAATAGCATGAACAAGAATAGTGTGAGTCGAATAATTATCTTCAAAGATCCTCTTCTTTCTTTCCGTCCAAATAAATGTTACATGTATAGACAGCAGGGATTTGATAAGCATACACGCATACTTGTTTCATTCTATAAAATCCATGGTCCATCACATTTCAGCCTGAAAATCCATGACAATCTGGTAGATGTTGCACTTAATTAGAACTTCTTTCCAAACAATTTAGAATAGGGACATTAAAAAAAGACATCTCTTGTCTCAAGGTTTTGTCCACAAAGCATGCACATATTTGCTAGATGAAAGCCTCTCTTACAATGGTTATCTTGAGTTAAGAGACCATTATTAAGAGTCAATCAAAGGAAGTAAGGAGTGATGATTAATTCTATGCTTAAATCAAACCACCTTGAACCATGGAACTCAAGGATCATGTTGCCTAATAGTGTTGCAAACTGATTTGTAAGAAATCATAACTATTCAGTAAATTGAAGAAAATTGGAGAGGAAGCTCTCAACAAATCCATATCCTCTCTAGATCGAATAGTGCCATCATCAATCAGATTCCAATTCCCATTAAGGAAAGAGGAAGATAATCTTATAATCCGTAGTCAAAAGTAATAATCACTTTGTTCATTGTTCTTGGCTCCTTTTTAGGTTAAGCTGAATCTAGCTGGGAAAAAGATTTTCACTGAAGAAGAATTTGATGAAAGATTGGCAAGTGAAGATTGTGATGTATCCAGTATATCTGGGTCAGAGGACGAGCTTGAGGAAGTTTCAGCCTCAAAAATTGGTGCAAGTGGAAAAGTAGAAGACATTGCGAAACAGAAATTGTTCTTCCGCCTGAAACCAGGAGGTCTGGTTTCTGTTTGGAAGTGTCTAGTTTGCAATGAGTATGAAGACTATAGCATCAATTTTTCTTCTAACAAGATTGGTGTATGTAATGCTGAAGAAGAGGAGGTGATTGATAGACTGCGGTGTTTGATCTGTGAACCTCGGGATAAAACAAGGTTGAGAATTGTATTGCTTGCAAGTGGTGGACACTTTGCTGGCTGCGTGTTTGACGGGATATCTGTTGTGGCTCATAAAACATTTCATAGGTCTCTCTCTCTCTCTCTCTCTCTCTCTCTCTCCCCCCAGTGTTGAAAGTTGAATAAAGTGTAAAT
The DNA here is from genome assembly GCA_039654745.1 of Houttuynia cordata. Lineage (NCBI taxonomy): Eukaryota > Viridiplantae > Streptophyta > Magnoliopsida > Piperales > Saururaceae > Houttuynia > Houttuynia cordata. Next base: position 8,410,933 of record CM077511.1, read on the forward strand.
TGTGCTTCATGCTTTCGATGCAGGTATGTTGTTAGGGCAAAGGCTGGAAAGAGACAATCGACTAAAGATGCTACAGGAAAAGCTGCAAAATCTGCAGGCTCATCTCTTCGACGTTATAATGAGCTAGCACTAAAGAAGGTAGATTGATTTGCAGTATTCTTTGAATCTGAGGATTTGAAAATTTTTACATTCACATTACTCCCTCTTAAGGAATGTGCTTGTATGTTATTTTGAGCCATATATCTGTTACTTCATAAATAATAAATGTTTACTTATATGTGTCATATTATATTCACTTTGCATTTATTTTCCTATGTGCACGAAACAAACCTGAGGACAGTGCACACAGATTATATTTTCAGGATCAGTGACACGGGATTTCTTTTTTCTGGGTCAGACATTTTGATTACGTCGCTAGTTGCTAAATGTACCAGTCCTGTTACAAGGATAGATCCAGATTAATCTGTTTCCTGTCGTGATAACAGCAAAAAGGCACTTTCATTAGAAACTAGATTCTGTTCTGCATTTTTTGCCCTCTTCTTGGCATGCACAACCATCACTTAACGGTCAAAATGACATTAAATAACATCATAAGATACCTTCTACGTAGGTTTATGCCACACCCTTCCTGAGATAAAACCCTCCATGAGGGATGAAGATAATCTATATAAGAGGATGGTTGTGGAAGAGTAATTTCGAGGATAAACTGTATTTTAGATGCTTTGATTTTTTAAACAATTAACTTAATATGCATAGCTTTATTTGTTGTAGGAAGTTCAAGAGTTACTTGCTTCTTGGAAACCTTATTTTGATGCTACCTCCTGTGTCTTTATTCATGCTCCTTCAAACAATCGCCAATTATTTTATGATGGGGAGAAACCACTTTTTAGTGGTCAGCAGGGCATTGTACGGCATGTTCCTTTCACAGTTAGGAGGCCCACCCTGAAGGAAGCCAAACGAATTTATAACCAGATAACCATGCTGATCTATGAGATAGAAGAGATTGCTTGCTCTCAGATTGCAACAGAAGATCCAGAACTTCGCACAGATAGTGAAGAAAAAGACTGCATACGCTTATCAAATGAAAACATTGCGAAACCAGTTGAAGAGTTGGGAAAAACCGAATTTCCTCACAGATTTACAGTATCTAGTGGATGTGAGGGGTCGGCCACTTTTTATAGGAGGGAAGAGATTCCTGCTGAACCCATAGAAAATGAAGGGACAGCTTTACATGAAGCTGCAAAATCTGGTGATATACAACGAATATTGGAGCTTCTTGAAGAGGGTTTGGATCCTTGTGCTAAAGATTCTAGAGGGAGAACACCTTACATGGTAGCAGCAGAAAAGGAAGTGAGGAACACTTTTAGACGGTTTATGGCTTTAAACCTTAACAAGTGGGATTGGAAGGCTGCTAATGTACCTAGTGCATTGTCAAAGGAAATGGAGGAAGCTCAAGCGGCTAAACAGGTTAATATATTCTCCTTGATTTTTGGTTTTATACCATATCCTGTACATCTACCATGCGGTAGTATTCCTGTTTATAGAAACTAGTGGAGGACTTGAGTTCGCTTTTGTAAATTATCAGAGGAGGATATTTAATTGTGCATTTCTTTTACAGGCAGAGAAAGATGCTAAGAGGAAAGCAAAAGCAAAAGAATTAAAGAAACTTAAAAAAGCCAAAGAAAAAGCTCAGGTACATTGTTTCAGTAGTATTTTTTGTCGTTCCTTTTTGGACTAAGTAGTTGCCTTTTGGACTGTTTTTTTTTACACTCCTTGATGGCTTGCCTATCTTGGGATTTATATTTGACATCAATACAACGAAAATCTCTCTTAAAGTTTAGTGTGCTTACATATGGCATAATGCAGACATGAACGTCATCTTTGAATTTTGCTAACTGCATGAGTCCTTGATGCTTTGGTATCAAATTCTCACGTATTTGGCTGAAATTTTAGGCGACAGTTGTGCCTGGCTGGACTATTTCCATGTACTGAATTTTAATATGACATTTTGTATACTAGTTGCTTTAGGGGAAAAAAAGGTTTGCCATTTGCAAAAATTATCTAAATCTTATAAATATGTGATTGTGAATTCATCTACTCAGGCTAAAGCTCAGGCTGAGGTTGAGGCTCTCGTCCGGAAATCTTCTTCACAACCCCAAGGTTCAAGAGCTATGCAGGATCAAGTATTAAAAAGGCAGCCGCAGGTTAATCCTGCACTAAACATATCCAAGGAGGTACGACCCTGAAGACCCACCCCCTTTAACAAGAAGGTTTTTTTTTTCTTTCGAATTACCAACATGAAATATCTCTATCCAGGAGGAAATGAAGAGGGTACTGGCAGAAGAAAGGGAAAAGAGGGCGGCTGCTGCCGAGAGGAGGATCGCTGCTCTAAAATCCTGTACTACTACACAGCTCACCCAGCCTGCCGCAACCACCAGCACCGACACTGCACATGATGTCAAATGCTCTTGTTGTGCTACTTCCTTGGCTGGTAAAATCCCTTTCCATAGGTACAATTACAAATATTGCAGCACATCATGCATGCATGTGCACAGGGAAATGCTCGAGGATGGGTAAATAGAAGTGTCTCCTCTTCTTTCAGTAGAGAGTGTAATATTTGTAATTTATAGAATATGGGATTTGATCCCTTCGTATGTGCATGGTTAATCATCTAGTTTCAAATAATTTTTTGTCAGCCTTGTGGGCTTCTCAGCCGTTATTTCTTGATCTGAAATTGCTGCGAAGCCCAGCAATGCCTGCAACTAGGAAAGCACAGAACGGCATTTGGGATGGGGCCTGCTTGTGGGGCCGTGCATTGTAGCGCATGTTCCGCGAGCATTGCCGATCGTGAGTGGTTGTAGCTGTACTCCTGAACCCATGAACCATGATAGCCATGAGCCTGCATATTTGTAATCAATTTACAGAGGTGTAACATGGATCCAATTACATGTATTAGGTGTGTATATAACACAATCAATTGCATGTGCTCCTCGATGTATGACTGGTAACATTGTTAATGAGCGGAGCCAAGTCAGGTGTTTGGCTGATTCTTTCAACTTCAAGTTCGAGCCGAATTGCTTAAGCCTACGAGCTGGTTTGGTTGGTCTAGTGCTCATGTGACATTACCTATTTGCTCTAACAAAGAAGGCTGCGGTAGTTGTACCTAATAGAAGGTGAAAAATGATACACATAAAGGAAGGAGTTGAAACTTGATAGACATGAACAGAGTGCAATTTATGCATGTATATATGTAGAGAGAGAAAAGTTTAAATGAGATCGCTCTTATATAGCTTATATGAGGCCAATTCAATTTGTAGCTGTTAGATCTTGATCTGACGGTTACAAAGGTTATAAGGTACTCACTTATCTATTGATTTGACACACTCACTTGCCCACTGATTTGATCCTCACCCTCGGATCGGAATCCAACGATCCAAAAGATGGGCCTCGTGCTCTTTATATGAGAACTATCTCATGTAAACCGTTCTTTTATATATATATATATATATATACACATGCGGCCAAATTAATTCACAGTCGTTGGATCTTGATCGAATGATTACAAATAATTACAAGAAATTCATCTGCCTACTGATTTGACATACTCACCTATTACTTTGATGCCCACCATCGGATTAGAATCTAATGATCCAAAAAATTAGCCTCATGCTCTTTATATGAGAATGGTTTATATGAGATCGTTATTACATAAGGAGTATAAGGCCAATTTTTTAGGTCATTGGATTCCGATCCGATGGTGGGTATTAAATTAGTGGGTAGGTGAGTGTTAAATCAATTGGTAGATGAGTTCTTTGTAGCTGTCAAATCAAGATTCAACGACGAGGAATTGAATTAACCTCATATATACCAAATGAGAGAGATTTTATTTAAATTTTTTTCATATATATATGAAGGGATTGGGGATCGACCAGAGTTTAGAGGGATAATGTATGACATTGTCAATTGTATGACAATGTAGAATTATGACATTATATACCGTCCAAAATTTTGGATGGAGGGAGTAATATTTTTTTTCTACAGTGTGCACTGTCTCCTTATTATAAAGTTCCATATATAAAAGAATCTCGTTTATGAATTCAGATCATACATGTCAGTGTGAACCGAGACAATCTGGACCGTCAGATTTTGCTCTGGTGCGGGCATTAAGACAAGGGACAGGCAGGTTTAAATCACTTGCTGCCTTGCGCATTGTCAGATATCAACCTAAAGATCCAGATTGTCTCTGTTCATATTTAAATCTTCTTCCTATACATAACAACAGTATATGTATGGTGAGTTGAAGGTTGCCGCGCTAAGCCGAATACATGTATGATTAAGCTTGGCTCGACAAACCTCGCCTCGGACCTTTAATCGCGTGTCTAGCCTGATCAACTTAGTCATCGAAATTACATTACCACCAAACAGATTTTGACAAGTAAATAGAGAGGAGGAGAAGAAATCGCGGAATAGAAGAATAAATTACAACTTTACTAAGATTCATGGCCCCTGCCACTTGTCCCTTCGTTCATGCTTCCTAGTCACAAAATATTAGTTAGGAAAATATTTTTCGACCTTTAAATACGAGCTGAGTCGAGCTTCTAGCTTGCTTTAGCATCCTTAATGACTGATTATACCGATCTTAATTACTTCCATTAATTAAGGAGTGTCGAGTATATTTCATTATTCTTAATAACACAATATCCTATTTGGAAGAGCCTCTTCCGAGTCACTCCTCATTACAGCTAAAACCTCATTTTCCTATTTAGGAGCGACAGGATAGCGACAAAAAGCTGTCTCCGCACGTGCCAGTTATCAACTGGTCTGAACCTCCTCTTTCGGACATTGTCCGACCTGTTTCCCACCTCTCCCGCACGTGCGACTTCCGTACGCCGACACTCACATTCCCAGCTCAGACCCCTCCCCCATCCAACGACCACCCTCAACCCGGCTTACACACCATCTGAATCTCGAACGTCCGATCAGATCTGCAAATCCAAAATCCCCGCCCAAAATCCACCCCCCGAACCAGCAACAAGCATCAGCCATGGAGTCGACGACGTGGCCGGCCACCCGGCGGAGCTCCAACCCCCGCTTCCCCGACCCCCCGGCCGATAAGCCCCTCGACATCCCGGAAACTCCCACCGCCGACAACCGCGCAGCCCCCTCCTCCGCCGGCTCCCCCACCTCCTCCTCCTCCGCCACCACCGCCACCGCCGCTATCATCCTCGCCTGGTATGCCTCCAACATCGGTGTCCTCCTCTTGAACAAGTACCTCCTCAGCTTCTACGGCTTCCGCTACCCCATCTTCCTGACGCTGCTCCACATGCTCGCCTGCTCCGCCTACTGCTACCTCTCCGTCCACCTCCTCGCCCTTGCCCCCCGCCAGCCCGTCCTCCGCCGCCGCCGCCTCCTCCTCAAGATCGCCGCCCTCTCCGCCGTCTTCTGCTTCTCCGTCGTCTGCGGCAACACCTCCCTCCGCTACCTCCCCGTCTCCTTCAACCAGGCCATCGGCGCCACCACCCCCTTCTTCACCGCCGTCTTCGCGTTTTTGCTTACCTGCCGACGGGAATCCCCCGCCGTCTACCTCTCCCTCCTCCCCGTCGTTCTTGGCATCGTCGTCGCCTCCAACAGCGAGCCGCTCTTCCACCTCTTCGGCTTCCTCGTCTGCCTCGGCTCCACCGCCGGCCGCGCCCTCAAGTCCGTCGTCCAGGTAAAAAATCTATTCCCATTCCAAATTTCAATCCAATTACGACAGCTCAAATCGTCTCGGCTCGACGCGCGTTAGCCTGGGCTTGTATGAATGGGATTCTTTCTTTAGAACAATTTGCACGAATCAATCGATTTTCAGATGAGTTTGTGTTCAATCATCTGGGCTCATGTAGATGCGCGTTAGCTGGGGCTCGTATAAATGGGATTCTTTCTTTAGAACAATTCGCATGAATCAATGGATTTTCAGATGAGTTCATGTTTAAATAGGGAATTCTCCTTACGTCGGAATCCGACCGGCTCCACTCGATGAATCTGCTAATGTACATGGCACCAATGGCGGCACTGATTCTTCTGCCGCTAAGCCTCTACATCGAGGGCAATGTGGCGGCGACGACGCTGGAAAAGGCGAGGGAGGACAAGTTCATGCTCTTCCTCCTCTTTGCCAATGCGACGGTGGCCTACTTGGTGAACCTCACCAACTTCCTAGTCACTAAGCACACCAGTGCCCTCACTCTCCAGGTGCTCGGCAATGCAAAGGCCGCTGTTGCCGCGGTCGTGTCAGTGCTCATTTTCCGCAATCCGGTGACCGTGATGGGGATGACGGGCTTCGCCATCACCGTCATGGGCGTGGTTCTTTACAGCGAGGCCAAGAAGAGGTCCAAAGGCCATTAGGCAAAGAGAGGGTAAAAAAAGTAGAAACTTTACCTTTTCTTTGATCAAATGAAGACGGAAGGAATTGGATTCTAATCATGTCTTTCGTTTTTTGTTGCAGATTTTTTTGGAAGAGGGTAGATCTGCCATTTGAGATGGGAGAAGGGGAGAGAAGAAGATAGGCTGCCATCCCTGGTTTGATTCTTCTGATGTTTGATTAATACTGCAAATTAAAGGCTCTATACACCAGTTTTGGGGGGGATCTTTGAGCTTCATTTGTTGCGAACATTTCTATTCAGCAATTCACTCTGTAATCTGTATATCATTTTTTTGGAAATTAAGTCTCAGTTACTCGTATTACACGTTCGCAATCAGTTACCTGTGTTCCTACTAGAATTCTATGAATGATATTTATATTCTTTCCAATAAATCTAATTGTGATCTTAAACTCTGCTGAGCTACTGATTTGAATGACAGAAGTAGTTTTTGGCTATCTTATTTTGGATTTCAGGCCAACAAAGGTTCAAACTATCCCAGTTCAGAATTCTACCTGAAGCTGCTAATTATTTGCTGTTCTTGTTTATTTTTTCAGTTCTTTAAATGTCCAACCAATTTTTTTCTTTAGCTTAAGGTCCTGGGCACATGTTTGGTTACTATGTTTCCACAAATATGTAGTTGGAATGACTGCCTTACTGTGTGAAGTTACATAGTTGTGACTAAAATTTAGTTTCTAAACTCAAATGTAATGGATGCCACACTGCTCTTGTTATATATTGAAAGAATTACATATTAGTTGCAATTTTTTTAATTGCAAGTCCTCTGTTGTCTAGTAGCAATCCTGGTGCCTTCTTCAGTTGGAGGAAAACGAGTCCAAAAGAAAGTTGGTCTAAGGGAAACTTGAATCACCTGAAGATTGCCAAAAGCTAAGGCTAAACTGCTCTGTAATATGTTGATGTATTTGATAAAGCCAGTTTCGCACTTTTTAAGGGACTAATCTCGCTTACCATCAATACCACCTAATCACCAACAAAGGCACCATACCATAGTCCATGACGCTTGATAGACTACCAACCTAAGTTTATGAATCTTTTTAGTTAAATGTTATTTCTGACGTTAGGGTGGCTGAGAGCCTGACCAGGCAAAAATCCCTAGTATACTGCTGATAGTATTACAGTCTGATCAGGCTGTCCCCTTATGAGTAGAATACCATATAGCTCCATAAACTATGCCCAAGGTGAATGCTGAGCATGATTCTTTAATCTGCAAGCTTTCTTAAGTGAATCTGCCATTGACACAAGTTCAGATCCATTCCAGTGTTGCTGGTTGGCTGCACAATGGAAATAGGAATAAGTGCTTGATATTTTATTGGCAGGGATCAGGACATGAGCTGGAGAACACACGAACACCATTGGCTCAAAGTATACATGGTCGTCAGAAGATCACATGCTGGCAGAGGACCCTCGCCTTGAATGGGATCATCAGCATTTTTCTCACAAAAATTATGCAATGGCACAACTACTCCAATCAGTGCTATATGTATTTGGCATTTTCCGGTCATGTTGCTGTGTTGGCTGTCCTTCATATTTACTGCTGAACGTGGGCTGGTTCCTACGTGCCCCTTCCGGTCAGGTGTCCGAATCATTGAGGCCCGACTAGAAGGGGTAGGGCAACCCGCCTCTTAGAGCACCGTATCCCACCGCCAACCCCAATGTATGTTCGTAATATATATTGTATATGAAAAGAAAATGTACATACCTGGTGCACTGTGTATGACTGATATGTTCTAGCAAAAAGAAGTATGTTACTGATATGAAAATGGATTATGAGCTTACCACCCCACACCCCCTGTACACAGACGGTGGGCATCCGCTTGATGGGGTTGGCTGGCTAAACTTTGGGGTGGTGAACTACTCATCCTGGGAAAATCGAAAGCTGCGGGCCCAATGATCAATGGTTCTGAAGAACCCTGTAGGTTACCCCGTAGGAAATTTGACGTGAGTGTAGGATAAGTCAGCCTCTTATGGTGTACTACAATCTACATGAATAACTTAGCACTTGGGACATTTGGACCTGTGCGGAAATTGGAGGGTGCCCCCCAGAAAGTGTGAAAATCACATGGTGGAAGGGGCCCGCTCAGTACCTCTGTTGAATTATCTGCTGGTATAATTGGTTGTCTAATCATATGAAGGACAAAGCTAATGGAACTTGAACATGTCAAGTCGAGCAAATGGGACAGAGCGTTGATCAAGTTGGTCCTCTAATGTCACTAGCATTGGTCATGGCAACAGATCGCAGTATGATTTCAGTGTCAAAATCGGGTTGAGAGCGGTTTCTATTGACCACAATGGTCTTCAAAAGGGGCAATGGCTAACATGCCACCAGCAGAATTGCCCGATTCATTCACCCTCACACGGGCTTAACCAGCTCAGGAGTTATAAAAAGATGGAAAATACATGGTTGCGAGTGCTCATGATGTTTAGTACCTACCTTTCTTCTTCTTCTTGTTTTTTTTACTATTAAATTGGAGGTGCAAAATGGACTTGCGGAGAGGACTACATAATATGTACTGCTTTTAATTATCGTTGTCACGCCCCAAATTTCCAGAACCCTGATATGCGCGGAAGCGATAATCCAATGATGGTTACAAGGGTAGGAAACCTGGGACGGACCGAATACTCGATTCATCACCACAAATCCCAAAACATAAAAGGGAATAGCAGGATCATGATGACGTAAATAATCGTTCAAAAGAATTGAAATAACTAAACGAAATTACTGACTTACTAAGTGCCAAGTATTTTTACGAAAACAAAATAATAACTGAGTGACACGCAGGCCACAACTATCCAGAAAAAGATAAACATCCAACAAATAGCAAAGTAAATTCTACGCAAACAAGCCTTCACGACTCCTACGAGTACCAACCTCCACGTCCAAAAGGATGCTGATCACGCCTCTTCAGCTCTACGCCCTGCATCAGAAGATGCGTGAGTATTCCAGAGGAAATACTCAGTAGGATGCCAGAAAAACTCACAGAAAATAAAGGCAATAAGATAACTCAATGATAATCAGGTCCAATGACTCAGAACAAAATGAACACAGGATTTACTTACCTGGAAAAATTACAACACCTGACAACTCTCGCTGATCAGGGTAAAATGAATCAATATAAACAATATGACTCCAGACTTCCAACGAGTAAGGAGATAGGCAAAATATCTGATCGGGACAACCAATGTGTCGAAAATGTCAATTTCTGCTCTCTGATCAGTCCACTTCCTCTATGGACTTCAATACCAGAACATCCTAGAGGTTCTACGTAGGAACCCGGCCAAGCGTCTAGGGATGCTGGCCCCATCGGTGCTTACGGGCACAATGGGCGGAGATTGCAGACCTTCCGTAATGTCTAACAATCTAAAGCGCATGCGTTGCCGTCATCGGCTGAACTACAGAGGTTCATAATCATCGGAGACCACTCTGGGTCTAGCTATGGCTCGTGAGCATACTATGATCCAACCTAAGAGTATCAACAAGACTCTTGGCGGAGAAGCAGTTTACATGGAACTGGATCTGTCTACACAACATGGTGTTCTCATGAATTCATAATCTTTGTCAATAAGACTCTCAGAGGAGTTCAATGAAATTCTCAGCATTTAACAGTGACAGACTCTCATGAGGTTAACCAATAGCAGGTATGTGCCTAAGCACGGGTTGACTCGAAACTGAACTCTTCGGTATAGACTCTTCCAATGTCATCACCATACACTACTTCAATCAAGGCCATCCCTGGTCCTCACGACTCTTAAGGTGACTCAAAAGCTTACTACTGGTAGAATAGAAAAGGATAACTCTAACCTGTCATTAGGGCTTCAATAATAGAAGATACGCGATGTTAGGCACCGCGAGGAGAACATTGACGAACTCAGTGATTGGTATAAAGACAATACTGCATTCATGATACTATCATAAGTACCCTCTGGAATTCTTATATCATAGTACCCTACTTGTGTGATATCATATATATATATGGTCTTAGCGTAGCGTTTTATTTATAACCGAGAAAGGTCACTGTTATAGACACAACAGCCCCATTCCCGGATTTATCCCGACTTACACAGAATTTAAAAGTCTCTGAAATTTTTATGGCAGACAGCCCTATGTCCGCAGGTCATTATCCAATTTACGGAATAATTTTCCGAATTTTCTACAATTAGTTATGGATTTTAGAGTGCAGTCTGTCGGTGCAGGATACATCCTGGCCGAGAGCACTATATTTAGTAATCCCTCAATTTTCACTTGTTTTCACTAATCCTAACCTTAACCCAAGTCTTTTAGACTCAACACCACATCATAATAGGCCTTTATTAGCTTCTGGTCAGACCATTAAATGTATATTAATCAGCCTACAAGTCTCTTTTAAAAACTGTTTTACCAATTAGTCTTAATGGCACATTAACCCGCGAATTGGACAACTATTCCAGGACACCTCGGCTCCTGGTCAGATCCATTAGAGAGGTCTTATGGTCCACGAGCAATGCTCCATCAAGGATTTACACTTTCTCTTATCAATACATCCTTTAGTCTCATCTAGATAATCGTATTACTCATATATCATATCAATTAAGGCATATACTACCTAAAGTGGACAACTTTATTCGGACAAAGAACCACAACACAAAGTACAACTTTTGACACACAAGGACGCCACATACCAGAGGATTCAAATCTGAAATATTGCTGCTTTTGGATGAGAAACACATGGATTAGACACAAGTTAGATTGATTAGGTCAAAGCATGCAAGAACATGACATCGGTTGATGTATTTCAAGAAAGATGACAACTTTTCATGACCAGAACCTTAAACCACCCGAAACATGGTATAATCAGTAGGAATAGACAGCAAACACATGATCCAAAGTGTAGCAAAAGAATGGTATACCTCGGGGATGTCTTGATCGAATAGTGTATGCGAAAATCACAACAATAAAGAGATCGGTATGCAACAATTGAATAGATATCAATAATTAGGACAATTAATCCCGAACGAAAATAAGTCAAACTTGTCACACATCATCAGCACGTGGTACTCAACATAAAGATCAAAACTTTCATGCAAATATGCTGTGAGAAAAAGAGCATCTTATAAAAGAACCGGTACTAATCTGCACGTGAACCGGTTTGAAACGAAACCCGCTTCTTTGCGATCTCCACACGAACCGAACCACCACCAAAGCACACTCTACTTGAAGAGGCTTACTGAGGGTTAGGAGAGAAGGGGGAGAACGAAATGGGAGAGAAGAAATCACCAAAGAAAAAGGAAAAGAGGGCTGCCGGTTCCCAAAGGGATGGGCGCCCCTTTTTCCTAGGGTTTATATAGATTTTTCTCCCAAATCTCCACCGTCCGTCTCCACTTCATCCAAGGGCCAAAATCAAACCCAGCCCATCCAAATCTCTAGATTGAGATCTCCACTAACCACAAAATATTCTGATTTGATTGCAATTAAGATAGGATCTTATCTCCTCTTAAGTAGTTACCAATTTACTTAGGTAACTTACTAAGTAGAAGCAAAACTTTTAAGGACTCTTCTTGGGCCAACTATAAGCACAAGAGAGGCCCATTCAACCTCCCAAAAGAGTGTCCCACGTTCAGCCCAAATTTACTATAATTTTAGGCAATTTAAATCTCCCATTAAAAGGATTTCCAAAAAGATAACAATTAGGGTTTTGACTACAACCCAAACTACTGAGTTTAGAACCCCTTAGACAGGTAAAACAGGCAAGATACGTCCCAAAGAAATCCCCCAAAATCAGTCCAAAACGTTTCCCAACGGAATTGCCTCGGGAATCGCAATTTCACTGGCGATCGATCGGTACGTATAACGCGATCGATCGTCTCGCGATCGATGCCTTACGAAGCCGGTCGATCGTCTACCGATCGAAGCCGTTCGAAGCCGATCGATCGGTTCTGACGGAAAACTTCAAATTTTTTATTTTTAATGAAATTTCCCGAATTCAAATTTAATCCCATTTAGCAAGGAAAAATTTACCTTAATAATTTACGGGCGCTACAATCGTTATTATGTTTCTAGTTATAGAAATCTCATAAGAAGTTGAGTTCGTCTCTTAAAATCCCGGAAGACATGTTGTCATAGTTTCTATTGGGATCCTGATTACCTAGAAATTTAATTCAATTAGTTAACATTATTTTAGTCTTGGAAATCACATAAGATGGTGAGTTGGACTCTTAATTATGAATCTATTAGAATTGATAAGTTGGTCAAGAATTAATAGAGGGTAATTTTCTTTTAAAAATGTAAATCTTTTTCCAATAACGAGGGGGGTGTCCGAGTTCTTATGATCCGATTAGAAGGGCAAGGCAACCATCCTCTTAGAACACCGTATCTCACCATCAATCTTCTCAGGTGCGTACAATCGTACATGGCTCACACAACAAACACCCTAGTTAAATCAGGATATCATTCAGTACCTCTGCTTCAAGGTAGCGCCCTGGCCATCACACCAATACTCCATTCAAGAATTTGCTTGATATTTCCACTCTACGTCTTTCACTTTTTTTTTTCACTTTTAATAGTTGTAAAACCATACTACATATCTCTCATCTTTTCTATCGACTTTTCATTTTACTGTGGTGGCCAAGGGGTATTTTATTTGATAAGAAACAACATATATTCCCTCCATTCGAAAATACTGTGTATATTTGAGAAAATTCTCATTTTTATTGGACCATGAAAACCACAAAGAAGTCACATGACTCCTTCTCCCTCATATCCGATCCAACTCGTATACTCGTTCACAAATCAACTTCATGTCAATCCTTCCAAGTGTCCTCCAAGTTTGTATAGAGGAAGTCTCGTGATTTGGCAAAATGTATATAGTATTTTAGAACGGTGAATATTTTTAAATATATATAGTATTTTGAAACGGAGGGAGTAATTAAGAGGATAAAATATGGCGGTGAAATGCACTTTTTTTTATTTTTAGCGTAGTTTTACTCCCAATAAAGAATTAAGTAGAGCCATAACAAAAAAAAAATGACATGCCTATTTTAAGTATATCCTGCAAGAAAATTGGCTACCATATTACCTTCGTGCATGCTAAATGTTGAAGCGTTTCTAAATTGAGTAACGCTGCTTGTACCAAGAATAACTCACTGCACAAACTCTATGATGCGCACAGAAGGGCCCTAGTCCAACACAAGCTAAAACATTAAGGGCCCTAGTTCTATACTGTCAATGCATATGTACTTTGATGATAAGGATTCTAGTCCACTATAAGATATACTCGCTCCGTTCTAAAATATTATGTACATTTGGAAATATTTATTGTTAAAAAATACTATGTACATTTTGCCAAATAACGTAACTTCCTCTTTCCAAAATTAGAGGAGACTTGGAAGGATTGACTTGAACTTGGTTCGTGAACGAGCATACGAGTTAGAGGGGATATCAAGGAGAAGGAGTCATGTAATTTCCTTGTCGGCTTCATGGTCCAATAAAAATGAGAATTTTCTTAAATATACATAGTATTTTGGAACGGAGGGAGTAACATCAAGTACCCGATCTCATGTTCTTATGCCCGGAGTTCTATATTGTCATCGTGTACTTTGGGGATGCAAAATCGGGTTTAAAAATGGGAATACCTTTACTTGGCTTCATCTACTGATCGATTCATCTCCAGTTCTCCACGAGAAATTATTGGGTACAAGCACCAGCCCACGTCATTTTTATGGCCACCAACCAGAAGCAGACGCGTCACTATTGGGACCCACAATCACAGATGGCTAACATGACCAAACGTCTGTTAACTTCTCAAACGGAGTGAATGTCCTCAAGTGAGAGATTTAACTTCTCAGTTCCCTTTCCTTCTGATAAGCATGAAATATACACATTTATATGCCTTATTTACCTATATGCTAGTGTAGTTTTTGTGATAAAATAAGAATAAAATGTGTTATTTGTGATTAGGGTAGTAATTAGGGGATTAATAATTAAATTACTCTAATTAATTATTTTAGATGCATTATTGAATTTAATGAATTATATTTTTATTATGCGTCTAATTTTAGTTTGGTTTTGTTATTGTAGGTTTGAAATTGCGAATTGCAGATCACTAGCAGACGTGCGCATTAGACGTGTTTTGAAATGCCAAAGTGACCCATGAGCTGATATGACGCGTATTGAAGAATCTGAACCATTGATGAGTTATTTAAAAGAAGACGGGCGTGAAATTTAAAGTACGGACGTTCGGATGAGAATTGGCGGTGGAGATCGTTACGACGGGTTTTATTTGAGAATAAGAAAAAAAGAAAAAAGAAAAGAAAGGAATGTAAACCGGTCCGGTTTGGGTCAGAAAATAAATAAAAAAAAGAAAAGAAAACGAGACACCCGAACCGGAGCTCGGGTGTCTTCGTTCTGGATGAGAACAGAGCGTTCGAAGGTGTAACAGAGGAGCGCCGGCAAGGTGAGGCTCCGAGCACGGCAGTCACAACGGCGTCGGACTGTGGAAACAACGGCAATGACTTTAACGGCGGATCAGCACGGCGGTTCTGAGTTCACGGCGAATTGGCAATGACACCGGCGGAGGTTCTGTGATTTTGGGCGGCCTTGGGTCGAGCTTGAAGGCGGAGCTCAACAGTGAGCTTCGTGGCGGTGCTGTAGAGAAGTCGACGACGGTCATGGCGCGAGGAGGAGCACGGCAAACAGAAGAAATGGTCGCTATATAGAAAGATCTGGATTTGGAAATGTGTATGTAACAGAGCCGAATTGAGAAGGCGTCGAGGCAAATCGAGTTGCAGACATGTTCCAGTATGGTAAGCTTCTATATTCAGTTCGATTGGAGATGGAAGAAAGGGGCGATTTGGCTCAGTTTGGAAGTGATATATTCGGTGATTTCGGCCCTGTTTTGAAGAGGAAAGATCGGATTTTTCTTTACAAATTTGAACGAAATTTAAATGGAAAGTTGCTGGGTTTAGGAGGAATTGATGGCATCAATTGGGGCTCTCGAATTGCTATAAAGACCAGAACTTTTGGGCGATTTCTGGGCGGATTTTTGACGGTTCTGCTGCTCTGTTTCAGAAAAAACAGAGAGTTGTTGCGGCGGTTTTTGGCCGTGTTCTTCGTCGGGAATTGGCCGGAAATTGAAGAGGAGGAAGAGGAATCGAATGGAGAAGATAGGGAGAAGGAAAAAGTCAGATTTTTGGCTTCGGTGAACAGTGAACGCGAACTGCTACAGTAACCGGGCATCTGAAGGAGACGATGAACAGTGATTTGCTACAGTACCCGTGAATAGTAAATCGTGAATAGTGTTCCTGCAACAGTGTTTTCCCGATGCAATTTCTTTCAATTCTAAATCTGATTTTTCTCTTGAATATGAATAGCTAAATCTTTTGTCAAAGCTAAAGGTGACGTTTTTTTATTGATATTTTTACGTCTATAAAAAAGTGTTTAATGCTTATTTGATTGAATGTAATGTTTTGATAAAGTCACAATCTATATAATTATTTGATTTGTCGTTAACGTAAGGTACGGCGAATGCTTATAATTCCCTGTGATTAGTAGACTATGCTTGTTAATGATAAATATTCAATCAATATTTTTATGTTAATGGATATGATGAACGTGAATGAATTATCTTCCGATTAGATCAAATCATTATTTGAATCTAATTGCGTAATTGAATAGACGTAGAATATTAATTAAATAATTGATCCTTGAAGCTTTGATATCTCTCATCGATTATCTTTGCCTGTCTTTAGTTAGTTTTAATTGAATCTTTAATCATCATTTTAGTAGTTAATTGAATTATAACTTCTCTGCATAATTTCCTGATAAGAATCTTAATTTGCTAAGCTAAGTAGTGTTTAAATTAGTTAGAATAGAATAATCCTACATCATTCCCTGTGGTTCGACCTCGGACTTACCGAGTATATATTACAATTTGTCAACCTTCTCTTGGGTTTGATCACCTTCTCCCCCCTCTCTCTTCATTTAATCAAAGCAGCTTTACCCCCTCTCTCTTCATTTAATGCCTTACTACCAGGCAGTTTCAGTTCCATCCTTTCTCCTCCCCTGAGCTTCCATAGCACGACTTCAGTTTCTTCAACCTTACCACAGCACGGCTGCCCGAAGCCTCAGGCCCTCAAGTCGATCACTCATAGTCGACGGCGACGGCGGCAGTGAAGCTCAAGTCTCACGGTGAGGCCCAACCGCCAAGTCTCACGGCGATCACAGTCGACGGCGATGATGATCACAGTCGACAGTTGACGGCGATCATAGTCAACGACGATCACAGCCACTGGTGAGTGCCTGAGCCCCTTCCCCTACTTCTTCTTTTTGTGTCTTCTCCACCATTTTCATCCTAAATTCGCTACCGAACACCCTGTTTGGGAGCGTTTTATTTCAGGTTTTTGAACTTTTCCTTGAAATCGAAGATGGGGATGGGTTGTATAACCCGTTTGGCACTGGGCTTATAGATTTAGGAGAGGGCTCACTTGCCGGGACGTCAAGCTGTCCCCTTCTTCCTCCCTCCTCCTTGCTCCTGCTTCTCTCGGTTGATCCTCCACCGAGATCAAACCGCCACCGCCACCGCTCTCCGGCCTCAGCCGCTGCTCATCCTCCTATCTCCACCGCCGCATCCGCATCCGGTAGTGGTAAAGTTGGCTCCTTTCTTTTATTCCAGGGGTTGGTTGATTATATTATAGCATTCTCTGAAAATTCTTGTACTCCAACTTCTTGAAGTCTCATTTTTTTTTCAATTATGTTGATCTAAGTCATGTGATGTGCACCAGAAATTGGGTATGGACGTATCAAGCAAATGCTTATTGACATTGTTAGGTTTACATTCCTCTCAATGTTGGTGAAAATCATTGGATCCTGTTAGTTTTAAACATTTCTAAAAAGCAGATATGTATATTGGACTCATTTAAATCAAACGGACATTATGACGGTGTGGAAATTATGGATGTTATACCTCCTTTGGTTGCACATGTCTCACAAACAAATTCATTTATGGAGAGATGGACAGTATATGTCATTTCAGAACTTCCAATGCATGACAATATGTACGAACTTTGCCCTTTCCTTATATCTCTCTGCCTTGATGTGGACTGACATTGTCATTTTTTTGCAGCTATGATTGTGGGATTTTTGTGATGAAATACATAGATTACATGTGCTCGAAGCAAAATTTGGAATTTACACAGGTAATTGTCCTTTATGTACTCTTGTGGCGCTTGTAACTGTTAATTATGTTGTTTAAATAGGATGTTTTTCATGTATCTCAGGATGACATGCCGTACTTTCGAGAAAGAATTGCTTTAAAGCTTTACAAGGGTGAAGTTGCCCCATAGATAACGAGAATTAAGCTTAACTTACCAGGTTACACCACTTAACTTGATTAAGCTTAACTTTATCTAAAGGGCATAATCTTTCAATCCCGATTGATTTGAGGACTCACTGGGCTAAGCATGGTACCAACAAATTTGTCACTATCAGGTAGATGTACAATTTCTCATGGATCTTACTATCAGCCTCCTTACATGTGTTGGGTCTGTTTCTCCAATGTATAAACATCTTCATGCCCCTCTTCTGAGGCTTCTTTTGACAGTTAGCCAAAAAAATTTCCTAGTTCCGTTGAAATGTTTTTACATTGAGACAGTTGTCTATCTGATGCAATTTTCAATGCTAAATTTCTCTTCTTTCTTATTATTATGAACAAATGGAGTTACGAATATGACGGAAACAAAGGACTACTTCCACCATAATGAATTTTTAGTTTGTGAATGCTCCCCTATTTTCTTCCTTATTCTCATATGCCATACATTATGGACTTTGGATTTCTTGTTTTTGCTAAGAATTGTGGGCAATGCCCTTTGTTGTTAATCAATAAGTGACGATATTATTAGAGGATTCTCTAAGATTTGAACATTGAAGAACCTTCTAATTCCTCTTTGTTGAGATAAGTATGTTACCACCTTACGTCATCTTCATCTCGGGGATTGGACCTTGGCTGTATAAGAGGGTTCAGAAAAGTTTTACTTCATCTCGATGTTACTCCAAGTGGTCATATTGTTTTTGCCTATGAACGACGGGCTTCATCTTGGATCTAAGTTGAGATAGCATTCATCAGGAGAATGGTAATTTACAAAATTTATGCTTGTAGCTAGATTGGGGTATGATTAGAGCTAGATATACGTTTGTTCCTTTGTGCCTTATTTAGAGCTGACTAGGACTGCGTCTTTGTTTACTTGGAACTAGAGTAGTATGTTTTAGGATTGGCACTTCAGCTGACAATTGTGAATGTGATATGATGAGAAATTGTGAAAGTTTGGTGTGTAAATTTTTTTCTTAACACTTCATTTACGTGTGGGACGTGTAGAGTGCCAAATCATGCTTGTATGCAAGTTTCTGCAAAAGTTAAGGGGGCACTAGTAGTCAATGTGCCTTCTTCTATGCTTCTAGATATCCTCTTAAATGTTTGAACATCAACAAAGAAAGCATATAAAAGAATAAATGTTTGAAGTGTGACAAAAGTGTTGATTTGGTAAACAATCTTATTTGCTTGAAGATATCCTCTTTTGTAAAGCAATCTGTTTCTCTAATCCTTGTGAACAAGAAAGAAATTGTAATTTGAGTGCAATATTTGTGCAATGTGCCTCAATTAGAGCATCATATCAATTGTACCTGCAGGTTTGCAGTCGTAGTTCTTGTATATGGATTTTAGTTAGATGTCAAGGTATCAGCTTCGCAGTACTACTTGTTCTTACCTCGAATGAGCTTTTGTGTTTTGTTCCATTAGGTATTGACCTGATTTTCTTTCGCTTCATTTTGTCATATTGGAGACATGTGTCTTCTACAGCTTTTGGCTGCGCCTCAATTGAATTGCTGTTCTAAAACATTTTTTTGTCTTGGCTTATGTGTAGATGCAAAAAAGCCTATTGTTGCTGCTGTTCAAGGTCTTGCACTTGGTGGTGGCTTAGAATTGGCAATGATACCCGACGTGGGCTGACGAGATCAATTCAATTTGTTGACTATCACACATTCAAATTATTCAATTTGTATCGTAATTGTTCTTGTATACATATTTAAAATAAGACTTTGTTGGCATGTTGCAGTATTTGTGCCACCTGTTGTTTGTCGGGTATCATTTGTTATTTGTACATATATAAGGAATACATGGGCAAGTGTACTTCAAATAAATAGAAGTCCAGTTGATTTGATTTGTAAAGTTCGGGTAAGATAAGTAATTTGGGGATTTTTCTACAACTTCCGTACGGTAATATTTCTTTTTAATGACAAGGGTCATCCTAGTTAGTAAACTCATCCTTGTGACTATTGACTGCTCCGTTAAGGAGGATATCCTGGCGGACATCCTCCTGGCGGCCTGCAAACCCTTCCCTCGATTCATAGCAAAGCTTTTGCTTGATATCTGTTCTGGCAGTTGAAGATATGTAGGGGTGCAAAGGATCAACTAAAATTCCAATGTCTCACATAAAGGTGAATGATCAAATAGGGAGTGATGTCACGATGCCATTAAGTTTACACCGATTTGAATTGTCCAACAAAAAAAAAGTGTATGCCCTCACCATAGGCTGTTGAGCCTTCATAGTTCAAGGTAATTGCCTTATTGGTGGTGCAGCAGCTCCTAGCCGAGTAGTGATCGTTTAAAATTAAACCCTTGCAAGTGCACAAGGCAATTGTACTACGGTGAGTATGGAAAGGGTTGTCGAACCTCAGGGACGGATTAATCTTTTACCAAATTCAAGAGAAAAGTAGCAGTTTTTAATTAATCTAGAGAAAAACAATGAACTTTAACTAAACTAAGCTGAGATAAATCAAATAGGAGAAGTACCAAGGCTTCGAATCCACCACAATAGACTAGTGTATCGTCTCTCTCTCTCTTTTGAATTCAGATTTCCAGTTGGCTAGTGTATTCCTCTCGGACATACACTTGTCAATTCAAATTATAGTGCCCTCCTCTCGGATGTAACACATAAATCTATTAAAACATGGAACTGTGATCTATCTCTCTCGAGCATAAACCAATGAGACTTTATTAATATGTAACACTTCAGAGCCCTTACGTTCCTCTCGGACACGCAAGTGCTCTTTCAGATTGAAATCCACAAAGATCCACTCTTGTCTCTCTCGAGTACAAAGAATAAACTCTAATGAATTAACTTTTATTGCATAACAAAGATTCATACACCAACTAGAATAAAAACATAATATGAGAGAAAGAAACAATACAACCAATCAGTTGGGTTTCATCTACGCCTTGGAAGAGAGTCTAGCCAAGCATGGGAAGAGAATCCATCAATAAGTTCTTCATCTTCTTCTTCTTCTTCTTCCTTTGCTCTAGCCTCCAAGGTCTCCAAAAGAACTCAAAACTCTATTCTTGCATACCCCATACGTTCTCCCTTAAGGCATATATATAGGGGTGAAGGAAAGCCCTCAAATCCCCTTCCAAATCCGAGTCAAAATAGGGTTAAATTGCGTTTTTCGTATGCACCGATCGATCGCCCGTATAGAACGATCGATCGCCTTGCGAACGCTGCCGAACGAAGCCGTTTTCCTTTGTTAATTGCTTCCGATCGATCGTATGGCGAACGATGCCGGACGAAGCCGATCGATCGTTTTTACTGTCTTCGCAAGTCCAAAAATTCCAGTAGATACGATCGATCGCGTTGGTGTCCGATCGATCGTTTTCTCTAATGTAGTGTTTTCGCGGAAGACGCGATCGATCGCGTAAGGATGCGGTCGATCGTTTTTACTGTTCGGAATCTTTAAATGGCTATAACTTTTTGCTCCGAACTCTGAATTGCACGTGGTTGGTGGCGTTGGAAAGCTGACATCTTGAACTTTAACATGAACCTTGAATCAGTTCAATCCAATATTTGTACACGGAGTTATGATAATTTGACCATTGAAGTCCGTTTTCGCCATATTTTTGCATCTTTGCTCTCATTTCCTACAAAAACCAAAAACTATATTAAAGTAGTAGTTATCTTAACCAAACACTAGCATAAATATAAGTTTAGGAGATAATAAAATGCATATTTCATATATAGATCACACCCCCAAACCTAGATTTTGCTAGTCCCTAGCAAAACAAAACAAAACAAAATCAAACAAAGTAAGGAACTAATGCATAAAAGTAAACACCACTTTCGTAGGGAACACGATTGCATTGAGCGTATGCAACAAGCCGTTAAACCTCTAGGTGTCCCTAGTAGGACGAGTGTTGTCTCGTGAGGGTTTGCAGCCATGCTACCCACAAACATGTATTTATTAATCTAATTAACCTAAGTGCAAAAACAAAGCAAAAATAAAAATATAGCAAAACACACAAACCTATCATCCCGATAAATACATACTACAATGCTTAAGAAAATCAACCACATGTACTTGGTTCATAATCAACAGGAATATAGAAGCCCTCAAGTAAGTGGTTTTATTCCACACTTTCATCTTGGAAATTTCTGCTCAAATATTATATAGCATGATAATGTAAATAGTAAAAGTGCAGAACATTGTAGCAATATAATCTAAATTTCTGTTTATACAGATCCAGTGTTACCCATTAACCAAAGAACATCAGAATCTACATAGTCATCGTAATCTTTAGGTTCATGATAGCACAGATCTGCGCGCCTCCTTCGGGTCCAACATTCTAGATTTGAGAGGATAATACACCACAGACTTTTTTTTTTCTTTTTTTTTTTCGCTAGGACTGTGTAAGGCCTGATTTCAAGATGCTTAGGTTTAACAATGACTCAGGCCAATGACTCCCAGCCAGTTGGCTTAGGGCATTAGGTATTAAGAGACCGCTTCGGGCCCGAGTATCAGCCTAAGTTAATCTTATAAAGTCAAGCAGTCCCTTTTCTTTCATTTTGTTTTCATTTTTTCCATATTTTCATTTTCAGCACATATATTTTCAAGCACATCTTTATTTTGTCCAGGCTGTATTATACTCTCAACCTATTTCCGGTTCCAATCCCTTGCCATAGCCAAGTAAATGGTCTATCATGATCTTTTAAGCTCAACAGACAACTACACATCATCCAATGACTCTGACTAAAGACATCCCACTGTAGATTAGCATTCAACAAATCTCTAGATGGTATTACTTTATGTAACTAGTGTGTGTGAGTGAATTTTCTTAGTTCAAGCACCTGTTCCAAGAGGACTGTAACAGAAAGATATGCTCAGTTAAGTGTATCTATCCTCCAGTATACTTACTCACACTTCCAATGTAAATTAATCTCCTAAGAATTATAGCATGCATCATTACGGGATAAACTATCAAAACCTAAGAAAAAGTACTAACAAACAACTTAAAACTAATCAAAATTTTTATGATTTTCAATTTTTAATTTTTTTTTTTTATACAAGTAATATTCCCTCCCCCAAACCTATTATGAACATTGTCCTCAATGTGAACAAAATATAGCATAACAATGAGCATATAACAAAGAAAATCAAATAAAGGAGAGAATACACCTGAATACGTGGGTTGCCTCCCACCAAGCGCTAAGTTTAACGTCTTCAGCCAGACGAAACTCCTTTAGTTCAACTTATCCAGGGTCTTTCAATCCCACGTTCAGTCCCTCAGTGGTCCTACTACACACATTAAAATTAATGAAAGAAGGAGCAAATGAATCAGTGGGACAAAACCATGGGGGTGCACCATCCACCAGAGTATCAATCAAATGAACTGCGTAATAATCATCTGGTGGTGGATGTTGTTGTTGGGCATTAAA
Source organism: Houttuynia cordata (assembly GCA_039654745.1). NCBI lineage: Eukaryota > Viridiplantae > Streptophyta > Magnoliopsida > Piperales > Saururaceae > Houttuynia > Houttuynia cordata. The sequence continues at coordinate 8,434,074 of CM077511.1, forward strand.
AACATTCAGTTTGACATTTAAATTTCCAAAAGACAATTTCAGCACCCCATCCCGACAGTTTATAATAGCATTGGATGTCGCCAGGAATGGACGTCCCAAAATTACTGGAATTTGACTACCAATGTTCGGTACAGGTTGTGTATCTAAGACAATAAAGTCCACAGGAAAGAAAAATTTGTCAACCTGTACCAAAACATCTTCAATAACACCACGTGGAGTTTTAATGGATCGGTCTGCAAGTTGTAGTGTTATTGTAGTCGATTTCAATTCCCCCAACCCAAGTTGCTCATACACAGAGTAAGGCAACAAATTTACACTCGCCCCCAAATCTAATAATGCCCTGTCAACAGTATGGTTCCCTATAACACATGAAATTGTTGGACATCCTGGGTCCTTATATTTCGGTGGAAGGTTATGTGTTAAGAGGGAACTCACCTGCTCGGTAAGGAAGACCTTTTTAGTCAAATTAGATTTAGCTTTTCGCTTTTGGGTACAAAGGTCTTTCAGGAATTTGGCATAGGCAGGGACCTGTTTTATTGCATCTAGCAAAGGGAGATTGACCTTCACCTGTTTAAACACCTCGAACATCTCCTCTATCTTATGATGAGATTTATTAAACGGGGAGGGTTTGTCTAGGCATTGCGGGAATGGTACCCTGGGAATATAAGATCTCTCTTTCTGGGCCTCGGGTTGATTATCCGATGGGGTTTTAGAACTAATAGGTATGGCTTCGATGGAAGTTGGTTCTTTGTCTTCCTCATGGGAAGGTGTCTCACTCGAAGGGCCAACAATGAGATCCTGAACCCTGTTGTTAACTTGTTTACCGCTCCTCAAGGTGGTTATGGCTTGCACTTGTTCAGGAGGGTAATGGGAGGTCTCAGCTACAAACTGGCCTCGAGGGTTTTGCTGGGGTTGGCTCGGCAGGGTTCCTGCTTCTCTACGGTTCAGTGCTTGAGCTAGCTGTCCCAATTGGGTCTCGATCTTGGCTATAGATTGTGTATGAGAATGGACAAGCTGGGCCTGGGACTTTTGTTCAGTCGTCAGCTCAGTTAAAACCGTGAGCATGGTGGATTGGGTGGCCATTATTTGGCTCAGCTGGTCTTCAATGGTTGGTTTCTTATTAGATTGGCCAAATTGCGGGGCTGAGGATGGTTGGTATAGTTGAGGTTGGTTTTGAAATTCCTGTCTTCGGGCCTGATTAAAAGTAGGCCCTGGATTTGGTTGCCTCCAAGAAAAATTAGGGTGATCATGCCACCCAGGATTGTAAGTGTTGGAGTAAGGATTGTTGGCTCTGGGAAAAGTTTGTGCACTGTTGACATGCTCTTGTACTAAGTCTGGATACTGGAAGGCTGCAGGGCAGTCAACAATAGTGTGCATAGGGCTGGCACAGATGGTGCAGGCATCATGAGAGGTTGGGGTATAAGGTGGGGTCGGTGAGAACAACCTGTCAAATCTCTCAGTTAGGGATGCCACTTGGTGTTCTAGGTTTGTGGTTGCTTTAACATCATACATGCCTCCCCTTGAGGCACTCCTGCCAGGCATATGGCCTTCAGATCTATAGAGGGTGGCACTGTGTAGAGAGTTTTCGCTCAGGTCCTCTAGTAGATCCCAAGCATCATCCGGAGTCTTTTTCATAAATGTGCCTCCACAGGAGGCGTCTATTAAGGTTTTATGCTGATCGCACACACCCTCATGAAATCTCTGTACTAATTGCCACTTGGGCACATCATGGTGGGGACAGGACCGGAGTAGGGCTTTCATCCTCTCCCAGCTTTCATGGAATTGTTCATTAGGTATCTGGGTGAAAGTGATGATTTCATGGCGGATCTTATTGGTCCGCCCCACAGGAAAGTATTTCTTGAGGAATTCGGCTTGAAGTTCCTCCCAAGTGGAAATAGAGTTGTGCTCAAGGGAGTACAGCCATTCCTTGGCCCTATCTTTTAAGGTGAAGGGGAACAACCTAAGGCGCACCTGGTCATCCGATAATGTAAGTTTGAATGTGGTGTTAACCTCCAAGAAATTTTGGAGATGCCTATAAGGATTCTCATTAAGTTGGCCGTGATAAGTGGGCAGCATTTGGATGATGTTTGGCTTGATTTCAAAATTGGCTACGGTAGCAGGTAGTAGGATACAGGAAGGGGAGGTGTAGGCTGTTGGACGGTAGTAATCTTGCAGGGTTCGGGCATGGGGGATTAATGGATCCTGGTTTAGACCAGTACCATCCCCGAGGTTCATGTTGTTCGCCATATGTTGGATTTCAGGAATTGATTGTCTAGGAGTTCTCAAAATTCTGTAGAGTCGCTCAGGATCAGGGTCAAAGGCTAAGTTGGGGTTCAGGGAACGACGACCATGCATGCACAAATAAAATCAAACAAAACCTGTGCAGTCCTAATAGCGACAACTAGCAAACATCAACCCTAGATAGCGACAACTAGCACGTCATGCAATCCCACAAAGAAAAGGAAAACACCAAGCACCCAAATTTATTCTAAAAGAGGGTTAAGAGAGTGCAAACAGTGGGAAGGGATGGCCCTTCCAACGATGACGAAAATCAGCGTCCTCTCTTAATCCTGCAAAAAGAAGAAGAAAACAATTAAGCTACTAAATAGAAGTCTAAAGGAAACTAAACTACTCTAACACTAACTATGCTAAGAATTTAGTAAACTATTGTGCCGTCCCCGGCAACGGCGCCAAAAACTTGATCGTTTAAAATTAAACCCTTGCAAGTGCACAAGGCAATTGTACTACGGTGAGTATGGAAAGGGTTGTCGAACCTCAGGGACGGATTAATCTTTTACCAAATTCAAGAGAAAAGTAGCAGTTTTTAATTAATCTAGAGAAAAACAATGAACTTTAACTAAACTAAGCTGAGATAAATCAAATAGGAGAAGTACCAAGGCTTCGAATCCACCACAATAGACTAGTGTATCGTCTCTCTCTCTCTCTTTTGAATTCAGATTTCCAGTTGGCTAGTGTATTCCTCTCGGACATACACTTGTCAATTCAAATTATAGTGCCCTCCTCTCGGATGTAACACATAAATCTATTAAAACATGGAACTGTGATCTATCTCTCTCGAGCATAAACCAATGAGACTTTATTAATATGTAACACTTCAGAGCCCTTACGTTCCTCTCGGACACGCAAGTGCTCTTTCAGATTGAAATCCACAAAGATCCACTCTTGTCTCTCTCGAGTACAAAGAATAAACTCTAATGAATTAACTTTTATTGCATAACAAAGATTCATACACCAACTAGAATAAAAACATAATATGAGAGAAAGAAACAATACAACCAATCAGTTGGGTTTCATCTACGCCTTGGAAGAGAGTCTAGCCAAGCATGGGAAGAGAATCCATCAATAAGTTCTTCATCTTCTTCTTCTTCTTCTTCTTCCTTTGCTCTAGCCTCCAAGGTCTCCAAAAGAACTCAAAACTCTATTCTTGCATACCCCATACGTTCTCCCTTAAGGCATATATATAGGGGTGAAGGAAAGCCCTCAAATCCCCTTCCAAATCCGAGTCAAAATAGGGTTAAATTGCGTTTTCCGTATGCACCGATCGATCGCCCGTATAGAACGATCGATCGCCTTGCGAACGCTGCCGAACGAAGCCGTTTTCCTTTGTTAATTGCTTCCGATCGATCGTATGGCGAACGATGCCGGACGAAGCCGATCGATCGTTTTTACTGTCTTCGCAAGTCCAAAAATTCCAGTAGATACGATCGATCGCGTTGGTGTCCGATCGATCGTTTTCTCTAATGTAGTGTTTTCGCGGAAGACGCGATCGATCGCGTAAGGATGCGGTCGATCGTTTTTACTGTTCGGAATCTTTAAATGGCTATAACTTTTTGCTCCGAACTCTGAATTGCACGTGGTTGGTGGCGTTGGAAAGCTGACATCTTGAACTTTAACATGAACCTTGAATCAGTTCAATCCAATATTTGTACACGGAGTTATGATAATTTGACCATTGAAGTCCGTTTTCGCCATATTTTTGCATCTTTGCTCTCATTTCCTACAAAAACCAAAAACTATATTAAAGTAGTAGTTATCTTAACCAAACACTAGCATAAATATAAGTTTAGGAGATAATAAAATGCATATTTCATATATAGATCAAGTAGTCTTTGGCTTTTGTACGCCATTCAGAGTTTATATTAACCTTGAACCAATAATCTGATTTTAGATTTATCAAGGAAGTGTTGCATGCATCCAAAGAACAATTACATTGTAAGAAACATTTTTAAAAACGGGTTTCTCATAGTGAAATTGTAAGAAACATTTTTAAAATCGGGTTTCTCATAATGAAATTGTAAGAAACATTTTTAAAACTAGGTTTCTCATAGTGAAATTGTAATAAACATTTTTAAAATCGGGTTTCTCATAGTGAAATTGTAAGAAACATGTTTACAACCGGGTTTCTCATATTGGAATTGTAAGAAACATGTTTAAAACCGGGTTTCTCATAGTGAAATTGTAAGAAACAATATCGAGGACTTTGCTTATTATTGATCCATCTTACTTCTTTTTCGATTTAAGAATTAGTATATACGTTTTCATATTTGAATATGCAAGGTTTCACGTATTTATTATTAATCCTATATAAAAAGTGCAAGGTTTCACCTTTTTGTTTGGTTTTGATATTATGTTTCTAACAATTACTATTTGAGAAATATATAGCAAACTAGGTTTCCCAGATGGAACTTGTCAGAAACAATATCCATAATAATTTGACCTTGATACGTTCACCATCCACATTAATTTTACATATTCTTAAAATAAAATTAAAAGTTCTTACATTGACTTTTCACACATTCAAAAAATACTCCTATATGTTGACCTTGACCGTTGAAGATAGTTTTTTCATCAGTCAACTCATATATCCAATTTATCTATTGCTGACTGAATAAAAAGGAAAATACTCCTATACATGAAGTGCCAAAGTCCGGCAGGACCACCAGTCCCTATATACAAATGTTCAGATCTCTCTGGGGATGCAGGTGCAAGTCTATCCTGCCTCAACTTAGGAGACAAAGAGGTCGCATGAAGAGAGGAGTCAACTGGCAGATCTTCAACATGAAGTCCACCTTCAATCATCGACCTTTGAGCTTCACTCAGAACATTCGACTTGATGAGGACATTCTCAATGCGAATCATATATATAGGAGTGACCAATCTTTAAAATTCAAAATAATAAGCACATTACTTATACAGTCTAGCTGAATTCCACAAGTTGCAATTTTACAGGAGATGCATCAAAGTCTGAGAATTACAATAACTTAGAGGGAACATGGGGCTCTAGTCCCAGAATGTTTTGTGTATTGGGTGCCACAAAGATGTATGTTCATGCACAACCAGAAGCAAAAGTTTACCTGCAATCTTTTAGATGATAAAAGGAGTCGGAACTAGTTGTTAGCAATATCAAGTATATATCAACCTGCCAAAAAGGACAGTTATGAATCATATGTTGACTGCAAGTTTTATCAGAAAGCAGTCTTAAAAAGAAAGCTTTGGGTCCATTACTATTTCAACTCAAGAGAATAACTTTTGAGATGGAACTCATTTACATCTAAGTAATGAACATAAGCATACAAAAAAGCCATGGGATTATATCTGGGCAAACATATTGGCGAAAATGATTCAGATGTCCTGTGAAAAGTTGGAACCCCTTTAGCTAAAAAAATGTCAGAATATCATCATGCCCTATTTACATAATCGGATCATCACTCAAAAAAATAATTGAAAACTAGGTACATAATTCCTCAAAAAGTTTGAACACAGTATCAAGCACCTATAAACAACCCACCCATAGACTTCAAACCCAAATTTAATTAAGCATAGAAAGACTGTAACTTCAAACACCCCATTCCCCTAAAATAAACTTCACCAAACATTCTCATTTTCCTCACTTGGCAAAATAAAGTTACTTCTGCTTATGTATAGCATATTTATTCAAAATGGCCCATCCAACACACGTGACTGAAGAGAATTCATAAGAGTTTAAAAGTAGCCAACAGCAAAATACATTTGAAACACCCAAATGGCTTTTAAACCAGGCTAAATCAGTAAGGCAATCAAACTGAAACACCAAAAATTTTGGAGTAGCTCCATTTCCATTATATAAGTTTCATTATGAGAAATTCATAGAGGCATTTTATCAAACATTGAGCACGCATGTACAATATCACTAATTTTAGCACCTACGTGCCTACCGAGACTGCGAGAGTGTCTCACCTTGAGTTGACGAGTGAACTGTGGAATCGAATATTGCTGTCAAGGTTGGCCTTTTCTTGGTTAGGGTCACCGGTCACCCCACTCATACAATGAGGTTGGGGTGAGACTTGGGCTTCAAAGCTTCGACTTTGCAAGCATGGCAGACTGATGGAGGTGGAGACGGGAGGACGAGTAGCGGCGACGGCCGGAGAGCGGTGGCGGTCCGATCTTGGTGGAGGACCAACTGAGAGAAGCAGCTTGGAGGAGGGAGGAAGAAGTGGACAGCCCGACGTCCCGGCAAGGGAGCCCTCTCCTAAATCTAAAAGCCCAGTGCCAAACGGGTTATACAACTCATTCCCATCTTCGATTTTAGGGAAAAGTTCAAAAACCTGAAATAAAAAGCTCCCAAAACAGAGTGTTCGGTAGCGAATTTAAGATGAAAATGGTGGAGAAGACACAAAAAGAAAAACAAGGGAAGGGGCTCAGGCACTGACCAATGACTGTCATCGCCGTTGACTGTGATCGTCGTCGCCGTCGACTATGATCGCTGTGAGACTTGGGCGGTTGGGCTTCACCGTCGCCGTCGTCGTCGTCGTCGACTGTGAGTGATCGACTTGAGGGCTTGAGGCTTCAGACAGTCGTTCTGTGGTAAGGCATTAAATGAAGCTAAAGGAATGAAGTCGTGCTGTGGAAGCTCAGGGGAGGAGAAAGGAAGCTAAAGTGAAGTCAATGAAGAGGGAGGGAAACTGAGAGCATTCAATGAAGAAAGAGAGGGAGTGAAGCTGGCTGACATTAAATGAAGAGAGAGAGGGAGGGGGAAAGGAAAGCAGAATTTGAAATCTCATGTGTGAAAGGGGAGGAGAGAAGAGAACTCCGTTTGAGAAGTTAACTTCCGTTGGGTCACGTTAGCCGTTTGTGATTGTGGGTCCCAATAATGGCACGTCTGCTTCTGATTGGTGGCCATAAAAATGACGCGGGCTGGTGCTTGTACCCAATAATTTCTCGTTCTCCACCGGTTTGGGAGAAGTGTCATTAAGAGTTGGGGGGTAATGTTCCTTCGCTAAATCCCTATGGAGTACAAGAATGTGAGCTAAACCATCTTTGACGCAGAATGTGGACTCTATGGCTGGCTATTTAAAACTGGTAAGTGTAGTTAATGACATGTATATATTAGAAACACATACTCTGCCAATAAAGCTCATGGATGTTGAAAAATGCGGGTCCAACATTATTACATGGTTGCGTTTGCTCCTTAAGGCAAAAAGCACGAAATATGAAAAGAAAAAAGAAAAACAAACTCTTTTCTTTGGCCGAGTCTAGTAGAATTCATTCATTTTGCAATGCAGACGAGCTTCATTGGACATTGGACGGAGGGAGTAAAGTATTACAGGAGTAAGCTTGGCTCATCTTGAACCTGGTCACAGACTCACAGTCATGCTCGGGCCCATGCAAGAAGTGTGACTGAACTGCGAGCAAGTATATGTAACATTACACATATGGCAGTCAGGACATAGGCCCAAAGGCCTTCACTAAGTGAAAAAATCTTGGTTCTATATGGGATTGTCTGAAGCTTCCATGGGGCCACACCATCAATGCGTAAATCATGTAAGCCTCCCCCGCTGCAAAGTGCATTGAACCAGTGGTATGCTCAATTTCACTTTCACTAAATTTCTACACTCTAAAAAGGAGCTGATGGACAAGAACTGAGAAAGATAGGTAAACCCTGCCCAGTTGCCATTCATGGTCTGCCCTGACTCATGGCTGCTATTTGGGCCCATCACATTAACACAACACTATAAGCAGGAACCGAACAATCTAACTGGGCCTCCTCTTGGCTCATTTCAGGATACAGGAAAGCAGATATGAATTGACGCAGACCATGCCAGCAAATGGATAATGAATGGATTCCTTCCCTGTTTCTGAGGGAAGGCAAATGTCAAAATCAGAACTGTTATGTGCCTGTGCCCTCTTCTTTAAAACCAAACAATGGCATGCCCTCATAAGCCAACAAATCCCATTAAATTGCCCATTAAGTCTCTTCTGGCCCTTCCTTCTTCCCCTACCTATCAATGTCCACCAACTCACCCTTCAATAGAATGAAAACAGTCCCAGTTGAATAATGACCAGATATAGGAAAAAACACTGTAGCAAAATTAAGTAAATGGACAAAAGTGTTCCCTGATGCCTGGCTTGGTATCATAATGGTCTTTATAACTCATAGCATACCAATGCTTCTAACATTATGCATCTGAAAATTCCAAGGACTTTTTGGTGATGGGTCTTTTAGATACTGGGTGATAATTTTAGGAATAATGTGGTTAATGATTAAGAGTACAATAATACTGTTCATATTAGGAATAAAGTACTCTATCTTATGCAATTATTATGTAATGAGGCATAAAATAGGTAGGGAGTACGAGAATTCTCCTGTGAACTGAAACAAGAAGAGCCACACAATCCCATGATAGAATGTACAAACCAAAACTTTTTTTTAGCCAAGACTTATAAAATAAAAAGGAAAAAGTTGATATGCGACCAGGCTCATGCACATCGGGGAGTGCGGAGACACCGTGAGCTGCAGGATCTCGATCCAATAGTGTGTGTTAATCAAGCAGGCCGAGGTTTAAAACCCACTGTCCCCTCTATTGGCCACCGACTCGAAATCCGGCGGCCAGCGATGCCTTGATGCACGGGAGTTGAGACCCATATAAACAAGACTCAGGTAAAATTTTTATTAAAAAGAAAAAATAAATATACGCCATGTCTCATGCGCATCAGCACACACTATATATACAGAAAACCGCCCACCCTAATTCACTCTATATTAACCTCCGTCGGTTTGAAATTCGACCGCTCGTGATGCCCCAGCACACGCTAAATGTCGCCGTATATAAAAATAAACATAATAATAACACCCATCAGTTTTTTTTTTTTTTGACTTCAAATATCCATCAGTTACAGTAGCTCTTTTTCTTTGGAAATTTACATTCGCTCTTTAGGAGCAATGATTTTCTTTTCTTTTTTTGAGAAGAAGATCAATAGCAATGATGTTAAAAACCTTTGATCAAAGGTCTTTTAAGCCTTGTAGGAAGGTGTCACGGATCCTGTGATGTGTTTCAATCAATTGGGGATTGATGCCCTCCCTTCCTGTGGGACCCTCTCTTGTTCCTCCCCTGCAATATTGGCCTGTTCCTCCACTGTAATGTACCTTTCATATACCTGATCGGCTCAGCCTACCTGTTTGCTATTTCCCAACCATCTTCCCCTCCTTACCCAACGTCTCAAAATAACAACAAAACAAGCAGAATAAAACAGCCTTCCCTGATGGCATGCAGCCTGAGCCATATTTTATTTTGCTTTGGTATATTATACTACTCAATTTTAAATTAATAGAGTAGAATAAAACACAAGCTTCCATGGCGTAATATACGAAGAAGAATGTTCCTAGATACGTACATTAATTATTTCTTGAAAACATGTGTTTAGTATGTTCTTCCCAATGTGCCTGATCCTCTTAATTAGGATTTGGGTCGACATGATTTTTTAATAAAAACCCATTTCTGATTACTGCTTAAAACATGATTTGACTTTTTTCAAACGCCCTAAATTTAGATTATTGGCTTCTTTTCATAAAGTCACTGGAACCAAATGTAGAAAAGCTGATGCGACCTCAGAGCTCTTCCCTACTAGCAGAGCAGCCATGTTGGAACTTGAGCAAATCTGTCAAATTACACGTCTGGTCATGGCACTCCTCTTTAGGCCTATGAATTTATGGCCCTCACACAATCATTACGTACCAAAACCTAATCTACTTTACCAAAAAGGCCTAATCATTTTTAAATTAGCATTGATCCATCAAAACCCTTTTCTGGTTTTCTATCATTTTATTACACTTTGGACTTAGGTCATTACATGCACTAAGAAATGATCTTGCACCAAAATAACTGCTGCTGATTATTGTGATTTAAGAAGGTTGTCCTTGGATGGACGTCCAAAACGGAATTAGGGAATCAGAAGCCGTACTTGTATTCTAGGGTTAGGGGGGCGGCCAGTAGGCCCTGCTGGGCCTAACCCGGGCTTTTACTAACCTGCTGGCCTATTTTAGGATCTGACCGGGTGAAAGTAAATGGCCGGTGGTCCCCAACTGAGTAGACCGTGGGTCCCACTGGTTTGACGGAGACTTAACGGCGTTAGGGGCTACGGAGGAGTAGGGTTTTAGGGGGTGGTCTGACGGGGAGGCAGTGCCGGCGAAGAAAACGGAGCTGCTGCGGGTGTCAGATGTCACGCTGCGGCCGGGTATGCCGGAATTTGACACGTGGCGGTATTGTGTGAGGGGGTTTAGCCTTTGTGCTCTGCGTAACTCAGATTTGCCCACTCTTACGGCTTGAAATTACAGCAGCATTATTCTCACACCCTTTTGAGCAATTGTCATTATAAAAATTAACCTTAATTTTTCCATTCTAATTAGCCTATATATCAATCGTCGAAATATCATATACTTAGGCGCCATTTAATTTCAATTACGGGGCTACTCCATGCAAGGTTTTTTTTTTTAGGATTTGGAATTTTCATTAGAAAAGCCACCGCCATTCCAACCCCGGACAATCATAGAGTAAAGGAACAGAAGTAAAAATGGGACACGTCCCCGCAGAAACTGCTACTTTTCTCACGGCTTTTTTTTTCACGAAAATGCTCCCACAGTCACGCGTGACCTGACAAGGGGCGGACCTACGTGTAAGAGATGGGGTAAGATGATCCCATGGGTGTGTAACATTTTAGTAACCCCCTCTATTTTTAGTAAGGGTTTGGGCTAAAGTTGGCTTAATTTCATTACCTGACCTCAATGACAATGATAGCTACCACCACCCAAAACAGGCTAGCTCCGTCCATTTTTGAAGGGTAAAATCCTCCCGCTCCACCTTGGCTGCCACTTTCCATCCATCCGAAATAGCCACCGCCCGCCACCACACGCCCGACAACGTGTTTCTCAGACAAGATCGTCATCCCTCCTCCGTGTGCCCCTTGCTTTGCTATGCCTCGCCAAGGAGCAGCCCCGTGGTCCGCCGTGCTCCTGCAAGGAGGGCGGCTCCACGAAAAGCTCCTCTATACGAACACCAGCCATAGCCGAAAGGTCACCAAGGGTGAGAATTTGCCCTTCCCTATGCTTTGTCGGAGCTGTAACTATTTGCTAAGCTTGGCCCCTCTTGGAAAGCAGGGAATGTTGCCCTCGCTCAGCCTCTATTCTCAGGTACCGAAGCTTCGTCAGGTGACAAACTTGTAAGATAACCAAGTTCCCCAAAAGCTCGAATTGTTAGGAAACATAAATTTTTATTAATTTACTATATATTCTAACATTCCTTCACTTGTAAACATCCACAAAGCGTGACATGTGATATAAATGCCTCCGTCCAGACCTAAACCCGAGACCTTCCATAGCCATGGCTTTGATACCATATCATATAACCAAGTTTCTCAAAAGTTTGAGCGGTTAAAAAATAGAAATTTTTATTCATTTATTATATATTATAACAAAACCCACCCCATTCCATTGATGAGTCCAAGAAATGGGCCTATCGAGCCAACGCATGAGCGACACCGTTCCCTTTGGAGCGAGATGATCGTTTAAATATAAAACCCTTACAAGTGCACAAGGCAATTGTACTATAGTGAGTATTAAAGGGTTGCCAAACCTCAGGGACAGATGAATATTTTACCAAATTCAATTGAAAGAAAGTTTGCAGTTTTAACTAATCTAGAGAAAACAATAAAATTTAACTACTTTAAAATGGATTTTAACTAATATAGAGAAGTGTCAAGGCTTCGAATCCACCACACAATAAACCAGCTTATCGTCTCTCTCTTTTGAATAAATTCCTAATTGGCTAGCATATTCCTCTCGGACATATACTTGTCAATTCAAAATGTAGTGCTCTCCTCTCGGACGTAACACATAAGCAATTAAAATATGGAACTGTGATCTATCTCTCTCGAGCATAAATCAATGAAATCTTATTCCTTTATAACACCTTAGTCTACGTACGTTCCTCTCGGACACGCAAATATTCCTCGGATTGAAACTCACAAGAATTCACTCTAGCCTCTCTCGAGCACATAGAATAAACTTTAATAAATTAACAGTGATTCTATAATAAGATTCATACACCAATCAAGGTAAAAGTTAAGATTAAGATGAAAGAAAACATTACAACCAATTTACTCGGGTTTCATCTACGCCTTGGACGCGAATTTAGTCAGCAATCGGACAAGGAGAACGCTGCTGATTTGACGGAGTCATTTTGCACAATTCACCAAAAATCACTATTCACAGCACTGTAGCAAAAACACTGTTCACGCGATCGGGTTACCGTTCATCGTCTCTCCTGCATCAGCGCAGTACTGTAGCACTTGGAACGGCACTGTAGCAGTTTGAATTCAGCCCAAAAATCAGTCGGCTTTCCTCTCCTCCGGCCACCTTCTCCCCTCAGGCAAAAAACCACGCCAGAAAGCCTCTGCTTTCCGGCGAAAACCACACCCAAAACTCTCTATTTCTCCGGCTCGAAATTCTCCGTGAAGCTCTCCAATTTCTCCCTCTTTGGCTCTGTTTTTATAGACCTCAGCCGATTCCTAATCGAAGTAGTAATTCATTCCATTTTGGACTCCAATTCCAGCTCTTTCCAAATCCAGCCGACTACTCTGTTTCATTCCCGATTGAGCACGCCAGTTTTTCTGCCATCGCCGTCGCGATCCTCGCCGTCTACTGTCCACCACCGATCGTGAGCCTCGCCGTCGTGCTTCGTCTCCACCGGAGCTCAACCCACGCCGGCCTCGCCGGAGTCTCACCCCAGCGCTCGAGCAGAGCGCTGCTCTGTTCTGGACGGCCCGAGCCGAAGCTCGGGCCGGGTCTTTCTATTTTTTTTCTTTTTTCTTGAACCGAACTATTGACCAGCTGAACCGAACCGAAACCTTTTTCTTTTCTTTTTTTTCTTTATTAAACGAAAACCCGTTGTATCGATCTCATCCATCCAATCTCATCTCGACTGTTCTTCTCTTTAATCGTGTCTCTTTCGCGTGCTATATTTCAAATGATCATAACTTTTTGCTCAGAACTTCAAATTGCGAACGGTCAGTGGCGTTGGAAAGCTGAGTTCGCATACTTTAACATGAATTTAAATTAGTCCCATCAGAGATATGTAATTGAAGTAATGAATATTCAATCATTAGAGTTACATTTCACCCCATTTCTGCGTCTTGCTCTTGTTTCCTACAAAAACCAAAAACTATATTAAAGTAGTAGTAATTCTAATCTAATACTAGCATAAATAAAAGTTTAGGAGATAATAAAATGTATATTTATGTATAGATCACGAGACCATCTCAAAATAGAGAGTAGGTTCCCCCCTCCATGATAAGCCTCCCTGCCTTTATTGCATACTCCATGTCTACCGACAACACGAATAGATTATCGCCCTCCTGAAGCCCCACCGAACAGCAAGATTCATTGTCATGCACACTACATGAGCCTAAGGGTTGTTTGGTTCGTGAATTTAGCTTCAAATTAAACATGAATTAGTAGAGAATTATGTAATCATATTGGGTTTTAAAATAAGTAGGACTAAAACAGAGTGTATAGATTTTAATTTTAAGGAAGGTAAAACTATAGGTATAGCCTTAGTTGAAATAAATGGGCAAGTAGTGCCAAGGTGTGATCAATTCCGTTACTTAGGATCTATTATCCATAAAGAAGAAGATATTGAGAGTGATGTGGTACATAGGATAAATGCGAGGTGGGTAAAGTAGAGGGTAGCATCAGGAATGTTGTGTGATAGGCGTGTTCCAAAAAGGTTTAAACCCAAGTTCTATATAACAATCATTAGGCCTGCAATACTATACGGAGCGGAGTGCTGGGTACCAAAGATGAGTCATATAGATAAATTGAATGTAGTCGAAATGAGAATTTTAAGGTGGATGAGTGGGATAACTAGGAGAGATAGGATTAGAAATGAATATATTCGTGAGAGTCTAGGAGTAGCTCATTTAGGGGAGAAGCTGAGGGAATGTAAGTTGTTAGTATGGGCATATGCAAAGAAGGCCATTAGATGCCCCTATGAGAAGATTAGAAGGGATACATGTAAACGATGCTAAAATAGGGAGAGGGAGACCTAAGAGAACTTGGATAGAGTTAATAAAAAAGGATTTGACTTTACTATCTCTTACAAAAGAGGTAGCCCAAAACAGGCTTGAATGGAGGAGTAAGATCCGTGTCGCCAACCCAAAATAGTTTAGAAAAAGGCGCTACTTGATTATGATATTGGGTTCATGAATTTGAGCTGAAGGAGGACTCTCTCCTAATTCAGGCTGAATTAGTAAATCTCCAAGCTATGACATTCACCAACTTCAGCATGTAGGCCCATGTACTTGAATAAATTCCCTCTTAATTAAGTTTCATATTCATTCAAGTTCACAATCCAAACAGCCCCTACATATCCAAAGGAATCGAACACCACTCATTTCCAAAGGGGGTTCAAGTTAAGTGTTAACACTTTCCATATTTTTTTTCCAAAAACACAAAACTTTTTTCATATTAAATTAGAAAACTAAACCAATTAGATTTTAAATTGAAAGAATTTAATAAAGGGGAATTTATTAAATAAAACAATTTTTTTTAATTTGATGCACTGTTAAAATTAATTCCCAAAGAGGGTATCTGACGAGCCACGCAGGTGCCATCGATTTTTTGTAAAAAAAACCGACGCCTCTTTCTTTCTTTCGGGGCTTTACTTAAGTTCAACCCCTTGTCACTTTTCGGGTCAGTTTTTTTAAAAAAGTCACGCAGGTTAACCAACGCCTCTCTACTTAAGAGAGAGACGTCGCATTCTCTTATAGCTTTCTACAACCTCTTCCTATACTACGAAATACAACTTTTTTTAACACCTGATAACACAATATAAGCAAACTATTACATAAAACACCTCATTAAACTTACACAAACAAATTAATGTATCTATTACAAAGTTAAAATATAATATACAATATTATATACATTTATTCATAAAATTACAAGTGTTCAATCAACTCTCCTTCCCCTGTTCCTACCCTGTCCTCGTGCTCGAGCTAGAATATGCTCAGGCTCGACATCAGGTATAGCATTTGATGACGAAAGTGTCTGACGTAGAGCATGAAGTGCACACTGTCGTCTAGTATATACTTTCGAAGAAATAGACCTCTCAACTTGATCGAGCAGGGCATCTGGAACAACTAGTGCTGGGGTAAAAGCCGTCGTGTCGGCTGATGATGTCACAACATCAGGTGAAACTGATAAAGATTGAGAAGCCTCAAAATAATGATCAACCTCCATTCCTGGAACCTATGTCATAACTGGCTGAAGCAATGGCAAACTTGCCATGTCTAGAGATATAATGCATAATCTGACATGCCGCTACAAAGCTCTCGTAGGATCTGTCTACCAAAGCTCCATGAGACTGAGCGTGCACTTGTCTCACACAAGTAAGTTAGAAAGGAAAAAGAATATATGTTATATACAAGCACACAACAATGGTGGATTAAATCAAACATGAAGTCCAAGGTACTAATCAACACCCGCTCAGTGTCGCCCTTCAGTTGGTATAATATCTCTGCCTCATGCACGGGTGGCATAATAAGTCTCCTAGTAATCATCAAGTATCACCTCATATATGCATTATCTGCATCTCGCTCCGTCATGGCAGGCTTCCCCTGAACGAGAACGGTCGTCACATCTAATAATATAGGCCGCATGATGCGACCTCCAATCAAAACTCCCTCGGCCTCGACGTGATGATCATTCAATGAACTCCACAACAAGAGGGGGAAAACCTGCTCTAATCTGAATTGCAATATAACCCGATCCAGAACATACATCTCGACGATGTCAACACATATACGTGGTGTCCTAGTGATATATACTCAAAATATGCATATAATTATCTCCTAAACTTATGTTTATCATAGTATTTGATTAGAATTAATGGTACTTTAATAAGTTTTTTTTATCTTTTGTAAGAAAAGAAGACATACACTCTTTTTGGCTTAAAAAGAAGAAGAAAACAAGAAATTTTGGAAATGCACAGTATCCAATTGATCAGTAGCTTAACGCGATCGATCGGCAAAGCCGCAATACAGAATGTAAAGGAAGGAAGCGATCAATCGGACCACTTTGCGATCGATCGTATCTACTGGATTTTTTGAGTCTATAGTAACCGATCATCGGGTCACATTGCGATCGATCGTATCTACTGGAGTTTTACGAATTGATGAAAAGCGATTGATCGGCACTAAAGTGATCGATCGGAAGGAGCAGTGAACCGAGCGATTGGCGCAACGCAGTGGAATAAAGAAGGAACCAAGTGATTGATCGCTAGCGATCGATCAGGCAAATAATGTGATCGATCGCCGTATACGCAAATATGAAATTAGCCCTATTTTGACACGGAATTAGAAGGGCTTTTGCGTGTTTTCTCTCCAACCTTATAAATAAACCTTAAAGGGAACATGTTGATGATTAGATAATATAGTTTTGAGTTCCCTTGGAAACCTTAGAGATTAGATCAAAGGAGAGGAGAAAAAGAAGATGATGAAGAATATGATGATTGTTTCTCTTCCAATTCGAGACTAGACTCTTTTCCAAGGTGTAGATGAAGCCCCAGTAGACTGGTTGTATTATTTTCTTTTCTCTTATCTTATGTTTTACTCTTGTTGGTGTATGGATCTTTGTTATGATTTTAAAGTTGATTCATTGAAGTTTATTCTTTGTGCTTGATAGATACAAGAGTGAATTTTGTGAGTTTCAATCTAAAAGTGTACTTGCGTGTCCGAGAAGAACGTAAGTAATCTGAGGTGTCACTTTGATCGTTTAAAATTAAAACCCTTCCAAGTGCACAAGGCAATTGTACTATGGTGAGTATTGATAAGGGTTGTCGAACCTCAGGGACGGATGAATTTTTTATCAAATTCAAGAGAAGAAAATTACAGTTTTTGTTTAATCTAAATAAAGCTATGATCTTTAACTACTAAGCTGAGTTTTAATCAATGCAAAGAATTATCAAGGCAATGAATTCATCACTAGACATACAATTACTACTCTTAATTATTATTAAGCATACATTGACATGATATGGTAATTTGTGTTCTTGATCGGACATACGAATTATTAATGAATTCACTAACGTTCTTGATCGAACACAAAAGTTCATTCACTATTGTGTAATCAATCCTATCCTTGATCGGGCATAGAATCAATCACAACTCTATTATAATGCAATTAATCTTATCCTTGATCGGGCATAAAATCAATCACAATATCTAATTTCATTCATAATCAATCAAGTCTATGATCAAGCACTCAAAAGAAACTCATGAAATTGCATTAAGCATGAATCATAATCAACTTTATAAAATTAAACTATCAAGAGTAACAATACACATCTAGGGCTTCATCTAACCTTGACAAGGAATTTAGTTACACATAGAAAGAGAGAGAAAAAAAAGCCTGTTTATGTAGATCCATCGTCATGAATCCTTCTTCTTCTTTGCTCCAAAAGACTCCTTCTCTTGCTCCTTTCTAGCCTCAAATGAAGCTTAAAAGTCTATTCTCTGGTCTACTTTCTAATGCCCAAAACGTTCCTTCATAAGGCCTATTTATAAGAGTGAAGAGAAACCACGAAGTCCCCTTCCAAATCCGAGTCGAAATAGGTCTTATTTCAGTTTTCCGCATACGGCGATCGATCGCTCCGTATTGTCGATCGTTTGCCTACCGATCGATCGTAATTCATTCGTTATTTTCCTCCGATCGATCGCTTTTCTGATCGACGACGTATGATATCGATCGATCGTAGTTACTGTCTTGCGCGAATGAAAAATTTCAGTAGATACGATCGATCGTTTTGAGGTCCGATCGATCGTTTCCTTCAATGTACTGCTTTTGCGGCTCTGGCGATCGATCGCATTGATATCTGATCGATCATAGTTACTGTTCATGAATTTCAAATTGCTATAACTTTTCGCTCCAAACTCCGAATTGCGCGTGGTTGGTGGCATTGGAAAGCTGACTTATTTAACATGAGACTTGAATCAGTTCAATTCGACATTTGTATATGAAGTTATGATGATTTAACCATTTGAGTTACTTTTCACCTCATTTCTGTGTATTACTCTTGTTTCCTACAAAAACCAAAAACTATATTAAAGTAGTAGTTATTCTAATCAAATGCTAGCATAATCATAAGTTTATGAGTGAATAAAATGCATATTTCATGTATAGATCACACATATTAATAAAGTTTCATTGGTTTATGCTCGAGAGAGATAGATCACAATTCTAGGTTTTAATTGATTTATGTGTTACGTCCGAGATGAGAGCACAATAACTTGAATTGACAAGTATATGTCCGAGAGGAATATGCTAGCCAACTAGGAATTTATTCAAAAGAAAGAGAGAGACAATACACTAGTCTATTGTATGATGGATTCGAAGCCTTAGTACTTCTCCACATAAGTAAATCTCAGCTTAATTTAGTGAAAGTTTATTATTTTTCTTAGATTATTTAAAAAAATGCAACTCTCTCTTGAGTTTGGTAAAGTATTTAGCCGTCCCTCGGGTTCGACAACCCTTTAATATTTGTCGTAGTATAATTGTCTTGTGCACTTGCAAGAGTTCTTATATTGAAACGATCACCTAGATAGCCACACATGTGCTCCATTTGTACATACTCCAGGTAACTGCGCTAACACCTCATCATGATATGGCCGCCATGTTACCTACACAACATATGAAGATAGTACTTTACTTTTTGTGAAATGTGCATTCATTATATTCATAACATGTGCAATATAAATGACCAATACCTAGCCGGATCGTTGGTAATCTAATTCAGATCTATACATCATGAGGACACTGTGAGGATTCACAGTTTTTTTCTTCTTAGCAGTCTACCTAACATAAAAAAGGTAAAAAATAAATTATTTAAAATGCCAATAGAAGATCATCAAATAACTTAAATCGATAAAACATACTGAACTCCTAACGGAGAAAAATCATCTAGTGGAGTGCTCTTAATGTTTGGATGCCCAACATGCAATCTCTCTCACGGCCATAACTGTTTGACACATATACACCCAACATGAATCAACTGTTATACTTATACTAACTATAGTAGCGAAAAATTATTGATGGTTTACCTGGATGAGGGTGACGTACCCAGCAATCCCTAATGTGTTAGGTTGCCAAGTTTTTCCCAACTCTCTGTACAGGTAGGCAAGGTTGGCACTGCCCCATGCATACTGTTAAGCATAAAAAATACACATTTTTATATGCCTTTTTACCTATTTGTTAGTCATAATTTCTAATTAAAATAAGGAATAAAGTAAGTTTTAGTAATTAGTTGAGTAATTAGGAATTGCTTTAAATTGCTCAATTTAACACTGTTCCGTAATTTTATAAATATTTGGTGCGTCTAATTTGGGACATGTTTTATTTTGTATAGGTTCGCATGCTCTACTGCAGAACAGCCAAAAGTGAAGCCATTAGACGTGTTTTAAAGTGCCGAAGTGACCCAAGATCTGAGATCACGTACAAAGAAGATCTAAGCCGTTGATGTTCACTGATGAAGAAGACGGGCGTGGAATCAATGTACAGGGGTTCAGATTTGATCAAGCGGATGAGAATTCTACGACGGGTTTTAATCAAGTAAAAGAAAGAAAAAAAAGAAAAAAGAAAGAAAGAAAGGGCTGAACCAAATTGGTTCGGCCGGTTCACTGAAAAACAAAAAGAGAAAAAACCAAAACTCGAGCCGATGGCTCGGGTGTCAAACTGGAATGAGCTATGTCGAGCTCTGTTCGAGCGGCCGGCAGAGGCATAGAGCGGCTGGGTTCCGGTGGTCGCAAGGTGAAGTCGGCGGCGGTCCTGGGTTCTGGTGGAGCTCGACGGCGGCCTGAGCAGAAGTGCGACGGCTAAAGCGAGGCGGCGAACTAGCAGAAGCAACGCTTGACGGAGGAGGCCCATGGCGGCGGTCCTGGGTTCCGGCGATCGACGGCGAGGCTGATGGGTCGAATCGAGAAAGAGGATTCCGCCGACCGCAAGGCAGCGCGATCAGAGCAGCAACAGAAAGAGTGCTCGATTTGGAAGTTTTCAATTTGGAAAAAAATCGCGTGTGACAAAACCGAATCGGGCAAGACAAATTTCCAATCTGTCTCAAAGTGGTAAGTCCCTAATTTCATTTCGATTGGAGACGGAAAAAAGTCGGATTTTGTCTCAGATTGGGAAAGAGGATCCTTTTGGTGTTCTAGTCCTGTTTCAAAATGGTAAAGCTGAAATTTTTATTACATAAGTGGACGAGAAATTGAAGGGGAAATTGCTGGAATTGGAGGAAGTTAATTGGGCAAGATCTGATTCTGGGAGGAGAGGAATGTTTCGGCAGTCTGTATAAGAACAGAGCAGAGCCTCATTAGAAAAGAGGTCCGACCACTGGGGAAGACAACCAGAACAGTAGATTTTATTTTCTTTGCAATTTTAAAGTTTTTATTCTGTTTCATTTTATCCCGGCTGTTTTGATGCGTTGAAGCCGTAACGATTTTACTGGCCAGTGTTGGGAAGAGGAACAGTGTGTGTCTTAATTTCGAAAAATCTTGTAAGTTACTTTACTTTCAATTAAAGTGAGTTTTTTTTTCTGTTTCAATTTCCATTCCGGTTGTGCACTACTTTGAAGAAGAAGTCTGATTCAAACTGTCGCCGGGAACAGTCGACCGAGAGTACAGTTCTGCTATATTTCATTTAATATCAAATTCTTGTAAGTCAATTTTATTCTTCAATTTAGATGAGTTCAATTATGAATTATACATGTGTTTTTGTTAGTATGATTGGCTAAGTCAGTTGCTAAGGCTAGGATGAGGCTGTAGTAATTGTAGGGATTCCCATATTCATGAAAGTTGATATTTTTATTATAGGATTATGCTATAATGTTTATGCGTTCCTGTTGTTAATTGCGTAGTTATTTTCGGATATAGCATTAATCATGTTTTTGCTATGATTTGGAATTATTATTGTCAATGCATGCTTATTTTAATTGGTTAAATAACAAATCGGATACTAGTTGTGATTTACTCGTAAGTGGATACATCTAGTGATTTGAGTTGTTAATTTAAATAGCATGAAGGACGTGATTTTTGTATGAGTAATTGTGCATTAAAGTAAAATCTTCCGTAACAACGTGAATAGGATTCTAGATTGTTACGAGTATTTGGAGAATGATAAATGATTGAAGGGTTAGGGTTCTCTATAATTTATTGCATGCCGATTCCAAAGCCTTAGTATTTTATTAATTTGATAAAGTTCAAATTTTTATTCTGTTAATTGATTTTAATTAGTCGTTAGTTAGTTAGTCAATTTCTACAAGTTTCATAGTTTAGTTAAGGGTTTAGTTAGGATTCAATTAGATTTCCACTACACAAGTCCCTGTGGGTTCGACCTCGTAAGAATTGTGCGACTATACTCCAAACACGATTCGTACACTTGCGAGTAAAATTAAGAGATTAATTAAAACAACAACACATACTCTCCGCGCGGTGTACAAATCCTCTAATAAAAGGAGATACATGGGGTGCACATGGTTCCTGCTGCTATCAGTAAATATAGTGCAACCAAGCATATAGAGTAAATATGCTTGTACATGTTGCTCAATGTCCATCTCTGTGGCATCCTCCGGCAGGTGACCGAACTGCTCTCTCAACCACAAAAGACTGTCCCTAATTCGTCCTTTCAATGCATCACGTGGAGGTACCCGTCCAATAAGGTGCTCATATACTTCATTCCAGTCAATGTCCACAGTCGAGTAACTCATCGCAATGCCATCAATGTGCAATCCAAGTAGAACAACAACATCCTGTACCGTAATAATCATCTCCCCCAAATGCAAATGAAATGTTTACGCCTCCCTCCGCCATCTCTCAACTAGGGCAGTTATGAGAGCCCTATCAATCTTGATATATTGTTTTGCGTGTAAATTGCCAAAATCCTGCCATTTCTATGTATGACAACATGCATGCATCAACTGCCCAATTATGCATGTTTTGCCAGTGCTCGGTGCATTTAATGCACCCAGGATCCTATACACATAAAAAATAATTTACAATAAAAAAAGTAGTTAACTTATGCAACATCCAAAACTAAAAATCTAATGGATGTGCACATACATCTCCATTCCATATGCCATCAGATCTGTGCAAGCTCTGCTATATGTGGATAGAGGGATCAATCAGTCCTGGGTTCATAATATCTACAAAGAAACCAACAGTTAATAATAAGTTCAAAGAAGGTAAAAAATAAGTTAATTTACATATAAAGATCATTATATGGAAGTACCAATCAGCAAAAGGTATGTTTTGGCATTGACGTCTGTTATATCCAAGTTGGTTACAATTCCCACAATGATAGTGTGATCGACCATTTGTCATCATGCCCGCACTATCCATCGCATTATGTATTCTCCTAGTGCGTGGACGACCAAGTTTTCGTGTCACTTTTGGGGGCTTCACCACAAATATAAGTGATTCTTCCTCCCAAGATCGTTGATCAGGAGGCGAAAAGAATTCGGCTGCATACACATTTCTATATGCATCAGATGTAAACTAATATCCGACTTGATCGGTGATGGGCTGTCTTCGTCTTGATTGGACAACGACTAGATGACGACATTGATATTTGTACACCTTAGGGTAATTGCAAGAACATGTATGATGGTGGGCATCCACCACATATTTTCTACCACGCAATGTTTTCACTTCATACATGTGAGAATTGATTTGCTCAACCCACATGCTTCCAATAAGGCACGCTTGTTGTTTAATCTTCCACTCAATAGTAAGGGTGTATGGGGTTGCCATAGCCAACTCGGCCAAATGTCACTTCACAAAAAATTTGACGATCCGGTAAAATGTGGCTGACACTAAGGCTTGCACAGGCAATGATTGAGCCCCCTTCAACACGCTATTTAGACTTTCAGCCATATTTGTTGTGGTCATTCCAAATCTTGTAAAACCATCGTGAGCAAGAGACCAAAATTAAGGTGATAATCCACCTTCCTCACTGAGTACCCATTTTGCTTCTGGACTTTCTGCACCGATAAGTTTCATCTTCTCATCAAACTCGTCTACAGTAAGCACCGTTGCAACTTCCCCTATCAAACTTGTCAATACATCATTTTTAAACTTCTTATGAAAGTTTGCCTTGATATGTGGCATATAATATCAGTGACAAAAATGCGGAAGTGGAAACACCTCTGGCACAGCTTTTTGCAACCCTTTATGTCGATCAGATATGATATGATAGATATCCTATCAAGGACAACATGCTCATTCAATATACGTAAAAACCATTTCCAATTAGGGTAATCTTCACTCAAAATAAGGCCAAATGCAAGAGAAAATAAACCCTTGTGCCCGTCGTTAGCAGTTGCTGCCAAAAGGTCTCCTCCATACTTGCCAAATAGAAAAGTAGCATCAACACTTATGACTAAGAGACAATGTTTAAAACCCTCAATACGTGGCCCAATGGCCCAAAACGTCTTGTTAAACTGTCAACACTTGACATCTTCCATTGGGTTCGTCACCAACTTACAAATGGTTCCCGGATTGGCATTAACTATTGCTTCCAAGTACATTGGCAACAATCGATAGGACTCAACTCAATCACCATACATTACTTTGATGGCCATATTCCTTGCCATTCATGTTTTTTTGTATGAAATATCCACGTGAAAATTCTCCTTAATCCTCTTTTGAATAACTACTGGTAGGATATCTACTTTTACTGTAATAGAGGGTAATATATGATGACAAACAAATGCCGCAATACATTGTCTATGATCAGTGTTTAGCTGAGCATTTCTACAAGTATGTTTGCCACCATACGTCTTCACTTTAAAATCATTAATCCCCTTCCTCAATGATGCATGCACTCTTTATGGGCAATCAGGGTGTTGACATCTTACTATGTACTGTGTCGGATTTGTACACAACACTTTATAGCGAACATCATGCGCAATTGAAACTCCCTCAATGCGTGTACAAATTCATCTTTATTAGGGAATATTTGTCCCACATATATTCTTTCGTCATAGCGTGTCTTCTCATGCAACCCCCGATTAATTGCCTCATCTATTTCATCATTTGTTAGTCACGCCCATGGCAACTCCTCCTCAAAGTCATCTAAGTTATCCATAACAATTGCGATGTCCACCAATTCATCTTCCTCATTATGAACCATCTCTTGCATACTATCTTCTCCTCGTACATCTTCAACATCATTAGCCGGCGAATTAGGCACCTGTTCATCATTGATGGCATCCTCATTCTCCCCTTTGTCTTCCTCATCATTCACATTTCTCTCTTGCTGACCACTTGAACCAGTGTAAGTATAGGGGTTATGAAATGATGTTTGTATGCCAAACCATTCACCACCTCGTGCCATGCCAATATTCATCGCTTCATGAGCATGAGATGTGTGCCTAAATTATTCAAAACAAAATTAACATCATGAATAAAAAATTCCTTTAACCGTAAGTTGAATAATTAAACTATATTTTTTAAATAAACTTACCTCCAACTAGGCGAAAGTTGGGGTTCGGTGCACGCTAGTGATATAGACAAATAATCTTTTTCATTATCTTCCACACGCCTTCCTCTGAACTTTCCACTCGACCTATTTCTGCGAGAATTCCTACTTCCGCCTTCGCCATCATTTGTAAACCAAGGCATGCACACCTATTTTTCTAAAAATAGCTCGAAGGTATATACACGAGGTGCAAGATAAAGCATTTGTTGCATAGAGTTATCATCATCAATTGGTAGTACGATAGTATTTGTTCAAAAAACAAGCATCTTGTACTTCATACGAATTTTTCAAAATCTTTGGTCTCATCCCATTTTATTGGCCACTTGCATATCTAGTTCCTCGTAAGTACTTGGCCTATTAAAAAATAGTCATACTATTTCACCACCTTAATATTCACCTCTATCAATTTTGCCACCATGACTTAGCACAAACGAAAGCATTTCTCTCGCCATCTCTACTCACAAAACCTTTAACAAACATTAAGAAAATACTACTCAAATATAACAATCAATTTCATAAAATGAAAAAGCTAAATCCATAAGTATTTCCAACGGATATTAAACATATATTACCTGTAAAGAGGCGAGCGACTGGGCGAGGAGATGGCCAGAGAAGGTGCTAGCTGAGGTGAGGTGAGGCGGTGGCGAGGTCGTGGCCAGAGAAGGGGCTGACCGAGGTGGTGGGGAGGACGTGGCCGGAGAAGGTGCTGACCGACCCGAGGCAAGGCGAGGCAGTGGCGAGGTTACTAGCCGAGGTGAGGCGGTGACGAGGACATGGCCGGAGACTCTGCTAGCTGAGGCAAGGCGGTGGCCGGGTAGCGGAGAGAGGAAGGGGAACAAAGGTTAGGACTCGGTGCGGACGAGCCTGAGCCCAATGGTGGATATAAACGAAATGAAAGGGTCAGTTATAATGAAAGACATCCATTAGAATGGGAAAATGGAGAAGAGGCTGAAAGATGTCGGTTCAATCGACGCCGCCTCCTTAACTTGAAAGGCATCGGTTTTGGTTAGTTTAAAAAAAAAAAGTTTAAAAAAAAACGACGTGGCTCGTCTCGGGAATTAATTTAAACAGTACATTAGATCGGTAATTTTTTTTGTCTTATTTAATAAATTCCTCCATTACTGGACAAAATGGTACTACTTGCCTCGGTGCCCACCAGATGTCCTGTTAGTTGTTGACTCCTTGCACATATAGACACATATACATGTGCGAAAAATAAAAAATGGAAATACTTTTTAACAACAAACAAACTATGACAACGTACAAAGGAATCTTCATAACAACTCAGGTTCAAATTCTACAAGTGGACTCAACTCATATTAGTAAGAAGATGGGCCATTCTCACCCAACCCAAGGAATTTCCTCAAAGTTGCCGGAACACCAAATCGCGTGGTGGTAGGGCCTCTCACTGTGGAAGAGGTCCAGGTTCAAGCCTTGCTCAACCTGTGGCACCAGGGGGGGTAGCTTGAGGTTGGAGGGTTTCCGATGTACCCAAAAAAAAATCCTCACAGTTGAATACTTCATCTCGTGGTTGCCTTCGGTGCATTCTGATAGGTTTGCTCGTCGACTTCTTCTAACATTGATGCAACTATTAAGGACTATAATGGTGAATGTGTTGTTAATCATCCTTCTAGAATAATTTGTTCTACTGTCTTGGTTCTAGAGGCAGATGCTTCCGCTTGCTTTGCCTCTAGGCTGCTCTCTTGGCTTACCGAAGGTCCAGTTGCTTAGGGACTCGCAATCCGTCATCCATTTTCTATTAAATCCTCTATCTCAAGTGCCTTAGCGCCACAAATACCATTAATAAGAAGATTCATGCAACTTTATCTTCCTTCCGAGAAGTGAATTGACCTTGGCTACCTTGAAGCATACTTAGCTGCTAATTGGCTGGCCAACTTTGCATTAGATAATGATTTCTCGTTGGTGAATTCAACAAACCAACACATACGTTTGCAGACAACCCCATTCTTAGGCTTGTTTAATTTCATTTAATTTTCCTATCCCCTCGGGGGTGCTTGCCATAAAAAAAAGCGTTCAGGTTCAGATTCACGTAATTCATAATTCAAATTCCCTTGTGGAATTTCTCCATAATCGACTACACACCCACTAGGCTTGGATAATTGTCTCTGATTAATTTTAAACCTCTAATTATCAAGAGCCCTATATATATATATATATATATATATATATATAGGACGGTATACATGAGATCGCTCTCATATAAGGAGCATGAGGCCAATTTTTTGGGCCATTGGATTATAATCCGAGGGTGGATATCAAATCAATGGGTAGATGAGTGTGTCGCATCAGAGAGTGAATTTCATATAGTTGTTTGTAGTTAGGGCTGTAAACGGCGTCCAGATGTCCATGTCCGTCCATCAGTTTTACAGCCCAAACAGACATACAAATCTGTCTGTTACAGAAACGAACACAAACATGGACAACTTTGGTAGTCCGGCTTATGAGCGGACGCGGACAGAGTGCGTCCACATCCGTTTCCGTGTTCGTGACAATTTTTAAGCTAAGTGGTTCATAGTATTTGTGTCTGTGTCCATCCATGTCCGAAACGGATGTATACGAATGGACACATAAGGGTGTCCGTACGGACGGCGAACAGACGAACACCTAACTTTAAAGTTAGCGGATAGATACAGACTTAGCTTGTCCGCGTCCGTGTACGTCCCTTTACACCTCTATTTGTAGTTGTCAGATTAAGATCCAACGACTTCAAATAGAATTGGCCTCATATAAGTTATATAAGATCGCTCTCATTTGGCTTATATGAGACCACTTCCATTCGTAGCCTTTGGATCTTAATCTGACGGCTACAAACAGCTACATAGAACTCACCTACTCCCTAATATGACACACTCACATACCTATTGATTTGATATCCACTATCGGACATAATCCAATGGTCCAAAAAATTAGTCTCATGCTCCTTATATGAGTGCGATCTCATATAAACCGTCCTTATATATTTATATATATATATATATATATATATAAAAGATAGTTTTAACATGAGATTGTTTTCATATAAAGAGTATAAAGCCAATCTTTAGATCGTTGGATTCTAATTTGAGGGTGAGTATCAATTCAGTGGGTAGGTGAGCGTGTCAGATCAAGATCTAACGCCTACAAATGGAATTTGCCTCATATAAGCTAAAGGGCCGTTTGGGGCGTGATTAAAAGCAAAACATCCACAGTGGATATTTTGTTACACTCTAGCATCCATATTTTTTGCATATCCAGCGTGAAACACAACCTGAGGTGTTTCAACTGGATTTGTAAAAAACATGGATGCTACAATGGATCGGATATTTGCTTATAATCACGCCCTAAATGGCCCCTAAATAAGAGCAATCTCATTTAAACTTATATATATGTACCTTAGCTCATGTGCATTCGCATCCATTGAGGCATAGAGGGCTGTCGGATTCCAATCCTACGGTGCATTTTAGAACAGGGTGCCTTACGCAGTGCGATTTTAAATTTTGATGCGCAAAGAGGAACTATTTTGATTCAGTAATCAGGTAAGAAACCTCTGTTTCAAGCAGAATAATACTGCCCCAAAAGTAGCATAATATCTCATGAACAAAAACAAAGAAAAACTTAAATTCCCCCCAAAAGGAAGACTAGCGTGGCTGCCCCCCTCCTGGCCCCTGCGCCAAGGCCACAAGGATCCGTTTCAGCTTTATACGAACAAAAAGCAAAAAAATTCGGACGCCCAGCCTTTCCCGTTTTTGTCCTTTTCTTCTCCGTACAGCTCCCGTCAAATGCCGGTCTCCCGTTATGCGACCGTTAACGCCGTCACCCCGCCTCTCTCTCTTGATGAAACCATGGCGCATTTACGTACTGTTCACGCCAAACGCCATCCTCAGCTCTGACGCCTTTCTCTCTCTATCCTCCCCAGTAATGGAGTACAGTAGAGAGAGAAAGAGAGGACGCTGAAGAGGTCTGGTGTTTGAGAAACAATGAGAAGGAAGTGAAGAAGAAGCTTTTGGGGAGTTGGTGTCTTGTTGGAGTTGGAGAAGGGGACTGTTGAGAGTGGCATCTTGTTTGGTCGTGGTGCTCTTTGTCGTCTTTCCATGGCGGGCGGGAGGAAGGACATGCTGCTCTCGGCAATGGCTGGTTTGGTAGCCATCTTGGTGGCCTTCTCGCACTTTCATGCTGCTGCTTCTTCCGTGGCTGACGAAGGTTGGCAGATTTTTTTGTCGACAATGAAGTTTAGCTGTTGGTTTGCTTGTTTGCTGCTGCTTTGCTGTTGTGGGCTTTTGGTTAGACCTTGGAGGGGTGGGAGTATGATATGCATTTGGGTTTTGGTTATGGAAGAAAATGGGGAGCTGGGTGAGTGGGAGGTTGAAGTTGTTGCGTTCTTTCCATTTTTCGTGCTTTAATGGCTGACAATGGTAGCAAAAAACTGATGAACTTTTTCCCATTTTTGCTTACTGCTGGCTCATTTGCTTTTCTGGGCTACGCTTTGCTCTTCTGGGTAATTTTAGAGTTTTGCATTTGGGTTTTGTTGGAGGAAGGTGATGGCAAGCTGTGTAGTGGAGAGGGGTGTTGAAGGAGCTGTATTATTTTCTCATATTTTGTGCTTTAAAATGGCTGGACATGATAGAGAGCTGATGATCTGATCCGATCACCATTTTTCTGCTTATTTATAGCTTGAGCTCTGCTCTTCTGGATTTTTCGTAGCTTGGAGGCCGGGGGGGGGGGGGGGGGGAGTGTGATATGCATTTGGGTTTTGGTTAAGGAACAAAATGGCGAGCTGGGTAGTGGAGTGGGATGCTAAGTTGCTGTTTTCTTTCCTTTTTTGTGCTCTAATGGCTAGAAATGGTTGAAAACTGATGATCTTTTTCTATGTTTCTAAGCATATCTAAATCTCTCTGTTACAATGGTCATGGTGGATGGCTATAAGCATTTTTCTTCCTTTTTTGGGGGTGTTTTTGTATTTTGGGTACCTATTTGTTGTTTGTTTTGCTAATCCTCAGTCTTTTTTGTTTTTTAGTTTTTTGATTTATGATTTTGAGCTTGAGTTATGGTGGTGGCGCAGGCAAGGCTCTGATGAGCATCAAGGCCTCATTTAGCAACGTGGCTAATGTACTTCTGGACTGGAACGGGGCTGCTGGCGAGGAGGATCACTGCTCTTGGCGCGGGGTCATCTGCGACAACGTCACCTTCTCCGTCGTCTCACTGTATGTTCTTTGTGAACTGAGATATTTTTGTGTGTTTTTACTTTTGCATTCTTTCAGGTTTATGGGTTTTTACGGTTGTTGTATAATGTGTCACTTCTTTTTTATAATAATTGTTTGTCATTTTTCTTCTGTGAAGTAACTTGTCGAATTTGAATCAGGTTTTATGGGTTTTTACGGTTGTTGTATAATGTGTCACTTCTTTTTTATAATAATTGTTTGTCATTTTTCCTCTGTGAAGTAACTTGTCGAATTTGAATCTGGGTGGCGAGATTTCACCGGCCATCGGAGAATTGAAGAAGTTGGAATCAATGTAAGTAGTTTCCAATCTCTTACTTGTATAGACGTCCATACCTACAATTTATTATGTATTAATGTTGTATTGAAGTTAATGGGTTTTGCTTTGGCTCTGCGCTTGGGGATAGAGATTTGAAGGGAAACTGTCTTGGTGGGCAAATTCCGGATGAGATTGGCAACTGTGATAGTTTGAAATACCTGTAATTTTTCTACACTTGCTTTCAAATGATTTTTTAGGGTTTTATTGAAATGTGCTTTAAATAATCAATTATTTATGTTTTTGACTTCTGCAGGGATCTCTCGATGAACTCACTTTACGGAGATATACCCTTTTCGATATCAAAGCTTAAGCAACTTGAGGAGTTGTGAGTAGTATTTGTTTTTTGACAAGTAAAATTAATTGTTCAAGGAAATCAAAGGGCCTGTGCTGTATCGGTTGAAAACTGATGGCAATATTTTTTATTGTAGAATTTTGAAGAACAATGTGTTGACTGGGCCTATTCCTTCAACTCTGTCCCAGATTCCTAATTTGAAAACACTGTAAGCTTCTTTACTAAATTTCTTCGAGTTGTCATTAAAATCAAGATGCCTTTACTTTATATATACATGCCGTTTCATTTACTGGTCATCTTTGTTCAGGGATCTTGCTCAGAATCAGCTGTCAGGTGAAATACCTAGACTGATATATTGGAATGAAGTACTGCAATACCTGTAAGAAGATGCATCTTTGTCCTTCGGTTTGCTATAAATTGTCTTTGTTCTTAGTAATCTTTAATGACTCCTTTAAATTTTCCTTATCAGTGGGCTAAGAGGCAACTTATTAACTGGGACGTTGTCTCCAGATATGTGTCAGTTGACTGGTCTGTGGTATTTGTAAGTGACATTTTGCTGGTCTCACAATTTAATTTTTGTTTGAATCAGCTAGTTGGGGCATCGAATAATCACTTTTGTTTTTTTATTCTTTTTGCAGCGATGTAAGAGGTAACAACTTAACTGGGACAATCCCCGATAACATTGGAAACTGCACCAGCTTTGAGATATTGTATGTATACATGGTCTTCAAAATGTATAATGGTTTATATTACCTTCTGCAAAATCATAATGTGATTGTATGGTTCTGTTTGTTTTTAGTACCTCACCCTAACTGTAAATTTCAGGGATATCTCATACAATCAAATTACCGGGGAAATTCCTTACAACATTGGGTTTCTTCAAGTGGCCACCCTGTATGACCCTTTTCTGATTTTTAGTTTATATTTTCAGATCTTATCGTTGATTGAAGTAACTATTGTTGGTTATTTCATTTCATCGGTGGTTACAGTAGTATGTTACCACTTGTATCAGCTTATTCATACTTTATTCTTACTCATCAGCGGACTTGTCTTGAATGGCTTTATCTTTGTTTCCTTTTCATCCAGTTCTCTTCAAGGGAATAGGCTTACAGGGAAGATACCAGAGGTGATTGGCCTCATGCAAGCGCTGGCTGTACTGTAAGTCCCTGCATTTGGTATTTTAATTATGTTGATCGTCAATTGCAAACTGTTCAATTTCTTTCACTATTTGCTACTGTTCAATCTATTTTATGCCGTCAATGTGCATTATTAATTGACAAAAACTACAATATTGCAGAGATCTGAGTGAGAACAAACTTGTTGGTCCAATTCCTTCCATATTGGGCAACCTAACCTATACTGGGAAGCTGTAAGTCATAAATTATGTGTTTTAGAGATGGGTTTTATTTTGATATTTTATTATGCTCATCATAATTTTAGTTATTTTTTTTCACATTTCGATGGATTGATATTCTGTATGCAGAAACCCCAATTTTAGTCCAAAGCAATCTCCTGAGCAGCATGTAAATTCTCTTTTGATACATGCTTCCATGGGTCGTATTACATAACTTGAATGGCCATCCTTTCTGTTTTTCGTTGTCATCAGTAAATAACATTTCTATGTTATCTCGTCGTGGAAGCCGATAATATTTGTTTGGACAGTTGTATTTTCCAGAATTTTTTTCTCCAGTTGTTGAAGGAGTCTTCACTATATATATGTTCTAACACTTAATTCTCTTTATTTGCACCTCACCAGGTATTTGCACAGCAACAGGCTAACAGGCCCCATTCCTCCAGAGTTGGGAAACATGTCAAAGCTTAGCTATTTGTGAGTTCTTCATAAGTTTAATTTCTAAGTTTATAAATCTTTTTCTCTGAAAAGGCCATTCACTTTCTTGCAGACAGCTCAACAACAATCAGTTAGTTGGCCGAATCCCCCCTGAGCTTGGCAAGCTAGAGGACTTGTTTGAATTGTAAGACAGTATCTTTTTAATCTTGCTGATGGTATTACACCAGGACAAATGGAAACATATTTTTGTAATCATTATTCTCACAGGAATTTGGCCAATAACAATCTTGAAGGACCAATCCCTCAGAACATTAGTTCATGCACTGCTTTAAATCAATTGTAAGTCTTGTCGTCTTGATATTTCTGCATGAATGATTGGGCTGTACAATAGTTTTTAGACTTGTTAGTTATTAGCTCCTGTATTTTATTCATTTTTCTATTTTTGATAAGTAGTCTTCATCTCTGAACGTCTGCTTTATCCTCTTGTTTGCAGTAATGTACATGGTAATTGGCTGAATGGCTCTATGCCTTCTGAATTTCGGATATTAGGCAGTCTGACTTACCTGTAAGAGATCTTGTGGCTTGTTATGTTTGTCTCTATTTATATTGTATTTTAACTTGACAATTGTGTTATTGACAGAAATTTTTCGTCAAACAATTTCAAAGGAAAGATTCCAATTGAATTAGGGCATATAATAAACCTTGATACCCTGTATGTATCCTGAGGACTACTGTCTCTTGTTTTTTACTTTGTCGTGGGAATGATTTATCCTAATTTATCTTGATGCCTTCTTAGTCTAACATTTAGAAATTCAATAATGAATTGTAGGGATCTATCAGACAACAACTTTTCGGGACCCATTCCTGCTTCAGTCGGTGATCTTGAGCACCTTCTCCAACTGTAAGCTTTCTCAGTGTCTAATCTAACCTTTCTTTCGTTATAATTTGATGTACTTCAACTGCATTTATTTTGTAGGAACCTGAGTAGAAATTGTCTAAGCGGGTCGTTGCCTTCAGAATTTGGGAATCTGAGAAGCATCCAAGTCATGTAAGAGTTTGAGGCTCTTTTACAGTATCTTCTTGCTATTTTGTTGACGTTCAAACAATTGTAATCTGTCATCTATTCCAGCAGAGTAGCAAACTCTAATATATGATTTTAAATGACAAACAAAAGTCAATCGTTAATTAATGTAATTTCATCAGTGTTAAAAATCTGTTTTGTGATTTCAACTCTTTAGGGATTTGTCGTACAACCAAATATCTGGTAGGATCCCGGAGGAGTTGGGACAGTTGCAAACAATTGAATCCCTGTAAGCTTTTCATCTAATATTAATTCCTTCAAACTGTTATTATTTTTGAGATGCCATTCTTAACCGTCAATTTGTGCTTTTGTAGGATTTTAAATAACAACCAATTACATGGCAGTATACCACCTCAGTTGACCAATTGCTTTAGTCTGTCTACTCTGTGGGTGAAACTCAATTTCCTGACACCTGTCTTGATTTAATTGTAACTTTACAGTTTCTTATGGTTTTACCATAATTTATTGCAGGAACTTATCATACAATAATTTGACTGGAAGCGTTCCACTCTTTCGAAATTTCTCTATGTTTCCTCTGGAATGGTAATTAACTTCTTGCAATTTCGTTAAAGATAGTGGTCTTGCCTTCCTGTTTCAATATTTGCTTATGTTTCATTACTTTTTTCTTGTTTCAGCTTTGTGGGAAATCCTTTGCTGTGTGGGAATTGGTCAGGATCGTGTGGAATATTATATCACAAGCCCAACGGTTAGAATGAAAAATACTTTGCAAAGCTTAATCTTCCTTGAGAGTGTTTTTGATCCTTTAGTTGGTTCTTTTATTGCAGCTATATTATCAAAAGCTGCAGTTATTTGTATAGCTTCGGGAGCAATCACCCTCTTAATCACGATACTTGTCTCAATTTATCGTTCTAAACAGCCAAGTCACTTTGAAAAAGGCCCTTGTAAAACATTTGAAGGCATGTTATTTCATCCTGACATCACATTCAATATGGTTGAATATCTGTTGTCAATCATTTTGAATTGTCTAATGAATTTGGTGAACTGATAGGTCCCCCAAGATTGGTCATTCTTCACATGGATATGGCTATTCATACATATGATGACATTATGAGAATTACCGAAAATTTAAGTGAGAAGTACATTATTGGCTACGGTGCTTCCAGCACAGTTTATAAGTGTGCGCTCAAGAATTCAAAACCCATTGCAATTAAGCGCCTATATGTGCAGTATCCTCATAATTTTCGAGAATTTGAAACCGAATTGGGAACAATTGGGAGCATCAAGCACAGAAATATTGTCAGTTTGCATGGATACTCCCTCTCTCCTCATGGAAATCTTCTTTTCTATGACTATATGGAAAATGGGTCACTTTATGACCTTCTGCATGGTGAGTATTTTCAATATTTTTGTTAACTTTTCTGAAGCTTTTGGTTTTCTCTTCTTTAGCTCACTAAATTTTTTGGCAGATCCTTCGAAGAAGGTTAAATTGGACTGGGATACACGTCTAAAGATAGCAGTTGGAGCAGCTCAAGGATTGACGTACCTTCATCATGACTGTAACCCTAGGATTATTCATAGAGACGTGAAATGCTCGAATATTCTCTTGGACGAGAATTTTGAAGCACATCTTTCAGATTTTGGAATTGCCAAATGCATCCCATCCACCAAAACTCATGCATCAACCTACGTGATGGGCACAATTGGCTACATCGACCCTGAGTATGCTCGAACCTCCAGGCTCAACGAAAAGTCAGATGTGTACAGCTTTGGAATTGTCCTTCTGGAGATACTAACTGGAAGAAAAGCTGTTCATAATGAGTCCAACTTGCACCAACTGGTATGTTTGTGGAGATGTCGGAGTTTATTTGAGGTCTTTCACAGCCTTTCTGGCTGAAATCTATTAGTTAAACTATTGTGTTCACAGCCTTATGGAATGCAGCCCTGAACATTTTTCAGTGGATGATCATAGGGATCTTACATTTTCATTAGTTAAATGCTAACATTATGTGCATGGGGTTCAAATGCTGTGAATTTAGATTTTAGAAACACATCTGTAATCTCGTTGATCATTTATCTGAATCTTACTTCATATTTGTACACGCCGATGGGCATGTGCTTTTCCTTTTCAGATTCTTTCGAAAGCAGATGACAATACTGTCATGGAAGCTGTTGATTCTGAGGTCTCCGTGACTTGCACTGACCTCAGCTTAGTGAGGAAGACTTTTCAACTTGCGCTGCTCTGCACCAAGAGGCGCCCATCAGAGAGGCCCTCCATGCATGAAGTTGCCCGAGTGCTGGTTTCTCTACTTCCTCTCCCTCTGCCAAAGCCATGCTCTGTACCTCCCAAGGGAATCAACTACACAAAATGCATGGTGGAGGCTGAAGCGAAACAGCATAAGCAAACTGACAACAGCTTATCTGATGCACAATGGTTTGTGAAGTTTGGTGAAGTAATTTCGAAGAATTCCGTCTGAAACTTTCAACAGAAACAGAAGCGAAAAGTCCCAGATTTTGTTACTGTGGGTCACCTTGCATGGGAATCTTATCTATGCAAATAGGTTTAGGTACTGATCAGCTGAATATTTCTATCCTGCAAGGCTGGATGGTTTACTAATTGCTCTTTTGCCTTTTACATGACCTCCTTGTGCTTTCTGTTTGAATTCCATTTTAGGTGTAAATTGTAATGTTTTCTTCAAAGGAACATCAGATTCACTTGAAGCTTCATAGGCAAGGGAATGTTTCTGTTATCTTTGTGGATATCCATTTCAAACACCTGCTAAATATTGAATTTTCCTATCCAAAGCATATACGAAATATGCATGAACCTATTTGTATCTCACAAATTGTTTGCTGCTTTATATATGCATAAACCCACGTCCTGCTTTATATATGCGATGCAATGGCGCATGATGTGTTAGGAAATTTGGCCTTTCTTGTGTAGGTTTACATAATAGTTTCCAATTTTTAAGAGTACAAAAGTTTCTTTGCTTTTGTTAAAGAGGATGATTCTGCAGTTGAAAAAAATTGGAAGCTCTGCCGACAAATGTGGACATCCTTGTAATTAAAAGGGATGCAAAGCAGATTAACTTGAGTATAGCTGGTCAAATATTCAACCCTTTCGGCTTGATGGCACACCTGCTGGTGAACTATTATACATGTTTTTTTCGATACAATTATATCTACATATTTGCTTGTAATGCTGTTCGAGTCATTTTTGCGTCTCATGGAAGGTCAAAATTTTTCACAAGATTTTTGTCCTGGTAGGTAAGATCACGCAACCTCACACAGTTCACTGGTCCGCGAGCGGGCGAGATCCAAACTAGCACAATCAAGGCAGGATGGCCCATCCACAAGTATTCACAAATCAAATGCAGGCCATGTTGGGAGAATTGGAGTGTGCTTGTTAGAATCATATTGTGAAACCGCAAATGCTATATTTAAATTTTCTAATTTAAATCATTCAAAATCCGTGTGGTAATTTTAAGGTTAACCAATGAGTGTTGGTGCAATAACCAAGTCGTGTTCCCTCAAGTGGAGGTCAGTTCGAACCCTACTCATCGGCCACCACCCCGGGATTATGTCTTTATTTATGATGGTTTTGCCTTGTATGTGACACCCTTTTCGTTATATGCTCTTATGGGAAGCACAATCTCATGAAATTTAAGCATATTTTGGTATGTGGAGCATACTAACTGCACTTTGAAAGCTAAGATTATATGAACTTACATAAAAGGTGCACATATAAGAATTGGGGTAAAAGTTGGAACTCCGCCAATTGAGCAGTTGCCATATCCAGCTGATTGTTCAAGGATAAATAAGCTATCTTAAGAGTCCAACATACAAACATGCACATCGGAAACAAGGTTGTAAAGATATATTATGAATTCTTTTGTAAACAAAAACAATCATTACTCTCATCAATCTAAAACTACAGTATCATACCAAAGCCTCTAAGTATTATAACATTTTTTTTTTGAAACTCCAAGTATTATAACATGAATGAGCATGAAGACTAGGAGCAATGCATATAATATAGGTTGGGTAACATATTCGAAAATATGCGCCATTGCATCATGAACCATCAAATCGCGATCTCATTGCTCCCATGCAGGGAGAAGCCGGCATATCATGATCCAACGTCTCATTTGTAAGGGCGGGCAAACCCATCGGCCCCCTGTTTAAAGCCTGAGCGGGCATAAGGTGATGTTTATTCTGGTTTCTTCATGACTGATTCATAGGGAGCCACCAATGCGGGAGGTGGAATGGAACAATCCACGGTCGGTAATGGCTTACTCACTTGTAAGAGAGAATACACCCTCCTCCAAAAAGTGAAGTGTGTATCAAAATATGATTATTTCTCTACTGGTGGACAAGAAGTGTGAAAACCTTATTGAATGTTTGGAATAGAAGATGAACTTCATAGGGGCCGGGGGTAAAAAAAAGTAAAACATCCACAGTAGATGTTTCACTTTCACTATTTATTTTCTGTTTTTTTCACTTTCAGCTGAAACACCTTCAGACATCGACAGTGAAAAATTCGATGTTTCACTTTCACTATTCTCCACTAGTTTTTCCAGAAACTGGAACTTTAAAACGACTCATCCTTCTGAGTTACTTTTTCTATAACTGCAACATGAGGACTATGATTTTGAACATAATTCAGCTGTTGTTCACATAAAATCCTAAATTTTTTAGTGCCTGATTGAGACATTAGTGGTCCAAATTCTCTTTTTCTACCATTGAAGAGAAACTTGCTCAATAACATTACCAGGCCAACTTTCAGAGAATTCACTAATACTCCCTCCGTCCGGAATTATTATCACCATAAGGATTTTTAAAATGAATTAAAATTAGTTCATTTTGGAAAACCTTATGATGATAATAATTCTGAACGGAGGGAGTAGTTAAGAAAGTAAGTTACAACATAAGCAAGAAAGCTCCATACAAATATTCTTCATAGGAGCTTTTCATCGATTTCCCATTGAGAGATTAATAAGGGGCAGTCATCCGACACTAAATCTCCATCTCTACAAGTACTTGCTCTGGATCCATAGTGTAACGCCCGAAAATTATGTAAGTTTACCAAAATTGCTATTTTAGGAAACTATTCTAAAATAGGAAAGTTTTGCTGCCTGTTTTGAAATCTTTTAATATGGTGTGTTGAATTGGTTTTGTGATGCTTTTAGAAGAGCGGAATTGATAAACCTGATTAGGCAGTACACCCGGGCGCGAGGACTAGCCCTGGCGCTGGGTTCAATCTGGCGCAGAGGCTGGCTTGGCGCCAGGGGCTGTGTGCACCTGGCGCCAGGATGTGAGACCAGTTTGTAGAGACTCATTTGACTATTTTAAGTTATTAAATTGAATTAGTGATGTGGTACAAGAGTTGTGCAGTGTTATTCAGCACACTTCATTCGTGGGACATCGGAACCGTCCATCTGTGTGCCACGCACCAGATACAGGAGCACCTGTAGGCCTGAGCCATGTGGGCACAACACCCAACAGGAGCACCTATAGGCCTGAGCCATGTGGGCACAACACCCTGGGCTTTGTGCACGAGTTGGCATTTGGTTAGGAGAAAGAGAATCAAGGAGAAGAAGGAATATCAAATTCTTTCCAAATCCGGTTTTAAAAGGAATAAATATCTAGTCCAAAATCCCGTTTGTGTGTTAATTGATTTGTGATTCTTTCTAATTGGAATTTAAGGAATCTTAAGGGCTGGATTGTGAACGTGATTAGTGGCTAATAGATTGATGATTTGCCATGTGGCCTTGAGGGAGATCATGTTTGGAGTGGAATTAGGGAGGTTACACTCTTAGTTTGGTAACCGATTCCGGTATTCAAATTCTCTACCAATTAAGAAGTTGTAACTAACCATAAATCAAGGAAACTGATTTAGAGGAATAAGGGCAACCACGTTGGAGCATAAATCATGCCTTTTAGAGGATGAAACTCAGCCATTAGATGAGATTTGATCTAAGGTGATAGATTGGCCTAATTGAGGAAACTGCCTTAAGTAGAAAATTAGGGTTGTAGACTACCTTGATTGGGGGAAAACTCTAATTAATGATGAGATAATTAGGGAGCACGTCTTGGCAAGTGGAGATTCTCATGGCTGGACCTTATATTGATCGTTGGATTGGAAGACGATCAACGGTGGAGATCTAACCTAGGTGAGCGGGCTGTTACTATTTAAACTTACCCAAGAAGGAGACGTCCACTCTTTTGGACATCTTGGGAGTTGTGCAAGGGTCTCGTACTCTCTTCTCTCCCATCAAGCCAGCAGCCGTCCCCCTCTCTAGTGGCCGTGGTGGCAGCGATTCGACGAGAACGAGGGTGGTGCAACCGGTGATCAAAACTCGCGTAGAAGTTGTAAATCATCAAAGAAGTAGGATGCACTGTTTTACCACAATTTGTTTCTCTGAATTCTCATGAGTATGATCCTTGTTTCATGCTGATATAATAGTATGATGTCGATGATTGGATATTAATATGGTTTTATGCAAAGAATTGTCTTGAATATGCACGCATGCTTAATGCATGATCAAAAATGCATCTTTTGTGTATCACATGCTTGTTCTTCACGTACGAAGCCCTAAAATGCATTCCCATGAGGTTATACTAATCGATCTATGTCATATCTTGCTATTGTGTTTCATTTTGTGTTCTGTCCAGAAAAAGATGGCAGCTTTATTGATCGATCGAGTCGTTTCATACTATACTAGTACTCTCGATCCAATTTTGATAATCGACTTGATATTCCTATACAATTTTTGATCTAGTTCTTATGAAATTAAATACTATTGCCTCTGATGTTTCAATTTACCTTCTAGAATTCGTGTCAGCATGTATTGGTGTCGACCAGCGTCTGTGATTATTTGTCTTACCTGAATTCTTTCGGGTTTTGGTGAAGATATGGTTATATACTCTAATAATCTTAAAATATATGTATAAAGGTTAAGAAAATTATGTGAAATCAGAGTTGAAGAGGTTCTGTAAAATACTTAGAGAGTGGATTCTTTATATCAGTAAGTAGTATTAAATAATTAATTATGAGTTAATCAGCAGATAATTAAAGTGAATTAAGATAACTGCTCTCGGCCAGGACTATTTCTGCACTGACCAGCAGTGATCGAAAATTCATAAGTAAATCTATACAACTCAGAAAATTATGAAATTAGATGGGTTAGAAACTAGACAGATAAATATAACTGATATAAAAATTTCAGAATTTAAAACATATTGGATAAATAGTGGTAGTGGTTAGAATTCAGCTATTTTGCATGGGGTAGAATACTGTGTTCATGTTAAAACCCTAAATCGGCTGGATATTATACACTATAAGTATACGTATACATAGTATTACGACTTAATTATTATATTGTAAGACTCTGAGGATACAGGGTATAGTAATATCAGATTATGTGAGTATGAACAGTGAGTTATGGGTTCTGTCCAAAAATAATTCTCTTCGAGTCTAAGTCTTTGATTGATCTATCGTTCAAGGAATTCTCTCGTACAAATCCAAAAGTCCTTGTATACCATGTTTGGCCTATTTCTGATATTGGTGACCTTAAATTCTTGTGCATGGGAATTGTCATATCTAGAGGCTAAGTACGATGAGGCGATTCAGTATCTCGATTCTTGATGAGTCATGATTGGAGTCATCCGATGTTGATCATTCTAAGAGTTTTGAATACTCCAATGTGAGTCCTTTCTGATGACCTTGACAAAGTTATTGTCTTACTCCTCTGAGAGTCTTCCATTGATGATTATGGTCTGGGTCTCTGTTTGAGAGAACCCTGGTTGATTCTAGATGAATTCAATTCCATGTAAATTGGTTCTCTACTAGGAGTTCTGATGAACACTCTTAGTTGGATTCATAGTATGCTCACGAGCCATTGCTAGATCCTTTGTGATCTCAGATGATATATGAACCTCTGTAGTTTAGTCGATGACGGCAACGCGTGCGCTTTAGACTGTATGATATTATGGAAGGTCTGCAGTCTCAGCCCATTGTGCCCGTAAGCACCGATGGGGCCAGCATCCCTAGACGCATGGCCGGGTTCCTTTGTAGAACCTCTAGGATGATCTGGTATTCATGTCCATAGGGGGAGTGGACTGAACACAGAGCAGAAATTGTTGTCTCTGACACTCTGGATGTTTGGAGTCAGTATTCTTATTGATCTTCCTGATGCTCTATACGTTTGGGAACTGAGTTATGTTTATTCATTCTTGACCGCTGATAGTCTTTGATATTAATTTTGAGCAGGTAAGTGAACCCTGTATTTACTCTACCTGATATTCTTAAATGTGTCTTTAATGCTCATTTCTACAGTATTCTATTTTATTACCTGTTGTGGGTTTTTCTTGGCTCCTACTGGGTATTTTTTTTTCGAAATACTCATGCATCTCTCGATGTAGGAATTAAAGTGGAGAAGAACTAGCAAGGTTCGTGTTTGGAGCTCGATGACGGAAGTGGATAAGATGTGGATTTACTTATCATATTTATTTTCTGTTCGCGGAGAACTTATCGGCCTGTGTGCTGAATTTATTTTGATGTTTAATGAATTGTTGACTGGATTATTGTAATAGTGTAGTTTATTTTATTATTTAAGATTTTTGTATAACGGATATTGGTTAAGCATTCTAGAATGGGATCGTATGTGTTGAGTATTCGGTCGCGGCCCAGGTTTCAGCCTCATGACCTTAATTGAGTTAGTGCTTCTGCCCATTATTCGAGGTTTTGAAATTCGGGGCGCGACACATAGAATTTAAACAAATTCTAAAGCTTGGACCTACATCCAATAGGAAATAAGACACTCACATGAAGGTGGCAATTTTTTAAGAGATTGAATATACCTAATATCTTTTTTTCGTCAAACTTTGATGTCACAAGAAGGTAGCTTTGATATTCTTAATAAGCCTTGACCTAAAACACAACATATTGAGATTTGACAGAGGATGTGCTCCTATAAGGAGGATGTGTTGCCATTTCTCAAAATACAAATTCATGACAATCTCACAATTAACGATGTGAGAAACTTGGAAGAATATTAGATGTAATTAGCTTAGCTTGATACACACTTAGTTTTGTAGTTAAAAAGTAATGTTGCTAAGTGTTTTCTGTACACTAAAAGTATTGTACACTCATGTCACTATAAATAGATCTTGTATCATTCTTTCTAAATTAATGAGAATGAGTTTTAGTTGTTCATCATGGTATCGGTCTCTGGGGAAAGGAGCTCCGATCTACTCGCTCCTAGATTCGAAATTATTGCTATCTTCTGCCATTAAAGCTACTGCTCCAAGCTTCTACTGAGGCGTTTTGCTATCAAAGCTGCTCTTACTGTAGCTGTCTAATGAGGAGTTTTTGTTGCTATTTTCTTCAAGCTGCATCGAGTTCATTCTTTGCTTCTATCCAACTCTCATGGTCTTATCTGCCATTAAAGCTTTATCAAGCTTACTTTGATAAGTGTTTTCTTCTTCCTTCTTCTCTGTTTGCTTCTCTACTTGTTGATTCTCATCTATCTTCTTAGGTTGTCAGTTAGCTGTTTGATCATATACCTCAATCAAATTCTCTTCTTCTTGTCTGAATTTTGTGATTTACATCATTAGAATTTAGAGTCACGTCTACTCTTCCTCATGCAATCAAATTTTTAGATTAACATCTCTGATCACAATTAAGCTTGATTACACCAATTTCTTGGTGTGGAGAGATCAAATTAAAGGTCTTTTTTCAGCTTATGATCTTTTTGGTTATGTTGATGGGACTATAGCATGTCCACCTGAGTTTATCATTGATAGTTCTGGTTGAAAAATCCCAAATCCTGACTTTGTGATCTACACATGAAATATATATTTTATTATCTTCTAAACTTATGTTTATGCTAGTGTTAGATTAGAATTACTACTACTTTAATATAGTTTTTGGTTATTGCAGAAAACAAGAGCAAGAAGCAGAAACACAGTGAAACGTGACTCTAATGGTTAATATTTATTACTTTGGATGCATATCTCTTATGGAATTGATTTAAGCTTCATATTAAAGTACACGAAGTCAGCTTTCCAACGCCACTGACCGTTCGCAATTTGGAGTTCTGAGCAAAAAGTTATGATCATTGGAACTAAAGTACGCGAAAGAGACATTATTAAAGAGAAGAACCGTCAAGATGAGATTGGATGGATGAGATCGATACAACGAGTTTTTGTTTAATAAAGAAAATAAAAATATGAATGCAGTTTCAGTTCGGTTCAGCGGGTCAATGGTTCGGTTCAAGAAAAAGAAAAAAAAATAGAACAACCCGAGCCGAAGCTCGGGCCGTCCAGAAATAGAGCTCGAGCACTCTGTTCCCGCAGGCATGGGGCAAGGCGGCATGAAATTCCGGCGAGGCTGGGCTGATCTCCGTGGGGCGACGGCGGATATCACGGTGGCGCTGATGACGGTGACGGCAAGATGGCAGAGGGACGAGACCTGACGAGGGGGGAGAAAAAAGACGGCAACCATGTTCATTCGAAAAAAAATCGTGTTAAAATTAGAAACTCGAGCTTCGATTTGGACTCCTACTTTGATTAGGAATCGAACAAGGATCGGATTTGAAGTTTCAATCGCCTATAAAAACTGAGCTTTTGGTCGAGAAGAGGACACCCGGTAGGAAAAATTTAAGAGCTTGGACAGAGACGGTTTCTCGCCAAAAAAGCAGACGATTCCGGTGTTGTTTCCGCTGGAAGAGGAGCCGGAAGAGAAGGGAGAAGGCAGGAGGAGAAAAGGGAAGAGAAAAGGCCAAATTTTTGGTCTGATTCGTGACTGCTACAGTAACCTTCGCCATTGATACAGTGCGCGGCTAAGTGGAGGGGATGATGAATAGTAACCCATGAATAGTGTTTTCTGTGAATAGTATTTTCGATGAACAGTGTTTTCTGTTGAATAGTAAAAAATGACTCCGTCAAATCAGCAGCGTTATCCTCGTCCGATGGCTGGCTAAATCCTTGTCCAAGGCATAGATGAAACCCGAGTAAATTGGTTGTATCATTTTCTTTCTCTCAATCTTAACTTTTACCTTAATTAGTGTATGGATCTTATTATACAATCACTGTTAATTTATTGAGGTTTATTCTATGTGCTCGAGAGAGG
Source organism: Houttuynia cordata (assembly GCA_039654745.1). Classification (NCBI taxonomy): domain Eukaryota; kingdom Viridiplantae; phylum Streptophyta; class Magnoliopsida; order Piperales; family Saururaceae; genus Houttuynia; species Houttuynia cordata. The sequence goes on from CM077511.1 coordinate 8,478,719, forward strand.
CTAGAGTGAATTCTTGTTAATTTCAATTGGAGGAATATTTGCATGTCCGAGAGGAACGTAAGTAGACTAAGGTGTTATAAAGGAATACGATTTCTTTGATTCATACTCGAGAGAGATAGATCACAGTTCCATATTTTAATTGATTTATGTGTTACGTCCGAGAGGAGAGCACATATTTTGAATTGACAAGTATATGTCCGAGAGGAATATGCTAGCCAATTAGGAATTTATTTAAAAGAGAGAGACGATAAGCTGGTTTATTGTGTGGTGGATTCGAAGCCTTGGCACTTCTCCATATTAGTATATTCATTTAATTAGTTAAAGTTTACTGCTTTCTTAGATTAAATCAAACTGCAAACTGTCTTTCACTTGAATTTGGTAAATCATTCATTTGTCCCTGAGGTTCGACAACCCTTTTATACTCATTGTAGTACAATTGCCTTGTGCACTTGCAAGGGTTTTATATTTAAACGATCACTTTGCAGCTTGGAAATTTTTTAATGTTCATCTTGTCACTTGTATTTGAGCAACACTGTCTCCATCTCTTCTTTCTCATGTATTGGGAATTCGAACTGTAGAGATCTTTGGATTGCTCTAGAAGATAGGTTCAATTATGTTTCAAAATCTCATGTGCTCAATTTGAGGATTCAACTCCAAAGAATTCAATTAGGAACTACTGTGACCATATATCTTGATCGTATAAAGAATCTAGTTGATCAGTTAGCTGCTGCTGGATCTCCAGTCCCTGAGCTTGAAGTGATTTTGTATACACTCACTGGCCTATCTGATGTTTATGATGCCTTCTTTACTGCCATTCGTACTAGAGCAGGTTCCATATCTCTTCATGGGTTTTGGACATTGTTGTTAGCAGAAGAAGCATCACTGAATCTTAAGAATTCTTTTAAGTCTGGTTCTTCTTTGTCAAATTCTGCTATCCAGCCTACATCCTATGATCTAGTCACTGGTTATTTTACTCAAAGTAATGGACAAAGCTTTGGTGGTCAGAGTTATAAGCATAAAAATAATTCCTACAAAGGTAAAGGGAATTTTCAGCATGGTTTTGCTCAAAATTTTTAAGCATCTGCAGGTGCACAGAATGCTTACTTTTCAAGTGGTAGTCAAAATGGTCTATCCCATAATGGTTTTCAACAAAAGATGTTTTGTCAGATATGTGGTAAAACAAATCATGTGGCTTACAAGTGTTATCATTGGTTCAACCCTTCCTATACAGGGCCACCTTCTTTTAATTCAGCTGGAACAAATGCAAATAGAAACAAGGGAGAACCTCCTATTGCATATTCAGCTATGACTTCTACTTCTCTAGCCAACAATGATCATGACGTTTCTACTTTACATACTTCTCCATGGATTCTAGACTCTTTGAGCTTCAGATCATATTACTGCTGATCTTGGTAACCTCACTCTTCAAGCTCCATATGGTGGTTAGGGGTGGTAAATGAGCTCAGAGCTCACTGAACCAGACCAGCCTGAGCCCATTTAACCATAAATGGTTGGGCTAGTAGCGGGCTTACCTAAATTGAGCTGATCTCGGGCTCCACCATAGGGGCCAATAACAGCCCATGAGCTTTTGCTTGGATTCCATCCCCTCCTCCTCCCTCCCCATTTTATGGATGGTAGTGCACAGCTGCGCCTGTAGGCAGCCTTGCATGTCCTCAAACAGCTCACTCTCCGCCATGCCGGTCGTGTTCACCATGGTCACCAAGTTTCCGAAGGTAGAGTCCTGCAAGGGAGGGTTCATCCTTTGGTGCAAGTTCACTGCAAATTTCACAACTATAACTCTCTCCTCCCTTGCGGAGGTCCCTCCCACCTGTGTGGTGGCCCACGTCATGCACCGGTAAACAAGAGCCGAAACGGCCTCCACCTGCGTTGGTAGGCCGGCACAACCTGGGCTGCTATGCTTCCGCTTGAGGGCTATGATGTTCGATTGGCTCAACACAAATCTCTTCATCACAGGACTAGGCATTGGAGGTAACTTTTGCCTTGGGGGCCTAGGCATCGGCAGGAAGAGAGGGGCTTAGTTGCTTATCAGGGAGGGTCTATGAGCCTGGAAGTTGTTAGGCTCACGGGCGATGGAGGCCCAGTTGTTTAGGAAGTTGACGAACGTGGAGCAATATCCAATTACGTGAGAGAGTCCCACGGCCAGGGCCATCCCCCCGCATTCAAAGAAGTTGGCCTGAATGGCCGGCATGACATCATCTCGGGCTAACTTGGTACAAGTGCGGTGGCAAGGGACGAGCTGGCTCATAGCCTGGTCATCGAGGAGCATAGTATGGAGGAGGTCTTGCAGCTGGCAGTGGACTATGGACTCATGAAACTCAACTCCTTGTCATTGCAGTCCACCCAATTTTCACTTGCAAGCCTTCCAGCTAGACAAGTAGAAAGCTGGAATCAGACATGGGTCGATCGCCAGGATCTCATTGGAGCAAAGGCCAGAGCTTTCATGGAGAGAAGACGATCAAATGGTATCGGTAGACTGGTCACGGAACGGGGAGTTTGGTGAAGCAGGATGAGAGGGGAGGCAGGGAGTTGGGAAGGAAGGGGTTTGCGGGAAGCCATGGAAGAAAGGTGGGAGCTTTTTGGGGAGAGATTGGAAGTAGAAGAAGAAGTGCGGAGGAGATGAGTCTCTAGTAAAGAAGCCCAATAACCGCCCAATAAACAGCCCATGACCATTTAAACCATGATGGGTTGTGACCATTAATGCATAATGGGCTTAGGCTATTGATGAACAATTACGGGCCGCCCGAGCCCGGCTCGTTTAGCAGTCCTAATGGTGGTACATACTCAGTTTTAATAGGAAATGGTGATTCACTTCAAATTCATCATGTTGGATAAAGTCATATCTCTTCTTCTAGCTCTTGTCTTAAACTTAATAAGGTTCTGCATGTTCCTAAAATTTTCCAGAATTTGTTATCAGTTTATAAACTTGCAATTGATAATAATTGTTCAATTATTTTTAATGCCACTGGTTTTCTTATTTAGGACAATCAGTCCAAGGAAATAATTTTTCGGGGGTCTAGTCATCATGGATTGGATCCAGTTATGCCACAACCATCTACAACTGTTGTCCCAGTTTTTTCAGCTAAATCTTCCACCTATTCATTGTGGCATTGTAGATTAGGACACCCCTCTCCTACTACTTTACAAAAAGTTGTTTCTACTATCAAACTGCCTGTGACTAATTCTTGTGCTGGTCATTCTTGTAATAGTTCCTTAATGAGCAAGTCTCATAAGCTACCTTTTAGTCCTTCTTTAGTTTTATCTCAAAGACCACTTGAACTAATACATTTTGATGTGTGGGGTCCTGCTCCATTTCTAGGTTATAGGTACTATGTCATCTTTGTTGATGATATCTCAAAATATACATGGTTGTATCTTCTTAAAAACAAATCAGATGTATTTCAAGTGTTTATTCAATTCAAAGCAATGGTTGAGAATTTCTTTTCTTCTTCTATACTATTATTTTAGATCCGATAATGGTACTGAATTTCTTAATTCAAAATTTTCTGATTTATTCTCTTCAACTGGTATCATACATCAATTTTCATGTCCCTACACTCTTGAACAGAATGATGTGGCTGAACGTAAACATAGACATCTAATTGAAACCACACTTTCTCTTTTACTCTCAGCTTCTATGCCTATTTCTTATTGGTCAGAAGCTGCAGCTTATTTGATCAATAGACTGCCTTCTCCTTCATTTCTTCTCCTTCATCTAATTGAAACTCACAAAATATACGTATCTAGACATGTTAGATTTTGTGAAAATGAGTTTCCTTTTCAACACTCTCCTTCTTCCACGGTAACTTCAAACTCTCAGGATTTTACTTTACCAGCATTTGTTAGAATTCACCACAATCTTCTGTTTCTCCTTATTCGTTACTTCAAACTTTATCTCATGATCTCTCCAGTCATGTCACTAATAGTTCTATTACAGTTGTGTCTTCTACATTTAACACATCTGTCTCTAGATCTCTCTCTACTCCATCTTCTTCTCCTGTTATTTCTTCATCTACTCTACCTATTCAAACTGGTCCAACACATTCCATGACAACAAGAAGTAAGTCTGGTATTTGTAAACCAAAAATCCCTTTATCTCTTCATAATTGTCACGCCCCAAAATTCCTCACCTCGATCAGAGCGCAGAAGCAACCAACCATAGACAGTCATGAGTCCAGAAACCTGACGCGTGACCGAATACTCGATTGATCTCATACATTTTGCCACAATGAAAGATGCAGGATCATTATGACCGACTATATTCATATATGAAATCTTAATGTAACATTGCCAATAAAAGAAAATATCTATTTAGTCTATTATAGCAGATGAAATAATAATCATCAAATCCAGATTTATAAGTTCTTGGCACACGCATGCCGAAGAATCAATAAAAGTCAAATCATAAATCAAATAATAAAAGTCTTGCATTCCAAGCTTCTGCCATCCATAGCAGCTCCAGTAATCATCACCTATTCAGCTTCACTCTCTTCTAATGCCTGTATCAGAGGATGCATGAGTATTCCAAAGAAATATCCAATAGGATGCAAAATCCCCAAAGAGAATACGAATGGAAAATACAGATACAATGTTCTTAAAAAGAAGTTCAATGTTAAACATAATCAGACTGGAAATATAGAGTTTACCTTACCTGAATAGCAACCATACTCAAAGACAACACCAGTTCAATGCATGGATAGAATAATCAAGATTCAAGACTCCGAGCGATCGTGCTCTCAAATCATTAAGTTCTGACTCTAGACATCCATTGTGTAAGGAGATTTCAATTTCTGCTATCAAATCTGTCCACTTCCCATGTGGATATATATACCAGAACATCCTAGAGGTTCTCTCTTTGGAACCCGGCCATGTGTTTAGGGATGTTGGCCCCATCGGTGCTTACAGGCACAATGGGCGGAGACTGCAGACTTTCCGTAATATCATATAGTCTAAAACGTATGTGTGCCTTCATAGGCTGAACTACAGAGGTTCATAAATAAATCGGAGATCACCATGGATCTTGCAATGGCTCGTGAGCATACTATGATTCCACTCGGAGAGTTTCTAACAATAACTCTTAGTGGAAGAAAATAGTTTGCAGAGAACCGAATGATAACTCACAACAACAAAGGTTGTATCAAATAACTCAATATTCTCATCTTTCAAAGATTGACTCACATAGGAGTGCTAATGAGATCTTAATATCTCAATAAGCAATTGACACACCAGAGTGATAAAAGACTTGTTCAGTATTGATCATCAACTGACTCATAAGATATAATTAAATAGGTTACGCTTATCATGTATCTTCACTGTGCATAGCCCTAGATAGGAATTCCCAAAACACTAACTATCGAATTCAATGGTCATTAAGAAGAAGGAATACTAGGGTTTGAGAGTTCAAACCCTAGTTGGAACTCTATCGACTCAGACGATATACGAAAACTCTGGTCACGCATAACACTGCTTTAGTTAAGAATGGTTTGACCCAATTCATCTTTTAAGTAAATTATCCTTATTGTAATCACCCTTACTCAAGTCTTCCAATATTCATTAAGGTTATCTTAGTCATAACTCATCATTTACTCAATTTTACTAAGTAATAACGTTTACAAATCCTAATTCTGTGTACTATCATTTGCATGAAAGTCCACTTCCAATGCTTACTACAATTTGTACAATTAGAGTTTAATCCTAAAATTTTTATTACGAGTCTAGTATCCAACCCAATAGACGGCATATTTTTCTGACTCTTCTATAATTAATTATGACTTTCTAATTACTGGTCATCGGCACAGAAGCAGTTCTGGCCGAGAGAGTCTATCTTAATCCAAAGTGTTGTATCCATATTAGATACATTATATACCACCTAGGATCATTGTAGATACATTATATACCACCTAGGATCATTGTAATAATCATAATTACTCATTCCCGAGGTATGTTACAGAACCATTATGGTTTTAGTATAAAGTAGTATTACTCATCTTGAAACACCTCTTACCTTCATAAAACTGTTTATATGCATAGTGGTTTAATAACCTACACATTACCCCAAATAGGACCACTACTCCAGGACAGAATTATGAAGTAGAAAAGTACTGACAGAACATAGAGAGATGATCTTTTATAACTTAAAAGGATCGTGACAAGGAATTCAACATGAACAGCAATAGTAGGTCACTACACCATTAATTTACCTCTCGTGACCCCTCTCGGTATTTACCTGATTTGAGACTTACCAAAACCTACCAAATAATGAGAAGATAAAACCTGGACAAAATATGCAAAGGTTATCCAAGTATGATACTAAGTCACATAAGAGTTGAATGGCAAGGGAAACCCCTTCTAGGCACTAGCACGTGAGAAGTTACACATATATATCAATTAGCAAAATTCATGAATAAATAGACATAGCATATTCAAATAGATTTCACATATGGAGTAATCAACATCAATCACACATGGATAATGAGTCACAAGATCATTAAGGTTAGAAAACACCTAGGAAAAGTGGAGAAAAACCATCCTACCACTTTAGACGATGAGTTATACAAGTCCTTGCGTAATGCTCCGCTTCCTCTTCGCAAAATCGCTCTGCTCCGTGGATCAAACGTGACCAAGCCTTGCTGATTGGGTGATAAACAAAGCAAACACCAAAGCTCCAAGAGGTTGGATGTTCAAGTGCATGACATGGTCCTCTCTTATGGGTTTTTATAGAGAAACCCTAATACAACTAGAAAATCTCCTCTCAAATCTCTTTCCCCATTAGTTACACTAGCTTTTAATCTCTACCGTTGATCCAAAACCACTTTCTAGCCATCTAGGATGCTCTCCCAATAGGCCTTCTTGATTAGGTAGAATTCCAACTTAAAAAGAACTCAAAATCGGAAATTGCTTTTGCCGATGCGATCGATCGTGAGGATCAACAATCAATCATTGTCCAAAAATGCAACATTACAGTACTTATAATCAATCATTCGCAAGGCGATCGATCGGGTTACTAAAATCACAAATCACAGTGAAAACGATCGATCGTCATACCTGGTGATCGACCGCGTCTGCCTTACTCTTGGCTACAAAACTGACACGATTGATCGCGTTCAAAATTTCACACAACACTTCCTATTCCGAAATCCAGTTTTTACAAAATTGATGGCTATGGAAAGCTTACCTCAAGTACTTCCAGCTCAGCTCCCGCCATCTCAATGATCAACCCGCATTAGAGGTTTACATTTTTTGGGTATTACAATACTATTGTTAGTTCTACACTTGTTCCACTTACTGAGCCTACCACTTACATTGCTGCCTCTAAGTTTTCTCAATGGAGAGAAACTATGTTATCCAAGTATAATGCTTTAATTCAGCAGTAAACTTGGACTCTTGTACCAAAACCACCTAGCAGAACTATTATTGGATGTAAATGGGTGTTTCGAACCAAGAGAATTCCAGATGGTTCAGTTTCTAGGTATAAGGCTAGGTTTGTGGCTAAAGGTTATCATCAACAAGAGGGTGGAGACTACTTTGAAACATTTAGTCATGTGATTAAACTTCCAACAGTTAGACTAATTCTTAGTTTTGTAGTTTCTCAAAAGTGGTCTGTGAGGCAGTTAGATGTGCTTAATGCATTTTTACATGACATTCTATATGAAGAAATTTTTATGACAACCTCCTGGTTTTATAGACTTTAAGTGTTTGCAGCATGTTTGCAAGTTGAAAAATGCATTATATGGTTTAAAGCAAGCTCCAAGAGCTTGCTATGAAAGGTTGTATTCATTCATAGTGTCTCAAGAATTTATTATCTCTCATGCTAATACATCATTGTTTGTTTAGAAGGTTGAAAACAGAGTTACTATTTTTCTCGTATATGTGGATGACATTTTGATCACAAGAAATGATTCTACTTATGTTCAACCGTTGATTCATACACTTGGTTCTGAAGTTCATCATTTTCTTGCTATTGAAGTTAGACATACGGAATCTGGTCTCTTTCTCACACAGTCTCATTATGTTTAGGAAATTTTAAATAGAGCTTCATTAGTTTCTTGTAAGCTAGTAGATACACCTGGTCATTCTAAACAAAAATTAGCTCCATCCGATGGTGATTTATGCACTAATCCTGCTCTCTATAGAAGTTTGGTTGGAGCTTTACAATATCTAACAAATGCAAGACCTGATATTACATATGCAGTGAACACTGTATGTTCATATATGCATTCACCAGTATCTAAACACAGAGTTAGATAATTATTATATCAGAGAAAGGGCTTTGGCTGGTGCAGTTAATGTGAAGCATATTTCTACAGGTGATCAACTTGTTGATATATTTACCAAGTCTTTGTCAACTCAGAGATTTCACATGCTCAAGGACAATCTTATGGCATCAGTACCTGATCCATCAGCTTGAGGGGGCATATTAGATATAATTAGCTTAGCTTGATACATACTTAGTTTTGTAGTTAAGAAGTAATGTTTCTAAGTGTTTTCTGTACACTAACTACAATACACTAAGTAGTGTACACTCGGGTCACTATAAAAAGACCTTGTATCATTCTTTCCAAATTAATGAGAATGAGTTTCAGTTGTTCATCAAATAAGCCCACAACTGTCTTGACAGTTAAATGGTTTAGGTAGGCATCTTCCCTTCTATGAAAAATAGAGCAGTTTTGCTTAATCTTGATCTACACAAGCAGCTTTTACTTTAAACTATCTATAACTTCATTCATCATTCAATGTAATTCTAAATCCAAATATTTTAGCAGTAAATCTTCAATAAAAATAAAAGTTTGGGGTGCGACGCTAAGGCTATGGAAGCAGCAAAGATAGAGATGAAGAAGAATGTCACTCACTAAAGCTCAGCTTATTGAACAAGAGACCAATAGTGGTTCTCCCAATCATATTAGACTCGGCCTTGGAAAAATTAATTGCTTCCATGAGCTAATTAAAGTGGATAACAAAGCTATAACACTAATCATAATCGTAATCAAGTAGCACCTTTTTCCAACTGTTTGTGGTCGACGACATGGACCTTATGCTTCCATTCAGGCCTAAGAATGTGTGGTGTAAGATCCATAGAGATTAACGAAGTTTTTACGGCCTACTATCAACCTTACGCTAACCCTCCCCCTTTTCCCCAAACTATCAAACAAAATCGTAAAAACACATAATTACAAATAATAAAATGGACCCAATAAGAAAACAGCAATTGTAAATTAAGCATCAAGAAATTAATGTCTTGTCACATAGCTAAATGTTTGACACTAATCACATAACAAAATTTGGATATAAGTCTATCAAACAATACAACATAAATGCAAGAATACATTATAAAAAGGCTCACTATGAATAAAAAGCAATATCAAATTATATAAAAAGCACACGGGAATGGATGTCTTGTCTCATTGCTAACTGTTTGTTTCAATGATTGAAGGAAAAACTTAACATGTAGTGTGTCTATGCACTTGTTAATGAAACTTTTACACTTATTTCTACTGTCAATTCATTCACCTAATTTTCGCACTCAACCTTCAAAAATCCTTTTAAATGTGCCCTGAAGAATTGATTCTACTTAGACCCAATACAGCGAGGAAGAAAATTGACTTTCTTGATTATTATATACTGATATCTTTTATTCTTATTAAGGTGGAACATGTTCTTTCTGTCCATGGGGTCCCTAGATATCCTTAATTATATTGTTTTGTCTAATTTTGACTGTTCCAGTACAAGTTCAAGCCCATGAAGCAAGATTCTTCTACTCGGTAACAATCTCCCAAGTGAGATTTTTCTTAAAACCATTCTTATGAATACTCGTCAAAGACGGCTTGGTACATTTTACTTGTCTATTTTTGTCAAGCTACAGGGAAATTCCATGTCCCAAAGTCTTTCAACAGAAATATCTGAACTCTGATAATTTGCTTTAAATTTATTAATTAGGTAGCTACTTGATTCCTAAATATATGTCTAAAACCAACTTGATCCCAGATACATAAATTTACCATGGAATGATGTTCCTTCCTGAATTGTGTGACCTTCCTTCCATTGCTCCTGCGACTCATCATTATTAACTCCCCCAGGGTTGGACCTCTCCTGCAAGTCAGCCCACAATTGCTTGCATAACTGCCATCACCAGCTGATGCTTCCAGCAGGTTGCCATCTTGCTGCCAAACCTTGTCCCAGAAACCTGACTTGGGAGCGGAGCAAAGAGTGGGAACAAGTACTCCAACACAGGATTTCTAAGATCAACATTTTCGCCCGACAAGCTGATTGTGTCCTCTGCAGTCTTTGCAACAATTGGCAATTGGTTTTGGCCTGGAGCATTCTCCTTATTGGAACTTTCTAATGGTGTTAACTGTTGTTCTACAGATGATTGATGAACTGGAACAGCATTGGACACAAAGGTGGTTGCCAGAAGCTGATTAACAAGGAGAGACTGAGCAGAGTGGAAGGACTGATTTGAGTTGATAGAGAAAACTTCGAAGTCTGATTCGGATATGTCATCACCGTTGTCATCGTTATCAGTAACGAATTCATTATCTGCTTCTGAACTTGGGGATGAGAAAGGAGAAGAGACTGAAGAGGAGGAATTGATGAGCTGCTCCTCTTGGGAGAATATAGTGGCTGAATCTGCAGGATTCTGAGAGTACTCCAATGGTTTTCCTGGCTTTTCATCCCACAAGAAGGGAATAGATACAACAAGATTTGATGGAGGTGGAACAGGGATAATGGCAAGTGCTTCAAGTTTCCAGTCTTTCTTGGGCTTCCCAGGTTTCTCCTCCTAAAGGAATGGAACCGAGATAGTTTGTCTGCATCTCTGTCTTCATGACGATTCCCTCGGTTCTTCCTCCTCCATCCTTACAAGATTAATGAAGATGCCCTCATACTGTTACAAGAATATGCAGGGTGATATATAAGGGAACAGATGAGGAGCAGATGATTAAGAAAACTTGCAACCAAACCATTTTCTGGTTTGACCTACCTGCTCCCCTTCTGCTCATTTACGTCAATTGATCTGAACTTAAAAATTTCTCATCTACATGCGAGGGTTTCATTGCAATGTACTTAATAAATATGCAGCAATTTTTTTGATACTTTACTTCAAATTAACAGCAATTGAACACTTCTCAAAGAGTGGTATAAAATTCACAAATGGGCACATGGAATGAAATTGGATAGCTACAGAAAGAATGAAAAGAACAAAAAAATGGGTTCTTGTACAACTACTGGCTCCTATCCTCTGCTCCATTGTAAGAAATGAAATCTCCATTAACAAACCCAATAACGAATTATTTAATCTTCTGCCACTTTCTTTCTTTTTTTGCTTCCCTAGGATGAGTCTGAATTGGGTCTAATGGATTCAAGAATCTGGACAACCTCCGCCATGCTGGGTCTCTTTGAAGGGGCCTCGGATGTGCAGACAAGCCCTAACTTCATAACCTGGATCAATTCAATCTCTGAAAACCCTCTTAACCTCCGATCAAAGCAATCTGAGGCAGAGCCTTTCTCCAATAGATCCCTCACATAATCACGCAAAACCACCACCTCTCTCGCCGCTGGACTCTCCACGGGCTTTCTCCCAGTTACAAGCTCCAAGAGGATAACTCCATAACTGTACACATCACATTTATCCCCATACCTCAAGCTCAAGCCTTGAGAAGCCAACTCTGGAGCAACATACCCCACTGATGTATGGAACTTTGTTAAAGCGTTGTTTCCCAACATGGGCAACAACTTTCCCAGGCCATAATCAGATAACTTAGGTTCAAATGCCTCATCTAGAATAATGTTAGTGGATTTGATGTTCAAATGTAAGACTGGGGGTTTACAGTCATGGTGAAGATAAGCAAGAGCTTTGGCCGTGCCTAGAGCAATTTGAAACCGTCTTAACCAGTGGAGATCACTCCGGGTGCTTCCGCTACTGCTGCCAGAATAACTGTACTCATGAAGATGCTGATATAAATTACCATTGGGAACAAATTCAGATAAAATGAGCTGCATTGAAGAAGACCAATAGTAGCCTTGAAAAGCGACAAGATTTGGGTGATGAAGATTTCCCAACCGCCCAATCTCTTGCTCAAACTCATCTTGATTTCTGATCCTCCCCAGAGTTTCAAGCTTTTTAACTGCAATGGAAACCCCACCTTCAAAGCTTGTCCTGTAGACTGTTCCAACTGACCCTCCACCAATCAGACAATCTTTGTCAAGGAGAGCTTTAGTGCCTGCTTCCCAATCTTCGTACTTGGATGGCAAGGTCTTGCTGAAAAGAACAAGCTTCCCGATTATGAGATTTGAATCGGAAGAAGCAGGAGGCGTGCTCTCTAAGACTAGTATCTCATCTTGCATCCTTGTCCCACGAGCTCGGATATTCATTATGGTGATGATACAGACACCAGTAACAATTGCAGCTGCTGCAACAATAGCAACAATGGCAGAAACACTGAGTTTTTTCCCCCCTGATTTTGCACCAGTGGACGAACATGGAGTGTCAAGAGGAGACCCACAAAGCCCAGGATTGAAAATGAAGGCGGAGGCACCAAACTGCTGGATGATAGGACTAGAAGGAATTTGTCCTGTGAGGTTGTTGGACGAGAGGTTGAAGTAGGTTAACATGGTTAAATTACTAAGTGAAAGAGGGATTGATCCAGTAAGAGAATTCTCTGAAAGATCAAGGAACTGTGTTCCTGATAGCTGCCCCAGACTGGCCGGGATTGTTCCATTCAGCTGATTGCCATGAAGATCAAGGAGTTTCAGATATGTCATATTGTAGAGGTTCTCAGGAATTTCTCCTTGTAAGTTGTTACCAGAGACATCCCTGCACCAATGAAATAAAATTTTATTCACAAAGGTACAATTCTATCTACAAATCACTACATGTATAAATAAACATGCATAAATCAAACTCACAATTCAAGAAGAAATCTGCAATTACTCAGGACATTGGGGATTTCGTCAGTGAGACGATTATTGTGCAAATCCAATATCTGAAGAAGATCAATACCTCCAAACACTGCTGGAATCTTCCCCTGGATCAAATTATTTGCTAGGCTTAACACAGACAAACTCTTCATCTTTGCAATATCTACCGGTATGCTCCCATTCAGCTGATTAGACCCTAAATTCAAAATCCTCATGTTTGTGCAGCTGGCAATGCTCGGCGGAATCTCTCCACTCATGTCATTCCCTGAGACATCGAGTGTCTGCATTCGCTCACTACAGCTCCCGATCTCAGGCATCTGCTCTACAAACCTATTATCCGAAGCATTCAGAAATGTAAAATTATTCAAACCCAAGAGATCAAAGGGCACAGATCCATTGAATAAGTTACTAGCCAAATCCAGAAACACCAAACTCTCGCAACTTCCAATCAAATCAGGAACAATCCCTTCAAACAAATTGCTTCTCAATGAAATGTAGGCCATATAAGGCGAATCACACAATGCCGAGGGAAAAACACCTGAAAAATTATTGAAGGAGAAATCGACCCCTTCAAGCCTCAAGCAATTCTCAACAGAAGAAGGAACTCCGCCAGAAAGGTTATTCTGGGACAGCGAAACAAACCTAGTTCTAAAACAGTTCTTGAACAATGTTGGAGGAATTGCTCCAGTGAACGAATTCTTTGACAAATCGAGCAGCCGAAGTTCCGGCAGATCACCAAGGAAGTCAGGAATGCTCCCGGACAATGCATTCTGACTCACATTGAGCTTCCTCAGTGTCCCGATCTCTGCATACTCCTCCGGTATTGCTCCGGCAAACCGATTGCCATAGAGTGACAAGATCTGGAGAAACTGCAATCCAGACAAGCTCGCAGACAGAACCCCGGCAAGATTCGCATTATGCAGCACTATCTTCTCCACATTCCCACTAAAATCACAGAACACGCCAGTGAAGTTCTGGCAAGGGTCCCAATCCGGCGCTGCATCCCATGACGCCAGAACGCCCAACGGGTCGTCGGAGACATTGCCCTTGAACTCCAGGAGTATCTGCTTTTCCGTCTGGGATAACACAGGTGATCCCAGCAATGCCAGAACCACGAAAAAGACGTGAACCCGCGGAAAAGACGCCAAATTTCTCATATTACCTGCAATATTCGATCATTCCGGCGTCGGTGCCGGAGAAGAAAAACACGTCAGCTCATCATCTTTCCCAACCCAAGTCTCTTATCTTCCACATCACGAGACTTCCGCCGCCCACCATTCCAGAGCTAAAAGAAGACCACACAAAGTCTCGTGTCCACAGACGAAAAACAAGCAAGAAGACCAAAAAGCAGCAGTCTTTTACAACAAGTTCCCACTGAGGCAAATGAACAAACAGGTATAAATCAATGGCGGCCCGCCCACATTAGCAGACCGGCGAAGAACCCACATTGCGTTTTCGCCTTCTCATGTGAGTCTTGGCAGAATTCAGAGGAGGAAACGGGGATGAGTGGGGGGTGACGGAGAACCCAGGTGGAAGAGGGGGCATGACATTTCCTGCTTCTGGGTCCAATGCCCAGAAAGAGAGAGAGAGAGCAGAGGAGGGTAGCTGGAAAGAAGCAGCTGGGGAAATTTAATAGCAGCTTTTATGGCCCCATCTCCAGTGGGGAAGCTGCTGCTGTTGCTGCTGCCCGTCTTGCCCACAATCCAACTCGGCGAGCTCTGGACTGGGACCAGAGTCCAGACCAGAAAAGGAGAGCATTTCATTGAATTCGCCACGCCAAGTGACGAGAAAAACGACTCTGGCGCGCGCGAGACACGAGATGGTTGTTGGGTGGACTGGTCTGGTCTACGACAGTTTGCCCGCACAATCACAATCTTTGCGCACTCAACTTTCTTGTTTTGTTTTTTTAACTTGCTGTCCGAATCTATACCAAATTGAGTGGCGTGTCACCATGTGGGCACTGAGCAGGGTGGATGGTTATGGAATCATATTGCACTTTGTTTACTGGGAAAAGTTTAAATGAGATGAGCTTGTATGCTTATATGAGGCCAATTCAATTCTGTCGTATGGTTATCAATTCTGTCGTATGGTTACAAATGGTTACAGTGAATTCAATTACTCATTTATTTCACACACTCACGTTTTCACTCACTGATTTGATACTTATCATCGGATCGGAATCCAACGAGATTGGCCTTATACTCCTTATATTAAAATGATCTCATGTAAATCGTCCTTTTAGTAAAAAAAGGTAGCCAAGACCTCAAAATGGTTCTGGGGGCAGTCAATTAAGCACCTACCTTGTAAAAAATATAAGAGCCACGTGCTTCAGATGGCTCATGGGGCCAATGTTCAGATTTGTGTCGATTGAGCCTGAGCCTGAGCCAGAGCCAGAGCCAGCCACTAGAGTTTCTTGGTAGTGAGTGATACGTTCTTCTATTATGAGTTTGAGGGCCCAAGAATATAATGTGACTTGTGGAGCTAAAATTCAAGCCTTAAATTTTGAGTATCTAGTATCTAGTCTGGTAAAACATTGGAAAGTTATTTAAAAACGTTTGCCAATAATTCCAAACACACTGAGCCAGCCAAGCAGTTTCATTAGGAAGGCATTCCTGGCCAAGAATGGCTGAAGGCATTATATATAATTAGGCTTGTGGATGACGCACTTAATGGCAACTGCCTTATTGGTGATGGATCCTATTGTTCAAAACTTGGGTATCTAAGTCTGATTAGACATGGAAAAGACGTTGCCAAATAGTCCAAACATGTTGAACAGCCAGCAGTCCCTAGTAAGACATTCTTCTTGTGTTCTTATTAAAAAGAGAGGGTCCCATGTGTTGGATAAAGTGGAGGCTAGCAGGGTATGAATGGCATTGCTGTTAATTTTGCCATTTTATTCTTATGGAATAAAAATTAGCTTTTTTACCATCAACAGCAATGGATGTATTTTTGCAAATGATTACTATCAGTCCTGGGTGCTGCTGCTAATCTCTTGGGTGTGGTTCCACATTTTATTCTCCTGTCAATGCTTATGATATACCCTCCAAGTTCAATTATAGCTAGTAACATGGATGTATAAAAAATTTAATGAAATACCGTCTCTCCTTAATTATTAGTACACCTTGGTGCAAAAAAAAAAAGAAAAAAAACTAGTACACCTTGTAGCTCCCCTGTTCATGCCTCTTTGCACTTTGGCCAGTGCCATCTTCTGTTAGCCTCACATGTTGAAAGTGTACTTTACTGAAAAAGTAGAAGTCAACATAAGAAAAAAAATATTTGTATTGCTCATATAGAAGCTTATCGCATATAAGGCTCATCTATCATACTGACCATCTCACCAACACCCTGTTGGTTTCATATCGAAGTTTATTGAAATCACGAGATAGAGCAAAGGGAGCAAATGGTCCCTTACAGTAAATTAGATTGCAGAAGGCAAAGCTGAAAGGTCCGGAACTCAGGTTCAATTTACACATTTTTTACTAGTCAAACTGCAAAAGCGAAATGCACGTGCTAATAGGACTACATAATTTATATCGTTCTTTGTTATGTCTGGTATATTTATGGGGACTTTGTACTACTTACATGCGTATTCTAAGTGATTAATCTCATTATGAGTGCTCTAATATGAAGATCTAGATTGAATTGGACACTTTATTAGTTATTTATTAGGATTAAGATTATTAATTAAGAGGATGACTAATAAAGGTTATTTTGTGGAATTCACTTAATTTGTCCATTTCGCTGTTATAGATTTAAATCTAAATATGCATATTATCAGTTAAAAACTCAATTATTTTTGACAAATGTGTGAAACAATGCCAATTGTAAGAGGACACTTGGAATATTTGAGCCCAAAATCATTCGAGCAGAGTTGAGGCAAGCCAAACTAAATTTGAGCTCGACAAGACTAAGCATAATTTTCAGTCTCACCAAAATACTTACTTTGCTTCAGGGGACTTTCAATAGGAGGAAAAAAACCTTGGAAGCTACTAGCTAGGCTTGGCTTTTTATAACCCCAACAAATTTTAATCATTTGAGCAACAAAAACAATCGGACATGGACACGGTCCGAATGTTGGCTTTCCCCCCTAGCAAAGAGGGATTCTTCTTAATCACAACTCACGTAGGCCCTGTCCGTGATTATCAGTGGACTAATCCGAAGGGGAGAGGGGTGACAAGGACATGGAAATCCATAAGGTTGAAAAAGAAGCTTCGACATGAGTTGAGAGCCTTGAGACCTGTCCATAATCTCACATCATAAAAGACCATGATAAGACTCCATAACATTCATAAACAGCATTTCAAATCGGCCTTTATCTTTCTAAAGGTAATAAGTAAGCAAAAAATAATAAAAGCACAAAATCAGTGAATCAATTCCGTTAGACTTCTCTGAAAAAATACAAGCAGTAAGCATTGAAAAGAAGAAGCAATAGACATGATGAAGTGCTTCAGAGAGTGCTTCTGCCGGAACTGTCATGGAGAAGTAAAACGAAAATTTGGCATTCACAGTTACAAGGAGGAAGGGACTGCTTCATGTGAAACATCTACTTGAGATGACAGCTACTATTTGAATCTGTTTAACCTAGAACTGGAAAACAGCTATAGAACATTGGAAAAACTTGGTCCAATGCAGTTTTGATGGTTAATTATGCAATCTTTGCAGGAAGAGCAGGTCCTGATTTTCTAAACATAAGGTATGTGGCGTACAGTTGTGAAGTCTGCAGAGTCACAATAGATAGCCCCCACAAGCTATGTTTCATAATTCCAGGCATGCCCAGCATGGCGAAATGATATAGCTTTCAGGTCAAGCAATACCTTTATCTCAGCGTGATCGTATAGTTTATAGAAGCATAGTAAGCACTTCATCAATGCGTGTCTTTTAATTCCACAGGGACGTTCTTATGGGGCTTGTCTGAAATGGGAAAGCCCAATGATAGAAGCCCTGATGGTGCTTAGTTCAAGCGACCAGAGCTAAGCTGGCTCTGCTCTACTTACTTTCTAAACACCCCTGATGGTGCTCTAGGAGATTGGTTGCTTTAGGGTCTAAGGACATGGACACCTCGTGTATAAAAAAAGAAATTAGCACACAATGATCTTACCCTCTGATATAGGGTCGTAAAGTTTGTAGTAGGTTCGTGCTTGTTGACTCTTCTGCTTGTTATTTGTATCTTTTAGAGCCTTCGGTCCATATCAGAAATCAGAAAAGCAAAAAAGAGAATATACTTTCTTGTTCTAGTGTTTCAAAGCTTTTGCATGCCTGCATCTACCAACTTCAGTCAAAGTAACATGTTCTTCTGTTTTCCCTTTCAACTCCTCAGCTTGAACATACCCCAGTGTACAGTTAAATCATCTATCACGTTTTAGTCTAGCTATGATTATATAATACTAATCATGAGAGGACTCGTCTCACACGTATAAAAGTTGGATGAACTTTTAGACATCCCAATTGGTGATCCTACGCAAATTGAGCTCAATCTGAGGTAAAGAAAAACTGGGGACACTCTTAGCATTAGCATTCTCATGGCGCACCATAAAGATGCATGCTAATAATTGAACATCTATGATAATTCATTATATGTAGTAAATAAGCACACATATAAGGAGTAATTGATAATACTCCCTCCCTCCCACTTTAATTAGTTCACAAACCAAATCGAACTACCAAAGTGGGACGGAGGTAGTATGTTTTCGCATTTTCTCCCCAGGATATCAGACTTCCTTATTTTTGGATTGTATATACACTTTGCTGCAAGGATCGGCCACGGATAGGATATACAGTGAACAGCAAATACAATGAGTATATGCAGATCCAGCCGATGCATAATGATTTGCTGCAGGCCAACAAATTCAGAAAAAAATTATGGCTCAAGTACAATGTGCCAACCTACTGAAGCTCTTCCTCAATCTGAAGATTCCGAAGAGCTCGCTTAGAATAGACCGTTATGGCAATAGTAGCAGCCAATGCTGTGCAAAATCCAAGAGTGTTATAGATTATTTGCTGCACACTTAGGAAGCGGTGACCATGTGTTGCATCTGCCAAGCTCCGTATCAATATTCCACTGTGCACAAGACAAAAACCAGTTTTATTAATGATGATGAGTAAATCCAGGTGCACATAAACTGCAGAATTTTTCAAATAACATCAATGGCCTTAAATTTTCTTTTCCCAGTCAATAAGCATAGAGCTAAAGAATTAACTCAAATGATTAAAAAAGGTTTACATGCCATGTCCTAATTACATATAAAAACCTATTTACGAGCATTAATTTGGCTTTTTCAACCCAAATGATACATTGAAATCCCTATATCCTCGTATTCCTACGGTTTCACCATAAGACTCTTCATTTACCAATTTGACTCCCCATTTTTCTGTTCACTCCTTCCCCAATTTCTTCAACTTACCATCAAATATGAGGCTGTGGACTTGAAAGTTTTGTGACATGTGGACGCAATAATGGTAACTATTTATGGACATTTACTAATTCCATTAGTGGACAGATATCCCAGTAACAGAACGACATATACACTGCTTATCAGCAGGATCTTGATTCGTTGATTCACCATTATCATCTGCACATCCTCATCTAGACATTGATTATCTTTTTTTATCAGTCTCCTGGACTATGTACCAGTATGACAGAATCTACACGTTGTTTATCTATCTTTTGCCTTCAAATTGTGGACAACTATTCACGGCCATGAAAACACATGGCATTGTTTCTTAGCAGGATCTTGATTCTCTGACTATCATGATTCTCACATCCTCATGTATACGTTCTTTCATCTCTCTAATTAGACGAAGGTTTTCTTGATCCAAACTATCTAATTAGTGGTAATGGTATTCAGGAGATCTTAATTCTCTAATTCCTTTTCTATTACTTCCATGGATGAATAAAACCTGGCATCCATGGTTAGCAAAGCAGATATTGTAAAACACAATTTAGTTAATAAATCTTCTAAACAAGGATCAGTAAGGAAAGCAATGTAATAACAAAATATACTTGAAGTGCATAAAACAAAAAATATGATTCTCGATGAACAGAAAAGTGAATTCTAACTGAGCTTATCAATTAGTTAGGTACCTGTAAATTGTAACAAAAACTTCAGGTATCGTCCCAACCAGTGAACCACATATATAAGGACCATAACTGACATTTGTGGCAACCGCAGCATAATTGAAAATCATGTAGGGAAATGGAGAAATCCTAATTAATGTAACAGCACGAAATTGGTGGAACCAATCTCCTTCACCAGCTAACCTAATTGCAGCGGCTTTCTTAGGCCACCTTTCTAGCCATCTCTGCAGTTGGGGAAATTGAAGAATTCAGATGACCCTTAAAATATGATCATGAGAATAAAGTATGAAGTCGTTAGAGACTAACGTGAATTTTAACACGGAAGTGGGAACCAATGAAGTATGGCAATGACATCCCTATGCTCATTCCAGCCATGATGAGTAGGAATCCAAATCCATAGCCAAAAGTCATCCCAGCTAACCACATAGAAGGAGCCGAAGGCAATAGCACAGCAGGGAACACAGCTATGGAAGCAAATAGAATGAATCCAAGCAGTGGAGTACTCAATGTTGACGACTCCCAGTCTATGATGGGTATCACTACCTGCAGACATAACACTAAGGTAATAAAGTTGAACAATATATACAAAAATAAACCTAACTATGAGGACATCTCAGAAAACAGAATCGGACAACTCCACCTAACAGCAAGCATTACTTAACTCACATAATACACCATAAATCTGGCAGTAATCGTTCAAGAATATAGGGCAAGCTGAACATTGTGAATAAAAATAGGCACAATGAATCGCAGTATACATAAGAAAACAAAGCAAAAAAGAGAACAGATTTAAGTTCAACCTTACGAAGCCCAAATTGATGGTAGAGGAGCATTAAAATTCTTGTCATAACAGAATGACATAAAATATGAATTACTTAATATGTTCCGCAGCACATTGCACGCTCATCATCACCACCACCACCACCAGCAGCCTTTCCCAGTAATTTGCCACTAGCTACATAAGTGATAGTTGGGGGATAAATACTCTCATGGCCATCCCACAAAAATCTAGCATAACAGCAGTGGGAAAGATTGGCATCCCTTTCCCAGCCATCACATGTTATTGCCAGACATTCCCCAATGCGCATAATTTTTAGACAAAAATTTCTGATAAGCGGGTTATCCAGGTCCAGAGCTAAAAAATCTGATAACATACCGCCAATCATTACCCAGTATTCGCGATTGCCCGCTCTTCTTTATAAACTAACCACATGCAATGATCATGGAGATTGAGTATAACACAATCAGCAAGAGAACAGATAAAATCTGAGAGAGGTATTCTATTGAGAAAAAATGAACCTTGTCAATGAGGAAGGGCCCGCCCCAGAGGAGGAAAGCCGCGGCCGCGACCGCCCCAAAGAGCCCCAAAAGAATCGCCTTTGTCCACCACCAAAGCCGACTACCTGATTCCAGCTCATTTGAGCCCTCCAACACCACATAATCCCCATTCTGATCCCCCATTTGCAGCTTGGCACCTGAGCAGGCTACCTCCCCCGCATCAACCGCATATGTCATGGCCGGCAGCAAGCCAAATCACCCAAAAAGAAAGCACCAATCCAATTCTCCGCCTAAAAATTGGGAAATTAACCCTCAAGAAACCTGGTTAAACAGAGAACAGAAACCACCATCAATGGACAAAAGAAGCATCAAATTGTGAGCCAAAAAGAAGCTTTTTTTTATGATTCACATTGCGGAGAGATGGAAAGCCCAGAAAGCATCAACCACCATCTGCTCCGGAGGCATTAAAGAAAGCCATTAAAATAAGGAGAAGGGAATGAAAAGGAAACAGTACCGTAACGAACGGACAAAAAAGAGGGGGAGGTGGAGACTGGTAGTTGTGGAACCGAAAGCGAAATGGAAATCAGAGGAATTTTGGATGGAATCCAAATGGAATTGGGCAAGGAAGTGTGCGGCGGCGGAGGAGGAAGTGGTGGTGGAGGAGCTGATTCCGGCGCCGGCGACCGTCGGCGCGGCCGCTCCGTTGGCTGGGTATGTCTGGGGAGCGAATGGGCTTTGGGCAATATGGGCCCTACGCCAGCGTTTGGATTTTGTTTTGCTTTTTTGGGTGGATTGTGCTTGAACACATTGATGTTATGCTCATATGCGATATGCTGGAAGTATTAAAGAGGGCAGTGATATCCTTACATCACTTCCCTACATTCTGTGTGTATATTAGTGATGTTGGGAAAATGACGTAAAAATATTATTTTTTATTAAAGAAAGATTTAGCAGGTGGAACCCATTAGGTACATATTTACAGATCACAAATCTCACAACATTCATGTCTTCAATTCGTTTGGCGGTATGGAAAAATTATTGGTACAAGTGTACAACGGCGTGACCACGTCACTTTAATGCCACGCACGGAGTCGTCGTCGATCCCAGGGATTGATGAGATCAACAGTACACTTGCTTTATGCGTGCACTCCAGCTATTTAGGACCAAACAGCAAAATATGTGTGTAAAGTGTGTGCATCATTGATCCCGGAGATCGATGGCTCCCTTGTGCCTTTGATAGTGTACCAATGATACCCAATAATTACTCGGAAAATATTTTCCTAACCACATTATATGATCGAAAAACAGGACCAAAGGCCAAGTTACGGGGGACTAAGGAATCTTAGGTAAAATTATAATTTCCCTTTCTATTCGGCCCTTTCTTCCCCTCGGTTGACATGGCAAAATCTATTTGGTGGTAACATAATTTTGGTGATTAAGTTGGTCAGGCTAGACAAGCCTTAATTACTCTAGTGGCATAGCCTAATTTCTATTATTAAAATGAGGGAATATCGCGTTAATTCTACTTACGTGGGTTTGGATCCAAAAATTAACAGCTAACCAAAGACGGTTGCCTAGTTGGCAAGGTCCAATTGCCTTGCTCGGGGTCCACTGAATGGAGAAATTACTGGGTACTCTCGGCAGCCCAACATCACATTTGCTCCCCTTTGTACTCAAGCTGTCAAATCTCCATGATTGAAGCGCATAGCCAGGTTGTGTGCGCGCTCCCGTAGGATGTAGTATCTACATATAGTCCATAGTACCTCCTTGCCCGCACGGTCGATATTGAGATGGACGGTTAATTTCTCCCACTGATTGTGCATCGGATGCAAGATTTTGGAGAAGTTAATAGGTACTCCCATGACACTGAAACAATTGTGTTCTCTGCATTAACAATTGGAGCGCACAAGTGTCCCCGGGTCCTGTAAAGGAGGAGCCAAAACGATGTGGTCGCCTTGATTAATTTTGATACGCGAGAACGAGAAGCTATGCCCTACATCCCATGTATGATTTATGCCCACTTGACACATGCTGTCAATCGTGATAACCAATTGCACACACCAACTGTTTGTGGAAAACAACTGGACCGCACACCTCTTCACTGTGTGCCATCAATCCTGGAGGTGACGGCTTATGTCACATGAGTGCAAATCCCATGTGGTACACCAGATGCATTAATCAAGTATTAAGTATAACAACTAGACCACATCACTTTTCAATCGTGATAATCAATTGTACACACCAAGGGAGCTTGCACTCCAGCTGTTAGAGGAAAACACCTGGACCACACGCACCTTCACTGTGTACCATCGATCCTGGAGGTGGCGGCTTATGTCATGTGAATGAAAATCCCACGTGGTACACCAGATGCACTAATAAAGTATTGGGTACAACGACTAGACCACATCTCTTTATGTTACCTTTAGGGGAGCCGTGTGCCGTCGATTTCGAAGATCGACGGCTACTGGGACACCCAATAATTTCTCAAACCAGCGGGTCGGTCCTAACTTTTTTTTTTAAGTTGGACCGGTCCTCTAATTTAAGCAAGCTAAGATCGACCCGCAGGGAAGTGTCTTCTAAACTAGCGAGAGACCCTCGCCGGAGCTGGAGACCTCGCCGGAAGTTGCAGCGGCCGCCGATCGCTGTCTTTCCACCCCGCCGGGTTCGGAGTAGCGTCGAAGCTCCGCCGGAGCGTTTCTTCAAATGGTAGGTCTTCTCCCTGTCACGTTTTCAGTATTCCTTTCTCCGCTTCCTTGGTTGTTTGGCGTGCACGGCTGGGTCTTGTATGTTCATTTTTTTGCTTTGCTTGCCAGTCTGTGACTCTGCACACCAACCTCGGCGACATCAAGTGCGAGGTCTTCTGCGACGAGGTTCCTAAGGCTGCCGAGGTTTGGAACCGGACCTTGTTTTTTTTTAAAGCAAGTTGATTGCTTTGGTTTGAACTTTAAAGTTTCAATATTTATGCTGAATGATAAATAAAGTGTTGATAATGCGTTTGTGGGTCTGTTTGGTATTGCTGTTTGGGGTGATAGGAGAGTAGTTTGTCTTCTTTTTTAATGATTTTTACTCGCTATGGGTTAATTGTTTGGTACTTCTTATGATGGGCATGAGTAGATGAGAATACACTCTTCAAACGTTTTTGGGATTCTTAGAAGAATTTTTTCTTCCTATTATTGTGTATACTAGGTTCATATTGAGATGATGGAGTTGGCATACATTGTAGCATGTTGACTATTTGATCCACTAGGTCATTCTACACTGCTTGTATAATAAAGCTCGAAAGTTGATTCTGATTGGATGAATTTGTTGTAGATATAAAACTTCTTTTTCTAGATTCTGATGCTTGATGCTTCCCTGAGGTGGAATTATAGGTTATGTGAGAGATGAGCTGGATATGATTACTTTGTATGTAACACTGTATTTTGACTAGTGATGAAACCAGTGTGCATTTATTTACCTAACGTATGTAGAATCCCCTGAACCGCTTCATGTATGATACTTTGTGGCCCTTATGTTGCATTTTTAAGAGAGAAAAAACAGACTTTATAGCCTCTTCTTTTCATGAGTGCTAGGAAGAGTGTCATTTAGCTTCGACAATAATTACGAAATTTTTTTATGAAGTAATCATATGAAGTCAATATTTTGGGCTTACCTGATATTGTACTCATATTCCAATTGATTTAAGTGGCATTGTATGCAATGTGAGTTATTAATTTTCTTCCTCTTCTTGAAAACTGACTTTAGAAATTCGAGTTAATCTGTGTAACTGTATGCAATTAGGAATTAAGACTCACTTTTTGCAAGTGATGACTCAAAAAAAAGAAAGCTGGTTTTGCTTGTTACAAGTGGCAATGTTTCATGTGTAACGATCATCTCGTGGAACCGATCCACATAATTGGGAAGACATATGTTGAAAATGATGATGCTTGGGCCTTCATCTCATCGTCCCTCTTAAAGGGGCTGCATTAAGAAGGGCATCCACCGGAAAAAACTTGCCACTATGTTTCTTTACATAGATTTTATACCATCATAACGATTTGATGGGAGACAAATTTGATGTAGAAGCCCTGTTTCTGACTAGATAGCTGGGTATGGCTAATGATGAGGTCTTGGAGAAATCAATGATTGGATGCCTTCTTAATATGATATCTGAATTTTAAGAAGCTCATCAAGTATGAAAGTCAAAAATCAGTTTCATTATTAACTTCTAATGCATGCTTAAAAGTAACACAAAGATTAGCAATAAAGAATTGTAGGTGCAACAAAGCAATTTCGAGAGGACATATTGCCTTTTGCCATATATAGCACAAGGGTACATGTGTCGAGTAAGAAATTTGTTACTATCTTTTCTCCTATTATTTTCAAAGTGAAAAACTATTGGCTCCATTGTCATCACTATCATATGCCTTTCCCAGTTCCCTGTGCTGATCCAGTGGTTGTATGAGAAACTTTGGTAATCTTATAACACAAAGGTGTTGCAAAATTTGCATAGAATAATGATTTTTTTGGTTTTTCCCCATAAGAGAAATATGTCAAGAAGTTATTTGGCTTACAAAAATGCCACTATTGTCATTTTTTGAGTGGGTGAAAACATACAAATAAAATGATGTACGAAATGATGAGCCTATTTTGCCTACTTAAAATTTTTGGGCAAGGCATAGATTATGATCTGATTTGTTTTTGTAGTTAACATACTTGAGATTTAGTTGTTATTATGAATTACTTGAACAGATTGAAAGCCTGGATATGCGTACCTTCTATTTATTTATTGGGCATATTTAGTTTGAGGAAGAGATAATGGAGCACTCTTGCCTTGAGCAATTATATATTCATCTGCATATGCATATATAGAGTTGGATATGCTCTCTTTGACTGGTGATCCAAATTTAATGCAGTTTCTATTTATCTAATTTTTTTTCTTTTCTATTTCTAGCTTTTTACAAGAATTTTGCATTTCAAAATTTTACAAAGTGGTCATGATTCAAATAGTAATACTTTTTGAGCTGTGCAAGAAATATACTAGGGCCAGGTTCTTTGCTGCCTTTTCTAACGGGAAATGTTGATATCATCAAGTTTAAAACTTTTTTAGACAACTTTAACCTTATGTAGTTTAGATACATAGCCCCAGTGGATAATTGACCCTACGTATTATTTATAAATTGCACTTAACCCCTATGTATTATTTATAAATTGCACTTCCCTTGTTTAACAAATCAATCGACAAACCTGTATGAACTAAATTTGTGAGGGAGGAATTAGAACGGGCGGCAAGGTACAAGATGGAAAAGGTTGAAGCTTTTTAGAGTAGGAGGCTGGAGAAAATGGAATGAGGTTTTTTTATTGGAAAGGAGACGATAAGTGAAATGTGTAATCCCGGAATTCAGATTTTTAACCTACCATCGTTAAATTCCATAGTTAGGGCATGTGGGTGTTTTAATAGTACATGGGGGTTAAGTGCATTTCTGTTATAATTCAAGGGGGCTATGTGCAACTTACCCTTTTGTTTATTTGCAAAATACTGTATCCCTTGTTGGATGGTTGTTTCAATTATGATGAAGTCGCAGAACAACTTATCTTCTAATATCTAAAATTTGTAAGTCACAATCATGTGTCAAGTTGCTAACTTCCCTCCTGTCACATTCTTGATGCAGAATTTCTTGGCGCTATGTGCTAACGGTTATTATGATGGCACTATATTTCATCGAAATATCAAAGGTTTTATGATTCAAGGGGGGGATCCCACAGGCACTGGTAAAGGAGGGACCAGTATATGGGGGAAAAAGTTCAATGATGAGATACGCGAATCACTTAAGGTATAGTATATGTTCTGTTTAATTTGCTTACTGCCTCAATCGGAACAACTTAAAAGTAAGATAGATCAAGTTTCTGGCTGTATTCTTCAAACTGTTGTTCAACTTAATGTTTTTCCTAGACTGTTGCCTTTGTAATTGATCTTCTTACTTTTATTTTTGGCACCAATTGATCTTCTGACTTGTTAACAAAAGTCACACGGCAATGATCCGAAACTTGTTATGGTACAGTATATGTTATGTTCACTTTGCTTAACAACTCAATTTGGACAAGTTAAAAGAAAGACAGATCAAGTTCCTGGATGTGTTATTAAAACTGTTATCAAACTTTATGTTTTTCTAGACCGTTGCCATTTTGATTGATCTCAGTCCTTGTTAACAAAGTCCCACAGCAATTGTCCGGAATTTATATTCATGGGAAAATTCTCTTTTGGATTTTGCAGCATAATGCAAGAGGCGTACTTTCTATGGCTAATAGTGGTCCCAACACAAATGGAAGCCAATTCTTCATTACTTATGGAAAGCAGCCTCATCTTAATGGACTCTACACAATATTTGGAAAAGTGATTCATGGGTTTGAAGTTCTTGATATCATGGAGAAGGTAACCCACCCTCGATCTGATTTACTTTTCTGTTGTACTACCTGACTAATTTTTGGTTATGACATCTGAAGCTTGTTACAAATTTTTCCTTTGTTTATCAGACCCAGACAGGTCCTGGTGATCGACCACTCGCCGAAATTAGATTGAACCGTGTGACCATCCACGCAAATCCTCTTGCTGGTTAACACAGTGGCAACTGTTAGTTCACACATTGCAACATTTGATTTTGTCAACATGTCCATAAATGTTGTAGAGAAATAGCTGAAAGTTGGTATTTCTTGTTGAGTAGTAGAGAAGTAGCTGAAAGTTGGTATTTCAAGAAGTATTGTCATTGCCAATGCTGTGAATGATGAGCTACAATTTCTATGTATGATATGTATACTAACCGCAAAATTGATGAAAACTTTCAGCTAGTTAGTCGTTAAACCTTCATAGCATAGACATGCAGGTGATGATATGAGGATGGCGCCTCTCTCCAATGCAGTCCAATTGCTGCTCAAATGGTGGACGAGTCAGGAACATTGGCTAGCAATTGGGTGATAGGATCCATGGTCATCATCATCATCATCTTTGGTGCCTCAAGGGCCTGGCCCCTTGTAGAAGTGCAAAAACTTGGCAAACTTCATTTTCACATTCGCGAATTATTTCCCTGTTGACTGTAGGCACTCCCATTGATCCAATATGAAGTGGGTGGTCCATGCCGGATGGCCAGCCCCGTGTTCAAATGCTAGGCGCTATGATGATGATCATAAATGTCAAGGATAGAGTCCAACTATTCACCCTATGCTTAGACGTGGTCTGAAGGATGTCCTAGACTGGTTTGGCATTTTCTACGTTCAAAGGAGCATCATGACCCTTATCGCAAGCATGCAAGAGGCTCATGGGGACCCCATGAAAGCTATGGACACATTCATGAAGAAGAGCTTCCTATCGGGGCCCTGGCCAGCCAACAGCTATTGTAACTACTAGATGTTGCCCTGTCCAATGGCCATCGCAAACACTAATTTTAGATGAAGAGAAGAAACAACCAATAGATACAAAACACACCATGATAACCTTCTCTGGCTTGTCAGTAGCAGCAGGCCAACAGTTAGGCGTTCGCCTGCCATTCTCTCATATATGCTGAGTTTCAAAAAGAGCCATTGAGTAGCATTTGACGAAATGACTATGAAACTTTAAACTACTATTACAAACTCATTATGCCTGTACTGTTTGTCAACGAGTGCCAAAGTCCAAACTCAACTTCTTAAAAAGGTTAAAGAAATGAATAACTGCTAAAGTGCAGGGTTTTTTGGTCAATCATTGTTTTTGAACTTTTTAAGATGCATGAGTTCTGATAAACGTACAGAAGTACTAAAGCATAGAAGAGAAAAACTGAGGCTGAAGTCCTTGTCTCTGATCCAGCAGAAGTCCTCGTGCTCGCCATCATGATCTCTCCAGACATTATTATGAGTCCATGAGGATGAGACAAGGAAAACCGAGCTCTGCGTTTCTGAATTCAACCTTCCATTTCTCCTATATAATGAGCTTCCCTTGTTACATTTTCCTCAATAAACAAGATAGAAGGAGAGGAGGAAGAGCAGGCAGGGAAGGATAGATGTGTTCGAGAGACATGAACAAGGCTTCAACACCTCTGCCTGGCGCTCCCGTTAGTCGGTTGCGGTTAAAAAGATCGAAGGTTCGAGTTCATGTGACAAGATCAAGGTGGTTTTCTCCTGAATAGTTCAATTATTCTTCGTTTTTTTGTTCATGCATAGAACTTTACGTGAGTTTTGATTATGGACAGCTGGATGGAACGTCGGAACTTGAAGCTGTACTGGGAAAATCAGTGTATTTTACAGGAGAATGAAAGGCTGAGGAGGAGAGCCATGCTTCTAGACGAAGAGAATAGGGTTCTGCTTTCTGAAATGAAGGAGAAACATTGTGATATCGACGGTGATACTCTCAAGAAGTAGAGTTTAATGTCCTTTATTATATGTTGTGTGATATGTGGTATGTACATCAAGCATCAAATAAGGAGTCAAATTAATGAGCAAATAAGTGCAGCATGGGAGCATATGATATGGGTTTTTGTGTATGCAGAACCTAGTGGTGTTTGATCAGATTTGTTCAAGCAATTGCAAAAGTTTTATTTCCATTAATGATATTATTATAAGAAGAGGCAATGATCAATGCTCTCAAATTCCGTATCTCCATTTACCCACAAGAAGTGATTTGTTATATTGGGAAGCGTTTGAGGTCCGCCTGGAGGATGGTCGCCAAGATATATATCCTCTATCAACAGGAGCCGTCGGGATCGATGGCATACATGCATGTACTGTGCACTCCAGGAATAAGGTGCTTTTTGTTGGAGCACACAGTATCGATCATGATGATCGACGACTCCTATTGCTTCCTTCATATCTTCTTTCATTATTTTCCTTTTCTTGAGTAGAATTATCTTTTATCCTTCAAACACAAACATCAATATCCTATTCTCACCAGAAGTGGTGCTCTTCACAGGCGGACATGGATGTGGACAAAGGATGTCCACTGCCATGTCTGCCAACTTGCCCATTTGCTCTTGTCTGCCATATCAGTCAGGGACGTTCATAGTATGAGTTCGTGACTAAAACAGTTGGGGCTGTTAGATAGGCATTCATACATGTAAGGACACAGACAGTTGACAATCGAACAGATGGACTGTCGGACATGGACTCTCAAACAAACAAGATGTGTGCGAAACCATGTTCAACAGTCCAAATGCCACCCCTAAATTTATTACTCTATCCTCCCCGTATTAGTAGCTCCATGTGAAAAAAAAAGCATTTGTCCCATGTTAATATATCCATTTAGCGCAATTTAAGTGGTTGGATGAATATGAACTAGTTGTAGAGGCTTCAAATTTAAGCAGCTAGCTCTATTCAATGAAATCACTATATAGAAATGGATCTATAAATATGGGACAGAAGGAGTTTATTGTATATCGCCGCTACCAAATTCTCCAAGCTCTCGACCATCACCATCGTCTATTGCACCAGTTCATCATGACATAAGGTTCCATCTTTGTAGTCGCCTCTCACCAGCTCCACTACATTGATATGGACAAGCTCTGTAGGGCAGGACTACCTCACATGTAGAGCATACATGCATTAGCACCATCCACTCAAGGGCGGGGTTGAAAATTTCATCGTATCCATGCCCATGGTTAAGAATTTGCCTTGAATTTGGATTGAGACAGAAGACAAGACAGGAGCATGTCCGGCCGACCGGTCCAATCTGGTGGTCGACCGATAAGGTGACTGGAAGTTATGGGCAGGTGCGTATGGTTACAGGAAACTTTTGTTTACTTGGATCCTTTCTCTTAATTAATAGGATAGAGGCCTTATGGACGTCCAAAGTCTGAAAAACTTTTGTTTACTTGGATCCTTTCTCTTAATTAATAGGATAGAGGCCTTATGGACGTCCAAAGTCTGAAAATATATGGACGTCCAAAGTGTGAAAATAAGATCCGAGCAGAGACTTCTTATGATTGTGCTTGAATTTCACTAATTCAAATATGAAACGTCATGCTCATCAATTCACATTCCATTGGGATATATACAACCATACTTTCCTTGTACATGATTAATTACCTCAAATAATAAAATTCGTCCCTTTATTAGCTTTCCTTATACATGATCAGTTACTTCAAATAATGAGATTTGCCCCTTTGTATTTTTTAATTTATATATAAAGAAAAAACCACAAAAAAATTATCTTGGGTATTTTCTCTCACATGGAATCAAACCTCCAAGTTGTGAAAAGTCATCGGTTCTCGTCTTGATAAGCTTGCACGTGAAAGGAGATGTTAGACTATATAATAAATGAATAAAAAATTACGTTTCCTAGAGCTTTTGGTTATCTTACATAGTATTAGGGTCAAGCTTATCACACACAAAGGCCATAAGGGGATTCAAAGGGCTTAGTAAGGATTATCATCTTTGTGTTTTCTTTCAAGAGTTATTTAAGAGTTTAGGGTGTCTTAGAGAGGTTGTTTATGCACAAGGGTTAAGGGAAATTTTGGGTATTAAAAACTTGTGATCTCTGAGACCACACCAAATTCGTTGTGTGTTTGCCATTTTCTTAAGTTTTTCTTCGATCATCCAACAGGGTCTAAAACCCCAACACCAATATCCGGAGGGAAAATGCCATCGCTACAAACACGGATGGACAAACAAACAAGGAAAGCTTTGGAACCAGCAGTTTCATGATTTAAAATGCAACAGAATTGAGACAAAGCTGATTCAGAATTCAATCTTAACTAGATGACTGGCTTATTAGGATTTGCGGATACTAAAGCCCAAGGCTAACAGATGAAAAACCAAATAGGACACTTAATAGGGGATGGAGTAATTGTTTATAGCACGATACAATGAGACAATCAATAAAGAAAGACTAAGCAAGGATCAACAAGTACAACAAAGATACCACAGAGTACATCGCTAAGAGTCGACACAATTTTCAGGTTAAGCTACATTTATTTTAGGTAAGTTAAAGCTACTCATCTCTTGATCCATATTATCCATGACCACTATTTCCGGAATCAGGATACATTTATAATAATTTTACCAAGTAGAAGTTTCCTCATTTCAACCATTTGTCAGACCTTTAACGCCCATTATAAGAAAAAACAATTTTCTTGCTGCAAAATATGTTAATATCGGCCTAGCAAAATAAAATCATCGTCATCCAGAACTTCTACATCCTTTTCCCCCACGAATGTTTCTCGGCCCAAATCCTTAACTATCTTGACGAACTCTTTCCTCTTCTCAATGGGAAGAGGAACATAAGGTAACCGGAAAATTGGTCTTACCGCTCCTAACTGAGCCAGAGCTGTGTTCAGACCAATGGGATTTGGCTCGCAGAATAACCATTCAATCAGAGGCATAAGTTTTGAGTTTAAAGTGCTATTCTTTCCTCCGAACATAAGTACCTGCACTAAACCTGGCACAAGGTTGCTCACAACTGATATTACACCAGTGGCTCCAAAAATCCATCTAGCATCATGGCATTGATCATCATTTCCACTCCATGTCACCAATCCCTTCTCTGAGTACTCTTTAATACGATCATTCCCCACACATTCTTTGATGCCTGCCATGTTTTTGTAATTGGCGAGCTTATAGATAACCGAGGGAGGAATGTCTTGACCAGACCTAGATGGCACATTGTAGATAATAGTCGGGCCCATCGGAAGAATGGAACCAAAATGAGATATTAACCCTTGCTCGGAGGTCTTCCCGTAGTAAGGATTGACATGAAGGGCAGCATGCATGCCAACAGCAAAACCCTGTTCAGTTGCATGGATTGCCTCCCTAGTGGAGTTGCTTCCAGTGTTTCCAATCACCTTAATGGATCCTCCATAGCAGTTGACAGTATGTCCTATAAGCATTATGTGTTCATCCCAGCTCATAAGGTGACCCTCACCAGTGGTTCCTCCGACTATGACACCTTCAACACCATTTGAAATCTGCATATGCATCAAAGAGTCATAGGCTTCAAGATCAAATCTCCCATCAGGCAAATAAGGAGTCTTGATCGCAGTGATCAACCTTAGACTCTTAATGTCCTCGACTGATGTCCTGTGGGCACAAGCCAATCACCACAACCGCATTGAACATATACTGGAAGTGCATAATGTCCTCAACATGTAATTTTATATTATTCAAAATTTGCAAACAAGGGAAAAACTTTTAGATTATAAATAGTCAACCTAAGATGCCTCTGTTACTTTTGGTTTCTTTTGGTTAATATTCATCATTCATCCTTCCCAGACATATTAAGCTTAGAGAAAAAGTACCACTACTGGATGTCAAACGAACCAAGCTATAACAGGTAGGAACAGTAATGGATATCAACCAGAAGATATATCTAGACCAAACAATCAGCCTCAAGGTGAAGGATAGAAACCCTAGGTATATTATTCATGTGAGTTTAAAAACATGTGAGCTGACAAAGATAAAGAAATATTTCTTTCAAACCTGTGGTGGCTTCTGCAAATCAGATACCACTCTTTCCTCATTCCTTCAGATGTTAATCACATCAAACTAAAATCATATTACAGAACATAATTCCTTTCATTTCATTGTTCATTTTCTTGTTGCTGATTAAATGTGCTCCTACGGATGTTTCACTAATGGCCAGCTATTCATAGAGTCTTCATATAGAAAACAATATCTATAAATTTTACATTAATCAGAATCAACCAGAAGTTTAAGTTTGATCCTCATGATCTATGTAAGCTCAAGAACTAATTTCACCGTGAAAATATAAGAGACAACATTCAGTAAAATCATGATTTGAACCAGCTCAATCTTACCTGTTCTTAACTTCACAACTTCGCATGGGAAGATGAAAATTGGGAAGAATGGCTGCTTTTGGAGACCTCCAATGCACAGCACGCCTGGTTTTAGAAAAGAACATGCATTAGGCCATCCACAGAAATAGTACACCATACAGGGGCTAAATAGCCAATAGAGTTGCAAGCCATTTATCAGAAATGAAGCAAAAATCAAGTTTTTCAAATAGTTAATTTGGAGTAACAACAAAATCTTTTGATCTAGACCTTTACATTAGGCATACTATACATCAACCTAGGATCAAATAACGATTATGTAAGCTTTAAAAATGAGTTTTCTTGAAGGATTTGCTTCATTATGGACTGAAGTCCGACAGGTTTTGCATTCGTGGTTTCCACTGGATGTATAAGTTTCCCAGAGATTAGTCAGGAGTTCAAATTCCCCAACTTGTTTCCTACAGCTTCCCAGTAGTTTATACCGTGATGACTTATAAGGACTGAAATTAAAAAAAAAAAAAAAGAGGGGAAGGACTTACGCCAAAGAAGAAGTTGTAATCCATGGCATTTACACATTCTCAAGGAAAAAATTTTCTTACTGAACTGGTTAAATCAGGTGAGCTAATTTTATACTCCGCATATTCTTGTAATGTTTGGTTGTAGAAGGCCAAAAAAAAATTATTAACAATACAAACGAAATCACTTATCCTTAACCGTCATATACCTAATAGATATGCATGCTGCGAGTGTAAATTGTAACATTTATAATTATCCAAAAAAAAAAATTGTAACATATAACAGTTCTAATTGCTTTCAGAAAAGTTGAAATCCTGTTCCTTGTGTACCAAAATATGTGAATAATGTCTACTATTTGGTCCTTTATGTATGTAACTAGCTCTGCCTCATAGTACAATTCATTGACTGAATATTTTAAAGAAGCACAACACCATTAAGAAAAAATCCATTTGTTCATATTTTAAAGTTATAGTCTAATCTAGCCTACCGTATGGAATAAACCAGTGTAGAAATATGTATATAAATAGCTGAAAATAATACACCCTCCGTTCAGAAATAGAGGGAGGATTTGAAAAATGTGTTTAGTGCTATTAACACTAACGAGGTTTTTCAAATCCTCCTCCTACTTCTAAACCGAGGGAGTAGCACATATTATAACCATCATTATATAGTATATACGTGTTGACTGTGTCATTAACCACCTTGTTGTCATTGATGTACAATTCCTAAAACAATTAAATAAGCTAATAGAAAACAAACACCCATTCACTTATCTGCAAATCATCATTAATTTAACAAGAATAAACAAACTTATTATCTCTTGGGGTGTCATCTCCCTACTGTAAAACCTTCAAGAAGAAGAAAAGAACCTTACTTTCCACAGTTGGGACCCTTGCGCAGCGGCAACCTGAAGGCCGCATCCGTGGAGTAGACACTCCCACCACTCAATGACGCCATCTCCACTTCCCGCAACAATGTCGACCAATTCAAACTCTCTTTCTGTAATCACCACACACAAAACACCACAACATCAACCCTCCTACTCCTACTCCTTTCTTCAAAAACCGAAAAACACGCAAAAAGAACACATCTTTCTACCTATATCAGCTAGATTCCAGAGCCCAAATCAACCCCAAGAGTGACTCAACCAAAAATAGCAGTAGACCGCGTAGTAATCGTGTACACAAAAATAGTAGTAATCGAAGCGACCAAAGAAGACGAGGCAGCAGAAGCCGAAGAGGAGGAGAAGCTCACTGGAGCGACGGCCATGGCTTCCATGCAAAAGGGTTTATAGGGATTATCTTGAACTTCTCTGAATCTCAGAGAAGCGGAGTGGGAAGAAGATGGCTTTGGAGCTGGCGGCTGGTCTTTCATTTGACCGCCGGGGCGGCCCAGTCGGGCATTGTGAGATGGAGATAGTCCCACATCGTCGGCCAGGAGCGTGTAGGGGGGGAGAATGAGGCTATAAGAAGGGAGGGTGGCCTGATTAGGGAGCCCTAAACAAGTTCTAAATTTTTTTTGTGTTGTTTAGGCTGCATGTTAATGAAAAATAAAGACCATCCTGCACCTCCAGAGTATGCAAGGTGATTACTTCAAAGCTGCTGAGTAATTTTATTGCCAAACGTCTGAATTAATAGTGTCATCTCCTAACCATAGAATAGAGTCTAGGAGGAAATCTTTTGAGAAGCAAATCTGCCATTAAAATTGGGAGCATTGATCATCAGAATGGATGCGGACATGCAATAGCCAAGTGTAATTTTATTGCCAAACGTCTGAATTAATAGTGTCATCTCCTAACAATAGAATAGAGTCTAGGAGGAAATCTTTTGAGAAGCAAATCTGCCATTAAAATTGGGAGCATTGATCATCAGAATGGATGCGGACATGCAATAGCCAAGTCCACAATTAATGCATGTGTGCCATCTGTTATGATGACTCTTATTTGATGGTGGAAGCACGAGGCCAATAATAAATGCTTTCAATCTTTGGCCAGGGGGGCAACTTGGTTGTGAATATAATAAAAGGGGGTCACTCGGTCCGACTTACAGGACAAATCAATGCCAAAGTTTTGTGGTTAGGGGCGGCATGGCCCCCTCCCTCGTCCATGTTGAGAGGGAAAATGATCACTGAGGCATAAACGATGTGGCGGGTGTTTGTTGGATAGTGAAAAGTGGACTATATGAGAACCAACCGTTCTATGAAAACTCGGGTGTATGTTTACAATGGTGTACAATTATCAGCTTTCGTTTGATATAGTAGTGTTTGTCCCGCTTGTACTTGAAGAGTTTTGCAAGAAATTTTTTGATATTGTTCCTTACAAAGTCCTTTAACATAACATTAATTTACTTCTCTTCAACTCCTGTGATGCCAACTTCTCTAATTTTTTTATTACGGAAGATGTATGATGAATATATTTACGAGGGTCCTATTTAATACTCCCTTTGTCCAAAACTATTCAGTTTATTTTGGATTTTCTAATAAGGTCATATATTTTTGGATGGATGGAGTATATGCCCAAGCACTTATATTTCCATGCACTAAGCGCATCCCGGTCACTCAATCAATAAAAAGTGTGCATCTCAGTTACACGACCCAAAGGGGCAGAACCTGCCTGCCATTATAAATTATGTCTGCCAACGGATCTCGATCCGATGGTGCGCAATGATCCTCCAAGCATAGTGGCTGATATAAAGTTTCTCCTTTTGTATTGGCATTAACTCCTTCCTTTTTACAAAAGTATATTAGCCCTTTTGTGATGAGTTATGTTATATACATAAATGTTGGTTCTGCCCAGGCTTTCATAGTAGGGCCCACAGATTTGATGGTAGGGCCCATAGATCATACCAATCAGACCTGTGGGCCCCACCCAAAGCAGTTCATACATTTTTTTTTTCCTAGGCTAATGGCTTCCAACTTAGAACTTGCTTAATTTTGGATTGATATCGTCCAATGCTCGAATTTTTCACTCCCGGTTGAATAGGAGAAAATAAATATTCCCTCCACATCCTTCCTACTTCACCAGGAATTGAACACCGCCGGTGATGGTACATAGCCAAGCTTCACCAATAAGTCTGCTTGCAGCGGATTTGGACTTTAGCCTCGTTTATATGAGACACAGGCTCATGCGCGTCTGCATTAGGCAAGTCACCTTGAGTTGTCAGATTGTGATCCCACGGATGGCAGGCGGGGTTTGAATCACCACATGCCCATACTACCGTCAGATTAAAATCCGATGACTCCGCTCATGCAGATGCGCATGAGACGTGTCTCACATAAACTTTTTTCCTTTGAATTTCTACTCTGCAGTGTTATAAAGCACCTACTCACTTTTATGGATTGCCCATCTAGATTTGTGACAATTGGGGACTTAGATGGGTTACAAATTAAAATGACCTGGTATTGGCCTAGAACTGTGAATCATGTGATCCAAACCTAATGGACTGAGTTTGGTTTTTTAAATCTGACCAATTAGTCAGGTTGGATCAGGTTTGGGTTTTACCTGCATGCAGATTTTATGTAGGCATAATGACAGACGGAAATTTTTTGCTGGAATTTTTTTTTTTGGAGGGGGGGGGGGGAGGTGTTGTTCAAATAAGAAAACATATAAGCATCACATAATTAGCTTCTATTGCAAGATTAATTTTAGAAAGACTTCTATTACAAGAATCTGATCCAACCTGATCCAATCCAAAACCCAACCAAACTGATTATTTCAGCACCATGTTGATCATCCAGCCGAGGTAGCCAAAGCTGTCTTTGACGTTGGTGCTCTCGTGCAAGTGGATGAACGATCTTGATAGCGCAAAGGCAATCACTTTAGCCAGAAAGCCTGGTCTAATGTTCGGCGATTTCGCGTGCGGTGAATGAGAAGGAAGGGACATGGTGAGGGAGGCTGAGGAGAGAATGTGTCTGGAAGAGAGAATGTCGTTTAATTTTTGTGGGTTTTAGGGCACATGCATTGAGGTGTTACTAAGCAAGGAATACTAAAGAGTAGAAATCAAGACCTTTTTCCATCCTCGCTTAAAAATTTGGTTGTGAGTAAAAAAAACTAGGGTGCTCAAAAAGCCTCATCCTTAATACAGTTACTGTAGAATTGTGCTTGTTGAACAACTTGAACTTCATTCAAATGCTTTCGACTATGTACAAGTTCATTCAAAAGTTGCGAACATTAGGAAGCCATTTAAACATGATCGCATAGCTAATCCCACTCTTAGTCAGATATTGGTTAAATCTTCAATTTTGGATTTTACCAAATTCAGGTTTATGATTAAAAGATTTTTAGATAGAGCACAAACCGGTTTAGGCGTGTAAGTGAAGAAAGTCATGGTAATCCCTTTTTTGTTGGTCTAAACTATTGTGTTCCCGTATGGAACACGAACAAAATCAAACGCCATGGTGAAAAAGGGAGAAAAAAAAGAAGAAGAAAAGAGAATAAGGAAAACTGGATTCAATATTGCATGCCCAAGAAGGAGGAAGAAGACCTCCTTATAAAAAAAGAGAGGGCGCGTCTTCCTAGCCTAATTACAAGATATGACCTTTTAGTTTCTTAGGCTGATTACAAGATATGACCTTTCAGCTTCCTAGTATAATTACATGATATGATCTTTCAGTTACCAAGGTACGGTTTTGCGTGCTGACCTTTCACTTACCAAAACGGGAAGGATTACAAGATGTGGTTCTGCGTGCGCGTTGACGTTCACAACACTCCACCACGCTTCCGCTATCGCCTTGTCTGTAAGGCGAGACGGCTCGTCTTCCCCTTTTCCAAAGTACTCCCATATCT
The DNA here is from genome assembly GCA_039654745.1 of Houttuynia cordata. NCBI lineage: Eukaryota > Viridiplantae > Streptophyta > Magnoliopsida > Piperales > Saururaceae > Houttuynia > Houttuynia cordata. Next base: position 8,518,029 of record CM077511.1, read on the forward strand.
CTCATGGTGTCCCCAGAAGATGACCGCCATGCAAAAGACCACCAGTTCCTCTTCAGATTATCCCTTTGTTGAGCTGCTTCTTTGGTCTCCACCATTGCATGAGCAAGTAACCTCCATAGCAAAATAACTTTTGAATCTAAATCTTTCTCAATTTCCCTGATTCCAGACACTTCCACTTGGTACAACTGCTGCGTCTTCGAAACTGACATAGATGTCGGATTCTGTCCCAATAAAATCGGTAACACATCTTCTCCTCTTGTAGACCAGCCTGAATAGTATAGCACCACCACACGCAAGGATCATCAAAAACAGAGGTCACAGATCTTAGGTGAGATACATCAACACGAGTTCGATACCTTGAAAATGCTTCAAGAACTTTTATGCCATCGTGATACTGAGCCTCAGACACAATTACTGAAACATCAGTCAAGATGAAAGATGCTTTCTCAAAAGGAATATCAGGGTCCTTCCTTTCTTGCTTTCCAAGGCGATCATAATTCAACACTCCATTAATTGGTGAAAGAAAATACTTCCGATTTCCAGACCAAACAGATTGGTTAACAGCTGCAGGTTCATTAATTCCTTCTTCAAAAATCTCTATCCATTCCTTGGGTATAAGGTCCTCCCATTTATTGTTAACCTTCCAAGGAAGAGTACTAAAATCATGATAGACAGCTCGCCATTGAAGTTGCAACGACTTGCGCAGTTGATCAAGTGCACCACTAGTATCAAAGGTTTCATTCCCTTGCTCATCAATAGTAATAGCAGCAAGTTTTGCTAACGTCACTCCAGAACAAAATGGATGTCCTGGAATACTGATAGTATCCTCATATCGTACATGGACATTACTAATGGTAATTTTAAGATTTCCAATAATAGTAGCAATAAGAGAACCCAACCAAGAAGAGTTACCACCAGGAGTGTTTCCAACTTTTGACCGCTTCAATTTTGCTTCAAGAATTGTTGATTCAACCTCTTCAATCTGCCAAAGTTTTGATTCAAACAGCTTCTCCTTGTGACGGCCTATCTCGTTCTGTGTTTGGGGCTTATCTTCTTCTCTATTTGGATGGGGAATTTCGTCGAACACATGGGGGCCATGAGAAGGTTGGAAAGGCAGCCGTCGCCCGGACTCATTATGCTGCCATGTCCGGTCATGACCGCATACATGGCGACACCGGCCAAAGAGGCGGAGACGGTAGCACAGCGATGGGCAGTGTCGTGGCGGCCGTAGCTTTTGGAAAAATCCCGCCTTTTGGTAGTGAAGCAGGGAAAGGTGGTAGCTTTGTAATCGGCGAGGTGGCTGTGGCCGGAGAGGTTGTTGTGGCCGACGAGGTAGCTGTGATCGGTGGAGTTGAGTGCTGACCCGGGCGGCGATGGAGGGATCGACAGAGGCAGAGGCAGTCACGGCTGGGACGGAATTGTCATGGCCGGAGGAGACAATCGCATCGATGCTGTCGATTGGGAAGGTGATGGTCATTAAGGCTGCGGCTGGGGCTGAAGACACAGACATAGAGACAGTGGAGGAGACAACGGGGATGTCGGCGACCCATTGTGGTGGTGCATAGTCTAAATGAAAGGGAACCAACGGCTAGACAGAGGAGTATGGCGACGACTGGGGAAGGGACACCGGTGGCAGTAGCCTCCGGAAGGAAGTCGCTGACAGTGGTGGGGAGTGAACCGGAGAAGAAGGATCTGTATATGAAGAACCTACCCATTTTCCATCGCAAACGAGAGTAGCGATCTGAGGATAGTGCGAAGGCCCAGGGGTTGGCGATGTGGAGTACCAGGCGGCGAGGCTCGGCAACGGTGTCGGCGGCGACGGGGCCGTCGGCGACCTGGCCGGTGACTGAACATCGACGGAGGTATAGGCCGCCTCAATTCGTTGAATCCGCCTGAGTATGTCGGCACACATATCTAGCACATTGTTCCTCGTTCTGGTGGATCAGAACTGCTTTGATACCAATATTGTGTTCCCGTATGGAACACGAATAAAATCAAATGCCATGGTGAAAAAGGGAGAAAAAAAAAAGAAAAAAAGAGAATAAGGAAAACTAGATTCAATATTGCATGCCCAAGAAAGAGGAAGAATACTTCCTTATAAAGAAAGAGAGGGTGCGTCTTCCTAGCCTGATTACAAGATATGACCTTTCAGCTTCCTAGGTTGATTACAAGAAATGACCTTTCAGCTTCCTAAGCTGATTACAAGATATAACCATTCAGCTTCCTAGCATAATTACATCATATGACCTTTCAGTTACCAAAGTACGGTTTTGCGTGCTGACCTTTCACTTACCAAAATGGGAAGGATTACAAGATGTGGTTCCGCGTGCTCGTTGACGATCACAACATAAACTAATTAGCACGCCTATGTCTCTACTTAAGCTATCAAGCCCAAAACAGGTTTGAATGGAGGAATAAGATCCGTGTCGCCGACCCCAAATAGTTGAGAAAATGCACTACTTGATTAAGATTATGATTATAACATGGTGTGTTCGACTCCTTAGTACCCGACTACAAAGGGCAGGGCAATCGTTCTCTTAGAGTATTGTATCTTGCCACTAATCTATTCCGGTGCATACAAAACCCATCCATCATACATCCTGGGTAAATCGGGATATAATCCCGGGTAGGTTGCCAAGGGAGTGGGAGGTTTGAACTCAGGACCTCTGCTTCAAGAAGCATGCCCCGGCCATCACACCAATGACCCGTTGGTTCAAAAACATGATTTACTCAAGGACAAGATAAAAGAATATATTAGACTGCTACAAAAGGAGAGTAAAATTGAATACAAATGTTTACATGTTTGAAAGAAATCACAACAATGCTGCAATTTTCTTTTCTAATCTCTTTGAATTACTCAATACATTGAAGCCCTAATTTTCACTTTTCTACTTAAAAAATCTAGTATTGGGGGTTGTTTAGGTGCACTTTTGAAAATTAAAAGAAAATCCATTTCCTTTCTTTTTCTTTTTATTAAAAAAAGAAAAAAGGCTTTTGTATTTGGTCATCTTTTTTTCATACTTTTAAAAACAAAATATCGTTACTACTTTTACTACATTAAATGATAGAAATAACGGACAACATGTGAATGAGAATGAATTTAAAAAGGTTAAACTATTTTTTCCACCAAAAAAGACTGTTCTATCAAGAACCTCATCAAGACTGTTGTTGTCTTTTCCACCAAAAAAGACTGTTCTAGTAGAAATGAAAGGAACCTATTGAAGGGGGAAAAAACTTTTTTATCTTAAAATTTTTTATTCAAGAAAGGGTATAAACAAACACGACCAGAAAATGACTTTTTAGAGGAAAAAATTTTCTTACAGAAAAATTGCTTCTAAACGTCTTTTTAGTATAAAGTTCATTTCAGGCCCTTAAAAGTCTATTTCTATTTGGAAAATGGTGCATCCAAACAGCCCCTATTCATAGACAATGAATCAAATGTTTTCTCTCTATCCAATTAAACTTAAGCAAACCTTTCAATCTTATGCTAGAGCTTCCTGATCTTCATGACGACAGGAATGGCCTTGGCTATGTCCTCTCGCCCATGGAAAAACGTCTCGCCGATATATCGGTATCGGGCCTAAACCGATACATCGATATCAATTAATATCGATTTTTCAAAAAATTCCAAATATCGCCGATATATCGGTTTCGGACCGATATATCGGTATTTTTTGAATTAAAAAATTATTTAAAAAAAAAATTTTCAAATTTTTTTTTTTTTTGAAAAAAAAAACCTTTCATGTTTGTTTTCTATCTTAATAGGCATATTTTGAAATTTATTCTTTGTTTAAATTAGTATAACTTATTTTAGAAGTTAGATTGTGAAAATATACGGTAAAAACTAGTTTTTGACTACCGATATTTTTTTACACAATATCTCCGATATTTCGTCTCTTTGGCCGACCGATATTTTACCGATATCTGATACGACTTTCCATGCTCTCGCCCCTTGGTCTTAAAATCATACACACACTTGTGCTCCTCCGGGTATCGGTGAGCTCCGCAGAACGTGCTCCCGCAGTGGCACGCAAACCCTGTCAGCCCCACCCTCTTCCTGCACATGCTGCACTGGTTCTTGACGGCAACCGGTGCGGCTGTGCCTCATTCGACAGGCTCAACGTGTCGACGGACAACAACAAAGAAGATAACTATGTCGACTCAGCGGGCTTAAGTGGTTCCAGCACAGCTTGGTCTTCCTTAATCTTCTTGGCGTAGCAGGCCTTGTAGCAGACGGAGCAAAGGTCCATCGTCGCAGGGCTGCCAAAGAATCCACAGTCGCTGGCGCAGATGTTGGGAACTCTCTCTTCAGATGTAGGACAGATGGAGATGGAGTGCGGTAGGGTATCTTCTGGAATCACCACCAGAAGTTCCTAGGCATCGGCACCTAGGCACTCAGCTTCTTCACCGAACGGAGGGTTTCACCATAGAAACAAAAGATATTATTTCACAAAAATATTGACTGACTTTTCATTGATGATCATGACTTTAAATAGGTTTATAGTATGCTTGTGAAAAGGAAAGTTACCAGCTAATAAAAGACCTACCCTAATTAAAAACGAGATAAAAATCTTCTCTCCTAAGGGGGCGTTTGGAAGCTGATAGCTGAAAGGTGAAAATTTATGTCAGCCTGAAAATAATCAAGGGTGTTTTTCCTGATTGGTGACAGCTCGTTTGGAAGCTGAAAGTAATTCGGCGTCAGGGTGAAAATTTTCACTCCTAATTTGTGAAAGGTGAAATATGTTTGGGAACTGAAAATAAGTCACGCTGATAGGAATATTCGTCAGCATATCGAGTAATTTGATACACTATAGTACTGCATATCGAGTAACTGGTTACACTATAGTACTGCATATCGAGTAATTTGATACACTATAGTACTGCATATCGAGTAACTGGTTACACTATACTGCATATCGAGTAATTTGATACACTATAGTACTGCATATCGAGTAATTTGATACACTATAGTACTGCATATCGAGTAACTGGTTACACTATAGTACTGCATATCGAGTAACTGGTTACACTATAGTACTGCATATCGAGTAACTGGTTACACTATAGTACTGCATATCGAGTAACTGGTTACACTATAGTACTGCATATCGAGTAATTTGATACACTATAGTACTGCATATCGAGTAATTTGATACACTATAGTACTATAGTACTGCATATCGAGTAATCGATTACGCGATAACTTTTTTAATGGGCAAACTTCACCGATGCATATCTTACTCATTTCTAATCCGTTTTGGCCTATTTTTTTTTCATTCTTCCTCATTTTTAGTGTTCTTTCTTATAACGATGAAAAAATATCCAAAATGGACTAAAAATGAGAGAGATATGACGGAGAGGTGGGGTCCCTCGGCTTAATGGTGCGGCAGCGGAGGTGTCGGGGCAAATACCGGGGTGATCATCTTTGGACGACCCGAGCAGTTGCCCGGGAGGGGTGGGCACGGGTTCCTTCGACTCAACGGGGCGACGGCGTCGACGGGGGGGGGGGGGGGGGCTCAACCAGCGGCGGCGGGGATGGGGGGCACAGATTCTCCTGGCTCAACGGGGCACCGTCGAGGTGGGGGTACTCACCGGGGGGGACGAATCTATGAGCGAGAGTTGGTTTTTTTCGTTGAAGAGACGAGAAGATCAATTCGTCAGCCTGATTTTCACTCGGGTGAGAATCAGCCTTTCAGGGTGAAAGGTGAAAAATTGTCACCTTTCACCTTTCAGGGCTGATTTTTAGCCTTTCAGCAAACAAACACAAAACAGGCCTGAAAGGTGAAAAGGTGAAAATTTTCACCTATCACTGTCACCGACCATTTTTCACCCTTTCAGCAAACAAACATTTTTCACCTTTCAGGGCTGAAATATTTGATTTTTCAGCTTTCCAAACGCACCCTAAATAAAGTAACATGTTTAAACAAGGACTCAATTAAAAAAATAATTTTAATTATACTAGAACTCTACTAAAATAGAAAACTATTAAATAAAGATAATCTTGTAGATGTACAGATCACCATCTCTCTCTCCTTCTTGGTGCGACTTCTCTCTATCTCTCACCTTAGCTAGCTCTATTCCCTATATGAAAATGAGACATGCAATGAGAATATATATAGAGTGGATGGTTATCTTTGTATTTTGATATTCTGATTCTCATCTATAATTGGAGAAGGACTTTGCTATACGTTTTTATGTCATATGATACTTGGTAAGGTTCCTATATTGAGGCGTGTTTTGTTTATTTTGCCAAACAATTTAGTTTTGTGATAGTTCCAGGACGTTCAAGCTGCGTACGCTTTTTGTATTTCCCTATCCAAGTAAGCACCCAATTCAAGAAGCTTCCTGTAGGTAGTATACATATCAAGTAACCTTTCACGTTAAATTCTTTTTCAAGTAGTGCCTAAAATCAGAAACTAGGAAACTGGCCTTCTCCTATATAAGTATGTCACCTCATGCCCTCATCACTTGCATGCATGTGTTCTACGTTCTTAACAACTTGAGAGACTCTACAGGAGAGAGATAGAAGTTGCACCAGGAAGGAAAGATGGGTTCTGAAGAAAGGGTTTCCAGCCTCTGTGCCAATGGCTGTGGATTCTTCGGTAGTCCTGCGACGATGGACCTTTGCTCCGTCTGTTACAAGGCCTACTGCGCCAAGACGAGACAGACGGAAGACCAAGCCGATCAAGCCCAGTTGCGGCCTATCGTCGCCCTGCCGGACGCTTACTTGTCTCGTTTGTCACCCCCTGTTGTTGTCTCTAGCCTACCCTATGAGGCATCACCGGCGCCAGCCGTCAAGAACCGCTGTAACATGTGCCGGAGGAGGGTGGGGCTGACGGGGTTTGTGTGCCGGTGCGGGAGCACATTCTGCGGCGCTCACCGGTATCCAGAGAAGCACAAGTGTGAGCATAATTTCAAGGCGAAGGGGCGAGAGGATATCGCCAAGGCCAACCCCGTTGTCATGAAAGACAAGCTTGAGGACAGGCTTTGAAGATTACTTGCGTTGGCTGAACAATGCTTTTTAGACTTTTTAAGCTTGATATCTAGGGGCTCTTTTAGGAGGAAAGGTGAAGTAGTGATTGATTGTACTATATACTTAAGAATTGGAATAAGAATACTGCAGCTCGATTGTGATTTGTTTCAAATATGGGTATAAGTCGATTCAGTTTTCTTTGTCTCTTGTTCTATCCTTCTATCTAGTTTTTTCTTGTTAACTTTTCCAAATATTTTGGAGATAATTATGATTGATAACAGTTCTGTGATTTGTGAAGTTGATAGCCTCAAATAGAGACGGAAGCGTGGCATTATAGATGAAGTATGTTGGATTTGCACTCATCATCAAATTTACTTAGTTCTAGTCCTCGGTGCAAACATGTTTGGAGTCTATTCAGTATGAAAATACAGCAAACTAAGAATTTTCTCTTTTTTATCCTGTGTTGGAGGCTATCATGTGCAGCAGCAGAGATTAGTCTTTCGAAGATGTACATACAAAATACAATGAATTCAGCTTTGTTCGTCAGAAACCATTGTGTGGACATTCATTGTTGCCAGTGAGCTCGGATTTCAGCTCCATCTTTGAACCATGATCACTAAATTTTTTTTGTATTGCTATTTAGCAGTAGAACAGTCGTACTAGCTATTTCGCTAGAACAGACAAAAAGAATGGAAGAACAATAGAAGCTAGAGGTAGAGATCGAGAGCTGATACACGATTAATATCTTGCAAGAAATTGATCACACCAAATATTTGTTCAGCCATCTCCACAGAACTGAAGATAGTTTCATGTTATCTCTGGGCCAAACGGTGTCGAAGCAGTTTAGAAAGATGGCCAGGGATTACAAAATAGTTAAATAGAATAATGCCATGCAACGGCTGTTTCAAAATTTAGACAACAGATTTAAAATCAGTTCACTTCAGATTCTTTTCAGCAAGATATTAATTGTATTTATACAAAATTTGACCTCAATCATGACTAAGAATGGACAATCACGACACTTGCAATTCTCTATTTACTTGAAAGATGATATTAAATTACTTACAATGAACGAATTCTACAACATAAAACATACTATACATACACCTTACTAACGGTGTGCTTCAGCTGAAAGCATGCGATTGAGATCGATACATACAGGAACACCAAGAAAGAGCTGGGAAGCATGTAAAAGGCATCTGTAGACTATCACAGATCAAGTGATAGAGATTCTGGTATGCAACACTGACCAGTCACCATGTCTAAGCTTTTGCCATCAAAAAGCTCCAGCTTTCAAAGGATCAAGCAAATGATCTTATGTATAAATACTCCACAAATTACTTCGGCCATCTCTTACAATTCAATCCGCAAACGCCTCAATTCACCTTGAAATGTGGGACTCGAGGTCAACGTTTTGTGTGCAAGACTTTTGATGTCCTCTCGTGAGCAATCACGCGAAATTCGAACTAGTTCCCACAAAGCACCTCCACTGATCATGTCTTTTGCATTTATCTCTGACAATGGAAAGTAGTAATTTGTCAGTGAAGTGTGGGTTTGAGGGAACATAGACTCATAGGTTTGATCAGAGAGAAAAGATACAAGTCCAAACTCACCATGCTGTGCTAGGTGGCAGAGTGCCAATTCAATGTGGCGTCTAATTGGTGAAGCCTCATTATTGGCATTTTGTACAATCCAAGGGAGAGCTCCGTCTTCAATGAGGAGAGATCTCCCTGTCTTGGTTCCTACAGTAGAGAATCCAATTTGGTCACACATATCTAGGGAATGAAAGTAAAGGTTCACTGCACGGAAGTGAACACCTTCCCGCTGAAAAAGAAAACCATTCTCTTGAGATCAAGATACTAAACCCTAAATGATACATTTGATAAAGAAATTGATGGCTTAACTCCCCCGCAAAGCCCACATTTTAGAAATAACAGCAGAATGGAGACTGCAACTACAATGGCTATGTGCAATTTACACTTGAACCCTAGACCCTAAGCACACATACAATGACTGTTTTTTCAGTGCATGATGGGTTGCTCTAGAATAAAAACTACAAATACAATAACTCTTACACATTCAACAAATTATTTCAAACCATATAAGTAGTATAAAATGGTGTATATCACATGTAAAATGTCTAACAGCTTGAACGTGTTAGCTCAGATGAGCCTTGGTTTTCAATGTTCCAGTATGCAATGAGGATCCCTGAGTACACCTTTAGAGTCCAAGTTATAAGCTCAAAGCCTTACACCTGTCACAACTGTGAGCTGGGTTTTGCTCGGATTCTTTAAATCCTAAATGACTATAATCAAGTTCAAGCTCACAAATTGACATCATATAAGAAACAGAAAGAAATTCCAAAGTATTAATACTACATATCAAAAGCTTGAAGAAACCAAAGTAGCAAAGTTCCGACTTCCGAGGTTAAAATGCCTCCTGAACCCTTATCCCTCCACAACTCCAAACAACAAGAAAAGAAAATCTAGACCAAAATGATCTCAGGACCAGCAAAAGAAGTGATAATAATACCTTGAGAAGATGCTCTGGATTCACATTTTGCAAAGTTTGCAATGCCACGTGCAACTTGGGCTAAAACATCAGGATGACCACACCTTACCATTTCTAGCAACGCCCTTATACCACCTTCCCCCCTTAGCCTTGTCTGTAATTTATCTGAAAAGATAAAACACTGAAGCATTTAGGACAGTATCCAAACCTAACACAAATGTGACAAGTCACAGTCATTAGATAATTCTAAATCACAATCACGTTATAGATATTCCTATAAACAAAAGTGGCCAACTACCATTGCCACAGAGATTAGCAACGGCCCCTGCAACCATTCGAAGAGTCTGAGGATCCTCAGCATCCATTGCAGTATCTGATAGTAGACTAATTCCTCCTTGAGCCATAATAAGCTCCTGATTTGTTTCTGCACATGGAATACCATATAAGTTAAATGAATATAACAAATATTGCTATCAATATGCACCTTAGTTAATAATTCTTACTTACAGCAGATCATGTACAGTAACATTTCAAACTAAAGATTCCAGAGACATACCATTCATTGCCAGGTTGGCAATGGCACCTGCTGCTACTCGACGAATGGTTTCATCTTCTGAGCTTCTAAGGAGCATCAACAAGGAAGTTAGACCACCAGCTTCTACAATCTTTTCCTGATTTACTTCTGTAGAAGTGGCAAGGAAAAGAGGGAGTCAGTAGTTTTCATCACCCAAACAGAATTTTGAATCTTCTATATTTTGGTCACACTAATTACTCTAAAACAATGGAGCCGCCAATTCACAGAATACCATTCCTTATGTTACCGTCCTTTAATACAGAAACAACATAAATTTAACTTAAGTGCAAAGGGTACATAAGGAACCAAGCTATAAACTAAAAATAAAACCTTAAACAAAATGTTGGACTAGAATCTGTTGAGAAGTACGCTAGCAAATTTCAACCCTGGCAATTGTACTCTACATCAAATATATTTGCTTCCACCAACCAAACAACAAGCACACATAAGAAGAAGGGACATACGGACGGGTTTTCGAGGGAACCCACAGGCCTCAAAATAATTGAAAACATTCAATTAATTCTATTAGGCAAAAATATGTATGATCGTACATGCAGTTGATGAACAACTATTGGCTGCGTACATGATGCTCATGACATGTTCAGAAGACATGATTGACAAGAAATCAACTAAATATTGTTATACTTAAATAATTATTACTCATAGTAAAACATATAGTAAAAATTATGTTAACACAACTGTCTACTGAGCAAAATATCAAGCACAAGATAACAGTGTGCAACTAGTTAGCAAAAGTTACTTAGACTGTACTTGTAAAGAAATTTCCTTCAATTCTACTTTCCTTCAATTCTACCCGACTCCTAAAACTGTCAGTCATACAATATGAAATTTATTATACTTTGTGCTACTAAGAGTTTTTTTTTTTCTATATATATATATTAACATAATAGAGAACACAGGGGAAGGGAGGCCTCAATCCTTGGGATTCTGACCCAGCCATGAAGATCTTAACCCGGTGGAATAGGCCCATGGGCCTGATATTAGAGGTTGAGAACTTCATAACATTACCACATCATTGTCAAAATCTTTGGGTCATTTACAAGTCATTAAAATAGTCAGCTAAAAAAAGATAAGCATTTTTGAAAGATTGAGTGCAGGAACAATCTACCTTCTGCTGCTAAATTTGCAACCACTTTCACCGCATGAATCCTCACATCAGCATCTTCAGATTCCAGTAAAGACAAAATTTTTTGCAATCCCACTGCCAAATGAAATTGATCAGAAATGATAAAGAAAACAAAGAACTTCAGTACACAATTATAAATTAACTCGGTGCTCAAAATTTTACCCTGTTCAAAAAGTTTGGCTATAGATGTTTTTTGTCCATTTCCTGAATCTTTGAGTTGCATCTGTCTGACTTGATTCACGAGGGTATCCAAATTATTATAGACTTTTCCAGACCCCCCTCTTTCAAGGCTTCTCCTTGTCTAATAACATCAAAAGGGATTAGCGTGAACAAAGAAAAAAAAAACTTATTACATGAAGGAATATAAGCAGTTATATGAAACAAACATCTTATTTTTATTAATTAAGGTAATGATAGTTTGAGCTAATCTTAAAATATTCATGACCGTAGAGTAACTATCTTAAGTAGTATTAACTGTGCCCGAAACAAAATACCTCATCAGCTTCAAAACTTAATTGCAACAGCTGATTTCTGAGAACTGCTATTTCTTCTTCAAGTTCATGTCTCTCATGGCCTTCATCTTCCACAATTTTTTGGAGCTTCAAAATCTCAGCATTTGCAGCTGCCTAATGACCGCATATAATTACATAGAGTTCCATATAAGCTATCATGAAAATAACACTTTGCTCAATTAACGGTTCTGGCAAACTCAATTTAAAGATCAGTCACTCAACAACATCTTCACGAGTCCATGACCAACAAGAATTCATAAAAACACAGTTTCTTTTTTGCCCCAAAAAACAGCAGTCCTATAATTACTTCTTTAGTTTAATTAGCATTGCTTTGGATAACTTTATCAATCACCTTTGATCATTTGGGTGGCCTTACCATTGCCCCATCCAAAACGTTTATTACACAATCTAAATCTTTGATCTTCTCTAGATTAAAGTTGTTTTAGATAGTATCCAATCTAAACAAGTCAGGAGGTAGAAAACTTACAACAGCTATTGAACGGTCATGTTCCATGATAATGCAATTGTTTCAAATGCATATAAGATTTTTTTGCTGAAGTTAAATCATATTTATATATCTAACTTAATTTTGTTAAAATGGAACAAAGGGTACTGCATGAAATGTAATTACAAAGTAATACTTCAGTTTTTAAATAACATAGATTTCTTTCGAAAATTTCAACAGTTCAATGCAAATTTGCCTTATGTTCAATGGAAATTCGCCTTATGCTAAGGGGGCGCGGGTTAGGAAAAGTGCTTCTCTTGCAGCCTGATGAGATTTTTAATGAAAGGGAAAGTGGCTTGTTACCCAAACATGCCCTGATTAGACCAAAACCATTCACAAATTGTAACTTCATTATTATCATGTAATGATACCTCAGACCGTTTCCACTGCACGAGTTGGCTTTTAAGACTGTTAACCTCTTCTTCTGCAGCTTGTCTTAAACTAATTTCATTCTTCAATAACTCCTTCATTTTAGTTACATCTTCTGACATAGACGAGGTGGATCCCTATGCAATCAATTAAAAAGGGCAGTTTAGAAAATTCGTTAACTTCTCAATTGTTCGTCACTGTCATGTTGAGAAATCAGACAATTACAAATATGCAAGTGTGTCAAATGTTGCATTTACTAAAAACCGCATTTTTGAAAATAGCACAAAAAACTTAGAATGCAACTAAGTAAATCAAGGTTTTCCAAGATGTTAAAAAGCAATGTTCCAAGTATGGGGTATAAAACTAATTGCAGAAAGGAAATAACAATTGCATTTTTCTTTGTTAAAAATAGTTGCTCCAATTCTCATAACTCCTATAGAATATAAACAAAAAAATTAACCTTGAGAAGTAGCACATGCGATGCAAATCAGAGCAGAGCAAAGGATATTAACCTCTCCATTACATGTCCTGTCCAAAAATTCACTTTTCAATGCAACTCCAGTTCTCTCATTGATAAGTTTTTGCTGACTCATCATCCACTGTTCCTCCATCCTCTTTATCGATTCCATATATTCATTTTGAAACTTTATTCTTTCCTTCTGTAAAACAAAAAGGACGAACAAATACACATCCAAGTTTGATTAACAGTTGAGACAAACATGCAACCATATCAACATTACGATATGCTTTAAATGTGCAACCTCTAGGGCCTTTTCATAATTTCTTTCTGCTTCAGATATTCGACTTTGTGCTTCATCGTTTATTCTTGCAATTTCATCCTCATAAGCCTTCTGTTGCCTTTCACTATCTGCATATAGATTATCTAATTGAATATCGAGCCTTCTGGCCAAGCTTTTGTAGTCAAATTCTTCCTTTAACTTCAGCATGTTCTCTACCTTCATTGCCTACAAAGTCATGGAAAATTAGCACATAACAGAGAATTTAGTTTTATGCAAATTCAAAGAGGGAAAAAGAAATAACACATTGGAAACTCATAAATTATAGTAAAACTTTAACTCGAACACTGACTTCACCAAATAAAATAAAGTTTATCTTTGGAACATTTAATTACAAAAGTTATATTTCTAGGTGAATAAATTCCATAAAAAATGGTTCTTCATAAACAAAATCCAGCTAATGAAACAATACACACTTCTTTTCAATTTCAAATTGAAAGAAAAAAAATCAAATACAAGTAGAAATACTCACTCTTTGCCCAAACATTATGGTACTTGCAGTTTCACCGCGATGACGTGGAGATGGACCAATTGTGACAACTAATGACGTTCTCGCAGTTCCTGGGATAAAATTATAATCTATGAATTCTCTACATGAAAAATTACACACACACACGCGCGCGCAAGCACCGGGGGTGGGACTGGGGGCAGGGGTTGGGCCTATATTCATAGACATATGTTCAACATGCTAACATCAGGAATTATGCTCCTCTGACTAGAATTTCCACATGCTAACGTCAGGAAATATGCTCCTCTGACTAGAACTTCCAGCAGTTAAAATTCATTAAGAAGATACCATTTCTGGCAGTAAACAGTATTAATAGTAAACACGATATCATCGCATCTTCTAATAACTAATTAGGCTTGGCTGCATCAAATGTCAAACCAGGGATCCTTGAGGTGAATATGAAAAATAGTACCAGATGTAACAACAGCAGTGTGGGATGAAAAAAAGTAATCAAACATCCTGAATTCCGCATCCAATGCCCATACCTTATTACTTTCATATATATACAAATTGTCTCACCTCCAAAAGAATCACGGAGCAATCTGGTAAGTTTAGAATCACGAACTGGGACATGAGGACTGTTCTCCGCCAGGGCATTAATGCATTTTCCCAAAGCACTAAGAGACAGGTTGATGGATTTTGCTTCTTCTAGTGTATGTCCCTCACTTCCTGTCAGCAAGAGGGTGGAATAGATTGCGTGCATGATAAAAAATATTATAGGTAAAAGGAAGAATTTAACAGGCCATTCTGCAAAGTCCTTAGAATCCAAGCACTACAACCATTTAACAATATCATTATGTGGACCTCACCTAAGCCTAAGGTTTATTTTCAGAAGTAAAGAAGCAAGCCATCATTAGACTAACTTCTGCAAATATATTGCTCACTATATCTTTTTGGAAAAAGATAGCCGGAGCTGCAGCTCCAACCTAGTTTTTCAGCTGTAGTTTTCATCTGACCATCCGATTATAATCCAACAGCCGTGAGATTGCATGAGCTAATTAGTGGCTAACTGGGGTGAGTGATCCATCCTTTCCTGCCTGTCTTTCCCCCTCCTCTGCCATCAGCCATCCCTTCCGCCAGCGTCAATCCCCCATCTAAGAGGCCCCGTGCTCTCCTTCATTCCACTGCACTCCCTCCATCCCCTCTGCCGCCGCCATGACTCCCAAACCGAGGCCCTCGCCATGACCCCAACCCCTGCCCTTCCTCATCTCCAGTACCGGCCTCCAGCTCGACTGCGGCACAACTACCACCCATTCTCCGTGACCTTTTGAGCCGATTTGCCCTCCTGGACTCCCTGCTTGTCCGCAAGGCAGGAACATGGAATAAAAGCTCTTCTTTTTGTTCTGTTCCCATCGATAGTGTAGGTGAGTCCAGTGGGCGAGGGTGACTGGCGAGTGGGGCTCGAGGCTCACAACACTCCCTCTGCCCTACTTTATCCATCCATCTGATTTGCAGGAGCTTCGAGATTGGCAGTGATAGGGTGAGGCTAGAAATGAGATTGGAGGGAAGAACGACAACAACATCAAAGGAGAATGCAAGGGTGAGGTTGTGGCAGAAGGCCGGAGGTCAGGGGAGAAGAGGCCAGTACCTGGGATGGGATGTCAGGATGCAGGTAGAACGCGTTCAGCCCCCGGTTAGCAATCAACAAGAAAATGTCTTTTCCGTTAGATCACCATCTGATGGCTGGAATGAAACTACAGCTCAAACTGCAGCTTTGAGCTGCAGTGCCAGCTATCCGCCCTCTATCTTTTTATGCTAAATGCCGTCAACCTTAGATTGGACACAGTTTACCAGGTAGAGATAGCATGATGCAACCTGGCTATCAAATACTGTCCATTTCTAGGAGGATAAAGCAAACTTAAAGAAAAAATTTGTAAGAAAATTCAGACAAATTTCTTAAAAAACCTAAAATTTTAGCCTAATAAATATAGAATTTACAGATTTAATATAACATTCAGCAATTAGAAATTTTTATATCCAAACCTGACTTATCAATGCGCTCTGAACCAGCTAGATCTACAACAACCAGCTTGCTTCTTCTCACAATAGGTGGCTTCAAAGATTTTGTCAGCTGCGAAACATTTCCATTTTCACTTGAAATCATCAATTCTTTGTCATGCTTTCCCCTGACTGATCGTTTAACATGAACCTGCACCAAAATAAAGTCTTAACAAGTCCCACAGAAGCTTTTACGTAAAATAATACAGACTAAGTTCAGATATCTAGAGGAATGTAAAATATACCATCAAAATAGCATGACTACGAGAAGATTCAGTGTTTAATTTTGTATTTGCCGCAAATCGGTGAGCTTCACCCACTCTTAATAGCTCCAGAAAACTTTGCTGATCTCTGATCTCCACTATCGTTGCTCCAGGAACTGAAACATCACCGGTTTTGGGGTCCTCCACAATGGGAATATTATCATTTTCAGGAGCAAGCAAATCCTGAATCGTCTCCATGTACAACTGTCATAATGAACCATGTTAGACCACATCTTGACTATCCGATTCAGTACAAACTTAAAATAGTGGATACCAACTGAAACACTTGAAGATCACCTGCAAGTAAGAGACTGATACAGAATCGGTTTCCAGGGAAATATCTGCAAGAATGTCTTCCATTGAGCGCACCATGATGCCACGATCAGCAGCATCTTCATCTCCAAGACATCCCAAAGTGAAAGTTTTACCAGTGCCAGTCTGTCCATAGGCCATTACCGTTCCATTGTAACCCTCCAAGACACTCTACAAAAATTATCAAGAATGGAAAGTTCATCACCTTGAAATAAAGTAGGTTGCAGCTGGATTTGAGAACAAAGAAATTGAAAAGCTTGAGTTTCCATATGATATGGCAAGAAAATGGCAATTTATCAAGAATAGTCATAATATTAGAATGCAAAATTTTCCAAACTAAACGGAAAATTATTTTTAAACGAGTTCTTCTAGATGATGTATTAAAACAATACTCCCCCCGTCCTGTTTTGGATGCTCCATCTGGGAAAAAGGACAGTCCTTTTTTAGATGCTCCATATGGTTAATTTCAGTACATTTTGAACCTCTTCTTCCCCCCATTTGTTAGGTTTCCACTATCCAATAAAAATCAACATTATTCCAGATGGAACATCTAAACAGGATGGACGGAGGGAGTATATTGCTAAGGATGTAGGACTGTAAAATGTAAAGACCACGTTTGCAATTGACATATATCTACCAAACTGGTGATATCAAACTTAAACATACAAGGAGTTTGCAGAACCTTTCAGACACATCCAGCAGGTCTAACTTCCAGTGAGATCAGATGTGAACGGAATTTTGTTATTTCTTCCCTAACACAAGCTGCAATTAACAAACAAGAGTTCCTCTAACAGGACAAATTATAAAATTAACCATTATCTGATGATGACAGTGGTAAAATACAGAAAGAACTCATTAACTTAACAATGATATAAGTTAATTTGCAAACATCTCATTTTTTAATTTAAAAATATAGTGAGATTATCACGAGCTCAGAACAAGAAAAATAGCACAGCATATCCATTCATACAGAGAATACAAATTCTCAAACACAGCTTGAAGTACAATTTTTCTCAAGCGAACCCATAATTAGAGAGAAGGCAAAGATCAACAATCAAAGAAACAGCAATCGATCATGAATTAAAAGGTGCACAATTGTTACTGTACCTCGACAACAGGCTTTGCCACAACTTCATAGACACGCTTTTGAGAAGCAAATTCAGTGAGCACTTCATCAAATTCGTACGTGTCCGAATCCCAATTGTTCTTCCGAAGCTTCAATCTTTTAAGCTGAAACAACAGAAAATTTAAATTTTAAGCTAAAACCAGAAGATTTAACAAAAGTAGCAACCATTAAGCAAAAATTATCAGTACAAACGCATTACGAACTAAGACCGAGACATCCCAAATACCTCTGGCTGCAATTCTACGCAGTCGGCAAAATCGGCATCTGCTACTAGTTCCTCCGAATTTTTAGGACGCAACCGCACGGCAACTCGAACTCTCCCAGGAACTATTACAACACAAAAGATGCAAAAAATCAGTATACTAAGTAACGGAATTCGCCCTAAACAAAACAACAGATCAACACTTCATCCAATCAGCAAGCATTGACTAAACACATTACATCCTGCATTTTGCAGTTTCGCCTCTATCGCCCGCCCCCAAAGAATCTCAACCTCTCCAACTCCAAATTCAACACTCCAAGCCAAATCATCCATCCGCTCAGCAAAATCAAAATCACAATCTACACTCGAAAAATGGGATTTTTTTTTTCAAAACAGAAGTACAGGCGCAAATCCAGCAATCCGATCTAGAACAGACGATCCCGCCGGCTCAACCGGCGGAGGAGATCTCCGCCACCTCGAATTTCGCGCCATTGCAAACCGCGAAAGAACAGCAAAGGAGAAGGAGAGAGGAGTGACGGACCTCCGGCGTCGTCCCTGGCTGCGGCGGTGGTGGCGCGGCGAGCGGAGGGCGGAGAGGGACGGGGCTTGAAGGAGGGGCGGGCGGAGATGGAGGGAGGAGTCTTAAGGCTAGCCCTGGGGGCGCCGTTCCGGTGAATCCCACCGGAGGAGGCCATGGCGGCAGCTGCCGGCGCCGGCAGGGAGTGAAGGAGGACTGAAGAAGAAGCAGTGAAGGAGATGATATCGCGAGATTTTGGGGTATTTATCGTTTGGGGCAGTTGGTCTTGGAGGTGGTGCGGTAATGGCTGAACTAGTGGGCAAGGAGAAGGGGCGGTTTTTTAGAAGGTGTAGTGGCGGGACCCACTTGTGTTTTCACTTTTTGACTTTTCTTTGTAAAAATTAGGAAATGTGAGCTACAGCGGAATGCCAATTATTGACTTTTCTTTGGTGACTTGTTGGTAGTAATTTAGTTTGCGCTGTAGCTCACGTGCGATGGGGGTGCTGCTGGCCGATCGGCTGGGAAACGTTAATATTGAGGGAAGGGCCAAATTAAGTTAATTTTATTAGACTTTAAGGCCCTTGTAAAAAAAATACTCCCATTGTCTAAAACTATTATTAATATAAGATTTTTATTATTAACATAATGAACTAATTTTCGTTCATTCATTCGAGAAACCTTATGTTACTAATAATTACAAACGGAGGGAGTAGTATTTTTTTGTAACTCGTACATGTTTTTTTGCCTTGAGGGAGCAAACATAGCCATGTAATATTGGACTTATATTTTGTTCTCATGGAGACAACCTTCATTGGACATAGGTAGTAATAATTTTGTAATTCATACCCCTCTTCATTTCTTTCTCATCAAGTCACCTTTTATGTCGTCTACTAATTGGGCAGAATTGTACACACTAAATTGTTTAATTGTTTGACCTTTTGGACAAGGCTTTCACTATATTGACCCTCATATAGGCTATATTATAAAATTAATCATTCACAACATGTATTAGCACTATTGACCCTAGCCCCATGCAAATAACCACACATGTGGCAACAGAAGACCTAACTACCCATCTTCTCTTTCTCTCCAACTGGCCATCTCCTTCCCTCCCACATCTCCGGGTATGCTCCTCCACTTGCTTCAGGCTCCTCTCCTTCTCCGGTGCCACCATTTCCGCCATTGTCTCCTCATTTCCAACTCCACTACCTCCTCCCCCACCACCTCCACCTCCTTGTCCTCTTGCTCCTCATGGTGCATCGCCGCTACCACTACTGCTGCCACAGCCACCACCACCACTATCGTTGTTGTCGATACCAACTCAACATCATCTTTTGTTGAGGTCTCCTCCTCCACCACCACCACCACCTATCCTCTTCCTCCATGGCCACAACCACCTCCTCTACATCTGGGGTCAAAAATCCGATTTTAAAACCGTCATTTCTTATATCACATATCATAATTCACAATGAATTATGTGAATTGTGATATGTGACATTTAACATATGATATATGATAGGCGATAAGCGAAAGGGTGTTTTTAAAATCAAAATTTTGACCCCCGACGAGGAGGTGGTTGTGGCGGTCGTGGAGGACGAGGAGGAGGTGATGGTGGTGGTGTTGGAGGAGGGAGAGGAGGAAGAGGTAGTGGTGGTGTTAGAGGTGGTGATAGTAGTGGTATTGGTAGTGGCAACAGTAATGGTGGCAGTGGTGCACCAGGAGAAGGAGGCGACAAAGGCAAAAGAAGAGGAGGCAGTGATGGTGGAGTCGGGAAGGATGAGACGGTAGCAAAAGCTCCGGATGAGGAGTAGAGGCATCGGAGTAGGTGGGCCTAAAGATGTAGGAGGGGAGGGTTAGTGGGAGGGGAGTAAAAGAGGATAGGGGTAAATTGGTATTTTATTACCACATGTGTGGTAGTTCGCATGTGCCCCATGTCCTATTAATACACGTTGTGGAGGGTCAATTATACGGGTTAAAAGCCTCCTTTTGAACTTGCACCCAGAGTGATATAGACGTTCTACATTCTTATTTACAATCTCCTTGATTATGCTCAGTACATTATGGGTTAACAAACTACATCATCCCCCCTGCTATGTTAACTTCTTTATAGTTTTAGTTGGAGATCTGATCGGCTTCCCACTGCCTACATGTTTGTAGCGGGCACGTATGCTTCTATTCTATAAAACAACCATTGAGTGTCATGAAAAGGAAAAGGCAAAGGAGAAAATCATGTTTCTTCATGAGACATATTAGAAGCTTAAAAAGACAATTGAACACCATTTTTTGTTGGTAAAAATATTGGTCCATTTCCTCTGTCTAATACGGGGAATTTATCTATAAATATATTTCTGTGATTTTAATCTACATACATGGTTATTTTTCAGATGAGAATATGATCAAATCATATTTTCACAATGCTTCCTAATGAAGGTGTAGGATGCTATTGAATTCGATTTGTATATTGTACACTTAAAAGTCGATTTGCAAAAGGAATCAAGCCCACTGACGAGGTCACCCTGGTAGAGTCAATGCCTGTCGAAGAGGGGAAGAATTTTGTAATAAATGACAATGCAATTCATGTCATTTGCCCTAAGATAGGAAGAAGGATAACATTTGATTAACACGAATTTGGCATTTTGTTATACACCAAATCTCGCAAGTAAACAAGGAAGTTTTGTCAGGAATTTGGGCATGAGTCGAAACCGAAATGTGAACTTCCAAAGAAAAAACACCGAAATGTCGCATGCACAAAACAAAATGGCTCACACACAGAAACCCTGTGACAATCCAATGGCATGGTGATACAGGAAATGTTCACGCTGTTTTTGACATATTTGGAGATAGCCAGTGGCATACAAAGCAAAATTGGAATACTCTTTGAAATGTCTGTGATTGGATGGTAGCCCCTCGAAATTCTTTTCGATTCCCATGAATTATTTTTGTGATGAAATTGTTCTCATGCAAGTTTTGTCCGAAACATCGGCATCTCATGTATAATTTGGTTCTACATCACATTCCCATTTCCCAAGTAAATAAACACTCATCGTAAAAATATTCTCTCAGTCCAAGAAAGCCTATCTGCACTTGAAAAAACACGAATGCATCAATCACCATTACATCGCTGACTTATCTACTTCGTACAACCAAAAACTCCAAGAGGGAGGGGGGGGGGGGGGGTGTGTTGGGGGCTCTGTTTTTTGTACGGACCTTACAGTCTAATAAATTCAACTCATTTTCAAATGCAGACATGCTTCATTGGACAGAAGAAGTAGTATGTCTTTGATCCGGTTTAAAATAAGGGTAAAGCCTACTAGTCATCAGTTCTAACAAGATGCATCCCTACTTCTTTGATAAGTTGACACATACTGTCTCACGGGAAATAAACTTGGGAAGAAGCAATTATAAAAAAAAATAGCCACCTATGGTTACTAAGACTGACTAAGATAAGTAAGAGTAATGCATAGCAACATGTATAAACTTCAAATCCAACTAGACATGAACTTTATCTGGGCTTAAGATGGATGACATTATGACAATAGTCAAAGAAAGCAAGGGAATTGAATGGTTGTCTAATTGCCAGACCAGTGGGGCAGGACAGGACAATATTGCATAAAAAATGAGTTGGCATCTTTTTGACTTGATCAAAGTTAAGAAGAGAACCAAGAGAGGACATCAAACTTAGGCCCTGTTTGGCTCTCCCCCACAGAAAGTCCCTTTCCCTCTTTTAAGGGCCAAACCTCCTCATGAGGATTTGGCCCTTAAAGGACGGAAAGGGAGGATTTGATATTTTACATTAACTTTTTAAAGAATGTGCCAAACAGGCCCTTATTTGAGAATGCCTTTCCTAACCCTAAAACTACGTATTTGATTATCCCGTCTAACTAATTTTGTGTATTCTCCACACCTAACCCTTAGTCCCATGTTCTTCCATCTATAATAATGTCAATCAATTGCCTATCATGAAAGGGTGACATGATTTGATCCATACCATACCCCCTCTCCTTTTATTCTCTTGTCCTGTTTCCCTTTTTTTTCGCTAAGTTATCAAATTGGGAAGACCAGCACAGTATGATTTAAGTTTAGGCCACTCTTTTTGAACTGTTTTCACTTCATTTGCCAGAATCAAACATAATTGGATTGTCCATGCATAAAACCAATTAATTGATGTGAGGACATGTATTGGCAGATTGTGTTTTCTTAAAGGCTTGTAGCTGCATTTGTTGAGTATGCAATACTTCTTGGATTTAGTAGATCTATAAAACTGGAGTATCTTGTCCCATACATAGTTGGGACTATTAAATCCTGATTTGCTTTTCTCAATATCCTTCTACATTACAATTGAAGGAATTAATGGCACATCCTTCCTTTTCATTTATTTTATCACAAACAACAGGTATTTCCTGCCAAAGGGGAATCACAGCTGGAGAGAAGATCGGGGATGAGGGGTCCGAACTCAAATCCTCTAGTGAAGCTTCATTAACCGTTGATCATAGGAAAGAAGACGGTGCACACGCTAGTGCACTAGCTCTACAAAAGATACTGTTTGCATTTACCTGTTGAAAGAGCTTCACCAGCAGATTTGATTTCAGGTGGGGGACTCGACCATGGAAGATCTTAGCTACGTGGATAGGCCCAAAGGCCTTCATTAGTACAAGATTAGCAAAGAGACAAATACTATATTCCTATAGAGAAGAACACAAATTGCCGGTTTGGCTAATGAAAATGACACTACGGTGGTGATGATTTCTCTAAGAAAAAACACTGTTTGAAAGGCCGACATAAGAATTATGGAGGACATTTTGTTTAGTCAAATCAAGAACCGAATCAAATCTAATAACAATGTAGGACCCCTATCTGTTTCCTCGTAAGCTGCTAATTTTTTTAATAATAAGTGCATTCAAAGAGAACAATGGGGCCCTCGACCAATGCCTTCTCTTTTCTTTAACAAGCGTGAGACAACTAGTGTAGTTTATGATATTGCATTGGATCTCCCATTTTTAAGCTCATAAATTGTGCTTGAAGAATTAGTAAGTAGAAAAATGCTTTCGGTAGTGTTTAGAAATCAGAATTAAGCCAAATTTTGGCTCAAGTAGGGCATGATGTCAAGGTTTCATCATGTTTGTTAAAGTTTTCACCAAGTAGGGGTTGGATAATTTGTAAAAGGGTGGGTCATTTCTATACTCTAACGAACAAAATGTTAGTGAGATGGCCGGGACACGCCTTGAGTTCGATCCCTTCACTTTGTTGGCTACCCGCCCAGGATAATATCCCGACTTACCCAATCTGAGTATGATGCAGGCATTAGACCTTTGCATGTGTCCGAGGCTACTGGCAGCTGTCTACATTGCTCTAAGAGGTTGGTTGTCCTGCCATTATAGTTAGGTCCTAAGGACTCAACATCCCTCCTTATATAATAATAATACTCCCTCCATCCAATGAAGCTCGTCTGGATTTGAGACGGTAATAATAGTAATTTTCCTTGCAATGTAAGGTGGCTTATAGGAAAGAAAAGGCACCATGTTAGCTAGAAGAACAGCCTTGGGCGTGCTCTTATTTTGAACTTGTACACGAGTGTTTGCCTGAATTACACCCGTTTTAGAATATCGAAACTGTTTATCTAGCTTGGCTCCTGCCTGGCCATCAATAAACCAGTACTTCCACAGCAAACAAAAGCACATGATATATATATTCCATATCACACGGTCCTCGAGAACTCGCATTACTGAACATGGCTATTGACGGAGGTGGCACAGCAAAAAGGCCAAAGGCTATATAGCATGGTAGTTGTCGTGTGGCTTTCATGCACGAGGAAAGCTTCTTCTGCTTAAATGCACTTCGCTTTCCCTTTAGGCAACCCTCTTCTTTCTCTTCCTCCTCTTGTCTTTAGGAAGCCAATAATAACAAAAAAAGATAGTCTGATGAAGGAGATGCCCCATCGCTCTTATTTGTTAGCTAGTACCTTAATGTATAGTCTGATGAAGATGAAGGAAATGTCTTACCTCCCTTATTTGTCAGCTAATACCTTAATTCTTGAAACTTGATGGATGTCATAATGTAAACTTGTTATCTAGTACTACTCCTAAAACGGTTCAAACCTTTGGCAGATCTTCCATCTACGTCATTGGGGGTGGTGTTCAATCCAGAGCAGACCCAGATTAGTTTTCTCCTCTTTTGATAGAAAATTTGCATCAAATTGCATCGCATTGGTTGATAGTCCATCTATATATTGTTAGTAACATCAACTTTTTCTCTTCTTTTCAAGGGACCACTCAACTTTTGATGCCTAGGGGTTAGCCCCACTGGGGATACTGAAACGAAAGGGCAGCACTCACTCTTTTTGAATTTGATCCTTCCCCACCTAAGTGATGGCCGAAAAGAAAAGCACAAGTCATTTCATCTTTTCTTTCCTTTTTGCCTTTTCCAGAATGACAGTGTTTGTAGTAGCAGCAGTCTTATGTAGGACAGCGGAGACTCGCCATCATCAAGGATAAGTTCATGGCATCTGCAAATGTGAAAGAACATGTGATGTCACTTTTATTCATCTGTCAAAGTAGGCGCACGTGGGCTTGCTGTTCCTAAAAATGCTTCTTCTCTCGCTTTATTTTCTTGGCCACCTCACGGTCTCCTCGGGGAAATGCTATAGGCCCCATAGTTCATTTTCTTTCGTAACACTAGCACGTGAGGTTGGCCGTGATAAAAAAGCAGGAGGAATAGCATTACTCTTATATGTTCCATTGTTTGTTTGGAATAGATTCTAGTAACTGCTAGGTAAATGCTCCTACAAATTTTAAGCTAGTCACACCACGAGTAATTCCATCAATCACATATGAATATGAAAAATGCCTCTTTCTTCGGCTTTATTTTCACGGCCACCTCAGGTACCCCTCGTGGAAATGCCACTACCCTGTGAATATTGATTCTTATGATTATTGGCTGAAAAGAGTGGTGATATTTTTGGTCTAGCAAAAAAACAAAAGAAAAGAAAGAAAGAGTGTAGATATACCATTTTACTCATGAGTTTCACTTACACCTGGGTTCATTTAAGTGAACCCATGTGTGAGAGAAACCCATATTTTACATGGAGGCCATTGGATTTCAATCCAATGGCTGAACCCAATATATCAAATCCCACACGGGGATAACATAAGAATTGTGTTTTTAATGCATGGCAACCATAACACCAAAAAAAACAAGAAAATGCATCCCCACCATGATTTGATTTTGTATGACATAGATATATATTGTTGGAATTTTCAAAATGGACAAGTGATGTCCAGTTAACCGGTAGTGAAAATGGGATATTGATTTTGGACACTAGCATGTCCAGTCCACCGGAAATAAGTACGGGTCGACCGGTAGAGATGTTGTCTTCTCCTCAAACTTACAGATCATGGCCTGGTCGACTGGTAGAATGCACCGGTCAACCAATAGAGTCATTGTTATTGTCTTCGTCTATAATTCACATATTTGCATCCGGTCGACCAGAAATAAGCTCTGGTTGACCGGTAATGACCTTATGTGACCATTGAGTGTTGTGAGTGCGTCTTTTCACTAGTTTTCACACCCCTTAAACCTTCTCTTACATATAACCACCATTAGAGGGTAAACTAGAGAGTCTAAGAAGCTTTATGCCCATTCTTCGTTGGGTTTTCTTTGCTCTAAACTCTTGGAGATCTTTTGATCAATTTTTGGCACAATATTAAAGTTACTTAAGGTTGGAAGATAGACTTGTCTTCTATAGTGTGAATCGCAGACTTATAAAGAAAGCTTCATTATATCTTGACCGCAAATTTGTAGAGATCCCAGTTACACACCACATTTAGGAAGTGGTGGGGATAAATATTGCTTTCAGGAAAACAGACTTGATCGCGCCTTGAAGAAAGTCATTGTAGTGTGTATCTTGCGACAACTTGCATTTCATCACTCATTCCAAATCCCCACATATTACATTTTGAAGCAATATTTCTTACAACAATGGAGGATTTGACTGCAACGAAGTCTTTGAAGCACATGACAAAAGTTTTGTCTGTCACACCCCAAAATTTTAGACCTCGATTAGAGCGCAGAAACAACATCACAGACAGTCAGGAAGTCAGAACTCGGGGAGTGACCGAATACTCGATCAATCTCAATCCAATTATCAGAATTGGAATGTATATGATCAATATGACAGAACAATATCCAAGCATTCAAACTTAACATAACATTAAAAAGTAACTACTTAGTCTATTACAGCAGTTAAAAAAAACTCAATCATCCAAATATCAAGTTCAGGCACACAGGCCAACCAGTCATAGTAATCATAAATAAAACTAAAAAGAATTTCTTTTATTCCAAGCTTCAGCAATCCATAACAGCTCCAACAATTTATACCTACTCAGCTTCACTCCATCTTTATTCCTGCATCAGAGGATGCATGAGTATTTCAGAAGAAATACCCAGTAGGATGCCAAAGAAAAACCCCACAAATAAAAGGAATAGAAAATATACGGATATCACATTTTAGTGAAGAATTTTAGAGTTCAATAGAATCAGGAATTAGAAATATAATGTTTACCTTACCTGAAATTCGACCATACATGAAGACAATAACAATTCATGGTATGGATAGAATAATCATTCAAGACTTCGAACGTTCAACGCGTAAGGAGAAAATAACAATAAATTCAGACTCTAGACATCAGGAGACGTCAATTTATACTCTCAGATCAGTCCACTTCCCCTATGGACTTCTATACCCGAACATCCTAGAGGTTCTTCACAAGAACCCTGCCATGCGTCTAGGGATGCTGGTCCCATCGGTGCTTACGAGCACAATGGGCGGAGACTATAAGACCTTTCATAATATCTTGTAATATAAGTATGTACGTATGCCTTCACCGGCTGAACTACAGAGGTTCAATAATCAGAGATCACTATGGATCTAGCATTGGCTCGTGAGTATACTATGATTCCACCTCAGAGAGATCTTTACCAAAACTCTTAGTGGAGAAGAAGTTTACATGGAACTGAATCAAGTTGTCAATTTATATAATCTAGAGACTCACTCAATCATCTTTCAATATCTGACTCACAGAGGAATATTATAGAAATTTCTATATCTCGATTAGTGTAGACTCATATAGGAGTAATCAAGGAAATTTATTATTTCAATCACCAGATAACTCATAACTAAGGACTCAACAGACAGTCAATACGCTGTATACCTTCACCGTGCGTAGCCCTAGGTAAGACCATCCCCAGAACCAAACGACATCACGATTAATAAATCACAACATAGCAAGATAGTAGGGTTCAAGAGTTCAAACCCTAACCGAAGATTTCATGGTTCAAAGCAGTTTTTCAAGACAAGTGACTTGTAGTGCACTGCACCACACGGAAGAATTCGACACTGGCAATTCACTTTCTAGAATTATAGTTATTACAGACATTACCAACCCAGTCTTACAGTATAAGGTTAGTAATATCATAGTTGACCAATTTTGGAAGTCTTAATAAATAGTAGTGCTTTAAACCTTAAATTCAGTGTACTCCTGCATGCACAACAACCCACTTCCTACGATCACTACGGTCTGTACAGTGCTTATCATGTTCCGAAATTTTTACAGCAAGTAACCTGGATGTCTAGTTTCTAACCCAACAAACATCATATTTTTTTGATTTAATATGATTAGTTATTAATTTTTTATTACTGCTCGTCGGCGTAGGAACAGTTCTGGCCGAGAGCAATTAACTTAATTTCTTTTGATTAACTAATGTAATAGCTTATTCCCGTGATTAAAATAACTTACTGACATTCAATACTCACCCCTTAAGTTTTTTACAGAACCCAAAAGTTTTGTCATTAAATTAGTTTCCTTCATCTTAAGGTTGTTCTTCTATACTAGTTAGGATATACATAGGTAATCTCCTTAACACTCACATTAACCCAACGAGACAACCTTTTACATACACTGAACACAATAGACACGACCTGAATATGACCAAAAGGAACTCTTTGAAACATCAGTAGGTTCGAATCACCATAGTTTGAAGCAATACATCAAGTATGACTTAAATTAAGAGTACTTACACGAAATAGAACATGCATAACCTAGATTCAAGGCAAATGGAATAAGAAAGGTGCCAACTTTATGTGGACAGAGCATTGCACAAAATAGAACAACATGAAACAAGGTCCATTTGGGTCAATTACAATGAGGATGTCTCCTATGGTCTAGCACGTGAAGGATTAAGGTATAACGATCATAAGAATCAATTAATCACTCATATGACATGCCAATCGATATTTAATCCAATAGACAACTCCATTATCAAAATGACCAGCAATATAACCAGACCATCACGCTCATATTCGACACGATATGCTGATCATGGCATACAAAATTCAATATCAGAAGTTGTAGGGAAAAAGATAGGTCATCCTACCTCTTCGACGACAACCCAATCGATTCCTCTTGTGTGCCTCGGACTCCTCTTTGTGAAACCTCTTTCGCTTTGGCATTCCACCACAAAACAAAGCAACGATTAAGGAGAGTTTAGTTGCTAGTTTGAGAGAGTAGAGGAGAGAAGAAGGATCACTCAGCACTCACCAAAGAGGACGTCTTGCAAAAAGGATGCCTTAAATAGATGGTTTCTTTCTCCACAAGATCCAATCTCCACCTTCGATCTCCCTTTCATCCAACGATCACAATTGCCCAGCAAAGGAGACTCTCATAATGCCCTAGACATGTGCTCCAAATCATGTCCTAAATCAGTTAGGATTTCCTTTAATTTAAGGATTTTAAATCTCTTAATTGGTTATCATAACTGAAGATGTCAATTACTCACTCTTAATTCCAATTTGAAAGCCCCATTCCTAACAAGGAAATGTCTCTGATTGGCTATGGAAAAATTAATATAATCTCTTCATTCAGTTAAGATGGATTCTTTCCATGCTACCCAAGCCAACGTGGGTAACTTTCGAATTGAAATTCAATTTCCCATGATTTGCAATTAGGAATCCAATTTCAATCAAATCTCTCCCAAGACTTGCTCCAACAATCAAGGCAATCTAGTTAGGCCACGTCACCCACGTGCACATGATTCCCAACTCAAAAAAAATCACAAAAACACCAAAACTGCAAACTGCCCAAACCAGTGTGATCGATCGCGTAAGGCTTGGCGATCGATCGGGGCACACAAAAATGCAAGTTACAATAGATACGATCGATCGTCACGCACCAGACTTTCGCTCGGCCACAAAAACTAACCCAATCAATGGCGTTCGAATTTTTTTTTCAATTAAAGATTTTATTAAAATTCCAAATTTCACAAAATAAAAAAAAATCTATGGCAATGGAAAGCTTACCTTGAGCAATTTAACAATATTTCCCGTCATCTCACCAATCAAAACACTAGCTTAACAATTCAAATTTTTTTGGGTATTACATTGTCAAACTTGATCAGTTGATGGAGGCTATTTCTTATGTTGGTAATGGAATTTGAAGTTCATGCTCACTACCTCTTGTCTATGTTCTTACTAAAGCAAAGCCTGTTGAGTTCGAGAATGAGACGTTTGAACAATCCCACCAATGTAACAAGTAGGAAGAAGACAATTTTCTTTGCAGAGGCCACATGCACATTGCCATGATGAATCATTTGTTCAATATTTATCAAAATATTGATATTGCTAAGAAGCTTTGGGACACACTTGAAACTAAATATCTTTCTAAAGAAGCTACAAGTAAGAAGTTTCTTGTTGGCCAATTTCTGAATTTTAAGATGTATGATAACAAGCATGTGGTAGAAGTTCGGCGTATTCTTTCCCAATTCAAGCAAAAGGAGATGGATATGGATGAATCTATTGTGGTTTCGACTATAATAGAAAAACTTACACCCTCTTGGAAGGATTTCAAAAATACTCTAAAGCATAAGAAAGAGGAATTGGCTCTAGAGGAGTTGGCTCCCCATCTCCTTCTAGAGGAAGGAACAAGAGTCGATGAGGACAAGGAAGAACATGAAAATAACTATAGTGTGCTAAATTTAGATGAACGAAATAAGCCAAATACCTCTGGATATAAGAGGAAGTTTCCCACCACCAACAACGAAAACAGTGGCAATCCCGGTCCAGGTAAGAAGAAGGTGAATGCTTTTATTATAAGAAACCTGATCACCACAAGGCTAAATATTATCATTTCCTTAAGAAGCAAGGTGCATCAAACTTAAAAAGAAAAAGATGATGGTGGTGGTAATCTCTTAAGTTAATACCCTTGAGGATGATAATTCTTGGTGGATTGATTCTGGTGCACCGTATCATATGTGCAAAGACAAGAATATATCATAATCATAATCAAGTAGCGTCTTTTATCAACTATTTGGGGTCGGTGACATGGATCTTACTCCTCCATTCAAGCCTGTTTTGGGCTACATCTTTTGTAAGAGATGGTAGAGTCAAATCCTTTTCTACTAACTCCATCCAAGTTCTCTTAAGTCTCATTCTCCATCTTTTAGCCTCAATTACATGCATCACTTCTAATCTTCTCACAGGGGCATCTATTGGTTTTCTTTACATATGCCCATACCAACGTAGCCTACATTCTTTCAGCTTCTTCTCTAAATGAGCTACCCCTTGTTAGGGCAAAATTTGGGAGTGTGATTTTGTCTCTTAATGTATGTCAATTTAATGTACAAAAATATATGGGGTATGTGAGAGGGAAAATGGGGTATATGTACAAATTGGGGTACATATACAAATTGGGCTATATGAAGAGGTTGAGAGGACACAATCTCAAGAAGAAGCCAACACAAGTGGATCTTGAAGAGAAAGCTATCATGTTGAGCAAGACACTCCAAGGTGAAGCTAAAGGAAAATGAAGATCACAAAAGTCCAAGACAATGTGGGAGCACACCACAAAGCCCATAGCCAAGACACCACTTAAAAGCAACCTATTGAAGGCCCATCATGAAGACATACAAGAGGAGTGCATATTTTCTAGAGGATCAACTCACAACCATTAGATCATCCATAGTTGTCCTCTAGGCCCATAGCTTTTGGATCAAATTTGTTAGGTTCAAAATATTCCAAGAAAAACCCACTAACCAAAGTGATCCAAAGCTTCTTTCAAAGCCCACCTAAGGTCCTTAGGAAAAGACATTTAGAAAAAGCCCATTTGTGAAATGGGTTCTTGGGCTAAAGGAACCACCCATTAATAGGACTCAACCCACATAAGAGAATCACTAATGGGTGGGTGGATATGAGGTGGATCCACCCAAGGATGGGTTGATACACACCTCCCTCTCCATCTATAAATACCCACCTCTTGGAAAGAAATGGGTAAGCCATCTCCCCAAAGCCTCTTGGCCTTATTCTTTGCATATCATCTAGAGCCTTGAGGGTTCTTGATTATTCTTCCTCTCCTTTCTTTGAAAGGGGTTTAAGATCTTGTTATGAGATCTTAGGAAGAGATTCAAGTCCTCTAGAGCCTTGATGCTCTTGATTATTCTTCCTCTCCTTTCTTTGAAAGGGGTTTAAGATCTTGGTATAAGATCTTAGGAAGAGATTCAAGTCATCTTGGATCATGGTTTCTTGGAGCATATAGAATCATCCTTTAGAAACCAAAGCCCCCACTTGACCTTTGAACCAAATACTTCCAAATTCTCTCAAAGGTCTTGAATACTTTGATCTACTCTCCGGTCCCTCATTAATGATTAGATGGGTTCATACCATTGACCCTTGAGAGTAGTTCAAAGTATCTTTGGCCATGGTTTTCACTTAATCCCATAGGAAAATTCTTAGAGAAACCAATCCCTTGTCCAAAAAGCCTCTACAATTTCGGAGCATCATTAGTTGAATCCAAGGATGGACAATGGACGGCCATAAGCTCAAAACTAGGTTGAGCAAAACGGGTAGGATATCTCACATCCTCCCTTCAAGGGTATGTACTCTAGTCACTCCTACTTCCTAGAGTAAGTACTCTTAAATATCTTCTTTACATGTGTTAGATTGTGGTATAGACCATAGGGTCAAACCACTCTTTTGAGAGAGAGTTGGGTCGGTGTGACCCATAGTGAGTGTGGATTCACTCTTGTATGGTTCCCGGTGATCCAAGCAAAACCGGTGAGTGTATGATGTTGTGAGCTAAAAACCCTCACTTAGTGAATGTCGGAGGTTCCTTGGATTAGGTGCTCCGAGAGTGGATGTACCCGTTGAAGCGAGTTGCTTGGCGGCGAACCACTATAAATCTTTGTGTGATTTCTTGTGTTTGGTCATCTTGCATATTGACACACACACACACATACACATTCCACACCTCTTAAGTCTCTCTCACTCATGCGCTTCCAATTACTTGTTAATAAGATAATGTTGCATTGAATGATTATTTAAATTAACATTATCTCTTATTAAAATAGAGTGAGAGTTTTTAAGTGGTTGTCCTATTCACCCCCCCCCCCTCTAGGACCTAAAGAGCACTTTCAAGTGGTATCAGAGCCTGGTCACTCTTACTTAGGTGATAGCATCTTGAGTGTGATCCAAGTGCTCTTAATGGCTAGATTTGAGAGCTCATCTACTACCAAACCTCCTCCATTTGATGGTAGTAACTATGCATATTGGAAAAATCGCATGAAGACCTTTTTGAAGGCTCATGATGAATTGGCATGGTATTGTGTAGAAAATGGTTGGAAACCACCCACTGAAACCATAGAAACAAATGGGGTTACTACTGAGCATCTGATATATGGAAAATATACACATTTTTATATGCCTTTCTACCTATTTGTTAGTTGTATTTTTAGTTAAAATAATGATAATTAATGTTTATCTGTGTTAAGTGAGTAATTAGGAGATTAATAAACAAATGTGCTTAATTGATTAATTTAGATGTGTTAATTGAGTTTAATGGATTTATAATTTATGATGCGTCTAAATTATATTTAACTATATTTATGCAGGTTGTAAAAGTCCTAAATCGCCAAAGAGAATGCACGTCAAATGGGTTCTGTGCCGAGATCGGAGATTGGACGCGCGAGATCGATACGACGGGTTTTAAGGAAGAAAAAGAAAAAAAAAAGAAAAAGAGAATTGAACCGACCGGTTCTGGTCTGGTACGAAAAAAAAAAAAAAAAAGCGACCCGAGCCCGATGGCTCGGGCGTTGGGCGCCTGGAACAGAACAGAGTATGCTCTGTTCGAGCGGAGGGAGACGTCGGCGAGAGGAAATTCCGGCGGCCAAGGCGGTGGGTCACTGTGATTGGTGCTCGATGGGCGATGCCAGCGATGAGGCTGCAGTCAGGCGACAAAAACGAAGAGGCTGTGCTCGAGCGGTGATCGACAGAGAAAACAGAGCCTCGTCTGGAGGCTCTGCTCAATCAGTATAGGAGGTGAAATCCGGAGCACCGGCGGTGGGTCTTGCTCCGGCGACGATGGCGGTCTGTTTGTGGTGGCGAGGCTACGGTTCCGGCGAAGAAATCAGACGTCGGTACGTCGGTAGGGAAAGCTGGGTTCTTCCCGATTCGAAAAGGTTCCAAATCGGGAAGATGAAAAGCATAAAAAAAGGAAGCTTCAAATTGGGCTCTGTCTTGGAATGGTAAGATGCTGATTTTCAATTCCATTTTTTGGGAGATTTCAAAGAGTTTTTTTTGGTCAGAGGAGGGGCTGTTCGGTCGATATATAAAGGCTGCTCTGTCTGTTTTGGGTGGGCGGCCGTGGTGAACGGAAAGGAGGGTGGCTGGCGGTTGGGCGAGAGGAGAGAAGGAGAAGAGGGCCGGCTGTTGTGAAGAAAGGGAGGTCATGCTATGGTCAGAGAAGGATTGCTGCCTTGGTCGAGAGACAGAGCAGTAGTCCTGTTTGGCTCACGAAATCAAAACAGAGTAACTGCTTTGGCTCGAGAGAGCGAAGCAGAATCATTTACCGTTTCTGCTCGAGAGAGAGAAGAGGTGCTGAGTCAACACGGGAAAGAAGCTTTGCTTTGGCTGGAATTGGGGACTATTCTGTTCTATTCGAGAGAAAGATCAGAACGGTTGAGGCGTGCAGTTGAGAGACTGTTGCTGAAGGTGGAGGAGAGAGCAAAGCAGGACGGAGAAGCAAGACAGACTGAAAGCAGCAAAACATGATTTTTCTTTATTATTTTATCTTTCGTTTAGTTAATTTCTGTGCTTTTAGTTTAGTTGAACAATTGATTGCTTAAAAAGAAAATAAAAATTAGAACTTTACATTTCATTATTACTTACTACATACTCTAGAATTAGGTTGAATATCTTACTAAGTCTCTAAGGGATCGACCTCGTAGCCACTATTCTGCATTAGATTCGTGCGCTTGCGAGTATAATATTAAAATTTACATCAAGTTTTTGGCGCCGCTGCCGGGGACTACGTAGGATAATTTACCAAATTCTTAGAGTAGTTTAGTTTCAGTTTAATTTAGTTTAATTTTTTGTTGCTTATTAGTGTTTTGTCTTTTTGTAGGAGTAAGAGAAAACGCGGAATTCTCGCCAACGTTGGAAGGGCCACCCCTTCCCCTCGTTTGCATCCTTTTACCTTCTCTTTTAATTTTTCTAGGTGCTTAGTATTTTTATATTTCTTTCTGTGATTGCTTGCTTGTGTTAGTTGCAATTTTTAGGTTTGTTCTAGATATTTGATTTTTAGTGTCGTTAATTAGTGTATGCTTGGTCGTCGGTCACTGGGTGAACAGCTTGCACCCCTTGACCTAGAAATTGAAAGAACTTTCAAAGCAAGATTAAAACATACAATGGATGTTACACATCAATTAGGTAACATGGAAAATGAGAATGTGAGGAATACACTAAAAGATTATTCATCCCCCATTCAATTCAACTCACCTTCCTGCATAGTGTTGCCGCTCACCACGGCACACCACTTTGAGTTGAAACCAGGGGTGATGCAACTCTTGCCCACATTCTATGGTTCCAATAAAGAAGATCCCTATAATCATGTTAAAGAGTTCCTTGACATTTGTGCTACATTTAAATTCCAAAATTTCTCTGATGAATCTGTTAGGTTGCGCCTCTTTCCCTTTTCTTTGAAAGAAAAAGCGAAAGCATGGTTGAACTCTTTAGAAGTTGGAACAATTAGGAGTTGGGATCAATTAGCTGAAAAATTTTTGAACAAATTCTTCCCTGTTCATAAAACTCATGCCCTTCGTAGAGAAATTACAAATTTCATGCAGAAGGAGGGTGAACACTTTTATGAGTGTTGGGAAAGATGGAAGAACTTGCTCCTTAAGTGTCCACACCATGGATTTTTAAAGTGGCAACAAGTTCAATTCTTCTATGACGGTTTAACACCTCAGAACCGTCAAATGGTTGATGCCGCTAGTGGTGGGTCAGTTATGATGAAGAGTGCTGAAGAAGCATGGGATTTTATTGAGACTCTATGCGAGAACTCTCAGCAATGGGATTGCTCAAGTAGAGTTGACAGAACGTTTCCTTTTCAAAAGAAAGGAGGCGTATATGAGGTAGACAATAATGCACATTTGATTTCCAAGATAGACAGCCTGACACAACGCTTTGATGCGTTGATGTCTGCTGGTGGGCCCCAAATGCCATCACATGTCAACGTGTGTGCTATTTGCTCTAACCCCTCCCATGTCACACAAAACTGTCCTTCGCACACCTCTGGAGTGGAATACAATAGCGATCAGGCTAATGCTATAAATGCCTTTCCTCGACCTGGTAATAACCCATATTCGGAAACTTATAACCCAGGTTGGGCTAGGCATCCCAATTTTTCGTGGTCCGAAGGACCACATCAAGGAGGACCACCAGGGTACCCTCCCAATCAATCTTACCCTCAACAAGTTCAAACATTCCCTACACAACCCAAGAAACCATCTCTTGAGGATACTTTGAATTTGTTCATGCAAAGCTCTCTACAATTTCAAAAAGATACCCAACATTCTTTACATGCCAACTCGCAAGCAATTGCGAAGCTGGAACTTCAAATGGGTCAATTGGCTTCTGCATTAAATGAGAGGGAAAAAGGTCGGTTTCCTAGTCAACCTGTAGCTAATCCCAAAAGACAATTTGAAGTGGGATCTAATTCTTGTCAAGACCAACCTCCAGCGCAAGTTAAAGCCATAACTACACTTAGGAGTGGAAAACAAATTGACAATAATGTTGAACTACCTAAGACTGCCATAGACACAACTGCTAGAAAGGGTGAGGACCAAGAGAGCACCACTAGACCAGACGTGAGTCTTAATACATCGAAGAAGAGCCTCGAAGCTTCTTCGTGTCCTGAGTCTAGCCATATGCCACCCTATATACCCAAGGCACCTTTTCCTCAAAGACTTGCAAAAACATCTCAAGGGAACAAACTTGATGAGACAATGGAAATTTTTAAGAAAGTGCAAATCAATATTCCATTGCTCGATGCCATTAAGCAAGTTCCCGCTTATGCAAGATTCTTAAAAGACATGTGCACCCAGAAAAGAAAGTTGAATGCACACAAGAAAGTGTTTCTCACTGAACAAGTTAGCTCAATTCTTAAGTATAACACTCCTCCTAAGTTTAAAGATCCAGGATGCCCCACAATTTCATGCGTTATAGGAGACCATATTGTGGAGAGGGCATTGTTGGACTTAGGAGCTAGTGTCAATTTGCTACCATTCTCTGTTTATGAGCAACTTGGATTAGGAGAGTTGAAACCGACTACCATAACACTGCAACTTGCAGACAGATCAGTTAAAGTCCCACGCGGTGTTATTGAGGATGTTCTGGTTCAGGTGGATAAATTTTACTTCCCCGTAGACTTTATTGTCTTAGATACCCAACCTGTGCAGAATCCTGGTAGTCAGATTCCTGTGATTTTGGGAAGGCCATTTTTAGCCACATCCAATGCCATAATAAATTGTAGAAATGGGGTTATGAAGTTGTCTTTTGGCAATTTAAAGGTCAAACTCAATGTCTTTAATGTTAGACAACAACCCCCGGAGACGGATGATTCTTTTGCAGTGAATATGATTGAAAGTTTAGTGGAAGAATCTCTGCAAACTGTTTTAAATGATGATCCCCTCCAAACATGTTTAACTCATTTTGGCTTAGACTTTGACATCGAAGGGTCCATTAGAGACGTCAATGCATTGCTTGACTCTACCCCTATTTTGGACCCGACCAAATGGACAGCCAGGGTGGAACCTCTTCCAGTTCCCGAGTCTAAACTTATCCCATCTATTGAAAAACCACCCCAACTTGACCTAAAGCCATTACCAGATACACTTAAATATGCGTTTTTAGGTTCTTCTGATACCTTGCCTGTTATCATCTCTTCAGACCTTGATTCAGAACAGGAAGGCAAGTTGCTTAATGTTCTTCGCGAACATAAGACAGCTTTGGGGTGGACAATAGCAGACATTAAGGGTATAAGTCCTGCTCTGTGTATGCATCATATTTACCTTGAGGAACATGCAAAATCTTCCCGTGAAATGCAACGCAGACTTAACCCTAATATGAAGGAGGTTGTCAGAACCGAGGTGCTAAAATTGTTAGATGTTGGCATCATTTATCCCATATCAGATAGTACTTGGGTCAGCCCAGTTCAGGTTGTTCCTAAGAAGTCGGGAATCACAGTAGTCAAAAATGATAATAATGAATTAGTCCCCACCCGAATGACCACTGGGTGGCGGGTTTGTATTGACTACAGAAAATTGAACTCGGTTACAAGGAAAGATCACTTTCCTTTGCCATTCATTGATCAAATGCTTGAGAGACTTGCTGGGCATAGCTACTATTGCTTTTTAGATGGCTATTAAGGCTACAATCAAATTCCCATAGCTCCAGAGGATCAAGAAAAGACCACATTCACTTGTCCTTTTGGAACATATGCATATCGCCGCATGCCATTTGGGTTATGTAATGCACCCGCCACATTCCAGCGGTGCATGATGAGCATATTTTCAGATATGGTTGAGCGATTTCTTGAAATTTTTATGGATGATTTCTCGGTGTTTGGATCCTCTTTCGATGAATGTTTACACCACTTGTCTCTTGTCTTGGCAAGGTGTAAAGAAACAAATCTTGTGCTAAATTGGGAGAAATGTCACTTTATGGTTCGTCAAGGGATAGTTCTGGGGCATGTTATTTCTAATAAAGGAATTGCAGTTGATAAGGCCAAAGTTGACTTAATTTCAAGTCTGCCTCCACCAAAATCAGTAAAGGAGGTTCGATCTTTTCTTGGCCATGCTGGGTTTTACAGAAGATTCATCAAAGACTTTAGCAAAATTTCAAGACCTTTGTGCAATTTGCTTGCTAAAGAAACTCCTTTTGTCTTCGATGATGATTGTTCTAAAGTGTTTGATCAACTCAAGCAATTTCTCACATCTGCACCCATCATTCAACCACCGGACTGGAATTTACCTTTTGAGCTTATGTGTGATGCATCCGATTATGCGGTTGGAGCTGTCTTGGGGCAGCGGGTGAATAAGATACGCCATGTCATCTATTATGCAAGTAGAACTCTCAATGATGCTCAGCTTAATTATTCTACTACAGAAAAAGAGTTGTTGGCTGTAGTTTTTGCTCTAGACAAGTTCCGATCATATCTCTTAGGATCCAAGGTCATAGTGTTTTCAGATCATGCAGCTTTGAAATATCTTCTTTCAAAGAAAGACACTAAACCTCGTTTAATTCGTTGGGTCCTATTACTTCAAGAATTTGATATTGAGATAAGAGACAAGAAAGGTTCTGAAAATGTTGTTGCTGATCACTTGTCTAGACTTATTGACGAGTCTGCTGAGGAACACTTACCTTTGAATGAGTCATTTCCCGATGAACAACTTTTTGTTGTCTCTCAATTGCCTTGGTATGCTGATATTGTTAATTATCTTGTCACAACTCAACTTCCTGAACATTGGACAAAACCAGATAAATCCAAATTCTTCGCCGAGGTTAAGCATTTTTTCTGGGATGATCCATACCTGTTCAAGTATTGCCCAGATCAAATCATTAGGAGATGTGTGCCGGAGCATGAAGTTGATAGTATCCTTTCTTTTTGCCATGCTCATGCATGTGGTGGCCATTTCGGTGCGAAAAAGACTGCTGCGAAAATTTTGCAGAGTGGTTTCTATTGGCCTACTTTATTCAAAGATACTCATGAATTTTGCACAAAATGTGACAGATGCCAACGTATGGGTACACTATCACGTAGGTCCATGATGCCCCTTACCAACATTCTGATTGTTGAACTTTTTGATGTTTGGGGTATTGACTTCATAGGCCCATTTCCTCCATCGTTTGGTTATCTCTATATCCTTGTTGCAGTAGATTATGTTTCCAAATGGGTAGAGGCCATTCCCTGCAAAACAAATGATCACAAAGTGGTGGTTCGGTTCTTGAAAGAGAACATATTTTCTCGTTTTGGAACCCCTCGTGCCATTATAAGTGATGGTGGTACACATTTTTGCAATAGAGCTTTTGAATCACTTCTGAAAAAGTACTCCATTACTCATAAAATTGCAACTCCATATCATCCGCAGACTTGTGGACAAGTAGAAGTTTCAAATAGGGAAATTAAACGCATTCTTGAGAAAACGGTTCGTCCCGATCGAAAGGATTGGTCTGACAGATTAAATGATGCATTGTGGGCTTACCGTACTGCTTTTAAGACACCAATTGGCATGTCTCCCTATAGACTTGTATTTGGAAAACCTTGTCATTTACCTATGGAATTAGAACATCGTGCTTATTGGGCCATCAAAACTTTTAATTTTGATATGGACAAGGCTGGAACACTTCGCAAATTGCAACTCAATGAATTAGATGAAATTCGCAATGAGGCTTATGAGAATGCGAAGATTTACAAAGCGAGGACCAAAGTTTTTCATGATCAGTCAATCATGAGGAAGTCATTTGAGCCCGGTCAAAAAGTTTTGCTCTATAACTCCAGGTTACATCTCTTCCCAGGAAAGCTCCGTTCCCGATGGTCTGGACCTTTCATTGTGCACAAAGTATTTTCCCATGGAGCGGTTGACATTCAATACCCTAAAGATGGAACTATTTTCAAAGTTAATGGGCAAAGATTGAAACCATATTTAGAGGGTTTTACTGAGAGAGAGGAGACTGTTCTAGATTTGGATGAACCTAATGCTCCTACTTGATTTTTTGTTACGTCTGGCTGAAGACGTAAAACTTAGCGCTCTTGGGAGGCAACCCAAATTTTTGGTTCTTGATAGTTTTTATTTTATTTGATTTTTTTATATTATATTTGTTTAATATTAGGTTGTTGATACATGTGTGGGGATGCTACAATCTAGGTTTGGGGGTGTATTTTCTTTTTCTATACCTTGTACTTACTCCTCATTCTTAGTTTGTGTGTTTCAAATGCTCTACATCTACCATGAGGCATCTCCATTCAGGTGACTTCTTTCCTTACACTCCTTTTCTTTTTACTCGTTATTGTGATATTTATTTTGGTAAACATTGAGGGCAATGTTTCGTTTAGGTTTGGGGGTGTAGAAAAGAAAAATAGTATTCCTTTGGTTTTTATTAAAAAAAAAAACACATAAAAATTTACTTAGTTTTAGGTTGTTTGTTAGTATTTTTCTTAGGTTTTGATAGTTTATCCCTTTATGATGCATACTTCAATTTTTAAGAGATTAATTTGCATTGGAAGTGTGAGTAAGTATACTGGAGGATAGAGAACTTAACTGAGCATATCTTTCTGTTACAGTCCTCTTGGAATAAGTGCTTGAGCTAATAAAACTCACTCACACACACTAGTTACATAAAGTAATATAGTCTAGAGATTTGTTGAATGCTAATTTACAGTGGGGTATCTTTAGTCAGAGTCATTGGTTGATATGTGGTTGTCTGTTGAGCTTAAAAGATCATGATAGACCATTTACTTGGCTATGGCAAGGGATTGGAACCGGAAATAGGTTGAGAGTATAATACAGCCTGGATGGAATAAAGATGTGCTGAAATATATGTGCTGAAAAAAAATGAAAAATGCGAAAAATGAAAACAAAATGAATAAAAGAAAAGGGGCTGCTTGACTTTATAGGATTAACTTAGGCTGATGCTCGGGCCCGAAGCGGTCTCTTAAAACCTAATGCCCTAAGCCAAATTGGCTGGGAGTCATTGACCTGAGTCATTGCTAAACCTAAGCATCTTGAAGTCAGGCCTTACACAGTCCTAGCGAAAAAAGGAGAAAGAAAAAAAAAGTCTATGGTGTATTATCCTCTCAAATCTAGAATGTTGGACCCGAAGGAGGCGCACAGATTTGTGCTATCATGAACCTAAAGATTACGACGACTGTGTTAATTCTGATGTTCTTTGGTTAATGGGTAACACTGGATCTGTATAAACAGAGATTTAGAATGTATTGCTACAATGTTCTACACTTTTACTATATAAAGTATCATGCTATATCCTATTGAGCAGAAATTTCCAAGATGAAGGTGTAGAATAAAACCACTTACTTGAGGGCTTCTATATTCCAGTTGATTATAAATCCAAGTACATGTGGTTGATTTTCTTAAACATTGCAGTTTGCATTTGAAGGGATATTAGGATTGTTTTGTTTTGTTGTGATTTTCTATTTCTTTCTACACTTAGATTAAATAGGTTGATTTCATAAATACATGTTTGTGGGTAGCATGGCTGCAAACCCTCACGAGACTTCACTCGTCCAGCCAGGGACACCTGGGGGTTTAAAAGGCTTGTTGCATGCGCTAAATGCAATCGTGATTTCCTGCGAAAGTGGATTAGTTGGATTTCTTTGTTTTATTTTGTTTTGTTTTGCTCGAGGACTAGCAAAATGTAGGTTTGGGGGTATTTGATATATGGAAAATATACACATTTTTATATGCCTTTCTACCTATTTGTTAGTTGTATTTTTAGTTAAAATAATGATAATTAATGTTTATCTGTGTTAAGTGAGTAATTAGGAGATTAATAAACAAATGTGCTTAATTGATTAATTTAGATGTGTTAATTGAGTTTAATGGATTTATAATTTATGATGCGTCTAAATTATATTTAACTATATTTATGCAGGTTGTAAAAGTCCTAAATCGCCAAAGAGAATGCACGTCAAATGGGTTCTGTGCCGAGATCGGAGATTGGACGCGCGAGATCGATACGACGGGTTTTAAGGAAGAAAAAGAAAAAAAAAAGAAAAAGAGAATTGAACCGACCGGTTCTGGTCTGGTCCGGAAAAATAAATAAAAAAAAGAAAGCGACCCGAGCCCGATGGCTCGGGCGCTGGGCGCCTGGAACAGAACAGAGTATGCTCTGTTCGAGCGGAGGGAGATGTCGGCGAGAGGAAATTCCGGCGGCCAAGGCGGTGGGTCACTGTGATTGGTGCTCGATGGGCGATGCCAGCGATGAGGCTGCAGTCAGGCGACAAAAACGAAGAGGCTGTGCTCGAGCGGTGATCGACAGAGAAAACAGAGCCTCGTCTGGAGGCTCTGCTCAATCAGTATAGGAGGTGAAATCCGGAGCACCGGCGGTGGGTCTTGCTCCGGCGACGATGGCGGTCTGTTTGTGGTGGCGAGGCTACGGTTCCGGCGAAGAAATCAGACGTCGGTACGTCGGTAGGGAAAGCTGGGTTCTTCCCGATTCGAAAAGGTTCCAAATCGGGAAGATGAAAAGCATAAAAAAAGGAAGCTTCAAATTGGGCTCTGTCTTGGAATGGTAAGATGCTGATTTTCAATTCCATTTTTTGGGAGATTTCAAAGAGTTTTTTTTGGTCAGAGGAGGGGCTGTTCGGTCGATATATAAAGGCTGCTCTGTCTGTTTTGGGTGGGCGGCCGTGGTGAACGGAAAGGAGGGTGGCTGGCGGTTGGGCGAGAGGAGAGAAGGAGAAGAGGGCCGGCTGTTGTGAAGAAAGGGAGGTCGTGCTGTGGTCAGAGAAGGATTGTTGCCTTGGTCGAGAGACAGAGCAGTAGTCCTGTTTGGCTCACGAAATCAAAACAGAGTAACTGCTTTGGCTCGAGAGAGCAAAGCAGAATCATTTACCGTTTCTGCTCGAGAGAGAGAAGAGGTGCTGAGTCAACACGGGAAAGAAGCTTTGCTTTGGCTGGAATTGGGGACTATTCTGTTCTATTCGAGAGAAAGATCAGAACGGTTGAGGCGTGCAGTTGAGAGACTGTTGCTGAAGGTGGAGGAGAGAGCAAAGCAGGACGGAGAAGCAAGACAGACTGAAAGCAGCAAAACAGGATTTTTCTTTATTATTTTATCTTTCGTTTAGTTAATTTCTGTGCTTTTAGTTTAGTTGAACAATTGATTGCTTAAAAAGAAAATAAAAATTAGAACTTTACATTTCATTATTACTTACTACATACTCTAGAATTAGGTTGAATATCTTACTAAGTCTCTGAGGGATCGACCTCGTAGCCACTATTCTGCATTAGATTCGTGCGCTTGTGAGTATCATATTAAAATTTACATCAGCATCCCTTAAACATACTTAGGTGGTCTGAGATAGATAAAAAATTGAGTATGGGAAATAACAAAGCCCTTAGTGCCATTACTTGTGTTGTATCCCCTGATGAGTATAAACGTATATGTTTGTGTGAGAGTGCCAAGGAAGCTTGGGATATTTTAGAAGTGTCGCATGAAGGAACTAGTTTAGTTAAGAAATCTAAACTCCAACTCCTTGTAACTAGGTTTGAAAATATCAAAATGGGAGAAGATGAAACATTCATGGAATTCTATTCTAAACTTAATGATATTGTAAATTCCATGTGGGGACTTGGTAAGAAACTACCTGAACCTGACATTGTAGACAAAATCCTTAGGTCTCTCCCTATTAGATTTTCTCCTAAAGTGACAGCAATTGGGGAATGTAGAAATACTGACCTAATGAAAGTAGAAGATTTAGTTGGCTCTTTACAAACTTATGAAATGCAACTTCCCACACAGATTAAAAAATCTGTAGCTTTGAAATCTACTAGCAAACAAAGTCAAGAGTCAGATGATGAGG
Source organism: Houttuynia cordata (assembly GCA_039654745.1). Lineage (NCBI taxonomy): Eukaryota > Viridiplantae > Streptophyta > Magnoliopsida > Piperales > Saururaceae > Houttuynia > Houttuynia cordata. The sequence continues at coordinate 8,562,262 of CM077511.1, forward strand.
TAGATGAAGAAATTGCTTTCCTTGCTAAAAAGTTTGCTAAACATTTTAATGGAAGATTTAGAGGGAAAAGTGTTTCTAAAACTAAACCTATAGACAACTTAAAAAGAAAAAGTAAATCAACCCCAAGAAACATTGAATGTTATAATTGTCATGGGATTGGCCATTTTGCTACTGAGTGCCCGTCAAAGCAAAAATTTAAGAAAAAAGAAATAGCAGCTAAAGCTTCATGGGATGAATCCTCCGAAACTGAGGAGGACTTAGAAGATTCATCTGACCAAGATGAGGTAGAATCTTTAAAAGTCTTTATGACTTCCTCATCAATCACTAATGACTTATCTAAGGTGGAAATACCAAATGAAGAATCATCTCAAAGTGATTCAGATTCTCTTACTTCTGACAACGATAATAATGACCTTCAAAGTTCATATAATTCTTTATTCAAAGAAAGCACTAGAATGACTGAGAAGATCACTATGCTAAAAAGGAACTTGATTTTGCTATGAATGATATGCAAACACAGGAAATTGTTAAGTTGAAAAATACATTGAAAATTAGAGAGCAGATACATAAAGAAAAATTAGAAGAATTAAAAGTAGTTATCTCTGAAAACTCAACTCTAAAAGAAGAACTTAGCAAATCCAATAATAGTCTAGTTGAGAAATTTTCTCAAAGTAGTCAAACTCTTCAACATATGCTAAGGCTAGGAAAAAGTCCAATGGATAAGAATGGGCTTGGTTACACTGGTTTAAACAAGTCTAAAGGTGAAACTCAAACTATCTTTGTAAAAGAAAGTCTTAACAAGTTATCTATTGAAGAGGAACACCGAAGAATCAATCCTAGACCTATCATAAGGAAAGAAAAATCTATCTTAAGAGAATTGTCTCAAGATAAAAATGCACCAGTTGATAGGGGATATAATGCAAAGAAGATTTCTAGGAAAAACAATGATTACACCAAAAGTGAACTTCTAGAATTCATTAATTCCTCACATAATGTTGTTCCTACTAGACTTATTCCTGTGACTACTAGGATGGTTCAACTTTTTGAAGATATTGCTAAAATAACCCTAAAGCATAGGAATACTCAAACAGAGCTCAAGAGCAAGGAAAGCAAGAGTAAAACAACCACCTCAAATAGTCCATCTTCTAGGTATAAAATAGGGAGAACATCTAACACCACTGTATGGAGACCTAAAACAAAGGAAAGGAGTCTAGTTGTTCACACAGCCCTCTTAGCAGAAAATTCCCCTAAATGGTACTTAGATAGTGGGTGCTCTAGGCACATGACTGGAGAAAAAGGAAACTTTTCTGAGCTAAAAGAATTTGATGGAGGATCGGTCACCTTTGGAGATGGTAGTACTGCAAAAATCATTGGCAAAGGAACTCTAAAAGTACCAAACATGCCTCACCTTAAGGATGTACTATGTGTTGAAGGGCTAAAACACAATCTCCTTAGTATTTCTCAAATTTGTGACCAAAATCACTATGTTAGCTTTGGGAGTCACAGTTGTAAGATCACCAACAAGAAAGGAGAAACCATTATGAGAGGTGTTAGAACTACTGACAATTGCTATATAGTTGAGGAAACATGTCAACCAAACTTTTCTCAATGCCACATATCGCAAACAAATGAAGCAGAACTATGGCACAAGCGTCTTGGTCATGTAAACTATAGAGACTTATCTCGACTAAGTAAGAAAGGGATTCTTAGGGGTCTACCTATCATTAGTTGTAAGGATAAGAAAGAGTGCGGTGAATGTCAGATAGGTAAACAAGTTAGAGCCTCACACAAAAAGGTAAATACTATCAATACCTCTAGACCTCTTGAACTTCTACATATGGATTTAGTTGGACCCATGAGAACAGAGAGTATAGGAGGGAAAAAGTATTTCCTTGTGGTAGTAGATGACTTTTCTAGATACACCTGGGTTGCCTTTCTTAGAGAAAAGTCTGATACTTTTCTTGAATTTAAAGGGATTGCCAAGCAAATCCAAAATGAGAAAGGTCTGACCATTGTCAAGATTAGGAGTGATCATGGTGGAGAATTTGAAAATACTTCCTTTGATAAATTTTGTGATAAATTTGGAATACATCATGAATTTTCTGCACCTAAAACTCCTCAGCAAAATGGTGTTGCTGAAAAAAAGAACCGTGTTCTGCAAGACATGGCCACAGTATTTTTAACTACTAAGAATCTTCCAAAGAACTTGTGGGCCGAAGCAGTTAACACTGCCTGCTATATTATTAATCGAGTTTACATGTGAGCAGGTAAGGATAAAACTGCCTATGAGCTATGGCACGATAAAAAACCTAGTGTTAAATATTTTAAGGTCTTTGGCAGTAGATGTTATATTTTAAAAGACCGAGAAAATCTAGGCAAGCTTGACTCAAAAAGTGATGAAGGAATATTCCTTGGATACTCCTTCAATAGTCGAGCTTATAGGGTATTAAATCTGACAACCAACACCATTCAAGAATCTATCAATGTGGTTGTTCATGATGCAAAAATTGAAGAAGGTTCTCAAGACCATCCTGAAGAAGATGAAGGAGCACTAAAAGAGGGTCCCACTACTGAGCTCATATCCTCTCCTCCTCCTTCAAACAATGACCTGAAAGAAGTAAAGGATCATCCTATAACTCAAGTCATTGGTGACCCTCGTGGCCCTATTCTAACTAGATAACAAGCTGAAATAATAAACAGTCATTTTTGTTTCACCTCTAACATAGAACCTAAGAATGTTGATGAAGCTTTCACAGATGAACATTGGATTAATGCCATGCAAGAAGAGCTAAATCAATTTGTTAGAAATGAGGTATGGTACCTAGTTCCTAGAACAAGTGATATAAACGTCATAGGAACTAAGTGGATTTTTAAGAACAAAAGTGATGAAAATGGGAAGATTGTTAGAAACAAGGCTAGATTAGTTGCCCAAGGATATACCCAAATTGAGGGGATAGACTTCGAGGAAACCTTTGCTCCTGTAGCTAGGTTAGAGTCTATTAGGATCTTGATGGCTATTGCTTGTCATTTACAATTCAAATTATATCAAATGGATGTCAAAAGTGCTTTTTTAAACGGAGTACTTAATGAGGAAGTATATGTTGAACAACCAAAAGGATTCATTGATCCTAAACTTCCTCATCATGTATATAGGCTCAAAAAGGCACTCTATGGTCTAAAACAAGCACCACGTGCATGGTATGAGAGATTGACCTCATTCTTACTCAATAATGATTTTTGTCGAGGAAGTTTTGATAAAACACTTTTTGTGCAAAAGACCAAAGATTCCATCTTGATTGCTCAAATATATGTAGATGATATTGTTTTTGGATCTACTAATGAGAAAAGAACTATTGAGTTTGCCAACCTTATGAAATCGGAGTTTGAAATGAGTATGGTAGGAGAACTTTCCTTCTTTTTAGGTTTTCAGGTCAAACAATTAAAAGAAGGAATTTTCGTGTCTCAAACCAAATATGCTAGGGAGCTAGTCAAGCGTTTTGGTCTTGACTCTGGTAGACATATAGCTACTCCTATGAGTACCACATTAAAACTGAGCAAGGATAGTGATGGAAAAAGTGCTGATTCTCATGTTTATAGGAGTATGATTGGCAGCCTACTTTATCTGACTGCTAGCAGACCTGACATATCATTTAGTGTAGGAGCATGCGCGAGATTTCAAGCTGATCCTAAAGAATCCCATTTAACTGCTGTTAAACGAATTATCAGGTATGTAGCAGAAACCTCAGATCTAGGGCTCTGGTATCCATATGACACTTGTACCGCTCTAGCTGGATACTCAGATGCAGATTGGGCAGGCAACTTAGTTGATAGAAAATCCACTAGTGGTGGATGTTTCTATGTTGGAAACTATCTAGTTGCCTGACATAGCAAGAAGCAAGCTTCTATTTCTCTATCTACTGCAGAAGCCGAGTACATTGCCGCTGGTAGCTGTTGCGCTCAATTATTATGGATGAAGCAAATGCTTCAGGATTATGGAATCCAACAAGGAACCATGAGCGTATACTGTGACAACACTAGTGCTATAAATATTTCTAAAAATCCGGTTCAACATTCACGCACTAAGCACATTGATATTAGGCATCATTTCATCCGTGAATTAGTTGAGGATAATATAGTTGCACTAGAATATGTTTCTACTAATAATCAACTAGCAGATATTATGACTAAACCACTGGACTCCTTGAGATTTACTAATCTTCGAAAGTCCATTGGAATTTGTGCTAGTTAGATTAGTTTCGTATTTCTTTTCTTTTTTTTTCTTTTGTTGTTTTTTGCTCGTGTTGTATTAAAAAAAAATGTCTTGGTTTTTGGAGAGTCACTATCAAATTTTATTGGGTACTAAAACCAAAAGTGACACTCACAACTTGAGGGGTATAATGACAACGAGTAGGGTTCACCCTAACTATCCACTAGTTCATAGGTTTGCTCTCAAATGAAAATCACCTTTATTTTGGTTTGGGAATCATTAGAGTTATTAATCTCTTAGGATTGTAACTAAGACATTCATTGGTTGTTTTCCCATTTTGTTAATGATGTATGTTTTGATCCTATGTGCCTATGCTTTCATGCTCTATCTATGTGCTTCTCATTGTTATATTAAGCACTTTGAACTTAATGTACTCTTTTTATTGTGCTTTAATGCTAAACCTCCCTTAGTTACATTTTTAAAGTATGACTCTCGCTTGTTATCTACAATTCTTATCTAACCTTGCCAATTTGATTAACAAAAAGGGGGAGTGAGAAATTCCCACCTAGTGTACTAGAATATGTTTGTCTTACAGGGTAAAACTTGACATGCCCATCGAAAGAGGAATTGCTTCATTAGAGGGGAATGCAACTTAGGGGGAGTTGCTAATTAAGCCTCTAATTTATATAAGCATTTTTGTCATTCAAATTGACAAGGGGGAGCTTGTTAGGGCAAAATTTGGGAGTGTGATTTTGTCTCTTAATGTACAAAAATATATGGGGTATGTGAGAGGGAAAATGGGGTATATGTACAAATTGGGGTACATATACAAATTGGGCTATATGAAGAGGTTGAGAGGAGACAATCTCAAGAAGAAGCCAACACAAGTGGATCTTGAAGAGAAAGCTATCATGTTGAGCAAGACACTCCAAGGTGAAGCTAAAGGAAAATGAAGATCACAAAAGTTTAAGACAATGTGGGAGCACACCACAAAGCCCATGGCCAAGACACCACTTAAAAGCAACTTATTGAAGGCCCATCATGAAGACATACAAGAGGAGTGCATATTTTCTAGAGGATCAACTCACAACCATTAGATCATCCATAGTTGTCCTCTAGGCCCATAGCTTTTGGATCAAATTTGTTAGGTTCAAAATATTCCAAGAAAAACCCACTAACCAAAGTGATCCAAAGCTTCTTTCAAAGCCCACCTAAGGTCCTTAGGAAAAGACATTTAGAAAAAGCCCATTTGTGAAATGGGTTCTTGGGCTAAAGGAACCACCCATTAATAGGACTCAACCCACATAAGAGAATCACTAATGGGTGGGTGGATATGAGGTGGATCCACCCAAGGATGGGTTGATACACACCTCCCTCTCCATCTATAAATACCCACCTCTTGGAAAGAAATGGGTAAGCCATCTCCCCAAAGCCTCTTGGCCTTATTCTTTGCATATCATCTAGAGCCTTGAGGGTTCTTGATTATTCTTCCTCTCCTTTCTTTGAAAGGGGTTTAAGATCTTGTTATGAGATCTTAGGAAGAGATTCAAGTCCTCTAGAGCCTTGATGCTCTTGATTATTCTTCCTCTCCTTTCTTTGAAAGGGGTTTAAGATCTTGGTATAAGATCTTAGGAAGAGATTCAAGTCATCTTGGATCATGGTTTCTTAGAGCATATAGAATCATCCTTTAGAAACCAAAGCCCCCACTTGACCTTTGAACCAATACTTCCAAATTCTCTCAAAGGTCTTGAATACTTTGATCTACTCTCCGGTCCCTCATTAATGATTAGATGGGTTCATACCATTGACCCTTGAGAGTAGTTCAAAGTATCTTTGGCCATGGTTTTCACTTAATCCCATAGGAAAATTCTTAGAGAAACCAATCCCTTGTCCAAAAAGCCTCTACAATTTCGGAGCATCATTAGTTGAATCCAAGGATGGACAATTGACGGCCATAAGCTCAAAACTAGGTTGAGCAAAACGGGTAGGATATCTCACATCCTCCCTTCAAGGGTATGTACTCTAGTCACTCCTACTTCCTAGAGTAAGTACTCTTAAATATCTTCTTTACATGTGTTAGATTGTGGTATAGACCATAGGGTCAAACCACTCTTTTGAGAGAGAGTTGGGTCGGTGTGACCCATAGTGAGTGTGGATTCACTCTTGTATGGTTCCCGGTGATCCAAGCAAAACCGGTGAGTGTATGATGTTGTGGGTGAGCTAAAAACCCTCACTTACTGAATGTCGGAGGTTCCTTGGATTAGGTGCTCCGAGAGTGGATGTACCCGTTGAAGCGAGTTGCTTGGCGGCGAACTACTATAAATCTTTGTGTGATTGCTTGTGTTTGGTCATCTTGCATATTGACACACACACACACACATACACATTCCACACCTCTTAAGTCTCTCTCACTCATGCGCTTCCAATTACTTGTTAATAAGATAATGTTGCATTGAATGATTATTTAAATTAACATTATCTCTTATTAAAATAGAGTGAGAGTTTTTAAGTGGTTGTCCTATTCACCCCCCCCTCTAGGACCTAAAGAGCACTTTCACCCCTAAACTCTCACGAATATATATTCATTTATAATCCTATCTTTCCTAGTTATCCCACTCATCCACCTTAACATTCTCATCTCGGCTACATTCAACTTATCAATATAACTTCTCTTTGGTGCTCAGCACTCCGCTCCATAGAGTATTGCAAGCCTAATGGTTATCCTATAGAACTTGCATTTAAGCTTTTTTGGAACACGCTTATCACACAACACTCCCGAGGTTGTCCTCCACTTTACCCACCCCGCATTAATCTTATGCACCACATCACTATCAATATCTCATGCTTCATGGATAATAGATCCCAAGTAACGAAATTGATCACACCTTGGTACTTCTGCCCAACTATTTCAACTAAGGCACTACCCATAGTTCTACCTTCTTTAAAATTAAACAAAGACAAGAATATGTTTTCCATTTATGAGCCCGTGGAAGATGGCATTGTTCTCTACAAGAAAAATAATTTCACGGCTTCGGTTAAAGGAAAGGGAAATGTGGCTCTTGAATTCACTTCCGGGAAGGTTTTAACTCTTACAAATGTGTACCATGTTCCAAAAATTCGGAAGAACCTTGTATCGGGAAGGTTATTGAATAAGTTGGTTTTAAACTTGTATTTGAGGCAGACAAGTTTGTGTTGTCTAAGGGTGGAGTGTTTGTTGGGAAAGGGTATTTTGTATACTAACATATTTAAGTTTAATATTAATGAAATAATTTTTGCTTATATTGTGAATTCTGTATCTTTATAGCATGGTAGACTATGGCATGTTAACATTAAGAATGCATGACATGGAGAAGTTAAATTTTGTTTTTAGATGTGATGATGATATGCATGAGAAATGTAAGACTTGCATACAATCTAAAGTAACTAAAAAGTCATCTCCTAAAGTTGAAATAAATACATCTTTGCTTGAATTAATACATAGTGATGTGTATAACATGCATGTTTTTCCCACTAGGGATGGTAAAAAATATTTTTTTTATATTTATTAATGATTGCTCTAGATATTGGTACGTATACTTGTTGAATTGTAAAAATGATATTCTTGACAAGTTTAAGACGTACAAAATGGAAGTGGAGAATTTTTATAGTTCCAAAATTAAGGGTGCATTTGGAAATTGATTATGTGAAAAAAAAATAGGTTGAAAGGGCCTGATTCTTCTAATTGGTGTTTGTTTACTGATTTTACTGATAGGAGCTGCTGATGGTGATAGGTGAAAAAAATCACATATTTTCACTTATCAGCTAATAGTGTGTTTGGTTACTGATTTGGTCAATTTTCACTCCTGACAGTGAAAACTGAAAAAAATAAGCAAATCACCCCTGAAAGAGGTGATTTTGCTGATTCTCACTCGAATGAGCATCAGCCTGGGAAAAATTTCCTCGTTATCTCCACCATCGCCACTGCCCACTGCCGCTGGCACCGCCCATCGCCGGCCACCGCCACCCACCGCCCAACCACCGTCGACCACCATCGCCCACCACCACCACCCACTACCGTTGCCGACCACCGCCCACTACCGCCGCCACAGTCCAACCGCCGTCGCCGACCACCACCATCGCAGCCGTCGCCAGCACCACCCACCACCGACACCGCCGCCCATGGCCGCCACCCGCTGTCCAAAACATATATTTTATCACCGACTTTGCCAAACATAAATCACACCTGATTTTTTTTTTTAAGTTCGCAAACACAAGTCACCAATCAAGAGTCAGGCTGATGGTGAAAGACTAAAAATATGATTAATTTTAGGTTCCCAAACGGGTTTTCTACAATCAGAAAAATCACCTACAAATCACCTTGATTATTTTCAGCTTGAGTTTTTTTTTTCACCTTTCACTATCAATTTCTAAATGCACCTAAATGTATCCGATCGGATAAAGGATGTGAATATCATTTTCCATATTATTGTGAAAGTATGAGAATACTTCATAAAAAGACTCCACCATATACTATACAACAAAATAGAGTGGTTGAAAGAAAGAATAGGACATTAACTGAAATTGTTAAGTCTATGTTATCATATTTAAGTTTGAGAAAAGGATTTTGGGGACAAGCCTTATTAATGACTTGTCATATTGAATATGGTTCCTACAAAGAACTTGAAAGAAACCCTATATGAAATATGGAAGATGAGGAAGTCTAACCTAGATTACTTGAGGGATTGGGGTTGTACAACAATTGTTCAGTTGTCTGAACCTAAGAAGAAAAAACTATGTAACAAATGCATTCAATGTATTTCCTAGGCTATGCACAACATAGCAAGGCTTATAGATTTTTTATCATTGAACCAAATGAGTTTATGGAGCTTAATATTATTCTTGAATCAAGAGATGCAATGTTCTATGAAGATTTAATATTATTCCTAGGATTAGAGATTCTAATGAAATTGGCCAAACATTTAAAGATGTGTTTATGAATAATGAACCAATTATATTGAGAAAATGCTAAAGAAGTTCAACCACTTTGAACGCACACCATTAGTACTATCTCAAAGTTATTATATTGAGAAAATGCTAAAGAAGTTCAACCACTTTGAATGCACACCATTTAATTCACAACTTAAGTTATTATTAGCTAATGATGGTAGATGTGTATCACATCTTGATTATGCAAGAGTAATTGGCACTTTATTGTATGCTATGACATACACAAGGCCGAATATTGCTTTTGTAATAGGTAAACTAAGTAGATATATTAACAATCTTAGTTACTTACATTGGAATGTTGTGAAAAGGGTATTGAAATACCTTAAAAGAACAACGAACTATGGAAATTTCTATAGTGGTTATCCTACTGTATTAGAAGAATTTTTGAATGTTTGTTGGATAAATGATAGTGAAGATTATGCATCAAAGAGTGGCTGGGTGTTCACTCTTGGTGGGGGAGCAGTTTCTTGAGGTTCCAAGAAGCAAACATTGATCACGAACTCTCCTATAACATCAGAATTTGTTGCATTGCATGCTAGTGATAAAGAAGCGAAATGGTTAAAGGAATTTATTTTTAAAAATTTCAATTTGGCCTAAGCCAATGGCACATATTTCTATCCATTGTGATAGTGAAGCTACACCAGCAAAAGCCTATAACAAGATGTAATGGAAAGTCCAGGCATATTGGGCTAATACATAGTTATGTCATGCAGTTATTTACTGATGGTGTGATAACTGTGGATTATGTGAAAACAAATCAAAATTTAGCGAATCTATTTACAAAAGGACTTGGAAGGTATATGGTATTGAAAACATCAAAAGGGATGGGATTGACGCCTATATAATTAGTCACTCTTGGTGGAAAACTCAATTTGATGCTTGATAAATTTCAAGTCTCAAGTTCAACAAGTAAAGTACATCATATGTCATAGAGGCAGACACTTAAATGTTTATGAAAACCATCCAAGGTGTAAGTGTTTGGTACCTGTAATGTGTACAAGGGAGGATGAACATGATGCTCTTAATAGAATCACAACAAGTTTGTTGGGGTATTTTAATTACAAGAGCACTCCCGATGAATCTACTTATGGAAGTGTGGGAGTGATGCCGCTTCCTATGCGATTAAGGGCTAGTCTCTAGAGCACTTATGAAATTAAGATACAAACACAATGCCAAAATAGTGTCAGTGAAAACAACGTACAACCAAAAGGAATATGAGATTGATGTGTGTGGATGAATACAATTGGTTTACAAGGAACATTAGTTCAAAGACATTCATGTAATATACTTTCTTGATTGACTTTAGTTTATTCACAATAATCAAAAGTTCAAGTGATAACACACATTTGTTTATGCGTTGTCTTAGTGTCATGATTTATCATGTTTTGAATGACATTTTCAGGTTTCAAAAATGGTGGGGGATTGTTGAAATTTTCAAAATGAACAAGTGATATCCAGTTCAGTCAACTAGTAGTGAAAATGGGAAATTGATTTTGAACAGTAGCATGTCTGGTCGCCGGAAATAAGCATCGATCGATCGGTGGGGACACTGTGTTCTCCTAAAACTTACAGATCATGGTCCAGTCGACCGGTAGAATGCACCGGTCAACCAATAGAGTCATTGTCTTCATTTGTAACTCACAAATTTGTGTCCAATCGACCGAAAATAAGCTTTGATTGACCCGTGATGACCATTGGGTGTTGTGAGTGCATCTTTTTCACTGATTTTCACACCCATTAAACCATCTTCTACATATAGCTTATATTAGATGATGAACCAAGAGTCTAAGAAGGTTTTTTCCCATTCTTCTTTGGATTTTCTTTGTTGTAAACACTTGGAGATCTTTTGATTGGCACAATATTAAATTTTTTTTAAGGCAGGAAGGTAGACTTGTCTTCGACAGTGTGAATCGCAGACTTGGAAAGAAAGCTCTATTGTATGTTGACTGCAAATTCGCGGATATCCCGGTTACACACTACATTCATGAAGTGGTGAGAGCGAATATTACTTTTAGGAAAATAGATTTGATCGCGTCTAGAAGAAAAATCGTTGCAGTGTGTGTCCTGTGACAAATTGCATGTCATCCTCTATTCCAAATCCCTACATATTACATATATATATATATAACAATGACTTTGTAAAGAAAAGTAAGGAAAGATGTGTTTTATAGAGTATGCTCACAACTTGTGCAGAGGTTGGATTGAGGCCCCACATGATTTAACGGTTTCAACTCCTACACATGTTCTAAATACATTTTACCAGGACACACTACTTAAACATTGTTCCTTTGTAAAAGGACAGTGATAGCCCTACATCAGATTTCCTACACATTTCTATACACAGCTGATGTGTATGGCAATAAGTGGGTGAACTGATGTGCAATGTGTGGGTGAACTGATGTGACCCCACATCAGTTGTGTATGGAAATGTGTAGGAAATCTCATGTACAAATATCGTTTTCCTTTGTAAAACACCCGAGTAGCCTCTTCGGGTATAAATTTTAACATCGGTGAAGTGTGATTCTATTGGATGTAGCTCTCATGACTTTTGGTCTCGACGAAAATACAATCTTTTGTACTTATCACCAAGCTCAAGAGGTAAGGAAGTTGAGGCCACTAGAACGCTTTTCTTAGGCTCCCAGGGGGAACTTTTAATAGATACAGTTGGTTTTTCAAACGAAGTAATTAGTTCATTTGAAAAAACAACAGCATCTATTAAAAGTGCGTGGAAGGAGTATTTCTTTTATTTGTATGCTACTACATGGTTAAGGAGAGGTCCAAAGGCCCAAGCAACTAATGGGCTTCAAGGAAACCACCAATAAATTTTCTGCTTTATTTCATGGGCTTGTCTATTGGCTTTCCTTATAATTGCTTCTGATAATCGACCCATCACTGAACAAATCCAGGGTAGGAGGCCAAATCCCAGTGTCATTATTCTCAGCCCACTTTTCTAATGGACTCCACTCAAGGTTCTAATGGACCCCAATGACTGCAGTGAACTATGTAAGATTCTAAGCTAGCCCATTTCTCTAATGGGCCACCCAAGGTTATAATGGACCCTAATGACTAGTGAACTATGCAAGGCAATGAAGAATAAATTAGCCGCCATCTAACCCAAACTAAGGGGCCGTTTGGGGCGTGATTAAAAGTAAAACATTCAGAAGGCAAAAGCTGGTGGGGCGATGTGCAAAGTTAAGTATATAATCATAATCTTGTTCAATGGTCAATATATGTAGTCTCAATTAAACACTTGAGTTAAAAATGGCATGATGTTTTGTTTTATAAATTTTGTCTTGTTGGCAATATACAGTTTTTTAGTATATTGGTCTCAAATATCTCCTGCAGAGATTCTTCATGGATTACACTTAGAATAGGACATTTATTTTCTAGAGATTGGAAAATTTCTTAATCTTTCTTGTATATATTATCAAATAAAAATGAAAATTTGACTTAATACTCAAGGTGTATGCTTTTACGTGGATCATAACTGAATATCTCGTTTGTAAGTTCATTTCCCCTCAATAGAAGACAATATTAACTTATAGAAAAATTGACTTGCATGGTTTTCTTGATATGTATTCCTTTCCTCTTTAACTGTATAAATGATTACTAGCCTTTTATTGATCACCATGAGAGCAATCGTCAAATAAGTATACAAATCTCATTGTTTTTTTTTATAATAGTCTCACATATATTGAACAAGCACATTAGTCAAACTCGTTTGATAATTATAAAATAACATGTTATATTTTGAACTAACTTCCATAGTATACTCATGTTCATTACAAATAGAATATTATTGACAAAAAAAATGCAAAAAAAATGTTTACATTATTTGTGAGATTGTCAGTTGGAAAAAGGAAAACACTATTAGGAATATAGCTGTAAAACGCTCTGGTTATAAAAACTCTAATTTAACGTGAAAAACTCCCTAAAATGACTCCACTCAACAGCTTTCGATTAGCTCTATTGTGCATCAAAACTAACATAATTTTTTATTACTCACATTGACTCCTAGAATCAGAATTAAATAATAAATAAAGTTATTTTTCTTAAATACAACAATCTTTGAACTATTTTTAAAATAAATGAAGTAAATTTAACATATTCAACTTTCACGGGGATCAAAATTATACTTAAATACTCCCATCCAATGATTATAGTCCCATACTGTTTCCTAAATGTTCTAATTGTGGATAGAGAGAATATTTCATTACAATTATAACCCTACTCTAAGTTGTAACTTTTATGTTAGTTTAATATAATTTAATTAAAATCATGCAATTCATTTTGATTGTCCATTTGGGTTTTCAAAATGAATTAATTTTGGATGGAGAGAGAATATTTATTATGGCTTTAATCTTATTCAGAATTTTAACTTTACGCCACTTCAATTTTTCTATATTGAATTAAAATCATAGTTGTCCCAAATTAATTGAGTTTAGGATAGGGATGGCTCTACATCTAAAATAAACTTTTAAAATATTTATCTGATTATAATATTGGAAAAAATATGGATTATTATGTCAAAATTTTTATTGAGTATGTCAAGCTATGGGCAAAATTAAATAGAATAAAAGTATATAAGCATAATTAATTAATGAAATATCGTACAAATAAAAAGTAATTTATAAAGAAGGGCAACAATGAGAAATCTAGATCAGTTAAAAACAACTAAAGAAGCAGAAGAATATTTCCATTCCTCGCTCTTCTCGACGCAATTACAAACAAGAAAAATACAATGTCATCTTGAAAATAAGTTTGCGGATTATTATGCCAAAATTTTTATTGAGTATGTCAAGGTATGTGAAAAAGTAAATAGAATAGAAAGTATATAAGCATAATTAATTAATAAAATATAGTACAAATAAAAACTAATTTATAAGAAGGGCAACAATGAGAAAGCCATATCAATTAAAAACCACCAAAGAAGCAGGAGAATACTTCCATTCCTCGCTCTTCTCAACGTAATTACGAACAAAAGAAATACAACATCAACTTGGAAATAAGGTTTGAATTCCCCTCTTTAGGATTGAAGAATATTTTGGTATCTAATACTACTAAGTTAAAGATCTAATATATTAATTTTAAGCAACGAAGAGTAGGCATATAAAGGAATGAAGTTGAAGCATCTAACTATATTTTCTAAATTTTTGTTTAATTTTGTCAACTACTTATTAATTTAAAATAATGTTTGTTCCCCATCAAAGGACAGAGACTCAAAACTACTAAATTTAGTTTAGATATATGTTTTGTATGAACACATGTTACTTTTACGTTTGTGGCGCTGATATGCCAAGTAAGGCACATTGAAAAATCCTTATGAGTGATGTTAATCGATTATGTCGTTATATTTTGTAGAATATAGGTGGTTATTTGTATTCGATTAAAAAAATTAGATTATGTATATACCGAGCATTTTGATTTCCATATCTATACACAAATATATGCCACTTTTAATGTTAAAATATTGTAGTATTATAGTTACAATGTAACACTCGAAAAATTAGTAAGTATTTTAAAACTGAAATTTGACCCTCTTAATGTTTGATTTAGTCATGTTTTACCTCATGGGAATTAAAGTTGGTGAGAAGATCTTTCCAACGCCACTAACTATGCGCGATTTGGAGTTCGGAGTAAAAAGATATGAGAAATTGAATTTTGTTTAAGCGTGACTGCGATCGATCGCCATAAGAAACGATCAATGGGAAAATTGAACCGATCGACGCCTTACTAAAACGATCGATCGTAGTTACTATGATTATTGATTATTTTGTTTCGGGTAAAGCGATCGATCGGCAATAATTACGATCGATCAGCTGTAACACGATAGTATAGAATAACGCATACGACGATCGATCGCCGGTTGCGATTTTACGATTTCTAGCTTATTTTTGGGGTGGATTTGCATGGAAAAGATACAAAATCCTAATTGGATTTTAATTGCACGTCTTTAGAGGGATCTTGAGGCCTTCTCATTGGTGGGAAGTGTCCATAATATGGAAAATTAGTTTAAGAAGGGATTCTCCCCCAACTCTATATAAACCATAGAGAGTTGGCTTGTGCTATTTCAAAACCTAGCCCTAGAACGTCCAGAGACCTTTTCCCCTCTCCTTTCTACGTTCACCCACCTCCTATAAGGCTTCTTCTTGTGGGAGTTTAAGAGCTTGGAGCGGGAGCTTTGGAGGAAGCAGAGGAGACGAGCAACGCGTAAAAAGGTGGAATCTTCAGTGAATTAAATAGGATGGTTTTTCCCCTTTCCTCTCTTATGATTATATGATATTGATAAGTGTTTTGATTCAGTACCTTAGAGTATTGTGTGGATTCTTGTGAGATAAATAAATTGTGTCATTAATTCTATGTGTAGTGCATCATAATCGTATGTGCATTCATATATGTTCCGTTTCTAGATGGGAATTTATACCAAAAGTTTGATGTTTTATTAATTTTCCAGAGACTAGAAGCTCTGATATTGCTTGATGGACCATAATCCACGTTGAGTTTTGGTATCTTAATGTGTGTCTTGCATTAAATGTCTTAATTGAGAAGTATTAATGGTTAAAACTATTTTATATG
The DNA here is from genome assembly GCA_039654745.1 of Houttuynia cordata. Lineage (NCBI taxonomy): Eukaryota > Viridiplantae > Streptophyta > Magnoliopsida > Piperales > Saururaceae > Houttuynia > Houttuynia cordata. Next base: position 8,578,031 of record CM077511.1, read on the forward strand.
TAAAGGAACATGAGAAAGGTGTGTACTTTAGTAATTCTAGATCATCCTAGGGTCTGTAATTGGTCTAGGAGGGGAGTATATAGTCTGTTAATGATTTATTATCATCTATAATGTGATATTAAGTGAGATAATTAAGTTTAATTAAGAGTCTTAATCTCGGCCAGAACTGTTTCTGTGTTGACAGTCGGTAGTAAATAATTCATAACTAATTCAAATAAAATCTAAAAAATATAAAATTAGTGGGATTAGAAATTAAACTCATGAGGGTATTATTAGTAAAAATTTCAGAGGCTAAACCTTATTGTACAAAGCACAGTAGCCGTCGTAAGAGGACTGTTGTGCAGGAGGCAGTGAGCTGAATCTGAGAGAAAATACTAAGTATATAAAGAACATCATGAAATATGATATGATAATGTCTAACGTGTCAACACCAGTAATTGGACTATATACTTATGGAATATCATAGTAAGAATTGGGTTAAAAGTAATCTAATTAGGAGAGATAATCTTTTGATCAAGAGATTTATAACTATCTACCTTGAAGCGTTGATGTCGGTTTGTGATTCCACTTGGAATTCAAATCATCTAAGAATTCTTTGATTCTTATCTCTGATATTTGTATTATAGAATTTCAATGTGTATAAGGAATTCCTATCTAGGGCTGAGCATGAAAGGTATGTATTGATTGTATGGTACTCCTTGGGTGAGTTGTTATTATTCGAAGTGTTTGGGTTGTCTTGTTATTCTATGCTACTCCAATGAGTGAGTTATGTATTGACCAAAGACTTTGACACTTCTATCCATACTCCGTGAGAGGGTCTATCCTGGTAAGAGATACCTTATGATTTTAGAGTGTTGTGACCTCTTTTCCTTTGAGATTTTGCTCATATTAATTTCATGATTGTTTCTTCCACTGAAAATCTTGCGAGACTCTCCCCATGGTGGATTCATAGTATGCTCAATTAAGTCATTGCTAGATCTTGCGATGTCACTTATATTTATGAAGCTGCGATTCCATACTGCCCGAAGGGAGGCACTATACGTACGTTAGATTGTGGACATTACGGAAGGTCCTCAGTCTCCACCCATCGTAACAGTAAGCACTGGTGGGGCCAGCATCTTAGACGCATGGCAGGGTTCCAAAGAGAGGACCCCTAGGGTAGTTCTAGTATATTATTTTATTCACTTGCGAGCGACAAGTTTAGCGAGCAGAAATTGTAACTCCTTTCACTTTAGATGTCTGGAGCCTTTGATATGATGGTTATTCTCTCCTTACACATATGTTTGTTCGGAGTCTTATTGATGTTTTCCTATACTTGCGAGTTGGAATTGTTGTTGACTAACCTGGCAGGTGTATCGACCTCGGTTCAGTTCAGATGTTGTGGAATATCTATAACCTTTGTTATTCTTATTCTCTTCATACTACTTGTTTTAATTCAGTGGGTTTTTACATCCTACTGAGTGTTTCTATAAAATACTCATCTATCCTCTTATGCAGGCACAAATGAAAATTGAGATCAAGAAGTGCAATAGTGGATAGGCGGATTGCAGGTGTCGAGAAGAGTTTAAAGACTATTTAGTTATTGGCTTTGTTTTTATTAATGCTTATGACATTATTGGCAATTGTGTGCCATAGACTTATAGATTTATTTTATTTGATTTTCTTAAATAGATTATTATTAAGTAAATTCATTTCATATTATTTATTGATGTCTGTTATTGTATTACACTGATTGCGAGCATAATCGGTTCCACATTCTTTTGAGATGATTGTAATCGGTGGTGAAATTGACTGTTCGGTCGCGTGCTTGGGATCTCTACCTCGAAATGTATTCCATTGATTGGCTTCCGCACTCCGATCGAGGTATAGGATTTCGGGGCGTGACATACACTGTGAATCTATTTCAAGCTTTATCATAGATTTGATAGAGTTAGGCAAGTGTTCTAAAAAATGAACAAGATTGTAGACCTCAAATATAAAGTAGCACCAGAAAGATGAATAAGTTGTGATCAATACTTTTGAGATCTCGCCATATCATGGATTATTCTACATGCTATATGTACACTTCTTGTGATAAAGAACTACACAAATTAAGCATTCCTAATAAACAACCGATGTATCATTAATTTTTTATGACGGGGAAGATAACATTTTTGGGTTTTAATTTCATGACAATGAATTTCTAATATGTTTATTGGAAGCTGTAAAATTGAATACTAATATTCCTTAACATTTGTGAGAAAAATGGAAGTATAGTGAATTTTGTAACCAAATATTCCGCTCGCAGCTAAATTTAGTGTTGCATTCAGAATTGTGAATATAATTGAAGCTTAACATAGATCAGCAAGGATCGGCAAGAGTGGGAACAACAGGAAATAGTTTAATTCACTTCCCTCATTAAGATGAGTAAGCTGTGAATAAAATGTTCATATCTAGTACAAAGTCCACGCTCAAGGTGATATACTGTTTCATTATAAAATTGTGTTATATTATAAAAAAGAAGCAACTACAAGGCAGAAGTATTAAAAAACTACTCCATGAAAATGGATGGAAATAACTCACGGATATGGTCATGGTCTTGACATCCTCTTTCATTGCAACTGTAGAAATGGAATGCATGAGAGAGAGAGAGAGAGATGTTTCAAGTTCATGGGCCATACTCCCAGGTGATCAATGAATGGAATAGAAAGTTTTGGTTTCCAAGACTGAAACACTTCGGTTAAGATGATATGGTCAAATATCTTTCTCCATGAAAATGTCCACAAGTTCCTCAATGATCCAAGGTACAATTTTTGGACGAATCAAGATCACATGTGAGCTACATGCATCATTAAATGATAATATTGTACATTGATAGTGTGACAAAGGTGAAACATTATAGGCAATAATATCATCGATTAATATGGAGTAACTCAAGTTTCAAACAGAATTGAACCTTCTTCTGAGAGAGAGAGAGAGAGTGAGACATGAAATACTGATGAAACTCAACCCTTTTTTGGAAAAAAAACTCATTCAAGTACGATGATGGTCATGTGATATCAAACTTAGGGGCCGTTTGGGGCGTGATTAAAAGCAAAACATCCAGATGGGATGTTTTGCTACACTGTAGCATCTGGATATTTTATATATCCAGCTGAAACACCCCAGGACGTGTTTCAGCTGGATATAAAAATCCACCTGGATGCTACAGTTTTTATCCAGAATCCAGTCTGGATGTTTTGGAATAATCACGCCCCAAACGGCCCTTTAATGAGCATTACTACTAATATATTCTAACTGCACATCAAGATAAGGTACATCTATGCCCAACATATCAGCATTTTTTATAATTAGATGGGCAAGAAGTGCGAAGGTGTAATCAATTTTTTTATTTACAATGCATTTTCTATAAAGAATAAGATATTAATAGTGATGCGCTTTATAGGATAAATGCAGGTGGATAACAATCTCGGAAGTTTTGTGTAATAGGTGTGTTCTAAAAAGGCTTAAAACAAGTTCTACAGGACAATCATTAAGCCTGCAATACTTTATCGAGTGGAGTATTGGGCACTAAAGAAAAGTCATATAGATAAGTTAAATGTAGCCGAAATGATAATGCTAAGGTGGATGAGTGGGATAATTAGGAAAGATAATATTATAAATAATTCTATTTGTGAGAGTTTAGAGATAGCTCATTTAGGAAAAATATTGGAGGAATATAGATTGCATTGGTATGGGCATATGCAAAGAATACCAATAGATGCTCATGTGATAAGATTAGAAAAGATGCATGTAAATGATGTCAAAAGAAGAAGAGGGAGTGAGAGACCTAAGAGAACTTAAATGAAGTTAATAAAAAAATATTTTGACTTTACTATCTCTTACGAAAGAGTTGACACAAAATATGCCTAGATAGAGGCGTAAGATCCATGTTGCCGACGTAAATAATTGAGGAAATGCGTTACTTAATTATGATTATTTTTTATAATAAGGAATGATTGACATTAGTAGATAACTTTGGTTTATATAGCTGACTCGAAGAAGGCAAGTTTAGTATTTGCTTTTCCTATGATATCACAATAAGCACTCTCGTAAAATGAAATCAAGCACTCACCATGCAAGAGAAGTTGCCACTTCGGTTGCATACAACGCATTACTAGGACAGGAGAACAAGCTCTTTGGAGTTTGGACTCCCCACCTTTAATGCATGAAGGGGGAGACTTGTCCTTGCTCATGCTGCATTTTATGGAAAATGGAAGTTCTACCTCGAGAAGGAGCTTGTTCAGAGAGTTGCACGTGTGAGACAGAAGACTGCATTCACCTCTGCACCATCGAGAGACCGACCCACTTGGAAATAAGGCCAAAGCTCAGAACTTTTCCTATCTGAAACCGTTCTAACCCCTTTCTATTGAGTTTTTATGATCAGCTGGTGTCTCCTATCTTCTTCTTCTTGCTCTTCTTCTTCTAGTTGGGTGGGAGTGATGATGGGTTTTGACAGAAATGGATGGAGAAGATGCAGGCGTGAACCTTCTACATGAGTACACATGAAGACAACAACGAAGCAAGCTCTGATCACTCTGACTTGCAACTGAAAAAATATACATTTCATATCCAATCCAACTACTTATTTATGTACCTTTATGTTTGAGATTATTTTGGATTTTTTCATAGAAGTTTGGATATAGATATATAATCTTAAAGAGGATAAAAATACAATAACAAGTAAGGAAAGGAGACAAGATTTATAACAGGCTAAAAACTTTCAAATTTACCAAGAAAATAATAAGCGAAGTTACCAAGAGAACTCAAAAAGAGAAGAAGAAGGAAACAGAAAGAGAACTCCCTCCACCATTACACAGTATCTGCTTCTCCATCAGACTAAGTTCTATTACCATGAACTGCACTCACAACCAACCAACCGATTTGTACAAGCTCCTCCTTTAACAAACAAGATGAACATCTCATTTCATGGATACCTAATGAATAAGAAGAAACTTTGAAACCTGAATCAGCTCCTAATCTGCTCCAACTCCCCTCAGCTGCTTGAATTCCACCTAAGATAAGCTGAATGAACATGTGCTCAGTATGGGGGGGGCCTTGCCCAATTGTAAGCCTCATTAGGCATTTGGCAGGAGTTGAGCAGATTAGGGGCCAAGCTGTGGAAGAGATTTGTGTTTGGGTCTGCTAGAAGATGTTGTTGCTGCTGGTTTTGCTGGTGCTGCTGATGCTGTGGGCTGACTAGCCCTGACTCCGGCCCTCCGCCGGGCATCGGCACCCCCTCTTCCTCCTCCAATGGAAGCCTTTCGTAGGAAGCGTTGCCGAAAGAGGCCGCCATTATGACCACCGGCCCAGCGGCCAGTAGCGCTCCTACAACGCTCCCACCGACGACCTGCCCCTGCCCGCCTGCCAGGTAAATTGTTAGCCCGGTAGCTGCCGGAGGGGCGGGCGGAGGCAGGAAGGATCCGGAGAGGGACAGGATCTCGAACCGCCCGTGGAGGGTCACAATTGCACCGGGAGCTGCAGGCTGTCGGAGCGTGACGTTGGTGACGGTGCCGCTACCACTGAGGATGCAGACTCCTCGCTGCCGGCGGCGAGCATAGGTGGCGATGCTCTCGCCGATGTCACAGCCGTTGGCGATCTCGATAACGTGGGTACGGAGGGCGTTGGCGCTGTCTCGGGTGATGATAATAGGTGGTTTGGGCTTGTTCTTGGACCCAGCAGGCCGGCCGCGCGGCCGCCTCGTGATCTCCCCTTCGCCGGACCCTCCCGAGGTGGCACCTTTCTCTTTGCCATCCTCATCATTACTACCATTGTTATTCTTATTCTTGTTGCCATCCCTTCCCCTCTTGGCCGCGCCACCGTCATGTCCGCCGCTCCCGTTGTGCTCCTCCTCGGAATGCTGGTGGTGTTGGAGGTGGAGGTGATGCTGGAGGCTACTTGTGTGGAATGGGGGTGGAAGAGGGTGGCCATGAGCTGAAGCTGTGATAGGATCCATTTATATCAATACAAATTTCTCTTCTCTTTTCCAAATCAACTGCCTCACTCCACTAAATCCAAGTGACTTTTGAAAGAAAAGATCCAACAAAGAGATCAAGTAAAGTGAGAGAAGGTGAAAAATGAGGAATTAAGAAAGATACTAGAGAAATCAAGGCAAGAGAGGATTCCAATTCTGTGTACTACTTGTGCTCCAGCTAGTTCTCTAGGTAAGTCAATCAAGCACTTGTCCACTCTTCACCAGGAAAGCAAGGAGAAGGAAGGGGAGGATGAGGACCCTTTTGGCAACACCCACCAATTTCCTAGCTGCAGCAACATCTCAATCTCCTCCTCTTCTACCCCTCTCCAACCTCTGGTGTCTGTCTGCCTCTTGGGTATCTGGAACTGTCGTTGGGATACAGGAGCAAGAGAGAGAGAGGACTTTGTTTTGGGTCTTTTCTGGGTTAGGGTTAGGTCAAGGGAGGGGATCGATGATGGCCTTTTGTTCAAGAAAACAGCGTGCTACAGGGGCGGTGGCTGGTCCCACTTTCCTTTCTCTCTCTTCCTCCCTGTCTCCCTCCAGCAACCCACGTTCTCTGCTCTCTCTCTAGACTCTCCAGACTATATAAGCTTTCTTGTCTTCCATCTCCTCCTTGCAAACACTCTTCTTGATCATCATCATCACCTTCATCTTCAGCTGTCTCTCCATTACTCTTTTCTTCCCCTCAATATGCTCCTTCTTCCCCAGCTTTGCAACTCATAATCAAAAGCTCGTAGTAATAAAAAAAATTAACTCGATGGCATATCTGAGCTAGCTCTTGGTAATGAAAGTTCATGTTTCCATCAAAACTGCCCTTGAAAAAGTGGCTTTTGTTAGATGTATTAAGAGCTTTTGGATCAGTTTCAACTTTCAAATGAGTGTAAGGTAAAGGAAAGGCGGCGTTAATGGGTTTGGAGTTTGGACCTAGTTCGTCTCGGCGTGGCAAGCATTTTAAAAGTAGTTCATTCCAACTCTTCCTGTTTTACTTTCACCTTGTATAAACAAATAGAGCATTGACGTTGTTGGTTTGCTCATGAAGTACGTTTAGGCAACTTTTTCACAAGTTGTTTCATGAGCTAGACCGAAGAAGATACATGAGCGAACATCGAAAGCTTCAGATATATATGAAAAAAAGTTATATCAGTCGAGTCTTATAAGCGTAAAAATGCATTGGAGCATTGCGACCCTTTGGATCTTGATCTGATGGTGTTTGTTGATACAAGGGGCAAGCATGAGATTTAAATGTATTAATGCACGTAGGTGAAGCCCCGGCTTATGTGCAGGCCATGTCTAACCATTTGATCGTGATTGGCGATGCATGTTAATATGGGGACAGGCGAGTTTGAATCACTCTTGACGTTAGATTAACACGTGCTGTCAGATCAAGATTTGACGGCTTGCAATGCCCTGCACGTGCCAACACAAGTAAGCTTAAGCGATGGGCTCAGCTCATAAATCAAACTATCTTCACTTATTTTTGCATTGACTAAAGTTAATTAGGAGTTTTTGTTTAGTGTGTCAATGAAATTTCTACTGAAAAAGGAAAATGTAGGGATTTTGAGAAATATATCTTCACTTATTTTCGTGTGGACTGAAGTTAATTAGGAATTTTAGTTTAGTGTTTCGATGGAGTTTTTACTAAAAAGCATGTTACTATTGGCACAAGTAGGATTTGATTTATAGAATGACTTAAATCAATAGGAGTGTTGGCCTTTTCTGAATTTTATGCATTTGTCTCATGACTAACCTTATTTTGTTCTTTCTGTCACTATCCTTCATAATATATCTCTAATGGGGTCTATAATTGTTGACCGAATTTGGTTGGTTCATTAAATCAGACAAACCAGTCATTATAACGTTGGGGCTGAATAAGTCAACATGTAAAACAAATGGTAGGATCATGGTCTTTACATCTGATCAATTAGAAGGCCAATAAAAGCCTTATTCAGATCAATTGGCTATTATAGTGGAGGACCCGTTGTATCTAATCAATGACTCCCTCCCTTCTAAAATACTATTTAAGAAAAATCTCATTTTTAGTGGACCATGAAACCCACAAGGAAGTTATATGACTTATTCTCCTTAATATCCCATCCAACTCGTATGCTTGTTCACGAACCAAGTTCAAGTCAATCCTTCCAAGTCACTTCTAATTTTAGAAAGAAGAAATTATGTGATTTGATAAAATGTATATAATATTTTAGAACAATAAATATTTTCAAATGTTCATTATATTTCAGAACGGAGGGAATACATTGCAGCCGAGAATGAACAAGGTTTTGTGGGTCATGGGAATTTGGAGCAAGGAAGTTTTGGTAAGAACAAGCACTCATGTTTGTCTGAAGGGGAGACATTGATCAATTCATACTTTAGCAAGACCCAATTACTTGTTAGTATTACGGCCTAATTAAGGACAGTCAGTCCTCAATGATTAGTTATTACTGCTTTATAAAGGTCAAAAAAGAGTGTATTAATTACTGTAGTAACTCGTAAAGTATAGATTAATTTACTAGGAGGAGTACATTTAAAGATAGACGTTTGATGATGGCATGGAATGGATGGGACTTTCTTTTTGACGTGCCGTGTCCGTGATGTTACTGCACGGGGAAAAAGTGAAAGAAAGGAGAAGTAAATCTGGGGGTGAATGTTTGAAATGACAGGAATGTCATTGTTTTCGTCTGTACGGAGTTTGCAGAATGTAAAGGGCTTCACGTCATTTTTGGTGAAGTTAAGGAACAAGAGAGGACCAGGCAGGCCATGAGGCAATAGGCGATTTTCAAGTGCTTCACTCCTATTTGAAATTTTTACCATCAAGGAATTCCGTATTGGAGATATTATGTAAAAAATATCGGTGGTCAAAAATTAATTTTTACTATATATTCTCACAATTTAACTTCTAAAATAAGTTATACTAATTTAAACAAAACATAGATTTCAAAACATGCATAAAAATGCATATTAGGATGAGAAGCAAACGGAAAAGTTATTTTTTTAATTTTTTTTTAAGTATTTTTTTAAAATAACAATATATCGATCCGAAACCGATATATTGGCAATATTTTAAAAAATTTGAAAAAATGATATTAGACCGTATCGTTTTATCGGGTGGGGCTTGATATCGATATATCGCCGATATGAAATTCCTTGAGCTGGGGCATAATGGAAGGGGATGTTGGCATTTGCCTAATAGTGATGCCATTCATCCTCTACCAAGTCCTATAGTTTCTTAGTTTAATTACAAATCCTATGTGGTGATGTTCGGAAATGGCAGGCTATTACATCAGGCCATGTCAGCTTCACAATAGTGAAGGAGTGATTGTAGAACCAGCTCCTCTTGGATGAGTATCATTAATCAGTTAATATAATTAAGTGAAATTTAAAGATATATCTCGAACTAAATAATGAGAAGGGCTGATGCATGGAAAGAACTCATCTCATTGAAGGAACAATTAGAACGTAAGAGTGCGGGGAGGGGAGGCAGTGGGGAAATTAATCTATAATCAAATTCAAAGTAAAAATCTGTGTATCTTTGGTTATTATGAATATCTTTTAGAGATCGGTGTTTTGCACAAAGCTGGCAGAATCTGAATCTCAATTCATAATAAATTAATTCTTTTATGAAGTCCAAGAGAATTGGAGTTTTATTTGTTCATGAACCGGAATTTAAAAGGCATTGAGCTGAAATTGCGAATCTCCTCATTAGACAATTCAACCTCAATTGGTGAACACTTAGCTGCATTATAATTTGACACTCTGAAATTTCACTGTGGGCTTATTGCCCCTTTTTTACTTCCTCCATTCCATATTAATCACACCGGCCGTTCCAAAAAAAAAACGATTGTCCCATATCAATAGCTCAATGTGCCTTAATTTATGTGGTTAGGTGTTTAAAAAGCATACTACCCCCTCATACTGTACCATTTAGGGGCTGTTTGGGGCGTGATTATTGCAAAATATCCAGACTGGATATTGGATATATACTGTAGCATCCATGTGGATTTTTACATCCAGCTGAAACACCTCAGGAGGTGTTTCAGCTGGATATATAAAATATCCAGATGCTACAGTGTAGCAAAACATCCCATGTGGATGTTTTGCTTTTAATCACGCCCCAAACGGCACCTTAATAACACCATTAAATTTCCTAATGAAGCTGTTAAGAGCTTAATTATATGTCTAATTGCAAAAAGAAAAAAAAAAGAGCAAACACCATGGAAGGCCAAAGGCCCAAAATAGAGTTATTGTAAGTTATTAGAGGGGTATAATAGTAATTGGACTTGAAGCAGCGACGAAGTTTCCATTTTGTTGCACATACGTAGGGGAGACCACGTGACTGCCAACTCCGGACTCACCCCCCGCGTTATCCGGACGGTTCGAAGACCGAGCCCGACCAGCGTGGGGGCTGCTGACACGCCCACGATCCTACGTCCGAAACCCCACGCAGGCCCTGCCCCGCACGAGGGAGGAAGGGGGAATGAGGGGCAACTGCCACGCTGCTTCCCACGCGCCCTTCCGCAGCTTGGGAGTGAGTGACCCACGCGAGCCCCGGAGATGCCTTCTGTCGGCCCAACCCCTATCCTTTTTCTCCTCCTGCCCTGCAAAATAGCGCGAGATTTTCAGACCCTGAGTAACAGCTGATTGGCTGGTTAAAAAGTGTAGTAAGAAATTATACACCTCAGGGTCAAGCCCCTTTATTTCGATTGCACTTGATCATGATGATCCTCATTTAAACAATGCCAAGGTACTATGTCTGTAGCTAAATATAAAGAAGAAAACAATATATACAAATACTTGAAATTAGTATCAATGCATCTAACATGTTCAGTGCCTCTTTCAGTGTCCTTGAGAATCCCCTAGTCCTTCAAAATCCCTCTAGCTTAAAAAATGGACCTGGCCTCTACTCTTTGCAAGAAAAACCTTCATTCACTCTTCAAAAAGCATTCCTCCAGACATCACTCGGGTAATATCTCTTCCTCCACTAATTCTAACAAACATCGTAGATTAGCCAATCTTAGGGTTCCCCATCCATAGAGTCCCGGAGTACAACCATTGCACATAATGGGCTAATGCATGAGCCACCCCATTACCTCCCTACGAACATGGAAAACATTAACCTCAAAGAAGGCATCCAGAAGCACAGAGGTAATCAATCCACCATCCTTCTGTTTAGCTTATCCACCATGTCCAAGCACTCCCCCTCGAACCAAATCTTCGAGAATTCCCACCACCTAGTACGCAAATAAAAGCTCCCCTTGAATCCCTCACACAGATACAAGTCCTCAGTGCCAATATACATTGAAATTTTTCGCTAAAAAATGGCCCCGTCCCAATTGTACTGGCTAATTCATGAAACAACTGGATTTTGAATTACTCCATCCGTCGCGAAATACCTGCCACATCCTAAAAAGTGTCAAGCATTTTAGGACGGAGGGAATATTTGATTATGCCCATGGTGACTAACTTATACGGTTGGTGAATGGTAAAATACACGGACAGCATGGTGTGCAAAATACGCTGAAAATTTTCTCTAAAGAATGACCAATCTTTGCAAATTCCTAGTAGAATTTGGGACTAGCTGATTCATGAATCATCCGATATTTTGAATTGTACGATAAATTGAACTGCAGTTGAAGTTATCCAACCGGCGACAAAACCGCTGACGGATAAACCCTTCATCTTTGCTCCTCAGTTTCCGTGCAAACTGCTCACAGATAAATACCTAAACTACCCTCCAAGTAGTTCTGAAATAACCAAAGTGTCCCATCCGCACGAGGCGCGATTCGTGGGACCATGTCGTGTTTTGTCGTGTCCGAAAACTGGTTGGACGCCTGCATTCGATTACGGCGAATTGGGCCCAATTAGGTGCCTCAGGTTACCCCTCTATTAGAAGCTTTTGTCTTTTCTAATCTTAAGACCATTAGTTTAATTTTCATAGACCATTAGTTTAATTTGTTTAAGAGGAAACACACTCAATAAAAATCTAATTCAATCATTTAAAATGATGTGCAAATTTAATGAAAAAATGATAACTAATCACAACTGTCCCAATATCAAAAAAGCAAAAACAAATCCCTACTGCCCAACTTAAATTTGGATTGGCTGCCATTCATGCGGAGATCAAATGAATAAAAAAAAGTGTAAATTTGAAGGCATTTGCTTTGATATCCAATGAAACATTTAATTTTTCATGATTCCACCCTAGCGCGTAAGCGCACTATGAAGGTTTTGATACGCCAACTATTAGGCCGTCTTCCCACCTTTAACCTGGCCCAGGCTTGGCTATGCCTTTGTGTAATATCCCACCTGCCGATAGGAGTACTTTTTTCCATGTTTATTTTATCATGTACAAGTTTATGTTTAATAATATCTGCATTATGAGAATGAAAAAAAAATTAACATGTGCTTGGCGCATTGGGCTGAGCAGGCAATACAACTAGGCATATCCGCTCTATTTGCGTGTACCATCAGACATCGATCCTATGGAGCTAAATGTACCAGATGCATATAAGCAGGGCTCATATAAAAAACCGCTTGAAAATAATATTTCCCTAAAGAAAGGGAAACATATACCTTCCTAGTAACCGTTGAAGCCTCTACATGGAGTGAAGGGCAAGCAATATTAAGCTAAGGTGATTGACCAAAATGTGGCCTGCTTCATGGTCACTTTGAAACATGAACCTCATACATCTGTTGGATTCAGATGATGCAATATTGGATTCAGATGTGCCCCACTTTGACTTGTTAATTAACTTATAGTTGTAATTTGCTGTTTTGAACCCCAGCCTTTGTATGAAGAGAGGAAAAAAGAAAAACAGCCCAGGATGGCCGGCGAGGTTTTATTCCCAATCTCTCAAGTCTCAAGGCCTTTTGGTGGTCAAAGAATTGGTTCCAATTTATGATGGGTCCAATGGCCAGCCTCTCCTCATCCCCTCCCCCACTGAAATCCAGGTATACCCTCACGTGGTGTTGTCTTCTCTTCATCATGTTCAAAACATATTGCATTTATTATCATGCCTCTCTCTCCTCTCATGATTCAGCTGGCTTCTAACTAGTCCTTTCCTATGGTAAAAACTCAAAGATAAATGCTTCGTTATGCCTCATTTTCAAGCTAATTGTTCATAAGGTGGCCTCTTCTATGTGTATCACTTTGGATTGGCCAAATGAATTACATATATGACCATTGATCAAAACCCTAAAAATTGGCAAATCCAGCCTTAGTCGGGCTGGTTGGGTCTCCTGGTTGTGGGAGAGGGCCATGGGTCAAATTCTATTGGCACAGAATATGTAAGGGGTCTGTGAGTCTCACCTATCAAAAAAACCCTAAAAATTGCTTGAAGTCAATGAGATGATCCCAAGACACCAAGAGTAAATTCATGAACTTGTGTCTCGAAGTTGTGACGACACTAAGAGTACATGATGCCTGATGAGAGAGGGACAGGGAAATAGTAGGTGTAAGATGTGAACAAGTGACATAATATACTATCCTAAGGTATAGTTTAATCAAGCACAACTTCATATTCTATTAGGGAAACTAACACATTACCTTCTTCTAATAAACAAATGCAACCATGACACTAATCCATGGACCACTGATTAATTAATGGTGACACCCATGTGACGATCGCATAAACCTTAATGTCCCCCACCTTCGCCGAAGTCGACTTTTGCCCGCAGGAGACCCACGATTGTCGCTTGATCACTTATCGCCTAAAGTTGACCAATGGGGAGCTTTCATGTAAAATTAATTAATCAAATTTGCATCAAGGAGTGGAGATTATTTTAAGCACTAAGCAACCGACCACAATGTGGCTACCATGTGATTGATAGTGATCCATTTGGAATCATGCGAGCTTGTTTACTTCACCTTCTTCATAGATGATCAGGCACGGGTGTCACTATTGAGCTGTTCTGTTCACACTAACCAAGATTCTTGCCCATCCAGAGGCTGGAGTACTTAGATGTTTGATGATCCCCTTAGCTATATTTTCTGCATTTGTTCCAAATAGAACAGTTCACCTACTAAGAAGGCCCAACTAATCCCTGTGCCAATCATGTGCTAATTGAAAAGTCTCTAGTTTGTTAATTTTGTAAAGGAAGAGAGGAAGAAGAAAGAAAGAAAAAGCTTCCCTTGCTGGAATTTAAAACATAGTCCAGACAATGCTAACCGATGTTGGGCAGTGCTTGGAGAAACTATGTGGTTGGTTAGGCTTTTAAAAGATCTTGTATGTGATTAATTTTTTCCATTTTCATGTTATTGTCAATTAAAATAAGTACATGAAGCACTAGGCTTAAATTTAAAGTTGACATTGGCTAGCCATTATTCTTGTGAAAATGAGAGATTCATCTTTAGCTCTTTGACACAGAGTTTATGTCATATTTTCTTGTGATGGAAATATTAGATAATTCTCCATGCTTTGTCCTCAACTTGTCAAATTTTGAGGTTCCTGTGACTTCGGATTGACCTAATATGTTTTATCTTTTGCAAAAGAGAAAGCATATATTTGAATGATCTTACAAGTTAATGTGAGGTATCTTATTAGACTAAGATTGGTTCTTCAATATAACCAAAGGCAAAATCACTATAACTGTCATTGGGAATTAAAAATTTAGAAATTTCAGATTTTAAAGTAAATGTATAAAATCTACCTGCATAGCATGCTATGCAACTGTGATGGATATTTGAAACAGTTCTTGAGCAAGGGTGCAGCTTATGATCCTAACCTAGAAAGAGAAAATATATAATTGTAGCAAACTGTTATAAAACTATACATGCATACTCTGGACAGTAGTTAATTTACTAAGCATATGGGACTCTATTTATCTGAACATGGACAGCTTGACAGAAATGATTTTGTTGCCTTTACGTTTTTATGAGTTTGAAAATCACTTTTACATTCTTCATTGCTCTTTATTAATGGAGTCCAATTAATAAACAAGTTTATCTCATGTGTTAGCACATTGCCCAGAAACCTAGGACATATATTAATTAAGGCACATCAATATTGTAACTCTAAGTTGTAGATAGAAGCATGGAGAAAATCATTGCTGTCAGCTTGTCCAAGTGCTTAGGAAAAAAGAAAATCTAGAACCATAAACTATAAGGGCAATAGATTTTGTTCCTTTCATTAACCTGTTTCACAAGGGAAGTAAGATTGCCTAATAATGATGGCGGCTTTTTGTTTATTGTGTCTAAAACATCTTGCCTAATCTTCTATAGGGTTTGTGTATTGTAAGTAGGAGGAATAGTACAAATATTCATTTATTCTTACTCTAATGAGCAGTGTTTCTTCAATTACTTAAATGCAAGCAACTTCTCAGTGGATTATGGTTTCTGTTGTACTTTTTTCTAACAACGGATAATGAAAATTATGTTGTGGAGGTTTTCTGCCTTCAAGCACAAAAGAATGATTTACTTCGGGTTAATTAATTAATACTACACGTTAGTTAACTAAAACAGTAAAACCTCCCTTCTACCAGAAGATAAACAAACAAAAACCTCCTTCCCTCCATAATCCTGCAAAACTTGTTGTGAACTTTGATGCTTCAGACGACTGGGTTAGTGGGCTTGGCATGTCTCCACTAAGATGGGCCAAATATTTGACGGCCTGTATTGTACAACATACATATGCTCTCTTTTTTTTTGGACAATAACATTCATATATATGCTTTAGTTGCTTGAGAACTCCATCCATCTTAGACTTATCTACTGCCTACTGGCTTCTGGGGAGCTGCCACATTTTGAGCATTAATCTCGCGCTTGTGAGAGAGAGAGAGAGAGAGAGAGAGAGAGAAGCAATTTCCTGGTAAGGCACAGAAATTAATCAATGGATGAAGTATACTCAGTTCCATAAATGGAGCTTATGATTAGCGCATTGCTAACAGACATATTCCAGTTTTGTGTGAAAAAACAAAACTTGCTTGAGATTTTATGGGAAGGGAGCGAATACAAAATAGACATAACAAGAAAGAAGCGACCTTTCATGTCAAAAATTTAAAGACGAAAACAAAGAAGGGTGCAGCTACAAATGAAGAAGACTGTATAATCTACAAGGCATAGTTGCTGCTACTCTTGAGAGAAACTCACTTTTAATTAAGACAATTAATAAAAATATGTGTACTAAAATTAAATGATACTATTCCCTAATTATTCTCCTCCGGCCGCCCAGCAACGATCCATGGTCGAGGTTGAGGTCGAGAGGCCTCTTCGATGAAAATTGACTCTCACACTAGGCTTTTATTAAAGACCCTACATCACAATAATATTAGTTAAGAGTATAACGGTCTCAATTAAAAGTTAGGCTTTTATTAAAGACCCCACATCACAATAATATTAGTTAAGAGTGTAACGGTCTCAATTAAAAGTGATCGGAGAGATTAATTTTATCTATATCTCAAGGCAGTGAAGCTTACACTAATAAACACATTTTAGCAGACAACTGGTTTTTTTAATAGAAAAAAGGTTTTATTGTGACAAATACTCAAATTTTGGAAAGATGAAGTCACATAATTTTGTAAAATATACACAATATTTTAGAACAATGAATATTTCCAAATTTACGTAGTATTTTTGGAATGGAGAGAGTAAATCAATTTACCGAAAAAAAGAGTGCAATGAGCTAGTGTGCCCGATATGGGCTATCTCACCACATTTGATTGTGAAGAACATTCTCAGCCATCGATACAAGAAAACGTGAAAAAAGGGAAAAAACAACGTCATGCGGTGAGCGTGGATCGAACACGCGACCTTCAGATCTTCAGTCTGACGCTCTCCCAACTGAGCTATCCCCGCCATTTGTTCGATTGCAAGAAAAGTTATAAAATATACTTATTTTTTCCGATCTAAAAAGACAGCATTTTCCTTTCCCTGTTTATGTTTTTTTTTTCAAAGTCAGACATGTAATGTAGGACTATCTGTGTTCAAACTAGACGAGCTTCATTGGACGGATGCAGTACTTGTTTCTAGACATAGATTAACATCAACTTCTCACGTGATCCGAAATCTGCATGACTCACTCCAATGTATACAGTTTAACTACCCCCATGTTTACGTAGAGTCAGGCTAGCCTGCTCTGCAGGGCATGCAGCCGTCAGATCAATGGGGCCCACATGATCAGTGCATGCTAGGTTTTTCCTTTTAGGTATATATTCCTCTCGTGTATTACCAATACCTTATTATGTTAAGATCTACTAGTTTCTGCTCGCTTTGATGCCTTGAAGAAAAATGCACGAAAAGTCTTTACATGTTATACATGGAGGCGTCGTTTGTCACATTTCAACACTATGACCAACCCGTGCCTATTGCTCCCAGCCCCTCTTCCACGGAGTTAGGCCCACCAGGACTATGGCAACCTCGTTTGAGCAGCCTACTGTCCACATTCTCTAGTTACCATATTCCTTCACTATGGTATGGTTTGGCTCAATGCCGTCTAACTTCATGACCAAACTGAAAAAATTGCATAAAGTCTGCCATCCAACTTCTCAGTGATATCCAAAAACAAAAACAAGTAGTTGGATCCCATTGAATTATCTCATTAAAGTAAATCGACATCGATTCTAGAATTCCATCAGATACACTTCTATACTGTGTCTTGAGCATACCAAAATACACTTTGCAATTTTATTCTCCCACGCTCTGTGACCAGAAACGCGTTTAAAATGCGTATAAAACGTGTTTTACGCGTTTCAGCCACTCAGCCGTAAAACTCCGCGTTTAAAACGGGGAAAACGTGTTTTTCCCATTTTAAACGCGTTTTATCCCGATAAACGCGTTTAAACACGTAAAACACGTTTTTTATTTAAAGTGCAACTCCTTTTTTAAATGCGCAACTTTGCAATATGTTATTCTTTAACATTTATACCTACTATATTAATTTTTTATTTTTATTATTTTTCCGTTTTTTTCCCGTTATTTTCCCGTATATTCCGTTTTCTGCCGTTTTGTTCCGTACGCTTGCCTCGCCGTTTTATTGCCGTACCTGTACTTTGTCACTTAGCTCCCACGAAATGACATTTTCAATAACATTGAAAATCCCAAGCACCCACTTGGCACGCGTACGCATTACTGAGACTTACTGAATTTGAGTTTTTTCCCTTAATCTCAAGATGACAGCCTTCTTACCTACCTCAAAGGCAGAAATGGCAGGTACCCCAATAGCCCACCAAGCTAGCTAAAAAGACAACATTTATGATATAAAATGGATCCGGATTGAAAATTGAAGTCAGCTTACTACATATACCCAGTGGAAAAAAATTTGTTTCGTCCATCCCAACAAGCATAAATTAGCATTCCTACCAGTTATCACAAGACAACTAAATATCTGTTATAAAAAGATCTAAAAGAAAAGGCATATAAGTCCACATTAATCAAGCAATATAATCCAGTCAACTACAATCCTTTTTGTTTTTTTTATACTAGACAGTCGAGTGCAATCTTAAGGAATCCAAAGAATCCAGTTTCCTACTGTACCATAGGATGGCTGTTGAATTTACACGTG
Organism: Houttuynia cordata; assembly: GCA_039654745.1. Classification (NCBI taxonomy): domain Eukaryota; kingdom Viridiplantae; phylum Streptophyta; class Magnoliopsida; order Piperales; family Saururaceae; genus Houttuynia; species Houttuynia cordata. The sequence continues at coordinate 8,596,517 of CM077511.1, forward strand.
ATATCCTTTTAAGGGGCCACAAGTTTAAAAGAGATTCATCAAAGTAAAATGTGCATTCAACCTGCCCTTTAAATTCTCACTAATAAGAGTGCAAAGCATCTCGGCTACATCATACACATGGGATAAGGTGTTGACAATTGTAATGATGAGGATTACACCAATTAAACAAAATTATACACTAGATTTAACCAACATTTTTCTAAAATATAGAGATACACTAGGCAATGATAAGAAAACAAAAGAGGAGTTTCAAAGGGTAGGGTCGAGAAAAAACAGATACAAGACAGTGAAAACAAAAACAAAAAAAGAAGAAGAAACAAGTGTCCGTTGACCACTTGGCGCCCTGCAACATTTCCATGAGGGGCAGGTCAGGTGGCCGTAAAAATAAAGCGGGAGAAGAAACATTTTTCTTGGAGCTTTTTACATATGACCTGGCGCCAACTTTGACTTTCCCATATCACCCGGAATCTTCCTCTTTCTCTCATATGACCCGGAATCGGCACCTAGAGTACCGAAAATATCCTTCTTTTATGTTTTGAAGCCTTTTGTATCCCAAATGCTTCATTCTTCCAAAAATTAGTGATTTACGGGAGCATGAAGTTGGGGAAGAAGATATTTCGGCAAAGGTCTGTCCATAATCGCGGTTGAAACCATCGCCGGCGCCGTCTAACTCAGAAAAAAAATAAAATTTCATGCCAAAAAACTGTAAAATAGCGGGAAAGACGAAAAAAATATATGATGAAAGGATTTTGATGTAAGATCAGCGGGGAAGCCCTCCCAACAACAAAAATTAAGATCTACATGTAAAAAAATACATATAAAGGCCACTCATTAGTGTTCAACCGCTCATGGACACAAAATAAAAGAATAAAAATCGGCTAAAATGTGAAATACACGTCGGCGAGCGACGAGTTCAGTTTATATATCTTTCTGTGATCCTAATGAGGTGGAAGAGGAAGAAAAATAAGGAAGAACGCAAAAAAAATGGGCAAAAACGGATAAAAAATAAGCGAGTTATGACATTTTGAAAATTTCGGAAAAATCGCGTTGCATATGACACGACTCAGGCTCAAGTCGTGTATTCGACAACACATCTTGAGCCTGAGTCGTGTCATATGCAACGTGATTTTTTTGAAATTTTCAAAATGTCATAACTCGCTCATTTTTTATCCGTTTTTGCCCATTTTTTTTTGTTCTTCTTTATTTTTCCTCCTCTTCCACCTCATATAGATATATTAAGCTAACAAATGAAGAAAAAGAAGAAAGTAGAAGCTTTGCGGCGAAAAGCTTCCACTTTCTTATTTCTTCTAATTTTTTCTTTATTTCTCAGCCTAATATATCTTCATGATGTGGAAGAGGAGGAAAAATAAAGAAGAACGCAAAAAATGGGCGAAAACGGATAAAAAATGAGCGAGTTATGACATTTTGAAAATTTCAGAAAAATCGCGTTGCATATGACACGACTCAGGCTCAAGTCGTGTATTCGACAACACGACTTGAGCCTGAGTCGTGTCATATGCAACGTGATTTTTTTGAAATTTTCAAAATTTCATAACTCGCTCATTTTTTATCCGTTTTTGGCCATTTTTTTTTTGTTCTTCTTTATTTTTCCTCCTCCTCCACCTCATATAGATATATTAAGCTAAGAAATAAAGAAAAAAGAAGAAAGTAGAAGCTTTGCGGCGAAGAGCTTCCACTTTCTTATTTCTTCTAATTTTTTCTTTATTTCTCAGCCTAATATATCTTCATGATGTGGAAGAGGAGGAAAAATAAAGAAGAACGCAAAAAAAATGGGCGAAAACGGATAAAAAATGAGCGAGTTATGACATTTTGAAAATTTCAGAAAAATCGCGTTGCATATGACACGACTCAGGCTCAAGTCGTGTATTCGACAACACGACTTGAGCCTGAGTCGTGTCATATGCAACGTGATTTTTTTGAAATTTTCAAAATATCATAACTCGCTCATTTTTTATCTGTTTTTGGCCATTTTTTTTGTTCTTCTTTATTTTTCCTCCTCTTCCACCTCATATAGATATATTAAGCTAAGAAATGAAGAAAAAAGAAGAAAAAAGAAAAAAGTAGAAGCTTTGCGGCGAAGAGCTTCCACTTTCTTATTTCTTCTAATTTTTTCTTTATTTCTCAGCCTAATATATCTTCATGATGTGGAAGAAGAGGAAAAATAAAGAAGAACGCAAAAAAAATAGGCAAAAACGGATAAAAAATGAGCGAGTTATGACATTTTGAAAATTTCAGAAAAATCGCGTTGCATATGACACGACTCAGGCTCAAGTCGTGTTGTCGAATACACGACTTGAGCCTGAGTCGTGTCATATGCAACGTGATTTTTTTGAAATTTTCAAAATGTCATAACTCGCTCATTTTTTATCCGTTTTTGTCCATTTTTTTTTTGTTCTTCTTTATTTTTCCTCCTCTTCCACCTCATATAGATATATTAAGCTAAGAAATAAAGAAAAAAGAAGAAAAAAGAAGAAAGTAGAAGCTTTGCGGCAAAGAGCTTTCCTTTTCTTATTTCTTCTAATTTTTTATTCATTTCTCAGCCTAATATATCTTCATGATGTGGAAGAGGAGGAAAAATAAAGAAGAACGCAAAAAAAATGGGCGAAAACGGATAAAAAATGAGCGATTTATGACATTTTGAAAATTTCAGTAAAAACGTGTTTTGAACGACACGACTTGCAGTATAGTCGTGTCGTCGCGGACACGACTATACTGCAAGTCGTGTCTTTCAAAACATGTTTTTACTGGAATTTTTAAAATGTCATAACTCACTCATTTTTTATCCGTTTTTGCCCATTTTTTTTGCGTTCTTCCTTATTTTTCATCCTCTTCCACCTCATGAAGATATATTAGAATAAAAGAAGAAGAAAAAATAAGAATAAAGAATAAAGTGGAAGCTCTTCGCTGGAAAGCTTCCATTTTTTTCTTTCTTATTCTTTTTTCTTCTTCCTTCATTCTAATATATCTTCATTATGTGGAAGAGGAGGAAAAATAAGGAAGAACGCAAAAAAAATAGGCAAAAACGGATAAAAAATGAGTGAGTTATGACATTTTAAAAATTTCAGTAAAAACATGTTTTGAACGACACGACTTGGATATTTTTCGTGTTTTCGACGACACGATAAAATAGGAATTTTCAAAATTTGATAACTCGCTCATTTTTCATCCGTTTTTGCCCATTTTATTGTGTTCTTCCTTATTTTTCCTCCTCTTCCCCTTCATTAGGATCACAGAAAGATATATAAATTGAACTTGTTACTCGCCGAAGAGTATTTCACGTTTTTGCATATTTTTATCCTCTTATTTTATGTCCAGGAGCGGTCCAACACCAATGGGTGATCTTTATATGTGTTTCTTTACATGTAGATCATAATTTTTGTAGTTTGGAGGGCTTCCCCACTGCTCTTACATCAAAATCCTTTCATCCCGTTCGGTTTCTCGCTTTTTGGCGCGAAAATTACCTTTTCCGATTTGGACGGCGCCGGCGCCGGCGATGATATGGGCGGAGATGCCGGACGGAACACCTTTTCTCCGATTGAACACGAGTTTCTCTGGGTACCTCCTCAGATTCCTGGTAATATGGAAAAACGAAGAGTGTGGGTGCTTATACCTAAACCTAAGGGTATTTTGGGTACTTTCCGGGTCATATGGAAGAAAGAAAAAGATTCCGGGTGATATGAGAAACTGAAAGTTGGCGCCAGGTCATATGTAAAAAGCTCTTTTTCTTGTTTCATCTGGGAGATACTGACTAATTAGTCGTCCAATTGGAATTGTATGATTTTGAACCTGGTTTTTATTGCCTAAGTCCAGATTAAGGAACAACGTTATGGAAGCATCCAACGATAAATACGTACGGTTCGTAAGCAAGGACAAAAGTGATGAAAAGACTAATACGCCCCTTGCTAAATCCCAAGAAGAATGTAGCTCTCAATCGCTCTGCCCGTAGCATGATGTTGCTCTTTGCATGATGTTGCTAATACAACTGACTTTTGACAAAATCCACAGCCTTTTCTATTGCTCGATTATTGTTCGACAAATCAGTGAATTATGTTTTCTTTTTGATAAATTCTATTGGATTTGATATATCATCACAATTTTATATCTACCTCAGATAGAGATAGATATAAGGATGGACATCTTTGCAATTTACCCGATAATTAAAAGAACATATGCACTTAACCCATATACAAATTAATTATCCGATGATTTTACCCCTAATAGCTCCTACCAATTTTACTTCAATTTTAGGGTATGTGGTAGCCACGGAGACCATAGTAAGTAGATAATTTTACCCATTCTCTTTACTAATAAATCCACATTCTTCCTCCATTCACCATCCCCTTTTTTCACCATAATTCATAGTGATCAATTGAATTTACCCTTAATTATCTTGCCGTTGTTACAGGTATATACAAATAGTAAAGGTTTACTGTTCTAAAATTGTAAAAACTTTACTGTTTTGTTTATGTAGGTAGAAGTCCACCTTGAGGAGGAAGATGAACATGATTGTGAAGGGCAAACGAGTGATGAAGAGGAAATGGCAATTCGTGATATTTGTGGTAAGTTCACAATTTAATTAACTTTCCTTTCTTTGGGTAAAAAAATAGTAAAGTTTTACTGTTATACTTGTAAACATTTATTGTTTTGTTTAACCTCCATTTTTCATGTTACTCTTGGCCAGATCAGGCTGCAATTGACAGTGAGGAAATGGGGAAGGTCAAGGAAAAAGGAGTCTTTGTTCAAGATGGCAATGGTGACATAGAGCTGAGCAGGAGACAAAGTGATTGTTTATTTATGGCTAAATCTAGAAGATGGCAGCTAGAGATCGGTAAACAAATAAAGAACAAACACGTGATGAAGAGAAAATAGCAGTTTGTAACATATCTTGTTGAATTTAGACTTTATTTAGCCTTCCAATGTTACACGTACAGAAATAGTGAAATTTTACTTTTTGAGTAGTTTCCCTATTGTCTTAGTGGCTGAAATTTAGACTGATCTGTAATCTGTCAAGGTCAATTAAACAACCACACAACTTTTGAACTAATGGGATTTGAGCTCCTTACATGAAACAGGGCATACAATTATTGTTACATCTGGTGGCTTTGATATCCATCGAATATCCACAAAGAATTATATTAATTAAAGTGGTACAGTTTCAGTCTTGAGATGGACTATATGTAGAATGTAGCATCAAATGAGAATTCCTTTGCAAGGGTACTCGCCTGTAACAAAAAGGATTGTTGTTGGCTTGCGTATTAAAGTATTGAGATTTGAGATAGCTTGACTATAATTAAATGGATTGAGTTTGAGATTGGCCCTGCATTGCATAAATCATCCAAGGGTGCGTTTGGCAACCTTGATTTGGATTTAAAAGTGTGATTCTTAGAATGAATCTTGTTTGATTTGGCAAATGATAGGGTTGAGCCTAATCAAATCGTACCAAAAAAGGAGTTACTAAATATAAGATTTAGACAAATCACGAGATTCTTAAAATTATAGGGTTTAAATCCACGTTGCAAACGCACCCTATGTTAAAATTTTATCACGTTCTTGGATTGACGAGATTTAATTATAGTCAGACTCTAGCTCATAATCCATTGAGCTTGGCACCACATCAGCTTGAGTAGGAGGGATTGTGGGTTGAGTTCAAACCATCAAGGGAACAAAGAGCCCTACATTGTGATGTTGTTGGCCACTTCAACAAAATTGCGAGGACCGTCTCCCCTTATCCATGGCCAGCTTCCCTCTCCCTCCCCACCCCGTGTGCCATCCCTGCAAGCTCTCCACCAAAACCATGGCATTCTCCTCATCTCTCCACCACTTCCCCACCCCCACCTCTCTTCCCCTGCGTTGCCTTCCTCCCTTCCAACTGACCTCCATCTCCTGCCTCCCCACTCCCACTCCCGCCCCCTCACTCCACCCGCTCCTCCCACCTCTCACTCAAGCGGCAGAAGACAAGACAAGCAACAAAGGAGAAGAACCCCGGACGAAGTTGGTATGGCCGAAGTTGGGGCCTGAGTTGACGGAGGCCCAGTTGCTGGCGGTTTCTCAACTCCCGCCCAAGATGACCAAACGGTGCAAGGCTCTCATGGAGAGGTTGATTTGCTTGGCGCCCACAGGGGAGGATCTTGGTCGTTTGTTGTTTTTGTGGGTGAGGATCATGAAGCCACGGAGGGCTGATTGGCTTGCGGTTCTCCGCGAGCTGGGTCGAATGGCGAGTCCCCTGCTTCTGGAGGTATGATTGGTTAGTTGTTCAGTTCTTGTTTGTAATGAATGCCATAAAGTTCAATCACTGTTTCTCATGAAAAAAAATGCGTTTTTATCACATTTTTTATGGATTGTGCACTAGTGTTACAATTGTAGTAGGCTTCTTTGTGGTCTTGCCTTTGTCTTTGAGGAGTTCATTCATATATGACAGGTTGTGTCTGGGTAGGAACATGTTCATGTCTTTTGGCTGAATATCTTCTTTACATTTGATATGTGGGCGTTTTTGCCTACATATTAAATAGGATGATTAGTCTTGTTCGTAATTGTAAGATCGGTTGAATGTCCAATCCCCTGTTTCTTGAGGTGTGATTTGTTAATTGTTACCTAGTTGTTCATAAGATGGAGTAGTTCATTTGTTGTTTCTAATGAATATCATAAAGTTCAATCAATGTTCTCTTGAAAAAACCGTGTTTTCATAACATTTTCGATGGATTGTGCACTGGCCTTCCTAATTTGGCTTCTTTGAGGTCTTGTCTTTGTCTTTGAGGAGTTCATTCATATATGACAGGCTGTATATGTGCGGGAATACGTTCATGTTTTTTGGCTGAATTTAATTCTTATAATCTGATGTGTGGATGTTTTTTTACTACTAATTGAGTAGGTTGATGAATCTTGTTTGCTGGAGACGTGAGCGTAAGTAACAAGTAGCAGGGATTTTTTATTAATCACTGGTGCATCCTGCTGTCTCCTTGACTGCTCTGCAGAATGTAGTTTGGTTTGCAGGAAATAGAAATTCCTACTAATTAACACTATCGGTGGTGCAAACACAATCCAGTCGCTGTTAATTAGTAAGAATTTCTATTTCCTGCAAACCAAACTACATTCTGCAGAGCAATCGAGGTTTCCATGCATTTTGGATTGTGTTTCCATGGATTTTGAATGATAGATGGTGCACACCATTAGTGGTGCAAAGAGGGATGTGCACCTCAGCAACAACATGATCCACTCGCCAACCTGCCTGTTGGTGGTGGTAACGCCCCCTTGTTGAGGGGGCAGTCCGAGGTTTGAGTAAAGACTTTGCCATCTTTATGTCGCGCTGTTGAGGGGTGGGGTTTTGAGTTTAAACTAGACTAGCTTCAGTGCAGTTCATTGTCGTGGTTGTTGCTCTTAGGCATGTAGTGTTACATATGTACATTGTGGGTGACTGCTCAGTTTCACTATGTAATATCATGTGTAAGTGTGTTACTTGGGTCTCCCGCGGCCCTTTGTGTTATGTAAGCATGCACCTCTGGTAACATAGTTTTTCTCAAAAAATTCCTAGCCTCTTCGGAGGCTGGTGTTGCAAAAAAAAAAAACCACAAAAAATATCTACTCAGATCCCCATGGGAGTTTGTTGGACATGTTTGTGTCAAGCTGCTCACGTTGGGCTAATTTACTTGGTTCATAACATAGTTACTTTCATTGCTACCAAAGACAAGAGATAAAGTTTCATCATAATTTTGTTATGTATCAACAAAAGGACATGGAGTTGTACCAAAAAAAACATGGAGAGAGTTGTACCGAAAAAACATGGGGAGAGAAAAAACATGTGGGACCCTAGGATCTTGATTAGCTTCCTTAATCTAGAAGCTCATGAATTTACGAATATAATGATTTGGTGTGAAAAAATTATTGAACAGTTGAGCATTGATTTGAAGATGGTAATAGATATAATGATGTGAGGTTATTGTGACTTGTGCAAGGTTACTTCTAGAGAAGGAGAGTGAAAGGTTGGTTGAGTGATCCATCTTGTCATGGAAAGCATCTGTGCCATTATTGTGTGGCTAATGCAGAAGCCAGACTTGTAGTTGTTCCAGTAAATTCTCCAAAACAAGTATTTACATTCTGGCTCATCTTTTGCTCTGTGAAAGGTGCTCTTTTTTTTTCCAGATTGGTTGATGAGTTTAGGATTGTGATAGAACAGTTTTATAAGCTTGTTGCCTCTTGTTCCTTCCATTGTATCTGAGGAGTTACTCAAATCTGTCGCTGATGACACATGGAAAATTTTAGAGAAAAAAATATAAAAAGCATAATTACTATACTCGAAGTTTTTCAATCACATTGACCTAGTCAGTTTTTGGCTGTCATGATTAAGAAGCGGAATTTGACACTAATGCTTAACTATAAAAATGGTCATCACTTCCAAAGCATTGCATTTTATATATTAGTAAGAAAAAATTCAAAGTTCATAATTCGTTTCTTATTACTGGAGGATCATTCTTAGTGTTGCCCTTATTTATATATGAAAAATAGAGGATGATCACATGATTACTCTTTATTCATCAGTGGGAACCATATGACAACCTAACAATTGCTCTTTTATTCATTAGTCTGCTTTTAGAGACTAAGGCTTCCTTGACATGAAAAGCTATTAAATGCTTTTTACTGGTTGCTATAAGGCTGGTTCTTGATGTAAGATGTCACTTTACAGGTTATGGAGCTTGCCCTTCAAGAAGACTCATTTGAAGCTAATGTTCGTGACTATACTAAAATAATTGATAACTATGCAAAGCAAAATCGTTTGGAAGATGCCGAAAATGCTTTTGCAGCTATGAAGGAGAGAGGTTTTACATATGATCAAGTCACCCTAACAGTTTTAATCCAGATGTACAGCAAGGCGGGTTATCTTAAACGAGCTGAAGAAATATTTGAAGAGCTAAAATTACTTGGACTTCCCTTGGACAAGCGAGCTTATGGGTCTATGATTATGGCATTTATTAGAGCTGGCATGCCTGAGCGTGGAGAGAGTTTAATGATAGAAATGGATTCACGTGATGTATATGCAGGTAGAGAAGTTTATAAGGCTTTATTGAGGGCATATTCTACAGCTGGAAATGCCGATGGAGCCCGAAGAGTGTTCAAAGCCATTCAGTTGGCAGGGATCGTTCCTGATGTAAAACTATGTGCACTATTGATAAATGCTTACAATGTGGCTGGTGATAGTGAGAAAGCTCGGATTGTGCTGGAAAATTTGCAGAGTGCAGGTCTTGAGCCGAGTGATAAATGTGTGGCTTTAATGTTAGCTGCCTATGAAAAGGAGAAAAAGCTTGACAAGGCTATGGCTCTTTTGACTGAGTTGGAGATGGACGGTGTTGTATTAGGTAAAGAAGCCTATGAAGTTATAGCTAAGTGGTTTCACAGGATAGGGGTGGTGCATGAGATCGAGCATGTACTACGAGACTATTCTGAGTGCTGAATTCAGTTTCAGTAATGGTTCACATATGAAGGGATTTCCAGCTGGAGATTTTATTGATTAAGCTCATCAGATTGAGATTGCTGGAAGTCTGCAATAGAAGGATTCGTGTCTGTCACAGCTCAAATACTACATAAATAACTGTCTAATTTTGAAGATTTGCGCATTCCAGTGGCAGGCACTTTATTCTAGATCTGTGCCTTATTCAGACTTACATACCAGCCTTGGACGGGGAGCTGATGACCACTTTTTATGGGTCGCTTAATCAGAAGTCTTTCTTCCATTCTTCTATTTAACATGATTAATAACTCTATGATTCAGAGGAGAAATGTTGCTCATATAGGAATCAGTCCATCTAGGTGTATATCCAATTTCACTGATGCCTTGTTCTACAGTTGAAAGATTCTTCTTCCTGTATTCTACTTCAAATTGGAAACTGAGGCAGCTATAGGCCTCAATGCTCTGAGGAATTGATCCAAGTCCTTGCAATAATCATTGCAGAAGATAAGTCACTTTTTCTTTTCCTAGGGTTTTGAGCGATTGAGCTTAAGTTTTTTTGTATTTTTTTTTATCGAGGCTAATTGGGCTTTCTTCCATGTTCGAACATTCTTGTGTCATTAGTAATATGAAGTCTAATGCCCTATTTGGTGGCACTTTTTGTGGGGTTATACACTTGATCTGTTTTGGATATGAAAACTATGTTGGAATTACATTTGCCACAGATTTCCAAAATTTGTTTCACTGAATCTGCTTTGTAAAATTCACCCAAATAGAAACATGGATCAGCCTATTTTCATTTTAAATTGGGCCCTCATCTCTCCTCTCTGAGAGCGATCTATCTTCCTTCCACTTTTTTGCCCATCTCTAAAATGGGGCATCAGCTGAAGGTACGTATGGCTGCATTGCACTCCTCTGTCAAATCCCTCCTGAAAGTTTGCCAAGGCAACATGGTTTTGTTTTTCAATTTCCTGCTGAAGAAGGTAAACTTGGGGAAAACGGTGGAATGGATCCAATGGAACCTTCTTGTCCACAGCAGCAGTAGTGGTGCATCTGAAGCGGTCGAAGATGGAGAGTGGCAGCGGAGGGAGGCCAAAGAATGACAATTATAATTGCGAAGTGAAAATGTTGCCAGAAAAAGGATCGGTGGTGGCCGAGAGTTTGTCAGTCAATAGCAAGGAGGTAGCCTTGAAGGAGAGGAAGGTGAGAAAGAGCGAGGTCTGGAGGCTATGGACTGTTGTCCAGAGGCTAAGGAAGGATTTGAAGATCCAGATGTTATAGTCCTTCCTGGAAGAAACAGAGGGGGAAAGACTGCTGAATGAGAAAGAGAATTACAATTAAGAACAAAGTCACTAAATATTTTCAGTCTTGTAGTTTGTTGGAGAATTCTGCAACTCTGATGGAAGCTAACAGGGATTTAGAGAGCAATTCATTTTAAATTTTTTTTCTCATTGGTGTTGCTACTGTCCATGGATACTTAGCTTCTAAGTTAGTTACACCAATTGTAGGCGCAATCTGGTAATTTTGGAATTTTACAGACTACAATGCATTGAATTAGCTATGATATTTGCAAATTACCAAAAGGACTTCAGCACTTTGTGTGTCTAGCTGCGGATGCACATACCTCAAGTGGGGATGATGGACAGACTGATTGTAGTGCAACCAGGGTTAGAAATGCTGTGTACTCTATTTTGAAGGACATCAGATTTTGAAATGACATAATTCTCATAGAAACCATTCGGCTATATAGTTGCACCAGTTGTCAATTGCTTGCTGCAACACAACGGGAAAGATTTCCTGTTCTTTCCCAGGTTATCAAGGAACCGGCATTCACCCAAATCCAGAGGTAGAGGCTGCAAGATAGGTGTTGAGATTGATGAGGACATACCTTAAGATGTAAAGGACCTTATTATTTACGGTCCAAAAACCCTCCTCTACTGTTTCAAGCTACCACTGCAGATCTTTCAAGAATCAAGGCAATTATTCATAAAGAGAGAGTGCAGTAAAACTGATGCAGAACTCTTGAGGTGATCTTCAATATCATTTACTGATGTATGCAACTTCTTTTCTGTTGCATCTGCTAGGTTATGATGGTTGCAATTGAAAGTGATAAATTAATTCTACTCTGGACAGAGCTTATTTTATTAAGCAGATGTTTTTATTGCATCCCAATTGTGCTCGAAACATGTAGAAGAACAATAGAGAGGTGGACGCTGTCTCCTAACGTGAGTGCTAGTTTATATACTATATTTCCACTGGTGACCAACAGCTTTTTGTGACAGGTATGCTGGAGCCTCGCTAAAAGTTCTATTTGTTGAACTACTGAATATATTTTATTGACTTTTTGTTGCACTACTGAATATATATTATGAAGTTTTAGCTGTATCTAATGGCTTGATTGATATATACCGAATGAACAACTTCTATTGTTCTGGAACCAAAAACTAATTGCACTGGTCTATACTGAACATGCGAATTGGCCTCTTTAGCTGAATCTGGATTGAAGTTTGTAATTGATTTTAGCTGGTCAAAATTTTCATCTGCAGTTATGTTTTGTAAATTAATTGCAGCTCCTATATATTTTCGGAAGGGTGAAATTTATTGCTTCTAGCTGCTTGCTACCATAGATAAGTCCTTGACAATTGCTGCTAGCTAACTGCTTTCCCCCCCTGCATTGAACTTGTTCCAGATATATGGTCTGGTTTGCATTTGATGGATGTTTTATCTTACATGAGAGGCATCCTATTGTTTGCTGGGAGCTTAGCCTCTTTTGCCTCAGGTTGCATTTGTAACAACTGAAACAACCAGCTTTTTCAACTTTCGCTCATGGAAGAGTGACTTGTGCACAACGTGGGATTATTGATGCACAAGTGGCGGGTTAATATAAATTAACCCATTTCTTTAAATTTTTAAGCTTTTAGGAGAAGTAATAAACAAAATGTTGCTTGTGGAGTTATTAGTCGTTTTAGATATGGTAAAAAAATGTTGTCATATAGAATATTGCCATGTCTATAGTGCTCGATATTCCTCAGGTGGCTGCCTGACTTTTGCCTCTTCATCTCTTGGCGTAAAATAAATAGTCTGCTCCTTAATGTGCCATGAGGTGCTTGTGCATCAAAACATTTTCCTGGTTTACACAAGATATATATGACCAAAGAAAACCCAATACGGAACCACAACCTTGCTATAGATTCTGTAGGCAAAAAATAGTTGGGACTTTCTGATTAATGTTTGCACTTACATTGTGCGTAGCACACTGTCCTCTTTTCCATTCTTTTATTTTGATCATACCTAGATTTTTGTGTGTGATATAGCAGGTAAAAGTTCTGTTTCTTTAATAAATAGTGTGATTATCTTTTCCCTGATAATTATTGCTTGAATAATGATCAAAGCAATCCACATTGACTTTGACATTTGATGCAGGACTCCATGAGACGGGCTATGATGATAATGTTGGACTACATTCAGAACACTTGGAGCAGTCGTCAATAGTAACAAATGCTGTAATAACCTTGGGGCAGGTCCAAAAGGCAAAAGCAGATATACGAGATCTAGGTCAAAGGCTGCAGTTCAAAAAAATGAGAAACCATCTATGAGGGAACTTCCTGAGATCAAAGAAACTGATTTGCCCTGCAGATGTTAACAACCTTGTCTCTTTGGACCAGTCTGTTCTGGAATTTGGCAATAATGTTGAATTGCCTGATATTCAGTGCTCTAGCTTGGGCTTTCAGCTTTGGTGGTGGGCACTAAGACCAGTTGCCTTCACGTATGTGTGTGTCTGGGCGAATTGAAAATTTTATAATTTTGTCCGGTAGATTGGCCCACTCCGTCCAGATCTTGATCCTTTGGAACCCTGTGAAGCACATAGCCACATACCAGCCATGTGGATGTCAGCAAGTGGAAGCAGCTGCATACATGCTTCGGTCCTTGTGGTAGAACTGATGACATTAAAGTAAAGAAAAGGAGCAGAAGGAAATCGAGAAAGTCTATCAATTACAAAGAAATGGCAAACGGTGTTGAGTTTTGATCGTGCCTAACTATGCTCTGAGATTCTGATTTTTGGTGGTAATAGAATCGACTCTTGAGACGGCATATAATTTGCCTGACGAAATCATCACTGTGCATATTTGAGGTTTATGTCTGTCCTTAACAGAGACAGATAATGCTATTTTATTTTCTGTTGATACAATGGTTATAGAATTTTTTGGTCATTCATGCATACACAGATGAGATATCTCTCAAAACTTTTATTTACGGGATTCTTTATAGTTATAAAGCTTTTTCTTAAGGACGTTTTTTAAGCTGCCCAGGAACAAAACAACTAAAACCAATCTAATATGTTGCCAGCACTGACCATTACTATTACCCAGCCATCCTGATCCTGTACACCTAAATCAAGCACTTCTGTGACAATATAAGCCTTCTTCTGAATGAATATCACAACTTCTAACGTACATGTTACGACTATTCCATGCACAAGACAACAGGGTTTAAGGGGTTATTGTGATTTCACTCTACTATGAAGAACAGATGCTAATCACAGTGACTTTTCCCTGTGTGAGACATGCTCAAGAAGGAGATATACAATAGTTTGGCAGATTGAACAAAACTCCTCTATCTTTCGACAAGCTTGAAACAGCAAAAATGGCGGAAAAGTACGTACAATGGGGCCCATGTGGGTTAAATAGGCCTAATCTATCAATGCATGCCTTTTGCTAGCCGCCACTTCCCCTACACAGTCCGGACTCCGGACGGGGCAGGGCAGGCAGACAGAGGGCGGAGGCAGGGCAGGCCGTCCGGAGCCTTGTTTACAGCCGGTGCAAGTCACAGGAGAATGGCAAGCCAACGAGGGAGAGGGTTTTTCACACTCCTCAACGTGGCCAGACAGCGTTTTGACCCTCAGACCAGCCTCATGACCATTCACCAACGGCTAGTGGGTCCCAGTTCATTAGTGAAAGTTATACACGAGAATAATTCAGCATACAAGTATCAAACAGTAAAACATGCATACATCAGTAGCCAAGAAAATGAAATGTGAACTTGTGAAGAAACTAAAATAGATGATAAACTCTGTTTTTGTAATAATATAGAAGATCAATCACACATCATAAGGTGCTCATCTTCTTTGCAATAAGAAGTCATGAGATGCACTTTCAGCAGCAAATTAAAGCCAGCCTTTACAAAATATAAGGCCAGTTCGAAGCTCAAACCTACATAAAAGTGATTCTGCACATAGAACACATCATAGGACACGCTTGTATCTATTCCAACAAAATTTTATATAGAAAACAGCGTAGCACAATTAATGACCAACTCAGAAAATTTACCTAATTATATCAGACCTGCAGACTTGTAAACTTGGTTGTGCTATTTATTCCCGAAAATTTTTTCCACTTGAGAAAGAAGAGTAACCACAGAAAAGCAGATGATATTCCGAGCAGTCATCACAAATCCACTGCCTTGTTCTTAAACATAAAAGAGACTATAAAGATGTGAACTCACCAACACGAACGCTTATTTCATTACAAATTTCATGATAACAGGACTGACAGTTTAAAGATATCATCATGAAATTTGTGACAACAATCAACATTGTGGATACATGGAGTCGACACAGAAGTGCATGTAGTAACCTAACAAACGTGCAGTAAAATGTAAAGAAAACCCACATCTCTTTTAAAGACATAGTACAGAGAATTTCTGTCAAAATTATAGACACTAGATCACCATTGTGTACTACCTAAAGTTAAAATTTTGAAGGCATTTCCCTTGAAGTGTACTTCAGCAGTTACAATCACAAATTGTGAGGGGCTGAAAGCATAGAAGTAATGGAAGAAGTCGAAAATGAATTCACATATTAGCACATGGCAAAGAAGATTAGAAGTACCCAAATGTGAATAAAAATTTTCTGCAAAGATCCCAAACAGAAAAGTTCCTCATATTGAATAATCAAATGTTTGTCATTTCAAAATTCCAAGCCCGAAAAATTATCAGTTTGGTGCTCAAACATCAACTTATGGCATGAATTGCAGCAAGCACACAGATCAATACAAATATTTGATGCTACACAGCTCGAACAGAGGGAAACAGAAAAAGGGTACATTACAAATACACAAGCAAAAGTCAGTTGAAATCACGAAGTCTCCTCTTCAACATGTCCATTGACTTCTTACGTGCATTTTGTTTTGAATTCCTGCTTGCCAGGCTTCCAAACAATCTATCTGGCGAGTCCTTGAATTTCTCACAAATGCTAGCCACCTTCTTATAGTCCAATGTATTATAATTTTTCTCTCTTATTACTGGATTCATAAAATTCTCTGGCTGGTTGCTCAATAAAAGATTCACCAATTGACGGGCCTCCAGCAAAAGATCTCGTAGATTGCCTTCCTTATTGATCTCACCAAATTCACTAGTATCAAATTTCTCATCAGCAAAATTTTCCAGTAGTTTCAGGTCATTGTCTATACCAATGACAGCATTAATATTAAATCTCTTCACACTATCACTGAGGAAAGCTGTCGCAATCAAATTAGAGATGTGCTGAAGAGCCCCACTTGCTACTTTGTATAAAGCGTCCAGAGGCAATATCTGCTGAGCTGTGGACACAAGAGTGTCAAGATACATTGCAACCTCATTCATATATTCATTAGCATTTTGTGGGGCCTCATCTGCAGTCCAGTTAATAATCTCAGGAAGGGCCATAGATTCTGATATTCTTGAGTTCACAAGATTTAAAAGTGCATGATATGCAGCATCTTGTGAAGTTTTAAAAACACCACGGGCAGTTGAACTGGCATTGAAGCGCTCTGCTAGTCGTAGAGGAATGCCACATAGTTGTGCCACCTGATGAAGAAAAAAGTCACAAGCACGTTGTAGAACTAACAAGTTGGCTGCAATTTGCATGGCCTGTGACACCCCTGTACTGCTACTATATATAGTTTTCAATAAAGCTTCATTTAGTACATCAATCAAAAGCTTTTCCAAATACTTCCTCGCCACATCATAAACATTCATCTGACCTCCATAAGATAAGTAATTTACTGAGTCCTCAATGAAGGATCTCACAATTCGACAAATATCAGGAACAGAGGAGGAGAAAGGTGCTATATAAGGGAATGCTGGCATTATATCAGATATTTGAAGATGGAAACATAAAACATGCATGTTGTATTCAAACTCTTTCCTCAGAATCATCTGCTCATACTTGTCATTTGCAAGAACGTCACTTATTTGTTTCCGACATTCTTGAAGAAGAAGCTCGTGATACTTGTCACGAGAATTGTCAAGAACCTCCAGCAAAGTAGTCACTTGGTATCCATATCGACGAAGAGTTGCACCAAGAAGAGTCACATAATCCTTGACTAAGAGCAAATGACTGGCAGTATCCATACGAGAAAACTTTTCCTCTAAAACATTGGTCATCTTGGCAACAGCAGTATCCCATATACTTTCAATCTGATTTGTTGACAATAATCCACCTGCAGTCCTTAAAACTCGATCCTCAACTATAAAGTAACCAGCAATTTGAGCAAAAAAGGTTTGATGGGATTCAAGAAAGGGCTGTGTGGACGATACTTCCCAGTCAGAATTCAATTGCAGCAGTCTGTTTTTGTAGTAGTATTCCCGGAACTGATTGTCAAGCCCCAGGCACTTGTGAATGTGATAGGCCCAATAAACGGGTGTGAGATCAAATTTTATGACTGAATCCTCATCAAATTCATCAATATCCAAAGTGTACACACATTCGCCAAACCCTGAACGGCTCTGTTCCTCGGCTTCCCGCTGGCGAGCCCGCATATCTTCATCTCTCTGACGTACTGTTTTAGCCTGCCCAATTGCCAACTGGCCTATTTCCCTTGCAGTGCTCCTTATATTCACTAGCCATTCATTAAATTCACTGCATACTTTCTTCTCAATATATAATTTTATAGCAGGTATCTGTTGTTCAATAACCTTCTTAAGAGCTTTAACAGGAACCTTTTCTAAATAATCCCTTTCAATGAGATCTAAAGACTTGAGAGCAGGGTAAAATCTACCTTCTGAGATTTGGTTGTTGCACTTAACACATAAGTTAACAACATGAACACAAAATTTTGAATTCTGTATAGCTTCAGTCACATTTTTTTTAATTGCATAAGACTCAAGTAGCTCCTCAAGTTTCATCAAGAGAGAGCTACCAACTTCTTGCAGTCGAAAGTTCTCACTTTGTAAAGAATTCTTGAGTTCATCAGCATCTACAAGCACACCTCGAAGCTCATCAACAGCAATAATGAAGTCTTCATAATGAAGTTTACATAGCTCTTCAATCTCAAGCTCTTTTTTCCTCACTAAATTCTTAAGCTGGTGCAAAAGCGCATCGGGTTTTCCAGCTTCAAATGCATGACGAACAAGAGGAGACAAATCTTCTCCATTACCAATTGAAGTGGCAAGGACGAGTTCATCACCACCACCTCCATCTCCATTCTCCAACACAACTCTTCTCTTGGGTTTTGCATGCATGACTCTACTGCAGCGCCGTGAATATCTGAGTGATCATTTGCAAAAGAAAATGGAATTTTAGATGCCAATTTGCACTTTAATTTCATTATTCTGTAAATTGAAAACACAAACATAATTGCCCAACCCTGTTTCCAGCAAGCTTGGAAAATGACCTGATAAACTTAACTTGCTTAAAAATGTAATGTTTGATATAATTCTTACCAACTATGTTCGTTAAAAGAACTGAAATTCGTGCTTTGTACACATAAATATAATAGATCCATATGAGGTAACAGATAAAGACCTTAAAATTACATGAGTCCTATGTACTAGAAGTATTAGTTTCGTATCTCAATTCCTCTAACGTGCATTCTGAAGGCAACTAGTGAGCACAACATACTTATAAAACTATCATAACCATAGAACAAATTGAGTGGGATGACCAAATACGAAATCAGCAAACACATGCAAATTTGACATCACATTCCATTGGATAGAGGGTGTATAATGTTGGTATCACTATGATCGTTGAGACTTCATAATGATCATTATAGCCGTCTCAACCCAGATGTTCCAACACCCTTCCTCAGTTGAACCAAGATCCTACGCTTATTTTGCTCCCTTGCTTTCAAATGTCATCTAAAGAGTCACTCCTTTTGAACTTCAGATTATAACTTAAAAGAAAATCTGATACCCTGAACAAGAGAATAATGATGATGTACAACCTTCATCATTATAATGAACCTCATCTTCATCTTCTATTATATATGCAGTATATAATGATGACGTTGAACCTTCAACTCATTATTCCCTCTTTAGAGTGTTGCTAAAGAAGGGCAACCGGTGTACGAACTTGCGAACTTGTTTCTTTTCATGGATTTTGCCATCATATTGATTTTGATAAGAGTCAAATACGTTATAGAATCCATGCAAGTGCATCCGCCATAAAAACTTGCCGCTATGCTTCTTTGCATGGATTGTGCCATCATCTTGATTTTAATAAGGGTCAACTATGGTATAGAATCCACGCAAGGGAATCTGCCATAAAAACTCGTCACTACGTTTTTTGCATGGACTTTATACAATCATTTTCATTCTGATTAGAGTCAAGTAAGGTATAGAATACATGGGGCCATTGCCAACCCAGGATAGCTGGGATAAGGCATAGGATGATGGTGACGATGAAGAAATATTTTAGTCAATAGAGACAATTATTTGAAAGAAATAATCCTCAAGTAATAAATGAGGCTCACCTCCAATGTTTATCTCCATACGCGTCCCTGTAACCTTTCTTCAATGCATTTATCTTGTTTAAAAGATGCACAAATGAAATCATATAATGCAAAATACAATCACCACCCTAATATCCTCCCTAATTGACCTTTTACCACACACATTCTCTTTTCTTGAAAAACAACAGTAAAAATCACAAAAAAAAAATACCAAAGGAAACAAGTGTTCTTGATCAGCAATGTGGAAGCATACCTTGAAAGGAGAAGTTGGATGAATCGCTCTCCCGAAGGTCCCGCCTAGGAAGTCGCCGCGTTCATCGCCGTGGGCGTGATCTTTGGAAGAAATGGTAGATGGCGCAGATGCACACCCTCGAGCGCTCCGTCGATGGCGACAAACCTGCAAAAAGACCCCGTTTTGACTAGGCCGGCTTAGACCGGTCCTTCTTCCTGTTTTGGGTTTAGGACTCGGTCCTGAACCGGCAACCGCCCCGCCTCCTCCTCCGGAGCTCCCGCGTCCAAGATCAGGTCCTCGGAGATGGCCGGCCAGGTGGCCCTCCCCCCTCCGGCGCCGGCGGCGAAGCAGAAGGCGGTGGTGCAGGTCAGATTCTTGAATGCTTACATTTGAAAATTTGGAATTTCTACGATGTCCCACAGTAATTGTCCACATCGAAACATGTGATCTTTTTAGGAACCTCTTATTATTTTTGAACTTTTTATACTTCATATATACACTAAATACTGTGAGAAGGATAGCATGAAATATAATTAATATGGGACATTGTTTTTCCAAATCCAGACGACTAATGTAGGACAGAGGGAGTATTTTATGATAGGGAAAAGTTTACCGAGCTAGTTTAAGTCAAAGTCGTTGGATTGAGATCAGATGGCCTTCCGGAGAAGTATGTATCTGGCCTGATATTAAGGAGCATCGTCGGATAGGAATCCAATGGCCGAAAAACTGGTCTCATGTTCTTTACATGAGACCAATCTCATATAAATGGATCTCTATGATATGATTTTCCGTGATGCAAAAAGATTTAGATCAGTTCTGCTCTTTGTTCAGTCGTAACACATTGGTTGCTTTACATGTTGGATTCTCATTTCTGCCTCGTGCGAACTTTGGGGTGTTGCTACTTAAGGAGACACTCGATCTGCTCTAATGGTATGCTTCTTTGTTTTAAGCATTTAGAATTAGGATTAGAGGTTAGTTTTCTTTTCTTTACTTAATTTCATGCTATATTAATATTGTGACATAGTGTTAATAAAAAAAAATTGTGACATAGTATTCTGCAACAATTTTTCCTTGCTATTTCATGGTTCTTTGCTATGGCAATTGCTTTTGTTTTTGCTTTTGTGTGAATATTGAATTTCATGAGCTGCTTTATTGAGAATAACTTGTTTTAATATTTCATATTCTGCTATTGTTTAACTATAGGGAACCTCCTAATTAATCAGTTTGCACCTTTGAGTCAGTAGTAACATACTCCGTCCAAAAAAATCTGGCTGCATTTGAAAAATAATGGGTCCAATATTAGGTGGCTAGATTTGTCCTCCAGGCCAATAGATTGAACGTGCATCTGTAGGGGTAAACGGAGGCTTGAAATGATGTAGACCCTACAGGACAATAAATTTAACTCACTTTCAAATGCAACCAGGTTTTTTGAACAGAGAGAGTATTATGTTTCCTTGCTTTGCTAATCTATCCACTTGTAAAGATATATTAGTTGTTGATCTACTCGTCATACTTGTAGTTGTTTGGCCTTGCATAAAAATAAAAAGTTCACAGATGGATACCTATCTAGGAATCTGTATAAGGATTCTAGAATAGATACTGCCTCAGAAGTGTCCCTATTCTTCAAGATCACCCTGGATTTACTCACCCATGAATAACTTTCGTTAACGCTGTTTCTATATTTCCATCACTTGTTATTCTCTATATCAGGCTTTTTTATTTCTTTTATGTGGCCTAGACTCCTAGTATATTCATTCTAATTGATCATGGAGATGAACTTGTAGAACTAAAACTAAACTCAGGAGTTACGTTATCCATTACGTGTTGTTTAGGAGCAAAGAATAATCTATATATTTGTAAATAGGTAAGTGGTCAACAGTGAGATCAGAAAATATGAAACTCAATGCACTAGCAGGAATCGCCAATTCGCCATTCTAGACCAAGTGATATGATGAACTGTGTATATGGCAGTCACTGTTAGAGTACCCTCAGTGAAGAGAGTGATTCTGCATAACCACCTAGCTATAGCACTGTACTGTCATTGAAACTTGTTATATTAGGTCACATAAATCTCACGACTTCTTTCGACTAATTTCAGACTAAAGTTTTTAGATTAAGTGGTCATTGTTTGTTGCTTAGCCTTAATGCAGTAAGGTTGTGCCTAAGTTGCTCAAGCATTGTACTGCTACTGTATGTTTATCACAGATGAACCTTTTGTTAACTCCCTTTTTATTGGAGTTTCATTTTCCTGCATGTCTTCCGTAAGCAGTTATCTACACTAGAAATTCTAAAGATTGTCCAATATGTATCATACATGAAACTTGATTCACTGATAAAGAAGACACTTTGAACTATAAAAGCTCAACAATCCAAACCTAAAAGGTCTAATTATTCCAAAGACACTTAACTGCTCCACAAAAACCCACGAGGGTTTGACAACAAACCATGACTACAGAAAAAGAAACTTTCTTTGATGTTTCCCATTGAATGCCTCCTCAATATGTGCTCTCCTATATAACTTCCAAACCTTTATTCACTCAGTACTTATTCCACATGGACATATCATATATATCACTCAGTATCTAAGAGGAAGAACTGATAGGTCCCATGTTGGAAATTGTGTTCCTCCTAAATAACTTCTTTAATGATGAAGCACTCCTAGCCGCCGCCCTTGCAAAGGAGGCAGCCGCTGGGTATACTGGCCCTGGCTCCTTCACCTGAAGATTGCTCAGCCCAACCCTCTGACGGATGGCCTCGATTGTCTCGGCCTTCACCGGGTGCTCCGCCGCATGAGGCGTTAGATAGAACACATTCTTCGCCATCTGGTCAGATGTGGACACATCTGCTTGGGTCACACACAGCCCATTTTCTGCAAAGGATTGAGTCAGATCGGCCAGCAGGCCCTGCCGATCCCCAGTGCACAGCTCCACTCTAACACCCTGTGCAATTGCCCATGTTTAAAATATGTGTCATGAAATCGCAGCTCCCATATCTATGTTGTTGATTCTAGTCTATATATTTCGAAGAAAAGAGGATCATATATACCGGGGATGTTCTCCTTCCAATCGCGGCTTGCAGACACTGCACTAAGCATTGCCTTTCCGCCTCTAAGCTGATCGGGGTCCCGTCCACATGCCTAACGTAAAATTCCTGAAACATCGACAAGTTCATCAGTGTTGAAACTATGTACTCCCTCCGTCCAAAAAAACTCTGGCCTCATTTGAAAATGAGTAAATGTAATTGAACTCCCTAGTGCCTTAGAGTAATGTGCCGAAGACACCCAATAATTTATCGGGAGTACTATGTGGTAAGTACCTGATGGGCCCAGGAACCACGAGTTTCAATTGTGCCATGGAAGACAACATAGTCCATGTCCGCGAACGTGCACAAGACATCAAATAGCAGCTTTGGCCGGTCCTTGCAATCAACTTTCACCACCGTGTACCCCCTCTCCCACCAGTCCACCACCACCACCGCTGCCGCCTTCGTGGACGCCGACCTCTCGTAGTCCCTGTCGGCGAACATCATCTGGTGGAGCCGCCGTTCAGCATGAGTGGCTGCGCTGGTGGAGACGGCCGTCCTCGCGCTATCACCGAGCACGTCACGCAGCCGTGCCTCAATCAGACGGCCCTTCTCGGAGTCGGCCATGATCAGGGAGTCACCTGAGTCGTCTATATTGGTGATATAGATCAGCGAGGCGACCAAGCCATTGTGGGTCCAGACCTTGGCTTCCACTATGTTGCACCGGAGGTCGGTAGTGAGGATGGCGAAGACGTCAGAGAGGAGGCCCGGCCTGTCTGTTCCCGTCAGCTCCAATGCTGTTACGCCGTGGAAGCTGTTGGACCTTTGTGAGTTGAGGCCGGTTCCTATAGACTGAGATCATAAAGAAACTCATTCATCAACAAGTATTCATTTGTGGCTAGGTACTCTAATAATGCTTGTTACGTTTGTATAATAATACCTCTTCAATGCTTTTAATAGTGTTCTCAGTCAATTTGTTGCCATCTTGGTCGGTCACATGAAAAACTGTAATGGCAAACACATTAGGAAGAAACAAAAAGCTAATATAGATAAGTAGATGTGAACATAAAGTGAACATAAATTCTACTTTCTAAGGCTGGTGGAGGGTGTATTAGAATCTTAAAGAGTTAGCTCCTTGGGGACTAACCATCTCTGAATGAACCGCCGTTGCTTGAGATGTAGCCCTTGTTGATGGAGAAGCTGAGGTTGCTAAGGATCTCGACTACCTCAAACAAGCTTCCATGCGTCCACCCGCTGTCGACCTGAAGTGTGATCAAGTGAGGAATGGGAAAACCGTTATCGCAGATAAATAGTTTTCCTAATTAATTGGCTGGCTCCGTGACCAGAATCCATTACCAGGGTACATAAGGGTCCTAGCACTGTAGATAGAGGGTGCATAGGTCTCTTATGCAGTATGCACCATATGTTTTTCACTTAATAACGAGGGGTGTTTGAGGCCTTAGGACCCACTAGAATCGGTAGGTAATCGTCTTCTTTTAGCACCGTATCTCCTTGGACACGTACAAGGTCCACCCATCATACACCCAATGGGTAAACCAGGATATTAGTCCTATGAGGTGGCCAATAGAGTGGAGGTTCTAACTCAGGACTCATACCTAGCTATGCACCATGTTGATTGGCCTCTATGTACAGTGCTATGACCTCTATGTAGCGTCCTTATTGGAAACAGATGAAGAGTTATAAACCCCACGGTTTAGCCACCTGACACCCCCTATATCCACCGTCTGAAAATACACAGACGGCGGAAATCAAGCAACTTTCTAAAGGGGTGAGGTCGCTAAACTATGAGGTAGTGAACTACTCATATGGAAACAATCCAGCAAGCCGGCCCAAGAAACAGTAAAGATGCACTAAGGTTTGTGGACTGAGGGTGTATGGTAGAGAATGATCACCATAATTAGAGTGTCTGTAGGGGAGAGATCATTGTCGATGACGGCCCTGAAAGAGAGAGGCATCGTTACAAGCTTTGGAGATAAGAGAAGGAACTGAAGGAAAGAAAAACGAAACAGAACCTGGGTGTGTTCATCCGCATGATGAGACTTCCATTCTCGTTCATGGATGATGACTCCATTTTCTTCGCCTTTTCTCATAACTCATTGGATGGCTTCCTTATATAATGGCCAAGAAGGCCTCGATGGGTGGAAACGAAGCCGAAATTGTGGTGAAGTTGCCTAATCAATTTTGTTTCTTTTTTTGTCATTATACGTTAGTAATTTGTCATCGACGAGAAAACAATATGATAGACGGTTTTGTTTTTTTATATTACATGTAAAAAAGTTTGTCGTTGATAAGAAAATAATATGAGGATGCCAAGTCACACATGGACCAAAAAGAAAACGTTAAGCACTGTTTTTTTTCATAGAATTTGATTCGAAATTTTCTTATTGATTTCTCTTGTTATGTTATGTGAACTTTAGTGGTGGGAACAGACCACATTGAAATCAACGGGGTGTTGGTCCCCACTCCATTAGCCACCCACCGGGATTATATTCCGATTTAATCAAGTGGGCCGTGTGCACTCGAGGGGATGGTGGCGGGATACGGTGCTCTAAGAGGTCGGCTTCCCTGCCCTTTCTAGTCGGGTACCTAATTAAGCACTCGGATAATCCCTTGTTACCAAAAAAATAAACCACATTGATCATTGATGAAATCACCAATCTATATATTTCCTCACCTAAGTACCTGTGACGGTGAGGAAACCAATATAACGGATTCCCACTTGTATAAAAATAGTAAAAGAAATATTTATAGAGAGGACTAAGATGACAAATGTGGTTTTTTATGAAGACTAAAAGCAAAGGACAAGGGGAGCTCTACAATGAAACGTCTTTTCTTGTTTTGATTTGATTGACGATTACCATGAACTTGCAAGTAGGGTTGGCTGCTACATGCAGTGCATATGTAAGATTCGGAAGAAGCTATTTAAGTCACACATCACCACCATAGCACACTTAAGCTTTGATTGCAGATGTAACATGAAGAATCTAGGAAGGTGCGTTCTCGTCGTCGAGGAGCCGCGCTGGAGATGCTGTTAGTCAGAAGTTGCATTCAAATGTTGTCCTTTGACACCCCTCATATTTCACCTAAAACAGGACAAAAGAATGCAACAAGTTAGAAGCTGCCCACACTGCTTTTTCCCTTCTATTGCAAGTAAAAGTAACCAAGAAGTCATTACTTGGCGAGTCAGCATCAATTAATGTACCTAACCAAGTTTAGGTTTCTAAAGAAAAAAATTAGTGTCGATCACGTTTGTTGGTACCATGGAATTCCATATCGGCGATATATCGCTGATATATCGATATCGGGCCCCACCCGATAAAACGAGATGGATAGATATCGTTTTTTGATTTTTTTCAAATATCGGCGATATATCGGTCCGAAACCGATATATCGCTATTTTATAATAAAATAATATTTTCAGAAAAAAAAATTCAAATTTTTTTTTTTTAAAAAAGGGGAAAAAAGTAACTTTCCCGCTTGTTTCCCATCCTAATATGCATATTTTAAAATCTATGCTTTGTCTAAATTAGTGTAACTCATTTTAGAAGCTAGATTATGAAATTATATGGTAAAAACTAGTTTTTAACTACCGATATTTTTTTACAAATATCTCCAATATATCTCTGATATTTTGTCTCTTAAGCCGACCGATACGATACCGATATCCGATACGGAATTCCATGGTTGGTACTCTCTCCGAAGAGCCATCTCATAGTCAAATCACGTAGGCATGTAGTTTATTAGGGTGCCTCTTGAAGCACCATATCCTGCCCTCTCCCCATACAAGACAAGTAATAGTTGGCCAAAGAAGTGGAGGTTCAAACTCAGGACTTCTGCTTCCGTGACCATCCCGCCAACGCCCTATTAATTTAAAGTTATGTATTAATGTTGTTATTATGTTTTGATGGTTGAATAAATTAGGTAAAGGGTGGAAAGCTGAAGCTACACTTTTGTTAATAGATTATGAAGGAAAATGCATCAAGTATGACCTAACCTTGAATTTTCTTACTAATTAAGGCCAACCACCGTTCTAATAAGAACATGGCCTTTGGCACGATAAGAAGACAGGGCAGCTATGTGTCACTTAAAGCATGATGTGTACAGTCTATACTTTCTTAATTTACTTTAAATGGAGTGTAATCATAATATTCTTCCATCTATTTGCCAAGAAATTTTCTAGCAAACGTTAGCTAGCGTGAAATAGGGGGCAATGTCCTTGCTACGTACCTAACCTTGAGCTGCACTTGGTATTTCCTTGGTATTTTCAATTAAGATAACTGTTTCAGAAGGTCAAGTGATGAATCAACAAAACAATACTGAGGAGGAGAGGGACACATCTTTCATTGCATTGCAAGTGCACAACCTTCAGAATTGCACCCAAAAAAATATCATATGAACCATTGTGCAGATGTGTTTTTCAGTCTTTGGCATTAAGATTAAATAAAGTCCTCTTTTACCAAAAGAGTTTTGCAATTTTATAAAAAGTGAAACACTCCCTTGTAAAAGCACACCATTGTGCATCCAAACAGAAATATTAGCATGGTACATACAGGTATAAAAATAGCATATAGTTACATAAAATGATCCTAGCGTAGTAGCATGGTGCCACGGTAGCTATATACCATGTTAGGTTTCTATGTACCATGCTAAGATCCAGGGTCCATAAAGCCCCATCAGGAAAACATTTTCCATTAAATCCTTCCTCCAAAAAATCCTGGCTGCATTTGAGTTACTACAACCAGAGAGCTGAACGAGACCTACATTTGAGTTACTCCAATGGTTCAGATGAGTACCAATGGAGATTCTACTTACAAATCTGAATGAAAATAAATGGATTTACTCTGGGCCTCAGAAAATGGGCTTCAATCTGAATGAGCCCATTGAAATTGTGGGTGAGGATTGTCTACATATATTGGTCCAAGCCCAATTCTCATTCTCCTTCCAAACCCATTTACGCCAAACCCAAAGTAGGTCTCATATTATTGCTCTGGAGTTTGGGGTCGCATTGTTGTACCAAATTAAAAAAATTAAGAAAGAAAATCACCAATCGATGAGGAAAAATTTGAAATTCTCTTCTGACTATCAAATCTATTTAGTTTACCTAAGTTTTCCAAAGGGCAATCAATTGACAAAAACTGTCATTATTTTAACTCAAAGGCCTTAAAGGCTTTATCTAAGTCATGTTTAATGTAGGGATTTTTTTAGAAAAACAAACGTCTCCTTTCCCTTCTCCACAGGCCATTGTCGCATGGACGACCAGTTTTGGCAACGGTAACTCTAGCCAGAACCAGGCCTGAGGGCACACGGGCTGTCAGATATTCGAGGGTGCGACGGTGCGCGTCTGTATAGCGGGTGGGTTTGAATCACATGCCCACCCTGTGGATTGACACGCACAATCAAAACTCAATCCGATGGCTCGTGATGCCCCAGTGCAAACTGACACTTACACCAAGCTCCTAAGCTGGGGAATCGTCTTGCCAATGCTGCAGCGTAGTGCACTGTAGGACTGACAGCCGTCAGTCCTCAGATCATATGGAGCCCACTGATCTGACAGCTGCCATCACTACATAGCACTAGTGCTATAGCACTTTTTCCAAGCTGGGGGTGCATGTTAAACTCTGTCGATTGTTAAGACCTGAAGAGAGCCATCTCAGAAAGATTAAAAAAAAATGAATTAAAAAAAATATACCTGAAGAGAACCCCACGTCACTAGTGATATTAACCCTATAGGCTTGGCTCCAGGATATTGCATTGTCAGAAAGTTCATTACAGAAGTAAAAACCTTTATTTTTCAAAGTGTATTGGCACAAGTTAATATGGAAAAAGCTCCTCAAAGTGGGAAGCATTTTTTTGTCCGGCAAAAAGCACATTTTGGGTGGAGCCTATAAAAGAGATGGTTGTAAATTGTAATACATCGTCGATTGAGCTCTTTCCACGTTACCTACCTGGCGCCACTACCCATCTTTCCATATTATCTGAAATCTCGAAAGAACTTCCATATCACCTGAAAATGAGACCTAAACTTCCCAAAATGCTATTTTTCGGCCTTAAAATATTTTAACCGACGGAATTCTTCACTTTTATCCGGCGAGGGCATTCCAGTAGCATTCCACTCAGAGGAGGAGGCTTTCCGGCAAACCTCCGAATGTCGCAGCGATCTAGACCAAAATCGACGGCCGCCCACAAAAAAAAAGCTCTGATCAAGGGATTTTGATGTAAGAGCAGTGGAGAAGGCCGCCTTACTACAAAAGTTGAGATCTACATGCAAAAAAACACATATAAAGGATAAAAATAGGCAAAGGTGTAAAATACTCATCGGCGAGCGATAAGTAGGGCTGAGAAAAACCTACCCAACCCTATTATCCGACCCGACCCGACCCTATTGCAAAATGGGGTCGGGTGCGGGTTTGAAAATTGTACTCTATTTAAAATGAGAAAAATTTAAATGAGATCACTCTCATATAGCTTATATGAGGCCAATTCCATTTGTACCCATTGGATCTTGATACGACGGTTACAAACAACTACATGACAACTCACCTAACCCTGATGTGACACACTCACCTACCCACTGATTTGATATCTACTATCGGATAGAAATCCAATGGCCCAAAAGATTAGCCTCATGCTCCTTATATGAAAGCGATCTCATATAAACCGTCCTCAAAATATTATAATACATATTTAATATTGAATAATCTAATTTTTAAAGATAATTTTATTTCTAAATCACCAAAAACTTTATATTAACCTTATCTATATTAAAATTTAGTCAAATAAAGGTTAATTTTGAGTTTTTAAATACTAGATTAACAAATAAAAGTAATTATTTTATTTTTAAAAAAAAGTAGGGTCGGGTCACTACCCGACCCGACCCAACTGAAGTAGGGTTAGGGTCGGCCATTCTCGACCCTACTCATGAATAGGGTCTCGACCCTACTCATGAATAGGGTCTCGACCCTACTTATGAATAGGGTCGGGTAATTACCCGACCCCATTTAGGTAGGGTGAAGGGCAACCCGACCCTATTTTACCCGACCCGACCCGATTCCCAGCCCTAGCGATAAGTACAATTTCTATATTTGTCAACCAAAATTTGATGTCTCAATATCTTTCTACGATCCTAATAAAATAAAAGAGGAGAAAAAATAAGGAAAACACAAAAATGAGCAAAACGGATAAAAAAAAGCGAGTTATGACATTTTAAAATTTTTCATAAAATCGTGTGTTCCTATGCACGACTCCCATTCAAGTCATGTGTTTGTACACACGACCTGAATGGAGTTGTGTGTTCTTAAGCATGACTCCATTCAGGTCGTGTGTACGAACACACGACTTGAATGAGAGTCATGCATAAAAACACACGATTTTACGGAAAACTTTAAAATATCATAACTCGCTCATTTTTTATCCATTTTCCCCTATTTTTTGTGTTCTTCATTATTTTCCTCATATTCCATTTCATTATGATCACAAAAGGTTATTGAGACATCATATAGTGGAATGACCGTGTATATAAAGACATCATATAGTGAAAGATATTGAGACATCATATAGTGGAAGCTGTTATTAATTTCCTTTATTTCTTATTCTTTTTTCATCCTCATCTATCCTCAGGAGGAGGAATAAGAGGAAAAATAAGGAAGAACACAAAAAAGGGGCAAAATGGATAAAAAATGAGTGAGTTATGACATTTTGAAGTTTTTCGTAAAATCATGTGTTCTTATGCATGACTACATTCATGCCGTGTGTTCGTACACACAACATGAATGGAGTGTTGTGTTCCATCCAGGTCGAAAAATAAGGAAGAACAAAAAAAAGGGCAACAACAGATAAAAAATGAGCGAGTTACGACATTTTGAAGTTTTCTGTAAAATCATGTGCACGACTTGAATGAGAGTCATGCATAAGAATACATGATTTTACGAAAAATTTTAAAATGTCATAACTCGCTCATTTTTTATCCATTTTTCGTGTTCTTCCTTATTTTTCCTCATATTTATCCTCATGAAGATATCTTAAATTTATTTACACAATTTTTAGTTGGGTTGACGAATATATAAATAGTATTTGCCGCTCGCCGACAAGTATTACACATATTTGCCTATTTTTATCCTCTTATTTGATGTTCACGAGCGGTTCGAGCACCAATGGGTGACTGTTATTTGTGTTTCTTTACTTGTAGATCTCGACTTTTATATTAAGGCTGTAATACCCAGAAATTTTTTATTTGTTAAGTGGGTGTTTTGATTGGCAAGTTGGCGGGAACTATTGTTGAATTGCTCAAGGTAAGCTTTCCTTTGCCATAGATTTTGTGAACTTTGAAATTTTAATAAAATCTTTAATTTCAGAAAAAAAAATTGCACGTGATCGATCGCCAGAGAGACGTAATTGATCGGGACAGTTTTGTAGTCGAGCGAAAGCCTGGTGTGATCGATCGCTGGCGTGACGATCGATCGTATCTACTGTGATTTTTGGATTTTGCTCTCGCGATCGATCGCTTTGCAAAACGATTGATCGTATCGTTGTGTTGTGATTGCGGTGTATGTGTGCCGATCGATCGCCAAGGCTTGCCATCGATCGCACCGTTTCGGGCAGTTGCAATTTTGGTATTTTTGTAATCTTTTTGAGTTAGGATCAGTAGGCACATGGGTGATGTGGCCTAGCTGATTTTCCTTGATTGATGGAGCAAGTTATGGAAGGAGTTTTATTTTTATTCCTAATTAAAACCGATTGAATTGCTTTCAAAGTAGAAAAATTACCTTTGATAGTTATGACAAAATTTAAGAGGATTCAATTTTGATTTAATGAGAGGATTATCTTACCTTCTCCTTGGCCAATGAGAGACTTTCCCTGTTGGGAATGAGGCATTCATATTGGAATTAAGTAGAGTAATTGCCGTAGTGGTTATGGTAACCGAATTAAAGAGATTTGAATCCTTAACTAATGTGAAATCCTAACCGAAATAGGGAGAGATTAGTGGAGCACGTCTTGGCATTAGGGGATTTTCTTTTGTTGGACCTTTTTGTGATCGTTGGATGTGGAAGAGATCAACGGTGGAGAGTTGATTGGGTTGGAGAAGAAACTATCTAGTTAAACTTGGAATTTGGGAGACCGGCACCCCTTTTGCAAATCGTGTTGTGTGTGCTTGAGTGTCTCTTCTCTCCTCTACTCCTTCAATCCAGCGGCCAATTCTTCTTAGTCCTTGCTTTGAGTGGTGGTGGATCGCCAAAGCGGAAGTGGTTTCGCGAAGGGAAGTTCGAGGCACACACGAAGAATAGTTCGGTTTATCGTAAAGAGGTAGGATGATCTTTTTTTTTGCCCTACAAACTTCTGATGTTAAATTTGGTATACCATGATCATCATGTCAAGTGGATAATGTTTGTAATGGCTTGGTAATACTGCTGATTATTTTGATTATGGTGTTGTCTAATCGGACAAAACACCGATTGTCATGTCCGGTAAGTGACGAATTGCTATATTCAATCAATATGCTTGAATCCTTCACGTGCTAGTCCTACAAAGACATCATTTTCATGATTGGTTCCCAAAATGGACTTGTTCCAAGCTGATTCATTTCGTGCCATGTTCTGTCCATGTCAAGTCGTCAACTTTCTTACTTTAGTTTTCTTGAATCTAAGTTGTGTTTGATCTATTCCATGCAAACACTCTTAATCCAAGTTTTATATGGGATGTATTACTTCTAATTAAAGAGATTATGAGTCATCACTCAATGGTATTTCGAAGGGCCTTCCTTAGCCATGTCAGTTCGTGGTTAATGAGTCTTGGTGTCTGCAATTAATTGTCTCATTTGATTAATGTGGCCTTAAGGGGATAATTTATGTGTAAACTGAATTGTATGGAAGGTAGTACTAAGTATTAAAGTAATCAATTCTCAGCTGTTAATTATATTAGATTAAGTTTGGTGCTCTCGGCCAGAATTGGTTCTGTGCCGATAAGCGGTAATGAAAAATTAATAACTAATTAAAAAAAATTTGGAAAATTATGTCGTCAAAAGGGTTAGAAAATAGACGTAGAGGGTTGTCTGCTGTAAAAAAATTTCATAACCTGATAAGCACTGTACAGATTGGAGTAAGCGTAGGAAGTGGGCTGTTGTGCATACAACAGTACTTTGTGTTGAAGGGTATAACACTAATACTTACTAAGATTATAAAACTTGATTAATTATGGTAATTATTAACCATATAAGTTACCGTAGGTCTGAAGTTGCAATGACTACAGATATGTTAATTCAAGAGAAAAAAAGATTACCAAGAATTGAGTTCTTTCCTTGGTGGTGCAGTGCACTACATGTCTTGAGTTTCGTAAAACCGTTTTAGGTCCAAAAAGTTCTTGGTTAGGGTTTAACTTCTTAAACCCTGCCATCATGTCATCTTGTGACATAATCATCTTGGTGTTATTTGATTTTGGGGATGGTCTTAACTTGGGCTACGCACGGTGAAGATGTTCAGTGTGTCAATTGTCTGATGAGTTCTCAGTTATGAGTTATTCGATGTTTGAAACAATAAACTTCTTTGATTTCTCCTATGTGAGTCTATACAAGTCGTGATACTGAAATCTCGTAGCATACTCCCCTGTGAGTCAACTACTGAAAGATCTTTGAGTGAGTCTCTAGATGAGACAACCCTGTTGTTTATAATTTGATTTAGTTCCAAGTAAACTACTTCTCCACTAAGAGTTCTGATAAAAGATATCTCTGAGGTGGAATCATAGTATGCTCACGAGCCATTGCTAGATCCTTAGTGATCTCTGATTATTATTTGAACCTCTGTAGTTCAGCCGATGGAGGCATACGTACGTACTTAGATTACATGATATTATGGAAGGTCTTGTAGTCTCCGCCTAATGGGGCCAGCATCCCTAGACGCATGGTCGGGTTCCTCTGAAGAACCTCTAGGATGTTCTGGTATAGAAGTCTATAGGGGAAGTGGACTGACCTGAGAGTAGAAATTGATGTCTCCTTACACTTTAGATGTTTGGAGTCTGGAATTATTATTATTTTCTCCTTACGCGATGTACATTCAGAGTCTTGAATGATTATTCAATCCATACCTTGAACTGCTTTTGTCTTAGAGTATGGTCTGTATTCAAGTAAGGTAAACTCAATATTTACAACTCCTGATTCTATTGAACTTTGGTATTCTTCTCTTTAGTGTGATGTCTATATATATTCCTTCTATTTGTGGGGTTTTTCTTTGGTATCCTACTGGGTATTTCCTCTGGAATACTCATGCATTCTCCGATGTAGGAATAAAGAAAGAGTGGAGCTGAACAGATATAAATCACTAGAGCTACTAAGGATGGCTAAAGTTTAAAGTTGGAGGATTATTTTTTTATTTTTGCTTGTGACTGTTTTTACCTGTTGGATTGGCCGATGTGTCAGGATTTGTCATTTGAATTATCGTATCTTAAACTGTTGTAATAACTTAAGTAGTTGCTTTTAATGTTATGTTGAGATTAAATACTTTGATATTGTTCAGTCATATTGGTCATGTACATTTTAATTCTTATTTTTGGAATTGAGATCGATCGAGTATTCAGTCACTCCCCGAGATTTTGACCTCTTGACCGTCTGTGATTGGTTGATTCTGTGCTCTAGTCGAGGTCTAGAAGTTTGGGGCGTGACAAGGGTAGGCTTCTCCACTGCTCTTATATCAAAATCCCGTAATCATAGCTATTTTTTGGGCATGGGCGGCCATCGGCTTTGGTCTGGATTGCCACGACGTTCGGAGTTTCGCCAAAAAGCCTCTTCCTTCGAGTGGAATGATACTGGAATGCCCTCGCCGGATAAAAGTGAAGAATTCCATCGGTTAAAATGTTTTAAGGCCGAAGAGGGGCATTTTCGGTAGTTTATATTCTATTTCCAGGCTATATGGTATTTTAATAGAAAAACCAGGTAATATGGGAAGATGAGTAGTGGTGCAAGGTAATATGGAAAAAGCTCTCGTCGATTAGCGACGGCTCGGTTAACGGAGGATATCTAACGGCCGACCTCAAAGTCTTCCCGAAAAAAGTGTATTGCCATAAAAATAAAAAATGTTAACCTCTCGAAGTCTATGCAAAAGGTGGAGCAAAGTGAAGAAATTTCTCTTGAAGAAAAATGATATTTTTCTTATTGACCAAACCTTCTCCTTATGCTTGATCAGACTTTCCAATCTGTCCGTCAAATAATTTCTTACCAGTATAAAATTGACAAATAAGAAATTAACTAGTGAAGTTTCCTTTCGATCATTGGCTTGACATTTCCTTGTGAGATACACATAGTTGTTGTTGAGACCAACACATAGTGGATGGTAAAGAGACAGCACTAGGAAGCCTATCACGAACAAGCCCTATGCTTCGTATGGATCCTAGCATGGTACATAGAGGCCTAACATGGTACAGAGCTACCGGGGGACCTGGTCATAGCGCCGCGTTTCTTCAAATACAAGGTAACCATACGCGTGCGAGAAGCAGCAAGCAGCCATTGGTCTCTCCTGTTCTTATACAGAGATACAGAGCTAGAAGTTGTCTGAAAGAGGAAGAAGATGGTTTGGGCAGCGGATATGAACGAATGCGAAAAGCTCGCCATGCAGATGAATTCCCCTTCGTACGTAACCTTCCATCTTACTAATAACTCCTTTCAGATTCTAAGTTCAATTAGTTTCGAATATGTGACTCTGAAAAAGTTTCTTAACATTTTGGGTTAGTACATCGATAGAATTTGTCTCTTAATGGGTCTTTCTTGACTTATTAATCAATCTGTTTCGTACTTAATTTCTGATTCTGTTTTCTTTCAGGCATGTTGTCAACAATCTCATCAGCCCTGAAGCCACTTTGATTATGGTATCTCCTCATATCACAAACTCATGAACGCTCATAAAGTAGCACTTAGTGATAATATGAAAAAACACTTGTAGACAAATTCCTTCAATTACATTAATATTTCCCTTTTTCTCAATACTTCTCAGGTGGACAGCACCAGGAGGCATGGATTCCTCCTTGAAGCAGTTCAGATACTTACTGATCTCAACCTCTCCATCAGAAAAGCATACATCTCTTCCCACGGCCACTGCTTCATGAACGGTAAGACTTTTTGAGCCCCTAATTTGTATTAGAATTTCATTTCTCATTTCAATCTTCTCTAGACCATTCATCTAGCTCTCGCAGCTCTAACGTTGATTCTAATTCCTTCTGTGCAGTTTTCCATGTGACGGACCAAGACGGCAGCAAACTCACCGACAACGTCATTGGTTACATTGAACACGTATGAATTACCATCTACGATATCAAAGATACATATAAGCTATAGCATACGGTGTATAAAGGATGAACGTGTATTCAAACCCTGTATTAATGCACGCCATTTTCTGATATCCAATGGCCACAGTCCTCAGACGCGCGTGAGCCGATCGCATACCAACGGGATTAACATAAATATTTATGTTGCTTATAACAGTATGGTTTTAACTTGTTCTAATGCTAATTTTGCAGTATTTGGGAAGACTAGGTAGCAATGTGCCACAAACGTCTGACCTCATCCAGGGCCTAACGGAGTTAGAACTGACGGGAACCGACAGGCCGGGATTGCTGGCCGAGGTCTTCACCGTTATTGCCGGCCTCAAGGGCAATGTCCACCACACCAAGTTCTGGACACATAACGGACGTTATGCGTCAGTCATCTTCTTCAAAGACGAGGACACCGGGTCCTTCCTCAGTGCCTCCAACAAGCTGGCCCGCGTCCAGAAGCGGCTGAAGAAGGTGCTCAAGGGCGATCACAACGTGCGCGCGGCCAAGGCTACGGCTCCGATATTGGCCGACACGGATATTGAGCGGCGACTGCACCAGCTGATGTTTGCAGACGGCGACTATGAGCTGTCGGCATCCTCCTCAGGCTCCAGGCATGTGCCGTCGGCCGTGGTGGCGGTGGAGGAATGGTGGGTGAGGGGGTACACGGTGGTGAAAGTGGGGTGCAAGGATAGGCAGAAGCTGCTCTTTGACCTCATCTGCGCGTTGACGGACATGAAGTGTGTCATCTTCCATGCATGCGTTGACTCAGATTCCTCCGAAGCCAATCTGGTAAATCAATTTATTTACATTTTAAAGTTAAAAAATAGTTTTTCTTACACTGAAAAGGAAAGAGTATATGCTCCCGCCATTAGCTCGTTTTAGTTTTTTTAATGTAGACAGGTAATATTAGACGGAGAGAGTAGTTCTTAGCTCTTGGGGGATGACAAAAAATTTCTTTGATGTATTAATATTTTATTTCTATTAAATGTTTCATTCATTTGCCAAATTTCTTTGATGTATTAATATGTTTTGAAGAGGATTTATTGCGGTGGGTTGGCTAGTTAAGAAGACTGAGAGGACTTAGATAGGGCAGGGGAGAAAAGTCAACAAATGGCCATCTTCGTCCAACTTGGGATACCATTAAATTGGAAAAAGTTTAAATGATCGCTCACATTCGGCTTATACGAGACCAAATCAATTTGTAACTGTTGCATATTGATCTGACGGCTACAAGGGTAAATGATGGTTCACACTTACTTACCCACTGATTTAATATTCATGGTAAGATCGGAATCCAACGACCCAAAAGATTATTCTCATTTATATTCCTTATGTGAGAACCATCTCATATAAGCCGTTCTCTTAATAATAAGGTATTAAAAAAATTAAAAAAAACAGGGGTGTTAATGGCGACCCACGATCACAACAGTCCCACTATAATAGTCCAATTTAATTTTTCAAATCAAAGTACTCCCTCTGTGCTGAATTAGTAGTAATATTTAGGCTTCTACTTTTAGTTCACTTTGAAAAAATAAATATTAATACTAATTCTTGACAGAGGGAGTATGATGGTGAGTATATGAAATATGCACCGTTGATTCATAAAAAAAAAAATGCGCGTATTTTCTAAGAGGCAGACTCATTATAAAAAGCCGGCTACCCTGGCGCCAGGCTTTGATGGTCGTGCAATCACTCGTATACTCCCTATGTCCCAAATTAATTGCTTTATTTGGAGAAATAATTTATCCTGTATTAATAGCTCCATTAGGCTCATTTCAAGTGGCTGGATGAATGAGCTAGCTGAAGAGGCTTCAAGTTTAAGTGGCATAGCTCCATTTATTAATTTTTCAAAATTAGGGGCCGTTTGGGGCGTGAAAAAGCAGCTCCATCGAGCTGAAAACGGCCCCTTAGATGTAAAAATGGGATGGATTACTAAGATAAGTTCTTTTAATAAACACAATTATGGATGTATTTTTTTGTTGGGTGCAGGAGTTTTCAATCAGGCACGACGATGGAACTCCCATTAGCTCAGATGCCGAAACGCAGCGCTTAATTAAATGCATGCGAGCCGCAGTCAATAGAAGAGCATTCGAGGTAGGCCATCTTTACCTCTATATATACTCGAAGGGTAGACAAGAATCCATATGTATCAAACATTGATCAAATTTTCTTATTCAAAAAAAGTGTACATTACATTGATCAACTCTTATGAAACCAATTGAATGCTTCATGTGGAAACTGAGCAGGGTGTCATGTTGGAACTGGAAGCACCGGATAGGCGAGGCGTGCTGGCCGATGTTACCAGCATTTTCAAAGAAAAGGGGCTGAATGTGACGGCGGCGGAGGTGACATCTTCGGAGGAGAAGGCCCCGAACGAGTTCCGTATGACGCCTCATGCGGCTGCACACGTGTTCCATGTGACGCCTCATGCGGAAGGGCATCCGGTGGAGGCCAAAGACATTGAAGAAGAATTGCAACGGAAATCCGGGCAAAGCAGCATCAAGGTGAGGAAGAGGTTGTCAAGTGCCCTCTCAAACTTGAGAATTTCCTGAAAAAATCATCAACACGTTGGTTTCTTTTTATATTTTAAAAAATCACATTGTTGGTTCACTAGAGGAACTATGTAATTCGAAGAAAATAAGTTGGATACTCTTTGAATGTTTAATTCACTTAACCATATTTAAGAAGTCTGTATTATACTTGATTTGTTTGTACAACTATACAAAATGAAATGAAAGATGAATGCGTCTCGGTGCACGTTGGTGATGCTATGTAGTTTGATGAATATATAAAAATTTATTAAAGAATGCTACCATATAACTCATCACATATACGGAAGTAAATGGCGAAACTGGTCCTACATATTAAGGTCTTCTCCTAATATCTGTCATTCTTTCCTCTAAGAGTCTTCCATCTCTTAACTTTATCTAATGTGTATCTAAATTTCTCTTTGATGCGTGATGTAATTGTTAGAAGTGGGTGTTAGTTATAACCCATAATTGGGTATTAAAGAGAGAGAACTAACCCATGTTTAAAACCCACTTACTATGAGATGAATG
The DNA here is from genome assembly GCA_039654745.1 of Houttuynia cordata. NCBI lineage: Eukaryota > Viridiplantae > Streptophyta > Magnoliopsida > Piperales > Saururaceae > Houttuynia > Houttuynia cordata. Next base: position 8,635,307 of record CM077511.1, read on the forward strand.
AGTGAATTGGGTGAAGGATGAATAGTCCCACATCCACACCAAAGATGGGTTGTGGATGGTATATAAGGTCCAAGGTTGGCCTTATAAGTTAGGCCCAAGGGCCACCCCACTTTTGTGGGGGAGAGAGATGTTGGACCCATGCACCTAGGTGGGCTAACCCACACGCACGCACGCGCGCGGTCGGGTTGGGTTGGGTCAACAAGATAATATTATTTTTGGGACAAATTCAATGGTTTGGTTTTCTAATTTATTTTGGTTCAACCAAAACGGGTCCGTTTTATTATGACCGTTAACGGACAGACGCATCTGTTTAACGGGAAAGGGTTTCAACGGGCTTTAACAGGAAACGGTGTGTTTTTAACGGGCTTCAACGGGATTTCTATAAAGCTTGTAAAAAACGGGATTTCTATAAAGCTTGTACCAATCTTAAGACAGAATTATTACTGTTATTTATGATTACTGTGCTGTACTGTAATTACTGTGTATTTTTCTGAGATAATCTTCTGTGATTTGCAAAGTTACAGAAATGGCTACTGATGGTACCATACTTATTCCCACTCCGGTAAATGCTCCTGTTCAAGTTAAAGGGGATAAACCAGAAAAATTCAGTGGTGTGGATTTCAAGAGATAGCAACAGAAAATGTTGTTCTATCTTACCACGCTGAATTTGGCCCGATTCCTTAAAGAGGAAGTACCCGTTCTCACTGAGGAGAAACGGGAAGACAAAACGGCTGTTGCGGCAGTAGATGCATGGAAACATGCAGATTTCTTATGCCGAAATTATATCCTTAACTGATTGGACAACACATTATATAATGTGTATAGTTCGATGACAAGTGCTAAGGCACTGTGGGAGTCTTTAGACAAGAAGTACAAAACTGAAGATGCTGGAACGAAGAAATTCGTGGTTGGTAAATTTTTGGACTTCAAAATGGTGGACTCTAAGACTGTGATCAATCAAGTTCAAGATCTACAAGTTATCCTCCATGAAATTCATGCAGAAGATATGACTTTAAGTGAGTCTTTCCAAGTGGCAGCAATAATTGAAAAATTGCCACCTTCCTGGAAGGATTTCAAGAACTACTTAAAGCATAAGAGGAAGGAGATGAACTTGGAAGATCTGATTGTGAGGTTAAGGATTGAAGAGGACAACCGTTCTTCTGAAAAGAAAATCGGGGGTCATGGCATGGAGGCCAAAGTCAATGTTGTGGAACAAGGGCATAAAAGCAATGGCTTTACCAACAAAAAGAGGAAGCATCCTGGGGGTCAGTCAAACAATGACTCCAACAACAACAAGTTCAAGGGCAAGTGCTATGTGTGTGACAAGATGGGCCATAAGGCTAAGGATTGTTACAAACAGAAGAAACAAGATGGTTTCAAGAAGAAGAAGGCACAAGCCCACATGACCGAAGTGGAGAATCTCTCCACCAATGTGCATGACATCAACCTTTCTTCTGTGATTTCGGAAGTGAATATAGTCACTAACGATAGAGAATGGTGGGTAGATACTGAGGCTACCCGTCATGTGTGCTCAAACAGGAGAATGTTCTCCACTTATCACTCTGTGGAAAATGGTGAACAACTGTTTATGGGCAACTCTTCTACTGCCAAGGTTGAAGGAATTGGAAAGGTGGTGCTCAAGATGACTTCGGGCAAAGAACTTACGCTCAACAATGTGATGCATGTGCCAGAAATTCGAAAGAATTTAGTGTCTGGATCATTGCTGAGCAAGAATGGCTTCAAGTTGGTGTTTGAGTCAGACAAATTTGTTTTGACTAAGGGTGGGATGTATGTGGGAAAAGGGTATCTGAATGAAGGGCTTTTCAAGCTCAATGTATTACCTAATGTAACTGTTTTTAATGTTATGAATGAGAATGTTTCTTCCTCTTATATGATTGAGTCATGTGATGTGTGGCATGGTAGATTAGGACATGTTAATTATGATGCTTTGCGAAGATTGATTAATATGGAATATCTGCCTAAATTTAATATTGACTTTAATCATAAGTGTGCAACTTGTGTGGAATCTAAATTAACAAGGAAATCATTCCAAAGTATTGAGAGATGTACTGAACCTCTTGAGTTAATTCACAGCGATGTATGTGATTTAAAACTTGTTCAAACAAGAGGAGGCAAAAAATACTTTATTACATTTATTGATGATTGCACTCGTTATTGTTATGTATACATGCTGAGAAGTAAAGATGAGGCTATAAACATGTTTATGTTATATAAAACAGAGGTTGAGAATCAACTTGGCAAGAAAATAAAAGTTCTAAGAAGTGATAGAGGTGGGGAATACGAATCACCTTTTGGTGAATTCTGTTCACAACATGGTATTATACACCAAACCACGACACCTTATTCACCACAGCAAAATGGAGTTGCTGAAAGGAAAAATAGAACTTTAAAAGAAATGATGAATGCCATGTTAATAAGTTCTGGGTTACCTCAGAACATGTGGGGGGAAGCTTTGCTTTCAGCCAATTATATTCTCAACAAAATACCTCATAAGAAAACCTTGCAGACACCATATGAGTTATGGAAAGGTTGAAAGCCTTCCCTTCCTACAACTTCTTAAAAGTATGGGGGTGTCTAGTAAAAGTGGCGGTCCCTAATCCCAAGAGGATTAAAATTTGACCAAAGACCATTGATTGCGTATTTATTGGTTATGCCAATAATAGCAGTGCATACCGATTTCTTGTTCATAAATCGGATATTCCTGATATAAATGTCAATACAGTGATTGAATCGAGGAATGCTTCATTTTTTTAACATATTTTTCCTTGCAATTCTACACAAAATGAAAGTTCTCTTAAAAGAACTTTGGATGTTGTAAGAGACACCAGTGAAGACCAAGAGGGAGAAGATGATGAACCTAGACGTAGTAAACGTGCTAGAACATCAAAATCCTTTGGTCCAGATTTTCTAACTTATTTATTAGAAAATGAGCCTCAAAGCTTTAATGAAGTAATGTCTTCTCCTGAAGCACAATATTGGAAGGAGGCTGTAAATAGTGAAATTGAATCCATTATGCAAAATCACACTTGGGAGTTGGTAGATCTACCTCCAGGGAGTAAACCTCTCGGATACAAGTGGATCTTCAAGAGGAAGATAAATGCTGATGGATCAATTGACAAATATAAAGCAAGACTTGTTATCAAAGGATACAAGCAAAAGGAAGGTCAAGATTATTTTGATACATACTCACCAGTCACAAGAATAACTTCCATTATGATGTTAATTGCTATGGCTGCTTTGTATAATCATGAAATACATCAAATGGATGTAAAAACAGCATTCTTGAATGGTAACTTGAATGAGGAAATATATATGGAACAACCTGAAGGGTTTGTTGTACCGGGTCAAGAAAACAAAGTGTGCAGACTTGTTAAATCTCTCTATGGGCTTAAACAAGCACCTAAGCAATGACATGAAAAATTTGACAAAATGATGATGTCAAATGGATTCAAAATCAATGAATGTGATAAATGTGTTTATGTCAAAGCTAGACCTGAAGGCTATGTTATTGTATGCCTCTATGTGGATGATATGCTCATTATTGGTAGCAATGATAATATCATTAAAGCTACTAAGAGGATGTTAAACAAACAGTTTGACATGAAGGATATGGGTGTTGCAGATGTTATATTAGGGATGAAAATCACTAGAACATCTGATGGATATGTATTATCTCAATCTCATTACATTACAAAAATCCTAGACAAATTTAATGAGAATGATAATCGTCCAGCGAGAACACATGTGGATGTGACATTGCATTTAAGCAAAAACACGGGTGAGAGCATATCACAACTTCAATATTCTCAAATTATTGGAAGTCTCATGTACCTCATGAATTGTACGAGACCGGACATTGCATACTCAGTAAGTAAACTGAGTAGATATAATAGCAATCCAGGGGAAAACCACTGGAAGGCTCTAGTCAGGGTTCTTAGATATCTAAGATATACCTTGGACTATGGACTGCACTATACAAGGTATCCAGCAGTACTAGAGGGGTACTGTGATGCAAATTGGATATCTGATACAAGAGACTCCAAATCCACAAGTGGATATGTTTTTACTATTGGAGGTGCAGCAGTGTCTTGGAAATCTTCTAAACAAACGTGCATTACAAGATCCACAATGGAATCAGAATTCATTACACTTGATAAAGCAGGCGAAGAAGCTGAGTGGCTTCGTCATTTTTTAGAAGATATTCCAATGTGGGGGAAACCTGTGCCACCTATATGTATCTATTGTGATAGTCAATCTGCTATAGGAAGAGTACAAAGTAACTTGTATAATGGTAAGTCTCGACATATACGTCGGAGGCATAATACCATAAAACAATTGCTCTCTAGTGGAATAATTTCAAAAGTGTTCGGTCAAAAGGAACTATTGCGGATCCGCTAACAAAGGGTTTGACCAAAGAACAAGTGAGCAATTCATCGAGGGGAATGGGCTTGAAACCTATACATTAAGAATCACCATAATGGCAACCCAACCTAGTTGACTGGAGATCCCAAGATCTAGGTTCAAAAGGGACAACCGAATTGTGGGGGATTCAAGGGGAATCACTATGGAGATAAAATCTCGTTCCCATTCCTATGATGAGATAGTGATGCTTGCTGAATGAATCAGGATAAGCTTTGCTTTTAATGGTTCTCATAGCTTGACTTAGTTCGAATGGGGTATTGCAGGATGCTCCTAATGAGAATCACCTATATGAGTGTGAAGGGGCCACTTCTATGAGGATTTTAAGGCTAAATCTTCTAGAGCACTCATGAAAACAAGGTTTGTTCGGGGCCAAAATGAACAAAGTCATGAGAACCACAATGTGTCTGAGAAGTGATTGTGTGACTTCTATTGTCTTGGTTTACACAAACGGCTGAACAGTTCAAAACATCACGTTCACTGATTAGCCAGTAAACCCGATAGTCTTCACAAGGGAAGATTCAAAGCCGAAAGCTACCTCTCCCCCATGCATGATCTTCTCAATATTTGTTTTCACAAGTTTTCTACATAGTTTTTGCATAATTATCCAGCCAATTCTCATTCATGTGGGGGATTGTTAGAAATGGGTGCTAGTTATAACCCATAATTGGGTATTAAAGAGAGAGAACTAACCCATGTTTAAAACCCACTTACTATGAGATGAATGAGTGAATTGGGTGAAGGATGAATAGTCCCACATCCACACCAAAGATGGGTTGTGGATGGTATATAAGGTCCAAGGTTGGCCTTATAAGTTAGGCCCAAGGGCCACCCCACTTTTGTGGGGGAGAGAGATGTTGGACCCATGCACCTAGGTGGGCTAACCCACACGCGCGCGCGCGCCGCCGCCACCGCCGTCCATCCGGCCGGCCGGCTCGGCTCGGTTCGGTTCGCACGCGCGGTCGGGCCGGGTCGGGTCGGGTCGGGTCGGGTCGGGTTGGGTTGGGTTGGGTCAACAAGATAATATTATTTTTGGGACAAATTCAATAGTTTGGTTTTCTAATTTATTTTGGTTCAACCAAAATGGGTCCGTTTTATTATGACCGTTAACGGACGGACACGTCCGTTTAACGGGAAAGGGTTTCAACGGGCTTTAACGGGAAACGGTGTGTTTTCAACGGGCTTCAACGGGATTTCTATAAAGCTTGTAAAAAATGGGTTTTTCAGTACGGATTTTTTCCTGCATCTTCTTCTTTCTCCTCTCTTCTTTCTGTGAAAGTATTGCACACTGTGGTTCGCTGCGCGTGCTGTTTGGAGTGCTCCTACAGTACGTGGTTGATCGTCTTATCCTGGGAGGCAGACGCCCAAGAGTCCTAAGCACCGTAGGGAGGGCGAATTCTGTCTTAAGGACAAAGTGTTCCGCTTGATTCGATCATAAAATCTTCTTCTTTATTATTATCTTTGTAAAAGGTACACACAGTTCATCCTTAATACAGTAGCAGTTAAGTAATTTATAATAACAGTAATTATATGTGGCCTTCTATTGAGTTTCTATTTTCGGTAATGAATCCATTTTCATTTATGCAAAATGATTTTTTTTAGTCAACAAGTAGAATAGACAGAGGAGTTTTTTAGCACCAACCAATTTAACGAGTACTGTTTCACATGAAAATTTTAGAGATTAAGGGGAAAGCTAAATGTTAAGTTGGGGAAACATGAGAAAACACGGCTTTGGTTGTGGACGTAAAATCTACTGATTCTCGAGTGGCAAGAACAATTATCCGTTTCAGTGGATGAAATTTGGTTTAAAAAAATTAACAAGTGCCCTTGCTTGTTATGTGAGTATAAGAGAAGTTTCAACTTTAAAAAGATTGGTTCTCGGTGCTTGAGATCTCGACACGAATTTAAACATGTCTTATGAAGCATTTTTCAACAACAAGAAATTATTCAGCAGCAAACAAGGGGAATTTGCACCCATTTAATTTATAGAAGCCGTCTATCATCAATATTGGGGATCGACGCTCCTCTAGAGGGAGTAAAAATGATATAATCTCAATGTTATGATCCTATTTTAATTAGGATTAGGATTAGGATTAATTTCCTTAATTAGTTAGATTCCTAGGACTAGACTCTTATATCAATTATGACTATAGTTTAGAGTTTATTCTATGTCAATTAGGATTATGGTTTAGAGTCTATAAATATGTAAAGTGATTTTTCCTAATTCATTACCAAGAAATCAATGAAGTTTATTTACTAGTTTAGTATTAGTTTCTTAGCCTTAATCTTACTTTTTCTTCCCTTTCTCCTATAATGGATTCAGAGCAGTCAACCCTCGGCTCCTTCCCACCCTCCCGTGCTTCTGCCATGGGATTACGAAGCCTATTTAACCAAGCTTAAACAAGATATTGATGGCACTTCACTGAGCAAAGAGAATCATTACGAAATATCTTATGTCGATGCGGTTAGATGCAGCAACGTCTGACGATCACCATCCACACGCAATTCACGCCGACCACACAGACGATGAGTCAGACACTATGGCTGTCGCGGGGTCGGTAGTTGCCTTGGAGTTGTTGTCACACCCCAAGCACTGCCCTATCCGAACCGAACCTGGTCTAAGAGCCAGACCAGCGCACGGGGGCGACGGTATAAAAGAGAATATAGCGGAAGACTACAGAGTTACGCATTTCTTTGAGTAAGAGTAAATAAGTAGAATAGAAGTAGAGTTTAACTCTCAAATAGTCCACAAGTCTTAAACCCACATACTAAAATCCTGAGCCAACACACCGGGCTCGAAACAAAAGGGTCTAGAAAAGATTCTAAACATAAGTCTGATATAAGTATCATTAAAACACCATGTTCCATACTAAAACAAAGTACAACAGAAAAGATAGTCACGTCTAAAAGCCTCCACGCCTAATCCCATGCGCTCTCCGATCGCTCCTCATACAGAGGATCATGTCCATCTGCGTGTCACACACAGTCGACACGCAGATGTATTCACACACTAGTAGTTGTTATGAATGCAATACAAACCCATAATCGACATGATTATCCCATTTTCTGGTCATGTATTTATAACACAGAATCATGCATAATAATGTCTCAATCATATACTTTCTCGTCATGCATTCTTAACAAATAATCTTGCATAATAATGTCTCAATCACATACTTCCTCGTCATGCATTCATAACATATAATCCTACATAATAATGTCTCATTCACATACTTTCTCATCATGCATTCTTAACACATAATCCTACATAATAATGTCTCAATCACATACTTCCTCCTCATGCATTCATAACACATAATCCTGTATAATAATGTCTCGTTCACATACTTTCTACTCATGCATTCATAACACATAATCCTGCATAGTAATGTCTCAATCACATATAATGAATGCCTCCATCAAGGAGTAAACACAGTCATCGCTATGAATGCGGCATCGCCACACAGGCGGAATACAATCAAGGCCACGAAGGCGTATCATAGTCCGATTTCCACATAGGAAATATAAGAAGGTCAGGGTTGTCGGCCCCTAAAGCTGCTCACCTTAGACGATCCTAGCCAAGGATGTCCGAATCTCACACAGAGAAACTAGAGCAGGTGTGTTCGCCCTGGGACATCTCCTACAGTGAGGAAGAGCCCGAATTCTCACACAAAGAACCCTAGAACACATGGTAGCTGGTGCACAAAAGCGTACCACACTGGATGCTCAGAGTCCAGATGACAATCTCAATAATCTCATCTACAAGGCAAGTATACAACTCGCCTCCCACATATCTCAATATATCAGACTCAATCTGGGGAGTGTACCTGTTCCACGAAGGAACGAAATCGAAAACGTGTCCTTTCGGACCAACCAAGTTTCGATTAATCCACCGATCGATTAATCCGACACTCAATCTCAAACATTGCATACAATCGATCAATTCCGGTTAAACAACGATAAAACTTCATCCATGAAGTCCGATACATGATGCATGCTATCATGGTACCTCCGTGAGCAAGACCTACGTGGGTTTCAACACATGGAACGTGCTCCCAATCCATCCCCTCATGCATCATAATCAAAGTATAAATCAACTACAATTTTATAATAAACTCCCACATGTGTGTGTATTCATGCACATTCTAGTCACATGATCAATGTTTTGACATAAACTCATGGGACAATATACGCGTGCTTAAGCACATTCAAAACCATGATCCTCAATTTAAATCAAAATGAATTCCTTCATAGAACTTAAATCCAGCCATGTGAAGTTGAAGACGTCACTCATACAAGCATGATGCATTTCTATACATTAAGTCATTGCATCATCACATCAATTCCCAATAAACCATATTTGATATAAGAGAACAAATCTCATCGTCTACTATATAACATCTTTGCTGGAAACATGCTTTAGTCAACGAATTCCATCACAAGTAATTCAATATTGACATGCATCCATGGAATTCCGTATCGGATATCGGTATCGTATCGGTCGGCTTAAGAGACAAAATATCGGAGATATTTGTAAAAAAATATCGGTGATCAAAAACTAGTTTTTACCATATATTTTCACAATCTAACTTCTAAAATGAGTTATACTAATTTAGACAAAGCATAGATTTTAAAATATGCATATTATGATGGGAAACAAATGGGAAAGTTACTTTTTTTTCCCTTTTTTTAAAATTTTTTTTTCCAAATTTTTTTTTGAAAAATAATATATTTTTTTAAAATAGCGAAACCGATATATTGGCGATATTTGAAAAAAATGAGAAAATCGAGATTTGATCGTCTCGTTTTGTCAGGTGGGACCTGATATCGATATATCGATGATATATCGTCGATATGGAATTCCATGCATGCATTATTATCAATATGTACGAAATATACACATTTTTATATGCCTTTATGCCTATATTTTGGTCATAATTTTAGTTAAAAGTAAGAATTATTAATGGTTATTTATGTTAGGTGGGTAATTAAGAGTTTAATAAATAAATGCGCTTAATTGATTAATTTAGATGCGTTAATTGGATTTCATGATTTCATATTTTATTATGCATCTAATTTAATATTTAATTTTATTTATGTAGGCGTAAGAGTTTCAAATGTGGATCGTCAAAAGAACGCACGTTAAGCAGTTTTGTGAAGAGATTAGATCCGATGGTGGAGATCGCTGCAACGGGTTTTTAGCTTAATGAGAAAGAAAGAAAATGGACCGGTTCATGGCTGGTCTGGTTCGGTTCAATGAAAATAAAAGAAAAAAAAACAAAAGACGACCCGAGCCATCTGCTCGGGCGTTTGTTTCTGAAAACAGAGCAGCGCTCGAGCGCCGGCAAGCCGGTGGGTCTCGACGGCGGATTGGGCAAGATCCGGTGGCACGACGGCCGTGGCGACGACGGAAGCTCTCACAGCGGCCGTGGAGGAGAAGCTAGACAGAACAGAGGCAGCTGAGATCGGCAAGGAGCTGGAACGTCGGCGATGGGTCACGGCTAGGGGTGGGAAAATCCTACCCGACCCTATTACCCGACCCGACCCGACCCGACCCTATTGCAAAATAGGGTCGGGTGCGGGTTTGAAAATTTTACCCTATTTAAAATAGGGTCGGGTAGGGTAATTACCCGTATTACCCGCACAACCCTATTTTACCCGATGTACATATTATAAAATATTATAATATATATTTAATATTGAATAATCTAATTTTTAAATATAATTTTAGTTTTAAATCACCAAAAACTTTATATTAACCATATTTATATTAAAATTTAGTCAAATAAAGGTCAATTTTGACTTTTTAAATACTAGATTAGCAAATAAAATTACTTATTTTTATTTTATTTTTTAAAAGTAGGGTCGGGTCATTACCCGACCCGACCCGATCAAAGTAGGGTTAGGGTCGGCCATTCTCGACCCTACTCATGAATAGGGTCGGGTAATTACCCGACCCTATTTAGGTAGGGTAAAGGGTGACCCGACCCTATTTTACCCGACCCGACCCGATTCCCAGCCCTAGTCACGGCGGGGCGAGCTCGACGGCGCCGGAGAAGATGAGGTTGTAGGCGAGACGTCGACGGAAAGCTTGGCGACAGCATGAAGAGACAGGGAGGCTCACGGCAGGCCGGAATAGGGGCGTGTTCAATCGGGAAACAAAAGGAGTCATGCCGGATTTGGAATTTCGGATTTTTGTGATTCGATTGGGACGCGATTGCGGATAAGAATGGATTCAGAGTCTTGCCGGAGTATGGATTTGGGACTCTCAGTCGAGGTCTATAAAAACAGAGAGGAGAGCCGCCGGAAAGAAAGGAGAAAAACCAGAGCTTTACAGAGAACTTCCGGCCGGAAAAGCCAGGTGCTTTGGGTGTGTTTTGGCCGGAAGAAGAGAAAGGAGGTGGAGGAGGAGAGTAGAAGCAGGGAGAAAGCTGTGATCTTGGACCAATTCCTGAACTGCTACAGTAAAAATTCGAGGTGCTACAGTAATCGGGATTTCGAGAAGAAGATGAACAGTAATCTGTGAATAGTGTTACTGCTACAGTGTTTCTGTGAATAGTGTCCGTGAATAGTAAACATGAATTCGACGAATCAGGCTTCTTCTTTCTCCTATTCTATGTCTGGCTAATTTTCTTATCAAGGCTAGATGAAGCTCTAAATTTGTATTTGCTACTCTTAGTTGTTTAATTTAATAAAAGTTGATAATGATTTTTCATGCTTAATGCGATTTCATTACTGTTCCTCTTAAGTGCTTTAACCGAGACTTAATGAATGATTAATGGAATTTGATTTTGATATATCCTGTGTCTAGATAATAACGGGATTATGATTGATTCTATGCCCGGCCAAAGATAGAGTTAATTGTATTAATTTATAGTGGATGAATTTTTCGTGTCTGGACAAGAACGTGTAGTTCATTCATTGGTAATTTGTGTGTCCGGCCAAGAACATAAATTACTATATCATATCTATTTGTGGAAATAATAATTGAGAGTAGTAATTGCATGTTTAGTGGTGGATTCGACACTTTGATATTCTCATTCATTTGATTTCTCAGTAAAATTTATTTCTTTAATTAATTAAAATCATAAAAATTCAATTTTTCATTAGAATTAGATTAATCAACCAAGTCCTTTGGGTTCGACCTCGTTTCCACTAGACTATACTGAGTCTTGTGCAATTGCGAGTAAATAGTTAAAAATTCAATCAATCAATTTGTGGGTATTAGATTATCTATTTTTTGCATAAACGAAAATAGATAATAATGAAACAAAATAAACGAAAATAGATAATAATGAAACAAAATAACACTTCTTCTTTTCTACACCCCCAAACCTAAACTAAACATTGCCCTCAATGTTTACCAAAATAATACTACAATGAAAAGTAAAAGAGAAGAAGTGAGGAAAGAAGTCACCTGAATGGAGAGCCTCATTGTAGATGTAAAGCATGAAACACATAAGCGAAGAAGGAGGAGATAATATAAATATGGAAAAAGTAAATACACCCCCAAACCTCGACTGTAGCATCCCCAAACAGGTAAGAAATAACCTACAATAAAAATAAAAATAAAAATAAAATAGAAAACAAACAAGAAAATAAAATTTGGGTTGCCTCCCAAGAGCGCTAAGTTTTACGTCGTCAGCCAGACGTAGCTCCAATAAGTCAACCTGGATCAATTAAATGATTACCCCACACACTCCTATCCTTATTATCTAAGCACGGATCATATCGTGAAATGAAAGGGTGGAGTGGTAGGCGGGTAAGCTTAGGGAATAGAGGCCTGTTTATTGGCCATTGAAAGAGGTCATTAGAGAATTTCAAAATGAATGGCTCCTCTTCCACATCACCCAATTTGGCCTTAATGGCCTCCTCTCATAACACATTTTGGGGAAGACTCTCAAATAATGGATTGAATAGGCAATCGATAGAACACTCTAAGTCACATTCAATAATCAACGGGGAAGGTTGGTCTAGACATTGTATGAGTGGTGCTTCGGGAATAGAAGGTTCTGTTAATATTATTGTAGACGGTGACTCCCCAGAGATTGAAGATTTAAAAACTGGTTCTAACGACTCATTCACTTCTTCTTTAATTTCCACCCCTCCTTGCTCATTTCCTGAATTACATCCAACCTCATTTTCAAATTTAGGTGCACTCCGAAGGGTTGTAACATTTTGAACATGATTAGGGGAAAAACATATCCCCTCTTCAACAGATTGGCCCATCGGGTATTGTGGTTGGATAGGTAAAGTGTTTACTTTATTACTATCACCCCATCCACCACTATAGATCCCATTTAGATTATCCAACATGGACAAGACCTTATCTTCAAAGCTAGGATTCCATGTGGATTGAGCATATTGGGGTTGGGGCAGTGGTGGTGGAACAAGGCATGACATACCTTGTAAGGGTGGATTAGTGGTTGATTCAAACATTGCCCTTTTGTTGAGAGTGTGCCAAGAAAAAGTAGATTGATCCTCCCATCTATGAAGACCTTGGGCCACATTTACATGATCGCGCACCAATTCCGGATACTCATGGGCCGAAGGGCACTCCACTAAGGTATGGGTGAGGCTTAAGCAAATGGCACATGGTTCCAAAATAAAAGGGGTCGTGGGTTATAGGGAAAATATGTTACTCCCAAAGTTGGATTGATTTTCCCACCCATGGTTATAAGTATCAAGATATGAGTGACATGGAGGGAATGACACTTCAAAGGGAGTGGAAGTAGGTGTGTGTGAGGAATAATAATCATTAAAGTATGGGTTCTTATGGCTAAATTCATAGGAAGGTGAAGATATTTTTTTTTCTTTCACCACACAATCACCAACACCATAACCACACCATCACACATCCACAACACAAAATAACCCTAGATATCCACGACTAGCAATCAAGAGTCCTAAATATCGACAACAAGCAAACCTAGCTAGTGACAACTAGCACTGCATGCATTCCCAGAAATAAAAAGAAAAATATTAAAAACACTTAAATCTATTTAAAAAGAAAGGTTGATAGATTGCAAACAAGGGGAAGGAGTGTCCTTTCCAACGTCGGCAAGTTCTAAGTGTCACTATCTGCCTCTCCAAATTGACTCCTACAGAGACAAGAAAATCAAGTATCAAAATTAGAATTAAATTAAACCGTTACCAAGTCCCCGGCAACGGCGCCAATTGATTGATTGCATTTTTAACTATTTACTCACAATCGCACGAGACTACGTATAGACTAGTGGTAACGAGGTCGAACCCAAAGGACTTGGAAGATTAATCTAATTCTAATGAAAGATTGAATTTTTATGATTTTAATTAATTAAAGAAATAAATTTTACAGAGAAATCAAATGAATAAGAATATCAAAGCGTCGAATCCACCTCTAAACATGCTATTACTACTCTCAATTATTATTTCCACAAATTGATATGATATATTAATTTCTGTTCTTGGCCGGACACACAAATTTTCAGTGAATAAACTACACGTTCTTGTCCAGACATGAAAAATTCATCCACTATAAATTAATACAATTAACTCTATCCTTGGCCAGGCATAGAATCAATCATAATCCCGTTATTATCTAGACACAGGAAATATCAAGATCAAATTCCATTAATCATTCATTAAGTCTCGGTCAAAGCACTTAAGAGGAACAGTAATGAAATCGCATTAAGCATGAAAAATCATTATCAACTTTTATTAAATTAAACAACTAAGAGTAGCAAATACAAATTTAGAGCTTCATCTAGCCTTGATAAGAAAATTAGCCAGACATAGAATAGGAGAAAGAAGAAGCCTGATTCGTCGAATTCATGTTTACTATTCACAGAAACACTGTAGCAGTAACACTGTTCACAGGTTACTGTTCATCTTCTCCTCGAAATCCCGATTACTGTAGCACCTCGAATTTTTACTGTAGCAGTTCAGGAATTGGTCCAAGATCACAGCTTTCTCCCAGCTTTGACTCTCCTCCTCCACCTCCTTTCTCTTCTTCCGGCCAAAACACGCCCAAAGCACCTGGCTTTTCCGGCTGGAAGTTCTCTGTAAAGCTCTGGTTTTTCTCCTCTTTTTTCTGGCTTAGGGTCTATCCTATGTCAATTAGGATTATGGCTTAAGAGCCTATAAATATGTAAAGGGGTCTTCCCTAATTGATAACCGAAGAATCAATGAAGAATTAGTTTATTTTATGTGTTTTACTTTCTTAGTTATAGATATCTTTCTCTATGGATTCTCATGTAGACAACGGTCTACAACAAACACCTTCCGAAAATACGATTTTTATGTTAATACACTACTAATCTCGATTTAACTTTGAAAACCAAAGGTAAACCCTAGATCTAGAACTTTTGAAAATATAAAAATAAGATTTTGAAGATTAGGGCTTAGAAAAGAAAGATAAAATATTGATTTTTATGCTTTCAAAATGGATTGAAACAATGGGGAAATCAAGATCAAGAAGGGTTTTGAGAAAGACCTAAAGAAATAAGAAGAGATTAAGCTAATTACCTCCAATCCTTTCTTCTTCAAGCCTAATGGGTAAGAGGCTCCAAATCTCATGGCCAAGCCTATTCCCAATTTGCGAAAGGCATAGCAGTTTCCTTTTATAGAAAAAGTTGGGGTAAACCTAAATAAAATGTAGGGTAGAAATATGGTTTTTGGCTAAAATTAGGCAATTTGGCAGTTTTAACCCAAAATCAAATTCTGAAAATTCTGAAATTTTTTATAATGTCTTCCTTTGATGTATGGAGCATTTTGGTCAAGAAAAACTATTTTCGTCAGTGGGGCCCACATGGGTCCCGCCAAACCCTAATTTTCAGAAAATTGGTGAAAATCAGGAAAATCTCAAGAATTCAAGTTTGATCCAAAATCACTTAAAACTCATGATTATGAAGTTGGTTTTGATTAAAACCTTTATAAACCCTATTTATTTTTGAAAACCACAAAATTAAATCGAAAAACGCTTAAACCACACGACAATCGATAAGTAACATTAAAATAAACCGGTTCAAGGTGAGGGTCCTTACAGTTGTCACTGCCCATCGACACAATTGAAGTCACGGAGGTGCAGCCCAAAACTGGCATCGTCTCTCTGTGCGACACACTCCACGATGGGTCCTTCGCTTGAAGCCCCACCGACGATGGATACATCATCACCGGAAGACCGCCTGCTCGATCAACCGCCTCTTCATACCCAAGGCGGTGCCTTTCGACCCTCCTAGGTTCTTCGCTGGCGGCTCCCAATTCAACACCTTATTTCTGCCCTGATATATGCCGCATGGGCCTCCAACTGTGATTCCGCCTCCACCAAAAGCACCACCTTCTGTTCACCCCACCACCACTGTCGTGCTGCCGCCATGGTCATCGTTGTACTCCCAGCTGCATGTGCTGCCACCCACGCCTCTGCCTCCACCTCCGCCTCAGCCTTTCGGCCGCCCAGCTTGTCTTCGACGGCTCGCTTCAACTCCCTTCACCGCTGCCGCATGGGACCTCCACACTGGCCCCACCAACCGCCGCTTCATCGACCATGCAAAGGACATCTTTTTAGTCGCCTCCTCCGCTATTTTTCAGTCCCTTCCACTGCAGGCCCCTGTTTTTGCCGATTGCCCACCCACCCTTGTGCAAGCTGCAAACTTTCGGCTGCTTGCAGTCTTGCCGCCGTGGTACTCCCAGTCGGATCTACCTCCACTGCCACCAGAGCCACACCTTCAGCTTGGCCAACAAGATCGGCGTCGGCGTCGTCACCCTCAGGCCACGGATTCCTTCTCCGAGAGACCGCCCACCTCTACCCTGTTCTTCCCCTCGTCCGCTCAACCCTCTGGTTTGAGGAATGGTTTGAGGAAGACGAAAGAGCATCTTCTATTGGTTTGGTTCAACATGGGTTGGTTCAAAGATAAAAGTGGTTAGGGTTGCATCTCGGGTAGTTTGGTACAAATTGGACTCGGTTCGCTATTTCACGCCTATTTTCTACTCTCGGGTTGGTTCACCAGCCTTAGAACAAATAAAAAATTGTAGAGGGTCGTGTGTGGCCCATTTTTGGTTCAAAGTTTTCTCAAATGCTCGTACATTCTCGCCTTCGCTACAAACAGATAGGAGCATCTCGAGGACGAGGTAATGCGGAAGTGTTGGTAGAATGTTATGATCCTATTTTAATTAAGATTAGGATTATTTTCCTTTATTAGTTAGATTCTTAGGACTAGACTCCTATATCAATTAGGACTATAGTTTAGAGTTTATCCTATGTCAATTAGGATTATAAATATGATCATAACATTCCTAAATAGGATTAGGATTATGATTGAGTCTATAAATATGTAAAAAGGTCTTCCCTAATTCATTACCAAGAAATCAATGAAGTTTATTTAGTAGTTTAATATTAATTTCTTAGCCTTAATCCTACTCCGATAATGGATTCTCATGTAGATTAATCTACATCACTCAACCTCACAAAGACCAAACCTTGTTACCAACACAACGAGGAATCTTTATTGAATCCACTAGCAAGAGAGATATAAGGGATGCCAATTTTTATAAAAAAGATGGACATTCGTAATTCACAATCGTAATTTTATAAAAAAGATGGAGTATTATTTATGAAAAAATAGCTTCGCTATCACAACCGACTGAAATCAGGATTTCAAGTTTCCTAATGTTGCTGGAATCATGGCTGATGTGTTTTTTTAAGAAGCTGAAAACATATAGAAGGATATTGCTTCCTTTGGGAAACTCCTTATATATGAGCACTATTGCTTCTGTGCTACTCCTCCGTCCGGAATTATTATTGCCGTAAGGTTTTCTAAAATGAACTAATTTTATTTCATTCCGGCAATCCTTATGGTAATTTTGGAAAACCTTACGGTAATAATAATTCAAGGAATGTGGTTCTTTAATGAGATATAGAGAGATAATGTTTCCTAAGGATATATATCATGAACATCGTTGGTATAAATTTCTAATACTTTTATCTTTTATTTGCTTAATAGCAACAGTTACTATGTAATTTCTCATTTTCTTCCAGTTTTCACATGGAGAACCAATGGAGATTCTACTTACAAATCTGAACCAGTTAATATATTCAGTTTTCCAATTCTAAATGTACAAATGAGATTTACTTTGCTTATACTTTGATTCAGAGCTTAGATTATTTTCTCAAAGGTTTCTGTCAGTTTTGGCTTGTAATATGTTAATTGTAAGTTTTTTTTTATGAGAGCTAAGGGGAAGTTTTAGTACTCTAGTTTGTGATCCCCCACCCTTTTTTTGTGGAGTAGGGCTAGCCTTACAGCGACAGCTGCTCGGCTACAATGCACTGGTGCTGCATTGCTGGCTAGTTTTTTCTATTTTTCTGTCCGTGGGGCTCTCAAGAGAGTGCATACTTTCTAAACCTCGGGCTCTCGAGCAGCAACCCTAGCAACCGCATCCACTCGCTACGAGCAAATACCTTAGCCCTAGCCTCCCTTGTGCATCAAGGTCATCCTCAGGCCACCGCCTACCTCCCTGATCCTCTGTAGGACGCAAGGAATTCTCCAGAACATCAGTTAGATGCTCTTGGCATGTTTAATTCGTATAATCATAATGAAGAAATTTGTATTACACTTGATTTGTTTATACAACTAGTCAGTATAGTATCACATAATAAAGGGAAAAAGATAAAGGTGTGTCATTGCATGTTGGGGGTTGCATAATTTGCAGATTGGTATAAAAATTTGAGGAGTTATGCTTACAATATACTCCCTCCATCCAAAAAAACCTGCCAGCATTTGAAAATGACGAAGCTAGCTACGCCACATTCATAAATGTAAATGACGAAACTGTGCTAATTAAGGCCTTCTTGTAATATCTGTCGCTCTTCCATTTCTTTACATTAGTTTGATTATTTACAAAATTTTATTTTGTCAACTTTGTAGTTTTGGCTGTAAATCCAATTTACATTTTTTGGTAAAAGAACAAATGTAAGGAGGGTGATTGTTTGCACCTACCAATTTAATGAGTTATCACATAAAAATTTTATAGATTGAGAAAATTACCCCCCTCCGTCTAACTTTACTTGTCTGGATTATAAAAAAAATGGACTATAGTTAATTTATTATGGTTTTCTACAAGTAATTTTGGATGGATATATACTGACAATAGAGATCCACCATCATGTTAAGTTTAAAGTTTGATATGGGTAATACACACAACTAATTGGACGGAAGAATCAAATAAATTTGGGCATTGTGGATTTCAAGACATATATTTAAGAATCAAGTTGCCACCTACTTGGTAAATTTGTATTTAATGATTTTACTTTTACTAATGTAGAGTCGATTGTATAATAAAACAGAATCATGACTCTTGTACTACCCAAACACTAATTTAATTTGTATCCTCTATCTTATTGTTATGATTTACACTATCTCGGCCTGATCACAAAGTCTCTTAGGGAGTTAGCATGCACCAAGGCGCTGTGAACCGTTGGGTTTTGATCCGTCAACATGCTTTAAACGAGGTGGCAGGGGGGGTTATTCAAATCCCCCTTGTCTTAACACGCCCTACCGGATGAAAATTAGACGGCCTGTGATGCCCTGGCCAACGCCCGTGAGCCAAATGCATATTCTATTTTTTCTTAAGCAGCACGAAAACAGTTCACAGCACCTTGGTGCATTTGGGGTCTCAACGGTTGAATTTGGGGTACTGCTACTACATGGGTTTTGAATTTGATGTGCAGTTTCGCATCGTGCCAGGTGTGAAAAGAGGATGACAAAAGGAACTGGGAACCGCTGAGATCCCTGGCCATAAGGAAGAAGTGAAGAAAGTTCCTTTTGCAGGCCTTTCCACCATGTATCGATTGTTTGTATCCAAAAGGAAAAATCCATGTCTGGCTAAGACTAGCTTGGACGGTGGCAAAATAGAATTTGACCTCTTTTCTTGCTGATAAGTCTAACCAGCATTTGCCAATTTCAGATTGCTTGATTCCTACTGGCCCTTTTCATAGTAGTCTTTTACTTCTTGAAGTGAAAGAAACAAGTATTTCTTCTTGGGTTTACCCTGGTTTATGGGATCCATACCTGAAGGTTGGCCTTTGGTTGTGAAGTTCATCTGCTAGAGGAAGAAGATGGGATGCACATCCTCCAGTTTATGCGAGGAACTTCCTCCAAGGTTCGTCTCTTAGCCTCTGGTTTCTGGGTTTCTTCTGATTTCTCCATTTTCCCAAATCTAGGTTTCATTTTTCATCTATTGCATCGCTACTTCCTCCGTCCAATTTGACATGCCTGGATTAGAAATCCTTAACTAAAATGAACTAAAATCAGTTCATTTTGGTTTTCTAATTTAGACAGTTAATATTGGACGGAGTATGTTATTAGTTTTCTTGCTGGAAATTTTATTGATGAATTTCTCTGTTCTTGACCCTATCTCTAATTGTCTTAAACTCTCTGTCTTCTCTCTGCTGCAGGGTCGTTGTCGACAATCTGGTCTCTACTACAGACACTCTGATCAGGGTGAGTCCATTCACCTGAAAACCTCTGTATCTATCTACCTGTCTTTAGTTAATTACTCGAAATTTCATCCAAAAATAAGGTACCATAACTTTTAAGCACGGATTACAGGCGCCGTATCCATATCGTATCTGTTTCTTATCCATGTTCATGCCAGTCTACCCGATATGGCTGCTTCCCGTATCATTGAATAGACACTAAATACCAATTGTGGATTATCTGATTAATCATTTTTGTGTAAGGTATACAGTGAACAGACAATAAACAAGGGGGTACTTGGCTTAGAGCTATATGCTTTCTGTTTAAAAGATCAAGTAGAACTACTGTAAATCTATAAATTATTTTTTGTGAATAACTCTGCCTGCAATAATAATTATCCAACAAAAAACTCTGCCTGCAATAATGGGGCATTTGTAACTGCATTTCAGACATATAGCTACACTTTCCATTGTGATTAAGATTTGCATACCTAGAAATATGTAAAAGATAATATGTTAATACACATACCCTCCAATAATAAATTTTGATTTGGAAATTGTTGTATTGTCATCCCCGTATCTTATTGTTCCCATGTCTCCTATCTGTATCCTTGCTTCCTCCATTACAGACTTGCTCCAATTTTTAATCATTTCTCATGTTCACAATTTTTGTTTTCCAATCTTCAGGTGGAGAGGAGGAAGCATGTATTACTCCTCAAGGCTGTGCAGAAGTTTAGCGACCTCAACCTCTCCATCAACAAGGCCTTCATCTCGTCTGACAATGGCTTGTTCATGGACGGTAGCAGTTTTTTGCCTTTTTATTCTTTTTATTCATGCTCAATTAGTTCATCTGCTTTGTTTTCAAAGAAAAAAAATGAAATTAGCTCCTTCGCATCAGATTACCTCTTATTTGTGTCAAGTTTACTCACCTTCCATCTCTCTGTATAACCTTTTTGTTTTCTCTGCAGTTTTCCATCTCACAGATCAAGATGGAAGCAAACTCAGTGGGAACATTGTTAACTACATTCAACATGTACTATCCAATGACTTGGAAATGAATTTTAGGGGCATAATCTTTAATTTTAAACTTTGCTTTTAGTTTCCAACCACTGCTTCTTTTGACTGCTTCCATTCAATCTTGTTTCAGTCCCTGAGGACCAAAAACACACAGACATCAGAAGACAACCAAGGCCTAGCGGAAGTGCAAGTCACAGGAACAGACCAGACAGGTCTCCTCTCTGAAGTCTTCACTGTAATTGCAGACCTGCAGGGCAATGTTGTGGATGCCAAGTTTTGGACTCACAACAGTCATTACGCATTGTTGATCTATTTCATCTATGAGGACTCTGGCTCCACACTCAGTGAATCCCAGAAGGTGAGTCGAATTGAGGACCAGCTGACAAAAGTGCTCAAAGGAAGCCATAAAGTCCGTGCAGCCAGGACCCATAAGTCCCTGAGTGTTACAAACATGGAGCGGAGGCTGCACCAACTGCTGTTCGCAGGCCGTGACTACGAGCATTCTCCACCCTCCGACTCGAGGACATCGCTGTGGACGGTGTCAGTAGAGGACTCATGGGTGAGGGGATACTCGGTGGTGAAAGTGGAGTGCAAGGATAGGCAGAAGCTACTTTTTGACATAGTTTGCACCTTGATGGACATGAAATATGTCATCTTCCATGCCACTGTTGACACAGATCGCTTCTCTCAGGCCTTCCTGGTAACCATCATTGTTACTTACTTTCATAGATGATTGTTGTTCCTACCCCTTTAGTAGCATCCTTATCTGTGAAAGTTAAAGTAATCACTGTTTCCTAATGGCTTAAGCTGTTAGGAAACGGGCTATAGAACCCCAAAGGACTTGGAAAACCTTGGTTTGATAGCATGTTAAATAATCATTGTTTCCCAATAGCTCAAGCAATTAGGTTGTTTGTTCTTTGAGTAATTTTTTTTATCTCAACTGCTTATACCCTTCTATTCCACAGCTGCTGATGTGTGCTCATCTAAATTCTCTTGCACTTTAAATGCCTTGGCTCTGTGCTCATCTGAATTCTCTAGCACTAAAGTGTAGCTGTGTGGACATGGAAAGTTTGTTCATGTATTTAATTGAACAGAGATATAAATGTTTCAGCTCCTGTCCAACCTGCTGACTTCAGGCTAAATTGCTGGATTATTCTAGATTTCTTGTGGCATGATCTCACCAAGCAGTTAAACAAGGGAGATAAAGATTAATTGTGGGAAGTAGTATGGTAGAAGATTTCCCCTCTTAGTGGAGACTGCGAGTAATTTGGCTTAGAAAAGTGTATCACTATTTCACTTTTTTCTGTATCTGCTCAACGTAGTTTGGAAGGATAATACAGGAGTGTTCGGTATAAACAGAAATAACAATGTTGATTGATGGCATATGCTTGCTGCAGGAATTCTCCATCAGGCATGAAGATGGGACTCCCATCAGCTCACAGGATGAAAGAGAGCGATTGATCAAGTGTTTGCAAGCCGCTAGCCAAAGAAGAGCATTTGAGGTAAAGAAAATGATTTGACCTCTAATGGTTTTAGATTGATCAACCATGTTCGCCATGCCGAATTCGAGCATTTGAAGAGCATTCTCTTAACATTTCTATATATGCATTTGAGCATTTGAAGAGCATTTTCTTAATACAAGTGGCTGGAAGCCTCTTATTTGATCAACTATGATGTTCGTCAAGTTGAATTCTTGTAAAGAAAATGATTCATAAAATTGGAGAGTTGGAGGCTCAGATTTGCATGGTCAACAATTTGTATGTAAGGTGAATCCAGAAATGTATCTTACTCATATATAGAAATTGACCTTCCTTAGCAGGTTTCGTGCTATTGTTTTTCTTTGAATCACTTAGCAGCTTAAGTCTTTACGAGAAGGTCAGACTAACAATATCTGTGGTTTGGCTGCTGAATAGGGTGTGATGTTTGAGATGGAAGCACCGGATCGACGGGGCTTGTTGGCTGATGTGACGCGCACAATCAAGGAGGAAGGGCTGAATGTCACTGGGGCGGAGATGACTTCATCGAACCAAAAGTCAGCAAATGTGTTTTATGTGACACCTCATGTGGCTGGGAATCCAGTGGAGCCCAAGACCATTGAGGAGGCAGTGCGGAAGAAGATTGGACAGAGCAGCGTTAAGCTGAAGTTTACATCTCATAGGAGGCTCTCACTGGGGAGTTTTGCAAGGAAAAGTCATCATAATTGATCACTTCTTGCTCATAGTACAAAGCAGGGAAATGTGAAACATCCGAATATATTATGGTTTCGAGTTTGGCTAGCACCTTTTTCAGCTTGGCCCTTTAATCGTCTGATTGAAAGCTTTGTTCTTATACGAAAAGTTAATTCTAAGGCACCATAATGCCTGGCAAATTTAGTAGATATAAAGATGAAGATGGTAAAGTTGTTTGTACAGATGAGTCATTCGGTCTGTTATTTGTTTATTTGTATTGGAGATGGGAAACAGAAGAAAAGAGTGCTACTATATCACCACATTACGCTCCAAAGGCAGGAATCTTGATGTATTTACATTGGATGTATTTATAATTGATTTATTTGTGCAGATGAAGATATTCATGTTTTTTATGCAGATGAAATGTTTCTTATATTTGCACAGGAGGTGGGGAAATAAAAGAAAACCATTTTGGATTCTGTATGAACCTCAGGTTAGTGAGGTTGTACATCATCAAGTAATATGGACCCTCCAATGACCCTGTAGTGTATAACTTTGATCAGTCTCTTTGATAAACTGGATGCTCTTTAATTTATGTACCGAACGAGGGTAATTGTACCCAAAAGAAAAGGATCAGTCTATTTGATAAAGGCAATTTCCATATACCCGGCATTCCTCTTTGTAAATCCAGATGATTAATTTATGGACCAAAAAAACTAATCCTAAGCCCCCATCCACACCCACCTTATTTCGTCAATTGCATAATTGATTTTGAAATTTTTCGTATCATAGGAGAATTTATTCTATAAGGTCAAGTAGTAGAATCCATTTTTGGATTTTTATTTCTATGGTAGCATTGATTCTACTAATTTTTCCTTTTGATTATTCACATGAAACAATAGTTACATCAATTGTTTTCTTCTGCCTTTATAACATTCAACTCTAAGAATAGTAGACTGGATTCTAGTTGGATCCTAAGGACTTAGACACCCCTTATTACCAGGAAAAAAAAGAGTAGAATTGATCAATGATTCCTATACAATACTTAAACGAAACATATGCGCCTCGGCTTCCACTAAGGTGCACAAGACATCTGATCTTGATCCAATGGTGCACATTAATCTAGGGGGCAGTGGGGATTCAAAGAAGCCTGCCCCTGTATTGATGTGTGTTGTTCCAATCGAAATTCGACAGCCACGTGAATCGTGATGCCTCCTCGCCTGCGCGCTCCGGCGCATACTGATCTACACATAAATTATGTATTTTATTAGCTCTTAAACTTATATTTACGTTAGTGCTTGATTATATTTAGTGATACTTTAATATAATTTTTGGTTTTTGTAGGAAAATAAGAGGAAGATGCAAAAATGAGGTAAAAAGTGACTCTAATGTTTGAATCTTCATAACTTCGTATAAAAATATCTGATTGGACTAGTTCAAGTTTCATGTTAAATTTCAAGAAGTCAGCTTTCCAACGCCATTGATCGAGCATAATTCAGAATTCGGAGTAAAAAGTTATGACCATTGGAAAATCAGGCTGCAGGAATAAACCAAGAGAAAGATCGATCGTCATATGCGCAAAATCGGAAATTGACCTATTTTGACTTAGAATTAGAAAGGGTCTTTTTTGTTTCCTTCCTAACCTTATAAATAAGCCTTAAAGGGAACGTGTAGAGCATGGGAGAATAAATCTTTGAGGCTAAAAAAGAGCAAGAGAATGAGTTTTTTGGAGCCAAAAAAGAAGAAGGATTCATGCCAATAGATCTACAAAAATAAGCTTTTCTTTTCTCTTCTTCTATGTGTAGCTAAATTCTTTATCAAGGCTAGATAAAGCCCTAAACTTATATTTTCTACTCCTAGTTGTTTAATTTAATAAAAGTTGATAATGATTTCTATGCTTAATGCAATTTTATTGTTATTCCTCTTAAGTGCTTTGACCGAGACTTAATGAATGATTAATGGAATTTGATCTTGATATTTCCTGTGTCTAGATAATAACAGGATTATGATTAATTCTATGCCTAACCAAGGATAGAGTTAATTGTATTAATTTATAGTAGATGAACTTTTTGTGTTTGGCCAAGAAAGTGTAATCCATTCATTGGTAATTTATGTGTCCAGCCGAGAACATAAATTACCGTATCATATCAATTTGTGAAAATAATAATTGAGAGTAGTAATTGCATGTTTAGTGGTAGATTCGATGCTTTGATATTTTCTTTACTCTGATTTCTTGTTAAAGTTTATTTCTTTAGTTAATTAAAATCATTAAAATTTAAATCTTTTATTAGAATTAGGTTAGCCTTTCTAAGTCTTTTGGGTTCGATCTCGTTTCCACTAGTCTATACGTAGTCTCGTGCGATTGCGAGTAAAAATAATTAAAAATGCAATCAATCACATACTAAACAGGGTTCACAGTAAAATTGATTCAACTATTTTTGTCACTAAAGTCTTCAACCACAATAGTAGTAAAATTGATTTTACACTTTTTATACCAATAGTATAATCAATTTTACGATTTTCACCTTCTTTTCTTCTTCATCTTCTTCCTTCTCCTACTCCTTATCCTTCTCCTTCCCTACTTCATTTCTCCTCCTCTTTCCCCACTTCTTTCTCCTCCTCCTCCTATGCTATCGCCACCTCAGCATCAACCTTTGATTCTTCAACCTAGTTATTAGAACAAATGAGAACATAATTAATGGGAGCGAAATTGATACGGGGAGTATGACAATTCACCCTTAAGTCACTAATACTTTTGGCACAGGGGCATACTCATTAATAATTCTGCAAGTCAAGATCACCCATGATTGCAATGTATGGTCATGCTTAAAATAGTCTCAGACATAAACTACTCTAAATTGGTAATTTAAATCTGATTATAAGAAGAAACCGGTTTACATGTGATCATTCTCTTGTAGCTTGCATGAGCCAAGGGATTTCCATCCCTTAGATAAAAAACCGATGGCGGTGTCAAATCACTAAGTAGGTAAGTGTGAATCATCACTGCCATCAAATCATGATATGACGGCTCAACATAGTCAGGCTTGTGCAAGCTATATGAGAATGATCTCATTAGAACTTTTCCCTTATAAGAATAAGAAGGTGATGCAAACAATCATCATGTAGATACCTACTAAAAGTATTCGTAAAATATTTTTGAAACTTGTAAGACAGGTTTTTGGAGTTCAATGATTGCTTTGTTCTAAGTGACAAGGCATATGTAAGTTATACGAAACATCATCGAACTAATATGAAGCATTATTCAAACTAATTGACATGTTTTTAAACTAAAAAAGTTCTTCAGTGTTATGTTAATGTAACTACCTATAGTTGACTCGATTAGCGTAAGATAAAAACTTTCAATCATGATTATGCAAACACAGTTTATCCACTGCTTTTACTCCTAGATAGGATTTTAAAGCTTTTTTGCACTCACCCTTGCATCTAATTACACGTAATTGCAACATAGCATGCCATTGCTTGAGGGAAAAGAAATGGTGTGGAAAAACAATAAACTCTATTAGAATTGTGCATCGATTTTAATCACCTAGAGCAACAAGTACAAGAAGTGTACTATTTTTTATACCAGAGTACACTCTTCTTTTCAATTAAGCATATTAAATGACAATTAAAAATAGTAAATGAAAGTACCTTGAAATGAAGCAGCTTTGGGGTTTATTCCCTTCATATTAGTTAAATATTTCCCAATTATAACAAAGTATAATAGCTTTCCTTTACACAACAATGAAATATATATATATATATATATATATATTATAATACACAACAATGAAAATGAAACTTCTCCCTACTTCACTCATTCATTACATAAAAAACAAAAAGGAATTAGAACGCAAACTTCCCATTCCTTCTCATTTATTTATTGAAAAGGAAAGAAAGAAAACTTCCCATTCAGATAAGGGGACATTTGGTTAGTGAATTTTAGTGAATCTAAATCTCAATTAGTTGAATAGGTGTAAAATGGGAAAGTCGCTGAGTTGTTGAATTTTGAATTCACAATTCAATCTTAATTTGGTAAATCTTCTCATGAGGTGATTTACAAATTAAGCCTGAATTGAAGATAATCCTCTTTCATTTAGCCCAATTTCTTAAACCAAACTTGATTCAGGAGCTATTTGGATAATGAAACTATAAAATTGAAGTAAGATTCATCTAAATTAATTTGTCTGAATTTGGAAAAAATGAAAAATTTGATTGCATAGAGAAGAATGTGAGAATGTGAATTTGTAATGATTGATATATAAAAAGTCAATAATTGTGATTGACATTAAAGTGGGGAAGAATTTAGTGAAAGTCATCGAGAGGAACTTCACCTGTTTCAGGTGAAAGTAGGGAAAAATTGAACTTTCATGTGAAATTTCAATTCTTCCTCTTTTCCCTATCAAAATCCACTTTTGGGAAGTCAAAGAATTAAACTTTCGTGAAAATTTCCAATTCTTCCGTGATTCTCTAAACAAGCTTATTTTTAGTGAATTAAAAAAGAATTAACCGTGAGTGGAGGGTGCATTTACTATCCAAATAATCCCTAATAATTATAGGGAAACCACGGGGAATTGGGGACCTTGACGCATCAATAATTGGCCAGGCCCTCCTCGTAGTGTTCAAGGGACACCCAATTAGGTAGGCCTCGAGATGGTGTTGCTGGCAGACGGCGATGACGTACGTTGCAAAAGCGCCGAAGCAGAAGAGAGCATCAGCGACATTTTCCCGGATGTTTCCGAAGATACCTTCAGCGACGATTTTGACATCCCCGCGAAAACCCGTTCTCGTCTCGATGCTTTTCGCGGAAAAGCGCGGGTGTTGAGTCTGTTGACTCCACAAGCCCCCATCCAAAAAATGGCGGGTCCCTCCCCTGGCCATTAAAAGGAGATCGCCACAGATGCACGAGCACACAGAGACAAGATCTTTGGAGCTTGTTTGACTTGCGACGCTAATAAAAACAAAGCAAAACGAAGAAGAAGAAGAAGAAGAAGAAGAAGAAGAAGATGGGTTGTGCATCGTCCAGTTTCTGCGACGAATTGCCCCCGAGGTCTCTTTCTTTTCTCTGCTTTTCTAGTTTTCTAGACCTGGTTTATCACTGATTTTCCAATTTGGGCGTCGTTTCTTCATCTCTTTACTTGTGGAAGTCTTCGATTTATTTGTTATGGACATTAAAGGTTTTTTGTGACATGGGTTTTTGTTGATTCCGCTCCCCTCATCCAATTTTTTCTTATCTTTTTGCAGGGTCGTCATCGACAATCTGAGCTCCCCTACAGCCACTCTGATTCGAGTAATTTTTTTTACTCCAGAAATTCAAGACTTCAATGCTTCCCAATTTTATTCTCTTACATTTTACTCTTATTCGAGCTATCTGTTATAAAAGAGTTGACACAAAACAGGCTAGAATGGAGGCGTAAGATCCATGTCGCCAACTCCCAAATTATTGGAAAAAGGCGCTACTTGATTATGTTTATGATTATGTTTTACTTTTCAGGTGGAGAGGGGGAAGAAGCATATCGTGCTACTCGATGTGGTTCAGATCATTAGCGATCTCAATCTATCAATCAACAAGGGCTTCATTTCTTGTGACAACGGCTCATTCATAGATGGTGAGCCTTCTTTTGGCGGATTTTGCTGTATTGCATCCCTTTCTCTAATTCTGATCTTGTTCCTTGTTTGCGATCTCCTCTTTTTTCTTTTTTTTGGTAATAGTTAGCATCTCCTCTTAACAGATACACTCACCATGCTTTTCAATGTTGGTTTTTTTTGGCAGTTTTCCATGTCACGGATCAAATGGGGAGAAAACTGAGTGGGACTCTTGTTACCTATATCCAACAAGTAAGATTCGATTCATTGAAAGACTGAATTAGCATAAACTAATAAAATACATAAGTTTTTTTTCATGTATGAAGTGTTTCCTTTTATTGTTTAATCTCATCAATATAAACTGATTTTATATCTTCTTATTATCTTAATTAAGGTTTTCCCTTGTAGCTTAATTCCATTATTATAAACTGGCGAAATACAATTTTTATGGAATTTTGGCCTTGATTGTTGAATTTCGCAAGCATAAATTGATGAATCCTGGTTTCTGTTTCTTAGGGTGATAGTGTTACCCTTGATTTCGTAAGTTCACATAAACTGATGGAACACATTTTTTTCAATTGTTGGGAGAAGGAGCGACTTGATTATGGTTATGATTATGATAATATTTGCCTTGGTTGTTTAATTTTTATTGTTTTTAATGTTCCAGGTGGTGGGAAGCAAACGCTCACAGATGCCCAAGGACGATCAAGGCCTAATGGAACTGGAGCTTAGGGGAACAGACCAGCCGGGACTCCTCTCTGAAGTCTTCACTCTCATTGCGAACCTGCAGTGCAATGTGGTCGATGCCAAGGTCTGGACCCATAATGGCCGATACGCATTGCTAATCTACTTTAAATATGAAGATTCTGGCTCCACTCTCAGCGATTCGCAGAGAGGCAGTCGAATTGATGCCCAACTGAAGAAGGTGCTCAAGGAAGACCACAAAATCCGGGCAGCTAAGATTCAGAAGGCAATGTGTGTCACCAACACTGAGCGGAGGCTGCATCAGTTGTTGTTCGCTGACCGTGATTATGACCGGTCACCATCCTCCGGCTCAGGATCAGCAGAGCCAATTGTTTCAGTG
The DNA here is from genome assembly GCA_039654745.1 of Houttuynia cordata. Classification (NCBI taxonomy): domain Eukaryota; kingdom Viridiplantae; phylum Streptophyta; class Magnoliopsida; order Piperales; family Saururaceae; genus Houttuynia; species Houttuynia cordata. The sequence continues at coordinate 8,665,053 of CM077511.1, forward strand.
GAGGACTCATGGGTTAGGGGGTACTCGGTGGTGAATGTTGTCTGCAAGGATCGGCAGAAACTGCTTTTTGACATTGTTTGCACACTCACTGATATGAACTATGTCATCTTCCATGCTACTATGGATTCAGATAGCTGCTCTCAGGCCTCCCTGGTAATCCATTAACGTTTGTTTGGTTAATTGCTTCTTTATTATAATTATGTCTAGATCATATGGTGCTCTACTTCTACCTAGTGTCGTTCAGGAGTGGAGCCGTGATTGGTCCATTGATGGCCTAAATAAAGGTAAGGGCCATAGAAGATATATGGAGTAGTAAAGGACCTGAGGTTGAGGGGTGCCAACCAATGGGCAGTTGAACAACCTTCATCAAGTCTGATTTAGATTTAACAATATAGTTCCGAATTACCACAATATGAGTTATTTTCTACCACAGTCATCTGCTATTCTTTCTTTGAGAGGAAAGCAGAGCACCTAACCATCCAAATTTGGAGGTATTCTTTAATGTCGTTCCAATGTTCATTCGATCTTTGTTTCCCCTAGTTTACCAATCTTTCTTTGAAATTTAATCGCTTTGGCAATATGGTATTGACAATGTGGTATAAGATTCTCGATTGTTAAGTGTGTTATTAATTGATTGTCTGGACATGGAGGATTTTCTTCTCCAAGCTTGGCAAAAGAAACCATTTTACCTGCATGCACAATATACTTAGATTTAAATGAAATAGTGGTCAGTGGCAACAGTCTTGCAACCATTGAGAAAGGATCTTTAATATTATAGGGGTAACTTGTGCATTTTGATTGACTTAATTCGGTGACAAAGCCCTTCCAAGGGTTACAGTCAAATATCAATATGGCCTATAATCTAATATGACTGAGAGTCACTGGCAACTGCTATGTTCTTCAGGTAATTTTTGGGGGCTAGTGAAGGGTATATCAAAGGTTGAAGATAAACATAGCCCTTGGTGGATAATATCCTTTTTACACTGACTGCAGGAATTTTCTATAAGGAAACAAGATGGGAGCCCCATCAGCTTGGAGGCTGAAACGCAGCGTCTGATTAAGAGCTTGCAAGCTGCCATCCAAAGAAGAGCTTTTGAGGTCATTCAATTAATTATATCAGATTAAGCTCTGTAAAAGAGGCAAAAAATTAGAGAGCTTATTACTGTTTCTCGAAAGCTAATCTAGTGTATTGTGTGAATGCTGTATAGGGCTTAATCTTTGAGCTGGAAGCCCCAGACAGGCCGGGCCTATTGGCTGATGTAACCCGTACACTGAATGATAAGGGGCTGAATGTTACCGGGGCAGAGGTCTCCTCAGTGAACAAGAAGGCAGCCAATCTGTTCTATGTGACTCCGCATGTGGCAGGGCGTCCGGTGGAGGCCATAGCCATTGAGGAGGCAGTGCAAAAGAAAATAGGGATTGGTAAGCTTAAGCTCAAGACACGATCGCATGAGAGGCTGCCTAAGGTCCCTTCTCGCTCAAGATGACGTGCTCTTTAAGGATCTCTACATGGTGAAACTATTTGATTCACACGCTGAAATTTTTTTACAACTTATACACTGGCATCTGATTCATTTGTGCAGATAATTTGAACAGATCAATTATTTGTTACATGATATATTTGTACAGCACATTGTAAAAAATTAAAGAAAGAAAAAAATAAAACAACACATGATAGTTGGATGATTCTTTGGGGCTGGAGAGTCAAGGAGCATCAAATTTACAATGATTAATATATGGAAGAAGAAAATGTGAAAATGGTTCTTATGTACTGTGATAAACTGGTTTTTGTGGCCCTATGTAAATTCGCCCGTGTATTTTGTTTGAATAGTTATGACTTGTATGGCATTGATTTCTTATGTTAGAATATTTGTTTCTAAAAAGGTCATACATACTTCCATGTTAACATTTCAAGGCTAGGGCCACGGCCTGCCTCTGGCCCGCAATGGCCCGACCCAATGGCAACCATTTTCAAATCCATCTCCTCCACCACCAATGGCTTTTGCAAACTACATATGAGCAAATCTGGTTCTTTACCTATCCGTAATGTTCTTTACCTCGCCGCGGATCATTGAAGTATCAATATTGAAGGCATTCTATGGGAGTGCACTTTAGTGGTTACGATAACAAATTGTGAGCAGGGCTGAAATCATATTAAGGGGCCGTTTGGGGCGTGATTATAAGCAAATATCCACAGTGGATTTTCCAGAGATCCACTGTAGCATCCATATTTTTTTCCCTATCCAGCTGAAACATCCACTGTAGATGTTTCAGCTGGATAGGGAAAAAAACATGGATGCTATAGTATAACAAAACATCCACTGTGAATGTTTTGCCTTTAATCATGCCCCAAATAGCCCCTAACTCATTATTAGAGGCTATAAAAGAGGTTATATAACTGAATCCTCGGCTTTCCAATTGCAACCTGTCCAATCTCCATTGCAATCCTTATATTTACAAGCCATTCATTGAACATACGGTATAGAACCAATGCAGATAAAATAGCACACAAATTATGAGTAGTTGTGTGTTAGCTCTTTCTTTTTTTGGATAATTTGTTAGCTCTTTCTTTGATGGCACTAATTTCCATGATCATTACCCCATTGATAAACATATAGCACCCTCCTCTTGTTCCATATTAATTGTCCATATGTGAGAAAATGTGGTATCTAAGGAAACCAATTTATTGATTTTTTTACTCCATCCAGTCATTATCATGAGAAGGATAGCATGAAATAGAACATTAAATATGGGACATTTTTTTCATATCCAGACAATTAAAACGGGGAGTATAACCAATGCGGTCAGAATAGCACACAATTTTTTTTCTTTTTTATAAGATCACGTAACTCTTGGGATATGGATGGCTCTTTCCAAAGCATATTCTTCTCCACCACCAATGGCTTTTACAAACTGCATAGGGATGACGGCACAAATCCTGTTCATCACCCATTCGTAATGTTCTTTACCTCAGCGTAACAATCGTCGAAGTATTAAAGTTGAAGGAATTTCTCTACGAGAGTAGTTACGATCACAAATTCTGAGCGGGGCTGAAATCATGTTACCTCATTATAGAGTCTACGAGAGAGGTTAAAGATGATTACATATTAGCACATGACAAAGAAGATTGGAAGTATATAAACTTGATCATTAGAACAAAAAAACGATTCCAGATATAGACTTCTCAAATAAAATAGTTAAATTTGCAATTCCAGAATTCCAGGCCCCCAAATCACAGGTTTGGTGCTGAAACATCAATATATGTCAATGGTGACACACAATATTGGTTCTACGCAGCTGAACCAGGGGCAAACTGAGGAAAAAAAATGTCAGGATAACATTTCAAATGAAACCCAAAGTCAGTTGAAATCTCGAAGTCTCCTCTTCAACATGTCCATAGACTTCTTACGTGGATTTTGTTTTGAGTTCCTGTTTGCCAAGCTTCCAAACAATCTATCTGGTGAATCCTTAAATTTCTCACAAATGATAGCCACTTTCTTATAGTCCAATGTCTTATAGTTTTTCTCTCTTATAACTGGATTCACAAAGTTCTCTGGCTGGTTGCTCAATAAAAGATTCACCAATTGCCTGGGCTCCAGTAAAAGGTCTATTATGTTCTCTTCCTTATTAATCTCACTTAATTCACTACTATGAAATTTGTCTTCAGCAAAATTTTCCAATAGTTTTAGATCGTTATCTATGCCAATGACAGCATTAACACTAAATCTCTTCACACTATCACTGAGGAACGACGACACAATCAGATTAGATATGTGCTGAAGTGCCCCACCTGCTACTTTGTATAAAGCGTCCAGAGGCAATATCTGCTGAGCTGTGGACACAAGAGTGTCAAGGTACATGACAACATCACTCATATACTCATTAGCATTTTGTGGAGCCTCATCTGCAGTCCAGTTAATAATCTCTGGAAGGGCCATAGATTCAGATATCTTTGAGCTCACAAGATTCAAAAGTGCATGAAATGCTGCATCCTGTGAAGTTTTAAGAACACCACGGGCATTCAAACTGGCGTGGGAGTGCTCTGTTAGCCGTAAAGGAATGCCACATAGTTGGGCAACCTGATGAAGAAAAAAGTCACAAGCTCGTTGAAGAAGTGATAAGTTGGCGGTTATTTGCATGGCCTGTGGCACTCCTGTACTGCTACTATGTATAGTTTTCAACAAAGCATCATTGAGTACATCTATCAAAAGCTTTTCCAAATACTTCCTCGCTACATCATAAACATTCAACTGACCTCCATAAGATAAGTAATTTACTGAGTCCTTAATGAATGATCTCACAACGCGACAAATATCAGGAACGGAGGAGGAGAAAGGTGCTATATAAGGGAATGCTGGCATTGTATCAGATGTTTGTAGATGGAAAGATTGAACATGCATGTCATACTCAAACTCCTTTCTCAGCACCATCTGCTCATACTTATCATTTGCAAGAACATCACTTATTTGCTTCCGACATTCTTCGAGAAGAAGCTCGTGATACTTGTCCCGAGTATTATCAAGAACCTCCAGCAAAGTGGTCACTTGGTATCCATATCGATTAAGTGTTGCACCAAGAAGAGTCACATAATCCTTGACTAAGAGCAAATGACTAGCAGTGTCCATACGAGCAAAGTTATCCTCTAAAACAGTGGTCATTTTTGTGACAGCAGTCTCCCATATACCTTCCACCTGCTTTGTTGACAATAATCCACCAGCAGTCCTTAAAACTCGATTCTCCACGATAAAGTAGCCCACGATTTGAGAAAAAAAGGTTTGATGGGATTCAAGAAAAGGCACTGTGGAAGATACTTCCCAGACAGAATTCAATTGCAGCAGTCTGTTTTTATAATAATATTCACGGAATTGATCTTCAAGCCCCAGACACTTGTGAATGTGGTAGGCCCAATAAACCGGTGTGAGATCAAATTGTATAACTGAATCCTCATCAAATCCTTCAACATCCAAAGTGTACACACATTCGCCAAAACCTGAACGGCTCTGTTCCTCAGCTTCCCGCTGGCGAGCCCGCATGTCATTATCTCTCTGACGTGCTGATGCAGCTTGCCCAATTGCAACCTGTCCAATATCTCTTGCAGTGCTCCTTATATTTACAAGCCATTCATTGAATTCACTACATACCTTCTTCTCAATATATGACTTTATGGCAGGTATCTGTTGTTCAATAACCTTCTTAAGAGCTTTAACAGGAACTTTTTCTAAATAATCCCTTTCAATGAGGTCTAAAGACTTGAGAGCAGGGTATAATCTACCTTCTGAGATTTGGTCGTTACACTTAACACATAAGTGAACAACATGAACACAAAATTTTGACATTTGTATAGCTTCAGACACATTTTTTTGAATTGCATAAGACTCAAGTAGGTCATCAAGTTTCATCAAGAGAGAGTTACCAACTTCTTGAAGCCGGAAGTTTTCACTTTGCAAAGCATTCTTTAGTTCATCAGCATCTACAAGGACACCCCGAAGCTCATCAACAGCAACAATGAAGTCTTCATAATGGACTTTGCACAGCTCTTCAATCTCAAACTCTTTTTTCTTCACTAAATTCTTAAGCTGGTGCAAAAGCACATCAGGTTTTCCAGCTTCAAATGCATGGCAAACGAGAGGAGACAAATCTTCTCCGTTACCAACTGAAGTGGCAAGGAAGAGTTCATCGCCACCTCCTCCATCACCATTCTCCGAAATAATTCTCCTGTTGGGTTTTGCATGCATGGTTTTGAGGCGCCCCTGTAAACATCTAATCCATCATTCACAAAAACAAACCGAAATTTCAAAAACTGATTTGCGCAAACCACTTACATCCCATAACCCAAAAAAACACACAAAACTAATAAATTAAGTTAGCATCACAGATGCCTTCAAGAATGAAACAAACAAGAATGGAGAAAATTGACAATAGCATATACTCCGTCCAAAAAAGGTAGATAGAATGTTGGTAAACTCAAATTTTTAAGCCACAATGAGCCCCTAAGTGGGAAAAAGCCTCTGTGGCTTAGAAATAAGCTTAAATGTATCTACCTTTTTGGGACACAGAAAAAAGGCAAATGTATCTACCTTTTTCGGACAAAGGGAGTATCATGTATCAGTCTTTATAACCTTAGAATCCATTCACTTACACCCACAGCTATCCTCTCCATATATACCCATAAAAATAGTCTCATCAAAGATGTCCCATCCCTGACAAATTGTTTCATGGCTACAAATCTAAAAGACTCAAACCTTACATTCATAAGGAACAGAGAAAAAAAAAGGAAAATGTAACTACCTTTTTCGGACAGAAGGAGTGTCATGCATCAGTCTTTATAACCTTATCATCTATTCACTTGTACCCACAGCTATCCTCCCCATATATACCCATAAAAATTTCATAACAGATGTCCAATTCCTGACAAATTGTTTCATTGCTACAAATCGCAAACACTCAAACCTTACATTCATATCATTCTCAAGACAAAACAATGTGGCCTAATCAGTTCCTAATATGTTCTCAAATCACAGAAGTGATATCAGATACAAAACAGAAAAAAAAAAAAAAAAACAAACTTTGAAACGCAAATGAGAGAGATGACCTGAAGGGGAGAGAGCGTCGGTGGTGGCGCGGAGAAGACGAAGTCTGGGACTGAGACGTGGAGATGAAGGGAGAGGCGAGTGGAGGGGACAAGCCCCTCCCAGCAACGGAGATGCTAATGTCGCCCGCGGCCAACAAGACGCTCGCAACACGCGCGCATTGATGGCCCGGGGTCACATGCGGGCCCGGGCCTTGACAAGGTTAGACCTGCGGTTCTAATGCGCGCGCTCTGCGAGCGGGTGTAGTGGGAGAATTTTCATGTGATCAAATGCAACTGGGGGAGTTGCCAGAATGACCTGGAGTGGGGAAAGGGGGGACCAAGGACTCAAAATTTTGAGAAATTATTGTGTACAATGGCCTAACCACGGGAGCCGTTGATCTCCAGGATCGACATGCCAGGGCGCTCGGACACGTTATAGTATTGTGCCAGGGACACTCAATAATTTCTCTAAAACTTTAGCCTGTGTAATTACCTCCCAAACTGGAGTAGTTATTGGGTGGTGCGGTGTCCTATCGTGGTGTCGATCACCAATGGGTGATTGACACTGCAGCATCCACAGTGATAATCACCTATGGGTGTTTATCACTGCTCGGGCAAGGGCCCACACTGGGTGCTGTGGTGTCAATCACCCATTGGTGGGTGTCCTATTTACACCTAATAATTTTTCCCTAAACTGAAGTAAACATCAGTTCATTAAATAACATGAAACTGAAACTCATGATATTTCTTTAAAATAAAATAGGCATTTGATCAGCCACCAGGCTTCCTTTGGTACATAGTACTCCCTCCTTTCCACACTAATTGTCTCGACTAGAAATCCAGAACAAACTAAACTTAGTTGTTCTGATTTCCAATCTAGACAATTAAAATAGAACAGAGGGAATATGACTTGGGAGTTCCCTTTCACGTTTTTTTGTTCGTAGTTTTACAAACACCAACCAAGATGTTACGTGAATGAGGGCATCCAAAGTTTTAGACAAAATTATCCTGAAAGTTATGGTCTAAAGTCTAAAGCGAGGTTATTTACTAACATCATGGACTTATTTCTGAAAACAATACAAGCTAAATTGTCTCTCTAAAATAGGAAATCCACCTGAAATTTTTTTTAGCAATTCACATATACAAATCGTGTAGTCCCTATTAGCATAAAATTGTCCATCCTGCAGTGGATCTGGGATAACTGGGTTATACACCCAAGTAACATGTGAGTAAGTACAGGAAATCCCATCATCAAGCTCTTATATAATTCTTGTTTGTTTCAAAAGTTTAAATTCAAAGCATTTAGTGTATCCATTTAAAGAGAAAATCACACTAGACACCAAAATTTAAATATAAAGCCACACAAAAAATCAACCACAAATCAATAAGATCGACTTCAAATCATGAGAAAAACATCTTTAAGCTTACATCTAACGTAAATTTTCATTAGTTAGAAGAGGTAACAACAATAGTAGTTCAATTAAGCACAATCCAATGAATCCATGGAATAACTAAGAGCCCACAAGAGAGAGAGAAAAAAATGAAAATTAAGTAGCTAACACAAACACGTGCTTCTAGCTGCTTCGACAAGGTGTTTCGTTAACAACGATGGCTTGCAATGCGAAGCCTAAAGCCAACTTTTTAGTTTAAAAATTAGGTGCCGGGAAAGCCATGAGACAATCATTGATAATAAACATTAGCATTTCCAAGCTTTTTATATGAAAACTATTTTCAAAAGTTCTTGATACAAAAGACACCTCGTCGTAGTTGGGCTTAGTGGGCCCAAAACCCAATTCGAATATTCGCGCCAATTTAAAGCCGCTTTTCCGGCTCAGCTGCCCGCCAAGCAGCCTCGGGCATCCCGCCGGAAATGACGCATTTGAGCTGACGTGGCTGCTAGCCATTGGAGGATACGTCTCGCTGACACGTGGATACATGACACGCAAGTCACGGTGGGAGACAGGCTGTTTTGGGGATCACGTGGTCGCTGGTCGAGAGGCACGTGAGTGTCAGGGGTTTTGGGTTTGGAAGGGCTCTTTTGAGAGAGCGTCTAGCATGACCGAATTTGGGGACCAGATTGCAGGACCCCAGGCCACATAGGCATGGGGATCTGCAATTGTGCATCCCCATGTAAGTTTATATGGGGATGCACAATTGCAATCTGGTCCCCAAATTTGGTCAGCAAAACATTTTCCCTCTTTTGATGAGGGGGACGAGGAGACATAAAGGCTGGGGAAGGGCAATTAATGAGGGTAGGAGTAGGCATGCAGACTATGCTCTGAACAACGTGGGCTGGTTTTCTTCCTACTTTTTCAAAATTGTTCGAGTCACGTTGACTTTGCTTGGAGCTCCAGACAGCTCACCAATGGGTGATGGGCACCTCTCCCCTGCTTGTAATGATTGCCCCAAAGGGACCCACAAGCAGGGAGATGTGCTCATCACACTGTTACCATGCGAGGCGCGCAGGTAAATAACTTCTCCTGATTCAGGTCCAAGTTCATGTGTCTGCATCCTTGTAACTTTGTCAGAGTTACTCCGAAAATAAACCTTGCACACTAGCTTATGTTGGAAAATGCTAAATCGAGTGTGCTCAAATACAGCTATTTGAATAGTGTTTTGAGCAGATTTTGCTAAAAGGAGTAAACGCGCTCTTACCAATGGTCAATGGTGCAACAAAAGGGGTGCTAAGTGCTAACCAGTTTTGAAGAAACCGGGCAGGCGGCCTCGGAATTGGGAATGGCAGATTGGGTCCCAAATTAAAGGGCACATGGTCATATGGGCTTGCCTTGTCTGTGTTGGGAAAATTATTGGCTACGCGCCGCGCAGAGGAAACAGTGTGCTCATCACCAATAGGTTATGGGCACCTCTCCCCTGCTTGTAATGATTGCCCCAATGGGACCCACAAGCAGGGAGACGTGCTCATCACCCATTGGTGATGAGCCCACTGTTACCATGCGCGCGGCGCGCAGGTAATAACTTCTCGTCTGTGTTGCGGATGAAGACTACCTCCTTCTAAAATGCAATGTCTCATGTAGTTCATTCACTTCAATCGTTCTCCTATTGGACAAGTTCATGTATCATTCTATTCCTTATCCCCGTGGATGTTTATCTGATATCAAATACCTTCTTAGTTCCTACTATAATCTTCACTAAGAGAGTCATGCGCAACATATGTATCATTATTCAGTTTATTTATGTTAAAATGGCTGAACTCTAAAAAGTTGGTCGTAAAAGGACGGAAGCACAGTGTCCAGCGACAAAAGCATGCACGCCATATCTCACTCTCTTTTTAGGGTTCTCATATCATGATTACCATTAATCAGCCAAATAACCCAAGCTTTATGCTCTTCGTTCCTCATATAATGCATACACCCTTGCCCCCAATGTAGCACATAATTCCTCCATAGAACAAGACAACAGTGAGTAAAATGATCTGTATGTCGAGGGTGAATATGTAATTGTAAATCACCCGTAATCCGTTACCGGAGAGAGCGTGGCGACCATGAACCGACAAACGAACCTAAACAATCCGACAATCCGGCTAGCGGGGCCCACCACCTCGGTCGGCCACGCCAGCTCATCACCCGCCACGTGTTCCAGGGCCCATATAACCGCCGGTCCGGCTTTGAGTCCCTCGCACGCAATAGCTGGTCGACGACCGACCCACGACCCCGATCCGGCCCAAACACTGACCCGATACGCATTGTATCGGCTTTTCGTATCGGGCCTTTTAAGAGACAGGGGAGGAGGTCGATGGCGGAGAGACTCAGGAGCCAGAGGTAGAAGACAAGAGTCGAGGGAGGGATTGCGATCTAGTCGAGGGAGGGTAAGAGGGTACGAACAGGTTGAGGTAGGAGTAGGACTGGTTTCTTCCGTGTTCTTGTCTTTGTTGTTCTTGTCGTCGAGGTCTCCTGAGGAGTGGGGAGTTTGGGAAGAGGAAGGGGTTTATATTGTGGGATCTGGGCGGGAGCTCATTGAGAGGTTGAAGAACAAGGTATTCATGGAGTGGCAGACTACATTGAACGAGTACGAGAAGCTCGTTATCAGGATGAACACTCCCAGGTTGTTTTTCTTGCTTCACTTCTCCATTTTTAGGCGACTGATTCCTGTTTTGCTTCAACTTTGAGAATTTCATCTTGTTTTCGACAAGTTTCACCTCAAATCACGACTTGGGTTCCTCAAATCTTGAAGAGATATCACATGTTCTTGCTTTGTTTTCTTCTTATTTTTTGTACTCTGTTCCACTTTCTGCTACATTCGGAAGGTCTCGTTCATCCTCTGACCCAGCTCCTCTTCCTTCTAATTCCTTGCAGGGTCGTCATCGACAATGCCGTCTGCCCCTCCGCCACTCTGGTTAAGGTCGACAGCGGGAGGAAGCATGGGTTCCTTCTGGAGGCAGTCCAGATCCTCAGCGACCTCAACCTCTCCATCAACAAGGCCTACATCTCCACCGACGGCTGCTATTTCATGGACGGTAAACACCTCCTCCTCCTCCCTTCCCTCCTCTACCTTGCGCCACCCCTCTCACCCCTCTCCCTCTGTTTCTTCCATTTCTGCAGTCTTCCACGTTACGGACCACAACGGCAACAAGCTCACTGACCAGAGCGTCCTCAGCTACATCCAACAGGTACATTATTTGCTAATTAATCATCCATTTATTAGTCGAATTTCAGTTAGAAAATTTTGAATTTAGTTCTTTGCGATTATAATTGCAGTCGCTGGGAACCGGTAACGGCGAGGTATCGACCGGCGGCGGGGGTGGGCTAACGGCACTAGAACTGACGGGCATGGACCGGCCGGGGCTCCTCTCGGAAGTCTTCGCGGTGCTGGAGGACCTCGGCTACAACGTGGCGGAGGCGAAGGTGTGGACGCACAACGGCCGCATCGCCTCGATAATCTCCGTCTCCGACGGCAGTGGTTCCGACGCCGAGAAGGTGAATTGCATTGAGGCACGATTGGGGTACGTGCTCCGGGACGGTGCGAGGGTGGCTGCTTCGTCCGGCGCCAATGTGGCTGTGCACCCCGACCGGCGGCTCCACCGGCTGATGTTTGCGGACCGCGACTACGAGGGGTTGCCGGCCTCGGCGGCGGTGACTGTGCAGGACTGGTGGGAGAGGGGGTACTCGGTGGTTAACGTCGAGTGTCCGGACCGGCCGAGGCTGCTGTTCGACATCGTCTGCACGCTGACGGACATGGACTACGTCGTCTTCCATGCCACCATTGACACCCACCGCTCCCGTGCCCACCAGGTACCACTTTTTTCATCATTAATCCTTGTAATTAACAGTCTAATTCACTATTCTCTACTAATTGTATTTATAAATCATAATCATAATCAAGTTGCGCATTTTTTTATCTAATTATATTTATAAATGTATATAGAAAATTAAATATGCGCCAAGCTCACACACGTAGGCTGATCCAATGGTGAGCGTTAATCAACCGGGGAAGCGCGTGTTAACGCGCGATGTCGGATTGAAATCCGACCGCCCACCGCGTCGATGGGCGAGGAGCCGAGGACGCGAATAAATTGGACTCTTAAGGGATATAATGATGATTTTGAACTTTGGTAATTTTGTAGGAATTTTACATAAGGCACGCTGATGGGACCCCCATAAGCTCAGAGGCAGAGAAGCAGCGCGTGATTCAGTGCCTGCAAGCTGCAATTGAAAGAAGAGCATCCGAGGTATCTTTTCATTTTAATATAAATGTTTATGCTAATTATTCTTGATTAGGAGATGTCCAAGAAAGTTGGAGGTTTGGGATCTGATTCTTAATGCATGAGGTTTATGATAATTAATGGAAGCGGATTCGGTATACTTTATGGTTTGTGTCATTTTGGACAGGGTTTAAGGCTGGAGCTAAGGGCGCCGGACCGGCCGGGTCTGCTGGCGGACGTTACCAGGACATTTCGGGAGAACGGGATGTCGGTGACGCGGGCGGAAGTGTCGACGGTGGACGACAAGGCGGTGAATGTTTTCTATGTGACAGATGCCGCAGGTTACCCGGTGGGCACCAAGACAATTGAGGCAGTCCGGCAGAAAATTGGGCTCGGTAGCCTCAAGGTGAAGGAGCTGACGCCGGTCGTGTACCCCACCGTAGCGCCGCCGACTGAGGCGGCGGGGGGAGTGAGTTTCTTCTCCTTGGGGAGCCTTGTTTGGAGGAACCTGTACAATTTGGGGCTGATTAGGTCCTGCTCTTAGGGCAAATTGGGCATGGGGGGTGTGTAAAGGGCATGAAACCTTGCTTCTTTCTTTGGTCGTTCATGATTTGTTTGTACAGAAGATAGCCAAAAAGAGGGGTTTAGATACTTAGTAATTGGGTGCTTGGTGTGGGGAAAAAGTAAGATGAAAATGTAGTGTCTTTAAGTGAAAAAGATGGCTTTGGGTGTGGGGGTTGGGGCATGGTTTGCTATTTGGTGTATTGTACAGCTTTAGGTGGGTGTGGTTGAATTTGGTGGATGATGGTTTTGGTGTGGGGATAGTTAGTAGAGGTAGTTGGACACAAGGAACACATTTAGACATTGTACATAACGCCTGTGATGGTGCTAGGTCTACTAATGGTCAATTGATTTGCCACTCCAGCTTTTCTCAATTGCTTTTACACATTCTTGCAAGTTCCAATTCAACAACTACCTTTGCCCTCAATTGTTCTTATTACAAAAGTTTTAGAGGTTGAAACTTTGGAATCAGTCTCATTTTGTTAATGGAGTTCAAATGGGAGCTATTTGCTAATATGAAGAAGTCGCATTTCGTATATGCTCCACGATCCAGTGCGCTGTTATTTTAGGATAGTCACATCATACTACTCCCTTTGTCCAGAATTATTATCACCATAAGGAATTATTATCACCAATATATTTTAAAAATCCTTCTGGTGATAATAATTCGGGATGGAGGGATTATAATACTCCCTTGTACGCCTTCACCAATTAGTTGAATTTAGTTCATTTTAGTTTTCTAATTTAGACTATTAATACTCCCTCCCAACACTTTTAATTGATACAATTAATAGTTTATTTGAAAATCAACTATATCTATTAAAAGTGCCCACAGGGAGTACTAAAGAAAAGTAAATTCATCCTAGCTCACGTAATGACTGTTGGATAAAGATCCCTTGGCAGGCATTAAAACAAGGGTGGTGAGTTTGAAACATGTACATTAACATTTGCATTATGTACAGAAAGAAAAACAAACAAAAATAAGAAGAAGAAAAATTCGTGTATAGTGGAGGGGCTTCACGTAATTTTGCCCACTCAACAAGCATCTCCTGAAGATTTGCCATCTTTTTTCCCACGCATCTCCCAGCCTTCATTGGCCAACCTGTGTGCCATTCGTTTGTATCTGCTTTTATTGCAGAAAACACAGAACTGATCCTCTGCATAAAGTGCATCAACATAAGAGAGATGCTCCCAAGTTGCAGCTACAGTTGCTTGCGTACTTGGGCGTAGCATAAAGAACAGACAGTGAGAATCCCTTTTTGGCCGCATAATCTTGACAAGAATCATCATCGTTCGTATCATCACACTCGAATCGAATGAATGTTGTTACCTGTTGGCGTTTAGAACTGAATCTTATCATGCATGCAGCATGCTCATTGAAATCAAGCACGAGGGCATGTCAGCAGGAGCTATTGTTCTTATTTATGCAAACTAATGTTTGCATGGTGTTGCAGGATGAATTCTTGAATGTGGGCAGATGGGATAGTTTTGGCCAAATATAATGTGGAGTTCAATGGTCATGTCCTGTTGAAGAGGCCAGCTTTTAGATTCAACTGATAGATCTGAACAATAAATGGTACATTCATTAATCAGGCGTGAGAAATAGGAAGATCATAAATCCAATTGTAGCCCACAAGCAGGCTAGAGTACAATTGGATAATTGTACACTTCATGATCCCTTGTGATTGCCAAAAAAGCACCCCCACATCACAGAAGGGCGAGGTGCCCTTGGATTGGGTGTCCATAAACTTCCCCAAAGTGAATAATTAAATGCCAAGCCCGAAACTTACTATTTGGGGTGGTCTTCAAATCTAAAACATGCTCCTTCATGCATGAACTTAATGATTTATTTTATCAGACAATGCTGATGGCAATGGAATCATCAGTCATGTAAAATACTCTCTCTGTCCAGAATTATTATCATCATAAAGAATTTCAGAATTAATTAAAATTTATTCATTTTAAAAAACCTTGAGGTGATAATAATTTCCAAAAGAGAGAGTATAGAAGTTTGCATTGATGCAGCTATTTGCTACAAGCAAATGATTAACTTCAAGCAGACTTCCCCATATTGAGGAAACTACTGTGACGAAAGACATCCGCATGCTACAGCCAAGTTTTTTGAAGAACTCAGCTCCTCATTTCGTCAATGGTCATCTCACACTGCCCAAAATCAAGTCTTGCCCATACACTGTATGGCATTTTCCCAAGCACTAGACCTAATTTGACTCCTGATCCTAACGATTACTGGCCTATAAAAGGCTAAGTTACCCTAGTTCATGCTTATTGATCGATATTTTTTTTCAATTTATCTAATCAGTTGTAATTGAATATATCCTCAACACCACCTTCATTATGATATAGGAAAATCCACAAATCCTCCTAAAGTAATACCTGTGGCACCGAGTTACATTTATTGATTTTGATCTATGAGAGCCCTTCATCTAATTAAGTTTCTGAAATTTGAACAGCACAAAATTAGATTAAGAATCACAAGCTTTAATCAGAGCTTAGCTCCATCAATTTTAAAAACATACCGCCAAATGTTCATGCATAATGCCTCAACCCCTGCACCACGCCTCACTTCTAAACAAGGAATGCCATATCGGATATCGGTAAAATATCAGTCGACCAAAGAGACCAATCTTACAAAGTAGGCAATCTATTTTAGTAAGACCGACAACAATTCAAAAGTTTCTTACGACCTTTTTTTCTCTCACTTTACAATCATTAACAAAGATTGTCATCCAATAATAGCATTTAGAGGTTAAACTTGATCAACGGCTAGCCACACCAGATTATCAAGGTCTACATGCCCATCCATTTCAACTAGGGTTGTCTCAGCCCACTGGCCTGATCCTACCCAGCCCGTAAAAATGAGAGTTAGGGAATAAAATTTTAGGCTCGTCTTTAGGGTCAGGACCATGGAATGTCTTAGATATCGGTAAAATATCGGTCGACCAAAGAGACAAAATATCAGAGATATATCGAAGATATTGTGCAAAAAATATTAGTGATCTAAAACTAGTTTTTACAATGTATTTTCACAATATAACTTCTAAAACACAAGCATAAATTTTAAAATATACATAAAAATATGTGTTTGCATTTTAAACATGTATCCTTCACTTGGCATAGGATGAAAAACAAATGGGAAAGTTGATTTTTTTTTCTTTTTTAAAAAATTAAATTTTTTTAAAAAAATTAAAAATATATGTATTTTTTCCCATGCATTTAAAGAGATCTTTGACAAATGTAAGTGTTTCTTGCAAATTGTCGTGCACTTCACTTACCCCTTTACCAAATCTAATCTACATGGCATGCCCCACTTTTGCAGGAGTACAAACAGGATGGCGATAATGCAAAATTGATATGTAAGCTTGGGAGGATGTTGAACGGATTGAACAGGAACATGTTCTATGTTTTTTTCCCAATCCACACCGGCTCTCAATTCTGCCTCCTCTACATTCATTTCCCCAACTGTGTATGACGCTTCTACAACCCGCTCTCTAGCATCTCCCAGTTGTACCCACATCACAGGACCGCAACAAATAAATTTAGGAAGTTCATGAATGTTGTGATGGCACACAAGCTGAGGTGGATGGGTTACTTGGATTGAAGGATGAGTCAAATCGCCAAAGTGCCATCACAATTGAACTCAACGCACTGCAGCATATTCGTCATGATGTACGCGGCGCACTTGGTGTCCAATGTCAACACACCCGAGTTTGATCAGGACAGAATTATACGTTTGTGGCACCCAATCATTACTGTGTGTATGATTCATGGGGAGATTCACTGCGAGTTCGACGACGATTCAATTAAAGACGAAAATCAAGAAGTCACAGTTGCGGGTTTTGTGTGGGAATCAGATGAAGACTAATAGACATATTTTTTCATTTGTAATCAATTTTGTTGTATATACATTTCAAGTCAAACTTTTGTTGCTGTACAAACAATTATGTACAAACTTTTGGGTCCATACGATCTACATGAAGAATGGTAGGAGTTTTGGCAAGCCAGACCGATGTATCTGTGATGTCTCGTTTGTAGTAAGTTTACCTTATTGTGGGAGTATTCGCTTTCTACGCTTCCTTCATTCTTTTTCAACCGTTGGGTTAGTGCAAATTTTTCGGTTGTGACCAACTTGTCGACAATTGCCACATTTTCTTCTTAAGGTGTCTGGCAGCTCGGGCTGTGACTCAAGTCTCTATGTCCTTCTCCTGCCCTTCGTTGGAGCTTCAAGCAAAGACGGTTCATATTTAAATAACACCCCATAATCCCCCCATTGACTTCTGTCTAATGTTGGAACACTACTTCGTATGTTGTGCGGTACTCACTTGCGTAATACCACTTTTTACAATATTCGAGCAGGTCAAAACTACTCTTATCAATACATGCTATGGCATACTTGCAAGAAAGTCCCATGCTCTGGAAGAAGCCACATGTGCAAGTTTTCTTCGTAAGGTCAACAACATCCTGACAAACAAAGAAACACACGAAATTAGCTATGCATGTGGATTAACATATTGTCTACAAACAGAAAAAACTTAACCGGCAGGTTGTGTATAGAAACACACACCTTGATGAATAGTCGTGTGCGCGTACACATGCCTTGATTAGTAGTCGTGTACGCCTTGATGAGTAGTCGTGTGCTCGAGCACACGACTACTCATCAAGGCGTGCATTTCTATATGCGACCTTATACTGCATTTGAAATTGGAAAAAAACTTAACAGGCAGATCGTGTATAGAAACACATGCTTTGATGAGTAGTCGTGTGCTAGAACACACGCCTTGATTAGTAGTCTTGCGTTCGAGCACATGACTACTCATCAAGGTGTGTGTTTCTATACACGACCATATTTGTATACTTACTATGTTTGTATGGTCTCTTTATCGACAACTGCATATGCAACACACATTAATTATTGATTCCTGTCGAGGGCTGTAGCAACCATTAAAACTCCTGGGTACTTTCCTTTTAGGAATGTTCCATCAACAATGAGCAGTGGCTTCAGTGATCTTCGGAATGCTTTTGCCACCGGGCCGAACATCCAAAACACACGCCTGAAGTCGTATCCTCCTAACTCAATTTCAGGTATATCACAAGATCTTTCTATCACCACATATGTACTTGGATTAGACCGTTCTAATTCCCTCTCGTAATGTGGCAAAATACGATATGCGTCGTCAAGGTTGCCATCGATCAATCAGATCAATTCCTCTTTCGCCCTCCATGCCCTTTTATAGTTGACTTTGACACCCCAATGTTTCTTAATGTACTGTTGGATATTTTCCGTTTTGATGGAATTTGAATCTTTATGGAGGCCATGATACTTCCTTGCAATCCACAGGTGTGAAGCCAAATGATGATCTTTTGAACTTATCTTTGTGTCACATATATGCCTTCCTTCCCTCCTTGTCACGCTTACTCCGTCAAGTCTGCTCGAAGCCCGTATATACCACTTACACTCTGTAATCTTGTATGTTACAGCAAATGTGTCCTTATTCTCATCCACCACTTTGAACATAAACTTCCTCTTGATTGCCAAATCAGTAAGAACCATCTTGAACTGCTTGATGCTTTCGAACCTAGCTCCTAAGGTAAGTTGTGCCTCGTAGTCATCTGGTTGCAAACTGCCACTCAAGAGTATCTCCTCCTCATGAGGTTTTGAAGGACCGGCGAAAGCAGAATAGGTTCCTCAATCCCAACCACCATCACTTTCAATATGAACTCACTGTCCTCTATTTCTTGCTTATCGGACATGACAGATTTTCCTTTACAAGTGTCTCCTCCCGTAGGAACTCTAGAAGTTGATGCTTTCGCTATATGTTGGAGTTCTATACTTGAGACAAAGGGGTCTCTTCCTGTGGGATCTGGTTGGCGAAAATCTGGTAGTGTAAGGGGCTCATCCCACTCATCTTTAGACAACGGTAATTCTTCGTCATCGAAGAATTCTTCTTCATTTGCATCTTCATATTCATCTTCACCTTCTTCCCCATTCAATCCATTGATTTGAAATTGGTCATCATCTTCTGTAGGAAATGCATTCTTCATAATTTCATTACCATCTCCCAATCTGCTAGAACTAATTGTATGAATGGACTGCATATTATCACAACTCGTGTACATGACTTGAAGTCAGGTTGTGTCTTCTAGTTCACAACTTGTACAGTTAGCGTGTGTTTATGTGTGCGAATTTCAAATCTTACCTCCTAGCTTCAAGTGAATAATCTTCATCTCTTCCTTCTTCAACTGTTGATGCGGGTGTCTTATTGTCTGGGTCGGAAGGCCTCTCATGCGGTGTCTTACTGGCCGGCCTCACTTCTGCCTTTGGTATCCTCTCCTCCTCCTTATTTGCACTAGAATTCATTTACTTATTGCCAGTGAAAGTCTCCATGTTATTGTCAGTAGAAGTCCACTCCACGTACAGGTCGAGTAGGCCATTTATGCCTTGCTTGTTCTTGTGAACGAGAAATATTGTCTCCAGATCTTTATTGTCTTCAAGGACATATGGGGAACCAGAATCAACAAGATATGACAAAGATAATGTACCAGATGTAAACTTCAGCGGTAATCTTTCTTTCACTTGCTGCAAGAGTTCGAGGTACTTTACTTGTGTATATACAGGCATGAACTTCCGTTTCCCGCCCACGTACCCATCAGAATTTGTAAATACTCCATCGTAGTGTAAGCACACATGTAGCTTCTCCATAACTACATGACATTACAATACCGAAATAATTAAAAAATCGTAAAGTCTTCAACCGTATATGAGTGTAAACCATCGGCTATGAGTTGTGTCTACATGCACATGACTTTCATTATAGTCGTGTGCACTCATACACGCTATTTTTGAAAGTTGAAAAGTTACCAAGTTTTTAACTTTCTTCTTTGGAACCAATTTTTATTATCAAAATTGTAGTATTTAAACTTGACATACCGTTTTTGTTGTATGATGCCTCCGTTACAGTTATTTTTGCGTACATATCTCTTTGCCGGTCTTTCTTGCTTGTTTTCTTGCTTTTGAGCGCAAAGATGAACTTTCTTGGGTTGGACGACGCCGGCGTTGATATGGGTGATGATGCTAGACGGAACTTCACCGGAATGCCTTCTTCTACGACTGAACGCTCCCGTAAATCCCTAAAATGCAGAGTTTGATGGTACAGCCATACTTATACATACTCTAACTGGAGGTACTTTTGGTAGTTTCTAAGTCATATGGAAGAAACAAAGCGAATCCTGATAATATGAGAAAACAGAAAGTGGTGCCACGTCATATAGAAAAAAGCTCGTCCAACTTATGCAGTATAATATGTTAGGGTTGACTAAAGTTAAAGTAGTAGTCTGGGAAGATTCCTCTGTCATGTATTAAAAGACAGAACTGCACGGAGACTAACAATGTGCAAGCACACAAAGATTCAAACAAACACGAGACAGCTTTAGGAGATGAGGTGATGCCATGCAATGACAAAAGTGGCAACTAGCAAAAGGAAGGAGAATGCCTATATGTATGACAGATGAAGCCTGATCTAGGACGGTCCAAACTGCCGGCCGATGCGTAGAAGTTTGGAAGCTTGCAGATATGTCATAAATCATGTCACAATCTATAGGCAGGTTGTAAATTAAGATTCTGTTGAGTGTTGACCGAAAAAAAAGTTTAGATTGTCATATTGGTGGACTACCTGGGATTGGCTACCAAGTATTTGACCATATCTATGTCGTCAGCTCATGAGGCTAGACCCTCGAACGGGTAACGATACTGAACCCGC
This sequence comes from Houttuynia cordata, assembly GCA_039654745.1. NCBI lineage: Eukaryota > Viridiplantae > Streptophyta > Magnoliopsida > Piperales > Saururaceae > Houttuynia > Houttuynia cordata. The sequence continues at coordinate 8,685,619 of CM077511.1, forward strand.
AACCCTAATAGGGTCGGGTCGGGTCAGGTAATTTTAGGGTCGGGTCAGATCGGGTTTGCGGGTCGGGTACGAAATTCCCAGCCCTAGTGGTAACGTATCCATTCACAAGTTCTCCACCGGAAAGTCTATAGTTCAGAAATTGATCTTCATGATTCATGATTCCTTCCACTTCCTTCTCCTCTACCTCGTCTACTCGACAGTCGGTCCTCCTCCTCTTCCTCGCCCTCTCCGCTGCCGCCACCCTCTCCCGCAGCATCATCGACGGCTTCTTCGGCCGCTCCATCCGCCTCGCCGCCTCCCTAAGATCCTTCCCTTCCCTCCTCCCCAGGCTCGCCACCACCCTCGCCTACGCAGCAATCGCCGCCTTGCTCCACTCCTCCGCCTTCTTTACCGGATCTTATATTTGTTTGAAGTCCTGTAGTTCTGTAACTACTGAAAGTTTCAATCTTTATGTGAGTGCCATCTTATTTCCTTCTTCAAATTAGTACTCAGATGCGACTGTTTTGTTACAATAGATTCTCAGTTATTGGTTAGTTTTTTCTATTGCCTGAATCCATCTATTGAAGTTGAAATTGCATGATCAGTTTGTTGCACAGATTCTGAGAGATTACATTTCAGTGATAAGCTTCGAATCAAATACTCCCTCTGTCCTGTTTTAGATGCCCCATCTGAAAAATGTTGGTTTTTATTGGATGGTGGACATCCCTCCTAATGAGGGAAGGAGAGAATCCGCTTAAACTGACCATATCGAGCAGTCCTTTTAGATTCCATCTTTTACAGATGGAGCATCTAAAATAGGACAGATGGAGTATCAGTTATTGGTATTCTGTCTAGATTGGCAATTGAAATAGCTGTACCCTGTTTTTAAATTTTTGTTATGTATATCAAGCTTTTGTGTTTCACTTATGCAATTTTCGTGTTACATTACTGGGATTCAAGGTTTAGACTTTTTGGTGGTCATTACTGGGATTGAAGGTATTCTATTCTACATGTCTTGGTGTTGAATTGGTCAGTATTTGGAGATCATATTTGGAGAGGGAGTGAGTAAATTGGTCAGTATAAATGTAACTATTAATATGCTTTTCGGTAACTCTTAGGTCATTTTGAAAAATTATTAAGTAGAGAAGTTGATACTGAAAATTCTTCATACCCAACGGGGCTAATTTGCAGGGCTGCATCTTGGATTGTGCTGAGATGATGGAGATAGTGGAGAAGAAAGGCTTTTGGTATAGCTATGGAGATCACAGGTTAATTTTGTTCATTTTCCAAAAATCAGTGTTTTTTTATAGACTAGTGCCATTTTTACCTTATTGGTCAATACTTGAATAAAAGATTTCAACCCCAGTGTAATGCAAATGGTTGTAGAAGCCTATGGGAATATCCCATATTTCCTAAGCTCTGTTTTTTTAATCGATAAACAGATTGGGACAAGGCATACCCGGGACTGTTGAAAGTTTGTGCTCTTCAACCGAGTTCATGTTAAGGGTATGTTGGTTTGCAGGTCATCAGATCTTCAATGGCTGAGGGTGCAGGTCAGATAAGCTTCCTGCCATCGGCGCAATTGCAACTTCAAGATGAATATGCCCATGACGACATATGAGTATAAAGTACTTGTGTTGAGTTCTGGCTTGCATGTACTTGTAATATGTAACCAGAAAAGTTGTATTACTGTTGTTATATGTATAAACTCCAGCCAGCCATCAGTCAAAATTTTTGGTGGCTTGAGACCACTAGTTTTGGTTAAGGCTGATTTTGTTTACGTTGCTTTTGGGCTTTTGTGCTGCTTGAAGCTGTGAACGAAAGGTCTCAGAAAGTTTGCTTACCTTTTGAATGTGCATTATCAGGTGTACCATATGTTGAAAGGTTGGCTTTCATCCCCAAAACTGTTTGGATCTAATTCTAGGATAATGTAAGATAAGTTATGTCTCGATGACAGACATTTAGCTTTCTTGAAGATGACTCTGTTAGAAATAATAGTTCTGATTGCATTCTTCAATTGAACAGAATCAATAGAGCTAGCTATTTCCTCAATTCTTTTTGGAGGTCCAACAATTTCCTTTTTCAAATTGTCATGGGATGGACAGTTGGAGGTAAAATAGAATAAAAGCAATTTTTTGAAAAAAAGTAGGGTCGGGTCATTACCCGACCCGACCCGAGCCAAGTAGGGTTAGGGTCGGCCATTCTCGACCCTACTCATGAATAGGGTCAGGTAATTATCCGACCCTATTTAGGTAGGGTAATGGTTGACCCGACCCTATTTTACCCGACCCGACCCGACCCGATTCCCAGCCCTAGTTACCACTGGGTACATTCACATGAATCAATTTCTGAAACATATAAGGGAGGTGTTTCAGCTGGTTAGTAGAATATTCCAAAAATCATTAATCAGCTAGATTTGTTCGCTGGATGGAGCTAATTTTTCACACCCCAAACCCCTAACTATAGACTTTCGGTGGAGAACTTGTGAATGGATACGTTACCACAGGGTACATTACCACAAGTGGAAGCAAAGAGTACTGTAAGGTGTAACAAGGGTAGGGTAAAACGATAATAAAATTAGTGCTGTCAAAAAGTCGCTTGTAGGCCAGAGGTGGGCCCTGATCCTACCTTATTACTTAAACTTTCTGCAGTAACCCGGCCCTGGCCTTAACTAGCTTCAAAAAGTTCAGCCCGACCCTAAAACTGAGGGGGCTAGGGTCAGGCTTTCGGACTTTTATCTTTTAAATAAAATATTTTTTTAAATATCATTTTATTTAGAATTTGGCGTATGAAGGAATCCCACTTGTAAGCCTCTAGGCTCTTTTTTCTCCTTAATGACAAAGGTAAGCGTTTGGATGCTTTGCACCTCTTAAAAATCATAACAAATTCGTAATAATAAATATTCATTCAAATCAAAATAGGGGAATCTCAAAATAGGGGAATCCCATATCCATAAAAAAAATAATAGATATGCTACAATCCTTTCTTAGTCATACAATAAGCTTAAAAATACAGGATCGCTCACCAGCTTACATTAAAAAAATGAAACATAAGAATTATATTTGCTAAGTCTCGTGCCTTTCCACACGCTTTTCCCTTGCACTTGCAAAATTGGAAAATTGGTATAACTGAGTATTTTCACGTACTTAGTAGAACAACAATATGATACAATAGTTGTTTTAAGTGATATTATCTTAATATCAATCATTAATAGTTCAACAAAGCATACAATAATTAGAACAACCCATCGTCCTACACGCATAACTACCCTAGATTCATTCTAGGCTTTCGAGTTGTTCTATTATTCATAAATGACTTTGAAATTTGTTATCTACCTCTACATTCCACTTTTTGCTAGGCATCTATTCTCAATAGATGTTCATATTCTTTCTTCTTTTTTTTCGATCCAAGTTCACCACACAACTGAGAGTCTCGAGGGGACTTCATAGTTCCCACCGGTTTGAGATACATGCACCATGAATGTTGTGATCCTATTATGATTAGGATTAGGATTAGCCTATTCCTATGTCAATTAGGACTATAGCTTAGGGTCTATCCTATGTCAATTAGGAGTTAGGACTATGGCTTAAGAGCCTATAAATATGTAAGGGGCTTTCCCTAATGAATTATCCAAGAATCAATGAAGCTTTAGTTTATTTTATGTGTTTTACTTTCTTAGTTATAAATGTATTCCTCTATGGATTCTCTTGTAGACAACGGTCTACAACATTGGTATCAGAGCAGTCGATCTTTGGCTCCCTCCCAACCCACCCTCGCTGTCACTATTACCCACAATTTGGAAGCAGAATTAGAAGCAAAATTAAAGCGGGAACTTACCGATTTGAAGACTGTGCTTGCCGAGATTGCAGAGTCCAACCGTCATCGCGACCAGGAGAACCATCTTCGCGATCGTCGCTTTGAGGCGCTCCTGCTGTCCGTGTTTCCGCATCAGTATTTTCCCACCTACGAGCACTGACAGCCACCCATCATATCATCATCATCATCGTCGGGCACCTTTGCTCAGGACTCAGTATTGACGGGGTTCATCCCATCGCACCCCTTCAACTCGTTGGCACCGCCAGTCCACGCCGAGTCCATCCCTCAGTATGCTGACGCCGTGACCGCCACATCCTTTCCGACGACCTCTCTGCCGGGTTTGTCGGAGCCCATTGCTGAGGCCGTCCAGACCCCTGCTGCCGGCGATTTGTCTCTCTTGTCGTCGGTTGCGACTGGGCCTCCTCTCCATCCCCCCCAACCTTCAATCGGCATCAGCCATGCGACAAAGGTGCCGCCTTTCTTCTCCCAGATGTGCCGACGTACCCGCCTGCTTCCTCTTCTCCGCCTGAGATTTCGCCACCACCTCTCCCAAAGCCACGGTCTTTGTCGTTGAAACCGCCACCTCCGCTTGCTCCATCTCCGTTTGGCGCAGCTCCGCCGCCGTGTCACCTCCGTTGCCAAGGGATCGCCTTTTCGACTCCTCCACCCTCCATCCGGCCAGATCTGTCTCCACCGCCACCAAAGCCGCCGCCTTTTGCGACTGTGCCTCCACCAAAACTACTTTCCTCCGCTCACATCACCGCCGCTGTGGTGCTACCGCCATCGCAGCCGTGGTACTCTCCGCTGCATCTGCCGGCCGCGATACCAACATCGCCTTCTGCGATTCCACTACCTCCGCCTCCGTCGGAGCCGCCTCCTGTGCGATGCCCCAAATCGACACTTCCGCCTTCGCCTGGACCTCAGCCTCCGCCGAATCCGCCTCCACCACAGCCCCAATCGCTTGAGCTTCTGTGGACGATGAAGCTCCGACCACCTCCGTCGCCGCTTTCCTCGCCGCCTCTCGCGTGTTCCTCAGGTTTGAGGACTGCTTTGAGGAAGACGACCGAACTGAATGGGTTTCTGTGGGTTTGGTCCGACTTAAACTAGGGTTGTCGGTTCAACATTGCTCGACCAATACTTTGGGCTGGTTCACAAGCTTACCCATTGGTTGGTTCGAATGCCGGTTCAACTGTTCAATTCGTGATGGTTCCATGGCATTTTCTTTTGGGTTGGTTCAATCTTTTTCAAAAAAAAAAAATAGATGGGTTTTGTGTGGCCCATCCATTATCGGTTTAAGGTTTTCTCGGCGGTATACTCTATGCCAAACACGCCAAACCGGATCCACTCAGTTATGAATCCAGGGTACGATTCATCTACAACAGCTTTCGTGGGTTTAACGTATTTCGATGAAGTTGAGTTTTTCGTATTTCTACCTTCGCTGTGAGAAAACGACAAGTGCACCTCGAGAACGAGGTGATGTGGAAGCGTTGGTGGAATGTTGTGATCCTATTATGATTAGGATTAGGATTAGCCTATTCCTATGTCAATTAGGACTATAGCTTAGGGTTTATCCTATGTCAATTAGGAGTTAGGACTATGGCTTAAGAGCCTATAAATATGTAAGGGGCTTTCCCTAATGAATTATCCAAGAATCAATGAAGCTTTAGTTTATTTTATGTGTTTTACTTTCTTAGTTATAGATGTATTCCTCTATGGATTCTCTTGTAGACAACGGTCTACAACAATGAACTTCACTATAACTTTACATACATTCTTGATCTCTCGTGGATAGAAGCCCTCAAGACGACCAACCTTAATACAGGGTTTTGTGACTTCCCACTAGCACGACTGCTCTTATGTCATGTGGTTATTTTTCTTTATTGACTTCCTTTAATGAGGTTTATCCTCAATTTCTCCATCACAAGGCTCATGTATGGAACCTAAGGGGTTGACACTATTGGTCATTCTCACATGTTACTACATATTTTTCATTCTTCCACTATTACTTAATCATTACTAAGTGACTTAGTCTTTAAGATGTGTATTCCCTACATGTCATCTCATCTTTTAGACTTCCTGAGGTTCTCTTGGAAGGACCCTCATCTTGAACCGGTTTATTTTAATGTTATTTATCGGTTATTGTGTAGTTTAAGTGTTTCTGATTAAATTCAGTGGTTTTCAAAAATAAATAGGGTTTATAAAGGTTTTAATCAAAACCAACTTCATAATCATGAGCTTTAAGTGATTTTGGATCAAACTTGTATTTTTGGAATTTTTCTGATTAGTAGATGAACAATATATTTTCCTATCCTTCTTGACTAATTAAGAGCAAAACCCTACAATTACCACCAGGGACTGAAGTCTAGAGTCGCATTAATCTCAAAGAGATAATTGCTTCTTTGTAGAATACCCTAACAACCCTATAAAAAAATCTCATGGTATATTGCAGCATATCAAGATTCCAAACAGAACTAACACATATTGCATCGTATCTTATGCCTCCTTTCTATCCTCTTCATTATCACATAACTCGAAATCAATAAAAAAATCCCAACGTTTTCCTAGCCTAATTCTTCAAATCCAACCCCCAGCGAGACAAATCCTCAATGAATCCACAGAAAAATCACATTTTTAGTTCTTCTCACTGCCAGAAGTTGCCATAAAACTCACTAGAATGCAAATTCCAGCAATTATGTTCAACACCACAGCTCCAACAAGTCGATCAAATCAAGAGAACACATCAAAGCACCCAAAATGACAGAAACAAATTTACTTCAAAATCTAACATTCATTAATTACTTGAAACCATTTCACCCCAAATCCACCAAAAACCACCCAATTCGACTTCTGCCTCGCTAGGAGCTGCCGCCGGAGGACAGACGCCAGCGATGGGGAATCCCGAAAAATCCTCTGCAAAAAATGGTGCTCGAAAATGGGAAGTTGTCGGTTGTGGCCGCCTCATCGTCTCCTATGGCGGGCACCCCGTCAAGCCAGAGGGGGGGAGAGGGAAGGGGGTCGCCGGGGCAGCAGGGCGCCCCATCGAGCCAGAGGAGACAGATGGGGGTCGCCGGGGTGGCGGGGGTGCTCCGTCGAGCTAGAGGGAGGGGGGGTCGCCTGGGTGGCGGGGGCGCCCCATCGAGCCAGAGGGAGGGGGGTTGCCGGGGTGGTGGGGCGCCCTGTTGAGCCAGAGGGGGGAAGAGGGAGGGGGGTCGCCGGGGTGGTGGGGTGCTCCATCGACCCAGAGGAGATGGAGGCAGGGAGGCGCTCGAGATTGGGGGAGGATGGAGCTAGGGCAGACTGATGCCCTTCTACATTTCTTCTGAAATTTTTTTTCCGGATGACATTTTAACCACAAATAAAAAATTGTGGATAATAACTACTATTATCGACGAGCTTTTTAACCACGGATAATAAACCGTGGAGAATAACTAATATTATTGACAGTTTATTTCCGGCCGTAAAAACTGTCACAAATGATATACCTTTATCCACGGATCATTTTTTGTCGTACGAAATAAAATTATCTTTATCCACAGTTCTTTTAGCGACAGAAATAAAATCGTTGTTAATTCTCGATTTTGTTGTAGTGAATGCTCTAGATGCATTGTTTTACCCATGTGGAAAATGACTATGGATCTGCTGCATCTCCGATATTCATCATAAAAAAATTATTTTGGAAAATCTGGGCGTTACAAAGATCCTCCTTGTGCTAGGGTCGAGACTTGTCTTATACATGAGAGACTGAAGACCAACACGCCAACATATTGCAAGAGAGTGCTGCCCTCATGCTCATATCGTGCTAGTTATGACGTGTGTTGTTTTCTTCCATCCCCATTCCCTTCTTAAAATAAACTACATTGAGTTATTTTTAAAAAGAAATAATCTCTTTGTCCCATATTAATAGCTCCACTTGAAAATTGCGATCATTATTAAATGGTAAGATCAAGTTCAGCGATGCAAAAGAGGCAAATTTGAGGGAGAAGGCGGTGGTCTAGTGCTATTAATATAGGATAAACTATTTCTTTCAAATGGATCTATTACTATTGAACCGAGGGTGTCACGCCCCAAAATCCCATACCTCGATCGGAGTGCGGAAGCCAATCGATGATATACATTTGGAGGTAGAGAATCTCGGGCGCGAGACCGAACAGTCGATTCCACCACCAATTACGATCATCTCAAAAGGATGTGTAATCGGTCATGCCCATAATCAGTGCAATACAAATACAAACATTAATGAATACTATGGAATGGAAATTTACTTAATAATACTGATAATAATGATAATCCAATTAAGAAAGTCAAATCAAATAAACCTATAAATCTATGGCACACAATTGCCATTAAATGTCATAAGCATCAAATAAGCAAAGCAAATAATATAAACTCTAAGTCTTCACGGCTCCTGCGACCGCTTCACTACTGCAACTTCTTGATCTCAAATTCCATTTGCGCCTGCATCAGAGGATGCATGAGTATTTCATAGAAACACTCAGTAGGATGTAAAAACCCACTGAATTAGGACAAACAATAAGAATAGGATAAGAATAACAAAGGTTTATGAAGATGCCGCAACATCCGGACTAAACCAAGGATTTATACACCTGAAAGGTTAGTCGATAATAATTCCAACCCGCAAGTAGGGAAAACAACAATAAGGCTCCTACTACACATATGAGTAAGGAGGGAATGATAATCATATTAAAAGCTCCAGACATTAAAAGTGAAAGGAGTACAATTTCTGCTCGCTGAACCGATCACCCGCAAGTGACTATACCAGAACCACCCTAGGGGTCCTCTTTTTGGAACCCTGCCATGCGTCTAGGATGCTGGCCCCACCAGTGCTTACGGACACGATGGGCGAAGATTGAAGACCTTCCGTAATGTCAACAATCTAACGTACGTATGTTGCCTCTTTTTGGGCAGTGTGGAACCGCAGTACCACAAATATTAGTGACCCCGCAAGATCAAGCAATGGCATAATGTGAGCATACTATGAATCCACTTCCGGAGAAGTCCCGCAAGACCTCTAGTGGAGGAATCAATCAAATAATCATGATGAATAATAATTCAAAGAAATAGAGGCCGCAACGCTCTAACCACATAAGGTATCAATCACCGGAATGGACTCTCATACGGAGTATAAGTAGAAACGTCACACAAAGAGAATAACACAATCCATACATACGTTCATGCTCAGCCCTAGATGGAAATTCATATAGGTCTTATTGAAATATATATATAAATCAGAGACAAGGTATTAATGGGTCCTAGATGATTTGGATTCCAAATGGAACCTCAAACCGACACAAGCGCTTTATCTTCAAATACACGATTACGGTTTTCTTGACATAAGTATTACCCATCTATCATATTAACCATAACCCAACCTTACTGTGATAATCATAAGGATATAATCCAGTAATAGTTACTGACACGTCCTACCATCTTCACATCATATTAAGTGGTTTTACTTAAGTACTTAGTGTTTTCACTTGGATTCTGCTCACTGTCTTTTGCATAACAGTCCACTTCCGGCGGCTCCCAGACTCTGTACAGTTAATATTATCTTCTGAAATTTTTACTGAGAGTACCCTTATGAGTCTAGTTTCTAACCCCACCGGTGTTATATTTTTCTGATATCATATGAATTAGTTATGAATTATTCACTGTCGACTGTCCGTGCTGAAACAGTTCTGGCCGAAAGTGAGAAACTTGATTAAACTTTAATTAACTTATACCGTACCACTTATAGATGATATTATACTCATGATAGATGATAATACTCCCCTCCTAGATCAATTACAGATCCTGGAATTAACTAGAATTACCAAAAGATTCCCTTTTTATCATGTTTCTTCACATATAACACAATCTTAGACCATAATATCTTTCAACTAAATGGATTTAAGCAAAACGATCATTAAGGCATAAGACTCAATCATTAGACATCATAATCAGAACAATATCAGAACTTTTATCTTCTGTAAAATTAATAAAGCATCCATCTTTGATGTGATTTACCATCTAGACATGAAGCATGAAGGCATATATGCATGTATCGCAATACACATGGAAAGACAAGACATAAATCATTAATCCCGCAAGATTCAAAGCAATACTCCAAGAAAATCAGTAAGAACACTCATCATATAGTGTGAGAAAAGAATAAGAAGAGAGGGAAAAACCATCCTACTCTTTATCACCAAAAGACGTCGCCTTTCTACGCGATGTTCGTCTCCTCCGCTTCCTTCAAAGCTTCCCGATCCAAGCTCTTGAGCAATTCCCACTAGAAGAGGTCTTCTAAGAGAGGGATGAACGTGGGAAGGAGAGGGGAAAGCCTCTGGACGTTCTAGGGTTTAGTTTTCAAAAGCACAAGCCTAGACTCTATGGGTTTATATAGAGTTTTTAGAAAATCTTTGCCCAATCAATTCTACCATATCTTGGGCACTTTCCACCAATGGGAGAGTCCCTAAATCACCCTAGGAACGTGCAATATAAGTTTAGTTAGGATATGACATCTTTCCCAAACAAATCCGCCTCAAAATTAGGTTAGGATTCGCCAAACCGCAACTGGCGATCGATCGGGCAATACGGCGATCGATCGTCCTGCCCTGATTACCAATCGCGCGATGGCGCCGATCGTATCCGATCGAAGCCGATCGATCGTGTTCCGTAAACCGATCGATCGTTTTCAGCGCGATCGATCGAGTTTATTCAATTTCTCATATCTTTTTACTCCGAACTCCAAATCACACAAAATTGGTGTCGTTGGAAAGCTCTTCTCACCAACTTTAATTTAAACACAGCACCACACGGTCAAATCAATCATTAAGAGGGTCAAATTTCAGTTTTAAGATACTTACTAATTTTTCGGATGTTACAGAGGGAGTATTAGTTTATCTTAAAATATTAAATAGCGTTAGTAATATGGGGCAGAGGCAAGGAATGTTATATCGGCAATATATTGATATCAAGCCCCACCCGATAAAACGATACGGCCTAATATCATTTTTTTGAATTTTTTAAAATATCGCCGATATATCTGTTTCGGACTGATATATTGCCATTTAAAAAAAATATTTTCAAAAAAAAATTGGGAATTTTTTTTAAAAAAGAAAAAAATAACTTTTCTATTTGTTTCCCATCCTAATATGCATTTTTATGCATGTTTTGACATCTGTGCTTTGTCTAAATTAGTATAACACATTTTAGAAGTTAGATTGTGAAAATATATGGTAAAAACTAGTTTTTGGCCACATATATTTTTTACAAATATCTCCTATATTTTGTCTCTTTGGTCGATCGATATTTTATCAATATCCGATACGAAATTCCTTGTGCAGATGGAGTATTTGTGTTGGAAATAGTTGATATGTGCCATATTCCATATTCGAAAATATGCTATACATTTGTAATTATCTTTTTACGTAATGATCTACTTTAGTTTTAGCAGGCACCATGTATCTCCTCTTCTAGTACCCAATCCCTTGAGAGTCTATATTTTAGACAAAGAAAGTACCCTTTTCCTTTATCACATGCGAACCTAAAACTCCATCCATCTTGAATTTAATAGGTACATTTGGTTTTCCAAAGTGAATTAAAACAAACTCCCTGGGGGCATATTTAATAGATACATTTGATTTTTCAAATGAATTGAATTAAACTAAATTAATTCATTTGAAAAACCAACTTATATATCTATTAAAAGTGCCGGGCGTGAGCATCTATTAATCCTGGACGGCGTAAGTTTTTAAGAATTGAAATTGATAATCACCTTTGATTAGGTCCACTGCCTACATGACGAAAAATACTATGGCCAAGTTTGTGCCGAACTGAGCAAAGCTTTGGTCAGAAGCACACTAAACAAGCATCAGTTACTCTCAACTCCAAACAAATCCTTAGTAAACTATATAAGATGAGATTATGTCTAATTCACATTATCTTATGTAAATGCAATTTTTTTCATCATAAAATAAATGTTTACAATCTATCTGCTATCATCACCACCACTACCATTTTATCACAAGTAGCTTCATATAGTAATTTTTTTCATCAATTAGTTGGGTTAGGCAAGACTTATGTGTGTTATGATTAACACAATTTTTAAGATATAAGGTGTATATATATATATAGAGAGAGAGAGAGGATGGTTTACATGGACGGTTTACATGAGATCGTTCTCATATAAGGAGCATGAGGTCAATCTTTTTGGCAGTTGGATTCCAATCCAAGGGTGGGTATTAAATCAGTGAGTAGGTAAGTGTGTCAAATCAGTGGACATGTGAGTTACTTATAGCCGTTTGTAACCATCAGATCAAGATCGGAAGGCTACGAATAGAATTGGCCTCATATAAGCCAAACGAGAGCGATCTCATTTAAGCTTTTTCTATATATATAACAGTTTATATAAGATCGTTCTCATTTAAGGAGCATGAGAACAGTCTTTTGGGCTGTTGGATTCAGACCCGGTGGGTATCAAATAAGTGGGTAGGTGAGTCTCAACCCTCACTTATCATTGTAGCCCTCAGATCAAGATCGAACGCTTATGAATTGAATTGGCCTCATGAGAGCGATCTCATTTAAACTTTTCTTTTTATTTTATATATATAATAAAACAATTGCATACGTAAAAAATAAAAGTGTCTAAACAACTGTATTATCAATACAGGACAATTCAAGTTGACGATTAAAACAATAATAGTTCCATCTAAATTGAAAAATGGGGACCAACTTTAGCTTGATGTTCAATACTGTCTAATAAAACAGGAGAGTTAGGTATTGGGCCTCTGTCAGTAACCCTAATCTTGAGTAGGATGTAGATTTTTGAGGCCCACTAGGAGCAGTGGGGCCCATTTTGGGGACTGGAAAGGGCTTTGACTGAAAGTCATAGCGGAGGGGACAAAGCCTGCAGTGGAGGACAGCTTTGCTGCGATACTTCGGGGTGGAGCTATGTGTTGGTCTTACTTCAGAGTTTCAGTGCAAGTGGCTAAGATAGAGTACGACAAGTAAGTCGAAAAGCCAGAACAGGTAAGGGTTGGTCTATTCGCTATTGCTCTATCTGCTCGGAAATTTGGGATTTTTGCAAGTAATATCAGATATGGTTGTGATTTGCAAATGCCTCCTTGAACACTATTGCCAAAAGAAATGGCCCCTTGAACTTCCCGTATTCTATAGAAGGATGGCATAGGTTCATTCCAAAATTTGATACAATCTCTTCACCAGTGGCCGTGAAGGTTCACCAGACATGGATATGGGATCTATGGTGCACTAGTTAGCACAAGTTAGCGCTGCTCGCCTGCGTGTGCCATTGACCCTGTGATCTGACGGTCTGCGATGCTTCACCAACGGATTTGTGTTCGTAAAATCTTAATGAAAAAAGAGTATTCTTGCATAATTAATTAGTCATAGTTCCTATTTTGTTCTGATTTTGTCTTGTTTCGCCTTTTATTCTTCAATTAAGTATATGAATAAAATATTGGAGCTATGCATAAGTTGTTTTGTACGTATTTGAATAATCTTTTTTTGTCATTTTTCCCGAAAAGACAACATGATTATGAGAGAGATTGTATCAAATTCCAAGTAACATCAAATAGACCCCTTAAGCGAATTAACTTTAAGGGAGTTGTAGTTTGTGAGAGTCTTTTCCTCTAGGTAAGGCTCGCACACTTTATTAATGCACAAGCAATGACACATTATGTTACTAACATGGTGAAGGCTGCTTTAATTTATAACATAGTGACATACTTGTAGCCGTCCAAATTTAATTTATGATTACAGATATGTTTAACATAACACGGAATTACACATGATTATCATACAAAAGCTTTGCCTAATATAATGATCCTTCAGGCTAAATGCCCTGTTATGAAATATCCTAGAGGCACAAAAATTGGTAGCAAATTAGAGCCTTTTTTCTTTAACCAGGAGTGTGGTGGTGTGATGTTTAGGACACACAGTGGAGGTCATGAGTTCAAAACCCCCCTTCATTGGCAACTCATCCGGGATTATATCCTGACTTATTCAGTGCGAATGTGATAGATAACAAAAGTTTTTATTTGATTAGCTCTAAATCTTATGTTTATGCTAGTGTTTTAGTGTTGCATATATTTTCTAATATTATTTTTTTGTCTTTTATAGGAGAACAAAGTTTACACTCTATTTTGGCTCAAAATGGCAAAAAAGAGGATATTGAAGCAAAACTGCAAGCGAGACGATTGATCGTCAAAAGGAAATTTTGTGCATAAAAATTGTGAGCCCTGCGCTCAATCGGGAGTTGGAAGACGACAACAAATCTTAATCATTGATGGAGGATCAGATGACATTTGAAGACCCAAGAATTACTTTAGGCAATCGATCGCGGGAGGCGAGAAATAACAAACTAGTCCTCGCTAGGCTAGGGTTTGAAGGGCTTTTGAGGGTCATTTTCTAAGGGCAATAAAGGCCATGAAGAAGCTCGTGTTTGGGGGATTCAAGGAGGTCTTAACTTGTTTACAAAAGGAGAAAAGGAGGAGGAAATGCAAGGAGCTTAGAAGGCCATTGAAGATGAAGATTGAAGCTTGCATTATTACTACATGAGTGGCTAAACCCTAGGCATAGGATTTCGATCAAGTCATTAGATTAGCTCTTTCTATTATTATCTTTGTTTTAAATTTTATCTTGTGTATGAATAATTGCATAATTGAGTAAAGTTGTGATTTTTAGAGCTTAATGTATTCATTCAATTTATATGGCCATTTTATTTTGTGCTTCAATGAATCTATATGGTATTGATATTTACTTTATTTTGTGCATTTATGATCTCATTGGAGAGTTTTATAAAATAATTTTTAACTTGGTAGTAGAGGAATTTGGATGATCTATGCTTTGTGGGATAACCCATGTCTATATGTATATTAGTGTAGATGATTTATGCTTGCTAGATAGTTCATATTATTTTGATTCTACTGTGTAGGAATATTTAGTAGTGAACCTAACAGTGGATTTTAATGCCTTAGCCGTTCTCTCAACCTTATTTCTCTTTATTTATATTGTTAAAAATGTAATAGTAATGTAGTAAAAATCCAATATTGCCTTAGAATTTGGTAGATAATTATCCATCCATGTGGATTCGACACCTGCTATACTTGCCCATACTTATATGGACTTGTATACCTGCAAGGATTTATTTTAAAACAATCAGTATGTTGGGTAGGCCATGGGATCGATGGAGAGATATGATGCTTTAAGAGGTCGGTTGCCCTGCCCCTTCTAGTCGGGTCCTAATGATTCGGACCCCCCTGTGACCAAATTGAAAATAATTTCCTATATCATTTCAAAAGGGGTGGAACAATAAAATAAGTCATAAGGAGGTGATCACAAAACCTAAAAATACAAGGAGCTCATACGAAAGACACGACCTCACGCGCCGGGTGCAGAGCACGTGACCCCCCGCCCTTTTCATCTGCGGTCCGAAAAGCGAAATTAACGGAATCATTTCTAATGGTACCCCTCGTAATTACCAACCAAACCAAGGGCATTTTCATACATACAGAAAGACAAGAAGCAGGTCAGTCAGTGGCGGAAAAAGGCGCGCTCGCAGCTTTAAATTGGGTGGGAAAATAATTAATTAAAAGTTAAATAATTAATTAAATATATTAAAAATAATTAAATAATTTGAGCATCATAATTATCTCCTATTTTTTATTTTATTTTGGTTCCGGACGTGAAATTTCTCTAAATCAAAACTTATAATTTGGGGGTTTGCGTCTCTTTAATTTTTTAATTTAATTTAATAATTTTATTTTTATTTTCCGCGTCCTGTATTTCGCACCCCCGATTTTCTGTCCGAATCGCTTGCAGTTTGAAATCCGAACATTTCCCGGAGATGGAGGAAGCTGCTGAAAAGATGATTTTTATTGATTTTTTGGCTTAATTTGACCGGCCATTGAAACTGCTGCAGTCCTCTGTGCTGAGTTGGAGAGAAAGCTCTGATTTTTGCGCTTCAAAAGCTGGTTTTTTGGTGGAAAACGGTGGGAGATTTTGGTGTTTGTAGTGGAAGATTGTTTGGGAGGTTTTGGAAAGGTTTGTTGTGGTTTTGGTGTGGAAAGTTTGAATCTTTTTGGGTTTTTGTTAGTAATCTATGAATGGAAGGGCGGGAAGAGACGAGCTCAGCGGTGGCGCCGGCGGGGACGGCGGTTGCGCCTACTCCGGCGGGGGCGATGAGTGAGAACAGCAGTGGTGCGGTGGCGGCGCCGGGGATGGGAGCGGTGGGGCCGCCGAAGAAAAAGAGGGGAAGGCCGAGGAAGTACGGACCGGACGGGAGCGTGACGATGGCGTTGTCGCCGATGCCGATATCATCGTCGGCGCCGGCGGGGTCGGGGGTGGTGGTTCCGGGGAACCTGGATTTCTCGAGTGCTAATAAACGGGGTAGAGGGCGGCCAGCTGGTTCCTTAAATAAGCAGCGAGTTGATTTGGACTTTGATTTTTCAGGTAAGACTAATCTTCGATTACGACTCTAATAATTGAGGTTTCTTGTTCATTCTATCTTTTGATCACTGTTAATTCACAAGTAGGATTTTTTTACCTGCAAATTTTTACCACTTTTGCCATTGTGGGACGGACCTTTAGGCAGTTGCCCTCCTCAGATCTGAGCTACATGGTTGCTAAGATGCTCAGATGAAGGGTTGTTTAGAAAGAGAGATTCTTCTTATGGGCATCAATTTACAGGTTTTGAGTGAGTGATATTTGAAAATGCATAGTTAAAATAGAATCGGGCACTTGGGATCATATGGATGAGGACATGAAGTATCATACGCATGTTGAGTTGCGTTGATTTGGTTGTAAAAGGAAATGAGGGTTTTAACTTTTGGCATGCAGTCACTGAGTTGAATAAAGAGCTCTTTAGCATAGAAAGTATGTTTTTAATTTTGTTTTCATTTTAGGAGTGATAGAAGTTTGCTGTTTAGTCCTATATGTATGCAAGCATTTGAGGTTATTATGAAATGAGTAATCGCTTGGGATGTTTGTAAGTTTATCAGTCATCATCAGTGTCTAGCACGTTTCTGAATGTTATGTCAATGGTTCAGAATGTTTGACAATGGGATGCTCCCTCCGTCGGGAATTATTTTCACCATAAGGATTTTCCTAATGGAAGCATTTGAGTGAAGCATTTGTGAAATGACCAACACCATGCCTCTGGAAGCAGAGGTCTTGAGTTCAAACCCCCTACTCAAGGGATTATATCTGGGCATACCTGGTCATGTGATATATGAGCGGATCATGTGCCTGTTGAGATAGCGATGGAATACGTTGCTCTCAGAGGCTGGTCGCATTGCCTCTTTCAGTCCGGTTTTACAGACCTGGACAAGAAAATGCTTGAATTAAGAGCTTTTCTAAAAGTAGATAGTGTAAGAGCTAATAAGGCAAGAATTACATGTGCCATAAAGTGGTTCTATTATCTTATTAATGCTTGATCCTTTTGTTTGATGGAATATGTTGTTACATGCATCTCTTTCTATTCATGTGAAAATTGGACTAATCTTCACAAGTGGCGGATACTAGAAAGTTAATTTGGTAAACTTCAAAGGATGATATGTACTTTTTCATATGCATATTTTAAAGTTTGTCTTATTTGATGATTAGTCTTGTAAAATCTATTGCAGGTGAATGGGATGGATGTTCTGTTGGTGTAAATTTCACCCCTCACGTCATCACTGTTCCTGCTGGTGAGGTAGGTGTCCACCAAAGTTGTATTCTTGTTATTTATTTTTGGCAATTATTTTTGACAATTTATGTTGCATACTTGCCTCCTTTCAATTCATGAAGAAACATTCTTTATTAAAATATTAATCGGAAGAGAGTTGGGACTGCTGGAGGGGAACTATGTGAGAGTTGGGGATAAATATACTTATGTATTGCTGGAAGAAAAGTTTGGATAAATATTCGTACACTCATTTTTTTTTTCCTGTTTATGTGTCATATTTATTTGATTTCTTCTCATGTTGCTGCTGTTCTTTGGTGTTACTGTGGGTATTTGTCTCAAACTTAATACTTCATTAATGCCTTGACAAATCAAATATTAAGGCAGTCTTCTGATTGTCATTTTGGTTAATTGTTTGTTCTAAAGTTGGCCAAGTTCTCACAGTAATTATGATTTTCTATTCGGTTACTGCAGGATGTAACGATGAAGATTATATCATTTTCCCAACAAGGGCCACGAGCTATTTGTATCTTGTCAGCAAATGGTGCCATCTCAAATGTGACACTTCGTCAGCCAGATTCTTCTGGTGGTACTTTAACTTATGAGGTTTGTGGAACATTCCTTCACTCCAGTTGATTATTGGAAGGATAAAATTCTGATATCATAGATATGCAATAATTCAACTTTGTCATAAATTTATTCATTTAGTTTGATAATATCTTTGTAGTAAGTAGTTAGTTTCCGACTTATTTGTGGTGTATCATTGAATAGTTTTGCTTGGTTGAAATTAGAGGTTGAAACTAGTAATCTAGTATAGTCATTGTTTGCGGTGTTGCATGTGTGGCTGGCTAACCAACCTGCCATAGGGCTCGGGTGGGAGTAGATAAAAAGTACAACTAGAGGACAACAGCATCTTGTACTGTATGCTACTCCCCTCAGGAAGACACAGCATTACTACGGATGAAATTTTTTAAGAAGAGTGCATATCCTGCCAATAATGTTCTGACTCAGCCTCACCATGCTTATGACGGCCACCGTTGAGAGAATATATTGAAATAGGATTTCTTGGATATGTAACCACTTTTGTGGCAATCTAAGATGTGGAAGATAGCCACATGGAAAATTTAATTGCATTTGTATAGCAATTTTAAGTTACTTCACTCGGGGATAAAGTGAAGCTTAGCATCTGTCAAATTTTTTCCCTTTGATATGGCAGTTTCTTTATTAGCTGGTTTTCTTTATAATCTTTATGACCACAAAATTACCTTGCCAACTTTCACGTCCTGTCAGAAAAAGAAATTTGGTCAGCAATTGATTGATCCTTATATGTGCTCTGTTAGCTATATCCTTTGTCCCCCACCACCTTCAGGACAACGTTATTGTAACACTATATAAATGTTATTGGTGACTATTTTTTAATCATACAATTCTAGTTATAGACGCTTTTGAGGATGTATTGTCATCTGGAGTTGTAAGATGCCAATGTCTGTTTGATGCTTGCTTCTCTTCACAATTATTCATTTTCGGTTTTATGGTTTTACTGATTGGTACTATCTTTCCAATAATGTTAATGTACATTTGGTAAATTTGTTATTTTTCCTATTTCATTATCCAAGCCAGACTTGAAAGTTTTAATCCATAAAGAATGATTTGATTAACTGTGATATTCAAACACTAGTCAGGCTATTGGTACTCCCCCCTCAACCTCTGACATAGGAGCGCACTTTTCATATTTAGCTGATGTGGCATGTGACATCCTATTGAAATCTCCAATCAGTGATTTCATCGTCATCATCATCATACGCCTTATCCCACCTATCTGGGGTCAGTGGCATTATACTCGTTTGAGTATTATAGGAATCAAGATGGTACAAAATCCATACAAAGAAACATAGTGGCAAGTTTTTACATCCATACACAGATTTGCAACCCCCTCCCCCTCTCTTTCCAAATATGTGGATTGGCTTCATGACATGATGGATGCACGTGAAATATTAATATAGCTATCTTCCATCACAAAGCTGGTAACAATGAAAACCGGTCTGCTTTTACATGGGAGCATGGCACCCCAATTGCTGATTGCATAAGCTGCATATAAATGGACACCAAGAGAGGGGGAGGGGGTTACAAATCTGTGGTCTGTTAATTAGCTATACCTAAAAAAGCATCGACTTATATTTGATTCACGTCTGAACTGATTCTCATGGCGCCAGATTCATTTTCTCATTATTTTTGAGTTGGTTTTTAGTGGTCAGTTTAGGGAAACTGCCTATTTATACGATTCCCTAATTCACTATCCCATTATTTTTAACCTCTAAGTTTTATATTCATTGGTTTTAAACATAATTAAATTCTGATAGTTAAAGTATCAGTTTACTTCTCATACCTCATATACGGAAAAATGGTGAAACTAATCTTCTTTAATGTTTTGTTTATATGAGTGATGGAAAAGCAATATGTTTGTGGTAATCACTGGGCTTATACAAGTTACGTATTCTCAAATCACTGGACTTTTACCACAATTAGGGTCTGGCAGTGTTGAAACACTTACATGGGTTCTGAAAATGGAGTTACTTACCTTTGTGGCTCAAAATTGTACTTGGTCTTCTGTTTCCACATATTCTTATTCAGGGTAAATAAAAGCCTGTTCTCTGATTGTTTTTGTAGGGTCGTTTCGAGATACTTTCCCTGTCTGGATCATTTATGCCTACAGAGAGTGGAGGAACACGGAGTCGGTCTGGTGGGATGAGTGTATCATTAGCAAGCCCTGATGGTCGAGTTGTTGGTGGAGGAGTTGCAGGCTTGTTAGTGGCTGCAAGCCCTGTACAGGTAAACTGATTGCTTGAAGTGTTATTGTGTGTTGACCTTTATATTAATATTAATCTAAAAAAACAGTCATCAGTTTATGGAAAATTTGGTGGTGTGTTTTAGTAATGCATTATAAACATCTGATCCTTACTGGATTTTTAGAACCTGTAACCAAAACCAACTTTAGTTGATATAAACTGATGTATTATTTCATCTCGAAGTCAGGCTGATAACATCTCTGTCCTGTTATATACACAATCACGTGACAGTTTCTTGGTGTACCAAGTTAATGACGAAATTTACCAGGAAAAAGTATTTAACAATGTTGCTTCAGTTCCTATAGTTTTTTAGTTTTATAGTTTCCCAACAAAGCAAATATAAAAGCATTGTTTGCTTGAGATATTCCAATGGGCAGTCAAGGAGTACAAACTCCTGGAGCCCCTTCTAATCAAATCAATGTGGCAATTTGCTATTCTGTGTAATCCGTCGTATGATAATTTTCTCTATTTATAATGGTTGTGCAAACAGTGTGTCAGTTTCTGCAAATCTAAAGTTTTTTAACGTACACAATGGTTTTCCAATAATCAAGTTGCTAGTATTCTCTCTATTGAAGTACTAAAACTTATGGCCTACACAAAAATAGCCTTCAATGACATACAACATTTGGTATCATTGCTTCATACATTGTTTATGGTTTTATAAAAATGTCATGGCTGCTCTCTCGTGAATTAACAACTTCTTAACATTATTTGTATAATGGCTTCATTTGCATGCTAATTATCAAAGCTTCGCCATCTGGTTACAATTTCATTGCTCAGATACCACGGATGTTTCAAAATCTTTTCCTCTCGGAAGACAGAACATCTATATGTTCCTCCAAGACAAGTAATTGTTTTGATATACCACATGAGCCACTTGGCACCTGATTGTTCGATTCTCTCTCAACTCTGTAGTGTTGAGTAGCTTTTATCATCTTGGCGATATTTTCCTCATATTCCATTTCTCCTAGGCTATACTCTTCCTGATTCTGATGCCTTCAGCACTTCCTAAATTTTTATCTCAGAAGCACATTTGACCAAGATCCAATTGTCAGTGTGAGCTATTTGATCGCTAGCTGTTACTGCTCATTTTGCTATCTGAGTTTTGATGATTAGTACTCTTTATCTTCTTCGGAATGATAATATATTTTTTTTGGCATCAGCTTGGAATGATGATATAATTCGACACTTGTTTCTGTTACTAAAAGAAGATTAAGCCAAAATCTATATTGTTCCAACTATCTCTATCTTTCATTTGCTTGTTCCAGGTTGTGGTTGGGAGTTTTATACAGACTTCTCAGCATCAGAAGCCCAAGAAGCAAAAACTAGACTCCAACACAAGCGGAATGCCAACTGCAGCTATTCCTATTTCAACTGCAGAGATGGATGAGTCATATAGCACACAAGTGCCCCGAACGTCAACGGCCGCAAGACCAAATCTGACAACCTCCTCGTCCTTCCGGGGAGATAGCTGGGCAACATTGCACTCCATGCCGGAAGCAAGGAACTCATCTTCAACTGATATTAACATATCTTTGCCTGGAGGGTAAATTACAGATATCCTTACATCATCCCAAGGTTTCATTACTGACCGAGCTTGGGATTCTATTCTTCTTGTAGCTGAGTTATTGTCTGTAATCTTACTGGCTGATAATTAGTGTGACAACACCAAAGTTGAAACTTGAACGATCTTCAGCCCTTGTTTTTTTACAGTATTGTTGAACTGGGCAGAGTAGGGAGGCTTTCATGTGTAATGGTTAGGATCTTACTTTCGGTTTCAATTTTGAAGGATTGGATTTGTTTTCAATTGCTATTATCAACACAAACTTCCAAATGGCTGTGCCACTTTGCTACATCTGCTGAGTCACCAATAGTCTTTGCAAGAACAAGACCCTTCTCTGAAATGGTGAAAACGAGTTCAATCTCTAACAATAATTTCTCTGTCGTAAGCCTTGGAAACTCTTTTCATCATATCATGGCAAGAGTCACAGATCCTAAGGTTCTTAGTTATCTTGATGGATGTTGGGCACCTTGTCTTAAGCAATTCAATTCTAGAGCCATCCTCTCACTATGGGGATGTACTTCATTCATGTCATCTTGCTTCACCTTCTCCATCACTTCAACCAACTTATCCAAATCTTTCCCCACATAGGATGCTTTGTTTGTCCAACTGCAAACTCATGCACGTCGCATCCAATTTCAATCCAACTTTGTGCAGTAGGCTTCTTTCCAACATTCTTCCTGGCCTCTGCCATTTTCTCCCTCAATCCTGCTTGCTTGTAGATGTTCGACAAAATGACATAGTGGCTAGTATCTCTATCTCTACTGCCATCTTCCATTGCTTTAATTCTAGAATTCACTTCCTCTGCCATTTGCAAATTGTTCCAAATCCTACAAGAGCTAAGTAGTGACCCCAACACTACAATATTGGGTTCCATTGGCATGTCTGCAACCATCCTGAAAGCTTCATCGAGCAATCCAGCGCGTCCAAGCAAGTCCACCATGCACCCGTATGCTTGATCGTCGGATCTAATTTGTACTTATTCTGCATCAAATTGAAATAATATTGTCCTTCACGAACCAGCCGATTATGGCTGCAGCCACAAAGAAGGCTTAAGAACGTCAGCTCTGTCGGCCTCACAAGACCATCCTTCTCCATATCCTTGAACAGCCTCTATATCTTCCATTCCCCACCCATGTATCGAAAGCCCGTGCAGCATTGCATTCCAAGACTGAGCTGATAGGATCCTTTCTCTTTGAACGACCTATCTTGACTGATTGGAGTTAAATATGAAGAAATTCCAGGAAGATTAAAAGAAGAAGATTGGGGAAGATGCAGAGCATCAAAGTTTTCTCATAAAAATTCTTATCCCTCTGCCTCAGTTCTCCATACTTAGATAGAGATATCTGGGTGGTTATGGCCTACGGGACAACCACTCCCATGCCTCGTACAAACAGGTTTTATTTCACACGTACAATACAACATATATTTACAATAGCACAACACATATTTAATAATTTACAAGGACTTAGAGTACTAGGACTCTAACAACTCCCCCCTTAAACTGGGTTCTTGTCCTCAAGAACAAAGTTAGGTAACTGTTCTTTGAGGTTCGATGTATCTTCCCAAGTGGTGTCCGTTGGGGACAAATTCTTCCAGTGGATTAAAACTTCATTCTTACCGTTGAGTGTGCGTGAGTCAAGGACGGCTTGAGGGCAGATCATAGAAGTGGGATTGTCTTCAAAGATGTCAGGCAGGCAATTCTTGAGTGATTTCTGCTTCTTTGCCCAACTTCTTTTTAAAGAGTGCAACATGGAAGACTGGGTGGATACGAGCTCCAACAAGCAACTGAATTTGATAAGCAACAGAGCTAATCTTTTTGATGATTTTATAAGGCCCATAAATTTTAGGAGATAACTTTAGGGAAAACCTGCAAACAACACTTTTTTTACGATAAGGATGCAACTTTAGATAAACCACATCTCCCACTTGATACTCAACTTCTCGATGAGATTTGTCATAAATCTGCTTCATCTTATCCTGTGCCATCAACATGTGGTAACTCAGGTTCTTGAGAATCTCATCTCGGTTCTCCAATGCTTTTTCAACAGCCTCAATACGTGTTGTTCCAACAACATGGTCTAGAATAGTTGGAGGTTGGCGCCCATATATAGCCTCAAAGGGAGTCATTTTAATTGAAGAATGCCAACTTGTATTGTAACAATACTCTGCCCAAGATAAATACTTAATCCATTCATTTGGTTTCCCACCCACAAAGCACCTTAAATACATTTCAATGGTCCTATTGACAACCTCAGATTGTCCGTCAGCCTGTGGATGGTAGGTTGTTGAATAGTTGAAGCTTGTCCCATTCAAATTGAACAATTCTTTCCAAAAAAACACTTGTAAAGATAGGGTCTCGATCACATACAATGGATTTAGGCAACCCATGGAGTTTGAATATGTTTTCAAAAAATAATTTAGCAACACCTTAAGCTGTATAAGGATGAGTAAGTGGAAGAAAATGTGCATACTTGCTCAAACGATCCACCGCAGTTAAGATTGTTGCCTTACCAGCAGACTTTGGTAGTCCCTCTATAAAATCCATTGCTATGTCTTCCCAAATCTTTGTCGGAACAGGCGAAGGTTGCAGCAAGCCAGCCGGCAATTTGGTCTAACTTTTATGTCTCTGGCAAGTGTCAGAGTCTCTAATAAATTTTTTACAGATTGCTTGAGACCAACCCAGTGAAACACTTTCTTCAATATGTGCATTGTTTTGAGATAACCTTCATGTGTGGTCCCATGAAATTGGCTAAGAATATCTTCAATCAAATATGAATTTGTAGGTAGATAGATGCGATCCTTGTAGAAAACCAACCCAATCTTTATTGACCATGGTGGCTTAAGAGAGTTATCTGTAAGGGTCTTGTGAACCCGTTGAAGAGAGGGGTGATCTCGGTTGATTTTCTGGATCGAGGCAAGCCATTGAGGAATTGCAAGTGATAAAGCAAACAACTCAGGCTTGTCTTCCACATCTGATCGCCTTGATAGAGCATCTGCCACTTTGTTGTCCTCTCCTCTCTTGTATTCAATTACATAGTCATACCCCAGCAATTTAATGAGCTATTTTTTTGGGCCACCGTTGAAATTTTTTGTTCCAACAAATGTTTGAGAGATCTCTAGTCAATCCTCACAATGAACTGCTTGCCCAATAAAAATGGCGGCCACTTTTGCACAGACAATACCAATGCCAACATTTCCTTTTCATAAGTTGAGAGGAGTAATTTATTTTCCTGTAAAGAGTGGCCGAAGAAGGCAATTGGACGATTTTCTTGCATTAAGACTGCGCCAATTCCATTCCCAGAAGCATCACATTCAATGACAAATTGTTTATCAAAGTTTGGTAAAGATAGCACTAGTGCGTCCGTCATTTTCT
Organism: Houttuynia cordata; assembly: GCA_039654745.1. Lineage (NCBI taxonomy): Eukaryota > Viridiplantae > Streptophyta > Magnoliopsida > Piperales > Saururaceae > Houttuynia > Houttuynia cordata. The sequence continues at coordinate 8,710,878 of CM077511.1, forward strand.
TCTTCAATAAATCAAAGGCACTCTTAGCTTCTGGAGTCCAGAAAAAATTATCTTTTTTTAAGCAATTTTGTGAGAGGCTCCGCAATTCTTCCATAGTCTTCTATGAATTTTCTATAATATCCAGTGAAGCCTTAAAACCCTCTGAGAGCCTTGAGAGAAGTAGGCTTAGGCCAATGAAGCATGTAATTAATTTTTTCGGGGTCAACAGCAACGCCATCTTCATTTATAATATGGCCCAAGTAGTGTACCTGCGATGTCATAAAAGCACATTTTTCTCTTTTGACAAAGAGATGGTTAGTACACAATACATAAAAAACAATAGTCAGGTGGCAGACGTGGCCATCAAAATTTACACTATAAATTAGGATGTCATCAAAGAAAACTAGGACAAATTTTCGTAGGTATGGCTAAAAAATTTCATTCATAAGTGACTGGAATGTGGAAGGGGCATTTGTGAGGCCAAAATGCATCACTAATAATTCATAGTGGCCTTGGTGTGTCCGAAATGCAGTTTTAGGAATGTCAGTCATCAGGTGGATAAATCCGAATCTGGTGGTATCCTGATCTTAGGTCCAGTTTAGGAAAAAACTTATGTGCCATGGAGTTCATCTAACAATTCATCCACCATCGGAATTGGAAATTTGTCCTTCACTGTGATTTTATTTAAGGCTCTGTAGTCTATGCACATGCGCCAGGAACTGTCATGTTTTTTTGACAAGGAGCACTGAGGAACAATAAGGGCTGGTGCTTGTTTGAATTATGCCTGCCGCTAACATCTCCAACACAATCTTCTCAATCTCAGCTTTATGAAAGTGTGGATACCGATAGGGTCTCACAGAAATAGGTTCGTTGTTGGGAAGAAGTGGTATTCGATAGTCATGCTTGCGCTGGGGTGGGAGGCTTGTGGGAGGCTCAAATATCTTCTTGTATTTTTTGAGGAGTGACGCCAATATTGGAGATGTGAATTTTAGCGGCTTCAGTTTTGGGCTCTCCATTGTGATTGTATTTAAGATAATCCCATGCATTTGCTTTATGAGATCTTTACAGATTTGAAAATCTTCAACAAGCTTTAGGTGCTCGTGAGCCCCACAAAATAATGTCCTTTCCATTTATTTTGAACACCATCTTTAATGTGTGGAAATCCAAAATGATCGGTCCAAAAGTCCTCAACCATTCCGTTCCCAACACCATTTCATACCCTGAAATCGGCAAAATATGGAAATTTATTTTTAATGTAAAATTTTGGACAATTACAGGGACCACTTCACACTGGCTGACGCTCTTCATTTGATTTCCATTTGCTATTGTTACCCAAAATTGGTTATCTTCAATAAGGTGCAACCCAATTTTCCTTGCCAGCCTCTCACTCATAAAATTATGAGTCGATCCCAAGTCAATAAGCGTTGTCGCCACCAGTCCATTAACATATGCTTTAACTCGCATGGTTTGTAAAGAAGTGTTCATCAATGCATTCAATGAGATAGAAGGCACTTCTTCATGTGAATCACCTTCATCATCTGTCTGCACTTGGCTATCTTTATTTTCCCATTGAGCTTCAATTAAAAACAACTTTTTACAGTGGTGAACAGGAACAAACCTTTCATTACAATGGAAACACAATCCTTTTGTCCTTCTATCTTGAAGCTCTGTAGGTGTCATTTTCTTAATATCCATTATCTCCTTAGCAGGTGGATTCTGAATTTTTTTACATCCATGGATGAAGGATACAGGTTTCTAAATGCTCCACTCAATGATGACTTGTTTTTAAGAGCTCATGCTTCATATAGACGGGCAAGTCTAGATGCCTCCACCAAACTAGCAGGTTGGCCTGCTAAGACATCAGCCTTAATATTGTCTTTCAATCCACTTACGAAGCTTCCGACTTTTTGCATCATAGTCAAAACTCCCACTTTAGGCAACAAGCGCTCAAAGGCCTTTTGATATTCTTGTAGTGATCCAGTTTATTGTAACCTTGTCAATTCACCAAAGAAATTCAGATATTGGGAAGGGCCGAATCGGGTAAAAATGTCCTGCTTGAATTCAGGCCAGCCAGGAACTCCTTCAGACTCCTTTAAATCTTTGAACCATAATTGAGCATCCCCAGAGAGATGGAAGGAGGCCATTGAAACTCTTTCTTCCATAGGTACAGAATAGAAGTCGCAGAATTGCTCAACATGGCATGCCCAACTAGTGGGGTCTCCTTCAACATCGTACTTTGGAAAGTGGAGTTTCGGATTTCAGGTGGCTTGAGAGAATGATGCAGATTCCAGTCATTCATAATTGGGATCAATCACCAAATGAGTGCTAAAACGGTGTTCCGGATTGTTTTGAGTATGAGAACTTTCCCCTCGTTCACGTTGGATTTGAGCAAAATTTTGGGTTGTTGTTTTACGACGATTAGGGGGAATCGTCTCTTGTCTAGACACAAGAATTTGCAATTGTTTCAGGACTTCACCCATCTGGGACTGCAAGACTGCAATATCACGATCGGCTTTGTTAGGAGTGCCAACAAATCTAAGGGGTAGAAATTCTTCATCAACCACGTCCAGATGATCCTCCATGTGAGGCTTCGATTCCAAGTTGATAGGATCCTTTCTCTTTGAACAACCTATCTTGACTGATTGGAGTTAAACATGAAGAAATTCCAGGAAGATTGAAAGAAGAAGACTGGGGAAGCATCAAAGTTTTCTCATAAAAATTCTTATCCCTCTACATCAGTTCTCCATACTTAGAGTGAGTAGTTATGGGAGTTACAAGTCTCAACCGTTTGACAACCACTCCCATGCCTCGTAGAGACATGTATTATTTCACACGTACAATACAACATATATTTACAACAGCACAACACATATTTAATAATTTACAAGGACTTCAAGTACTAGGACTCTAACATGAACACTCTTTTCAAGCATAAGCTCGAAGACTGCCTCGTCCATCTTCGACGCATCGACACTTGCAATACATGTCAACGTCAACAAGTGCAGTTCCAACGAAGGCAATTAGTCCCATGCCCAACACATGACTCTGCCAATCTTCCCATATTCAACGCGCCAAGCTTACTGCAAGCACACAGGAAGAGGATCCATTCCAGACACCCACATCTTCTTGAATTTAGAAACGGCGGATAGCCTATCTGAGTGCAAACAAGCATCAATCATGGCCGTCCAAGAGACGGCATTTCTATGAGGCATTTTGTCGAACAGTTTCGACGAGCAGGTGACGGAATCTGTGAATGCAATGTAGTGGGTCATCTTCTCCGGCGCCGGAGCTCCGCCGAGGGCCTCCATGGCTTTCCGGCGGAGGCGGCTGCGGCGGCTGGAGGCTGAGAGTCGGCGGAATCATCTTCTTCAGAGCCCAGAGGTCTTATCTTCAAAGGGCCCAGATAAGGCAGTGTTGTTTTACTGAAAAAAGGCCCATACAACGAATCTCCATTTGACTAGGAGGGCCCAGATAAGCCCACTGGGTTTCTGTGGGGTAATAAGAGCACTGTTCATGCATTCTGTGGGCAGTCCCAGCTTATGAGTGCAGAAAACTGGGATTATACATAATAGTCCAATGTACTCCTTCCGTTCAATGAAGCATATCTGCATTTGAGAATGAGTTTAATTATGCGACTCTAAGGCCACGTAATGATGGATCTTTGTTTTTTTCAAATACCGACAGGCTTCATTGGACAGAGGAAGTATTTATACCACACGTTACGCAAAAAATTGTCACCAAACCCTTGAAGTAATGCGTTTCTCCAATTTTTTTTACCACTGCCCCTATCATTTTTTCAGTGATCGACTCCAGCGATTAACTCCGGTGAACCATTCCGGTGACTAAAAGTGTGTGATGTGGGGTGTAAGTAGCAAAAACGGTAAGGTGGCCAATTAAGCCTTGGTCGAGCTGGTTGATCTTTTTCAGTTGTGAGAGAGGTCCAAGGATTAAAACCCATCGACATACAAACTGTGCATGAAACTTAAATTCTCTTGGATTTTATAAAGAACAGTAAGGTGAGTTGAGGGGTAGTAACTAAAATTCTCTTGAATTTTGTATCATCTGATGTGAATAATTGTATCGTGTTGATTAATTATTAGTAGTGATAAGGGTAGTGAGGTGTCAGATGGGAGATCATATGGTGAAATTACGTGCCAAATGAGTCGAATTTATTATCTCTTTCTGGAGTTGGGAGTCGCTGTATCTTTCAGTACACGGTTTTGGCCGTTATTAATCAAATGGTGGATGGAATATGTTTTACATATATAGCAACCAACTCCGCGATTGCAGACACAATCGAGTCCTATACAAAGCTACATGGAAATATCACCTCCCCTCTGCTTGATGAGCAACTTGAACAAAAGTTTTTGTAACTTTCTAAGAAAATCTTGAGCATTGTCATGGCTATATATATATATATATATATATATATATATATATATATATATAGGGAAGGGTTTACATGAGATCGTTCTCATATAAGGAGCATGAGGCCGATCTTTATAGCCATTGGATTCCGATCGGAGGATGGATATCGAATCAATGGGTAGGTGAGTGTGTCACATCAAGGGTTAGGTGAAATCATTATAGCTATTTGTAGCCGTCAGATCAAGATCCAATGGCTACGATTTAAAGTGGCCTCATATAAGCTATATGAGAGCGATCTCATTTAAACTTTTCCCATATATATATATATATATTGTCCTTGTTATTGCCGCAGTACTGAGGAAGCTATAAGAAGAGAGGAGCTGCAACTGTTTGGCACAGGAGAGGCATGGTTTCTTTTGTTCACTTGAAAGATAATTTATGGTGAATGCCACTGGTTTGCCATTGGGCTTGGTTGCATGCATGGCAGCCACCATGGTTTATTTAGGTTTCAATGTTATTTCCTTGGTATATCGTGAGCTGCCTTTTTATGGATACCAGATGGTAGCTAAGAGAAGGTTTAGCTCTGTCTATGCGTTTATCTTGTGCAACTTCATTGTATTTGTCATCCTTATTGGTCGGGGAGGATCTTCGGACATAATATCAGATGACCATGTAGTGGCACCACTTGTTGAAGACGGGATAAGAGATGGAGATCTAGGGGATCATTCTTGTCATAGTGAAGAGAGTGATGAAGATGATGAACGTTATGATATCCTCAACTCCGATGATGATGGTTACAAGGAAGCTGCGGCCGCCGCCGCCGCCGCGGACGACGACGACGACGATGACGACGAGGAGGAGGACGACCATGTTGATACTTTAGATGAGGAAGTTAAAGAAGAAGAAGAGGATGATGGCAGTGAACTTGCGGGGAAAGTCGAAGAGTTCATCGCCAAGAACTATAGCGGGTGGAGACCAGAGAAGCTGAGGGAAATGATACTACTTTGAAGACCAAGATCAACAAACTTCCACTACGTGGTGCAACCGTAGTTCTTTTTGTCATGATATGCGTTATCTGTGCATTCTCATCTTGCTTTTTGTTTATCATCTATGTAATTTTGCAATTTTGCAACCAAAATCAATTTTCTGCATATATGTTGTTTTCTTTCATTCTGCCCGCCTTTTACACTAGTTAGAGAAGGTGGGGTTCATGCAGTTCAAGGGAAATTGTATGTGTGTTCTCATCTTTCTTTTTATTTATCATCTTATGTAATTTTGCAACCAAAGTCAATGTCGTGGAGATATGATTTTTTGTTTCATTCTGCCGGCCTTTTACAATAGTTAGGTAGGGTTCATGCAGTTCAAGGGAAATTGCAGTGTGGCAGCCCATGATTGTTGTTGTGAAAATTGCTAACCGTCTCCATAAGTCAGCACAAGCTGGGAGCCTGGGACCCTTGTTTCCTCTTTGCATTGCTCACAATTAAATAGGATCCCCATTTATATGCACCTTAGTTCACGCACGTCCATGGGCCAATGGATTTCGATCTGAAGGTGCGTGTTAATTGGGGATGTGGGGATTTGCAAGCGGGCTTGAATCACCGCCCGGCCCTTCGATTAACGTATGCTGTTCGATCTCGATCAATGGCCTGAAATGCCTTGGACACATGCCATTGAGCGTAAGGTGGGGCTTTCTTCTAGGGCAGTGAAATCCCTACATCACTGACATACCTATGTGTCAATGAGTGGGTAATCTGATGTAGGGACATCAATGACATACCTATGTGTCAATGAGTGGGTAATCTGATGTAGGGACATCAATGCTTACCCACTCACTGACGTACACATCAGTGCTGTAGGGTAAGATAGATGTTTACGCTAGTCTTGCCATGGTAGAAAAACAGCCTAATGCTTACTTCTAAGGACTGTTGTCTTTCTGGCGACAGTGATATATAACGGGCTTAATTAGGAAGAAAGTAACGATTAAGTTAACTGCTACCTTGACGGTTTTTATTCAAGCTCAACTCTACAGAGAGAGAAGAAAATTACCACAAAATCGAGCCAAATAAAAATAAAACTACTACAAAGCCGTCATTATACTCCGTGGTAACAATTATCATTCGGGAAATATGACACTGAAGTACACAATTAGTTGAGCAATCAGTTAATCAGACATGTACAAAAGGAGAAGTGTGTGTCCAAGAACCCATGAGAAAATGTTTTTCTCTAGGTCATCTTGGAAAGAAAAAGGTTATAATCCATACGTCGTCGTCCTCTTAACAATTGCCTCCATGGGGCATCAGCTGGGCGGCCTGGGCTTACATCAGTGAGAAGCTATAGCCGAGTGACATTCTTCCGTAAAAGAGATGGGCACTTCCCTTTCAGTAAAAAAGGTGGTTCGTCCATTCAAGCTTCTCAAAAGATGGTGTATGCTGTCAACTAATTTTTTTTTGTTTGAAATGGGGTTGTCAACGTATTTAAAAGCACCGTTATTGCACTAGCTGCAGCGTAGTCTTAAGAAAAGGTTTTTCTTTTCATGTTTATTGGAAAGCTTTTCCTGGTTCACAATTGTGTCTAAAATTATTAGTAATGCTTCTGCAGAAGTCAAAGCTGAAGATGAGGTAGGAAGGACAACCAGCTGGTGGCTTACATTTATGTGTTTCTGATGGATCTGCTTCCATATACTGCACACAGCCTTCACAGGCTGGACAGACTCTTTAAAATGTTACGCAATCCAGAGTAAACTAGTACATTGAGCTGATACATTGATTTCCATCATCCATGTTAATGAATACAGTGTTCTTTTTTTTAACAAAGAATATTTTTTCTCGCAACAGTCAAATATGCAGTGAACAGGAAGTAACTTACATCCATAAGCCAATTATTCTACAATGGCTCGAGGATTGAAGTGGACAACATAAAAGAAACCCTAACCGAGGCCAGTCCCAGCAGTCTCTTTCCGCGGTGCATCAGCCTTGATACGTGGGGGTCTGATGATCCGATCAATAAGTCCATATTCAAGAGCCTCTTGAGCATTAAATCTTTTCATTCGCCTCAAATCTTTGTTGATCTGTATCAGAAAGAAAAACGATGAATGCAGCACATTCGGGCAAGAAAGGAAAGAGAATAATAGCTATAACAATTCAAATATGACTAACAAATATTAGTAACAATTATATCACCTGTCTTAAAGAGTTACGAGATTAATATTTGAATAAAAGTGCAACGAGATTAATACAGTTTCCTATATTGCAGATTGTGCTAAATGTTTGTTGAGATTGTCGATTTATGTCTACAATTTTGACTATTCTTTGACACGGCTGCCTACACTTTTGACAATAAATAATCTTAACATGGGACTGCACAATATCCATTAATTAGCTGCAATTAGCAGCTTGCAGCTGCAGATAACCACAAATTTAGAATGCATATACTAAAAATGATTGTCAACCAAAATAATAACAAAAGGGAACAAATGTTCAGGCAGAAAGTGTGGCATACTTTCTCAACAGACTGGCCAGTTTTTGCAGCCAGTTCTTGGAACAGGTAGTCTCTGATTCTAAGGAGCTCCTTAGCCTCATTTTGGATATCATCAGCCTGTAAAAGCAATCAAAAAGTTATACAAAATAGCAATATGAGCCTAAAAAATGCATCCTTTTTTTTAAACGTTAAACAAAAACCAGTTAAAAAAACCTGGCCACGAGCCGCCCCAGCAGGAGATTGCAGAGCAATTCTTGAAAGTGGCATGGCAAGACGGCTACCCTTAATCAGGCATCAATAAAACAAAAAGTTTCAAATAATGGAATCACAATATGAATATAAAGTAAACAATTTAGTATCATACAAATTGCGAGTTGCTATACCTTCTCCCCAGCTGCGAGAAGGAACCCTGCTAGGTTATATGCATACCCCACACACTGTGTTGCGACAGGGCTTTTTAAGCTTTGCATGGTATCATATATGGCCATGCTCGGAGTAAGCTGTTGGGCAGCAACCAACAAATCAATAAGTTCATTGAAAAAAACATTGCAATATTCTGATAAAAAACAAAATATAGCAAGATGGGAAAAGGGATGCAATCATACAAAGAAACAACCCAAAAACAACTCACATCTCCACCAGGGCCATTAATATAAAGATAAAGCTTTTTTGATGAATCCATACTATCAAGGTATAGCATTGTAGCCAACACTTGGTTACTGAACTCTTCATCTATGTGCTGCCCAATAAAGATGACTCGTTCCCTGTACTGCAGTAAACAAACACGACATTAGATTACATTAAGAAAATTTAAATAAATTTGCAAAATTCATGTGTCATTTTGCTAGGGACAACAGTTGGCCGTTAAAAAACCTACAAGGGCATTCCATAGATCAACCCACTGCCAAGTTCCTTCACCAGGAGTTCTGAATGGTACCCTTGGAGTACCGATAGGCATCATCTGCACACAAGCACGTGTTGCTTTCTTGTTGGAAAGCCTGCAATCCAAATATCATCATGTGGATTTCTTCATCTTAGAACAACCACAGTACCACAACCAAGGAATTGTGGAAAACCAATTGAACACAAGTACAACCAAGATGAAAATGGAATAGAAAAAGACTAATTCATAATAAAGGAAACAAAAACAACCAAGTTGTTTGATGAAAAAAGGAAAAGAAAAGAAACCAGAACAAACGTAGAAATTGAGCCCATGTCTGACGCACAATAGTGGAATACACGTATGGATATGCACTTATAGTCAATCAAATTCAGGATAGATTATTCCATATCTCCTTTTCTGAGAAGTGCTAGGCACTCAAATCTATACCTTTCGTAGGAGAGAAAGGAGAATTTCATTTCCAAAAGCACCTAATCATCAGAAGAAATTTCCATGCAACAAATCCAGTTTCTCTTTGCACATAACTGATTTATATAAATTACAATATTCCTTCTCTTAGATTTGATAATCGATTTTCCCATAACTTCTTTCCACGGAATGACCCTCGCCACATTTATAAGCAGCTACCCAAAAAAGTTAACGAATTTAGCCAACACAGTTCAAAACACAATATGCAGTTTGTGCTTTGAAGCCAACTGTCTTCATAATTTCCACTATGCTATTCATCTTCCTACTATCATATCTATTATTGCAACTACAGGTGCATAATATCTCAAAACTGAAGCATCAATAGAATTCAAAGCACTGATCCTTCCTCCACCAAACCTCCAATTTCGCCAATTTCCAGCAAGTAAGAAGAAGAAACAACTATAAAAAGAAAATCATTCAATCAACAAGCTTATCAAAACAAACTTTCTGTAAATTTACCCCGAATGCAGTCTCTGTCGCACACTTTCATAAAACCCAGCAGATAAATTAGGCCTTCCACCACCAAAAGGACCTGTAAGAACTCCCCACAAGTCAGACTTGAAGTTCTAAAAAAAAAGATAGCATTTTTATAAAAAATAGCAATCAAGAAAGCAATATAAATACCACTTGACTGAGGTTTCAATCCTATAAACACCTTGCTCACACAACTGCATGAGATGGATTGGAAGAGTGAAAAATGCTTGGAATTGTATAAAAATGGTAGCTGATAGTGTGGATGAGGCTTACCCAGATGAGGGGACCTGGGAATTTGCATGGGAGGAGTGCAGACACGAGGCGGCAGCGGCCTGGAGTGCAGCGGCCATTGCAGGCAAGTTGAAACAGGGAGGAGAAGATAGAGGGGCTCGGGGAGAAGATGAAAGTGAAGTATGGGCCTATGTGATTGGGCTTTGGTTAATGTGGACGTAATAAAGAATGAACGACGTTAAGAAGGCCCATTAACAACATTGGGCTTTAGTACAAAGCCCATGATCGCTTTGAGTCGAAATATGTAATTCTCCCTCCGGTCACTTTTAATTGAGACCGTCACATAATTGGTCAATTTTATTGACATGTGGGATCAGTACAAACCAAGGCAGAACCCTGGGTGAAGGAAGCGCTAGGAGGTAAAGGCAAGGCTTTGGGTGCGAGCCTTTGCGCCCGGGCTGAGAAGCATCTTTGGAGTGGAGAATAATTGGATAATAGTATCATCTAATTTTGGTACACATTTTTTGCTAATTGTTTTGATTAAAAGTGGGCGGAGGGATATCATCTTTCTCTTCCACTAATGCATGAGATTGGATCAGAACTCCGGATTTAAGCGTGCTTGGGTAGTACTAGGAGGGGTAGCCTCCTCCGGATTTAAGATTGCATCAAATTTTTGTAAATTAGACTTCCTCATCAACTTATTTAGCAGAGTGATGGCAAATATAAACTGACATTTGGAGCAACCTTGCTCAGCATTTTCTGGTTTCTCATCATGTAACTGGTGCGGTCTTAGTAGCAATCTCGGACGAAATGATGAAGTGAATCATCAATCATCAAGTGTCCAGGTTGAAGTTTAAATTACTTCCGAGTCCATTATCCGAATAATAACATCAACTTGATGCATCTAGTGCATTCTTTGTAAGATATTTTAATATCTCACTTAATGTGGCCCACGTGCAACGTAAACGGGTCAACATGAAAAGATAACGTTTCTGATATATACGTTGATGGAACGTATAATTAAGAGTATTTATCTTGGATAGTTACAGTTCTGATAATAAACACATATATAACACTATCAGGAACGGTCCTCTCTCTGCCTATAAAAGAATAACAGAGGTTTAATCTCCATCAACAAAAGCATTCTCTGTGAAACAGAAGAAAAGGCTAAGAGAGAGAAACCGATTTCCTTATTGACGGTTGAATTTCTTCTATGGCTCAAGGTATGTTTTCTATAACTAAGGTTTATAATATTTTATTATATTATGAGATTGAAGTTTTGTCATTATGATGATTTATTATGAAGTACAAAATAAATCCTAACAATTGGTATCAGAGCACGTTTGATTCTGGTACATTATACGCTTCCACTACATTATATGCTTCTCCTCAAGATCCTGATGTGTCGCCGGCGCCGGATGTTGACTGTCGGCACATGTCTATATCGTGGCGGTGGAAGATTTGTATTTGCTCTTTCGACCGCCGCCATGGCTGACCCCGAAGCAGACTAATTGTTGTCCGTGTAGCAGACCAATTGCTCTGATACCAATTGTCATTATGATGATTTATTATGAAGTACAAAATAAATCCTAACAATTGGTATCAGAGCACGTTTGATTCTGGTACATTATACGCTTCCGCTACATTATATGCTTCTCCTCAAGATCCTGATGTGTCGCCGGCGCCGGATGTTGACTGTCGGCACATGTCTATGTCGTGGCGGTGGAAGATCTGTATTTGCTCTTTCGACCGCCGCCATGGCTGACCCCGAAGCAGACTAATTGTTGTCCGTGTAGCAACTGGTCGAACCACCAGCCGTTAGCACGCTGGCGGTGCAAGCCAGCCGTCGGTATATATATATATATATATATATATATATATATATATATAAATAAAAAGGAGAAGAAAGGGCGGCCCTTTTGGCCGCCATGTTGTCGCTGATCGGCGTCCATGGCCGCCGCCATGACAACAGAGAAAAAAAAAAAACTTTTTGCTGTCGCCGGCCTCGCCGAAAAGAATAAAGGGCGGCCCTTTTGGCCGCCATGATGCCGCTCATCGGCGGCGACGTCGGCGTCCATGGCGACGCCATGACAGTAAGAAAAAAAAAAAGGGGCAGCGGCGGCCGTGACTGTGAAAGGAGGGACACGACGTGGAAGTAGCCATGGCCGGAGCCGTCGACGGTCGTGAATGCGGCGACCGATCTAGACAGAGGCCGTAGCGGCGGTGGCGTTCATAATGTCGCTGCAAAACACAGAAAGGGCCGCCATAGTGTCGTTCATCGGCGGCGAAGTCCATAGCCGCCGCCCTTGATGCCGTCGCATGTACATGGCCGCCGCACATGCTACATCCGTGGGTCCGATCGCCGTTGCAGCCGCTCTTGCAGTGCTCCAGCGAGAATAATGGGGAAACGAAAGGAGGAAAGCGGCCTTTGGCCGCTGAAGGAGGAAGGTGGCGGCGGCGGTGGCGCCCATGGCGTCTGCAGCCGCCGCTACTGTAAAATAAAAAAAATTTAGGGCATCCTCGTGAAGAGGATGACCCTTTGAACCTTATAAAGTGAACCGGACCAAACCGGTCCGGTCCTTAAAAAAAAAAAGGGGCCGACTCAAGATCTGAATCAAACCAGACCGGCCCGACTAATATTCCGGTTCGGTCTAATAGTAATAAATCCAGTTCGGGTTTATATTAATGCTTTTGGTTCAGCCTTTAAATTCGGGTTTCGGCTGATATTAAAGTTATGGTTTGATCTAATTAATAAATTACGGTTCAGCCCATTATTTTGAGTATATTATGACTTAATCTTATATTTTAAGCTAATGCCTATTAAGGACAAGTTAAATCCGTATGGTTATTGATATATTATGATGATTATTATTATTGACATTATACAATTTAAATTTACCTTATGTTGGTTTGTTAATCACCAAAGTGGTCGAAACATAAGGTCACGTAATTTTGAATTGTGTAATTGATAATTTAATTACTCATAAGTATGTGATGCTTAGAATTGAAATGATCTTATAGAATATTATGGGTAATTAAAAATTCATGGTTATAAGACATTTATGGATCGCCCAAAGGTTGATCAGTTGTCCTTATAATTTATGAATATGAAGGTGATAATTAATATATTTCATTAGCTTAGTTTTGTATATCCAAAGATAGCAAACTGATTTAAGTGGGATACATTAAATTACTAAATTATAGTAGATTTATAAGCATCATTATGTTTATCATGGTATGCCGTTGTATCACCCAAAGGAGAACATCGGTATACACTTACTGTTTTATTTGAATTAAGTGTCTGAATCTGTAGTATGTGTTTAAGTTACAACTCAAAGCGTTAATATATGAGCATTATATTATTCTTGCAGTACCTGTCCCTGTTTCTCTTCATTCGCATGCTTCGTCTGTTCCATTGTTTAATGGGCTTAATCTCTCTGATTGGAGTGAACAAATCCAATTTCACTTAGGTGTTTTGGATCTTGATTTGTCACTTTAAACTGAGAAACATACTGCTATTACTGATACTAGCAGTGATGAAGAAAAGACTTTCCATGATGCTTGGGAAAGATCAAACAGACTAAGTTTAATGTTTATGCGAATGAGTGTAGCAAACAACATAAAGTCTACTCTTCCCAAAACTGATAGTGCTAAAGAATTTCTGAAATTTGTGAAAGAGCGCTCCCAAACTGCTGATAAGTCACTTGCTGGGACATTAATGGCTACCTTAACCACCATGAAGTACGATGGCTCTCGTAGCATGCATGAGCATGTCATTGAAATGACAAATATTACAGCAAGACTTAAGTCTCTAGGAATGAATGTGGATGAGAATTTCCTCGTGCAGTTTATTATAAACTCACTTCCTCCTGAATATGGTCCATTCCAAATGAATTACAACACCATGAAAGATAAATGGAATGTGAATGAAACTTCACAGTATGCTTGTTCAGGAAGAAATGAGGCTTAAGAGTCAAGGAACTCATACTATTCATTTCGTAAGTAATCAAGGAGCTAGAAAGAAAGCCGGAAAGAAGCATGGAAAGGGCAAGCGATCTAGGTGGAGCTGAATATGCTGCCGCCAGTGGCTGATGTCCCCCCTTTCAGCCGCCATCGTGTCGCCCCGTGGTGGCGAAGTCCATGGCCGCCGCCTATGCTGTCTCCCCTTTCGGCCGCCATCGTGTTGTTCATCGGCGGCGGGTGCTGCCCTTGATGCCATCGCAATCGCACCCCGCATGTTCCGATCGCCATGACAGTGCTGCTCCAGCGAGAGTCAGTGCGGGGACGAAAGAAGGAAAGCTGCCTTTGGCCGCTGAAGGAGGAAGGCGGCGGCGGCGCCATGGCTGCCGCCATGCCTGCTGCTGTTAAAGGATTAGGGCATCTCTTTTGAAAGAGATGACCCTGAAGTAAACCGAACCGGAATGGCCCTTTGACCCAAACCTGTTCGGTCTAATAGTAATAAATCTGGTTTGGGTTTATATTAATCTTTTGGTTCAGCCTTTAAATTCGGGTTCCGGCTTATATTAAAGTTTTGGTTTGATCCAAATAATAAATTACGGTTCAGCATATTATTTTAAGCATATTATTGGCACTAACTTATGGTTATTGATATATTATGATGATGATGATTATTATTATTGACATTATACAATTTAAATTTACTTTATGTTGGTTTGTTAATTACCAAAGTGGTCGAACCATAAGGTCACACAAATTTTGAATTGTATAATTGATAATTTAATTACCTATAAGTATGTGATGCTTAGAATTGAAATGATCCTATAGAATATTATGGGTAATTAAAAATTCATGCTTATAAGACATTTAGTGATCGCCCAAAGGTTGATCAGTTGTCCTTATAATTTATGAATATGAAGGTGGTAATTAATATATTTCATTAGATTAGTTTTGTATATCCAAAGATAGCAAACTGATTTAAGTGGGATACATTAAATTACTAAATTATAGTAGATTTATAAGCATCATTATGTTTATCATGGTATGCCGTTGTATCACCCAAAGGAGAACATCGGTATACACTTACTATTTTATTTGAATTAAGTGTCTGAATCTGTATTATGTGTTTAAGTTACAACTCAAAGCGTTAATATATGAGCATTATATTATTCTTGCAGTACCTGTCCCTGTTTCTCTTCATTCGCATGCTTCGTCTGTTCCATTGTTTAATGGGCTTAATCTCTCTGATTGGAGTGAACAAATCCAATTTCACTTAGGTGTTTTGGATCTTGATTTGTCACTTCAAAATGAGAAACCTACTGCTATTACTGATACTAGCAGTGGTGAAGAAAAGAATTTCCATGATGCTTGGGAAAGATCAAACAGACTAAGTTTAATGTTTATGCGAATGAGTGTAGCAAACAACATAAAGTCTACTCTTCCCAAAACTGATAGTGCTAAAGAATTTCTGAAATTTGTGAAAGAGCGCTCCCAAACTGCTGATAAGTCACTTGATGGGACATTAATGGCTACCTTAACCACCATGAAGTACGATGGCTCTCGTAGCATGCATGAGCATGTCATTGAAATGACAAATATTACAGCAAGACTTAAGTCTCTAGGAATGAATGTGGATGAGAATTTCCTCGTGCAGTTTATTATAAACTCACTTCCTCCTGAATATGGTCCATTCCAAATGAATTACAACACCATGAAAGATAAATGGAATGTGAATGAACTTCACAGTATGCTTGTTCAGGAAGAAATGAGGCTTAAGAGTCAAGGAACTCATACTATTCATTTCGTAAGTAATCAAGGAGCTAGAAAGAAAGCCGGAAAGAAGCATGGAAAGGGCAAGCAAGGACCGTTGAAAGTGAATCGGTCATCTGCTCAAATCCAGAAAAAGAAACATAAAAATGATAAGTGTCATTTTTGCAAGAAACTTGGACACTTTCAGAAAGATTGCCTGAAACGTAAGGCATGGTTCGAAAAGAAAGGTAAGCCTAGAGCTTTCGTATGTTTAGAATCAAATTTAGCTGAAGTTCCTTATAATACTTGGTGGCTTGATTCTGGCTGTACCACTCATGTTTCAAATACGATGCAGGGATTTCTTACGACCCAAACCACAAATCCAAACGAAAAGTTTATTTTTATGGGGAATCGTGTCAAAGCTCCAGTTGAAGCTATTGGAACTTATCGTTTGATTTTAGACACAGGACATCAATTAGATTTATGTCAAACTCTTTACGTACCTTCTGTTTCTCGTAATTTAGTTTCTTTGTCTAAACTTGATTCAGCTGGATACTCTTTTAAATTTGGGAATGGATGTTTCAGTTTGCTTAAGAAAAATCATTTCATTGGTTCTGGTAATCTTTGTGAAGGTTTATACAAATTGAAACTTGATGATCTTTTTATTGAGACTCTTTTAACCCTGCATCATAATGTTGGAACTAAACGTGGTCTAGTCAATGAAAGTTCAGCTTACTTGTGGCATAAACGTCTGGGTCATGTTTCAAAAGAAAGATTAAAAAGGTTGGTAAAGAATGAAATCCTCCCAGACTTGGATTTTACTGATCTTGGTGTTTGTGTAGATTGTATTAAAGGAAAACAAACAAAACACACAAAGAAAGGAGCCACAAGGAGCACACAACTCCTTGAAATAATACACACTGATATATGTGGACCTTTTGATGTTTCATTTTTTAGTGGAGAAAAATATTTTATCACTTTTATTGATGATTTTTCACGTTATGGTTATGTCTATTTGTTGCATTAAAAATCTCAATCGATAAATGCTCTCGAGGTATTTATTAATGAAGTTGAGAGACAGTTAGACAGAAAGGTAAAAATCGTCAGGTCTGATAGAGGTGGTGAATTTTATGGAAAGTATAATGAAACCGGGCAATGCCCAGGTCCATTTGCTAAATTCCTTGAAAAGTGTGGCATATGTACTCAATAAACTATGCCCGGTACACCACAACAAAATGGTGTAGCAGAAAGGCGTAATCGTACCTTATTGGACATGGTTAGGAGTATGATAAGCAATACGTCTTTACCCATATCATTGTGGATGCATGCATTGAAAACTGCCATGTATTTATTAAACAGGGTTCCTAGTAAGGCAGTTCCTAAGACTCCTTTTGAACTGTGGACCGGAAGGAAGCCCAGTTTAAGGCACCTGCATGTTTGGGGTTGCCCGGCAGAAGTAAGAATCTATAATCCACAAGAAAAGAAATTGGATTCAAGAACAACCAGTGGTTTCTTTATTGGTTATCCAGAAAAGTCTAAAGGGTATAGATTTTATTGTCCTAACCATAGTACAAGAATTGTTGAAACTGGAAATGCTAGGTTCATTGAGAATGGTGAAGTTAGTGGGAGTAAGGAACCACGAAAAGTGGAAATTCAAGAAGTTAGGGTACAAGTTCCTTTACCGTTAACTTCTTCTAAAGTTGTTGTTCATCCAATTGTTGAACCGTTGAACAATGGACAAGAACAACAAATAAATGATCAGATTACTCACAATAACGATAATGTTAATGAACCTACAATAGAAGAACCACAAGAAATGGCATTAAGAAGGTCTCAAAGACAAAGAAGGTCTGCTATTTCTGATGATTATCTGGTATATCTACAAGAGTCAGAATTTGACTTGGGAATTGATGAAGATCCAGTTTCGTTTTCACAAGCCATAAAAAGTGTTAATTCTACTAAATGGGTAGATGCCATGAAAGATGAGTTAAAATCAATGGAACAGAATGATGTTTGGGACCTTGTTGAATTGCCTGGAAGCAGTAAAAGAGTCGGGTGTAAATGGGTCTTTAAGACCAAACGTGACTCAAATGGCAATATAGAACGATACAAGGCCAGACTTGTTGCCAAAGGCTTTACTCAGAAAGATGGTATTGACTATAAGGAGACTTTCTCACCTGTATCTAAGAAAGACTCTCTTAGAATTATTATAGCTTTGGTAGCTCATTATGACTTGGAGTTACATCAAATGGATGTGAAAACTGCCTTTTTGAATGGGAATTTAGAGGAAGAAGTGTATATGGATCAACCTGAAGGTTTTTTCCATTGAAGGAAAAGAACATATGGTGTGTAAACTTAAGAAATTAATATACGGACTTAAACAAGCTTCCCGCCAATGGTGTCTTAAGTTCAATGATACCATTACTTCTTTTGGTTTTAAGGAAAACATTGTTGATCGGTGTATATACCTGAAGATCAGTGGGAGCAAGTTTATATTTTTAATTCTGTATGTTGATGACATCTTACTTGCTACTAATGATCTTGGCTTATTATATGAGACCAAGAAATTTCTCTCTAAGAACTTTGAAATGAAGGATATGGGAGAGGCAACTTATGTGATTGGAATAGAAATATTCCGAGATAGAACACACGGATTGTTAGGGTTGTCTCAGAAAGCATATATCGATAAAGTTCTAGAGAGATTTAAAATGGAAAAGTGCTCATCAAGTGTTGTTCCAATTCAGAAAGGAGATAAATTCAGCATTATGCAATGCCCACAGAATGAAATGGAACGCAAACAAATGGAAGAAATTCCTTATGCATCCATGGTTGGGAGCTTAATGTATGCCCAGACTTGTACGAGGCCAGACATTAGTTTTGCTGTTAGAATGCTTGGCCGATATCAAAGTAATCCTGGATTGGATCACTGGAAAGCTGCAAAGAAAGTATTGAGATACTTGCAAGGAACGAAAGATTACATGCTCACTTATAGGAGATTTGATCATCTTGAGGTGATTGGATATTCAGATTCAGATTTTGCTGGATGTGTTGATACAAGAAAATCCACATTTGGCTACTTGTTCCTACTTGCTGGCGGAGCAATTTCATGAAAAAGTGCGAAGCAGTCTATCATTGCTGCATCCACTATGGAAGCTGAATTTGTGGCATGTTTTGAGGCCACAATTCATGGATTATGGTTGCGGAACATTATTTCAGGACTTGGAATAGTCGACAGTATTGCCAAGCCGCTGAAAATTTGCTGTGATAATTCTGCAGCAGTCTTCTTCTCCAAAAACGACAAGTATTCCAAGGGTGCTAAACATATGGAATTAAAATACCTTGCCATTAAAGAAGAAGTTCAGAAACAAAAAGTGTCAATTGAACATATTAGCACCAATCTTATGATTGCGGATCCGATGACTAAAGGATTGCCTCTAAAGACATTTACTGGACATGTCGAAAGGATGGGCATTATTGTAAAGTTTTAATGAGTTTATGATAATTAATGTGTTTGACACTTTGAGCTCATTTATATATTGTTTCTGATACTTATGATATCCTGTTTTAATACCATTGGTATATACATAAATGTTTGACAGGATTTTAGTCTCTAACAGAGACATTAAAGTGGACCATTATTGATCTTTTTCCCTATAGATCATATTAAGTACAAAACTAATATTGTGGTACATAGAAGGAACTATGTCGATTTAATGATATGGAACCGCTATGATCCGTATTAGTCTATACTTAATAATGATACTATGATATGACCAATGTAGAAGAATTTATCTTTATGATATGCGCATTATGTTTTGGAAGATAAATTCTGTCACATGGGCCAAGTGGGAGAATGTAAGATATTTTAATATCTCACTTAATGTGGCCCACGTGCAACGTAAACGGGTCAACATGAAAAGATAACGTTTCTGATATATACGTTGATGGAACGTATAATTAAGAGTATTTATCTTGGATAGTTACAGTCCTGATAATAAACACATATATAACACTATCAGGAACGGTCCTCTCTCTGCCTATAAAAGAATAACAGAGGTTTAATCTCCATCAACAAAAGCATTCTCTGTGAAACAGAAGAAAAGGCTAAGAGAGAGAAACCGATTTCCTTATTGACGGTTGGATTTCTTCTATGGCTCAAGGTATGTTTTCTATAACTAAGGTTTATAATATTTTATTATATTATGAGATTGAAGTTTTGTCATTATGGTGATTTATTATGAAGTACAAAATAAATCCTAACATTCTTTTCTCTTCTCAATCCTACCCACTCCTCAACGTGTATAATGTCTCTGCTTTAATACTGGAAATAGAAGGATCTATACAATTAATTGGCGGAAGATCTTCATCGAAGATTTTTCTTAGTATGATGGCCGTCCTTGCGACCTTGAAACTGTAGTGAATAAGCTCCAACTCCTGTTCGTATCTCTTAATTTCATCCATCTCCTTTATAGTGGAAATTTTCTGCTGCGGGATGCTATTTGCAAAGGAAATAAGTTTACCAATCAAGACTTGAATGCACACTGTATGTGATGTGATTCATGCTTAGAACTTCTGATGTACCTTCTGAATCTCCTGATGAACAGAAGGAGCTGATTGATCCCACAGCCTGTATGCTTCAACCAACATGATGAGTTCAAAGCCTAAAACCTTCCGCTGCCTTCTAAAGCCTAAATCCTTCCGGAGATGATAAGGTAAACAGTTTAATCTGGCAAAATTTTTAATTGTCTGGTTATCTACGGTAACACATTCAGACAATATAGAAATTTATAGGGCATTGCAGACACCAAGATGAAATCAATACTTAAAACGCCTAAGTTGAAGCCATCAGGTTGAAGTGTACCAAGGAAAACATCAATTTGAAGCAACAGGCTATAGAGGCTACACATTCATACATGGAGACGAAGGCAGCAACCAACAATGAAGCCATCAACGGTTGCCAAGTGTGTTAAGATTGAGAAGAGAAAAGAATGCACCAGAATGAAGTGCAAACATAATAAAATTTATTGAGCTAAGATTCAGACTATTGGAACGTTAAATGCCCCTAACATATTATAGTAATTACCAAATGATTGTCAAACATAATAAAAAAACAAATGATTTTCAAATCCTGATTGACAATCATTTAATAAACTGGCAACCTACTAAATATCGACCATTTCCTCAGTTCTTCTACATCAATACAACAAATAAACAGTTGTCAAATGCACAAAAACTAATAACCTAGTCAGATGTTAGTTAATTAATTTTTTTGCAATGATTGAATTTCGATGCCTACAAACCAAAATATGTCAATTTTTGTTACAGAATTTAGGCTTCATCTCATAGAAACCAACTTTCCACAAAAATCAGATAAACCACTAAACAATCAGAAATAAATTTGAGAGAAAATTCCTGCCTGTTGCCTGAGCGTTAGAGATGTTGGACAGTCGTACTCGGACAATGTCCACCAGGGAGTTTTTCGACCTTTAACTGACTTTTTAGCGGCGGTTGTGGGTTATGCGGAGCAATAGGAGGGGTATGAATAGATGAAAAGTCTCTCCAAAGGAGCCTGCAAAGCGTGCGCAGAAAGTTGGAACTCTTCCCAAACCCCACTCCGCTCCTCCTCAAATCGGCTTTAATTCAAGCTTTGTAAACCGTCAGAAACCATCTGATCATGGTTCACTGGTTTTTCTCCGTTGAAATTGGAATGGGAATTGATCAAATTGGAAGAACTGGAACTCCTTGGAAGCAGGGGATGAGGAAGAATGGTGAATGAGCTGTTGGGTACTTGAGATATCGCTTTGTTTCTCACAAAGGCTTCACCTTTAATTCTCAGATTTCGTCTTTTGGCCTGAAAATCTGAGAGGCGATGGGGAGCAGTGCTGGCTGGACATGCAACAATTCTTTTGAATGGTTGGTAGATTTTAATGATAGCCTTTAATTGATATTGTTTCCTCTGTTTTATACAAAGGTTTGTATGATTGCTAGCTGTCTCGGTTACTTTCAGATTTCTAACATGCAATAGTTTGGGGATTTAAATGAAAATTTGGATCTATTTCTCTGAATTAACGACCTTTCTTGTTGCCATTCTATGCTGAAACTGGAGATTTTTTAGTCGCTTGCTACTCAAAAACGAAAAGTACCATTCTTTTTGTTCAGGTGTGGGAAATTCCTAAAGCAACTTAATTAGATTAATAGTCTTTGCTGAAATTGCTGAAGTAGTTCAAGTTTGCGTGATATTGTTATTACCATTCTTGTTAATGAAGTTATTGCAATAAAACGAATACTCTACTGTGTCATTAATGTAAATTAAATACTTCAAATCTTGGAGATTATATTCATCTCTTTGTGTAATGAGTGGAGAAAATGATTTCATGGCAATGGAAAGTTTTTTCTGTCTGGGACAATCGTTGAGAGGTTGAATTCATGTCGTTATGTGGTAGACGGGGAAGATGATTTCATGATAATGTTCTTGTGCTTTGGCAACCATTCTGAGTATTAACGTCGTCGTCATGCACATTCACTTTAGAGTTCTCCATTTTGAATATACTTACCTAGATGGGGTCAATCAATGATCACGAAGGCCATTGGCCTAGGGCAGCTGCCTCCACTGCACATACCTGTAATACCATCTCCCCAAGAGTGGATATCATAATTTGTGGCAATCAGGATACATTAAGGAACTTTTCTTTGTTCATTTTTCCTTTTTTTTACCTTATGCTCCTCTCAGATAAAATATTATCTGTATCTTAGTCATTACTGAATTGATTTTGTTGACACAGAAACTAAGATATACAACAAGAAAGCTAATTAAGAGCCAAATGAGGGGATACACTGGCATAGACTCTGATGTCCTTGAAGGAGGAAGTTCAAGACTCGAAAACTCTAGGAAGGTTTCACTTCTACCCCTTGTTTTTCTCATTTTTTATGAGGTATCTGGGGGTCCTTTTGGTGTGGAGGACAGTGTGCAAGCAGCTGGACCTCTTTTGGCTCTTCTTGGGTTCTTGATTTTTCCATTCATATGGAGCGTTCCAGAAGCACTCATAACTGCTGAAATGGGTACCATGTTCCCAGAAAATGGAGGTTATGTTGTTTGGGTCTCTGCTGCTTTGGGGCCATACTGGGGTTTTCAACAAGGCTGGATGAAATGGCTTAGTGGTGTGATTGATAATGCTTTGTACCCTGTTCTGTTTCTTGACTATCTAAAATTCGCTGTCCCATCGTTAGGAGATGGGGTTCCTCGTGCTGTTGCGGTGCTTGTAATTACAGTTGTGTTAACTTACACGAATTATCGAGGTTTATCTATTGTAGGATGGGTTGCAGTTCTTCTTGGAGTTGTCTCTCTCCTGCCATTTGTTGTCATGGGTATTTTTGCAATCCCGAAACTTGAACCTTCAAGATGGTTTGTGGTTGACTTGGAAAATGTTAACTGGGGCCTATACCTGAACACACTTTTTTGGAATTTGAATTACTGGGACTCAATAAGCACGCTTGCTGGAGAGGTAGATGACCCCAAAAAAACTTTGCCGAAAGCTCTTTTTTATGCTCTTCTGCTGGTTGTGTTTGGATATTTTTTCCCCTTGCTGATTGGAACAGGAGCCATTAAGCTTGATCAAGAATTATGGATTGATGGTTACTTTTCGAATATTGCTAAAATGATAGCTGGGGCATGGCTGAGTTGGTGGGTCCAGGGTGCTTCAGCACTGTCAAATATGGGCATGTTTGTAGCTGAAATGAGTAGTGACTCCTTTCAGCTGCTTGGCATGGCAGAAAGGGGAATGCTTCCGGAGTTCTTCAGCAAAAGATCTCACTATGGAACTCCACTAATGGGTATACTCTTCTCTGCCACAGGTGTTGTTTTGCTGTCTTGGCTTAGCTTTCAAGAGATTGTCGCTGCAGAGAATTTCCTTTACTGTTTCGGAATGATCTTAGAATTCATAGCTTTTATAAAGTTAAGGATACAGCATCCTGCAGCTAAACGGCCATATAAGATACCTGTTGGAACCACTGGTGCTATCATGATGTGCATCCCTCCGACCTTGTTAATATGCGTGGTGTTAGCTCTTGCTACTCTCAAGGTCATGATAATAAGCTTTCTAGCTGTGTTACTAGGACTTGTTATGCAGCCATGCTTGAAATACCTTGACAAAAAGAAATGGTTAAGGTTTTCCATTAGCTCTGACCTTCCTGACTTGCATTTTAATGAAGATGAATGTACCGGATCTTTGATAGAATAGATAAAATGTCTCAGAGTGGATGGTTTTGATAATTCTCTCTACACTTCCAGGAAGTGCTAAATGTATTAATATGCTCCGAGTGTATCCTAATCATGCAAGCGTAGGAGTTGTGTTATATCTCTTAATTCAGTCTTAACTCTGTTCACATCAACAAAAAAAAAGGCAGGCAGCTGAAGTAGATTTCAGTGTGAATGCTAATCATGGTCAGCATTGTCGACATGCAGCATGCAAGGAAGAAAAGAACTCCCACCACTCCCTTCGAAGTGACTTTATACTAATGTGCCATGAAATTAGACTTTTTTGCCACCAAAGTCTTTTGCTATTTCTTGCTGTTATAGGGAAATTGAAGACGGTTCTGGCAGTCAAATTTCCTAAACACAAATGCACAAAATATTTTCGAAACATCTTTTGGCTCTAGTAAAATGGGGCATCTGGACAGGCTTCAGGGGGTCTTGGAGCCATTGGCTTAAACTTTTTAATTCTCACAATAGGTTTGATGTCTTGGAGGCGTAAGAATGTACTGTATTTGTGTTTAGCTTCTTTTTTTCTAAAAGGGGAAAGCTGCTGAGGGTGCTACAACCTGCGGCCTCCAGGAAATGCACAACCCCGACACTGGGGGGTGGGGGTTTGATGTAGACACGGCGTCTACAATGGAGAAGAATGAGGCTAAACTAGAACAAAATAAATAAACATAAACTAATCTGTGATTCTCATTGATAATCTCGTTTTGGCCATAGGCCTTACATATATAAAGAGTAAAAATATCCTAATACTAATAGAAGTAGTAAATCCTAACTAGGAAACACTATTAAATAAGAAATCCTAGTCCTAATAGAAGTAAGAGGTTGTAATTGAGTCCATAACATTCTACCACGCTCCGCATCGTCTTGTCCTCAAGACGACCAACTTGGATACTGCTCCAAAAAATCATCCTCGCGCATCCAAGCAGCATCTTCAGGAGCACGGTGTAACCATGCAACGAGAACTTCAGTAATAACACGCCCACGACGACGAACACGGCGGTGCTCAAGGATAGCATGAGGCACTGGGCGAGACTCATCGAACGGCAACGGTGGCGGAACAGGCTGCGGAAGAGCAGAAGGATCACCCATAAACTTCTTGAGTCGAGAAACATGAAACACATGATGAACTTGAGCCTCAGGAGGTAATTGTAAGCGATATGCAACTGGACCAATACGCTCAAGAATAGGATATGGGCCATGGAAGCGATGAAAAAGTTTCTCATTGCTCGGCTTATGGACAGAAGTCTGCCGATAAGGCTGGTGGCGAAGATAGACAAGATCGCCAACCTCAAATGCATGATCGACATGGTGCTTATCATAAACTTGGCGCATGCGGTTCTGGGAGGCTACCAAGTTAAGGCGAAGCTGGCACAACACCTCATTGCGAGTCTGAAGGGTAGTGTCTACCTTAGCGATAGAAGAGCGAAGACGCACATAGTGAAGCACTGTAGGTGGTGGTTGACCATAAACAATTTGGAACGGTGTATAACCCGCTGATGTATGAAACGCAGTGTTATAAGACCACTCCGCCCAAGGAAGAAAAGATAACCAAGTGCGGGGCCTATCTCCGGCGAAACACCGTAAATACTGCTCAAGGCAACGGTTAACCACCTCAGTTTGTCCATCCGTTTGAGGGTGATAAGAAGAACTCATCCGAAACGTAGTGCCCTATAAACGGAAGTACTCTTGCCAAAAGGAAGAGATAAACACCCTGTCACGATCACAAACAATAGACTTGGGCATCCCATGGAGACGAGCGATATCATGGACAAAAAGTTCAGCAACACTCTTTGCCGTATAGGGATGGAAAAGAGCAGAAAAATGTGCGTACTTGGATAGCCGATCAACCACCACAAGCACAACTGATTTACCTTGAACTGTAGGCAAACCCTCTATAAAATCCATACTAATATCCTCCCATACCCGTTCAGGAAGAGGCAATGGCTGGAGAAGGCCATAGGGAGTGGTAGAATCACTCTTAGCACGCTGACACACATCGCACTGGGCTACAAAAAGTTAGACGGAACGTTTGAGACCACGCCAGGCAAAACTTTGAGAGACCCGTTTATAAGTACGAAAAACCCTTTCATGGCCAGCTGGTGGAGTAGAATGGAAAAGATGAAGAATATCCGTGCGTAGCTTCTCAGAGTTAGGCACCCATAGCCGCCCATGCCAGAACACAAGACCATCCTGCAAAATATATCCTGGAGAAGAAGAAGGGTTGGCCTGCAGGCAGGAAATAAGATCACCCATGTCAGAGTCCACCAAATAAGCAGCCCGCAACTCGTCCAGAAAAGGAAAAACAGGAGTGGAAAGGGCATGGAAGGAAGAATCCTCAAACTGTCGGGATGAAGCATCTGCAGCGCAGTTCTCAAAACCCCGCTTATAGACCATCTCATAATCATATCCCAGTAATTTGGAAACCCAACGTTGTTGCGCGGGAGTAGCCACTCGCTGATCCAAGAAGTACTTGAGCGGTTGGTGATCAGTCCGAATAATGAAGTGACGACCTAAGAGGTAGGGGCGCCACTTAGTCACTGCATGGACGATAGCAAGCATCTCACCCTCATAAGCAGATAGAAGTAAAGACCGTCCCGACAAAGCCTTGCTGAAAAAGGCAATAGGACGCTCATCCTGCATAAGAACGGCTCCAAGACCAACATCTGATGCATCACTCTCAACAACAAAGGTCTTTACAAAATCCGGTAAGGCAAGTACAGGGGCAGAAATAAGCGCTGCTTTGAGTGCCTTAAAAGCGCGCTCAGCAGTGTCAGACCAACCAAAGGCTCCCTTTTTCAACAACGCAGTCAAGGGTATAACAATAGTGCCATAAGAGGAGATAAAACGCCTATAATAACCTGCAAGTCCCAGAAAACCACGTAATGCCCATGGGGTAGAAGGTCGAGGCCAATCCCGAACTGCAACAATCTTGGTGGGATCTGTAGCCACACCATCGGCAGAAATAACATGCCCCAAATACTCAATCTGACGGCAACCAAAGGAACACTTTGAGCGCTTTAAGGAAAGACTATGCTCATGAAGGAGAGAGAATACGGACCGTAAGTGCTCCAAATGGGTATCCCACGTAGGGTTATAAATGAGAATATCATAAAAAAATACCAGCACAAAGCGCCGTAGACAAGCCCTAAAAATATCATTCATCAAACACCGGAAGGTAGAAGGGGCATTAGTGAGGCCGAAGGGCATGACAAGAAACTCGTAATGGCCGTCATGTGTGCGGAACCCCGTCTTGGAAATATCATCAGGGTGCTCTGATGATAACCCGAACAGAGGTCTACCTTCGAAAAGAACTGTGCACCGGCCAACTCATCAAGTAACTCCTCAATAACTGGAATAGGAATCATAGGAATCGGGGACAACGTTGGAAAGGAAATCAGCCTAGCGTCATGGCAAATGTGGGAGAATTTTTTGTTTTGATTCTTGTACTTGCTTAGGTCAGGCACACATGTATCTAAGTCCACATGAGCAAACCAAACAAGATCTCAAGTGTTTTCACAAATAATGCTCATAACAACTAAAGCTGAAATATACATATCTAATCCCAAAGTATATTATACGGTTACAAATGCATAAGCTAAAATAATAGGGCAACCGAATTTGCAAATTTCAGAAGAAAAAAACAAACTAAAGACAGCTGAACCTTAAATCAAAACCAATCAATATTTCACGCACAAATACGTGGTAACAAAGCACGACCAGGAACCCAAAAATGCATGAGGAGCAATTCTTGTGCTGTAGCTTCAAGTAACACAAGACCGCGCAAGAAGGCATTGCTTGCAGCAGCAGTTGTCATATTTCGCCATGCGGGTGTTAAAACAGGAGATGCTAATTGACATTAATCATCTTCTAGTGCCATATATATCATCCTGCAACATATAACGTTTACCATGAGATAACATTCATACAAAACAAATTTCTTGCAATCTTAGATGATGGACATACCAGAATATAGAGAGAAACAGGAGGATCACATAATAAGCAAGCTTAATAACGCACTTCCTCTTTGCAAAACTCAGCAAGTTAAATATCTCAGTAACATCAATCAAATGGCGCTTCTCCCTATACCTGATAACAAAATATAAAGAACACATTAAGAACATACATTGTGTATCGGACACCCTTTTTATAACTAATCATAAAAGCCACCAAGTGATTTGGAATTTCCAATAGAAGTGATAGCAAGTAGTTTGCCATACTTAGAAAGTACTTACTCTTTAAGATTGTAATACAGCATTGGAATGCAGAAAAGGACCATTATCCAGTGTCCGGATAGTAGAAATAGTAGGCATAAAATCCCATGGATAATGAACTCCGGCAAGACCACATTGTTTATCCGAGCTGCTAATTCATATGGGTTTATGTAATCAAACTCTAAGTCAATGAGAGACATAACCTGCAAAACATTTCCAAGAGTCATGATCACAGGAGTTCAAACAATTGTAGCTGATTCATAACAAAGGCAACTAAAATTTCCGTTTCGTAGCCACAATGTTAGAAAAAATGGCTGACGGTGGACATGAACATAAACAAGATATCTCGTAATTGATCGAAACTTTTCAATTGGCACAGAGCTAGCAACAGCACAAACTCGTTGTGAATTGGTTAACAAAATTCACTAGGTATGGGTCGTTCGGTAAAGGATGTCCAAAAAGTTTGATCAGATGTGCAGATTTATGGAGAATCCAAAAGGACCACTAATGATGAAACCTTTCCTGCCTAAAATTTAAACCATTCAAATCCATACAATTTTTAGAAAATCACCTCTCGAGGAGATTGTTCTAGTCAATCTGATTAAAGACTTTTTGTGGGAAACCATTGGAAGAAAAGCAAGGATTTTCGCCTGATAAAGTGTTTGCAATCGGAAAGCAAAATATTTGATAGAGCTGAAATCTGTGCTTACCAAATGCACAAAAATGGAAAGAAAAGGATTTCCACCAACTCACAGCAAAATCCTGAGCGGAAATCCTTTGCCAAACGCACCCTTAGCATACCAGAGGTGAATCTCCATACTTGAAATTAAAAAAAATCTTCCATGATTTAAATTAGAGTTAGTTGTACATTCACGATCATGAAAGAAGTTCATTATAAATTAGAGCAACACAAATGTTCACAATTTTAGTAAGCACACACCAATTACAGTTGAGGTGAAGTTTAAAATCTATCTGTGTAGGAACTGACACCAAATTTGCACTACTTATAAATGTGCAACTGCAAAAATTTACAATGCCAAGATTATTTCCCTGAATAAACAAAGGCAGTACTTTTCTTCCAGCAGACAAAATAAGCACAGAGAGCCGTCAACCATAACTTCAAACAGTGACAAAAGCTTACAGCGGGTTACAACAGTCTGCTACATCAAGCTATCACCCTTGCAACACAAAATAGAAAGGTTCTGTGTAGCAAACATGATATATCCTTACTTATAAGAAAACATAATCTATATAGTAACCCAAAGACAATCCACTTCATTAAAATATCACGAAAAATGTTCTGACGAATTAAGAATCAAATACAATAAATGAAAAATAATCCAAGGAAAGTGAACATGGAGTACCAATTCATACATTTCAATTTCTTGGCCTATACGAATAATAGGCATATGATTTCCTAGAAGGTTCTGTTAACATAATCATAAGATACCGCACCGATTATTTAAATCATATGAACATTCCGCACATATATCTGACAGAAAACGAATGCTTCTTCTCTCCGCTCTTATCACGAAACCCAAACAAGGTCATTTAAAGATGTGCATTCAAATATACTAACAAACAGATCATCTACCAGCATAAGAGCATGCGTGAGAATAAGAGAAAAAATTCCCAATTCCGTACGGATGACAAAGAAATAGAAACAATTACTTGTTTTGTAGGTAAGAGTCACACATGCTTTGTACGCCAATGGGATTTGATCCTTGAACCTCTCCCATAATCCAGAGGGATCGATCAGACCGCATAAGGCTAAATTGGTCTAATAGAAACAATTATGATTCCAGGTATTGCATCGATATGAACCGATAACATACTATTTTCACTAGTGTTACCAATCAAAGAAACGTTTTCATTAATGTAAAAAATACGAAAAGCTTCAAAACTAACCAACGATGTCATATTAGAATACTAAATAAATACATAACATTCAACACAAAAACAAAAAATAAAACTACCAGAGACTAAAAATCCATATAATTCAAGTTACAGTGGACAATCAACAGAAGCAATCAGCTAAATGCAGACAACTTAAAAGATCCTTCCTTCACAATAAAAAATGCAAGCAATTCAACTAAACAATGAATTTCTCCAAAATAAAACCAAAAAAACTAATAACCAGAAAAAGATCCCTACTTTCCACTATTTCGGAATTGAATCACGAAAATTACAAATAAAATCCAATGTTTTTCAGGCTGGGTGATCAGCGGCGATATCGCACCTGGTAGACGAGGATGCCGACGATGGCCATGAGCAAGAAGAAGGCCCCGAGCCACGCCATCACACCCCCCATCCCTCCTCCTCCCGCTCCTCCGTCTTACCGTATGACGTCTCCTGGAGAGGTACCGGCGGAGAGAAGTCTTCCGACGTCTTCAGTCCAGTCCGGCCAAATGCCGCTGCGAAATTGGTCGCCGACGGCCGACGAGCTTGCCGTTGAGAAGTCACCTGTGGAACTCCCCAGTTCGCATTGGAATTCAAGGAACTGACGAGTCTTGGATTCATGTGTAGGCATTCGGTACTTACGTTCATTTACCTACGGGATAAACTCACGGGATTATTTTTTACCGTTGATTGATTGGTTCTGTTTTAAATGCACGTTTTGATCAAATTGATTTGTAGCACGTTGGTAATCTCGTGGATGAAAGACTCGTGTGGTTGTAAATTGCATTACGAAGATGGAGTCTACATGGCCCCACGCCCCACGTGGTCCACACAAGTGGGTTCCACACTGCCACAACGTGGCAAATATTTCCTCCATCCTGTTTTAATAATTCTATCTGAAAAATTGATGATTGTTATTGGATGAACCCAACTAATGGGGGAAGAAGGTTCAAAATCCACTTAAGTTGTACATGCGGTACAAGCTGTAAAAACTACTCCAATTAGTTAACTTGGCAGTTTTATCATTCTACAATAATGAAATGCATAGTCTGGATAAATGTGTTTCAAATAACAAGGGGGTCACTTTATTTAAGAGTTTTTAGAGTTTGATCTAGAGAGTTAAAATTAACAATGAACTCGTGTTAATTTTAAATTATGTGAGAAGTTTAAAGTTTGAAAGGTATATATTTAGTCAAGGTAATAATTTAGCAATGACGAGTGTCCAGTCCTTAGGACCCAAGTTGAAGGGGGTAGGCTAATTGGCCTCTTATAGCACTGTGATGTAGACGGTGGTCTACATGAGAATTTATGGAGGAATACATCTATAATTAAGAAAGTAAAACACATAAAATAAACTTAATTTTTAATTCTTCATTACTTAACTAAAAGAGAAGACATTGGCTACATGTTTATAGGCATAAGAGCCTTTGAACTCTAAGAATCCTTATTTTAAAGAAATCTATCTAATATAAGTATCCTACCTACAATAGACTAATTACTATAGAAGGCTTAACTAGATAATGATACTAAATCATAACTAATCTAATGAATCTCAAAGGCAGACCCAACCCCTAAGATGGGTCATAACATTCCACCAGTCATAACACACTGTATCTCACGATCAATCCTCTCGAGCATGTACAAGCCCTACATACCATATGTGAAGGGTAAATGAAGATATAATCGCATGTGGGTGGCCAATAGAGTGGGGGTTTAAAGATGGGACCTCAGTTTTCAGAGATTTTTTTTGGCTTTTCAATAGTTGAATAGCGAAGGCCTAATTGTTTTGACGCTGTTCGACACCTCTACATGAGTAATTCGAGTGGACTACCTCTCACGAACTGCCCTTTCCTTGCTTGATGGTCCTCCCTCAGTGGGCTGAACTGAATAGGTGGCAAGTGACCAATATCAAAATTCATGAGAAAACTCTTTATTTTTCATCTGAATTTCATATTTATTTATAGTTAATTACTTTAAATGCTTCACTATGCACATATGGCTAATATGTATTTATACATTATGCAAAAGTCACAACTTTTTACTAACACCAGCAACCAAATGCCAAATGCACATAGGGACTCCTTAATTACTAGTTTCCCTAATGAAGGAGGGATAACACGATCTCACTGACACGTGCGCGAAGGCAATTGGGCATTGCTAGGTTCTGGACGAGGATAAATTATTCAGTACTCCCGGCAAACAATGTAAGATTTACTCCCACTTAACCGGAGCCATCCATCCGTTGGACTGCACAACTCCACCCATGCGCCATGTTGATCCTGGAGATCGACAGGTGAATTGGGAGTAAAAGTGAAGTGGTATACAGGAGTACTAAATAATTACTCATGCTCTATGGATTAGAGCAAGATTTCCATGAGGAAGAGCCATGGTAGGGGGCCCAGGGCCGTCGTCTCCAGGGCATCATCCGAGCATGTGCCACCGGCACCACCATCTTGACCGGGGCAGAGGAAGAAGTTCCGAGACCCCAGGTTCACCAACTGCTCATTGGGGTTCAAACCTGCCATAACAAACATTGAAACCATATACTCACACTAAGCATTCAAATAACCATAGTACCAGTGCATTTTCCTTTAATTAATGAGCTTGCTCACTTACTTTCGAAGCTGAACTCAGAGTAATGTAGCTCGAATCGCCGTGGGTCTGCTCCGGCCAGCGGCGGCCGACGACCTGTCTTCGTGTAAATCTCTATAACTGCCTTGATCACGTCCAGTACCGAGTTCTCCAATGACATAACAACAAGAACTGGGCCAAGAACTCCTCGAATGGTCACCTTCAACAGGAATCTAGGGAGCTTTTTGCCTCCTCCGATGTCCGGTGACTTTGGATCCCTCCCAAAGAAAGCACTGATTATACGACAATGCTCCGGCCGGTGGGTCTCCGGTGAGCCCTTGCTTGTCATGATGGCTTTCGTAGGTTATAGATAGAAGTCGAGGAAAACGATGGTGATCAAAATGTTTGAGCTCAAAGCTGGTCTGATATCATGCGGGGTCCATAAGGGTGACATGAGAATACAAACAATGAAAAGAAACTTCGTGGAAAGAACATGGATTCTCATGGAAATGGAAGTTAGCTTATTTACAACATTGATATTGCCACCTTGTCTCTTAGTGCATGAGAACACAATAATATGCATCTCATTCCCGGAGTGTTTGATGTTCAAATTGTATAAGTAGATCTGTATATGCTATCCTATGCTACTTTCAACTTTCAAATATTCGTAAACAACTTGAGTAACAATAATGTTGGTTTAGTTGTCAAAAAATAAAACAACAATGTTAATTTTAAAAGCAAATAATACTATTACAATGACCTAGTTATCACAAAAAAATTTAGTTAAATAATTTTATTAGTTACGGTTTTTTCTTTCTTTTCATTTGTTTTGGGCAAAGTTCTTCAGACGACATTATCTTTAGAGAGTAAACCACACTGGTTCAATGCTTTTCTGCCTTTTCTATGTTACATGTGCAAAATGTGCCAAATTTCAGATGGAACTATGGTCCATGCAGTGACGCAACCAAGGTCGTTGGCTAGAATTCGAACTTAATTCCAGTCAAATTGGGTAGAATTTTAATTAAAAGGCGTCAATTTTGAAGAATTTCGCTGCTTCCTCATTTTTCACTTTGAGAAGAATTTGTTTCACAAACCAAATTCGTGCTGAATTGAAGCTCACAAACCAAACAATTCCTTTATTGAGTCACTTTTTGCTTGGGAGGATGTTGATAATTGATAACCTGTTTCTGGTTTTGCTTAATTTTTCTTTCGCGATAATCATTTCCTATTCCTATTCTCCACTTCCCTTTGCTGCTTGACTGTGTCTTCTATCTCTAATGGTTACCATGATTGCAAGCATACTAGTACGAGTACTTCATACGCTCACCGTCCTATGTTGGCAATCCTATTTGGTTTTTCAGAATGAACTAATTTTTTAATCCTTTTCGATAAGGGCCATAAAAAAGACCATTTACTCTGACAAATGAATTTAAAAGCTCAAAGAAATCACAAATCATGTTCTTTAACGTGAAATGATCGTGTAACTAATGTACCGGATTATTTAGGAGATATTTTGATCCCAAAATACAGAGTCTTCAGCTTCGGGTAATTCAGATCTCCACGTTGTTTCACCTCTACAGGGATAATGGTACTACTACAGAGTTACATGAACCTGATATTTATCTTTACAATTTGTTTTCTCCTTTTTCCTTGGCATTTATCTTCCTTGTGTTGGCTCCAACAGCCTCGTTATCAGGCTTTCATACGTTTCTATTTATTCTTTTCCACTCTTGCCATCAATATGCTACCTTCTATTCATTGACTTACCATACACATAAAAACATCAAATTCAGCACCTAAGAACATACATCTATATTTGAGCCTCATCATAGAAAATTAAGGCATTTATCTGTACCAGAATTATTTCAAAACCTTCATTAGCTACACCAACTGCTCATTAAAAAAAATAAAGGCCTGTAGAAGATGTTGCAACTTATCTAATGGAAAGCGATGGAGCTTTGTACATAAGAGACTACTATACTAGCTGAAGCAACAGAAGGAATTCGATTTTCGATTACCATTCTTGTATTCGACAGGTCAAGAAGATAAGTGACATGAACAACACATAAAAATAGAATTTTAAATTAAAATGAGAATCTCTCACATTAGTTAACATATTTAATATCATTCTCTGTTATCTGTGATCAACGATGAAATTTTGGCCAGAATGTGGAAAAGGAAAACATTACCTTTACTAATAAAGGGCATATGTTTATCACAACTGGCATCGACCTCATTACTTCAAGGCATCCAAATTAATAGGTCAACTTAACTGCTTGCTTAGGAGGCATGGTTCCCGCCTGACACCCACAGCGACCAGCCCTCTGTAAAATCCATAGCACTTACACTGGAAGTAATTGGTAAGAATTGGGTAAGGCCGGCATAAAAAAGTTAACGAAAGGCCCATAACTTTTTGCTTGTTGCTCACTATAGGCCTTATCATGCAAAATGGCTTTGAAAAAACATTTGCTGGAGATGATACTAGAAGTTGCTTTCTGAGGCCCAACCCTTCTTCTCCAGCTCTAACCGCAAAGCCTGATAAACACGGGACAAAAGGGAGTGAAAACTGAGTCATGACTGTCACCAGTTAAGGATACCAGTTATACGTAGATGTACTTGAGAACCCACACTTGCCTTTATTCTTTTCCTGTTAATGTCAAAATCAAAGTCTCCCCTACGCGAAGCAGATCGATACTCCACCACTGATTTCTTGCCGGGAGGGAACCAAAACTCTACATCATCCACAAACTAGAGAGACCAAATATAGGTGACAGAAACAATCAATACTTATGAAAGACTATAGACACATGACAGTAGAAAGATTAAATTTTATCCATTTTTCAAAATGCGTAATGGGCAGTGACTCACCCCCAGGATGGGACTCTCGTATTCAACATGTAAGTAATTGTCTGTCTTCTCCACTATTTTTGGTGCAAATTTATCTGGTTTTGTCGACTTAATCTGCAAATGCAAAATTTCCATTTTTGTGCTTGAGTACACAATACTTGCATGATAGTGTTATTTGACTATACCATACTAATACAAAGCAGAAATGATCTCTATACCACTTGAATCAGTTCAGCCATTGCCTCATCCCTTCTCACCGGCTTGGTTTTTCCCCGACCATCCTCAGGATTGTAATTCCTACAAACAAAAAGAGGTCGTGATGTGGTTTTGGCAACAATATCTAAGAATCAGGAACAACAGCATTAAAAACAATTGTCAAACGTGGTGGTGCTTGGACAAGTCTGTAGTCTTTGATCATTTTCTGTCTCCTTTTTTTTGGCTAATAAAACCTTAATAGACAAAAAAAGGTGTTGTATTAAACACACATAGTATCTGCTAACAGCTATTGTTTTGTTATATGTCAGCAACCATAAAGGTAGATAAGACTGATTCTGATGAATTGAGTACATCTAATCTTTAATCAAATTTAAAATCTTACTTCAAACAAGCTGCAGCTTTTGCCCTTCTAACATTTCCCTCTCTCATAGGCATGTTAGCAGGTTAGTGTTAATAAGAGATCAAATCGAATTCTGGGCAACTTCTATAACTATAGATGCGCTATGATAGCCACTAGGACCAAGAGCTACTGGCTCATCATTGACAAGTTGAAGTCCCCAAAAAATATGTATATACTAAAGCAAAGTGAAGGATACCATGGTGGTGCATAATGGATAGGGTCACTAGACGCTTCAGCAGTTGATATACAATTCTTGGTCGCAGGACATAATGCTAGAGTTTGAGACTTCTTCTGAATTCCAAGATAACTTGGCTTTTTACCACTGCAGTAGAACAAGCAATGCAGTTATTTTAATTCCAAAGCACATGATAAAACACCAAATCAAGAAGAAAGCAAAACTTTACATAGGCCAAAGCATTAGAGAATTGGGAAACACTACTAGTTAACTTGATGTCTCAACTTATATTTGAAGTGCCTTATCTCTGTTGAGTAATAGAGTCAAAACCAGAATTTCCAAAATAAGCAGCGGTACCATATTGGTAGTCTACCGCACGTGGGTCTGACAGCAGTGTTGAGGACTTGTCTAGGTCTAGGAGCGGTATGAAAGTGCTCTTAGGTCCTTGGGGGGGGGGGGGGGGGGGGGGTTGAATGAATAAGACACTTAAAATTTTAGATATGGAAATCCTAAAACTCTACCACACACAAAATGATGATGATAATCAGAGAATCATTATCATAGCATTATCATTTAATGTGAGATGCTAGAGAGATACTTAGTGGTGTGATTTGACTGTGTGCCATGTAAGCCCAATCAATAACAAACAATCACAGAGATTTATAGTGGTTCGTTGCCAAAC
This sequence comes from Houttuynia cordata, assembly GCA_039654745.1. Lineage (NCBI taxonomy): Eukaryota > Viridiplantae > Streptophyta > Magnoliopsida > Piperales > Saururaceae > Houttuynia > Houttuynia cordata. The sequence continues at coordinate 8,747,743 of CM077511.1, forward strand.
AAATCACTTTGACGGGTATGTCCACCATTGGAGCACCTAATCCAAGGACCTCGGACTTTCGTTACCCTCAACATCATACAAAGGTTTCCTTATCTAACCAAATATTTTCATGGCTAATCTCAAACCAAAGGTTTTCGTGGCTTACCTCTAACCAGGGACTTTCCTAGCTCACCCCCTAGGAAACACGGATACGAATACGGTGACATGATACGAATACGGGGATACAACATTTTCCTAAAAAGTAGGATACAATACGGCTAATAAAAAATTATTTATATAATTTTTAAATTTATTTTTGGTATTGTAGCTACATCTTAATTAGGCAGGTTCGATTCCCAGGGAGGAAAAATCGATTGCTTTTTTATTTAGTTTGGTTCCTGAGATAAAAAACCGAGAATTGAACCAAATTCATTACTAATTAAAGAATTTAAAGCTAATCTTGATCGTTGATTTCAATGGCTCAGATTAAATGAGAGCAAAACCTTAACTTATCTCTTCATCCTCCTCTCCTCCATCAGTCCTTTCTCCACCTCTCCTCCCCCATCTCCCACCTTCTCCTCCATCAGTCCCTTCTTTAATGGGCTCGGAATTGCAACTCGCTCTCACAGAACAATATCCTGCGGAGGACGCCTCGCCGTCGTCGTCCTCCCCCGGCCCCTCCTCCCTCTCCCTCTGCTCGTCCCCTCCTCCTCCGGCCATCCTCCCTCCCCCGGCCCCTCCTCCTCCCTCTCCCTCCGCTCGCCCCCTCCTTCAGCCATCCTCCCTCCCACGGCCCCTTCTCTCCCTCTCCCTCCGCTCGCCCCTCCTCCCCCGGCTATCCCGCCCATATATGACACGTATCCATCTATGTCGGAATATGTCCATTTTTTTTTAAAATTTCGGATACACGCAGGATATGCAGGTAGCCGTGTGCTGCCGTATCCGTGTTCAATACGTATAGGATATAGATATGACACCAATCTTCCGTATCCATGCTTCCTAACTCACCCCTAACCAAGAGGTTTACTGGTCCACCCTTAATCAAGAGTTTTCCCTAGGCTAACCCCAAACCATGTGAAAGAATCCACTCACTATGAGAGACCCTTTTCTCACCAACGGTTTTGTACTTAGGCTAACCGGCAACCTTGTGAGTGTATCCAAACTCACACGAGTCACAATGACCCGTCTCTCTCATGTGTTTCGATCCTAGATCTACTCCACACATGTAGAAGAAAAGAGAGAGGAGAAGATGAGAAGTATTACTCTAATCAAAGAAGGGTTAGAGTACTTACTTTCGCTAGGAGGCTATGAGAAAAACCTAAGGCCAACTAGAACATGATTAACTTTCCTATGTGCACTGGATCATCCAATGGGTCAATCCTCAGAAAGATTAATCTACCACCGGCATTTAATTTCTTCTACATACGAATACCTAAGCGGTCCTCAAAGTAGATCAAAGCCCCCTACAGCAATTCCTAAGGATTGGAATTATTAATACTCAAGAGCATGCTAGTTGTTCTATTAAAAATGGATTAAGTATACATAATCTTTAGTAGAGTATGCTCTCTTGATCTTGGTCTCAAGGACACCAAGAGTACTTCATAGATGAAGAGAAGTAATAATCCATTAATGGAATCACAAACATATATTTCTAAGGACATTGATATATGCTTTATTGGATTTAGCTATAGAAGGGAAGAAACAAGCTAAACCTCATGAAATTAAGTGAAATTCTTATGATGGAACCACAAACATAATTCTCTTCAAGAAAAAAGAAGAGAATTATGCCCTATGACTTAGAATAGAAGAGGAAAAACAAGCTAAACCTAAGAGGTTAATGGAGAGCCATGCCCCAAGAGGTGAGGGGGAGAGCCTATTTATAGGTAAGGAGAGGTCTCTTAGGTGGTCTTTGATTAATCAAAGTCATCATTCGATTCAATATCTAATTGAAGACATCCTTTGATTTGGTATCTAATCAAAGGCACTGATTAGATTGATCCTACCATAAGATCCTTTATCTATGGTTGGATCAATCAAGCCCAATGGGTTAGCATTGATTCCCTATGAGTTGGCATTGATGCCCTAAGAGTTGGCTTTTATTAGGTTGATCCTACTACAAGTTCTTTGATCTATGGTTGGATCAATCAAGCCACGAGAGATCATATGCATGCATCTTATCCCAATTCTCTTTTCCCTATTTTGTCTCCTAGCTAATAGGGATAGTTGGGCTTTTGCTAGGGTCTTTCCTCTTTATTTTGGGCCTAAGTGTAGAACCCACTACAAGGACCCTAATACTCGGGCTTAGTAGATGTCTTGAGGGGTCTTCTCTTGAAATGGTCTTCAAGTTCTTTGGAGTTGGGCCTTTGAGTTGCTCCACTTTGTTGGGCTTCTTTCTTGAAGTGTCTTCCAACTTTTGTATAGGCTTTCTTCCTTTGAGGTGGGCTTTGAGTGTCTTCAATCTTGAGTAGTGTCTTGTGATGACTCTTTTTTTGTTCATCCATACACATTGCCATTCTACACACCCCAATTGCAATTTACACCCTATTTCATTTCTCACCCCACACATTTGTTGCACACCCCATTTTCTGCAATTCCTCTTACATTGTTTTGTTCATTCGTTTTGACATACATAAAAATATGCCCTACAAAGGTCTACCGCTAGGAGCTTGCAGTAGACTGGAAGGCTCACTGGAAGTTACGTCGGGGGACTCCGGTAGACCGGACTCTTGGAGCGATCTGTCGTACATGCATCAGAAGATAGCATACTCAGCGGTAGACCAGACGCACGCAGCGGTCTACTGGAAGGTTATCTGGAGGATGCGATGGAGGGAGTGATAAACCGCAAGGAGCTAGAGGTCTACCAGACATTATGACAGTGGCTTCCAAGTTGACTTTTGACTGGGATTGCATTCCAAATTGAGGTCTAAATTGGGTCACAACTCTAATAGGTATTTAAGGACTCCAAAAAGGTTCTTAGGGTTTATGCTAAGCTTATAAAGGGGGGGAGAGAAAGATTTGATGAGGGATTTCTAACAAGGGAATTGGGGTGATTTTGTGCCACAAAATCTCATGAATTCATAGTAATCTCTTAATCAATAAAGTTTGTTGTTTGCTATGGCGTGGAATATGGGGAGAAGAAACCGAACCACAATAATCTCTGTGTCACGTTTGTCTTATATTTATGGTTGTTTGCTTGGTTGATTGTTTCGTATTGCAATTGAGGTTGTGCTAGTATGTTACTTGTTATAGTTACTAGTCGGGATGAGATTCTCTACACCCCTTGAATCCCAATAATCTCCATGTTTCAAATTTTGGATATGCAAAAACTTATACTTCCTATGTTCCTCGATTGGAAATCAGAAAGGAACTAATTTTAGTTCATTTTGGAATTTCCGATCCAGGCAGAGGGAGTATTTTGAAGAAGACTGGCAATGGGAAAAAAGATAACGCTACGAGCCACACAGAAATTGTGTTCGGTTAATGCCATTTATCTTTCCTTTTGCCTATCATCTTATTGACTAGAGAAACTTCCACATTTAATGAATTCATTATTGATGTTCAATATGCAAACAATCATCTTCATCGACTACATTAACCTAACTAAATTGCAAACTAAGATGCTTCAAGAAAATAAAAAAATGGCCCAAAAACAAGCGCAGGAGCTGACAAAATATAAAGAAATGCAGAAAATTGAGGTAAATTTCAATATAAACATTATAGCATTCTTTTACTATGTAGAAAACCCGTAACAGATTGCAAACAAACCCTTAATCAACAAACTAATAAAGCATCATTTTTTCCATTACAAGAAGATTAAACTATAGAAAAATAGCAATTTCCATTAGCTGCCTGCATAACAAAAATTCAAAAGATGGTAACAAAACCTAATTCTCATCTATGAAGCAATACCTGAAGTTAAAGATGGCAGCCAGAGCTGCAAGTTCGCTGCTCCTCAATATAACTTCCCTGCAAATTCCAACAAAAACCCATATCAGTTCCTCAGTTCTAATCAGACACCACAAGAAGACGTATTGGAATCAAATCCAAGGGTCCAGAGAGAAAAAACACCTCCGACCCATTTTCGACGTCTTCGAATTCATCACTTTTCTCTGCTCCGGCGACGCCTGAGCTTGGAGGAAGGTCAAGCGCATTATGGAATTAGCAGCCATGAGAGTTCCACTGTGAGCTCTGGAGCCGTCGAAGCTGGGAAGGACACGGAAGATATCTTGAACTGAAGTCTTTTCCGAGGGTGTTATGGTCGTTTCGTCTATGCATATGCGGGACCCAGCCTACGACAAGAGGGTGTTTTCCGTAATTTCGCTCCTTGGGTTACTATACAACTGTTTTTTTTTTGGTTTTCCCACCATTCCCAGCTTCGACCAGAAGCTTCCCGCCTTCTCGCCGGCTCCGGCCAAAACCCTCCCGCCGGTTGATTCAGATGGCTAGAAAGAAGGTAAAGTTTGATTCAAATGTGCTGGTTCTGAAAGATGTTCTTTTCTGTTTTTTTTTTTGTGCTGGATTTTTGTGACATGGGAAATTTGTGTTCAATCTTCTGGTTTCTATATGCCAAAATTTTTAAAGAATTTTTAGTTGTTTTTTTTTGTTTTGTTTCAGGAATGTTTGATACTGTTGCTTGATGTTGGTCCAACCATGCACAATGCTCTCCCAGAGGTTGAGAAGTTGTGCTCAATGCTTATACAAAAGAAGGCATGTGTTTCCTTCCCCTCAGGATTATACATAGTACTCCCTCTGTCCCACATTAATAGTCCCATTTGGTTATTGGGACTATACTTAATGTGGAAAGGAGGGAGTACTATATTTTCCATCCTTATTAACTATTCCCTTCGTCCCATATTAATAGCTCCATTTGTTTCTATAAAAAAATATAGCTCCATTAGGGAGAAAATGTTTGTCCCATATTTATAGTTCCATTTTTCTCAATTTGAGTGGCTGGATACTTAAAACAGAACACATGATTTAAGTATTTCATTCTCTGAGCTGTGGATCCAATCATTCAATAAAATTCAGTGTTTTCTAAATTGAGCTACTAATATGGGACGGAGGGACTATAGGACTATTATTAGGGAACGGAGGCAGTAATGATTTATTTTATTTGGAAAAATGAAAATTAGTTTGATGGGTAGCTTTGTTATATGGTGATGCATTGAAAAATTGAAATTGTGCTCTTTCTGCATGCAGTTGATTTTTAGCAAAGCTGATGACGTTGGTGTAGTGTTATTTGGAACTGAAGGTATTTCCCCCCCTTCGGAAGATGTTTAGAAGAGAACAACTCTTCATTAATAAATTATTTTATGACCATGATGGTTATAGATTAGGTTATTTGATGACAGGAGCTAAAAAAGCATCAGCAATAAAAGAAGTGAGCTCTTGGGTTTATTATAGTTTGCTGATAGTCTTTTATGTTTGATTTTTTGTCATTTACTTGTCAGATACCCAAAATGACTTGACAAAGGAGGTTGGTGGTTATGAGCATGTTACAGTCTTGCGGGATGTCAAAGTTGTTAATCAAGATATCTTGGAAGCTGTACAGGAACTTCCGAGAGGAACTGCTGCTAGTGATTGTATCCTGTATACCTGAAAGTCAGATAGGCTTGCCAATTTGGCATTTATAGAATTTTCATATTAGTTTGTTGTTGTTGTTTGAGATGATGTACACAAATTCGATCATTTTTTATCTATGGTCCTCTTTGACTTTTGTCAGCTTGCATAACTATTTGCACTGAGATTGTGTATTAAACCAACTTTATTGAATGCTTTTTATTCCGTCTTTCAAAGAGCAGGATTTTTTACAAACATTGCCATTATCATGCATAGAGTTGTGGCTATTAATCAACCTTGCAAAATTTTGTTTCCTCTGCATTTTAGATTGTGTTGATATTGTCTACAGTTAGATCATAGTTGCTCCTGCTGAAAATGAAAGTAAGCTCTGGTGAGAGAATCGCTGAAAAGACCACTTGATATAAGCACTCAAAATGACAATACAAGGAAAATACTGTCTAATAGTAGTAGATTGATTAGACATCCTTGATAGATGTTAATTAATCTTAATCATGTCTTATTGTTGAATATGAATATTATCCAAATTTATACTTGTATCATACCCAAAGGTGAATCACTAGAATGGCCTACTTAACAAGTGTTATTCTCATAATACCCTCCCTTGACCTGTCGTCTAGTGAAAATGGAATGAGAGTGTATGCTAATAAGACATCCATATTCCATCATCTGCAATTTTCTTCTGTGCACTTCGAAGTCAACCATTATGTTGCCTACTAGTAATGTGCGCTTTTGGCTTCTCTGTGAGCTATTAGCTCATCCAGGACTCTTTTACTTCTTTATTGACATTTGTTTCCTAGAGTTACTTTGTTGCCTCTGACATATATGTTATTAACCCACATTTGAACTTTGAATAAATGAACATATTAGAAATCTATGGATCATTGAAAAAGCAGATAGCTTGGTAGATATGGGAGAGTGGTTAGAACAGGTGAAGGTGGTGGGTTGGAGTGGTGTCCGTTGAGTGGGGCAACTTCCATGGTGGAGAAGAGACCTAGTAAAAAAGCGTAGGCTTTTGTTGGCGCTGGCCTGATTTCATAGTGTAAATAATTATTTAGAGCTTTGTTATGAGTTTGATTTGACATCATGTATGTAAGTTGGTTAGACATCCTTGATGGTGCTTTTTTTTTTAACACAATCCACATTGCATTCCTTGATGGTGCTTAATGATTTTAGTGATATAAATCCTGTTATATATACAATTAGACAAATCTACTTCGTTGTATGCTTAAACCCTAAGCATTAGATTAGATTCCCTTGTTATTAATATTTTCTTGATAAAGCTTGTCTGTATTCTTGATCTCTCTGCTTACTTGGGCTGATAAGCATTACATGATCCAGCAATACTAATTAAAGTGTTCTGACTTTTAAACAGAAAATAAGAATAATCTAGTATAGTAATTATCTCTATCAGTAATGATAAAGTTTTGGAATATATGCTTTATGTCATCTCCACCTTACCTTAACTCTGTTCTAGTTGTGGATGCTATTGTAGTTGGAATGGACATGCTTGTGAAAAAATATGGCCCTACAGATAAGGGTAAGCAGCGCCTATGCCTTATAACTAGTGCACAACATCCAGTTAAACCTCCATATGAAGGGACAAAAGAAGATCAGATAGACACAATTTGTGCTGAGATGGCAACTCATGCTATGAAATTGGATTGCATAGTAGTCAGAGGAAAATTATCTGCCACTTCAGATCAAAGGGTGATGGATGAGAATGACCGTTTGTTGAACCAAATTTCGCAGAAAACTATTGCAAAAGTCATCCATGTTGAAAGTCCAACTCGGTTGTTAGGTTCGCTTAGTACTCGTAATCTATCTTTTGTCACCGTTTTCAGAGGAGATCTTGAGATAAGCCCGAGAATGAAAATTAAGGTGAGGCTCACAGGATAATGTAGAGATATATAAGTCTTCTCTCTTGATTAATCATCATATAAAATTCTTAGCAGAAAAGGATCAAACTAATGTATGGCACCACAAGGCTTCTTCAGTGTTCCACCAATTATTTTATCTTAACGAGGAAACTAAACCTAACTGCATATTATTGCCAGTTTTTATGTATCCAAGTGGTTGTTATAATTATGTACATGTCTTGTTTACCGCTGTCTAATTCAAAACCTCTATTGTTTAGATATGGGTGTACAAAAAAACAGCTGAGGAGAAATTTCCTTCTCTGAAGAAGTACTCTGAAGAAGCACCTCCAAGCGACAAATATGCTACGCATGAGATAAAGGTTGATTACGAGTATAAGAACTTGGAAGATCCTCAAAAAGTTGTACCCCCTGAACAAAGGATCAAAGGTTATCGGTATGGACCTCAAGTGATTCCTATTTCATCTGCTGAATGGGAGGCTGTCAAGTTCAAGACAGAGAAAAGTGTGAAGCTCTTAGGATTTACAGATGCTTCCAATATAATGAGGTAAACTTAATGTCAGAAGATATTTCAAAATGAAATTTTGTTTATATTGTAACTGTGAATCTTGTAGGTTTGCTAAGAGTTTTCTTTCTCTCTTCTTTCTTTTTCTTTTATTTTTCATTTGTCTTTATTATCTTCATCCACTGACTTTGAAGGCAATACTACATGAAAGATGTTTACATTTTCATTCCTGAACCTGGGAATGAAAAGGCGATCCTAGCAGCTTCTGCTGTGGCTAGAGCAATGAAGGAGATGAACAAAGTCGCAATCCTTCGATGTGTCTTTAGGAACGGACAAGGACATATTGTAATTGGGTGTTTAACACCAAATATATCTTCTGTGGATACAATCGTAAGTTCTGATATATACTTTCTCTACATTTTGATGATAAGGAAGGACTGACTTATAGGAAGTGGAGATGTTATCCAACAGAAATGCGTTATTTTATGTGACCAATAATCCACACAAAAGATTGTTCCAAATTGTTGCTCTAATCTAAGGTGTTTACCTTGTGGTGTTAATTGATGCAACTAAGCCACAGACGAAGAGAACTTGAAGTTGGTTGATTTCAGTTCTATACCTTCATTTTACACACCAAATTGTTTTATATCCTATATATTACTAGATGAGAAATCTTCTGCCTTCATATGTGTGTTGGACCCAATCTTGATTTATACTTCCTTAAAGTGGCTGAGAAATATGTTTTGGCTTTAACTGCATGCAACAGCCAGATTCGTTTTACTTCAATGTACTTCCTTTTGCGGAAGATGTGAGAGAGTTCCAGTTTCCATCATTCAGCAACTTCCCTTCATCATGTCTTCCAAATGATGAGCAACAAGCTGCTGCAGACAACTTGGTCATGGCGCTTGATCTGGCACCACCTGGCAAAGAAGAAAAACTGCAACCAGAGTTTACTCCCAATCCCGTTTTGGAGGTTACACCACCCTCTCTCTCAAGTTTCCGGTTGTTTAAATACGGGTTTGCCCGAGTGTTTGTGCGTGATGAAGTAAATGTCCAAATTTTTTTCCCATTGAAACTTCCATCTATGTAGATGTCAGAATGTCTGAGAATATGCACTTAAAAGTTATTGGATTCGGTTGTGGGCTATAAACAGATGACAAACTCGATAGCTTTTCGATTTGATCAGGCTTCTAATTCCTACATGCTTAAGCAGCTTGTAAACTTTGTATATGGAAATACGGGTTAAGTTTTGCCAATTATTAATCAACTGATGCAAGAAATTTTCTTTGACAGCTTAAAATATGATTTCTGATTTGATTTTTATTTCAGCGGTTTTATCGCTTTCTTGAGATAAAATCGAGGCATCCGGAAGCAACTGTGCCTCCACTTGACCGAAGTCTTAAGGAGAGAATTGAACTTGATGCAGAACTTTTGTGCCAGAACAAGTCTGCTATAATTGATTTTTGCAAACAATTTGTGTTAAAGGAGAATCCAAAGGTGAGTAAGTAGCAAGATTTTAGAGTACCATCAATGGACCTGAGGTTGTCCAAGAAATTGTTGAATGTGCTGTTGCAGAATCTGCTAGGTGTGATGTTTTTTCCTGAACAGGGCGATTTTAGTTATAATTGCTGAAATGAGCTCCATGTCCTGCATTTTGTACTGACTTGTGAGCCTTAGAAAAATTAGAAAAAAGGGCTCTCGTAGTTACTAATTGTTGAAAGCTACTCGTACTTTTCACACTCACACTCTTAGTAGTTACTGCTGAGCATGAGGAAAAATACCAAGTTTCATTGGCACGAATGAACATGTAGTGTTTCTGGAATCTATAATTTTTGTAATAGCATGTCAGTTTTGATGTTGATACATCTTGCAGTTGGGAAAAGGCGCTAATTGATTATGATTATGATTATGACATCTTGCAGATGAAGAAATCATCCAAAAGACTGAGGGAAAAACCTTCCGGATCCAATGAAGAAATTGGGGGTGCTGAGGATGATCTACCTGACATTCAGAGCGGAAATGCATTAGTGAGCTCTTCGAAGATGCAGGTTGACAAAGTCGGGAATTTGAATCCTGTCCAAGATTTTGAAGCGATGATGACTCGCAGGGATAGCCCTGACTGGGTGACAAAGGCAATTAAGAACATGAAGACCTATATATATGATCTGCTAGAGAATTCCTTTGAGGGGGATACATACAATAAGGCTGTGGAATGCTTAGAAGCTTTACGGAGAGGTTGCATCAGTGAGCAGGTATTCTCTCATTAATATTACTAGTTAAAGTGCATGTGCACATAAACGTAAACAAATTTCTCACTATGTTTACGTAGACTTTCTTTGAAATCTAAAATACTAAACTAACATAATTGGCATGCATGCAAATTGTTCTTCCCCAAAGGAACTTGATTATGGTTTGATCATTTCTAACAGTCGTAGCCCATCATCTTATGTTTATAAGTGCGCACACACCTTGCTTATAATAATGATAAATGAAAAAAATCAAAAAACAAATTCATGGCTCATTAATTGTGGATAGATATTTGTCTTTTGATATTCTTTTTTTCTAAAGCAAAGGAGTGTATAATCATATTGTGTGTTTATAACTGTGATATATGGTTTCTACAATAATTCATCCATTTTGTGTTGGGCTGCGTTTAAACTCCTTTTTTAATGACTTGCTTAATTAAGTTCTTTGTGTGTAATTCAGTGCATTTAGACTTAATTAATTAAGGCAATCACGTAACCCTCTCCTTATCCCCCTATAGATGTAGCTCTCTCTTTCCCTCTCTCTCCCTGCTTTTCTTTTTGTGTGATGAAAATTCTGGTGGGTCTTAAGTCTTAACCTTATGTTGTGGTATCCCGCCTAAAGTTAGAACCACCCAACTTACTCCTTTGCATGCTATCGTGGGGTCCCGCATATAGGTAGCAAGTTCTCTATGGATAAGAGCGCCTCTATGTCCCTTCCACTACTGAGGTCCTCCTATCGCTCATTTTTATGGTCAATATATAGTATATACCGTCTCTCTATTCTTGGTTGCCTCGTTTTGGCGGATCATGATTTTGGTAATTTTGACTTCATTTGGAAAAAAATTTGAAATGGAGCTGACTGAGCTTTTGAAAAAAAATATCATTTCCAAAATTAACTAAATTTAGTTCATTCTGAAAATCCTTATGGTGATAATTATTCCGACTGAGGGAGTGTGTATTAATAAGGTTCATATGTAAGTAAGTATTCCCTCTGTCCAATATTACCTGTCTGCATTAAAAGATCAAAGTGAACTTTGCTAAGTACTCCCTCTGTCCATTATTACTTGTCTGGATTAAAAGATCAAAGTGAACTTTGTTTTCTAATGCAGACAAGTAATAGTGGACGGCAGGAGTAGTAATTTTAGTTGTCCCAAAAAACAACTACTCTCTCTCTCTCTCTCTCTCTCTCTCTCTCATTTGTGCCTTTGAGAAGGTACGTGCTTGGGGACATTAAAAATAACAGATAAAAATTTGCATTGTTAAATTGGAGGAACATATGATCATGAGCAGATATTATTTGTGCCATTTGAAATTGAGGGCAATAAGTGAACTATTATTTCTCACCTATGGATAAATTCAAAAAGTTGATAAAAGCGTAAATTAAATATTTTTTAGTCTTATTATAATACAAATTCATTAGGGTGTGCAAATGTGATCTTCTTTTCCGAACATGCAATTTGGAGTTGTTCGAATTTTTTCTTCAAGATAATTTTTTGAATTTATACTACTATTACTATATTATGATGTAGTGTTCCACCATAGGACAAAGTAATTTTTTAGATAAGGTTGTGAAGGCTGAAAATAGGGCCTTGCATCTTGGATCCAAGGTTCACAAGTTATAAGGTTCCATGGCCAGGAATCCACTCTGCACAGGTCTCTTTTTGTTGCATGCGTTCAAGACCCATGAGAAGTAGACTTCCTTCAATGGTAGCATCTGTGGTAAGTGAAGTGGGAAGCCAATCTGTGCAAATGACCCACGTGGAAAAAACTTTCCTCTTGTGGCGGAATGTTCACTTGCTATGATGTTGGAAATCGTAGAGGACGAAGAACATATGTAAACCTTCTGGATATGGATAGTTTAATCTCATTTGGTGTTTCGTGCACAGATATATTGAAGTCTACGAGTTTGCAGGTAGAGGATCTGAGATTTAAATGCATGTCGTAATGCCTAAGATGATATCACTCCCTAAAACCAAGGACCACTCAAATCAAGGTTTAGAATCACTATTATTAATGCTCAGAGGAATAAGTACTCTCTTATTAATTATTACTGAAAAGATCATGCTTTTACTTTTACCTCCTATGGGCGCTCATGCTTTGACTTTTACTCTCCTATGGAAGCTGGACTTCCTAAGTGGTAAAATAACACCTAAAATTCTTGCCTTATCGATTCAAAATCCTTTTAATTTAGATAGATTGTGCTCTCTCTCTCTCTCTCTCACAATACTATTTTTTGTATTAACCTGTTAACAAATGAATGCTATTTGTTGGACCCCGAATTTAGATAGGCACCAGATCCAATAAAATCCTAACTTCCCTTATTGAGCTGGATTCCTGGCTTAAGTTAATTTGAGGCTTCTATACGGATCCAATTATTGAAGTATCTTTTTTTTGTGACGACCCCAATTTATGGCTAATTTTTTTCCTAGAAATCCTGATCGACTAGGACTCTAGGAAACCAATCAGATGGGATTCTTGTTAGAGGTGGGAAGATAAATATGAGATTGAATAGAAATTGTAGATTACCACTTGGAGTTGGATTGGATAAGGATAGCATGATGGGTCAATATGAATGAAACACCCAATTCAATAGTCCGACCATGCTGATGTGATATGATGTGTTTTCAATTAATTACATATGCCTTATGATAAAATTTTGTAGCATTAAAACCTTACAATTGCTGTCGGCTTTTTCCAAAGCCCTGATTGATCATTGTGTAAACTCTAAGTTAGTATTATATACATATACAACTGACTTGAGAGACCCTATTAAATTATGCTAGTTATGAGTCTTCAAGTCATGACCTGGTCTTTAGGTCTAGGACCTAATTGTCTTTTCGATCCTTCTATCTTTTTTTATTACTCATTGAATACCCAATCTGAATTCGTGTCCTGCAACACTTTTAAGCCATGATGAGCAGCATTACTTCGAGTTCTTACTTAATTCAATTACATATAATGCCTCATTGTTTGTTTGGATGCTTCTGGTAGTTCTATCTGTTACAGAGGCTGTTAGAATTAAGAAAGTCTGTTTCCTTAGGAATTGAAGTCTCTATAGGGATTGACACAATAGTCCTATTCTTTGCATGAATATATGCTCATGTGAGATTCCACATGGATTGGCAACATTCCTATACTTGTATGATTATTTGCTCATATGAGATTCGATGATGATATGAGATTCCACATGGATTGACACAACATTCCTGTACCTTGTATAATAATTGCTTGATTGAGTCTTCTCAGGGATTGGCACAACATTCCTGTCAAAAATCAGTGTATACTCAAGAAGCCATGACTAAAACATTGATCCGTGAGGACTTTGTAATTATCTTTGGGACTTGTTTGGCCCTTGCCCTTTTGTGGCACTACGCGTGTTTATTAGGTTATTAGGCAACATGGAAGGCCTATTCAGTCTCCAACCATTGTGTCAATGAACACGAATGGTACCCACGTCCTAGACTCATGACAGGGTTCCACAAGAGAACCCCTAGTGGCGTATGGGTATGTTGTCTGTCTGACAATCGTACTAAATTGAGAGTAGAAATTTATTTACTCCTAGCATTATTTTTGTGTATGGAGTCGTTGTTTCGTCTAGGTGTTAATAATTTGCGACTTTCTTGTTGAACTATTTCTTCCAATTGATATATAACATATTGCAACTCATATTATAATTTTTGTCTCTATCGTTGTTTGCACTATCATTGATTATCTTGTTATATTCTATTGCGGTTTTTCATTCTATTGGGTATTTCTAGAAATACTCACGCATCCTGCAATGCAGGTTTAGTAGCTTATAACGCATAAAGGATAGCTGGATAGAGTAGATTAATGAGAAGAAGGTTGTTCCTTTGATATTAGATTTTCAGTTTTTAAAATAATTGTAATGACTTTGGACCATTAAAACATAACAAGTTATTATTTTATCATTCATTTTCAATTTCATTTATAAATAATCTATCTTGTAAGTTTTGTCATTTTACACTTGTCATTGTATTGATGTGAATGACGGCGTAATCTATGACACCTCAAGTATTCAGCAATTTAAAAGATATTCACTACGATCTGAAGTTGAAAATTTGGGGTGTGACATTTTTTAACTAATGAAGGATCTCCATAACTTCCACATCTTCATATAGGATCTCGAGATCTTGATTTCACGCATAAGATAGCAGTGTTAAGAAGGGTAGTAATTGGAAATAGTATTTAGATATAGGGATTAATTAGTCCCAAATTGAAATTTCTATGGTACCTGTTGGCAATTTAATAATGGTATTGGTTCTATCATTCGTTATAAATTATCTTCTGTTAGTTACCAGCCTCTACATGGGATGCTTTAATGGAAGATAAAGGAGAAAGGAAAGAGGATAAAAAAAGTAGGAAAGGCTAGAAGAGAGAAGGAAAGAGGATTCAAAGAGTAATAGAGACAGAAAAATTGGACTTAGTCATTTACGATTTCCCTTCAATTACGTCATTGAAATTATAGAAAAATAAACATGTTATGAAAGACATGATATAAATCATACTGCTTTCTTTTCCACTGTTACTAGTCTTTGAATAAGTTGTCATATTATGGTAGAGTGAATTATTGTCTTTAACAAAAACATTTTCAAGTTCTTCAAGAAAAGCATAATTCTGCATAGTTTTGCTTATGTGTAAGCAGAACTTGGTAGCTAGAGATTTGGTTTTTGCATATGATGTAATAACTTCTTGTACGGGTCATCTAACTGTACCAGTCCTCACTCATATTGTACTTGTTTCTTTCCCTTCTATAGTACATTTAGGAACACCTATGAGTGACATTTTTACTTTTTTTACCACCTTCCCCGTAGAAGAGTGATGTTAAATTTTCCCTTATCTTTTAGGAACCAGAAAAATTCAACCAGTTCATGCATTTTCTTCACAAGAAGTGCAAGGAGACTGATATGATAAGTTTTTGGAAGCTCCTCGTTACTAAGCAGATTACATTAATCAGTAAAAGTGAAGCTGTAGACAGGTAAGCAGCAATTTTGATTTCTTGTAACCTGTATTTAAGGTTTCCTTCTTATATGTCCACATTTTATATCCATCACTGCTTTGTCTGTTGAGCAGTAGTGTGGAGGATGATGAAGCCAGAAGCTTCCTGGTCAAAGATGAAAGCAACTAATCGGCATAAAATTCAATACTTTTGGCATGATGAGTTACTCTGGGTCTTGCAATCAGAGATGCTTTGTTGCTTGTGGTTTCTTATCTTAGGCAGAAGCAGGGTGTATAATTTGTTGTTTGTGGTTTCCTATCTTAGGCATACATTAGTATAGGCCATGGCGTCAGATTGAGCTGCTGTTGTATAGAACTATAGATGCCTGTTTTTGAAAGATTTCCAGTTCTATACTGGACCAATGGTGATGGCAAGACTAGGACAACAATGCTGTTTCTGCTATACTAAGAAAAATGTTACATATCTTGTGCCCAAAAACAAGAAGAAAATTGTTCTTTTTAGATTACAACCCATTTTGGTAATGATGGATACAGCCAGAGACTGGTCAAAGCAAGATTAGTTTGGAGTATCTTTCCATGGCACGAATCCCTCGTACTTGACAGCTCTTAAAAAGCAAAAGAGAACCAAGAAGCAACTATGGCAGCCAGAGCCATAGTTGCCGCCTATCGCAGCCATGGCTGCCATTGCCCAGCCCATGGCAGCTCTTGTGAATTGAGGCTGTGGCTGTGGCTGCAATGGCAAGAGTCACCATTGGCCATGGCTGAGGCGAGAGAGGGGAGGCTGGGTGGCTTCACAAGTGGGAATCCCCCTTGGTCACATAGGCCACAAGCGCCGGTTTGACCTCAAGACCTCCCCTTCAGTTGTGCTCGGGTCCATCCTACCAACACCCTCTTGGTTAGGTATGGAGTATTATACTCCCTCTGTCCAAGCTCCATCTGGAAAAGAACAGTCCCTTTTTAGATGTTCTATTGGTTATACTAATTTAGATGTTCCATTGGTTATATTAAGGGGCCCTTTAGGGCGTGATTATAAGTAAATATCTACAGTGGATTTTCCAGATCCACTGCAGCATCCATACTTTTTTCTCCATCCAGCAGAAACATCCACTTTTAATCACGCCCCAGACGGCCCCTAAGTGGGTTTTGAACCTCTTCTTCTCCTCATTATTGGGTTTCCACCAAACAATACATTATAACAATCCATCAGAGGTCTCCTTAATATAGTTGATCACCTGGCGACAAAACACCGAGAAGTTCATTTAGAACAAAGAGCATTATAATTCATCCAAGCAAAATTGTGATTGACAACCATTCTTCCCTTTCAAAATTGCCATTCAGAGGAAAGACATCCACCAAAACTCCTCCCTTCCAGAAAAAGGCTGTGAAGTAACTCTACTTAAACACTACTCCAGAACTGAGCCGCAATGGACAAAGAAAAGACAGGTCATAATTATACCAACATTATTGGACATCAACCAACTCAACATCGAACACCAGCCATGCATTTGCTGGTATTTTTCCTATTCCTTTAGATCCGTAACTGCACAGAGGAAACATCTATAGTCAATAAAAAATTCATTAAATTATTTATAAGAGAATGCTAGATTTCTTCTTTCACATGTTCATTATGATCTTCAAATAAGGAAATGTATCGGACTGCATACCCCATAGATGGCGGAATGGACAACCTTCTTTTGTCCCCGATTCGCATTCCTGGACATAAAATTTACATTACAACAATGCTTTATAAAAATCTAGAGATGTCAAAGAACATTGCATTGTCTAACGCTTTTAATAACTACCTTCCACACCGACATCCCATCCCTTGATAACTTGTCCAATACCTGCAAGTGAGAAACAAACTATGTTAGCCATTGTCTTATAAATGAATAAATTAGAGCTTACATGCACATAACCAATCATAAGCACTTGGACATACCTAAGCGAAACTTGAAGGGCTTCCCAGATATATTTGAGTCAAAGATTTCTCCATTCTTTTTCAACTTACCAATATAGCGAACAGAAACCTGCAAACATAATAGGTCGTCATCTTATTTCCTACTCCAACAAGCTTGCGTTAGAAATAAAACCAAACTGCAAAAAACTCACTCTATGCCCAGGAGATGCTCTTTTGCCATCTGGTTTGCCCATTGATAACTCCTCCACAACCAACCCATTCCCGTAGGTTCTCGTTTTGGTTTTGGAAGGTACTTGCGCTTTCGGCTCATTGATTTTCTTATTAGAATCAGTTTTTTCAACACTCGATTGGGCAGATTTCTCCTCCCCACCCCTTGTAATGCTCTTACTGATCTTGTTCTTGTTCTTTTTCTTCTCCTTTTCTTTAACTTCACTTTGTCCCTCAACAGAAGATGGCTGTGTACAGGCATTATCTGCAGCTGAATCAGCAAGCCCTATGTCTCTATTGTTGTTGACACCAAATCTTTCCTCAGAATTTTCCGCTGCTAAGCTTACGCCACCATCCAAAGTCTTTTCTGATTTCGTCTTCAGTTTCTTTTTCTTTTTCTTCTCCATCCCAACTGAAGCAGTTTGGTTATCATCTTGCCTGCACACGTGAAGTGAATGGAACATACGACCATTTAAATAAACGAACAAGGCATATCTAACATGTATATCATAGAGAGAACAAATATTTGAATTTTTTAAAATAATCTCATAATTAAGTCACTATAAGGCTTGTAAAATTTCTAAATCAGCAGGGAACGATACAAGCCTCCAGGTCTTCTATGTGACCTAAACAATAAATGTCTGCAAATATTATCCTCTAAATCTGTCTTGTCACTTATCCTATACTGCTTCTTTACAGTTTTATAACCAAATACTGTCAGCTTTACTGATAGAAGGTGTTTCTTTCCTTAACTATTATGAGCAATTCCTGCAGAGATCCTAGAAAGAAAAAATCTCAAAAGTGGACCTTTACCTGTCCTTCTGACCATCTTGTTTCATTGCGTCACTCTTCCTTTTTAAGTGTGCAGCACCATTATCATCTTTTGACTTCTCCACCTCCCCGTCTTCATCAGCATCTCTATCAGTTTTTTCTTCCTTGCCACTTTGCACATTCCCTCCACTTTGAGTTGCATGAGTGATTGGGAACCCATCTTCATCCTCGCTCTCCAAAACTGGAGTGCTAGCACCCTTCACCACAAGTTGCATTTTACAGGCATCCTTCCCATCAGAACCACTAGGGAGGGGGAGCTTCTTTTTCTTAGGACGCTTATGACTGGCATTCCCGTTAGCAGGCTTCTCATTATCTACTATCTCCTCAATCACGACTGGATGCTTAGAAACAATAACAATGTAATCACATATGAGATCATACAGACAAATAATGATGGGAAAAAAATTGATAGATACCACGACTGCTAATACTCCCTTTGTCCCATATTAGTTGTCTGAATTTAGAAATCCAGAAAATTAATATTGGACAAAGGGAGTGCATTACTAATTCACCATTAGCCAGCAGCTGTGTACCTCCACTATTGGGTCTAGGTGTAGGCGGGAACATTCCAAGATGCCCATATTAGTTGTCTGGATTTGGAAATACAGAAAATTAATATGGGACAAAGGGAGTGTATTACTAATTCACCAGTAGCCAGCAGCTATGTACCTCCACTATTGGATCGAGGTGAAGGCGGGAACATTCCAAGCTCATCTTCATCTCCATCGTCATCATCTTCATCCATGAGAATATCATCATACTCATCTTCAGTGTCGTAGTCACTGGATTGATCACTCTCATCTTCTCCTCTATCATCTCCATATATATCACTTCCACAGACAAACACAGCACATATCAACAAGTTCAAAATACATTTCCCTTCATCACAACACAAGTAATAAATAGACAAAAAGAACTACCTATCGTCATCACCCGAATGCTGATAGAACCCAGTCAGGTGCACACTCCTCGGCCCCAGAACCGAAAACTCGACATCTTCATCCTCCTCAAATTCTAGATTCAGTGCACAAGACTCGAACTTTTCAGGCAACAGAGCACACAAAAAAACCGGGTCCTTATCCCCCACTTTGCATTGAACAATGCTCTTCTTTGTTGACGACCCCGTGCCCAATGTCGCCTACAAACAAAATACCCAATCCTAACTTCTCAAAACCAACTCCATTACCAATTAAACATATTATGATATCATAATATCATAATCAAGTAGCGCTATCCCCAACAATGAGAACTCTTTCGTAAGAGATAGCAAATTCATATCTTTTTTTAAAATACACCAAAATGATTTTTACAGAATTAAGCCAATAAGAGACCTGAGAAAGATGGAGACTTCTGCGCGATTCGCCGGTTTCATGAACATACGGTTTCCCGGGCTTCAATTCCATACCTGGAAACCAAAAGCCATGCTAATTCAGATTATAAATTGAAAACACTAATAGAAAGAATAGAATTGGATTCGGAAAGAAGCAAATGATGAAACTGGATTCAAAAGAGAGGTTTTGAGACGAGGAATCACCCCAGAACGCCATCTTCTTCGATTGAGGAGTCTGGAAGGAGTTCAAGAAGCGGAAGAAGGGTTCAATTCGGCGGCTCGAGTGAGGGGGCTTTAAACCCTAGCTGGAACCTGCCATGGCTGGCCAAGCTTTTGGAAGGTGGGGGTGACGTGGCTGTTGCGTAGATGGACGTGGCGATGGAAGGTCTGGGCCTACGGGTTGCTGTAGGGGACACGGTTCTTGGGCCTGGAGTTTGCTGGTCTTTGGGCCAAGGTTGATTGGGGAGGTGGGCCTATGCCCATGTCGTGTAGATGAATGATTACTTTTATGCTTGTGACGACCCCAAAATATGTAAAAAAAAAATTATTGATTGGACGACCTAAATTAATAAATTGGATTTGATTTAGATTCTTTTAAGCGTTGGTTGGATAAGTTTGATAGGAGATATCATGTATACCTACTTGAAGTATGTATAATGTGTATAGTTCGACTTGTAGAAGTTGTAGCAAATGAGGAGTTAAATGGACAGAGGAAAAAGAACCCCATCCAACTAGGTTTTTGTTGGGCGCCAGGGTTTTAACATGAGGGAAAACTTTTGCTTTCAAATAAACATGATATAATTTAGGATCAATTCGAATAAAAAGGGATTCTACACTACAACTAGGAGTAAGACTCCTTGATGGCGTCCTTATAAAAGGAGGAGGGCGGCCCTCCCTTTTCCCTATTTCTTTTGGCTGACCTCTTTCATTCACTCTCCTTATCCCTCACTTCTCTCTCTCTCCTCTCTTGTCCCTCTCTTTGTTGGCCGACTTGAAGAGACTATGAGGAGGAACGTGGGAAATGACAACTCTAAAAAGACGGGCTATTTATAAATGAAAAATTCAGAATAAACAATAAATAATAACAACAAAATTATTATTTGTGATGCCTCAAGTATTCATCATTGTTTAAAAGATATGTACTCCAATATGAGCCGAAAATTTGCTGGTCTTTAGGCAAGGGGAATTGGGGAGGTGGACCAATGCCCAAGTTGTGTAGATGCATGATTAGTTGTATGCTACTCCCTTCGGTCACTTTTAATAGATACAGATTTTTTTAAATACACTAAAATTTTAGTTGATTTAAAAGAAATTATATTTATTAAAAGTATAGTGATCGGAGGGAGTAATGCTATGGGGGAGCTGCTGCGTATCAGTTACTGATTTTGATTCTTCAATTTGTCTTTTGGTTTTGTAATCTAGACAGGTAAATTTTGGACAGAGGGAGTATGATACAGGCACATTGGGAGAGCTGTCACTAAATGCCATTGGATTTTGATCCAACGACACTTGAGGCAGGTAGGTGATTCAAACAACTTGCCCAATGTCGGATTAAAATCCGATGGCTTTAGGCACCTCAGCTCTAGGGCTGCACCAAAAACCCGGACCCGACCCAACCCGAATGGAACTGACCCGACATTGACCTGGGTCGGGTCCTATCTCGAGTAGGGTTGGTTCCAAGATTTTAAAACCCAGTTCTATCTTCGGTCGGGTCGGGTTTGACTTTAAAATATCCAAGAACCGAGATACCCGAGATATACCATTTAAATCCCTTATTTTTTAATATATATAAATTTTTTTATTATTATTATAACTATATAAATTATTTTATTGAATATTTTTATAATTATTTTATTAAAATCTTGGTTCCTATCTCGGGTATTGCGGGTTTTATCTCGGGTAGTGTCGGGTCTAGGATTCTCGGGTTCTATCTCGAGTAGGGTCGGGTTTAGGGTTCTCGGTTCCTATCTCGAGTAGGGTCGAGTATAACAAAACCCGACCCTACCCGACCCAAGATGCAGCCCTACTCAGCTCACGCACATCTGTAAGATAGTACATATTAAACCTCAATCATTACTTGAGGGCAGTTAATCGTATTTATTAATGAAGGTGAGATTCTTGTTTTTGACGGTGTCTTAGGAGAAATTATCACATTCTAGTTATTTGACTTTAATTTGTGTTTTTTATGTTGATTTTTCACTAATGTGGCGCTGATGTTGGCCAAACTGCGGCATCCGCTGAGTGGCGGTGCCATGGTTGAGAGGAGGACACAACAACTATGGTGAAGGATGTCGGTCGAGCCCCCACAGCACGAGCCGACTGGCCGTGGGCGGGGCTCTGTTTTGAACGAAAGAAGAAGAAAGAGAAGAGAAGAGAAGAGGAAGAAGAAAAAAGAGGAAGGAGAAGGAGGTGGGAGCCATGCCGGTGGCCCAGTGGCCACCGGGAAGAGGCATGACCTCTGCCAGGCCCCATTGCCACAATATGGGCGAAGAAGCAATGACGGCGATCGAAAGGCACAACCTTTCTACCCGCTGCGACTGATATTTTATCCCTAGCTGGACCTACTCATATCATGGGCAGGAGACAAAGAAAGAAGTGGTGAGGGCTGGAGCCGTTGTCAATGGCGACTGCGGTGGGTGGAGCCCAACCGTCGCCCTATGAAGGAGAAGCCTCACAGTGGTGAGCTATTGTTCCTGTAGCGACCGTAAATTTTATATTAATAAAGTGGAATTTTATTGCTAAATAGGAGTAATTTTGAATTCTAGAAATCTCGTTAAAAATTAAAATTTAAGATTTTTCTGTCAGACCGATCGATCGCCTTCATAAGGCATCGATCGGGAGACGATCGATCGTTTTTGTAAGGCATTGATCGCAAGACGATCGATCGCGTATACGGACCGATCGATCGCCAGTGGTTTTGCGTTTTCCAAGGCAATTCTGTTGGGAAACGTCTTGGGCTATTTTTGGGGGATTTCTTTGGGACGTATCTTGCCTGATTTGCCTAGTTTAGGGGTTCTAAACGTGATAGTTGAGTTGGTGTCAAAACTCAAATTGTTACCCAATTGGGAATCAAGATAATGATGGATTTAATTAGCCAAATTAAAGCATAATTGAGATATGTGTTGGATGCCCATTTGGGCTGATTGGAGTGGCCATCCTTGCTGGTATTTGGCTCCAAGAGAAGCCCTCAAAGGATTACTTTTTTTGCTTGGTAAGTTACATTAGTAATTTGGTAACTTTTGTAAGAGGAAATAAAATTATACCGTAATGCAATCAAATCAAAAGGATTTTGTGGTTAGAGGAGATCGTGCTGGTGGTTTTGGGAAAGGGCTGGGATGATACTTGGCCCTTGGATGAAGTGGAGATGGACGGTGGAGAGCAAAGGGCATGGAGTATGTAAACCTATTGTGAGAGGGCCGGCCATCCCTTTTGGGAACCGGCAGCCCTCTCTCCCTTTTTGGTGGTGATTTTCTCCTTTACCATGTCCTCCCCCTTCCCTCTCAACCACCAGTAGGCCTCTCCTCGTGGTGTGTGCAAAAGGTGTACGTTGGTTCGTGTGGTGATCGCAAGGAAGCGAGTTTGAATTCGAACCGGTTGACGTGCAATTAGTACCGGTTCAAAGGTAAGATGTTCTTTTTCTCACAGTATGATTTCATTAAAGTTTCGATCTTTATATAGAGTACCACGTTCTGATGTTGTGTGTAACATGTATGATCTTGTCGTCCTGGATTATTTACTCTATATGCTAAGATATATTCAATTGTTGAAATACCGATTGATTTCTTGATGCGTAACTCTCATGCACAATTCGATCAAGACGTCCCTGTTAGTGTGAGTTTATTTCGATTCATGTGAGTTGTGTATCTGATGTCTAACATTGAGTATCATTCTCTGATTTGTGTAGATGAGAATCTGTTTATGAAAAGTTGTCTCTTTTCTTGTTACTAGTCACCCGATCTCACTTTTTCTATGTATCGACCTAATTGATTTATTAATTGGTAGAACTCTTGTGTTTCTCATCCAAAAGCAGCAAGCTTTCAGAGGTAATTCTACTGGTTTGGTGCGTCTTTATGTGTCATAAGTCGTGCTTTGTGGTTTTGTTCTATGTCTTGATAAAGTTGTCTACTTTATGTAGTGTTTACCCTAATTGATATGGGATATAGGTAATAAGACTACCTAAAGGAGATTAATAGATGTACTAACAAGATGAAAGTGATAATACTTGTGGATCATTGTTCGTGGACCTTAAGGCCTCTGTTAATAGGTCTGACCTGAAGCCTAAGTGTCCGGAAAAAGTTGTCTAGTTTACCGGTTAATGAATCCTTAAGGCTATGATGTAAAACAATTTTAAAAAGGGGGTTACTAGGTGAGTTAATACATAATTAATGGTCTGACCAGAAGAGAATAAAGGCCTAATGTAAGAGGGTTTGAGTCTAAAAGACTCTAGTTGTGATTAGGATTAAGAATAACAAGTGAAAATTGGGTTATTACTTAGTGTAGTGCTCTCAGCCAGGATGTTTCGAAAATTCATAACTAATTTTAGAAAATTCGGAAAAATATTCTGTAAGTTGGATAATGATCTACAGACACAGGGCTGTCTGCCATAAAAATTTCAGGGATTGTTAGGTTCTGTATAGACTGGGGAAACTCCGGGAATGGAGCTATTGTGTCCATAACAGTGTCCTTTCACGGTTTTAAATAAAACGCTATGCTAAAACTACATGTATATATATATATGTATTATTATTATAGGACATAAGGAGGGTAATATGGTGTAAGAATTCCATAGGGTACGTATGATAATAATATATGTGGAGGTTTGTCTCTTTTCCAAATGTCGTGGTCATCTATGTCTTTGCTCGCAGTGCCTAACATCGCGCATCTTCGATCTCTTGAAACCCTGATATTAGATTAGGGTTATTCATTTCAATTCTACCATTAAAGTTTTTTTTGTAACGTCGATTCAGAAGTCTTGTGATCCAGGGATGATCTTGATTGTAATAGTGCATGGTGATGACGTCGACAGAGTCTATACCGAGGAGTTCGGTTTCAAGTCAACTCTTGCATAGGCACAAGCTGATTGTTGGTTAACCTCTTGAGAGTCAGTCATTGTTAAATGCTGAGAATTCCATTATACTTCTTCGAGAATCTAATTTCTGAAATTGTTTATTCATGAAAATACCCTTGTTTGTGGTTAAACAAACCCAGTTCCATGTAAACTGTTTCTCCACTAAGAGCTTTGTTGAACACTCTTAGGTCGGATCATAGTATGCTCATGAGCCATAGCTAGACCCAGGGTGGTCTCCGATGATTATGAACCTCTGTAGTTCAGCCGATTACGGCAACGCGTGCACTTTAAATTGTTAGACATTACGGAAGGTGTAACACCCGAAAAATTGGTACGTTTTTGGAAACTGCTATTTTAGGAAACTGGTCTAAATTAGGAAAGTTTTCGTATCTTGTTGATTATTGGTCTGGTTTTTCGTTTTGGCCTTGTGAAATCCTATCTTGATGATTTTTTGGTCAATAAAATTGTTTAGCCAGTTTAGGCAGGTTTTTCCGAGCGCGAGGACTGGGCCTGGCGCCGTAACCTATCTGGCGCCAGGGTTTGATACACCTGACGCCAGGGCCACTTGAGTGCCAGGGCTAGGGCTAGTCACGTGTGCGAGTACACGTATGACGGGGCCTAGTGGACGTGTACCAGGTATAGGACTCGCGCACGGGGGAACTGCTCAGCGCGCGTGTAAGTCATCTTAACCGTTCATCTGCGATCTGTGTTATAAGACGTGCGTGTTTCAGTAGAGGGCCACGTGGACCCTGAGGAGTCACGCCACCTCATGGGTGACGTGGACACCTTGGACCCACGATTTGGAAGTCCAAATCGTGGGGAGTCTTTTTGGTTTGAATTTCAATTAATTTTAATTAATGGTTTACACTAAGTTGCAATTGTTTTGATTAGGGCAAATTAGGAAAAATCCTTAGGGAAGGATCTGGACGTCTTGAGAGGGTTGACTTGGCCTTCCATATAGATGGATGGCGCCAAGTTTGCATCTTGAATCAAAACCCTTTATGTGGTATTAAAATGGTAAGTTACATAGGTAATTACGGCATTAATTTACTAGAGACAAATTCATACCTTAAATGAGATCAAAACTGAAATCAGTTAGGAGGTGATCTTGCCCTGACTGTTTTGGAAGGACTGAAGACTAGTAAAGCCATTGGATGAGATGGAATGGATGGTGGGGATTTCATGAAAAGTTTATTTAAATCACACAAGAGGAGGTCGGCCATTTTCCTTGAACCGGCGGCCATTCACTCTAGTGTGGTGAGTTCTCCTCCCTCATCTCATTCCATTCTTCTTCTCCTCTTCCAAACAGTAAGCTTTTTTCTTTATTTGAAGAAGTTTTAGTGTGGGGGAATCGGTGGTGCAAAGAAGAAACACGAAGCACTTGTGAATCGTCGGGTGGTCCTTCAAAGAGGTAGGATATATATATATATATATATATATATATATATATATATATATATATATATATATATATATATATATATATTGTTTTTCTCACTTTTCATACCCACATATTAAGTTTTGATGCATGATCCTTTATATACTTTTGTCGGCTATGCCAATTGAATATGGTATATGAAATGGATGTTCGAGAGCATTGAAAGTTCATTCATTTACCTATGTTTCACATGTATACAATATATGGTATGATCAAAGTATGGTTCGATGTGCTTGGCCTAGATATATGATCTGTAATCAAATTTTTCTGATGTGTTTGGCTCGTTAGACTCTTTTGGGATCTGGTGTTTTGCTGTCCAGAAACTTTTGTCTTAATTATTTGACCTTCAATTGATGTCCTAGTTGTAGCATTCATTAAATCGGGTAGCGTTATGTATGGGAATTGATAAACAACTTGGAAGAATGTGTCATAGGTTGGAAATTCGAGTCGATGACTCTCTGTCCAGAGATAAAGTTCTCTGATTTTTAGCGTTGATGGTGTTTGTTGGTGTTCCATATTAATGGTCATAATTAGTGAATGGATTATAACCAGGATTAGGTCTAAAATCAGTCCAATAGTGCGATATACATTGATCGGGTAAGGGAATTAGATATATACAAATCTAAATAAAAGATCAATCTTTATTGACTAATTAGATCCATCTCCGTGGTACCAGAAGTGGTCTGACATCATGTCAGAGCTTTTTGGGTCGTGGAGGTGTTCAGGTTTACTTGGCTTGTTTAATACTTTTGGTGTAAAGGAATCAAGTTAAAAGATTAGCAATCGGGTTATAAAAGGTAACCTAATGGTGAGATTAAACAAATAATTCCAGAACCTTTAGGCTCTGTAAAATACATTAAGAAAAGGTTAATAGTGTCAGTAAGGGTAATTAGGGAATTACTAAAGGTTGTACAATTAATTAACTAGTATAACTTATGTTAATTGGTCTCGGCCAGGAGCAGTCCTGCGCAGACAGACCCCACTCTAAAAATGATAACTAATTGTAGAAAAATCCAATCAGTAAACCGTTTATCAATCTGTAAACTAGACACCTGAGGGAATCTGAAATAAAAATTTCATAAGTTAGTTCACTGGGTACAGGGCGTAGTGACCGTCGGAAGTGGGCTGTTCTGCTTGGACAGAACTCGGTTCCTGCGCGTATCAACCCTAAAACCCTAATAATATTAAGAAACTTAATTTGAGATAATAATTAAAGACCTTAATTAAGTATGATACTACTTATAAGACATCGGGATCAGTGAACTTAAATGTGTAAGAAGAATCCTAGAGTCGAACGGGGTGTCCCTTATTAATTGTCCTTTGTGTTCTTCTCTTGAGTTATTCATGGCTCAAGAGTATTCAAAGCGTGAATCTCATTCGGAATCTCTGACGTGGTCTATCTTAGACACGTCATTCCTATTATTCTGTGTCGGGGATTGTCAACTCTAGGATTAGGTACGACAATGAAGACGGCGAAGCATGGATCTTTGGCGAAC
The DNA here is from genome assembly GCA_039654745.1 of Houttuynia cordata. NCBI lineage: Eukaryota > Viridiplantae > Streptophyta > Magnoliopsida > Piperales > Saururaceae > Houttuynia > Houttuynia cordata. The sequence goes on from CM077511.1 coordinate 8,775,192, forward strand.
CTGTGGCGGGTCTCTTTGATGAGTCTTTCGGTCGGGTCTCAACCGAGTTCCCAGACCTAATTGTTCTGAGATACTCAAACACTCCTTAGTGAGTCTATTTGGATTGTGTCCAATATTTGTATTCTACTCCTATGAAGAGTTGAAATTCAGAAAGCTTTGATTTAACCCTTTTCATGATAGAACCTGATGTTCCAATAAACTGTTTCTCCGCTAAGTAGCATTTCTGAAAGCTCTTAGTCGGAATCATAGTATGCTCACGAGCCATTGCTAGATCTTGCGAGATCTCCGATGATGATGAACCTCTGTAGTTCAGCCGATGACGGCAACCGCGTGCGCTTAGATTGTATGACATTACGGAAGGTCTGCAATCTCCGCCCATTGTGCCCGTAAGTACTGATGGGGCCAGCATCCCTAGACGCATGGCCGGGTTCCTCTGTAGAACCTCTAGGATGTTCTGGTATTGTTTTCCATGGAAGAAATGGACAGATTTGCGAGCAGAAATTGTTACCTCTGACACTTTAGATGTCCAGAGCTTATGTTAATCTTTTATCTCCATTACTCTGTGTAAATGGGAGTCTTTGACCTTTAATTCCTTGGCTACGATGAGTTGAGAATGTCAGATGTTTCAGATAAGTGAAATCAGTTTTGTTAAACCGAGTCTGTTGACCTACATCTATTTTGGAGTCTTCTCTTGTGTTATCTGTTCCACTGTGGTTTTTTTTTGTATCCTACTGGGTATTTCCTATGGAATACTCATGCATCCTCTGATGCAGGAATTAAGGAGGGGCAGAGGTGATGGCGATCGGCAACGAGAGAGGATGCTGGAGAATTGAAGACTTGTTTATTTATTTTATTATGATTGAATGCTTGAACTCGCGGCCTGCGCGCCGTTTTATTTTATTTTATGATGTGATAAGACATTTCAAGACATTGTAATGGCGAATTAGACCTCTTTTCAGTTGTTCCATATTTTGTAAGTAATTATTGTTTAAGTCGTGATGATCCTGCATGTTCCCTTTTATTGAAAAGGGTTAATGGAAGTCTCGAGTATTCGGTCCGTCCCAGGTTTCCTACCCTTGACCTTCATTGGAATGTCGCTTCCGCGTAAATAGGGTCTTGGAAATTTGGGGCGTGACAGAAGGTTTGCAATCTCCGCCCATTGTGCCCGTAAGCACCGATGGGGCCAGCATCCCTAGACGCATGGCCGAGTTCCTACGTAGAACCTCTGGGATGTTCTGGTATTGGAGTCCATAGAGAAGTGGACTGATCAGAGAGCAGAAATTGTCATCTTCGACACATTGGTTGTCCAGATCAGATATTTTGCCTATCTCCTTACTCTTTGGAAGTCGGGAGTCATATTGATTCTTGTGATTTATTCCACCCTGACCAATGAGAAATTTTGAGTGCTGTACCTTTTGCTTGTAAGTAACACGTGCGTTATGATTATTCTGAGTTATCAGACCTGCTTGTTACTGGTTCCTTTATTGTCTATTTCTACTGTGAGTTTTTCTAGCATCCTACTGAGAATTTCTTCTGGAATACTCACGCATCTTCTGATGCAGGGCGTACGGCTGAGGAGGTGTGATCAGCGTATTCGTGACGTGGAGGTTGGTGATCGTAAAGTAGTGAAGTCTGGATAGCATAGTAGTTATTTTTGATATTTGGTTATTTTGTGGCATGCGTGTCACTTGTTTTAATTATTTACTTTCGTAGGATTGTGTGAATCGATTAAGTTAGTTAATTTGGTCGAGTATTTCATTTCTTTAGTGATTGAACAATTATTTACATCATATTGATCCAGTTATTCCCGCATTTGTGTATGGGATTTATGGTGATGAATCGAGTATTCGGTCCGTCCCAGATTTGCGACCCTATTGCCTTCAATGGTTTATCGCTTCCGCATATTTTGGGGTTGGAAATTTGGGGCGTGACAGCTCCATCCGTCTGGAAAGTAGGAATCAACGAAGAGGAAGGAAGGGGAAGGGCTAGGGCTAGCCGGGCGAAGTTGTTTGACGACTCATCGCCGGAAGGCCAGCCCCGACAGCCCAGGCAGAGCCTGCTGCCGCCTGGGCAGCTCCTCTCAGCGGAGAAGATGATGAGTTGGGTAAGGTCTGGCCTAACCCAAAACCCAGTCCAGACCAAGCCTCGACTGGACTGGACTAGACAATGAACCAAACCCGGTTCACGAACCTGGTTCAGATTTGAACAGTCAGTGCACATCCACTGACCGTTGAAGTACTAACTGGCAATTGATGGTTAAATTTCCAGTATAGTATATAAGCCATGGCTTTCAAAACCAGACTGGCCATCGACCCAGATTAATGGCCGGTCCAGTTGGACCGCGGTCAAACTGGATTGACCCGGTGTGGGGTGTGAGGAGTGAAGCCCACCTTACATATATGATAAATATAAATTTTATGCAATATTATCATTAAAATATTAGTAGCTCAAGTGGTTAAAGCTTAGGCATTTGTATTCAAGTCTTCCAAGTTCGAATCCCCCTTGAGATAGAATTTTTTTTTTAAAAAAAACATGTGACCTGGACCAGTCCGGTCCAGTTTTGTAAACCATGATATAAGCTCTATTTTGGTTATTTTAACCAAAATCAATGTAGTAACGTTATACGGGTTATACTAGTGTGTTTATAGGCTTTTGTCTCTACTTATATGTTGTATTGACTGATTGTTGAGAACCTTACTAATAAATAAAACATGACTAATAAACTTATGTGGTTTAGAGACAACTATTTTATGAAATGATGGCATGAGGGCTAAGTTTTTTAGGGTTGAGAATAACCTAATCAAGATAAAGATGAAAATACACTTGGAATTTAGAGTTAATTCATGTGTGAGAGTGACTTCTACTAAAGTTGAGAATAGTGCCCAAAGCATCTTGTATACTCCTCCAATAGCGTGATGCGAATCTAGGATCCCTATCCAACACTATTAAAAAAGGGGCACCATGCATTCTTACGATTTCTAGGATGTGCAACTGAGTCAAACTTTTGGGAGTATGCTTCCACTGAATTGGTAAAAAATGTGCAAACTTGGTCAATGTGTCAACAATTACCTAAATAATATTATGTTTGTTCTGAGTAGGAGGCAAGCCCACCACGAAATCCATGGTGATGTGCTCTCACTTCCATTGAGGAATCTTCAGTGGATGTAAAAATCCTCCAGGTCTCAGGTGCACTGCTTTAACTTGTTGGCATGTGAGAAATCTGACTACAACTGACCAATATCCTTCATTCCATCCCACCAAAAGTTACGCTTCAAATCTTGGAACATCTTTGTCCCACCTTGATGAATGATGTATTTGGAATGGTGAGCCTCACTCAATAATTCTTCACGTAGCTCTGAGTCAGTTGTCCCTACTAGCTGTCCTTTGAATCGAATTCCTCCATTGGCTCCTTCAAACGTGGAATGTATGACTAATATATCTTTGTCCCACCTGGCTTGTTTGATTCGACCTTTGAATCAACTTTTAAGTCAAAGGTCAGACTATCTATTTGGCTATTGAGCTAGAAATTTTGAATTGTATGCTATAACATTCTTTGTCGAGCAACTATTGTAATTGCTTCTTCAACTCCTTCAACTCTGCTGGAGCCATCCTGTATGGTGCACTTTTATTGATTATCAACACATGATAATTAGCTTTAACACATTATTGCTACATTATATAATTACATTAATGTGATTACCAGATAATTATTATGATTGTCGTGATGACGTTGCCTCCCGCCTCCTCCCTTTCTCTTTCTTTCTCCCCTAAAAAATTATATGAGGGCCGTGAGGAATTCATTATTATAAATTAATAATATTACTATAGTTAATTGTATTATTAATTATATAATAATTGAGGATAAAGCTTATTATAATAATATGATAATAATAAGACATTATTATTGCACCTTAACAAGGAGGTTCTTACATTATATGTGCCTTAGTATTATACATGTGATAACTATAGTAATTATTCGGCTATTGTGACTTACCGTCCGTGTTAATTGACACAGTTTGGTACATACGAAACTAGCATGTTATATATGCTATATTTTGTTGATTTTGGATTATTTAACCCAAGTTTAATGTAGTAACTTTATGAGAGTTGTACTGCTGTGTTTATGGGCTTTTGTCCCTAGTTATATGATTGATTGTTGAGGACCTTAATGATAAGGAAATAGACTAATAAACCTTGGGGGTTATAATCTAGTCACTTTATTAATCATGGAGCTAGGATCGAGTTTTCCTTATCTTTTTCTCGTAACATTATTATTAATGGTCAATGAATAATAATGTGTCTTAGATTAATAATGAGCTCCTCTTAGAGTTGTAGCATACAATCCAAGACTTCTGGCTCAATAGCCAAACAGATAGTCTAATTTTTGGCTTAATAGCCAAAATGTCGTCTGTTCAGAAGTCTTGATCTTTTCTCCATTATTTGTCTTTTCATGTTGCCCAGCTGATTCCTACATTATTGTATACTACATTATATAATAAGCTTTATGTGATTAACTTGTAAACCCTCAATAAAGGTTCTTACATTAATTAATAATGTGATTGAGTTGATAAATTCCTTTTAAGGAGGGAAGAATGTAATACCTGTCTTGTTTGATGAGCCAATGTATAGGCCCTCAAGCCACTCTTAAACCCATGAGGTTCATTCTCTCTTTTATCTCGCTCAACCTCTTCCTGTTTTTCTTTTGTTGGCTTCTCTCACAGCTTTCAACTGACCTGATTAAACAAGATGGAGGAGCAGCAAGGGACCCACCTGGAGCCATTTTATTTTGGTTTTGTAATCTAGACAGATAATTTTGGGATGGAGGGACTATGATACACACACATATGCAAGAGCCGAGTCACTAGAAGTTGTCGATTTTTTATCCAACGGCGCTAGGGACAGGTAGGTGATTCAAACCACCTCCCCTCAATTTAACACTTGTTGTCTGATCAAAATCCGATGGCTCGAGGCACGTGTGAGAGATGTCTCATATAAACAAGACTTTATTTTTATCTAGTGATGAGGGGTGACTTGATAATATTTCGCACAAAGTGATATGCAATTGACTCTTCGAACAGTAAAGCGTTTTCCACAAAATCAGCAACGACAACTGTTGTAATTGAATGTAAACATGTCATCCATATACTCACGTGATTGTAAACAGTACTTCAAGTGCAAGACATTATAGCACGTGTAGGTTGATGTGTTTTTGAAACCACATATTGGAATTGCATCTGCGAGGTTTAGTGTTTAGATGGTTTGTTTCTCTCCTTTCTTACCATTCATGAATAACCTCTCAGTACCTATCATCATTTGTAATTAAATATCTTGGGACTTGATAACTAAATCTGGTATAGATAGTTACATTGCAATTTCATACTAGTTCCAAAACCACAAATAAATATTCCAACTTGTGTTGGGGTTGGGACCAAAGGGAAGTAAAAACGGCTGATAGAAATAGAGTATATGATTGGAGGTAGAAGGTTGTCACACCCCAAAATCAGCCACCTCGATTGGAGTGCAGAAGTCTTCGTAAATACCATCTTTGGTGAGGTAAGAACTCTGGGATGTGACTTGGGATAATCGAATCAACCGGTCAATTACATCATCTCAAAAGGATGCGCAATCGCCAATGTCAGGATCACTCAAGAACGTGGGAACTCATCATCAGATCTCAAAATAAAATATTGTAATTATATTAAATAAAATCTACTTAGTCTTTATTACAGTAATCATCATAACTTGTTAACCAAAAGCAACCATAAAAGCTATGACACACAACGGCCAGCAAAGATCAAACTAAGTAAATAACTGAAAATTCTCTAAGCATCTTCAAGCTTCTACGCCACCTTCCTGTCCTGTAATCGTCCTATATCAATGCTCTTTCACGCATGCATCAGAGGATACATGAGTATTATGCAAAAATACCCAGTAGGATGTAAAAACCTACCGGAGACACAATAAATAGCATGAAGAATGGTTTACTCAATAGAAGGAGGAATATATAATAACTGAAGGACTGATCACACAGTTTACAACACCTGAACAGAAAGGTTAGTCAACAATAACAATATCAACTTGCAAGTATAGGAAACAAACATCAATAAGACTCCGAACCATCGTATGTGTAAGGAGAGAATAATAATTTTATCAAAGGCTCCATGTATCTATAGTGCAAGGAGTTATAATTTTTGCTCGCTGAACTTATCACTCACAAGTGACCAAATCATACTATACCAGAACCACCATAGAGGTTCTCTCTTTGGAACCCTGCTATGCGTCAAGGATGCTGGCCCCACCAAGCTTACAGACACGATAGGTGGAGACTGAGGACCTTTCATAATGTCAATAGTCTAACGTACATATAGTGCCTCCCTTCGGGCATAAATAATCGGATACCTCGCAAGATCTAGCAATGACTTAAATGAGCATACTATGAATCCACTTCGGAGAGATCCTCGCAAGGTCTCTAGTGGAGAAAACAGTCATGTAACAATATGAACAATATTTCAAAGGAATAGACTCACTCTTTGGAGTATAGATAAATCATCAAAGGTTTTAAGGTATCTTTTACCGGAATAGACTCATTCTTTGGAGTACATATAAATCATCAATCGGAATAGACTCACTCTTTGGAGTATAGATAAATCATACAATAAGATACAATTCTTCGCAAGGACACCGCTGAGATTCCAAGGTCTTTGATCAATAGGTAACTCGCCAAAAGAGTAATAATAGATCGCAATCATAATTCAAACAATATGCTTCATATCTAGCTTAGATAGGAACATCTCTGGAATCTATACTCTACTATTGATGAGACTGATTTTCAAGATGAAAGAATGATTGAAATGGTTTGATCTCCAAGTAGAACTCAAACTGACACAAAGCTGGAATTAGATTCTTAGTATAATAATACTATAGGTTATAATATCTTATCCTTAATAATAACCCTTTGAGACCAACAAGTCTTACAATAGTAGTCCATATCATATCTTACAACATATATTAGAGATATTTCAATCAGATTAAATTTTATCATTAAGTATTAGTATGCATTAGTGACTTAAACCTTAATTACAGTAAACTGCTTTGATGATAACAGCCCCATTCCGACTGTCCCTACAGTCGGAACAATAGGAGTTTTAACAGTAGATAGCCCTATGAGTCTAGTTTCCAACCCAACAAACAACATATTTTTCTATGATTAGTTATGATTTTTATACTGCAGGTCATCGATGCAGGAACAGTCTTGGCCGAGACCCTTAAGTCTTAATCATATATACTAATTACATATTATTAATCCTTAATCATGATAATAGGATCTTAATAACCTTAAGTACTCCCCTCCTAGGATTGTTGTAGATCTTTATATGTTCTGGAACTTAGTTATTACATGCTTTTATACAACTTTCATTATATAAACCGATTTAAGATACTCCCCTTTGTATAATGAAGATCTTAACCCAAAAATCCCAACCTATAATCATATGGTACAATTAAACCAGAACCTTTACATAATCAAAATATAACTTTCTGACATCCAAAAGATCAAGAGATGAATAATGTTCCCATCTAAAACTATCATGCAGGTATTAGAAGAGATAACACTCAACGAATATTAATAATCATACTCATAATCATAATTAATATGAAATCTCTCAATAAATCAAGCGTAAATATAATCTCTACTACTGAGATGGAATCAAATAACTCATCATAGAATAGATATAAAGAGTTTAGAATCAAACTTAGTAGGAAAAACCATCCTACTCCATTTGTAGAATGAAAACTGCACGTCCAACGCAGCTTCTCTTCATCTCTACACCGCAAGACCTTCGCTCCTTCGTATATGACGAGGCTTGAATGAAGAAGAAGAGTAAAAGGGTTGCTGGAACAAGGGAGAAAGTAAGAGAAATAAGGCGGGGGTGTTCACAAACTCTCTAGTGTGATAAAACACAAGTTAACCCTCTTATGAGTGTTTATATAGACCTTATGCCTATACCAACTAGGATATTTTTCCATAGGATTCCTTCCCAATCCAATCTCCTAGTTCTCTAATTAAAAACTTCCTCATAGCTAGAAGGGACGTCCTAAACTTAATCTTCCTTGATTAGTTAGGATTTGATGTCTACTTTAACTAAGTTTCCCAAAAACAGCACTGCCCGAATTCAATCTCAGCCGGCGCGATCGATCGCTTACCCCGATGATCAATCACATACCAAAATTCAAACTAACATGACTTTTTGCTCCGAACTCCGAATTGCGCACCATCAGTGGCGTTGAAAAGCTCTCTTATCTTACTTTAACATTACAATGCAAGACATAACAAATCATAATCTAAACAAGCATCAAATTTTTTTATTTTAGATCAATTAATTTTAGTAAGCATACTGATTTTTTTCGGGTATTACAATGGTATAAATTAGTATAACCCATAGACAAACATTATATCATGAAGCTAACAATTTCAGTCATTTAACTTTTATGAGCTATTTTGACAAGTTCAAGCCATGTATTATTGTGCACACTACATACATTGTGAACTATCGCCTTTTTACCATTTTCACAAGTCAGCGACCAGCCAGTTTTCAGGGTTGACTCGACCTGGTTACCTAAAACATTGGCTCAGTCTCTATCAAAGCAATATCTTTTTTGATCTGATCCAGCAAGAAGAAACATCTCTTTTGATTCTAGCACTCTAGCTCAAATTATGGTACTCCCTATATCTTACATTATTAATCCTATTTGGTTTTACTAGATAAGACTATTAATGGGGGATAGAGGGAATCCATACTGCTATTAAACTAAAGTTGGTGGAATGAATAATATCAAGTCTTGTACCAAAAAAGCCCTTGATATAAAACTCAATATAGTTTAGAGTACACATGCACACATGTAGAAATTTTTAAACATGTCCAAACAGTACTAACAACATACCGAGAATAAAACTAAAAAGACAACCAAAAAATAACGGAGTTTCCATGTAAAATTCAGACTTCTTAAATGGTTTTGTAGCACGTGCAAGATGCACATAGGGCCCCATGTCATGACATGCTCGCCTTAACATAAGATACTAGAACATTAGGTGCATATAATGATCAACTTCTCCCTAAAATTTTCCAGAGGTTTCAGAACTTTGGGCTACATGTTGAGCTAATCACCAACCAAACCCACTGAATACATTGTAGCCCAAAGGTCCGAAACCCTATGTTAATTATGTCTTAATATACATTGTAGCCTAAAGGTCGGATATGGGGGATAGAGCTAATGATGAAGTTTCTTTGTATTCTTACCTCAATCTTTTTTTAATGTCACGATCACATTAATTGGCAGTTAATCACATTGTAGCTTAACTATTTGTTCTTGCCATATACTCAAATCAGCCATTTCCATCAAACAATAAAACAAGAAGCTTGTCTTCATTTACGTGAAGAACTTCTGTGGCAAAATCTTTAATCTAGCATCCTTAAAGAGCATCATGTAATAAATCAATTTAATTAAGCATTTTTTACATAAGGGTTTGTATATATGATTAGGGTTTTATGGGATTGTTTTTTTGTATATTAAGACATTTGCTCGTCTCTGACCTGAAAATATATAGGTTATGTTTGAAGTTGAATTTATAATTTTTCTGGTAGTTTTTCAGTCTAGCTAACTTTGGTAATGGAGATCGGTTTATCTATTTTATATCCACTTTCCTAAGAAGAAGAGGGGGTAGTTAAAAAATAAGACATGGTGAATGTGGTGCAACTTTTATATAATATATTTTTTCAAGACACTAAAATATAAGTAGGTGTGTGAAAAGTTAAGTATTTTAAATGCTGTAGATCTTTAAAGGCTCAACTTTTTTTATTATACTTAACAAATCATTTAATATCTATACACATTTTTAGTTTTTAATATTTAATAAAAATAATTTGTAAATAAAAGTTTTAATCTTAAGTTAGAAACATTAATTTAACATCAAATAAATATTTTATTTGTTGAAAAAAATATTTATACAAATTTTTACACTCCGCTAGCTACTTAACAAAGTATATTCATCTATGATTTTAATGTTATTCTTTGTTATACATTTTAACCGAATGTTAACTATGTAATCTTAGGTATTAGGAAAACATTTTACAAGATCTTTACATTCTTCTACCTAATAAAATTACTCAAAGTTGGATATATTAACGTCATGTCAATCAATTAGGTGTTTAATTTTTTTTACTCTTGAATGCTTTTAAAAATAAAGTAACTTTTGTGAAAAATAATTTAGATTTTTCTAGTTTTTTACATTCTCTTACGCAATAAACTTGAATTTAATGATAGTTAATCTTATTTAAATTTTTTATGTGTCAACTTCTCTTAATCAATCTAATCTACTCTTCCTCGAGGATGAGTTTATGAAGATTAAGGGATTTTTAGAAGAGACTGAAAAAAAAAGAACTTGAACTTGCTATAGTGAGTTTGTGGGTAAATATTGTTAGAGAAGCTAGATTTAAAGCATAAATATTTTGTATGCATACATTGGGAATTAATACGACAACAAGAAAGTTTTTCTGGTCCAATGAGCGCAGTTAGGAAATTAATATTATGCACAACAGACTTAATAACCCTTCATCGGATGGGTATAAAAATACGAAGTATTAAAGAGAGGTTTAAGAGTATTGAAAATTCTCGACAAAGGTATATATTTAAGACACGAGTGGCCCTAAAAGCTGTCATTCAGGTTAAACACTTTTTAGAAGGGATGATGGAAGAGTATTGGTGCAAGAAGAGAGTTTCTGGCTTTTTAAAAAAATTGGCGATAAACCAGTGTATCGTTAGTCTTAGTAAAAACTACTTTTTAAAAGTTTATTCTCACATCTCACCTTAGTTATGCATTTCACTCATTTATGATTTAACCCTTAGACTTAATTTTAGGTGCAATTTTCCAAAATGGCAAAGGAAACTCTAATTATCACATCTGAGCAATTCTTAAATGATTTAATTTTGGAACGAGGAATTGCTTCACGAAAATTGGAATAGAAAGGTGAAATTGGGAGTTTTGGTAGTACTCTATTGGCAAAACTATTGGCGGGCTGACAACTTGTGGGTTTGTTCTAACAATAGGCCGATAGATGTGAAATAAGTCTTAATTTGGATTTGGAGGTCTTTGATAGAATGTATATGAGTTTTTTTTTCTATACCTATCTTTACTTATAAGCTTATGAAGGGGGTGAAACCCCTTAGAAGAGAGATTTGAGGTGAAATTCAAGAGGAATTCATGATGAACTCAACGTGGAGTTGGGCTAAAAGCTTGGCGAAGTAGAAGTTGTTTGCGGTAATTGGATTTTTCAGGAGGGAGAATCTTTAACTATACATGATTTGATGGTTTGGATGCTGTGGACTTGATGTGAATCGATTGTAAGTAAGTATTATTGTTAGGACTGCTTAAGAGAGTGTAGAATTGAATGATTTTATCTCTTGAAAAACGTATGTCATGGTTCTAAATCCTTTGAGCAGTGTGCATGGACGTGTAGGAAATGCGTTTAGTTAAGTGCAATCTATTGGTAGTAGGCTGGTTCTCCGACGAAAGGCTGAGACGATGCAAGATTTGATTGATCTTCTTAGTGGAGACTGGAGAGACAATAGATTTGGTTCTATATGTATAGTGTACAACTCCGAACCAGAGGATAGCGGACATGTCGATGAGTTTGTACAGAGCTGGCCGGATTTGTTCCTGGTGCAATTGTGTATTTCTCGTATGAAGGAGAGACAGCTGGGAATGGAGGGAAGTTTTCGAGGGAAGTGATTACGGGTCTGAATGATCTGGAATTGATTAGTGACGATGAAACTGCCGTAAAGGTAGATCTGCATTTGGTTAATGTCACAGAGGTCAAGCTTGCGGCTAGAAAGGCTTTCAAGCAGAATAGGCTTTCCATGCATGGACATTTACGTTTGTACGTTGAAATGACACTATGTTTGATAAAGAACCGATATTTGTGGTGATAGTATTCATAGCATGCGTACTCTAATTTGATTTTTATAGACACATATAGACATGTTTTAATCAAATTTAATGATTGAATCATGATGTGTGAGGCTGTGCTTGGCATTGCCTATTCTTATGTCTTAATTTTTAAGTGCTAACATACAATGAATTGGTCAATTTTTTTTAGCACTTGAACTGTTCAAAGTTTTTTAGTAGTACATTGGAAAGGTTTTGTAAGGTTCTTCCCATAATTGAACTATAAGAGGTTGTGTTTATTAGGAATTGAATAGGAGGCAATGATATACTCCTTCTGTACAATGAAGCCAGTCTGCACTTAAAAATGAGTTAAACTTATTGGACTTCCGTGTTTTCAGTTGCGAGGGGTCAAAGTCAGCCATCAAATTATTTTTTCCAAATACAGACAGGCTTCATTGGACACTTTAATATGCTAACAACTCCCATCCAAAAGCCTTTTTCTGCAACCCATTTGACAACAGCATCAATTCTGCAATTCTGCCTCAAAGTTTCAAGGTTTCTCTGACAACTCTAGGTTTCAAGGTAAGAAGTAAGAATGATATTGTTGAAACAAGAAGATCAAGCTTCAAGGTAAGAACAAGATTGTTGGCCCTACTCAGCGACTAAAAGGAAAACTTGTGCAAAATTTAAAGTAATCCACTTATCTTTCTATTTTGGGTAATTGAAAATTAAGTAATCCACTCTTCTTTGACCTTTGTTGATTTATTTATGTGCCAGTTTTCTTGCTTTTTAAAATCTAAGATATGTCATGACAATGGTTTTTAAAATCGGACCGGACCGACTGGTCTGACCACGAAAAACAGGAACCGGTAGATAGACTGGTTCGGTAAGGGTAGTTAGCCCTGGTCAGTTGATCTAGCCGGTTCAGAAATAAACCGGCTCGTTGACTTTCTAAACCGATGAACTAGACTGGTCCGGTTCGGAGTTTCAATGGGCCAAATTAATATTTTTTCTATAAAAAACTTGCTATTTTGTCAAGATTCAAAACCATGACAACCATCATTCTCTATGCCTTAACTACTACACTATTTGATTTTTTTATATTTTTATGCACAATATATATATATATATATTTATTATATATATGAGGTGGACATCTAATACCTATCCTGGGTCAAGCCGGTTTGACCCGCAATTTGACCTCGGTCTAACTGAATCGGCCAAATTTCTGGGTCGATGGCCGATCCGATTTTAAAAACCTTAGTTATGACTTTTTTTAGGGTTGTATCTTGGGTTGGGTTGTCTCGGGTATAGCAGAACCCGACCCTACCCGAGATAGGACCCGAGTTACTTAAACCCGACCCTACACGAGATAGGACCCGAGATTCTTAAACCCGATCTTACCCGAGATAGAACCCGCAATGCCCAAGAATCAGAGATAGGAACTGAGAATTTAATAAAATAATTATAAAAATCTTTAATAAAATAATTTATAATAATTATTATAATAAAAAAGATTTATATATATATTAAAAAATTAAGAATTTAAATGGTATACCTTGGGTAGGGTCGGTTCTGGAGTATTTTAAAACCAAACCCGACTCTACTCGAAATAGAAGCGGATTTTTAAATCTTAGAACCGACCCTACCCAAAATAGGATCTGACTCGACCCGACCTGACCCGAGTCAATGTCGGATCCGTTCCATCCGAGTTAGGTCTCATCTCTTGTGGAGTCAACTTATATACTTCTAGGTCTTATCTCTTGTGGAGTCAACCTGCAATCTTCTTGAATTTTTTTCGATCTCTACCAACCATACCTAACAATGATCATGAGGGGAATTCATGGTTCCCACTAGTTTGAGGTACAAGTACCATGAACTTCGCTTTAACTCTACATACAATTCTTGATCTTTCGTGGATCTAAGCCCTAAAGATGGCCAACCGTTGTATAGGGCTTTGTGTATTCCCTCTAGCACAATTGCTCTTGTTGCAGTAGATTTTGCTGTCTTCTTTTCTTCTGCTAGTGTTGATTCTCTTGTGGAACCTAAGAGTCCCTCTCATTCACCTAATCTCACTATTTAACCTTAGTGTGGATTAAGATTTCGCTTAATATCTAATTCTTTAGTTTGTTGTCCCCATCCTATTGGTTATCAAATAACTCACTAATGGTACCTCTTTAGTTGCTCTCTCTACAACCTAAGGTTTCATTTTTTTTCTATACTTCTCATCTATATCCAGTGCCAATTTCCTTGACAAGTCATCTAACGACACATGACTTGTCGTTGGATGGGTAGTCGTTGAACTCACATATACTTTTCTGGATTCAACTAGTTCTAATGCTTCTATTGAACCATCTAATATTCTCTTAGTTAATTACTTCTACTATTGTATTATATCAAACTGTAATTCATTGTTCAACGAGAAGAACGCTCTTGGAGAGCGGTTTGACTGACAAGTTTAAACTAAGAAATGGCAACAGCAGAACCCAAAGTAGCAGATGGGCCTAAGCCCATGTCAATTGAACCAAACCTATACACCCCCCAAACAACAACTAATTGAACCAAACCGGTTCTTCTGGAAGGTTGAAAGCTTGGTGATAAGCAGCCATTGGGAGTTGGAAGCCAGCAATCAGTCAGAACTCAGAAGTGAGCAGTGTTTGGGCAGTTCGAGGATCTTGGTCATGGCTCAAAGTTGTTCTTGTGTATCTATTCTGCTTCTTATGACATTTTTCTCAGATGCCTTTGTCTGCTTCTTGTTTCTCTGATTATGTTCTTGAACTTGGTGTCTCCAGGAGCTGGAATCTCCTTCTGCAAGGCTTCAGCTGTATTCCCACTGGCAGAGCTCATGTTCATGGAGGGTCCGTTTTGCCTTGAACCTTAAAGGTCAGTCAGTCTTCCTATATTATTTGATAATTTTCATTAAATATGGCTAGCTGGCATCTGAATTCCTATTTAATGTCACTAAATAATTAGAATTTAGAAAGAATTCCATGAGTTGGGAAAAGGCGCTATTTGATTATGATTATGATTATGATTATGATGAAAGAGCTTCATGAATGTAAGTATAAGGTATAACCTGTTTTGGTCGTGCAAATGTGATTTATTGGGTAGTTATGTGTAATTACAGGACTTCCTTACGAGTATATAGCTGTTGATCTGACTAGAGGAGAGCAGCTTAGTCCTGGTGAATTTAAACATCGTTATGTTTTTTTTCTTCTATCTTGTATGCTCTTCGAATGACAATTAACAAATTGGTCTTTGTATATCAGATTTCCAGCGTCTGAATCCAATAGGTTATGTCCCAGTACTGGTGGATGGGGGATTTGCCATTTCTGACTCAATGGCTATCCTGCTGGTAAGTAGTTCATCTGAGCCAGATTATACCAATGCCTCCACCTATTAGCTTTATTAGTCCTTCCCTTGAGGTGTTAGCAATTTATTGGGTTATAATTCTCGAGGTTTCCAATTTAGTAATTTAATAATCTCTGATCCGCGTGTTCATTTGTTACCTTTGTTTCTGCTAATCATTGCGGATGGGGAAGTATTTGGAGGAAAAGTTCCCTCAGAATCCTCTTCTTCCTACTGATCTTAAGAAAAAGTATGTCAATATCCAGGTGAGTATCATTGTGGACTTCAGCTTTTTATAAGCATATATTATCATTTTCTTTTCCTACTTGTGTTTTAGTTTATACAGTTAACTTAGTTGACAGTAAAAGAAATATTGCTTCATAGTATAAAAGATATTGCCCTAGTAAGTTGTTTTACCACATTTCTTGATTGATAGAGATGTGTAGGAATCTCTCCCAACTCTCTAAATCTAAAGGTTGCCATGAATGTGCTAATCTGAAGTTTTTGTTATAGGCCTGCAATATTATTAGCTCAAGCATTCAACCCCTTCAGATGCTGTCCGTGCTGGTATTTTCTGGTATTTGGCCCTTCTCGAACTTTACCGGCCATAGATAACTAGCTACTTATGTAATTTTTTTCTTTCTGCAGAAATACATAGAAAAGAACGTTTCTCCAGCAGAAAAAACAGCATGGGCTCTACATCATATATCTAAAGGTTTTACTGGTAAGGGAAGGCAACTATGTGAATTTCCCTTCCTCCCATATTAAGTTTATTATTCGGTTTTTCAATGTGAACTATAATTAGTTCATTGACATGTGCTGTCCATATACCTTGTTTGCCTCTGGAAGGATTGTTTGGTTTCCAATAGTCTATATTGGCTGCCCATATAGTTGACATGTCATATCAAACATTTACAGAAACAGAAAAGTCCCTGGACAAATTACCTAATTTATGCTCTTTTTGTTTTTTGTTTTGCCAGCTCTTGAGAAGCTGTTAAAGGAATTTGCAGGCAAATATGCCACTGGTCACGAAGTGACAATGGTTTTTATCTATTCCTGATTGAAATTTTGCAATTAATATGGCAACCTTAATCTGTGAAAGTGGAGTTACCTCTACTTCAGATGTTTTGGTAGACTAATTGGATATTTTAGTGAGTATATTTAGACAAATGTTTGCTTGTTAGCTTAAAATATATTTGGGTGCGCCTTGTAAGTTGTAATTAAAATAGATGCCCAACCTATTTAGGAGCTGTTAGGTTGATGCAAGATAACTTGCAATTGACGACGAAAATTTCGTTGAATTCACTATCAATGAAATGGGGAAGTTTTATTAGAATTATAAGTAGTCATGTGTCAATGATCAAGTATAGATGAGCTATAATACGTGCAATGAAGAGGATTCTATCTGATGAGACACTGGGAAATAACTTGCAATTGATGCAAACTGTAAGTGCAAAAGACATAGGATTAGCACTTCAAGGAGGAAGTTGTATACTGGATTAATAGTTCAGAAAAAGAATCCTTGAGTTTGTAGTTAATTATCACAATGGTTAAACATTGGTATTTAACAATTGTTTCAGTTCTTGATTGATTGTATAAAAAAAAAGGTGGTCAAAAGTAAAATGATAGCCAATGTACCAAAAGTAAAATGTTCGAGATTCACTGTAGTTTTTTAAGTGCAAAATTATGATACCCAAAAAAGACTTGATATTGTTCCAAACAAATGTAGGTGCAAAATAAAATGAAAATTGACTTTTTTTACTAGAAAATCATTTACAAAATCAGCAAACAAAGCTGTATTTATTAGTGGTAGATTTTTATGCATTATACTTGTGTGCTCTGCACTAAATGCAAGGTTTTATTCCATATGCAGGCTGATGTTTTTTTGGCCCCACAAATTGAAATTGCAGCTGCTAGGTTTGGTATTGATATGGTTTGTTTCTCTGCTTTCTCAGCACTTTTACTTTCCTTAAACAATCTCTTCGTACCTATCACCTTTTTTTTAAGTACAAAATGTGAACACCATATTGTGACAAAATCTGTTGGTCATCTCATTCTAATTGTGAAACCAGTTATGAAATCATTACATTTACCAGTTTGCTGTATTGTTAGTAGAAAATTAGACACGTTTACATTAGCTGCATTGAGTATAATTAGCCAGTTATGTGGTGAACAGCAATTCACGTAGTGAAAAAACTCTCTTTATATGGTTTACGCAGTCAAGGTTCCCTACTTTAAGCAGAATTCATGAAACATGTAAAGATTTGCCTGCTTTTCAAGCTTCTGTGCCGGAAAAGCAACCAGATGCTCTGATTCAGTGAGTCTTGACCTCCTTTATATGGCTAATAAATTACAGATATAAATATATCTACCTTGACAACTATATAATAGTGTTCCTCTTCTTTGTTAAAGATTTCACTCATTTATGCAACTCTGTATTGAAGCTAAATGAAGTGGATTGCCTCAAAGCATCTTTTAACAAAGTGGCAATTCATGTCTTTTTCTCTCGAACAATTATGCAAATACCTTGCAACAGCAGGAAAAGCGGCAAGTAATACTAAATATTTAACAAGTGAAGCATGTCAGAATGACTAAAATCTCCTAAAAGATTTTATTCTCCACTTCAATGGTGCCAATATATGTCT
Source organism: Houttuynia cordata (assembly GCA_039654745.1). Classification (NCBI taxonomy): domain Eukaryota; kingdom Viridiplantae; phylum Streptophyta; class Magnoliopsida; order Piperales; family Saururaceae; genus Houttuynia; species Houttuynia cordata. The sequence goes on from CM077511.1 coordinate 8,793,126, forward strand.
GAACTGTTGAGAAATGTTGCAGAATGGAAATATGTATGCGTCAAGTTTCAGATTGTGTATGGTGCATGCAGATGCTAGGCATAAAAATCAGCCTGATACGGTGCCTATTTGATGGCAGGGTAGGGTGCTCTAAGAGGCTGGTTGCCCTACCCTTTCTGGTGGGGTCTTAAGGACTTAGGTTGACAAATTAATATTAGTTTATAGCCATCTGAAGTATATGATTGTTAAATTTAGAATCATACTAGAATGCCTTGATCACAAGTTTTCCAAGCAGCCACTACTTAGAAGTATTACACCTCAAGTGGCCATCTTCTTCAAACAATCTTGCAGAGGTCCAATGCTTGCAGGGTAATTGGTAGGTATAGAATCCTTATTAGCATGCCACATACACCAATCTAGCCTGTTTTACTCGATTGAGTTATTTAATAATTTTTTATATTTTCTGACCAAATCATGCGTGACTCACGAATTAGGCAAGATCATATTGTTGAAATTCAGAAAAAAATTCTTTCATTTCTATGTACATAATTTTCTCTCATTTTTAAAAAATGTAAACAGCAGAGCTGCTAAGTGGATTATATGTTGGTCTTGCTAAGAATATAGGCAGAATTGGAACAAGGAAGACTTAGCAAGGCAGCTTGAAAGAAAATTCCATTTGTATGTACATTCTTTCCTCATTTCTCTTATGCATTATGATATTGTAAGGCAAATTAAATAAGGTCAGCCACAAACCATACAGCCAAAAAAGCTCCATAGTTTCCTTAATCTCCTTCCAAATCTGCCTATATTCCTAGCAATATAAGTGAAGCACAATGGAGTTTGAATCATGCTACAGAAAGATCCTGAGTTTACATAGTCCTCTCCACAACTGGAATTTCCTGTGTCATTTTGCCCTCCCCGGGCCCTAATAATGTCAGGCTCTTCTTGGTGGCCTTGCTTGGTTGGGTCTTCGTTTGCAATGGTGGCCTTCCGAAGGTAGAAGCTCCTACTTCCCACTCCCCCAATTTTTTTCTTCTTGTCCAAACCTGCCCCACAGACCAACCAAAAACATTGCTGATTTTCTAGTAGCTACAAAGTGCAAATTCATGAGAAGAGACCTATATTCGTTTTTTTTTTTTATTATTTTGGGTATACTACCCACAACGCCACAAGTGTATTGCTACTACGGACATGAACACATTTGCTGACATGCCAATTGATGGTAAGGCATCAATTTTTGGTCTGTTTACGCACGTGGGTCCCCTAGATTTGAGGTGTTAAATACCTTCAATATAGTGCTTTGATCAAAGGGGTCCCAAATATAATTAAGTCCACAGTTCATTTAACTGAAAACTCGGGGGCTCATGAAAATGCTATGCCTGCTTGCGCTAGGAAAGCTCACCCAATAAAGGGTTAGTGCCCCCGTTTGGGCATGGAACCTACCTTGATCTAACACTTGTACCCACCAAACATAATGGGGTCCATCCCAAAAAACATTTAAATCTAAGTTATATGCTTTCTCATAAAAGATTTATCCGTTAGAAACATGTAAAAACCCCCAAAAATATTTTGAGTTCCGTTAGTATGCACCTCAGCTCACGCGTTCACAAGGGCATTTGATTTCAATCGAATGGTGCACATTAATACAGGGGGCAGACATATTTGAATTAACCTGCACCGACACCCCGATTCAAGCCAACGCATGTGAGTTGTGGCCAGTGTTAACTTTTTCCAAATAGTGTTCTTGATTTTCCTACCCAATCTTTTGGGTAGGCCTTGGCTGATAATTTATAGCAAATCTTAGGTCCACATTGGTTAGAAAGTGAATCTAGCGTTGGATTGCATAAATCTGCCTGGCTACAATGACTGAACTTACTTTGGAGGCTGAAGTAGGATGGATGCAACTCGAAGGAGGCTGGGTCATGGCTCACCAGGCGTTGGTTGCGCCCCTCGGCTCTATACTTGCCGAGCACCAGGTTGATGGTCTCCTCCACGGTGGCTGCCTTGCTCACCATGGCCCGCACTGGCCCCGGACTCCCCTCCACCGTCACGCTCACCACCACCTTCCATGCTTCATCTTCATTCTTCTATACCAAGGAGAACCAAATTCATAAAGAAGAAAAATAGTCAATGAGAAAAACAAGAATAGTCAAAGAAGAAGAAGAATAATAGAAGAGTCAATTTTACAGTTCTTCCATTCTTCAAATAAAAAGGTGGAAAGAAGAACAAGAAGAAGAAGAATCGATTTACAATTTATTTCATCTTCCTTTAAAGAAAACACTGTAAAAAAACAAAATATATGACATCGATTTTGAGATTTTCAACCTCTTGTTTGAAAGGCAAGGAAGGTAGAACCATGGACGTTTGCCTAGGAAAAAGTGGAGGCCCGGACTTGGCCTCACGATCATGGTTGACATTATAGGATTGGGCCGGGAGAGAAGGTGCCGATGAGCAGCGAAAGAGGATGGCAGCTTTGGTGGGACTGGGCCGGGTTGGGTGGCGGCGGTGGAGGGATGGACTGTTGTTGGGTGGTGCTTTTGAGATTGTCCGACGAGGGGCGGCCAGATTGGACATGGAGGAAAAGGAAGAGTGGATTGCAATGGATTTTGGTTCCTTGTGTGTGGTCTTTGATTAATTTGGCGTGGGTACGTGAACATGGACATGTTATATACTTGACTGTGTGTGAGTTATAAAGGGATTTCTTTTCTTTTCTTTCTTTACAAGGAATTGCTTAATGCTTTGCTTCAGCCTTCTTGCGTATTTGATAATCCCATGGCTTTAAAACTTCTCAGTGCTCGGTCATGTGGTCCATTTGCCCACACCCCTTTGGCTGATAAGACATTTGTTATGTAAATTGCAATTAATCCCATGACTTACTGAAAAAAATCTACATAATCTTATTATGTTCATAAGTTAACCTGCACTTTGACCCCTACAAGCAATTATCCATGATTTAAATAGGTCATTAAATAAATTCACCCATAAAAGTTGGAAGTGGACGAAAGGGCTTCTACATATATACAAACATGCCCATGTACGTATAAGAATCACTTGGTTACTTTCACATTAAAAAACACTTGGCTATACGCATAATATAGTCAACATATGCAATTAACAAACAAAAAACTAGCACGTACTCCCTCTGGCACTTTTAATAGATACAGTTAATTTTCGAATGAACTAATTTGAAAATCAACTGTATCACTATAATGAAGCGGAAGCACCTCACAGTATCTATTAAAAGTGACTTTTAGCATATTCACTAATTCTAACGTAGTTAAAATGCAGTTTACCCATATAACTGCGATATACAACAACAATATATATCTAGCATAACCAGATCATCTTGCTAAAGATGTGGATGAAAGGACTTTTGGATACAAAGTATTCTAGGCATTGTACACGAATTGGATCACTATAATGAAGAGGAAGCACCTCACGGTCTTAACCAGGCGTTAGAGGTTAGAACCTAGCTAGAAGTGGTGTGATCTTTATGGAATTCATCGTTCGTTGTATGCGTGTACCATAGTATGACATGAAGACATGATGGATGACGAGTCAGTTTTGTGCATGAAGGAAAAGGTGCCCTAGCCCATAGCAATCCGAGAAGCACAATTTCTGTTAATAGTGCATTATCTAGGCAGCTTTTAGGTGGATTATTGACCTAAAAGCAAGTATAGAACAATTTAAAGTGGGACGGAAGCAGTTCATACAATCCTTGATATGCTATTGGAGCTAGATAAGCCTTTGGGTAGTTTGGGCAAGTCTCCCTTCAACACTTTGTATATATATGTAATTATACATTTATTAATTTGATGCATCCTAGCTTGTAAGCATTGGCATGGGACCCGCCGGCCATCAGACTTCTATCCGGCAGAGCGTGTTAATAATACTCTATTAACAGGCGACGTCTGATCTCAATCCTATGGCCCACAATGCTCCCGTGCATGCCTACACACTGAGTGGGGGCATATTAACTTTTTCTTAATAAAACCTCTTCTTAATAATAATATGTATGTTCATAAGTTCATACGGTATTATGATAGGCAAGGCAAAAATCAAAAGCGACAATTATTTTTACCAAGAATTTTGCAATTCATGAAACTGTTACAGCCATCAAAGTTAGTGCTCCTCCGAAGTTCTAGTGAAAGAACATATTTCTGCCTACTGCATATATAAACTAAAAATAGAGAAGGGAAAATAATGGAAAACAGTTTTCTCTTCAACATGCTCCTCTCTTCTGCATCAGGTATTAAACCATTGACAAATGTGAAGCAAGATCAGCAGTAGGCCAGTGTTTCAAAGCAGTTGAGTCCATCTATCTCTGGTGCAAAACGAATGCTCCTCCGCTGATCAAGCGCTTCAACCTGCCCCTGCACCATTGAAAAGCTCTTCCTAGTCTTCATCCACTCCACCGTATTCTTGGCCATTAAGCTCCACTTCCCCTTGCTCTCCATATTATCCTTCTCCTGTCTTAATACTGACGAAGTTTGTGTTGGACATAAACCAAAAGCCCATATAAGGGCCCAAGCCCATAATGAATATTACAAGCACATATGAAGCTTATCAACTAAGAGGCCCAACTAGTATTAAAGATGCAAGCTCAAAAATAAAGAATCCAATAACATGAAATATGCGAGAAGAATGGAGCATGTGGTGTGTAGTATAGAAGTCTCTAGAAGACCTACTTAGAAGAATTATCTAGATAAGTCTTTTATAGAAACTTGTAGAAGGATGTTGGATTCCTATAAATAGGGAATGGTAGATGGAATTCCAACACACAAGTGAGTAAGAAAACTCAAGAGGTGAAGTGAAGTGTGAGGGAGTGCTCTTGTAAAGGTAGCAACCTTGTCCCTTGAATTATTCTTGAGATAGTGAAACTTGTGAGATTTTTTTCTTTTCATACCATTGTCTCATTTTCTTCCCATATACTTCCCTCATAGTCATAGTCGTGGGTGAAGGCTTAGCAAAGCTAACATCCAATAAAGTGGTATCAGAGCTAAGTTTAGCAGCCCTTGAGTTTCTTCCTTCCCTCATCCTACATCAAAGATGACTTCCAATCAAGTCCAACCTCAAATTCCAAAGTTGGTGAAGGACAACTATGATAGTTGGCAGATTCAAATGAAGGCATTGTTCGGGTTGCAAGATCTATGGGAAGTTGTTACTGACGGATACGAGAAGCCCACTGCTGAGAAAAAAGCAGCGTATACTGTGGAGCAGAAAAACTATCTTAAAGAGTAAAGAAAGAAAGATAAGAAGATATTATTTTTACTCTATCAAGGAGTAGATGAATTAACATTTAAGAAGATCACTGAAGCGAAGACAAGCAAAGAAGCATGGGAGATTCTCAACACTTTCTTCAAGGGTATTGATCGCATGAAAAGAGTTCATTTGCAAACTCTAAGGGCTGAATTTGAGGCTGCTCATATGAAGGATGGTGACTCCACCTCCGACTACTTTTCAAGGTTACTAGTGTAAGGACCTTAACCTTTGAATCGGTTTATTTTAATATTAGTCATCGGTTAATCGAGTGGTTTAAGTGATTTCTGATTTCACTCGGTTGTTTTCGAAAATAAATGAATTTACAATGGTTTTAATCAAAACTGATTTCACAATAATGAGTTTCAAGTGATTTTAGATCAAACCTGCATTTTTGGAATTTTTGAGATTTTTCACTAATTTTCCAAAAATTAGGGTTTGAAGGGACCCGGCGGGCCCCGCCGTCGAAATTAGGTTTTTGTGACTAAAACACCCCAGACATTATAGAAAGTCATTATAAATATTTTCAAAATTTTTTGGACTTAATTTCGGATTAAAATCGCCAAATTATCCAATTTTAGCTAAAAGCCTTATTCTTACCCCAAACTTTAATTAGGGCTACCCCAAATTTTTCTATAAAAGGAAAGTGCTGTGCCCTTTCCCAATTTTCACAATTTGGGAAAAAGGCTTGGCTGGGAGAATTAGGAGCCTCTTTCCCCTTGCTTAAAGAGGAAGGGATTAAAGGTATTTAGCCTAATCTTTGTTATTTTCTTTAAAAATCTTTTAATTATTTCTTAATCTTGATTCATTCAGTGTTTTTTTAATCCATTTTAAAAACATAAAAATTACTGTTTTATACTTATCTACTAAGCCTAGTCTTCAAAATCATATGTCTAGGTTTTTAAAAGGCCCTAGATCTAAGGTTTAGTATTTGTTTTTCAAAGCTTAATAATGATTAATAGAGTATTAATATAAAATTATTTTGTTTGAAAGGTATTCAAGGTGGTTCAAGGTTTCTCTCATCAAATCAAGGTAATGGGTTCTTTAATCTCAGTTTTGGGTATTGAATGATTTGTTTTAAGAGTTTTTACTTGAATATGTGTTCTCGTTTAGGGCTCTAATGGTGGGTTTAATAAATGCTAATCTTTTGCTATGATTTCTTAGGGTTTCATCTTAGAATGATATGTGGATATGTTCTGGAATGTTTGATGGTTTTTTATTAATGTTTGAGGCATGTATTAAACTTTCAAGATGTGGTAATAGAGTCTCGGTTTTTGAAATTTTGAAAATGGGAGAGATGACCCGCGATCATTTTCTCAGTTTTGATTTACAGCCCGATTTCAAATAAGTATAACTTTTTACTCTAAATTCCGAATTGAGCGTGGTTGGTGGTGTTGGAAAGCTGATTTCTTGAAATTTAATATAAACTTTGAATCAATCCAATCTGATATCTGTCCACGAAGTTATGAAGATTCAAATATTAGAGTTATTTTTTACCTCATTATTGCATCTTACTCTTGTTTTCCAATAAAAACCAAAAACTACATTAAAGTACCCCTAATTGTAATCAAACACCAACATAAACATATGTTAAATGGCTTATGAAATGCATAATTCATGTGTAGATCATATGGCTTATGAGTAATTGAGGTGATCATGTTATGGTTTATTGTATGGTAAAAGAGCATGCTTGTAGGAGTAAGCCTTCAACTCTACATGGATGGATTAAGTTAAATAGGGTATGTGATATTGTTACACATGTTGACAATGACACATGTTGATATTGAAATTATATCATGGTGAAATCCTTGTGAATAAGCATGTTTCCGGCAAAGTTATGATATTGTGAACTATGAGATGTGCTCTTTTATGTCAAGTATGGTTTTATTGAGAATTGTGATTTGAAATGGGATTTAAGAATGCATTTAATGTCTTATGAGGTTATGTCAAAGCATATTGTCATGTGATTAGAATGTGCATGAACACACACATATTTGGGAGTTTATCATGATAATCTAGTTGATATATGCTTTGATTTTGATGCATGAGGGGATGGATTGGGAGCACGTTCCATGTGTTGGAACCCACGTAGGATTGCTCACGGATGTACCATGATAGCATGCATCATGTATCGGACTTCATGGATGAAGTTTTATCGTTGTTTAAACGGAATTGATCGATTGTATGCAATGTGTGAGATTGTATGCCGAATTAATCGATCGATGGGTTAATCGAAACTTGGTTGGTCCGAAAGGACATGTTTTCGATTTCGTTCCCTCCTGGAACAGGTTCACTCTCCGGGTTGAGTTTGATTGAGATATGTGGGGGCGAGGGATGGACTCGCCTTGCGGAGTTGAGAGGTCAAAAACCGGACACTGAGCACCTGGGTGGTAGGCTCATGTGCACCAGCTACCACGTGTTCTAGTTTCTCATGATGAGATTCGGGCTCTCCCCCACTGCAGGAGACTACCCAGGGCGAACACACCTGCTCTAGTTTCTCTATTTGAGATTCGGGCATCCTTGGCCAGGATTGTCTAGGGCGAGCAGCACATTGGGATTGACTACCCCCTTGTTCCTGTGTAGGAACCTGACCCTGATACACCTTCGGGCCTTGATTGTGCCTCGCCTTTATGGCAGATTGTATTACTCCTTGATGGAGGCATTCACCATTGTGATGATACATGCTTATTGCGATGTTATGCATGATTATACCATGTGTTGGTTACTTTGGATATGCAGGGTGAATTTATGAGATATGAATGCATGATTATACCATATGTTGGTTACTTTGGATATGCAGGGTGAATTTATGAGATATGAATGCCTGATTGGATGGAAGTATGTGGATGAGATATTATGTTACAGGATTATGTGTTATGAATGCATGATATGATAGCATGTAAATGTGATATGGTTATGCAGGTTTATGTGTTATACATGCATGACTAGATAATGGAATAATCAGGTCGATTATGGATTTTCGGCATGTTATGATGCCTTGTGATTTCTGATTATTGTCAATTATACAAAACCACTACTGAGTTTTATACTCACCCCTCTTTCTTTATTTTGTTTTGGGGATGCGTGGTGCGACATGCAGACGGACAGGATCCTCTATTTGAGGAGCGATCGTAGAGAGAGCGGGATTGGGCGTGGATGCCTTAGACTTGATTAGTTTATCTTTTGGGGTTGTTATATTTGATATGTTGAGACTTGTAGACCCTTTTGATTCGAGCTGGTGTGTTGGCTCAGGTATTTTGTGGGTTTAATGACTTGTCGATCTACTTTGAGTTAGACTCTACATTTATTCCTCTTATTTACTCTTGCTCAAAACTGTTTATGCGTAACTCTGTTAGTGTGACCGCCCGTAAGAGGGGCATAAGTCTTCCGCTATATCTCTTAACGTCGCCCCCGTGTGCCGGTTCGACTCTTGGACCATTTTCGGTTCGAATTGGGCAGTGCCCGGGGCGTGACAACTAGTCATAGTTAATCAACTAAAAAGAAATGGAGAAAAAATTGAAGATGTTCGCGTAGTAGAAAAAATATTGAGATCCCTCACAACTAGATTTGAATACGTGGTTGTGGCCATTGAAGAATCAAAAGATTTGGACACTCTCACGGTTGAGGAGTTAATGGGATCACTCCAAGTGCATGAGCAGCGTATGTTAAAGAGTAGCAGCCCCTCTATTGTGGAGTAGGCGCTTGAGTCAAAGTTGACTCTAAATCAAGGAAATTCGTATCAGATATCGGTAATTTATTGGTCGGCCTAAGAGACAAAATATCGGAGATATTTGTAAAAAAATATTGGTGGTCAAAAACTAATTTTTACTATATATTTTCATAATTTAACTTCTAAAATGAGTTATACTAATTTAGACAAAGCATAGATTTCAAAATATGCATAAAAATGCATATTATGATGGGAAACAAACGGGAAAGATATTTTTTTATATTTTTTTTAATTTTTTTTGGATTTTTTTAAAACATTTTTTTTAAAAAAGGCGATATATCGGTTTGAAATCAAGATATTTGAAAAAATTCAAAAAGACAATATTTTCCTATCTCGTTTTATCGAGTGGGGCCCGATATCGATATATCGGAATTCCTTGCTCTAAATGACCAGAAGAGTGGTCGTTCTCAATGTGAAGGCTTCACTAACGACAACTGTGGAAGAAGCCGTGGGAGAGGAAATTATCAAAGTCAAGGTCAAAATCATTGGAAGTCCACCAATAGTGGAAGAGGCACAAGTAGCGGCAAACCTACTCGTGGTGGTGGACGTGGAAATAGAAGAAGTGCCCAGTGTCACAATTGCAACAAGACTGGGCATTACGCATCTGAATGCTGGAGCAACTAGTCTGTAAATCAGAATCAACAATCCAATTTTGCAGAAGCGTTTGAGGACAAAAGAGAAGATGCCACACTCTTCATTGCACAAAAGGAGGCGCGTGATCAACAAGATGTCTGGTATCTTGACTCTAGAGCGAGCAATCACATGTGTGGCAAGAAGGAGCTCTTTGAAGATTTAGTTGAAGACGTTCATGGCAACATCAGCCTTGGAGATTCATCCAAACTGCCCGTAAAAGGTAAGAGAAAAATTAAGATTTTTCAAAAGAATGGCGCTCCACCTAATATATCAAATGTGTATTTTGTACCCAACATAAGAAGTAACATTCTAAGCATTGGGCAACTCCTAGAGAAGGGGTACAAAATACACATGGAGAATGGGTGTCTCTCGTTGATGAATAGTCAAGGGAGGATTATTGCAAAAGTCAATGTTATCTCTCCACATGAATACAAGTTTAGAAAAATGCTTCTATGGAAATATAAAGGACGAGTCATGGAAGTGGCACCTTCGATTCGGGCATCTTAATTTCAATGGCCTAAAGCTATTGTCTACATCAAAGATGGTGCGTGGATTGCCGACTATAGAGAAGCCGGAATATGTATGTGAGTCTTGCGCACTTGGCAAGTAGCAAATAGCTCCCTTACAAAGTGGAAAATCTTGGAGAGCAGTAGTGATGTAAATTTTAATATAATACTCGCAAGCGCACGAATCTAATGCAGAATAGTGGCTACGAGGTCGATCCCTCAGAGACTTAATAGGATATTCAACCTAATTCTAAAGTATGTAGCAAGCAACAATGAAATGAAAAGTTTTAATTTTTATTTTCTAATTAAGCAATCAAATATTCAACTAAACTTAAAACACGGAAGTTGGCTAAATAAAAGATAAAATAATAATAAAAATCCTGTTTGCTGCTTTCAGTCTGTCTGTAATCCCGTTTTGCTTTCCTCTTTCCTCCACCTTCTGCAACAATCTCTCGATTGCACGCCTCAATCGATCTGCTCTTTCTCTCGAATAGAACAGACAGTCCCCTTCTCGCCAAAGGAAAGCAGCCCCGAAACCAGACCAGTCTTTCCTTTCCACACCCAGCAGTAATTCTTCTCAAATCTACGAACCCAGCAGTTCCTCTCCAAAATAGCACTACCAAAACAGTCTCCTTCCGCAGCCCAAATCAGTCTGTCTCCTCTCTCGAGCAAGACAGTCTCCCACGAAATCAGTTCTGCTCTCTCGAATAGAGTCACTCCTCCGATCACTACAGCACAGCCTCCTTTCTCTCTCCCGACAAAACAGTACTCGACCAGCTGTTTCCTCTTTCGACAGTAGTCAAGCTCCTCCCCTCTCGAGCAAGTAGCAAGACCCTCAGAACAAACCTTCTTTCTCTCTCGAGCAAAGGAGGTTTGTTATGAGATCAGCCCTCCTTTTCAACCGCAGCCCAGAACAGTCGACTCTCTTTTTTTCCAGACAGAGCCCCCAACAAAACAGTCGGCTCTGTTTATATCAACTGCAAGTCAGTCCCTCCTCAACACAAATCAGAGCAATCTTCCAACCAGATCTCGTGCAAAAGTTAGAATTTCCAATTGCTTGCCATAAGAGATTAGATCTAGCAGTCTCCGTTCGAATTCTCATCCAATTGCAGCAAAAATTCCAACTTTATGCCTTCCCGATACAGAGCCAAATCGTGCAAAATAAAGCTTCTAAATCAGAGCCAAAATCCGCCCCTTTCGTCATATCAAATCGAACGGGTACTTACCATTTTAATCACAGTCGATCTGCATCTTCCTGATTTGGAATTTTCTTTCCTTCCAAACTCAGACATTCCAAATCAAGACTTCTATTCCTACTATTCGCCATCGCCACCTTCTTCTCCGGCGTTGTTGCTTTGCTGTCAATCTCGCCACCAAGACCAGAACCGCCGTCAACCTTTCCGCCAAGATGCCGGAAACAAGACCCACCGCTGCTCGAACAGAGCCTCCAAGCGAGGCTCTATTTTTTTTCTGTTCCAGGCGCCCGAGCCATCGGGCTCGGGTTCCTCTTTTTTTTTTTTTTATTTAACCCGAACCAAATGCTGAACCGCTGACCAAACCTGATGAACCGCTGACCCGGTTCAATTCCGGATTTTCTTCTTCTTCTTTTTTTTATTTTATTGGGTTAAAACCCGTCGTACCAACCACGTCCGTCGGATCTTCGATATCTTCACATGAGCTGTTTAACGCGTTTCACATTTGGCGATCTGATTTGGAGCTCTAAAGCCTGCATAAAGAAAAATAAATCGTAATTAGACGCATAATAAAACATAAATCTATTAAAACCAATTAATGCATCTAAATAACTCAATTAAGCGCGTTTAATTACCAAACTCCTAATTATTCACTTAACACAGATAAACATTAATTATCCTCACTTTAACTAAAAATACGACTAACAAATAGGTAGAAAGGCATATAAAAATGTGTATATTTTGCATATATCAAGTAGAACCCTTGAAGTTGGTGCACACTGACATTTACGGACCCATTGAACATGCATCCTTTGGAGGTAATAGGTACTTTATCACCTTCATTGATGATTTCAGCAGAAAACTTTGGGTCTATTTCATCAAAGAAAAATCTGTTGCCTTTTCTATTTTCTAGAGTTTTAAAGCCCGTGCTGAAGTTGAAAGCGGGTATAAGCTTAAGATACTCAGATCTGATCGAGGTGGAGAGTACACCTCGAATGAGTTCCGGAATTACTGCAAAGAGAACGACATCAAGCAACAATTTATAATAGCATACACACCACAACAGAATGGCATTGCTGAGAGGAAGAACCGGACCATTCTTGACATGGCTAGAACCATGATTAAGGAGAAAGGATTGCCGAAGAATTTCTGGGCCGAAGCTGTTGCATGTACAACCTATCTTCTCAACCATTGTCTCACAAAGAGTGTGAAGAACATAACACCACAAGAAGCATGGAGTGGCTATAAACCCAGTGTGACACATCTCGAGGTCTTTGGTTGCATAGCATATGCCCAAGTTCTTGAATCAAAGAGAAAGAAGTTGGATGATCGTGGAGAGAAGTGCATCTTCATTGGATACAATGAGGAGTCAAAAGCTTACAAGCTCTGCAACCCACTTACACACAAGGTGGTGGTAAGTAGAGAAGTGATTTTCAGTGAAGAGGAAGCATGGGGCTGGAGTGAAGTAAACACACCAAAGGAGAATCATCTCGAGATGGAGGAACAAGGATAAGCAAGGTATGAAGCTCTAGAAAGAGTAGTCTCAACACCGCTCCCTAAGGCATCAAATATAGATCAAAGGTAAGATATCTCAACTCCATCTTCTACACCTATTAAAATGAGAAGTTTTAGAGAAATCTATGAGCAAACCGAAGACTTAAATCTTCTTTGCCTATATACTTATACTGAGCCTCTAACCTTCGAAGAGGCTGTTAAAGAAGATTGCCGGAAGAGAGCCATGGAAAAAGAGATTCATGCCATCAAGAAGAATGGCACATGGGAGCTAACTACATTGCCTAAAGGTCAAAGGGTGATTGGTGTCAAGTGGGTATACAAAATCAAGCGGTTGGCTGATGGACAGATTGAAAGGTATAAGGCCAGACTTGTAGCCAAATGGTGTAAGCAAAAATATGGCATACACTATGAAGAAGTGTTTGCACCAGTTACAAGACTTGACACCGTGAGGATGCTAATGTCTCTTGCTGGCCATCATAATTGGAAGATATACCAGTTAGATATAAAATCAGCCTTTCTAAATGACAAGCTTGAAGAAGAGGTGTATGTAGAGCAGTCCAAAGGCTTTGTGGTGACAGGAGAAGAGCAAAAGGTGTACCGGCTGAAGAAAGCTCTATATGGCTTGAAGCCCACGAGCTTGGAACTCTCGCATTGATGGCTATCTGGAAGAGAATGACTTCACCAAATGCCTGTATGAGCATGCCGTATATATCAAGAAGAATACTCATGGTGAGATACTCATAGTATGCCTATACGTTGATGATTTACTCTTCACAGGAAATAGCCAACATATGTTTTAAGAATTCAAGCAAGCAATGTCCAAGGAGTTCGAGATGACGGATTCTGGTCTCATGTCTTTCTTCCTTGGCATTGAGGTACGTCAACAATCTGATGGTATCTTTATCTCTCAGATAAAATATGCAAAAGAGTTACTTGAAAAGTTTAGGATGACTAATTGCAATGAAGTCAGCATTCCTCTTCCATCCGGTTTAAAGTTGACAAAAGAAGGAGAAGGGAAGAGCATAGATTCTACCTTATTCAAGAGTTTAATTAGAAGCTTAAAGTACCTCACAATCAAATGCCAGATATTGTCTTTAGTGTTGGACTCTTGAGCAGGTACATGGAAACACCAAAGGAATCACATTGGTTGGCTGCCAAAAGAATCTTAAGATATATAAAAGGTACGTTAGACTTTGGCCTCTTTTACTCATACAAAGAAGATGCAACTTTATATGGTTATTCAGAAAGTGATTGGGTTGGAGATGAAGATGAAAGAAAGAGTACCTCGAGTTATGTGTTCTATCTTGGATGAACTGCCTTTACATAGATGTCCAAGAAACAAGATGTAGTGACCTTATCATCTTGTGAAGCAGAATATATGGCAACCACATCCACTGTCTGTGAAGCTATATGATTGAGAAATCTCATAGAGCAGTTAAATCATCCTCAAGAAGATTCAACCCCAATATATGTGGATAATAAATCAGCAATTGAGCTTGCTAAAAATCCAGTACAACATGGATTGAGCAAACATATAGACATAAAGTATCACTTCTTGAGAGACCATGTAAAACAAAGAACTGTGAAGCTAGAGTATTGCAACACTAAAGAGCAAGTGGTTAATATCTTCACTAAAGTTTTGCCCATTGACACATTCATCAAGTTGAGGACTATGCTTAGAATGAAGAAGCTTTTGGTTTAAGGGGGGATATGTTGGACATAAACCAAAAGCCCATATGAGGGCCCAAGCCCATAATGAATATTCGAAGCACATATTAAGCTTATCAACTAAGAGGCCCAACTAGTATTGAAGATGTAAGCTCAAAAGTGAAGAATCTAGAAACATAGAATATGCTAGAAGAATGGAGCATGTGGTGTGTAGTATAGAAGTCTCTAGAAGACCTACTTAGAAGAATTATCTAGATAAGTCTTTTGTAGAAACTTGTAGACGAATGTTGGACTCCTATAAATAGGGAACGGTAGATGGAGTTCCAACACACAAGTGAGTAAGAAAACTCAAGAGGTGAAGTGAAGTGTGAAAGAGTGCTCTTGTAAAGGTAGCAACCTTGTCCCTTGAATTATTCTTGAGATAATGAAACTTGTGAGATTTTTTTCTTTTCATACCATTGTCTTATTTCCTTCCCCTATACTTCCCTCATAGTCATAGTTGTGGGTGAAGGCTTAGCCAAGCTAACATCCAACACTTTGCACCTTGGGAGCAACAAAACCTGAAGTCTCCATTGCAATTCAACTAAATGCTGATGAACACCATACTAGCTAAAGAGAGGTTAGAAGCCTTTTTTTATAGAGAGGAGAAGAGTCAATACTAGGGAACTACGTGGGAAGTGGAGCTTGAATCTGGAAAGTCACGTAAACTTTACTGTAAGAACTAATTTAGACATAACCATTTGCAGACATGAAATAGCTAATTCAGGGAAGTAGTGAAACTGCTGCGTCATAGTGGTCAATTTAGCTTTCTTTTTCCCGTTTAAACTAGTTTCAGTACCTTACCATGTTGTATTATCAGAAATCGCTATTTTTTTGGCACTGCACCAATTAAGGTGGGGATATATATATTGATTAAATGTAGTACAATATGACCAATTACGCCATTCCGGAGGACATCATTGAGAAACAAAGGTTGGCAACTAATCCAGCAGCAAGAGAAATAGTTTGAGTGCAAACTTAGCAACTAGATCAGTAGCACAGTTAGACTCCCGGTAGCAGTGAGAATGTGAGTAGATATTTATGAGTAAACGATAAGGTCGAGGACTCGCCAAGGGACCAGATAAAATTGATAGTTAAGCTACTTGAGGATGCAACCAATTAGCGTAAGAGGTCCCCCTGTATTATAACGTTTTGGAAACCACTATCTATATAAATAAAAATTGATAGTTAAGCTACTTAATGTGATAAAACCGAGACTAATATTTTTTATTTTTGTTTATTTCTGTTGGCACAAGAAGCTACTAGTTGTATAAAGAAAAATATAAGCTATACTTAATGTGATAAAACAGACTACTAGCCAGTAATTAACCTCTGTTTCATTCTCATAGTCAAGCAATGATGAATTGTCCTGCTATCGAAGTGCTGAAGGATTCAGCAGAGCACCATGGAGGAAGCTGAGGCAGTCAATGCAAAGTTTATAGGGGCACAATAAATTGGTAAAGAGATCAGAGTGATTCAGCCATAGCCCTTGTACCATCACCTCCAACTGAAGAGGTTGAATAGGAAAACATTTATTAGTTCACTGGATAGCACTACTACCACATCCTCGTCAGCACGAAGTTATATGCTACGCAATCAAAACTATTCAGATATAACAATAACATTCGGTTACATGCAATGCAAATTTTCATTTTGTTCATATCCAAGATCATCAGCCTTTTTGGTTGCACGGTAGTAAAAAGTGAAAGAATAAGCGTTCGAAGAAACAAAAGCTAAATAGCAAAAGAAAGCACTCAATATAACATGTCAAGTCAATGAAACAAGGTTAGAAGGAAAACACCATGAAATGTCACAAGATATGGCATAAGATAAGGTATGTCAAAAGATATGAATATCAAACCATAAGCATATATTTATATATTTATATGTCTTAAGATAAGATATACGGTATGATATTTTTGATATCATAATGGTCATAATTTAGTAACAACAACTTATTCTGTGGAATTGAACACACTTCGGATAGTCTCTAAGTATTTGCATCAAGGGACCAGTTGGAACTCTCTGTGGATCCTGCAAACAAGGGTTCAAGAAGACTGCACTCAAACTCTGTATTATCTTCTGAATGCTTTGCTAACACTCCACCACCTGCTATCGCTGCTCCTCTAATTCTGTGAGAGGCGCTCATTTGTAGTGTAGGATCACTCCCACACGGTATCACTTTCAGAAGTGGTATCACTCTCAGATGACGTATCACTCTCAGACGTGATATCATTCTCACTGCTGTCATTCATATTCTCATTTTCTTCTCTATCATTCCTTTATCTTCCCTTGTGGTATCACGCTGATTGGTCTCACTTTTGACTTGCTCTTCTTTTGATTCTCATTCTTGCGTCTCACTTTTGACTTCCCTCATTGTACCACAGTTTTTCGTCTCGTTCTTGTTCATCTTTTTCATTTCACTCTTTCCTTCAACTTCACTTTGATCCTCACCAGAAGTAGGTAGTTTTTGGATGTTATTAAGGGATGACTCACCAATATCACCTTTGTCTCCATTGTTGTTGAAGCCAATCCTTTCCTCAGATATTTCCTTTGGTCCACTTGCCCCAACATCCAAACTCCTTTCTGGTTTCTTTCTTCCGTTTGTTTTTCTTATCTTCTCCATGGCAGCTATCTCACTTGATAACACTTGGCCATTAGCTTTCCTGCTTATAAAAATTGAAAGACACAAGATACCTTTTATGGTACATACTGCCAAAGAAGGCCCATGTAAAAATCATTATCATTATTGATGTGTTAGAGATTTATTAATTTATATACTCTGAATTAAATGATTTAGTCATTAGTCTATGGTTAATTACTTGTTTTGTATGTGATTAATATTTGTGAGCTCAAATTATACACATATAACATTTTATGCTTTAATGACAGTTTGAGGGCTCAATTATATATAAGTGACATTTAGGCTTATTGGACCTCATTTCAAATGTAGAAGATTAGTCCTCTATTTTTACAATGTAATATTAAATAGTCTTGAAGTGCAGCTGAATGTTATTCTAACTTAAGGCTCATTATTTTAATTGGGTAGGTCGAACTTGAACCTAAGATGCTAGTTATTCAACCCACCTTCAAATACCACCTACGTGAGGTCCTGATTTGAATATGGAAGATAAGCTAAATTCAGAACGGAAGCTCGCAAGTTTAAGTTTGCATGAGGCAATCTTGCCCAAATCAGAAGAAGAAGAAATTTGTGTTGCTACATGAGGCAAGGCATCAAATAGCTCGATGGGAAGTCAAAGATATTTTGGAAGGAGCTGTCAATCTTGCAAATGAAGACGAAGAATGAATAAGGTGCTGGAACAAGAAAGGACAAAATTGTCAAGTCTGCTAATTAAATGAGGAGCTGTTGATTGGGTGAAATAAAGAAAGAAAACATTGGTGGTTGACTGATTAAATTAATTAAAGTAAGTTGCCTTGTTTTCAAAAGACCAACTCATAGTAATTTGTGGACGGGCAACTGATCAAAGAAAAACAAAAGCTAGTTGTAGCTAGGCACATGGGATATGGTTGTGTCTATTGCAGGAAAAGTGAATTTCTTTGATTAGTAGAGGATATACTTGGACAATCAATTGGAGATGTACTTGACATGTTATAAATTGAGGAGCTCGACCAGTAGCAAGGATCCAATTCTCTACCTCTTCCAACAACTAGCTCTCTCTCTCTCTCTCCTTGACTTTTCTTCATTGCTTTTATTTGTAAATTTTATTTTTATTGTGATGGATAGTTAATCCCCTAACTAAGGCTAGAGGGAGGGATTTGTAATATTCTAATGAAGTTCTTTTAATGTTAATTATTGGTCTTTAATTATATGTTAGTTATTTGAAGTGATATTGAGTTAATGATTATTGTTCACCTCTTGCTTCTTTATTTTCATAATACATAGAATACTTGATTTCTTTCTTAATCCTTTGTGATTTTGATACATGAAATTCTTGAAGACTTAAATATTATAATCATTCAATTATTTTGTTATTTGCTTTTAATGTTCATATCATCAAATTAGGAAGAATCCTCACTCACCTCTAATTGAGAAAAGTTGTTACATGAAGAACATCATTAGAGGTTACAATGACCTACCTTTGATGCTTTAGTGTTTCATTCTAATGGATTTCTCCACTTTATTTTACTCTCGACTTCCCCGAGGATCAACATTGTAAGTACTACAACGAACTTGTGCACTTGCAAGTAAAAATAATTGAAGCTATTATTCAAATTTAATGAGTAATTAGCCCTGGTTCATAAAAAAATGGTGCCATTGCCGGGGATTGCAGCGTGTGATTAGAAACCAGTTACAAAAGTTCTCCCTATTTTTTTTCTTTTTAATCTCTTTTTTTCTTTTCTTTTTTGTTGATAGTATGAGTATTGGGTTGATGAAGCATTGATGGAAATCAACTGGAAGATTATTTGGACTTGTCAAAGCTTGAAGAATTGTAGAAGACCTCTTAAAACACTCAATACCTTTATTCCACATCTTTTATTTCTTTTATTTTAATTCTTAGAATCTTGTGTTAGTTGTGTTTTTTTATGTTTTTGCATGCTTGCTTGATCATAAATAGTATGTTGTTTTGGTTTATTCTTGTTTTATTATAATTGTTTTCAAATAAATAAATAAAAATAAAATAATAATAACAATTTAAAAAATTATGCGCTCATGGCAACATGATTTATATGGTCGCTTACTTAGTGTTGATAATTCTCTTGATTTTTTTTATTTTATATTCAACAACATGGAGGAGAATGATAATGTTCATGTTGATAATGAGGCGCAAAATAATCAGCAAGTTAAAACCTTGCAAGATTATATGCAGCCTACTAGATCTAGTTCCCCTTCATGCATGAATTTGGCCGTTAATGCAAACTCTTTTGATCTAAAGCCATGTATATTTCAATTACTACCCAAGACTCAGAGAGCCCATATTTCATTTAAAAGAGTTTGAAGAAGTTTGTACAATATTCCCTAATATTCTAGTGATGTTATTAGATTAAAACTTTTCTCATTCTCCTTAAAATAAAAAACTAAACATTGGTTAAACTCTTTAAAGCCAAGATCCATCTAGACATGGCAAGAAATGCAAAGGAAATTTTTGAAGAATTTTTTTCCCACCCATACAACAAATACACTAAGAAAGAGCATTATGAATTTTGCACAAAAGGAAAATAAATCTTTCTTTCAATGCTGGGAATGTTTTAAAGAGCTTTTATTGATGTGCCCTCACCATGGTTATGAAACTTGACCCATAATTAGTTTTTTTTTAAATGGTATAACTTCTCCAATGCTCCAGTTTGTTGAGATGATGTGTAATGACAAATTTTTGAATAAAGAACCTAGGGAAGCTTGTGACTTATTTGATGGGTTGACAGAGGATTCCCAATCATGGGAAGATTTTAATGAATATGAAAGAATAGATAAGACCAAAGCTAAAAGTGGTATATATCTTCTTAAAAAAGAGGATGATGTTAAAGCTAAAATTGCATGTTAAACAAGAAAAGTAGAGGCTATAGAAATTAAGAAGGAAAATACATCCAAAGCCTCTCAAAACTCACAAAGTGTATTTGACATTTGTGAAAGTGATGAATACCACACTTAGGATTGTCCAACAATCCCAGCTTTTCCAGAAGTGTTATATAGCCAAGCAAATGCCATGAACACTTATAAAAAACTTTTTTCTTCTCCTTATTCTAAAACTTATAAATCTAACTGGAGAAATCATCCTAATTTCAGCTGGAGAAATGTGCATGTACCTCCATCTTCTTCTTCAACTTATGTACCACCTCATAAGAAGGCCCTTGAAGACACATTGCAGATATTTATGCAGGGCCAAGCCACAATCACCACTCAACAGTGCAGACCATAAATTACTTGAAGGCCTCCATCACCCATTTGACCATAGTTTTGAGCACACCAGAAAAAGGACATTTTCTTCTCAATCTCAACCCAACCCAAAGGTCAATTGGTAATTGAAAATGTTAGTTATTCAAATTCATAAGAAGAACATGCCAAGTCTATCATCACTTTAAGAAATGGTTAACTAATTAACAAAGACATTCTAATGAAGGTTGTTGAGCCTCAGGAGTTTTTAAATCCTGAAAAAGGTGATGAACTTGACAATTCTAAGTGTGAATCTCCTATTCCTCCTTATTTCCCTCAAAAGTTACAGCCCTCTTCTAAATTGATGCAAAATAATGATATTCTTGTAATTTTTAAATAATTAAAGATAAATATTCCTCATTTAGATGATATTAAACAAATTTCATCTTATGCAAAGTTTTTAAAAGATCTATGTACTATAAAGAAGAAATTGATTGTACAAAAGAAGACATTTTTAACTGAATAGGTAAGTGCTATCTTGCAACACAACACCCCACCCAAATATAAGGACCCTGGTTGCCCGACCATATCCTGTATAATTGGAAATTATAGAATAGAAAAATCATTACTTGACCTTGGGGCAAGTTTGAATTTTTTACCTTATTTTGTTTATGAACAATTGACCCTTAGTGAATTGAAGCCCACAAGCATAACTCTATAACTTGCATATTATTCTGTCAAAAGGCCAAGAAGAATTTTTGAGGATGTACTTATCCAAGAGGATAAATTTTATTTTCCAGTTGATTTTGTATTAAACACACAACCAGTTTTGAATATTTGCACTCAGATTCCTGTTATATTAGGTCATCCATTTCTAGCTACTTTTAATGCTCTCATTAATTATAGAAATGATGTTATGAATCTCTCTTTTGACAATATGGCATTGGAACTAAACATTTTTAATATTTGCAAACAACTAGGAGATGATGATGATGTGCATGAAGTACATTTTATTGAAAGTCGTGTGAATGACAAAACTATTATTTCTACTTTTTCCGACCCTCTTGATGCTTGTCTTTTTCATTTTACTTTGGATTATGATTTTGTGATTGGTTATGTAAATTCTTTGTTAGAGTTCACCCCCATGATGGACACAAATAAGTGGCAGACCCGCTTTGAGGAGTTACCTCTTCCTAGTAGCGCTCCCGTCCCTTCAAGTATCCAAACACCAAAGCTAAAGTTAAAACCTCTCCCAAGTATTTCTTAGGGGAAGGAAATACATAACATGTAGTTGTTTCCTCACAATTAGACCACACACAGGAGCAAAAATTACTCTATGTCCTTAGAAAGCATAAAAGTGTTATTTGTTGGACTATAGCAGACATTTAAAGGAATTAATCCTTTGATTTGCACACATAGGAACTTCTTGAAAGATAATGCTAAACCCACTAGACAAATGCAACATAAGTTGAACTCAAACATGAAAGAGTTGTGAGAGTAGAGGTTATCAAATTATTGGATGTAGGGATCATAATCCCATTTCTGACAGTCAGTGGATAAGTCCTACCCAAATGGTTCAAAAGAAATCAGGGGTAGTTGTGGTAAAAAATGTAAAGGATGAGTTGATCTCCACTAGAGTCACAATCGGTTAGCATGTGTATAGACTATAAATAATTAATCTCTGTCACTAGGAAAGACCATTTCCCCCTATCATTCATGGACCAAATCTTAGAAAGGGTGGTCGGTCGCCGGTTTTATTGTTTCCTTGATGGTTACTCTGGATATAACCAAATTGAGATTGCATTTAAGAACCATGAGAAGACAACATTTTCATGTCTATTTGGCACATTTGCATATCGAAAGACACCCTTTGGATTGTGTAATGCTCTAACCACATTCCAAAGATGTATGGTGAGTATTTTTAGTGATATGGTGGAGCTATTTTTGGAAGCTTTCATGGTTGATTTTTCTATTTTTGGAGATACCTTTGATGATTGTCTTAATAATTTAGAAAAAATTTTGATTGGCTGTGAAGAGAAAAAATCTTATTTTGAATTTCAAAAAAATGTCACTTTATGGTTACTTAAGGGATTGTCCTTGGTCATATTATTTATGTGCAGGGAATTCAAGTGGACAAAGCAAAAATTGAATTAATTGCCATCTAGCCCAAAGACAATTAAAGATGTTAGTTCCTTTTTAGGGCATGCTGGTTTTTATAGAAGGTTTATAAAAGATTTTAGTGTTATATCTAGACCATTATGTAATATTCTTTTAAAGGAAAACTCCTTTGAGTGGATTGAAGCATGTAAACATGCTTTTATAAAGCTTAAAAATATGTTAGTTCAACCACCCAATTGGAGTATTCCATTTGAAATGATGTGTGATGCAAGCAATTATGTTGTTGCAAGTAAGAACCTAAATAGTGCCCAAATGAACCGCTCTACTACTAAGAAGGAGTTGCTTCTTGTAATATTTGCTCTTAACAAATTTAGATCTTATTTATTTGACTCTCATATTATTATTTTCATTGACTATGCAGCCTTGAATTGATATTTGTTAAGCAAGAAGGATGCAAAGCCCAGATTACTCTCGTGGATCCTCTTACTTCAGGAATTTGATCTCACCATCAAAGATAAGAAAGGAGTCGAGAATGTGGTGGCTGATCACCTATCCAGATTATATTTTTAAGATCCCCTGATGACACTGCCAATCAAAGATTCATTCCCAGATATTAGTTGTTTGGAGCTTCCCATCTTCCATGGTATGCCGACATTGCCAATTACTTGGCCACACGTAAAATCCTTGACCATTGGACTCAACAAGATAAAAATAGGTTCTCCACAGAGGTTAAATATTTTTTTGGAATGATCCTTATCTTTTTAAATATTGTCCTGATCAAATAGTTAAAAGATGTGTATCTTATTCTGAGTATATACATGTGATATCTTTTTGCCACTCTGATGCTTGTGGTGGCTATTTTTCTGCTAAAAAGACCAGTGTTAAGATTTTACAATTGCGATTTTTATTGGCAAACTATTTTCAAGGACACTATGTTTTTTGTAAAGCATGTGAACATTGCCATAAGTTAGGAGCCACATCCAGTCGGAATATGATGCCACTTAATCCTATTCTTGTTGTTAAATTTTTTTTATTGTTGGGGTATAGACTTTATGGGGCATTTTCCTCCTTCTTTTGGTTATCTTTATATTTTGGTGGCTATAGATTATGTGTCTAAATGGATTGAAGCGGTTTTATGCAAAACTAATGTTCACAATGTTGAGGTCCGATTTTTAAAGAAAAATATTTTGTCACGATTTGGAACACCTAAAGCAACAATAAGTGATCAGCGTAAGCACTTTTACAATAGGCATTTTGAGGCCTTGATGAAAAAGTATAGAATCACACACAAAGTCACTATACCTTATCACCCACAAGTAAGTGGCTAAGTGGAAATTTTAAATCAAAAAATTAAAAAATAGTTTACAAAAGATGATAAATCCAAATGACAAAGATTGGTCATTATGACTAACCGATGTCCTTTGCGCTTACCATACAACTTTTAAGTCCCCAATTGGCATGTCACTTTATTGACTTATTTTTTGAAATGCTTGTCACTTGCCTGTAGAGTTAGAACATTGGGCCTATTGGGCAATCAAGACTTTGAATTTCAATCTTGAGAAAGCTGGCTTAAATAGAAAATTGCAACTTAATGAATGGGATGAGATTAGACATGATGCATATGAAAGTTCTAGGATTTACAAAGAACGAATGAAAGCTTTTCATGATAAAAATATTCTTTGTAAGATTTTTGAACTATCTCAAAAAGTTCTTTTGTATAATTCTAGACTTCATCTATTTTCCTGGAAAATTGAGATCTCATTCGACCGGCCCCTTAAGATTAAAAACTGTATATCCTTATAGAATTAATGAAGTTGAAAATCCAAAGAATGGTAATGTATTTAAAGTTAATGGGCAACGATTGAAACCATTCTTGGAGCAATTTGTTCCAACGGTTGAGTCCACACCTCTCGAAGATCCTGTTTATGATTATTGATTTTTATTCTATCTTTGTTTTTCTATTCTCTCACTTAAAAAATCTGAAAACCCTAAAAAAAATAGTTAGGTTAAAACATTGAGGACAATGCCTCATTTTAGTTGGGGGGTGAGATTTGATCATTTTTATTAATAATTTTGATTGAGATAACTTTCATCCTTTCTTTATGCTCTTCTTGTTTTTGTTTTGCTCCACATTATGAGGACACTTAGTTAATTTTTCTCAAACTTTAACTTACCTTTTGTGATTGAGTCCTTCCTGTTAGCTTTCATGACAGAGGATCTTAGAAGCCAATGTTTAAAAAGGAAAAAAAATCATCATTTGCACTTGACTGATTTCTAGAGTTGAAGTCAATTTTGGTGGTTGTTGCCCTACAACTCACTCAAAGTGTTAGGAGACACCAAGTTCAATGAATTTTGACCTCCTTGTTCACTTGGTTGGCTGGGAGAGAAGAAAAAAATAGTTGGTTCTCATTATGGAAAGCAACTGGTGAATTAGACCAGGTACTTCGAAAAAGGGATGCTTATCAAATTTTTGATCCGGTAGAGAAGAAATTGTGGAGGGATGTTGGAGATAAAGTCGACGGCCTATGAAAAGAAAAAAGGAAAAAAATCAATCATGAATAATGTTTCTTTGTGTAGGGTAGGGCGAAGCCGTCATTGTAGCAAAGCGAGCAAGCTGTATTATCACAGATAAAGCCCATGAGGTATTAAAGTGAACATCCAACAACTCACCCCTCCCAGACCGGTTGCTTAGATTTGTATTGTTTCTTTGGCTATTTGATGAACAACACTACTGTAGGCAACTTATCTCTAGTCATTTGGTTCTTACTCTCACACTACGCTAAATGTCACATTGGTTCAAATGTTCCTCCAAAAAGAAATCTAATCGTTTGGACTCTATCATGGATACAAATAAAAACAAATTTTCGAAGACCAATGCTTGAGTGTTTTGGAGGCTTCATGTTTGCTATCTCGGGATGAAAGGGTTCTTAGTCTTGATTTACGTTTAGTATCCTGTACTCCACTCCCACAACTTTAATTCTTTCCTTCAGATTGTCCTCATCTGGCTGAAGACATAAAACTTCGAACTGCTTAGGAGGCAACCCATGAGTTCTTAGATTTTGTGGGTATATCTACTACAAACGCTTACGAGATACCACTCGTCCACTAGGTCACACTAGGGGTTTAAAAGCTTGATACATGTGCTAAATTTAGTCATTAGACCTGCGATACTGGCAGTTCTTTTCTTGTGTTATAGTTAGTTTTTTTTTGTTAATAACGCATGAATTGCTAGAGACTAGCAATATGCTGGTTGGGAAGTATTTAATGTGTTAGAGATTTATTAATTTATATACCCCAAATTAAAGGAATTAGTCGTAAGTCAATGATTAATTACTTGTCTTTGTATGTGATTAATATTTGTGAGCTCAAATTATACACATATAATATTTTATACTTTAATGTGTTTGAGGGCTCAATTATGTATAAGTGGCATTTAGGCTTATTGGACCTCATTTCAAATGCAGGAGATTAGTCATCTATTTTTACAATGCAATATTAAATGGTCTTGAAATGCAGCTGAATATTATTCAAACTTGAGGCCCATTCTTTTAATAGGTCAAACTTGAACCCGAAATGCTAGCTGTTCAACCCTCCTACATGAGGTGCTGATTTGGGAATGGAGGATAAGGTAAATTCAGAAAGGAAGCTTGCAACTTGAAGTTTGCATGAGGGAATCTTGCCCAAATAAGAAGATGAAATTTGTGTTGCTACCTGAGGCAAGGCACCGGATAGCTTGATGGGAAGTCAAAGATCTAGAAGGCAAGCAATACAAAAATGGTACTTTGGAAGGAGCTATCAATCTTGCAAATGAACACGAAGAGGGAATAAGCTGGTGGAACCAGAAAGGATGAAATTGTCAAGTCTGCTAATTGAAGGAGGAGTTGTATGAGTAATGCTGATTGGGTGAAATAAAGAAAGAAAGCATTGGTGGTTGACTGATTAAATTAATTAAAATAAGTTGCCTTGTTTTCGAAAGACCAACTCATAATAATTTGTGGACGGGCATCTATTTGATTGATCAAAGAAAGCAAAATCTAGTTGGCAGCTAGGCACATGGGATATGAATGCGTCTATTGCAGGAAAAGTGAATTTCTTTGATTAGTAGAGGATATATTGGGACAATCAATTGGATATGCATTTGACATGTTATAAATTCAGGAGCTCAGCTAGTAGCAAGGATCCAATTCTCTTCCTCTTCCAATGACCAACTCTTTCTCTCCTTGACTTTTCTTCATTGCTTTTATTTGTAAGTTTTATTTTTATTGTGACGCCTGCCTAACCCCATAGCTAAGGCTAGAGGATAAGGAAAAATATAAGCTATACTTAATGTGATAAATTAGACTACGAGTTATATCAGTGGATAATGTAATTAACCCTCTTACACTTCTAAGACAATCAGAGCCAAGAATTAACCTCTCTTTCATTCTCATAGTCAAGCTATGATGAATTGTCTTGCTATCTAAGCGCAGAACGATTCAGTAGAGCACCATGTAGGAAGCTGAGGCAGTCAATGCAAAATTAAAAGGGGCACAAGAAATTGGTAAAGAGATCAGAGTGATTCCGCCACAACCCTTGTACCATCACCTCCAACTGAAGAGGTTGAATAGGAAAACATTTATTAGTTCACTGGATAGCATTACTACCACATCCTCGCCAGCACGAAGTTATATACTACAAAATCAAAACTATTCAGATATAACAATAACATTCGGTTACATGCAATGCAAGTTTTCATTTTGTTCATATCCAAGATCATCAGCCTTTTTGGTTGCACGGTAGTAAAAAGTGAAAGAATAAGTGTTCGAAGAAACAAAAGCTAAATAGCAAAAGAAAGCACTCGATATAACATGTCAAGTCAATGAAACAAGGTTAGAAGGAAAACACCATGAAATGTCACAAGATATGGCATAAGATAAGGTATGTCAAAAGATATGAATATCAAACCATAAGCATATATTTATATGAGTTTGATATTTATATGTCTTAAGATAAGATGTAAGGTATGATATTTTTGATATCATAATGGTCATAATTTAGTAACAACTTATTATGTGGAATTGAACACACTTCGGATAGTCTCGAGTATCTGCATCAAAGGATCAGTCGGAACTCTCTGTGAGGATACTGCTAACAAGGGTTCAAGAAGACTGGCCTCAAACTCTGTATTCTCTTCTGAATGCTCTGCTAACACTCCACCACCTGCTATGGCTGCTCCTCCTCTAATTCTGTGAGGGGCGCTCATTTGCAGTGTAGGATCACCCCACACGGTATCACTTTCAGAAATGGTATCACTCTCAGATGACGTATCATTCTTAGACGTGATATCATTCTCACTGCTCTCATTCCTATTCTCATTTTTCTTCTCTATCATTCATTTATCTTCCCTTGTGGTATCACTCTGATTGGTCACACTTTTGACTTGTTCTTCTTTTGCTTCTCATTCTTCCCTTGAACTTCCCTCATTGTATCACTTTCATAAATGGTATCACTCTCAGATGACGTATCATTCTTAGACGTGATATCGTTCTCACTGCTCTCATTCCTATTCTCATTTTTCTTCCCTATCATTCCTTTTATCTTCCCTTGTGGTATCACTCTGATTGGTCATACTTTTGATTTGTTCTTCTTTTGCTTCTCATCCTTTCCTTGAACTTCCCTCATTGTATCACAATTTTTCGTCTCATTCTTGTTCATCTTTTTCATCTCACTCTTTCCTTCAACTTCACTTTGATCCTCACCAGAAGCATGTAGTTTTTGGATGTTATTAAGGGATGACGCACCAATATCACCTTTGTCTCCATTGTTGTTGAAGCCAATCCTTTCCTCAGATATCTCCATTGGTCCACTTGCCCCAACATCCAAACTCCTTTCTGGTTTCTTCTTCCGTTTGTTTTTCTTATCTTCTCCATGGCAGTTATCTCACTTGATGACACTTGGCCATTAGCTTTCCTGCTTATAAAAATTGAAAGACACAAGATACCTTTTATGGTACATACTTCCAAAGAAGCCTATGTAAAAATCATTATCATCATTGATGTGTTAGAGATTTATAAATTTATATACTCGGAATTAAAGTATTTAGTCATTCTATGGTTAATTACTTGTTTTGTATGTGATTAATATTTGTGAGCTCAAATTATACACATATAATATTTTATATATTAATGACGGTTGGAAGGCTGAATTATATGTTAGTGACATTTATGCTTATTGGACCTCATTTCAAATGCAGAAGATTAGTCCTCTATTTTTACAATGCAATATTAAATGGTCTTGAAGTGTAGCATAATGTTATTCTAACTTGAGGCCCATTGGTAGGTCGAACTTGAACCCGAAATGTTAGTTGTTCGGCCTACCTTCAAATACCAGCCATGTAAGATGCTGATTTGGGAATGGAGGATAAACTATATTCAGATAGGAACTTGGCAGCTTGAAGCTTGCATGAGGGACGAAATTTGTGTTGCTACGTAAGGCAAGGCATCGGATAGCTTGATAGGAAGTTAAAGATCCAGTGATATACATGAAATATACACATATTTATATATCTTTTACTTAATTTGCTAGTGGTAGTTTCTATTAAAAATGAATAATTAGGGATGTTTACTGTTGAGTTAGCAATTGGGTGTTTAATAAATAATTTGTGCTCAATTTAACAATTTAGATGTATTGATTGGATTTAATAGATTTACAATTTATTACACATCTAAATTTAGTTTGATCACTTGTGCAGGTTTCAAAAAGCTCGAGTTACAGATCATGGATTTATCGCGTTTCAATTGGATTTATATGCAAAGAGATCAAGACATTGATCACCCAACGGTTAGAAGGCAAATGACGGGTTTTAAAAGTTCTAAAAAAACATTGAAATGGAAGATTAAAGAAAGAGCAATGTTGAGCCATTGATCTTAACTAAAGAGAAGACGAGTATTGGTTTTAAAGTGAACCATCCACATTAGATCTAACGCTTGAGGTTTCTACGACAGGTTTTGAAACAAAATAAGAAAATAAAAAAAAGAGACGAGCAGTTTGAGATTGCGCTCGGCTGCTCGACAAAACAGAGAAAGGAGAGGCTGGTTCGAGGGGGAGGAGTCAACCGGGTCAAAGAAAGGTCGATTTAGCATGGCGTGCTCGATTTGGAGTTGGGTTTGCTCGTCATTTTTGGTTCAAATCAGTTGGACTCCTTCCATGAACGGATCAACTCATGCTTGGAAAACTCAAAAAATCGTCTTCGAATTTGGATTGATCAGAATCTAGTTTTGGTTCGGACTCAATTGCAAAGATGCTAGAAATTGGATTGTGCTCAGGAAGGAATCAAATTTGGATGGGATTTGGGCTGATTTAGGAGTTATCTGCAACCAAGAAAAAAAAGGGGATTGTTTCTCTCAAACGGCCTATATAAAAACAAACCAGAGGTCGAGCAAAAGGAGGGGGAGTTGATTGGAGGAAGAGAGGGGGAGAAAAGGAGAGCTGATTTTGCATTGCTACAGTAACTGCTACAGTACTTGCTTGCTACCATGATTTCAGCTCATTGGGAAAGATGATGAACATGACCGCTGCTACAATGTTTTTGCTACAATAAATGGCTACAGCAACGATGAACAGTGCTTGTTGAAAAGTGAAACAATGCCTTGAATAGTGAAAATGACATCGGAGGCATAGATGAAGCCCTAATTAAATTAGTTTGATCTTTTCTTTCTTTATTTTTTTTAGTTGATGCATGAACTCTTATTTCGTAATTAATGTTAGTTTCATTGAATTTTATTCTATTCGCTCAAGAGGGTAGAATAGATTTTGTGGAATTAATTCGAGGAATGCTCGTGTCCGAGAAGAATGTGCGCAATTTGAAGTATTTTTGAAGAAAGTTCTTAATTTTATTGATTTTATGCTCGAGAGAGATAACTTCTAATTTAATTGCTTTGATTGTCTCAAGTGCCTATGTCGAGAGGAGTTTGCATAATTAGTTTGCTTTGTTAGCATATGTCCAAGAAGAATACGTTAATTGAATCAACTACGAATTTTACAAGAGAGAGAGAGAGAGAGACGATAGAATTGGTATAATTAGCGGTGGTTTCAATGCGCTGGAATTTCTCTACATTAGTTTGCTTGCTTTAGATAACTAGAATTAATTGCTTGCTTTTTTAATGTTAATTATTGGGATTTAATCATTTGTTAGTTATTTGAAGTGATGTTTAGTTAATGATTATTGTTCAACTCTTGCTTCTTTGTTGTCATAATACATAGGTTACTTGATTTCTTTCTTGATCCTTTGTGATTTTGATACATGGAATTCTTGAAGACTTAAATATTATAATCCTTCAATTAACTAAAATAATATTTTTGTTATTTACTTTTAATGTTCATATCAACCAATTAGAGAGAATCCTCATTCACCTCTAATTGAGAAAAAATGATAAATGAAGAACATCATTAGATGTTACAATGACCTACCATTGATGCTTTAGTGTTTCATTTTAACGGATTTCTCCACTGTATTTTACTATCAACTTCTTTCTTCTACTACTTTGTAATTGATTTTGTATGCACACTGATAAATCTCTGAGGGTCGACCTTGTAAGTACTACAACGAACTTGTGCACTTGTAAGTAAAAATAACTAAGACTATTATCTAATTTAATGAGTAATTATTCCTAGTTCATCAATCATCATCATCCTTAACATCATCATCATCAACATCATGAGCATTTCCCCGGCTATTTGGAGTCGGCGGCATGGATATATACCGCGTTTGACTCTTATTGGAATAAAAATGGTACAAAATCTATACAAAGAAATATAGTGGCAAATTTTTACGCCGGATGCACTTCTGACACAACCCTATGAAGTGGGGACGATGATAAGAAAATTCAACGTCATCATATTCATCATACACCTTTCTAAATATGTAGATTGGCTTTATGACATGATGGTTGCACATGAAATACTAATATAGCCATCTTCCTTCACAAAAATGGTAACAATGAAAACCAGTTTGCTTTTAGATGGGAGCATGGCACCAAGCCGTAAAATGAAAATTTAAAAACTTCATGTTCTGGAGAGGTAAAAAGAAGACTAGATTTCAGACCGTTTGTCTTCGGTCCCTTTTTGAAGATAAGTCAACAAAACGAAAGATGTTCATATAGAGATCTTTTCGGTTTCCAAACAAACAGGGAAAGCACAGTAAGCAGTTCCACTCTTTGAAAATTTATTGTCAACCTTTATGTTTGGATTATTACTTTTCTTATATTTGCTATTTAACCATCATTATTCTACATTTTTCTTCTATAATCCTCATTAAAATTGTAGTGTTGCTTTCATTCAATTACTAAGAAGTAAGAGCAACTTATGTGAAGTTCTTACAAACAATACTAGCTTATAAGTGAGCCTTTACCTAGATTGACAAACATCTTGTTCCATCGCGCTTTCTAAATGTATTGCACCATCTTCAATTTTAAATTACCTCATGAGAAAAGATATTATGACTGCTTGTCTTTCTCATTGATTGACTACTTATTTACAGTATTATAAGTGTATGTATTGGGATGATATCCTATTCTATTGTTTATCCTACTCTCTATACTTAAAATATATCAGTTACAAATCATAGGAAAAGAATCTAAGATTGAAGAGCTATCAATCAATGGGATATCCTATTGATTTATCCTACTTTCTATACATATAATATATTAGTTGTAAATCATAGGAATAAAATATGAGATTGAAGAGCTGTCAATAAATAGGATATCCTATCCCATTGATTTATCCAACTTCACTCATTTATTTATGTGGCCCCAATAGATAAGCATGAGATTTACTATAATATCCCCCCTCAAGCTCAGGGAGGGATTGTTCAAAGGCTGAGCTTGTCACAAAGCTCAAGGAAGTGAGGGCTCGCTTAAGACTTGGTAAAGATGTTCGCTACTTGAGATGTTCCTAGAATGTGAGCAACTTTGATCACACCATTGAGAATGTACTCCCTAATGAAATGCTCATCGATGTCAATAGGTTTGACCGGCTATGGTTGTGGTGGCGAAGGTGATACTGAAGGAGGGGTTGTCCACCTGGTGTAAACATGGTGCAAAGGAGAACCAGAGAATCTTGCATGGAGGTAGGCCCCAATGTGTCATTTATAGGGGTAGCTAGTTGCAATGGGGCAGCAAGGGCTACTAGAGCAATGAGGTAGTAGGCACTGCTTGCGACAATGGTGGCAATGGGGCTGCAGGGGCTACCGGTAGGAGGATCTCCTTTAAGGTGGTTGTAGGGAACTTGCACACTTTGAATTGTGCCTTAGCTAGAGATGAAGGAGGCTTAGAATCTCTATACGAGAAGCTTTCTCATGAAAAGATACATGACGTGAGATGCATATACGACCAGTTGATAGATCTAGGCATTGGTAACCCTTGTGTTGTCTGCTATACCCAATAAATATACATTAGGCAGACTTTAAGTCCAATTTCCCACATCCAAAAGGCTGAAGATATGGATAGCATGCGCACCCAAAAATTTGAATATGGGAGCCCATGAGAGTCTCAAACGGTGTCCACCCTTTAAGGATTTTGACAGTAGACGATTTATCAAATATGTGGTAGAATTGAATGCATAGTTCCAGAATTCTTATGGGAGATGACTATGAGCTAACAAAGAAAGTCAAGTTTTAACTATACGGCGATGCTTACTCTCCGCTAAGACATTTTGTTCCAGAGTGCAGGGACATGACAAAATATGAGAGATCCCAGAGGCCTTAAAAAAGGACTGATGTGAGCTTACCATATATTCTCTACCACTGTTGGATTGAACAACTTTAACATGGGCACCATACTGATTTTTTATGTAAGTGAGAAATTCAATAAAAATTGAACAAACATCAAATTTATGCCGTAGGGGAAAGTACCATGTGAAGTGAGAACACTCATCCACAATTATAAGATAATAGCGAAAACCGTCTATTGAGAAAACTGAGGCAAGCCCCCAAACATCACTATGCAAATTTGTAAAACAAACACTAGAATAAGATATCCACTTGTCAAATGACAATTTAATGTCTTATCCAATTTACAACTTGCACAAGGAGATTTAGAAGGACAAATTTGAATATCTAAAATAGGAGATAAGCCCTTTATTGTGCAATGTCACGCCCCAGGATCGCTAGCCTCGATCGGAGTGCGAAAGCCATCAAAGATATTACATCTCGAGGCACGCGACTGAACAATCGAATCCACCACCAATTATGCCATCACAAAAGGATGTGTAATCTGCCATCTCACAATTTTGTGTATTACAGTATTCAAACATCATTAATAAATATGAAATGAACATACTTAATTTTTATTACAGCAAATAAACTTTAACAAAGTCAATAAAATCAAATCATTAGTTTATGGCCTACATTGGCCAACAATCTCATAAAGTATCAAACCAAGCAACTGAATAATATTAAAACAATATCTAATCTCTTCTCGGCGTCATCAACACCTTCCTGCTACTACAACTGCCATGTCTCAGTTATGATGCATGAGTACTTCATAGAAATACTCAGTAGGATATAAAAACCCACTGAAAGTAAGTCAACAAGGTGAAGAGAAATATAACAAATGAACAAGCAGATATTCAATGACATCTGGACTGAATCTAAGTCTATTTACTTGAAAAGAAAAGTCAGTCAATACTCGTTCCCGACTCGCAAGTATAGGGAAAGAATAATAGAACTCCGAACAATCAGTGTAAGGAGAGAATAAACATCATCAAGACTCTGAACATCACACGTGTAAGGAGAGAATAATAATTTTACCAATGGCTCCAGACTTCTATAGTGCAAGGAGGTACAATTTCTGCTCGTTAAACTTACCACTCACAAGTGGATAAACAATATACCAGAACCACCCTAGAGGTTATCCTTTCTCCTTCGGGAACCAGGCCATGCGTCTAGGATGCTGGCCCCACCAGTGCTTACAGACACGATGGGCGGAGACTGAGGACCTTCCGTAATGTTAACAGTCTAAATATACGTATATTGCCTCCCTTCGGGCATAAATAACTAGAGATCTCGCAAGACCTAACAATGACTCATAAGTATACTATGATTCCACCTCAGAGAGATCCTCGCAAGGTCTATAGTGGAAAAACAAGTCAATATCAGGCTGAATAACGTTTCAACAATGGTAGAGGTATCAACTTTATGAGATTCAAGGTAACTTTTACTGCTAGTGACTCACTCATGAAGTATGAATAGAGCATCAAGGTATCTCATAAGATTACAGCCCACTTCAGGAGTGAATAAGGAGAATCAATATCTCATATAACCAAATGACTCACCATAGGAGTATAGATCAAATTCTAATACCTTTGACATATACTTTCATGCATATCCCTAGATAGAAACCTCCTAGAAAAGATTAAGATTTATAATATTCATATTCATAACCAAGACTGAGAATAGAATCTTGATGATTTGATTTCCAAGTGGAAATTCAAACCGACACTGAACGCTTGTCTGAAAACAGAAATTATAGTTCATTCGGTCACTTAGAATTACCCCCATAATATTAATATTTTACTTAATCAACCTTACTGTGATAGTTCATAATCAGTAGTGTAATGAATAGTAGTGATACTTTAATTCATCTTTGTTGTGTCCCGGCACGGGACACGAACAGGGCCAGGTATCATGGCTGGAGAAAGGGAGGAAAACAAGAGAAAAGGTAAAGGAAAAGTAGTTTCTTTATTGCATAACCATCCAGGAGGGAGGAGACCCCCTCATAAAGAGGACTCCTAGGTGTCACAATGACGTCGTGATGTTGTATGACGACATCATGACAATATATGACGACATAATTACAACCCATGATTACAGCCCATTACATATAATCAGGCATTTATTACAATCACTAATTAATTTTAGAAAAGGAAACTAATCATAATAATAAAATACTACCTAAGATAGATTAGGTGTGCCTTAGGTGTGCCTTAGGTGTGTGACGTTCACAACACTCCACCATGCTTCCTCAAAGCGGCTAAGTAATAAAGTGCTCCATAAACGGCGTGAAAACGGCGCACTGGATGCTGGCGTGAAATATGACCTCAATGTCAGAAAGAAGGTGTCGTGCAGGCTTCGCTTTCTCAAAACGATCGAATAGGAAGTCATTATTTGAGCGAAATAGTTTGTTCATCCTCTGAGCAATGAAGCGTCGCAGATCTATGCTCCTCCTCAACAACTTGACTCTTCTCATTTTGAATATACCATCCAATCCAATCGGTTGAACCAAATATTCATCCCCATTATCTCCAGCAAACAAGAATGATGGACTGAGTTGCTCACCTGCTATTGCATCGTACAAAACCCGTTGTTTAAGGGGCCGTTTGGGGCGTGATTATTGCAAAACATCCAGACTGGATTCTGGATAAAAACTGTAGCATCCAGGTGGATTTTTATATCCAGCTGAAACACGTCCTGAGGTGTTTCAGCTGGATATATAAAATATCCAGATGCTACAGTGTAGCAAAACATCCCAATGTTTTGCTTTTAATCACGCCCCAAACGGCCCCTAAGAATGGTGAGAAAATACTGGAATGCAGCATGGTAAATGGCGAATGGCAGCAAAACACATTCCAAAAGACCCCCCATCTTCAGAGTCCATCACATGAACCGCAAGCATCCAAGGAAGAGAGCATTTAATTGGGAACTGAATAACACGAGAAGGTGCAATTAATGGCATGTCTGGATCAGAATTTGCAGCTTGACTCAAAGAAACTCCTGCAGACCCCTTGACACCATACTGAATAAGAAGCCCTAGAGGCTCAAAGATTTCTACTGTCAAAACTAGAGACTCTTCTCCCTCACCCTCTGTAGGTTCAGCTGAGAGAGCAAGTATGTTACCCAGATGTTTTTGCAAATATGGTAGCTGTTGAGCCTCTTCATCAGCTTGTGATGGCATAAACCGGCGGCTATTGCCCCAGACAAAAGCTGCAAGGGGGAGAGAGAGCAGAGAGATAGCCATCAAACGCCGAGGTCGTCACCACACGTCCACTACCTGCAGTTTCTGGTTGTCTCCAATGAGAAGCGGTTGCTGGTTGACCCCCAAATAGAACACACATTCACGACAATTAGCAATGCAGATTCGCTTTGTGGCTGCAATGACATATACCCCTTCACAGTGCTCCACTCTTGTTGACGTTCCCACAACTCCAAGAACAATAGTTATATTCGAACATCCGTAAACAGTAGCATATCTTAA
The DNA here is from genome assembly GCA_039654745.1 of Houttuynia cordata. NCBI lineage: Eukaryota > Viridiplantae > Streptophyta > Magnoliopsida > Piperales > Saururaceae > Houttuynia > Houttuynia cordata. The sequence goes on from CM077511.1 coordinate 8,829,824, forward strand.
AGTTCCTATAATGTAAATGACTGAGGCATGACAATTTATAACCTTTAACAGAATTTCCATTTATGTCGCTTGCATGCTTTACCAAGGAGAACTTGGAGATTCCTTCGACAAATGTGGCTTGTCTCTTATTTTGGTTTTTTGACTGGACAAGGCATACATCAGTCATGGTAACATCTGCATCAAGGGCAGCCGATAGACCATTTTCTTTGGCTGAAAATTTCTCTGCAATATGCTCCAGGGAGGCAATAATATTTTGTAGGAGCCAGTCATGCACCTGTGCAGCAGGAACATGTATAGAATCGCCTCTATCAATGGCACTAGTATTGCTCCCTGCTCCATAAGCAGTGGAATCAAAATTAGCTGTTGTCTCTTCGGTCAATGGATGTGAATACTCCTGAGTACTGGATACTGTGTCCTGAAAATGCTAAGTAGCAATTGAACAAGTAGGAAACAGCACGCTTGCAGATCTACGCATGCACATTTTCAACAGAAGTTGCTGCTCCAATGTGGGAACTACAGAACCCCATTCACTTGTGGTTTCAGTAGGACTTGAACTTTCACTAGGACTTGAACTAGTTTCATGTGAGAATCCATATAACTACAGTTTTGGTGATGCTGGCACTGGATTGAATGCATCCGAAGGTATTGGCTCACGCGGACCTATGAATATGTCATTATCCTTCTGCAGACTACCAAAAAGAAAGGATTCAGGTGCACCTTTCAACCTCCGAAACAAGCTTTTACTGTCACCCACAAATTCCAAGTCTTTCAATATCTTCTGGTGCGCACCAAACTGAAGCACATCTTGGGAAGAAAGAGGAGTCAATGCAATCGTCTTAATACAAAACTGGTCGTCCCATTCAGCAGGATCCTGTGGTGTTGTTGAGGCATTTCGTCGAACATCCAGCGGCCTGGGATGTCCATGGGACTGCTGAGGCTGCACCAGAGCCTAGAGAGAGCGAGGATCCTTCGGTCAGCGGAGACGGTGGCAACGGTTCGGCCTGGGTTGAGTTGGGCGGCGCCGTGGTGACCGTAGCCATTGGAAAAATCCGACCTTTGGGCACAGCTTTGGACGGCGAGGTTGTTGTGGTCGGCGATGTTACTGTGGGGGGTGAGGTTGAATGGAGGGGCCAGGGTGGTAGTCGGCCTGGGTGGCCGAATCTCCCGAAGCTATGGCAGCGGTGTCTCCAACAGTGGAAAGTTCAGTCTCAATGGCAGGTAGAAAGGACTCTGGGGTTGGGGTGGCTCGGTCTCGAGGCGGCGGCAGAAGGTACGACTTCTCTGGGAGGAGGATCGCAGTAGTCGTGGCAGCGGCTGGGGCTGATGGAGGCGACCGTGATGGCGGTTGGGAGTAAACCGGAGGGGAAGGATTTGAACATGGAGAACCTACCCATTTTCCATCGCGAACGAGAGTAGCAATATGAGGATATTGCGAAGGCCCGGGGGTCGGATGGTGGAGATGGTGGTGGTGTGAATTCCATCGCAAAACTGATGGCGGTGGTGGCTATGGGTAGCTCCACTATGGCTGGGAGGAATACCAGGTAGCGGGGCCCAACAACAGTGTCGGCAACGGCGGAGTGATAGTTGCAGACTGCGTGGTCTGATTTTGAGCCCGCTCCAGTCACATCTCTTCGATTTCTTGATGGAGTGCAGTCATCATAGAAAGGAGAGCCATCTGGATGGGATCAACCTCAGCCTTCATCGATCGCAATTGCTCTAATACCAGTGTTGTGTCCTGGTATGGACACGAACAGGGCCAGGTATCATGGCTGGAGAAATGGAGGAAGACAAGAGAAAAGGTAAAGGAAAAGTAGTTTCTTCATTGCATAACCATCCAGGAGGGAGGAGACCCCTTTATATAGAGGACTCCTAGGTGTCACAATGACGACATAATGATGACGTGATATCGTATAACGAGATCATGACAACATATGACGACATAATTAGAACCCATGATTACAGTCCGTTACATCTAATCAGGCATTTATTACAATCACTAATTGATTTCAGAAAGGGAAACTAATCATAATAATAAAATACTACCTAAGATAGATTAGGCGCCTTAGGTGCGCCTTAGGTATGCCTTAGGTGTGTGACGTTCACAACAGTCTCATACAATATCACATAGCGTTATTTATGTATTAGTGTTTTCACCCTGATTACAGAACTATCTCATGCAAAATAGTTCCCTTTCCAACTCTTCCCATAGTATGTACAATAAGCATTATACCCTGAACATTTTATTGATATTAGCCTTATGAATCTAGGTTCTAACCCCACTGGCGGTTTTTTTTTTTTATTTTTTTATAATTAGTTATGATTTAATTAATACGGACTGTCGGCATAGAAGCAGTTCTGGCCGAGATGATAATTCTTAATCATATTTAAGTATTTTGTATAACCACACCTTATTAATGTTAATTAAGTATTATCATACTTAATTACTCCCCTCCTAATTTCATTACAGATCCTATAATGTTATGAAATTACTTAATTACACACTTTTATCATGTTTCTTATCATATATAACAATCTTAGGTAACTAACCCTTGTAATAATGACTATTAAATCAAGACATCAATTATGACCACTGAAGCAATGAAATTAAGGAATAACAGAACAAATTTAGAACTTTTAACATTAATATGTTCAATACAATATCATACTTGGATATGTTCCCATCTAAGGACTTTAGCATGAAGGCATTAAGAATCCCATCAACAGTATAGGTAACATAAGGAATCATGTCTCATCAAGCTCTATTTGATCACATCAATATATGTAACAATAATATGTATGAACAACACTCATATATGATAAGGAAAAGCAAGGGATATGGGAAAAACCATACTACTCTTAGTTTTCCGAAAGTCTCGCCCTTTAACGGGTAGTTCGCCTCCTTCGCTTTGCAACAATGCCTCCGCTCCAAGCTTTTGAAGAAGACTCAAGTTAAGAAGAGGTTTGAAGTAGGGGTAAACGTGGGTAGGAGAGAAGAAAAAACACTAGCCTTCTCAAACTAGGGTTTTGGCATGAATATCACAAACCATTCCCTCTCATGTGTTTATATAGAATTTCTAGGATTTTTTCTCTAATGCAAATCCTTCCTTATCATAATCTTATTCTCCCAATAAGAATTCTCCAAAATCTCAATATGGACGTCCACTCCAAGTTTGGTTAAGATTTGGTATTCTTTTCCCAAGAAAATCCTCACAAAATACGCAACTTCCGTATTGGAGTCTTGCCAGTGAGATCGATCACGACCACGGGCGATCGATCACGGCTCAATCTGCGATATAACAGTACTTACAATCGATCGTCGCCAACGACAATCGATCACTACCTTAAATCGCCAAATTCCAGTAAAAACGAACGATCAATGCCAAACGCGATCGATCGCGTCTCTATCCCGATCGATCCCGTACCCTGATGATCGATCGCATACCAAAATTCAAACTAGCATAACTTTTTGCTCTGAACTTCGAATTGCGCATAGTCGGTGGCATTGGAAAGATTTCTTCACGTATTTTAACTCTATATAGCAAAACATAATAAAAAAATCTAAAAAGGCATCAAAACTTCTCATTTTCGATCAATCTCCTAAAATATCAGTTTTTAGTAAGCATACCGATTTTTTGGATGTTACATCCTCCTTCCTAAAAAGAACATTTCGTCCTCGAAATTCAGCTACTCACTCTGCAAAAAGTTTAGGGTAGGATTTCCTCATCTCATTTTCCGTTTCCCAAGTCATTTCCTCAGAGAACTGGTTTTGCCATAAAACCTTCACCAAAGGAATAATTTTCCATCTAAGCATTTGATCTTTCCTGTCCAATATCTTAAATAGGCTTTACCGGAAATGTTAAATCTGCCTCTAATTCTATAGTTTTGTAATCCAAAACATGAGATTGGTCGGGCATGTGCTTCCTTAGCATAAACACATGAAAAATATTACGCACTTCTGCAAGCTGCGGAGGTAAAGCTAACCGATATGCAACTGGTTCGATCGTTCCAAAATTTCAAATGGTCAAACAAATCTCAGACTCGGCTTCCCTTTCTTACCAAACCTCATAATTCCTTTTGAAGGCGATACTTTCAAGAATACATGCTCTCCATCTTGAAATTCCAGTTCTCTTCTTCGACAGTCTGCATAATTCTTTTGTCGACTCTGAGCCGTCTGCAGTCTTTGTATAATTTGTTTCACCTTTTCTACACAATATTGTACCAATTCCGATCTCATCACTTGGTTCTCTCCAACATCCATCCAGCACGTAGGTGATCTAAACAATCTTCCATATAATGCTTCGAACAGTGCCATTCTAATACTAGAATGATAATTGTTGTTGTATGCAAACTCTATTAACGGTAAATGATCATCCAAATTACCTTTCCAATCAATCGCGCATGCTCTAAGCATGTCCTCCAGAGTCTAAATTGTTCACTCTGACTGTCCGTCACTCTGTGGATGAAAAGCTGTACTAAAATTCAGCTTCGTCCCCAAGGCATCCTGTATACTCTTCCATGTTCGCGACGTAAATCTTGTATCTCTGTCAGACACAATAGACAAAGGCGTACCATGGAGTCTCACGATCTCCTTGATGTACAACTCCGATAAACCCTCTGGATTTTGCTTCCACCGAGTCAGAAGAAAATGTGCTGTCTTCATGAGACTCTCAATAAATCTTTCTTCAATTGAGGTACAAGGAGTACATGTTCAAGCCGAAGAGAAGGTGGTATATTAATGTGCCTAGTATGCGAAATGGATAATCCAAACCATTACCAATATAAACTTTATCATTGCCATGATAAGGAATAATACCTTCAGCTTGAGATGCATCAGTAGTCATATGGTTTGTGGCAACCGTATCTGGATACCAAGCAATGTCATGCTGATAAGCAAGAGACATGGCAGCAAGGGAGTGGACAACATCAGTAGTGTCAGTGGTCAGAGCTTTGAAATTATTCGCTATGTGGTTGGGGTAACCCATTTGTAGCAATAGAGGGATGACTCGTCACCAGTAATAGCAGCTGCATGGAGGCGGTCTCGAGAGGACTACCCTTTGTCACGAGGGGAAGAGCTGTGAGCGAAGGCATCACGTCCAGCAAGAAGTGTCCCATGCCCACAAGAATGACGACTAGCATGATGAGAATTGTTGGAGGAGCCACGACCCTGAGATTTTGTGGACACCATAGTAATAGAAACATCAGGGTGAGTACCTTCAAGATGAAGTTCAAAATCCATGAGCAAGGTGGTCACTTCCTCAATAGAGCGAGGATGGCAAGATACATCCAAGGCAGCACATAAGGACTGTAGTCAGATTCCAATCTTTTGAGAAGCCACATGATGAAATCATCATTGTCAATGGTTTTGCCGGCGCTAGCAAGGACATGAGCAATGCTTCTAGCCATTTTGATGTAATTAGCCATAAAAAGAGAACTCTTTGAAATGGATTGGAGCTCAAGCTTTAACTGCTGAACTCGAGGCCGAGTTACTGTGCCATATAATTCTTCGAGAACATGCTAGACTTCCCCCATTGCAAATTCGCAATGGATAACTTGAGGAAGTATAGTTTCAGAAAGTGAGCTAGCAATCCAAGTAAGGACCATTTGGTCCGGGCACAACCACTGAGAAATAGGGGGTAATGTATCATTACCAACAGGTTGGGGCAAAGTGTCAATACCCAAGCCAAGGAGCCCATGACAGCGCAGGGCAGGGACGACTTGCATCTTCAAGAGAAGATAGTTGGAGAATGTCAATTTGACAAAGACATCTTTGGTAATCGCCTTTACAACCGAGAGTGTGGATGACCCATCAACAGGGTTTATGGAAGGGGAAGTAGTCTCAGAGAGGGAGGACGCCATGGAGAAGAGACAAGGTAGGATTACAATGGTGTAGGAAAAACCAAGGAGGAAGAAGACAGGATGAGAACCTTAATGATACCCTATTACAAATATATGAACTGCTTGTCTTCCACATTGATCGTCCACTTATTTATAGTATTACAAATGTATGTATTAAGATGATTTCCTATCTCATTGATTTATCCTACTTTTTATACATAGAATATACCAGCTAAAAATCACAGGGAGAGAAGATGAGATGCAGGAACAAGCTACTAGTTACATGTGGAAAAATGTAAGCTACTTAATATTATAAGACAGAGATTACTAGTTGTACCAGGAAAAAAGTAATTGGTCATGTAATATAATGTGCAGTAAAACGTTGACATCTTCACCTCGTACAGAATTACTATTTCTTAGACAATCAGAACATGTATTTAACCTCTGGTTCGTTCTCATAGTCAAGCCCAATATGATTGTCCTTTTATCAAAGAACAGAAGGATTCGGCAGAGCACCATGGAGGAAGCCGAGGCAGTCAAGCTAAACTTAAAGAGCAGTGGCAAAAGAACTTCGTAAAGAGATCAGAGTGATTCAACTACCGGTTACTGCCAATGCACCATTACTTCCGACTGAAGTGGTAGAATATGATAACATCTATGAGTTCATCGCAGAGGACTTATAATATATCCTCGCAAGCAAGAAGCTATATGCTACATAATTAGAGCTGTTCAAACATAACGGTAATTACATTTGGTGACATGCAGTGCAAATTTTCAGTTCATTATATCTATGATCATGACAGCGCCTTTTGTTACAAAGTGGCAAAAGGTGAAAGACGATGTCTTCGAAGAAGCAAAAGCTAAATGGGAAGGGGAAGCACTGCTATAACATATCAAGCAAATGAAACAAGGTTAGAATGAAAACACCATGAAATATCAAATCATACGAAAATCAAACGATAAGCAGATATTATAATGGTCATTGTTAAGCAGGTAATCACAAGAAAGAAACTACACATAAAAGGGTCCAATAGAAGCACAATACATCAAGCATCAAACACAAAATCCTAATCTACCTGACCACCTAGAGCCACTCTAACTCTCTCAGGCGATTCACAATCAGCTGTGAAGCTTCACTAGCTAATTAAAACACTAAGCGAACGTATCTAAGATCTTTCTGCATTTCTGAAAGGATCTGCCCAATCTCTTTGCTCTCCTTGCCAAACTCTAAGCGTGTTTCCTGAAGCTGTGTATAAAGATTATTCTGTGCAGTTGACACACCTTGAACAGTCTCGAGTATCTGTTTTGAAGTATTCTGCATCCAGGGATCTTTCTGCATTTCTGAAAGGATCTGCCCAATCTCCTTGCCAAACTCTAAGCGTGTTTCCTGAAGCAGTGTATAAAGATTACTCTGTGCAGTTGACACACCTTGAACAGTCTCGAGTATCTGTTTTGAAGTACTCTGCATCCAGGGATCTTTCTGCATTTCTGAAAGGATCTGCCCAATCTCCTTGCTCTCCTTGCCAAACTCTAAGCGTGTTTCCTGAAGCTGTGTATAAAGATTATTCTGTGCAGTTGACACACCTTGAACAGTCTCGAGTATCTGCTTTGAAGTACTCTGCATCCAGGGATCAACAAGAACTCTCCGTGAGGGTCCTGCTGACAAAGGTACAGGATGAGTAGCCTCAAACTCTGCATCCTCTTTTGAATGCTCTACTAAGCCTCCACCACCTGTTGTAGCCGTTGCTCCTTTAAGTCTGTGAGAGGCGCTCCTACGCGATGCAGTATAACTCTCAGATATGGTATCACTCTTGGAGGTGGTATCACTCTCAGAAGTGGTATTGGTCTCACTGATCTTATTCCTATTCTTCTTTTTCTTCACATTCTTTCCTTTAGCTTCACCATTGGTATCACTCTTACTGGTCTCATATTTATTCTTATTCTTCTTTTGCTTTTCAGTTTTTCCTTGAACTTCTTTAATCGTATTAAAATTTCTAGTCTCATTCTTGTTCATCTTTTTCTTCTCACTCTTTCTTTTAACTTCACTTTGATCCTCACCAGAAGCAAATCGTTCATTTGCAGATGAATCAGCATGGCCTTTGTCTCCATTTTTGTTGGAGCCAATCCTTTTCTCACATTTTTCCACTGGTGAGCTTGTGCCGCCATCCAAACTCCTTTTTGCTTTCTTCTTCTGCTTGTTTTTCTTTCTCTTCTCCGTGGGAGTAGTCTCACTTGATGACACAGCTGGAGCATTTTGGTCAATAGCTTTCCTGCATATACAAGTTGAATGAGAAAAGATACCATAGATACAGGTAAAGAAGCCATAAAGAAAGAGCTCTATGTTCTGGAGAGGGAAAGAGAACACAGATTTCACTCCTTTTTCAGAGATAAGTTAGCAAAGAACACAATTTTCAGTCCCCTTTCAGAAATAAGTCAGCAAAGAATATCAATCTCTTTTCAAAGCTAAGTCAGCAAAACAAAAGACGAATCATATATGGGAAGATCTTGTCAGTTTCTAAACCAACAGGGAAACCATAAACAGTTCTATTCTTTTTATATAACCTACAAAATCACTATCAACATTTTGTTCGTATTACTAGATGAACTGCACCTGCCTTGCCGATTTGATTTTATATGTGATGTCAACATTCATATTCCCATTTGTATATTAATCAAACTCCTCTAGTTTTTAGCCAAAGAAAAAACGTCCTTTGTTCTTGCCATTTGACAAATATTACTACAATTCTACTCCTGCTAAAATTTTTATTAATATTGTAAGTGTTTCTTTCATTGACTTACTAAGACCAACTCATGTGAGTTCTCAGAAATAATACCACCTTGTAAGCGAACCCATACATAGAATGACAAACATCCTGTTCCATCTCCCCTCTTCCTTTTTAAGTGCATGGCACTATTTTCATTTTACGAATTACCTCCTTATCTTCATCTGTATTCTGTCAGGTTTTCTTTTAGTTACAACTTTGAACATTCCTATCCGTGGTCACTCTCTCACCCTCTCCAAAACTGGTGATAGCACCTTTCACCACAAGTTGAATTTGAGAGCGATCATAACCATCAGGACCACTAAACAGTTTCTTTCTCTTAGAAAGCATATGAGCAACATTTCCCTTAGCAGGATTTTCATCATCTACCATCTCCACATCAGGAGTGGAAACTATAAGTGTGTTATGACATTGGGATCATACGTCTACAGTGGTTGGAAAAGGTCAAACCTACAAATCCACCATCAGGCGGCATAGTGAGCCGGATATCTATTAAATTGAGGTGAAGTGGGGAATATTTCAAGGTCATCTTCAGTTTTGGCTTTGTGTCGTTGGGATTCCTTTTTGCATTTTTTATTTCTATTGCTTTCTCTCTGTCTCTCTTTTTTTTTGCTGTATGTAATCCTGGTGTGTTCTCCAAGTTACATCCTAACAGTTTGAAGCAGATTCATCTCTATTATTAAACTTGAATGTCTTATAGATTGAAAGATTACTGTCTCGGTCATCTTTGGTGATCATGGGATATATTCATTTGATAAAGGTATGCCTGCTGCCTACTATTCTAATGCCTGCTTTTTGTAAATATGTATTTGTTTATGATTTTACTAGCAATTCATAAGCTGCAAAGGGATGCAAATCTTCACTTCAAAAAGATTTGTGAGGATAATGAAAAGCAAAAGCAGGAGCTTGAAAACAAAAAACGAGAAATTGTTCTGAGAAGTCAAGAATTGGAAAAGAAGGAGGCTCAGAATGAAAGTGAAAAGAAGAAAACTGAATAAGAGAAGATAAAGGTTTTGTTTTTTTGTTATTGTTTCTACATAATTCTACCTTTTGCGGTTTTTTATTCTGTTGATTGCCAATTTATGGCTTTTGCATGTACTTATAAATTATAATAGTAAGGTGCCTTCCTTTTGCATCTACAAAAGGAAGGCAATGTTCATCTGCCTCCTCGCTACTATTTAAAAATATAGCAGATATTAGAAAGATGGCAATTGTTTTTTGTTTGGTCATTGGTTCGCCTAATGTAACAGGAGTCAAGTGTTCCGAATATTGTAAGGCATAGGCCATAAATTTGGTAAATAATGGACAATGCTATATTTTGCATGTTGAAAGCTGGAAAATCCGGTATCGTTGAAGAAACCATCGGCCCTTCTGTCCACTGCACCCCGGCCTTTATTTTTGTGTTGCCCTCAACTTCCATAGCCTGTTCTCGTCCTTTTTTTTTCTGTTTACCACCCATCCTTCATCTCCAGCCATGCCTTTTTTCCCTCAATTTTCCACTATAAAATCTGCAATCTTATCTCTGCTAAGTTCAATATCCACATTTTTTGTCTTTGTACGTGCCATGTCAAGCAGGCTGTTGGTAGCACACATGAGCAATCTAATTTTGCCTCAATGAAGTGGGACACAGATGCAGTCAGGCTTTGTTTTTAAATGTCTTACCAGCTTCCAGTCTTATATGTGAATGACATAAACTGACAGAGATCACATGCCCGAGCAGCATCTGGTATATGTCCCACATATAAGTTGTATTTAATTGTTGTTTGCGAATGTGAAATTTACTTAAAACCTCAACCAAGTGAAGTGACTTTGGGTGACTTTGCATTTGCAGAAGTTCAATAGCCATTCATATGTTAAAAAAATTCATGGATAGCAGGAGGTGTTTCTGTGCCATTACTTTTTTGCCTGCTGCAATATAGAAATGACATAAAGAAAATTAAGATTTTCAAATCAGTAGCACCTGCTCCTATATTCTTAGGAGTTTGATCCTTGGGAAAGTGAACTTTTAAAGTTGATGTTAGTTTCTTTTTTTTCCAGAATGCACCAGAAAGTGATTCTCTTCAAATGGCAAGTTTGGTGCAACAAAAGGTTGATGAGAATGTTTTACGGCTGGTGGAGGAGCGCCATTCTTGTTATGTTATATACAAATACTCTGTTCGTTTAGAGGGAATATGTCATTTGTTATCGTACTCAGAATAACAGTATGATTAATGTATTTGCAGATAAAGGAAAAACATGCTCACGATGAAATTATTCAATTGGAAATGAAATTAGATACCAAGCAGCAGTTGGAATTGGAGATTGAACAGCTGAATCAGAAACATATGGAAGGTGTTGATGATTCAGGTCAAAAATAGATTGATGAAATGAAGGCTGAAGTGGATAAGAAAGAAGAAGAAATGGAAAGTTTGGAAGCTCTTAATCAAACTCTTATTGTGAAAGAGCAGAGAAGCAATGGCGAGTTGCAGGATGGTCTCAAAGAGTTATTAACGGTATGAGTTCATTTCTTGAACAATTATGATAATTCAAACTTTTTATTTTATATAAATTATAGAGCAAGAAAAGATTGGATTCGGTTTTGTACTCACTATGGCAGGACGATTACATGAAAGACTCTTGAATGGCACCCTTTCAAAATGGTCAAAGTCGAAGGCAAAACTGATGTATGTATTTCTCTTTTCTGCATATGCATATGCATTATTTCTAGTTCACGACTTTCTCAATTTTAGCGTTCTACACATTAACTTTTTGGCCTAATGCACAAAACTACTTATGGTAAAATTCGAACTTCGAATCATTATCAGAGGTCCTTTGATGTGGAAATGAGTATTGTTTTTGTATAACCATTTTCTTCTGTCTCCTCCTCCCTCCCTCCTTACAACTGAATATGTGTACTCTAAAATTAATCTTATACTCATCTTGCGAGCATGAGAAGAGAGAATGGATGCTGATTTGGCAAGCAAGTGCCATTTGTACGGGTATTACAGTAGACATAAGTGAGTCATGGTTCGCAATATCTGAGATATATATCTCAGACGTATATATATTTGTCGCATGACTGATAGAAGAAACAGGGGTAAATTCTAGATCTGAGATAATCACGAAATTGATCATTCTCAGCATCCACTCAATTGTACGCACAGATATCATTTCAATAGACAAAACACAGTCCAAATCAAACACTGGGTTAATTGTCGCTTGTTCTGATTTCATTGCCCTCTCTTTAGCATAACACGATTAAATAGGTAAAAAGAGAGGTACCTGTCATTATCACCCTCCTGATCACTAAAATCGCCCTCTGAATGCCGATAAAAGCCAGTCAGGTACACACTATCCGTCCCCAAAACGGAGAACTCGACATCTTCATCCTCCTCAAATTCAAGATGCAGGGCACTAGTCTCAAACTTTTCCACCACCAGAGCACACAAAAAAACCCGACCGATACGCCCAATTTTACATTGGACAAAGGTCCTGAGTGAGGTCCTAGTGCCCAGTGTCGCCTACAACAACACATTATTGACTTCTCACTACCAACTCAATTACAACCAAACATTCACATGCAAAGAACAAGAACATTTACATAACTAAATCAACAATAGACCTGGGAAAGGTGGAGCCGCCGACGGGTCTCTCTGGGCGTAAGAATGTATGGTTTATCGGGTTTCAATTCGATTCCTGAAAAAAGGATACTCAGAATTAAAACATGACTGCAAACGATTGATGAAAAGGTATATAGAAGAGAAGCAGTGAGTGGAGGAATCACCCCAGAAAGCCATCTTCTTCGATTGAGATGAGCAGAAGAATGGCTTCAAGGTACAGGGAGCTTGGCTGAAAAGCTTAAACCCTGAAATTGGGAATGGCGCAGACCCTAAGTGATCCTGATTCCTAGAGCCCAAAAAGAGAAGAAGAGAGCCATGGGAAAAAGCGGGAAAAAGCCTTTTTTGAAGACCAGTACGCTCGCAACACGCACGCACTCGACCACATGTAGGGCCCACCTTTGGGCCGACGAGCAATAGTCTCTGGGCTGCTGCTTTTTGTATTGCCCGGTAGAATCTGCAGTTGGGTTTAACTGGGGAGCTGGGCCCATGCCCGTGTCAACTTAACAAATACCCGGCTCTTGCACTGGCATTAGCCGCATCACTACATTAGCTGGCCAAAGCCCATATGCAATTCAGGCCCAACAGGCTAAACCCTAGGTGTAGTTTCCTGATTTTGGCTCTCGATTAAGGGTATATTCATCTTTTCGTAGTCGCTATTCTTTCGCTTTACATGCAAAGTTTTTTTTATTCATCGAAAGTGAGGGTACATCTACACAAGAAATACAAGAGTTTTAAGGGCTAAATACATAATCCCCACAACAATGAAAAGAAAAAAGTACACCCTTCGATCGCTTTTAATTGAGACAACTACCAAAATATGCGTACCAAAATTATATGATATTGCTCCCTAATTATTCTCTACTCCAAAGATGCCTTCTCCACTTGGGCGGCAGGCACCTAGGGCCCTACCTCGCCCTCCCAGCGCTTCCAGCACCCACAACTTGCCTTTTATGTTTCGAGAGCCTACGCTTGGGGCCCCACATCTTAATAACATTGACAAATTATGTGACGATCTCAACTAAAAATGACCGGATGGAGTACAATAATTCATGCATAATACTCTTCCAATAAACTTCTATCTGGGTCCACAGTTTTGCTGTTGTATCTGTGTTCAATAAGTATCGAATAAGGATATGACAGCAACATGGCTGCCTGCCTATTCGTGCGAGTATCCTAAAAAAAATGGACACGTGGTGGATATGTGTCCAATACGGATCCGATTTTTTTTAATTCTAAATACGCAAATGCATGTACTCCTACCACCTCTACTACAAGAGCTATTGTTACCAACCACACTCAACCAAGGTATACTCCTCTCATCATCGATTTTTAAATTTTTTTATTATGTTCTTACCTAAAATAATAATTTCATGATTTTTTTGAAATACTTTATTGGAGGATTTGGGTTTTTCATAAAGAGTTCTATAATCATTTTGACTCATATACGAAATAGCTCAATATTTTTGTGTAAGCTATTAAAGATTGTTGGTTTTTTATTGACTTTAATTATAGTTTATTTTTATTTAAATATCTTATTCACTCATCCCTTCTAAGTATTCCTTGCATAAAAATTACGAATACAAAATTATTTCTCAATCACAAGTTTGTAGCTACAACATTTACATGGTTTAGCTGGTTCTTTTGCATTCTAGTGGACTCCTCCCTGGCATTAGCTGGCCAAAGCCTATATGCAATTCACGCCCAACAGGCAAAAGCACAGGTATAGTTTCCTGATTTTGGCTCTCGAGAAGAAGCCCGTCGTGAGTAAAAACATAAAGGATTGGGTAGGAGGGTAAAATGGAAAGACTAGGTCAAAAAATTAGGTTATATAGCATGAGCCCGAAAAAAATAGGTAATATGGCATTTTGGGCTCATTGGCCAGTTAATATGGTAATACCTCCAATTAAGAGTATATTTTTTCATAGTCTCTATTCTTTTGCTTTACATGCAAATGTTTTTTTATTCATAAAAAATGAGGGTACATCTTCACAAGAAATCCTAGAGCTTTATGAGCCAAATACATAATCCCCACGACAATGAAAAGAAAAGAAGTATTCCATTCGATTACTTTTAATTAAGACAACTAGCAAGATATGCGTACCAAAATTAGATGATATCATTCCTTAATTATTCTCCGCTCCAAAGATGCCTTCTCCACGCTGGTGACTCGCACCCTGAGCTCTGCCTCTCCCTCTCGGTGCTTCTAGTACCCAAAATGCTGCCTTAAGCTTTTACTGTAGACCCCATATCTTAAAAAAATTGACAAAATTATGTGACAATCTTTATTAAAAGTGGCCAGAGAGAGTACAACAATTCATGCAGAATACTCTTTCAATAAACTTCTCTCCTTTCCTCTTCTAGTTCGACACTCTTAAAAAACACGACTCTTATACTTCTGCTTCGTTGAATCTACTAGCCAAATCTTTAACAACCCAATTGGCTCTCAAGTCTACGAGACTAGACATGAAGCATAGAACGTTCTTGCCTTTCGACGAACATGTGAAAGACGATAGTCAACGAAGTCTCAATCAGTGGAATATGCACACTAAATCATAAACAACTAATAAAATAAATAAAAAAATCTCAATTGTTGTAGAAGACGAACCGAAGGACCTCATGACTCCGGGTGAAATTTATTTTGAAGAAATCTTTGAGCTACTGGTAAAATACATTGTATTTTTAAATAAACTTGTATTTTTTTCCCTTCAGACTTATTTACATGGTTTTCTTTTTGTTTTTCCAAGAGTGTAGGATCTAACTGTGTTAGCTGTCTGGATCAGTTGCCAATCACTCAATACGTGTTTGTGTGGATCAACAGCCTCGAGTGAGTCAAATGAGGAATTAGATTATGAATTGGAGAGCGATGCTAAATGGCCGCCCCATAACAAAGATCAAGATAGAACAACTTGTGACAAACCAAAAAAAATTTTGATGAAGGAATTAGATTTCTTTTTCGATGAGCTCCAAGAAGTTTTAATGGAATCTCTTGTGGATGATGAGTGATTTCGTTTCCTGCATTTTCGAAGAGGCGAGAAGGGCCTCAAAGCAACTCAATGGGTCGAACTCATTCTCAGGAGTACTTCCACTGGGAAATGCGGAAGTGCTTTTCATCATCCTGATCTTCTTCCAGAATGCCATCAGCAGGTTCCACTTGCCGTTGCTCTCTTTCTTCGCTTCTTTCACTAACAAACTAACTTGCTTCTTGGAAGAAAATACAGACTCCATTGCTATCCACAACAGCAAAAGATTGTAACAATGATTGAGAACGTGATGGTACAAAGATGGAGAGACCAAGAGCCCTTATAAAGAACTGGAAGTCTTGGTGTGAATTAAGTATGAAAATACTAGGAAATCTAGATGAAGTAGAAGAGCTTGGGATGGCAACTAATTATAAATAGGGAAATGATATTTGTACAGCAGATTCCTACACATTTTCCATACACAGCTGATGTGTATGGAAATGTATAGGAATCTGCTGTAGGGTTATCACTGCCCTTATAAATATATGCCCTTATAAATATATAGGAAAACTTCAAACGTGTTTCCTACTCCTACAAGAACTATGTGGCCTTGAACGAGCCAATTAGGAAAGAGCAGTAACACACAAAAATTGTTTTATAAGAATGTGGTGATCAAGATATTTATTTTTGTTATGCTCAGTAAAATTGATTAGCAAAAATAGACATATCGACCGGCAGATCTGGCCGCATGTGGGTTAAGCACATTGCAAGCAATTGGATCGAGATTTGACGGTGCATGTGAGTACAATCGGCTAGGGGTGATTAAACCTGCCTGCCCTGTCCTGCACTGCAGTGCGACACTGCCGGATTGAGATCCCACGGTGCGAGATGCATCCCGCACATGCCCTACCAGATGGTCGGGCACATAGGAATACTCCATAAGTTTTTGGGTATTTTTGACAATGGATTTACACAGGAAAGGCCTGATTCCGAAGATGAACTGCCTTGTGCGGCAGTGCCATTTCAAAATATTTCATTATTTCAACATCAAATTATCAAAATATAATTTTGTTATAAGACTAAGGCCAAAGCATAAACCAAATTAAGATCGATAATAGAAGCAAAAACCAAAAGATAAATTTGTTTTAGGGTGATATTTTTTAGCACCCCAAAATTTCTCAGTAACGGCCACTTTCATAAAAAGGGCTGAAAAAAGTCAGGTTTTCTAGTATGCTTAGTAACATCCCAATGCTACATTTTGACTGCAGATGTCGATTGACAAAAATCTCATTATTTGACAGTGACATTCCACTGACATTAATGACTTCTATTCAAGGAATTCCATATTGGATATCGGTCCAATATCGGTAGGCAAGAGAGACAAAATATTGGAGATATATCAGAGATATTAAGTAAAAAGATATCGGTAGTCCAAAATAAGTTTTTACCATGTATTTTTCACAATGCATCAATAGATACATAACTCAAATAAAGCAAATTGACCAATCAAAGTGATAAGAAAGATAAACATTGTCCAAGACACCAGATAAACACTTTAAGACACCAAAGAAAAGGGAAATTTTCACTAAAAAAACTAATCCATAGAATTATGAAGAGCAATTTTTTTTATTAAATGACAAGTTAATTAAGAGCTACAAGAGTATAATTATGGTCATAGAATGGTGGAGGTTATCTCTTATAATCCTCAGTATCAAAATCTAATTATAAGTTTTGACTCATATATTAACAGTTAAATAAACTATAGTCTCTGAACTTAGACTTCCTAAAAATGCTTCAAAAAATGAAATTGAGATGTAAAGAAATTTTTTAGAACCATTACTTTGGGAGGAACTGATAAACGAATAATTTACACACATTATATACCCTAATTCCTTAGGTTTCTAGCCATAGTTATGTATTATCTAGGTTAGTTAGTAACTATTTAAGACAATGGTATATTCAAGAGTTAATGCTTTATTTTGGTTAAATTTGGGATATTTGTTAAGTTATACATACCCCATGAACAAACTTAAATCACTAATCAATGTACTACCATTGATAATGGACGTTGATTATTTGCATAGTAAACGCTTTAATAATTTATATGGACAGCTCTCCAGAAGTTAAATGGGTTTCCAAATAAATATGGACGCGATCAGAATCAGACTAGAAATATGGGCCTTAAGAGGATCCGAAGCATCTTCCTGGACATAGTTGTCCAAATTGCTGAAACTCGCACCCAGCGCAAAGTTTTTAAAATGTATTTTTACAATATAACTTCTAAAATGAGTGATACTAATGTAGAGAAAGCATAGATTTCAAAAAATGCATATATAATTCAAAATATGTATACGCATTTTAAACCCATATCCTACCATTTGGCATGGGATAGGAAACAATCAGGAAAGTTATTATTTTTCTTTTTTAAAAAAAAATTGAAAACATTTTTTTTAAATGGCAATATGGCCGATATATCGGCCATATTTTTAAAAAATAGAAAAAATGATATTACTCTACTCATTATCATTTTATCGGGTGGGACCCGATATCGATATATCGCCGATACAATATTCCATGGTTAAACCTCAAAACAATGATGGCAAGAAACATCACTGTAGTTCTACTAGTATGCAATTATGATCCTATGCTAAGACATATAATAGTGAAAAGAATAATAAAGATATATTTCATGAACAAGTAGCTACATACTTATGGCAAGTGGAAACAATTAGGGGCTGTTTAGATACGGAATCAAAATTATATTCCAGCGGAATAAATTTAGACGGAATTACCAAAGACGCGTTTTTATGCTTGGATAACACATTTTGGGAATCATAATTCGTGTGAATAAGTTCAGTGATTCAGGCAGAAATGGGCCTGAATCCTCCTTCCACGAATTTTCATTCCATTGAATCTTACAATCAAACACAAAATTAGTCGGAATGGTTAGATTCGCATTGAATAGGGCCTGAATCTGCTGTGGATTCTGTATCCAAACAGCCCCTTAATATGCGCTATGGTACTCATTGTCAAAGCATAGATCAAAAAAGTTGTACATAGTGCACACATCCAAGAATCAGCAAATATTGTTGTAAAATTGTTATACAGAAAAGAGGATTCTAATATTTACAATAGAAGTAATTATCCTCTGAAGTTCTAATGAAGTCAACCTATTTCTTATGCATAAAAAAGAAAGAAAATAATTCTTCCTCATTCCACTACTCTCTTCTACATCAGGAGAGACCCTTCAATGAAATTTATCTACCATAGATAGAGACTATGGATGTGAGGAAAGAAGGGCCTCAAAGCAACTCAATGGGTCGAAATCCTTCTCAGGAGTACTTCCGCTGGGAAAAGCAGAAGAGCTTTTCATCATTTTAATCTTCTTCCAGAAGGCCATCAACAGGCTCCACTTGCTCTTGCTGTCCTTCTTCTCTTTTCTTACTAATGAACTAATTTGCTTCTTGGAAGAAAGATTAGATTCCATTGGTATCCACAACAGCAAGAGATTGTAACAATGAATGAGAACGTGATGGTGCAAAGTTGGAGAGACCAAGAGCCTTATAAAGAACTGAAGTTTAGACGTGAATTAAGGTCAGAGGAAAGTAGGAAGTCTAGATGAAGGAGAAGCGCTCGGGATGGCTACTAGTAAAAATAAAACAGTTTCAAAAGGATTTTCTACTAGAACTAGGACTTGAACGAGCCAATTAGCGAAGAGACTCCCTCCGTCCTGATAACCACATTCGTAGATTAATAATAAATCCGGACGGAGCAAGGTATTCTTGTAGAATTGGATTGTATTATGGGAATGTGGCAGTGGCAGTGGCTGTGTGGCTATCAGGATATTTATATCTTGACAATTAATGCCTATACAATGAATTAATGCTTATAAATCTTTGTTATGCTTATTAAAATTGAAAATTTTATCAACAACAGCTGGATAGTGGATAAATTCAAAAAATCCACCTGAAAGTGGATTATCCACGGTGGATATTTGATTTTTATCACGCCCCAAACGGCCCCATAGTTGTCTGGGGACGACTGAAACCCGCCTTCCCCTCTATTTGCAGCACCGTCGGATCGAGATCTCACGGTACGAATAGGTGGGGCGGCGCATATGAACAGAAGTCTGATAAGTTTTTGGGTAGCTTGAACATTGGAGCAACAGGGGAGGGGCTGATTCCGGAGATGAACTGCTTTGTGCCCTTTCGACCTATTTACATGCGTATTTAAAAGTCAAATGACCAAAAGAAGAATTTGTTATATAAATAATGCCAAAGCATAAACCAAAAGACGCATACAAAATACCATAAACCAAAAGAGAAATTTGTTCAATTTATATCCAAAAAATTTACATTAGTTGTGAATAGTTTCAAACCAGAATTTAATCCATTCATCCATTCATATCTATAAAGAACCAGTACAAGTAGCTCTCCTATGACGATTTAATGACCTTAACAATCATCTCTAACTTACTACAGAAAAAAAAATCATACTCCTCTCCCCTGGATTGTGTCCTTCACAGCTTTTCTTCATTGTGCTCCCCTCCTCTGCATCAGGTAAGATCAGTGGTATGTTTCATGCAAAGCAGTTCAGTCCATCAAACTCCTGCGCAAAACCGATGCTCCACCGCAGCTCCGCTGATCAGGCTCGTCAACCTGCCATTGCAGCAGCGAAAGGCTCATCATCCACTCCATGACGATTGCCATTAACCTCCTCTTTCCCTTGCTCTCGACATTATCCTTCTTCTCTCTCAATTTTGACGAACATCTTTGCTCGTCTGCTACGATAGAAGGGCCGACGGAAGCTGAAGTCTCCATTGTAATTTCAACTCGTAGAAGCTGGTGATCACCAAAAGAAATCAAGAACACGGCCTTATAGAAAGAAGAAGAGTCGGAAACAGGAAACTAGAGTAATATTTCTCTCCAATTAGCAAATTAGGAAAGAGGAAAGTCGGTTATGAGCCAGATAAATTAGGAAGCTACCTAATGTATCAAATTAGGAAGTCCTATCTTTATTATAAAAGGATACAATGTATCCAATGAAAATATAGCGTAACAATCTATTATTTCCTAATTTGACACATTAGGTAGGATTTCCTAGACATATTAGTAGCTTCCTAGACACATTAGATAGGATTTCCTAGACACATTAGGTAGCCCATATATAATTACAT
This sequence comes from Houttuynia cordata, assembly GCA_039654745.1. Taxonomy (NCBI): domain Eukaryota; kingdom Viridiplantae; phylum Streptophyta; class Magnoliopsida; order Piperales; family Saururaceae; genus Houttuynia; species Houttuynia cordata. The sequence continues at coordinate 8,850,177 of CM077511.1, forward strand.
CTGGTTACTTCTCGTCCCCATGACCATGACGATTATCCTGCTATCAAAGCGCAGAAGAATTCAGCAAACCACCATGGAGGAATCCAAACTCGTCAACGCAAAGCTTAGAGATGTGGCAGAAGAATTTGGCAGAGAGATCAGAGTGTTTCCAACCTGCTCGGCCCCTGCACCATCATTACCTCGAATGAAAGAAGAAAACGATGACATCTACGACTTCACCGCGGAAGACTACTACCGCCTGCTCGCCAGCAAGAAGAAGAAAGACAAGTTCCTCAAGACGAGGAAGATCCGAGAGGCTGAAGAGGCTGCACGGAGATCGAAATTAACGAAGGCGGTGATAAGGGTGCGTTTTCCTGATAATGTGACGCTTGAGGCCAAGTTCCATCCTTCAGAGACCATGCAAGATTTGATTGATCTTCTTGGTAGAGTGGTGGCGAGACCGGATATTCCATTCTTTGTGTATACTACTCCTCCAAAGCAGAGGATGGCAGACATGTCGATGACTTTGTACAAAGCTGGATTTGTTCCTGGTGCAATTGTGTATTTCTCGTATGAGGGAGAGATAAAGATTGGGAATGGAGGGCAATTCCTGAAGGAAGAGATTATGGGTCTGAATGGTGTGGAACTGATCATTGGTGAAGATGACGAACAGGTGAAGGCTGTGCAATCTGCAATGGAAGCTGTTAAGGTAGATGAGCACATGGTCAATGTTGCAGAGGTCAAGCCTGCGTCGAATAAGCCTGTCAAGCCAAAGTGGCTTAGATTGTGACTTTGTGAGACGATTCACTTGTAACTCGTAAGTAGAGAAGCTAGTATGGTTGCTCGTCTGTAGTTTTTGCTTTCAATTTCTTTGCTTTTCTTCAATGGGGTAGTTATTTGAGTCATGGTTCTTTTCATGCATGCATGAGAAAGTTATTTGGAGAGCCAATTATGTTTGCACGACTGAAGGTTCATATATACTATGCTTGATCAACAAAATAGTCCACACTTGGTTATAATAACGTTTTAGTTAATGGAGTCTAATTTCCACGTAAATAGTGCTCATAGGTTTTGGGATTATTTGCAATTAAAACCAATCAATAATTTTTCCTGTGTTTTTACGCACTAGCAACAGGATTTTGATTTAAATTAAAAAAAGTTTTCTTAAAATTAAGAACCGTATTGATTTAACACATTATGCTTAGAGTTGAATACATAGATTAGGGTTGGAAAGAATCAAAATTAAGAATATGTTTCTTATATTGGGAATGATTCAACGGAAAAGAATATTCAATTAAATAGTCAAAATCAGCGATGAAGATTTTGATTTTTAATCTTTTCCTAATTGCATCCAGAATCCTTTTGTCACAAATGTGTTGAAAGAAATTAAAATAAGCAAATTGATGCAAGAATAAGAATTCAACAAACAAGAGAAGAATTTAAACACTATGGAAATATCAAAAGCCACAGACTTAATCCATAAATAGGCCCGATAGTAATATATTCGATCAGCCAAATCTACGAGAATACAATTATTTACAAAAAAATCATAGACAAAAGCTCGTGGAAAAGGGACCAAGCATCAAACTTGATTAAGAATCCTCCTATATTCCTCAGAATCGCCTGCTCAACGATAATTGAATCCTGCTAGGTGCACACAACAGGTATTGTCACTAAGAACGGTGAATTCAACGTCTTCATCCTCCTCAAATTCTAGGTTCAGTGCACAAGAATCATTCCCCTTGGGCGTACAATCAAACCAAGAGTGCAGAGAACACAACACTAAGGGCTGATTATCCGCAACTCTGCACTTAACAACGCTTAACCCATTGGAACATCTAGTATCCAGCGCCGCCTACAACACAATACTGACTTGTTAGTCAGCTTCAATGGCAACTAAAACACTTCACAATAATGAAACTACGCAATTAAATCAATAAGACCTGAGAAAGATGGAGTCGTCCACGGATCTTATTGGGTACAAGAACATAAGATCCATTGCGTTTCAATTCGATTCCTGTAACAAGAAGAAGAAGTAGATCAAACAGAATTAATCACCGGAAAAAAACGATGATGAAAAAATGTTTCTAGAAGAGAATTCGTGGGTCGAGGAATCACCCCAGAATGCCTTTTCTTCAATTGAGAAAATTCAGAGCTTAAGATTTGAAATCGCGTTGGATTAAACCCTGATTATATACCCTTTAAATATTCCTTAACACGCAGACCTCTCTCGTGAACGGCGGGAAATCGTTTTGAAGCCATGCAACTATGCTCGCAGCTTACGCGCAACAATGCTTGTTATCACGCGTGCGCAGCTGTACGTCCCACTCATGTGACATTGCATCCTCGCGCGCATATTGCGAGTGTTCAGGGTGCAGTTTATCTCGTTAATCAGCGCGTTGCGCTGAAGCTTGGCGGACAAAGTTTTCTGTGCGCACCACCGGTTTGGGATGAGTGGTTTTAAAAATGAAAATGAATGAAGCATCTTGCTCTTGTATGGGTCTAAATGTTGCAAATGCGTTTGCTTAGGCACAGGCTACAACAAAATACAAGAAATATTTTTTTGTTTTTTGTTTACTTTCCATCAAGCCAAAGTGGCTAAGACTGTGAGACGACTTGTTATGTGCAAGGAAGCCAATTTCTAATGGGTTCCAATTTATCTTTGACCTTTGATGATCTTTTTATGTGCCAATTTCTTTTTTTTTAATCTAAGATGTTTTTTTGGCATTCTTTGCCGATCTTGTCATTTTTCCAGATTTTTCCTATTCTCTGTGCACCACAATTTTGGATGCTCAATTTTCAATTATTAATGGAAGAAAACGAATACAATCTTCTTCCTTAGAAGTTACAACCTTTTTTTGGTATCTTGAGAGCTCATTGACTGAAAACACCTTTTCGAGTGAGTGATCATAATTTCAAGAAATGAAAAGATTTGCTTATCCAATAAATTGTAAGAATAGTTACAAACTTAGTTATACAAAAATTGCTGGAGAACTAGACCAAACATATGGAGAGGAATCAATGGGAGACCAAAGTCTCAAAACAATTCAATCCATCAAACTCTGGCGCAAAACATACGCTCCTCCCCTGTGACTTCCGGGGCTGCGACACAGACGGGCTCTTCTCGCCCTTCACCTTCTCCATAATCCCCGTCAAATTCCACCACACCTTGCTCTTTGAAACACTCTTCTCCTCTCCGATCGAAGATCTTTGCACTATGGAGGATACAGCAGCAGGGCCAGCAGAAACCGAACTCTCCATCACAAAGATCAAGCACAGAACCAAAGCAATTGAACTTACAAGAAAGCCGTCGGGAACTGGAAACTACCTCAGCTGAGAACTTTGAGAGATGACATTGTCAAGAAGAGAGAGGTAGAGAAGGGATTTATAGGGAGAACAGGAAGGTAGGAGCAAGACGAAAAGTAGGAGACTTGGCGCGTAAAGCAAGTAAGCAAGAAAAGGAAGACCAAAGAACATGTCGCAGTTGCTGAATGTTCTGAACGCGTTGACCTGCCAGATCGCGCACACACACTAGATTTTTCCAGGCAATATGCCAACCAGAGACCTCAGGCCTCCCCACCACCAGTTGACCTGCTTCAAGCTTCATGCCGGCCAGAATTCACTTCATGTAACTATAGTCAAACCTGCTGGGCTGGAGTATTTGTTTCAACAACCATCTCACGAGGAACTTCATATACGCCCCGCCTCATACGCGTTGGCATGCGCCACTCCGTATGATCGAGTCTGATGGCACACGCTAAACCCAAAGTGGCATGACTCAAACCCTTCTGCTCCCTATATTAACATGCGCCATTGAATCGATAGCCAATGGTCTGCGGCACCTCGCACATACGCACTTGCACGTTAACCGCAGTTAGGTGCATGACGCAAACCTGCCTGCCTCCTATATTAACATGTACCATTGAATCGACGGCCAATGGCCTACGACAGCTCACGCACACCCACGCACACCCCAGGTTGCGTGAGCCAAAGCGTATACGAATGCGACTTATTCGAGAATTTGCAATTCAACCATGGAGCAAAGATTGATCAAGTAGCATGTACCCAACTGCTTCCGGGTACTTTGTTCAGGCCCTTGTGATCGACCATCCTCCTCAGCTTCTTGGCATCGTCCCATCTGCCAACAGAAGAGTATATATTGGCCAAGAGAACATAGTACCCACTGGACTCACTCTCAGGCTCCAGCTCAACGCAGTGTTGAGCTGCAAGCTCCCCCAGTTCGACACTGCCATGTATCTGGCAAGCAAGGAGCAATGCGCCCCAGACGCCGGCATGAGCCGGCATTGGCATGCTTCTTATGAGCGCAAGTGCCTCCTCCAACCGCCCAGCCCGGCCGAGCAGGTCTACCATGATTGCATAGTGATCAGCTGAGGGTGGAACATGGTGTCGGCTCGTCATTGATTCGAAGCATTGAAGTCCTTCCTCTAATAGCCCTGCATGGTTGTAAGCCGTCAGCAGCCCTGTAAATGTTATCTTATTTGGGCTGATCTTCGCAGCCACCATCTCTTGGAACAACCGAATTGCATCAAATGGTTTGCCATTTATGCCACACCCCATGATCATTGCACTGTAAGAGATCAAGTCTCTCTTATTCAGGCCATGAAACAAGAAAAATGCCTTCTCCATGTTGCCACACTTTGCACATAGATCAATCAAAGCTGTCCTCAAATGATCGTCCATTTCTATCCCAATTTCGCGCATATAAGACTCCACCCATGCTCCATACCTCATGTCTCCCAATTGAGAACAAGCAGATATGACAGTAGAAAATGTCATCCCATCAGGCCCATCTATACCACCAACCTTCTGCATTTTGTGAAACAGTTGCAGTGCCTCTCTAGGCCGACTGTTTTGGGCATAGCAAGCAATCATGGCATTCCATACCGCCAAATCCTTCCCATCCACTCGGTTGAATAGCTCACAAGCTGAATGCACAAAGCCATATTTCGAATACCCAGAAATCATCTCTATCCAAGAAACATTGCTTCTCTCAGGCATTTCATCAAATAGTTCCCTCGCCGATCTCATATCACCAACGGCCACATAGCCGGCAATCATACCATTCCAAGAAGCTGAATTTTTAGATGGCATTTGACGAAACAAATTCTCCGCGCTACACATATCACCCACTCTCGCATAAGTCGAAACCATCGTGTTCCATGATACAACATCCTTCTTCGGCATCTCATCAAACACTTTTCCAGCCAAAACCAAGTCCCCAGCTTTCAAATACCCCGAAAGAATCGAATTCCAAGACACGACATTCCTTACACCCATCTCATCAAACACTCTTCTCGCAGTCACCATATCCCCCAATTTCGAATACAAATCCACCAGGGCGGTCTTCACATAAACATCATCCTCATGACCGAGCTTGTGAACCTGGGCGTGAATCGCAGCGCCGGAGCATTTCGCGCCAATGCGCGCGCAGGCTTTCAGAGCGGAGGAGATGGCGAAGGTAGTGGGCGAGAAAGGGGAGCTGAGCATGCGAATGTAGAGACGTAGGGCCTCTTTGAAGCGGCGCCGGAGGCAGGAGGACCGGAGGGCAGAAGCCCAAGTGAAGGCGTCTGGGCGCGCCAATTGATCAAACAGATGGCGGGAGCAGGAAAATGACAAACACCCGCTTGCCCGCATCTGACCTACGCGTAGGCTACGCGCATATGGGGCCGTTTGTTTGTGTCTGCTTCAAGTGAGATCCCGACCGATTTGTTTACTTGGACACAATTTGAAGTGGTTTTTGCATTTCTGCCCAAAATTGCACCGGCGTTTGCATGCACCTTACAATGGGTCTTTAATTGCTAACTATAGGAAAGGAACATTTGTGATCTTTTGTTTTCTTATAACAAGGGGCGTTCAAGTCTTTAGGATCTAACTATAAGTGCCGGACAACCAGCCTCTTAGAGCAACGTATTCCACCGCCACCCCCCCCCCCCCCCCCCCCCGCGGGGGGAGTGTGGTTCGGGCCCAGCACCTGTGTTTCAAGGGCCGTGCCCTGACCATCGCACTTTAACTCCATTGGTTACATTTGCGGTCAATTCATTTGTCATATTCATGGCAAATAGTTTTGTGTTTAGTAAGACACATTTTTCATTCACGGAGAAATGTTATCCTTAGCCAACAGTGTCAAAAAAATGTTTGCCATCATACACCAAAACCCTGTATGAAAATGAAGTCCTTGAACAAATAGAGAATTGACCTTTGATGGGCTGGAAAGAATGGAGAATGGCATTTGTGGACCAATAAGGCCATCCAAATGGTAAATTCATTTATGGGCAAATAACCCCTTTGTGGACAAATAAGGTCATCCAGCCATCATTAATAGGAAATGAGCAGCAGATGGCCCACAAATGAGTTGGCAAACGACGCCTTAATCTTTACCCTTCAGGTCTTTCGATGTGCTTAGGTTGGGGGCTGCAATGTTCATTGGATGAGCTAGTAATTGGCTAAATGGACTTTCTCGGACCACTGATCTCATGATCTATCATCTGTTTTGTATTTACGTACAAAACTCCATCTGTACTTAAAGAGTACAGATTTTTCTTTTGCATTAAGTGATTTGAAAGAGAAATACAAAGGAAAAAAGTAATTAGGACTTAAGACCTTTGGAATATTACTCAATCAAGTTTACATGTGACAAAAAATGAATTTTGTTTTGATTCGCTTACGTAAACAATGAAGTCAAGCGACTAGCTTAAATGCCTAGAATAACTTGCTTCTTCTGATACCATGAATCTCAGCACTTTGTATGCAATGCCAAGCACAAGGTGTCATTGCTATCAAATTAGATACACCAAATCCAATATCTCCAACCACACCATGCTTTGTATAGGACAAAAAAGAAAAACTGTGATGCATCATTATATTATTTGATCCACTCTTAACATAAATTAATTGCAAAAGAAGAGTGGGTATTAGTCTATTGAAGGCCAAAAACTAACAAAGAATGATATCCATGAAGATTCTATTCTATATGGTGAAGTTTCATAAATGCTGGGGTTTGAGTGATAGTGCCCTCCCTTGACTTCATTAACTAGTTATCTGATCATTGCTTGTTTCCCTTGTTCCCCACCTCTTGGTCTAATACACTTCTTTAATTTGTCCTCGTTTGAGGGAGTGTCATGTAAACGTTTCCATAAACTATCGGGTGCCAATGGGATGTTCAAGACCACATCCCAGCGAGGAAGCGGAGGTCCTCAGCTCGATGGAAAGTGATATTTGCATAACAAATATGTAAGACAATGGTTTTGATTGGATTTAAGAAATGGACTATGTGAGGAGTGATTATTCGGTGCACCCGGCAATGCCATGTGGGATTTGCGCCCGCGTTACACGAGAGATCAACTATGTACATGGAGGGTGTGTGCACTCCCATCTTTTTCCAGGAACAGGCAAAGCTCAAGCTCCCTCCATACGTGCCCTGTCAATTTTCAAGATAGGCTGGTGTCACGCGAGTGCAATTATCACGTGGCATGTTGTATGCACTGTCTAATTTCCCCTATGTGAGGCCCATTCTCCTATGTAAAATTGAAAGAAAAAAAAAAGAGCATTCAAACCTAACAACTGCATTCCCTATGTAGAAATTACTCCCTGCGTCTAATGAACGAAGCCTGTCTACATTTGAAAAAAGAGAGTTCTGCTGAATATGCTCTCTCACAACTAATAAATTTAATTTATTTTCAAATACAGACAAGCTTCATTGAAAGAAGAAAGTAGGATTATCAGCATTGGTGGTAAGTAGGCCACCAAATTTCGAATACCTGCAATTCATAATTTTTTTTTTTTGAAATCTGACCATTCAACATCCCTACCTTGTTATATGGACTAGAAAAAATGTATATGACAGGCCACAGAACAGGCAGCTCAACAGATTTCAGGCCCATCTTTAAAACCTGTTGTGCCACCTGTTTTAGCGGCCAGTGGATACCATAACTGTGTGAAGTACAGCAAATATTTGCATATAAGTAAACAACAAAATCAATTGACAGGCTCTATTGTTGCTAATTTTGAACTTCATATGCCTTTATTGACCAATAAAATTCCAAATTATTTTCCAACCTACTTGCTAACAAGATTCTGCACCCCTTTCTTTGTGTTGCCCATACTTCTAGCAAATGTAGGGGAGGCTACCCGGTGCGTATGTTTGATGGGCCTTGTATACACCCAAAGGGATTGGCAGCGCCACTGTAAGGACCCTATGTAACACCCGAAAAATTAGTAAGTATTTTAAAACCCAAATTTGACCCTCTTAATATTTGATTTGGTCGTATTTTCCCTTATGAAAATTAAAGTTGGTGAGAAGAGCTTTCCAACGCCACCTATTATGTGCGATTTGGAGTTCGGGGTAAAAAGATATGAGAAATTGAATTTTGATTTAACGTGACAGCGATCGATCGCCATAAGAGTCGATCGATCGGCAAGCTTGAACCGATCGACGCCGTATCAAAACGATCGATCGTAGTTACTGTGATTTGCGAATGTTTTGTTTCGCGTAAAGTGATCGATCGGCAGTAATGACGATCGATCGGCTGAAACACGGTAGTGTAAATCAGTGCATACGACGATCGATCGCCATATAGCCTATCGATCGCCGGTTGCGGTTTGCGTTTTCTAGAAGTATTTTTGTGGTGGATTTGCTTGGGAAAGATACCAAATCCCAATTGGACTTGTTTTGCACGTCTCTAGGGGGATTGTGAAGCCTTCCCATTGGTTGAAAGTGTCCATAATTTGGAAGATTAGTTTGAGAATGGATTCTCCCCCAACTCTATATAAACACTAGAGAATTGGCTCGTGCTAACCCTTGAACGTCCAGAGACTTTTCCCTTCTTCTTCCCACGTTCACCCATCTCCTTGGAGGTTTGTTCTTGTGGGAGTTTGCTAGAGCTTGGAGCGGGAGATTTGGAAGAAGCGGAAGAGACGTGAGGCGCGTAGAAAGGCGAAATCTTTGAAGGGTTAAGTAGGATGGTTTTTCCCTCTTCTCTCTTTTGATTATATCTGCTTTTGACATGTGTTTTGATTCAACACCTTAGTTATTGTTTAGATTCTTGCGAGATGAATGAGTTATGTCCCTATTTCTATGCGTAGTGCATCACAAATCATATGTGCATTCATGTTTCACTTCTAGATGGGAATTCGCATCTAAAGTCTAATGCTTTATTAATTTTCCAGAGACTAAAGGTTCTGTTATTGCTTGGTTGATGATGTTCCACGTTGAGTTTGTGCCTTTAAGGTGTGTCTCACATTAATTGTCTTATTTAGGGTGTATTAATATTTATAAACTATGTTATATATATAAGAATACAAGAAAGGAGTGAACTCTAAATTTCAGACAATTCTAGGTTCTGTAATTTGTCTAGGAGGGGAGTATATAGTCTGTTAATGATGTATTACCATTTATAATGTGTTGCTAAGTAAGATAATCAAGTCTAATGAAGAGTTTTAATCTCGGCCAGAACTATTTCTGTGCTGACAGTCGGTGGTAAATAATTCATAACTAATTCAAATAAAATCGGAAAAATATAAAATCAGTGGGGTTAGAAACTAGACTCACGAGGGTATTATCAGTAAAAATTTTAGAGGTTAAGTCTTACTGTACAGAGCACGGTAGCCGTCGGAATAGGACTGTTGTGCAGGAGACAGTGAGCAGAATTTGAGAGAAAATACTAAGTATACAAATAACATCATGTAATATGATATGATAACGATTAATATGTTAATAACAGTAATTGGACTATATACTTATGGTATATCATAGTAAGAATTGGGTTAGATGTAATTCAATTATGAGGGATAATTCTTTGAACAAGTGATTCATAACTATCTATTTTAAAAAGCGTTGATGTCGGTTTGATATTCTACTTGGAATTCAAATCATCTAAGATTCTCTGATTTCTTATCTCTGATATTGGTATTATAAACTCTAATGCGGATGAGGAATTCCTATCCAGAGCTGAGCATGAAAGGTATGTATTGATTGTATGTTACTTCTTGTGTGAGTTGTCTTGTTATTCTATGCTACTCTAATGAGTGAGTTATGTGTTGACCAAAGACTTTGATGCTTCTATCCATACTCCTTGAGAGAGTCTATTCTGGTAAGAGATACCTTATGATCTTAGTGTGTTGAGACCTCTATTCCTTTGAGATATTGCTCATATTAACTACATGATTGTTTCTTCCACTGGAGACCTTGCGAGACTCTCCCCTTGGTGGTTTCATAGTATGCTCAATTAAGCCATTGCTAGATCTTGCGAGGTCACTTATAATTATGAAATTGCGATTCCATACTGCCCCAAGGGAGGCACTATACGTACGTTAGATTGCGGACATTACGGAATGTCCTCAGTCTCCGCCCATCGTGTCCGTAAGCACTGGTGGGGCCAGCATCCTAGACGCATGGCAGAGTTCCAAAGAGAGAACCCCTAGGGTGGTTCTGGTATATTTTAGTCACTTGCGAGCGACCAGGTTAGCGAGCAGAAATTGCAACTCCTTTCACTCTCGATGTCTGGAGCCTTTGATATGATTATTATCCTCTCCTTACTCATATGTGTAGTAGGAGCCTTATTGATATTTTTCCTATACTTGCGAGTTAGAATTGTTGTTGACTAACCTTGCAGGTGTATAGACCTCGGTTAAGTTCAGACGTTGTGGAATGTCTATGACCTTTGTTATTCTTATTCTCTTCTTACTGCTTGTTTTCATTCAGTGGGTTTTTACATCCTACTAAGTGTTTCTATGAAATACTCATGCATCCTCTGATGCAGGCGCAAACGAAAAGTGAGATCAGGAAGTGCAGTAGTGGAATGGCGGAATGAAGGCGCCGAGAAGAGTTTAAAGATTATTTCGTTATTTGCTTTGCTTTTATTGATGCTTCTGACATTATTGGCAATTGTGTGCCATAGACTTATAGGTTTATTTTATTTTGACTTTCGAAAAGGGATTATTATTAAGTAAATTCATTTCATAGTATTCATTGATGTATATTATTGTATTACACTGATTGCGGGCATAATCGGTTACACGTCCTTTTGAGATAATTGTAATCGGTTTGGAAATCGACTGTTCGGTCGCGTGCCGGGATCTCTGCCTCGAAATGTATCTCATTGATTGGCTTCCGCACTCCGATCGAGGTATGGGATTTCAGGGCGTGACACCCTAACCTTTGAACCGGTTTATTTTAATATTAGTCATTGGTTAATCGAGTGGTTTAAGTGATTTTCGATTTAACTCAGTTGTTTTCGAAAATAAATGAATTTACAATGGTTTTAAACAAAACTGATTTCACAATAATGAGTTTCAAGTAATTTTAGATCAAACCTGCATTTTTGGAATTTTTCAGATTTTTCACTAATTTTCCGAAAATTAGGGTTTGACGGGACCCCGGCGGGCCCCGCCGTCGAAATTAGGTTTTTGTGACCAAAACACCCTAAACATTATAGAAAGTCATTATAAAAATTTTCAGAATTTTCTGGACTTAATTTCGGATTAAAATCGCCAAATTATCCAATTTTAGCCAAAAACCTTATTTTTACCCCAAATTTTTCTATAAAAGGAAAGTGTTGTGCCCTTTCCCAATTTGGGAAAAAGGCTTGGCTGGGAGAATTAGGAGCCTCTTTCCCCTTGCTTAAAGAGGAAGGGATTAAAGGTATTTAGCCTAATCTTTGTTATTTTCTTTAAAATTCTTTTAATCATTTCTTAATCTTGATTCATTCAATGTTTTAATCCATTTTGAAAGCATAAAAATTACTGTTTTATACTTATCTACTAAGCCTAATCTTCAAAATCATATGTCTATGTTTTTAAAAGGCCCTAGATCTAAGGTTTAGCATTTATTTTTCAAAGCTTAATAATGATTAATAGAGTATTAATATAAAATTATTTTGTTTGAAAGGTGTTCAAGGTGATTGAAGGTTTCTCTCATCAAATCAAAGTAATGGGTTCTTTAATCTCAGTTTTGGGTAGTGAATGGTTTGTTTTAATAGCTTTTACTTGAATAAGTGTTCTTGTTTATGGCTCTAATGGTGGGTTTAACAAATGCTAATCTTTTGCTATGATTTCTTAGGGTTTCATCTTAGAATGATATGTGGATATGTTCTGGAATGTTTGATGGGTTTTTATTAATGTTTGAGGCATGTATTAAGCTTTCAAGATGTGTTAATGGAGTCTCGGTTTTTGAAAGTTTGAAAATGGGAGAGATGACCCGCGATCATCTTCTCGGTTTTGATTTATAGCCCGATTTTTAAATGAGTATAACTTTTTACTCCGAACTCCAAATTGAGCGTGGTTGGTGGCGTTGGAAAGCTGACTTCGTGAACTTTAAAATGAATTTTGGATCAATCCAATCTGATATCTGTGCATGAAGTTATAAAGATTTAAAAATTAAAGTTATTTTTTACCCCATTATTGCATCTTACTCTTATTTTCCTATAAAAACCAAAAACTACATTAAAGTACCCCTAATTCTAATCAAACAATAACATAAACATAGGTTAAATGGCTTATGAAATGCATTATTCATGTGTAGATCATATTGATTATGAGTAATTGAGGTGATCATGTTATGGTTTATTATATGGTAAAGAAGCATGCTTGTAGGAGTAAGCCTTTAACTCTACATGGATGGATTAAGCTAAGTAGGGTATGTGATATTGTTGCACATGTTGATAATGACACATGTTGATATTGAAATTATATCATGGTGAAATCCTTATGAATAAGCATGTTTCCGGCAAAGTATGATATTGTGAACTATGAGATGTGCTCTTTTATGTCAAGTATGGTTTTATTGAGAATTGTGATTTGAAATGGGATTTAAGAATGCATTTAATATCTTATGAGGTTATGTCAAAGCATATTGCCATGTGATTAGAATGTGCATGAACACACACATATTTGGGAGTTTATCATAATATTGTAGTTGATATATGTTTTGATTATGATGCATGAGGGGATGGATTGGGAGCACGTTCCAGTGTTGGAACCCACGTAGGATTGCTCACAGATGTACCATGATAACATGCATCATGTATCGGACTTCATGGATGAAGTTTTATCGTTGTTTAAACGGAATTGATCAATTGTATGCAATGTGTGAGATTGTATTCCAGATTAATCAATTGATGGATTAATCGAAACTTGGTTGGTCCGAAAGGACATATTTTCGATTTCGTTCCCTCCTGGAACAGGTTCACTCCCCGGGTTGAGTTTGATTGAGATATGAGGGGGCGAGGGATGGACTCGCCTTGCGGAGTTGAGAGGTCAAAAACCGGACACTGAGCATGTAACATCCGGAAAATTAGTAAGTATCTTAAAAACTGAAATTTGACCCTCTTAATGATTGATTTGACCATGTGATGCTTTGTTTAAATTAAAGTTGGTGAGAAGATCTTTCCAACGACACCAATTTTGTGTGATTTGGAGTTCGGAGTAAAAAGATATGGGAAATTGAATAAAAACGATCGATCGCGCTAAAAACGATCGATCGGCTTATGGAACACGATCGATCGGCTTCGATCGGCTACGATCGGCGCCATCGCGCAGTTTGTAAACAGCGCAGGACGATCGATCGCCGTATTGCACGATCGATCGCCAGTTGCGGTTTGGCGAATTCTAACTAATTTTGAGGCGGATTTGTTTGGGAAAGATGTCATATCCTAACTAGACTTATATTGCACGTTCCTAGGGTGATTTAGGGACTCTCCCATTGGTGGAAAGTGCCCAAGATATGGTAGAATTGATTGGGCAAAGATCTTCTAAAAACTCTATATAAACCCATAGAGTCTAGGCTTGTGCTTTTGAAAACTAAACCCTAGAACGTCCAGAGGCTTTCCCCTCTCCTTCCCACGTTCATCCCTCTCTTAGAAGACCTCTTCTAGTGGGAATTGCTCAAGAGCTTGGATCGGGAAGCTTTGAAGGAAGCGGAGGAGACGATCATCGCGTAGAAAGGCGACGTCATTTGGTGATAAAGAGTAGGATGGTTTTTCCCTCTCTTCTTATTCTTTTCTCACATTGTATGATGAGTGTTCTTACTGATTTCCTTGGAGTATTGCTTTGAATCTTGCGGGATTAATGATTTATGTCTTGTTTTCCATGTGTATTGCGATACATGCATATATGCCTTCATGCTTCATGTCTAGATGGTAAATCAGATCAAAGTTGGATGCTTTATTAATTTTACAGAAGATAAAAGTTCTGATATTGCTTTGATTATGATGTCTAATGATTGAGTCTTATACCTTAATGATCGTTTTGCTTAAATCAATTTAGTTGAAAGATATTATGGTCTAAGATTGTGTTATATGTGAAGAAACATGATAAAAAGGGAATCTTTTGGTAATTCTAGTTAATTCCAGGATCTGTAATTGATCTAGGAGGGGAGTATTATCATCTATCATGAGTATAATATCATCTATAAGTGGTACGGTATAAGTTAATTAAAGTTTAATCAAGTTTCTCACTTTCGGCCAGAACTGTTTCTGCACGGACAGTCGACAGTGAATAATTCATAACTAATTCATATGATATTAGAAAAATATCAAACCGGTGGGGTTAGAAACTAGACCCACAAGGGTACTCTCAGTAAAAATTTCAGAAGATAACCTTAACTGTACAGTGTCTGGGAGTCGCCGGAATGGGACTATTGTGCATAAGACAGTGAGCAGAATCTAAGTGAAAATACTATGTACTTAAGTAAAACCACTTAATAAGATGTGAAGATGATATGACGTGCTGGTGACTAATACTAGACTATATCCTTATGATTATCACAGTAAGGTTGGGTTATGGTTAATATGATATATGGGTAATACTTATGTTAAGAAAACCGTAATCGTGTATTTGAAGATAAAGCGCTTGTGTCGGTTTGAGGTTCCATTTGGAATCCAAATCATCTAGGACTCATTAATACCTTGTCTCTGATTTATATATCTCAATAAGACCTATATGAATTTCCATCTAGGGCTGAGCATGAACGTATGTATGGATTGTGTTATTCTCTTTGTGTGACATCCCCACTTATACTCTGTATGTGAGTCTGTTCCGGTGATTGATACCTTATGTGGTTAGAGCGTTGCGGCCTCTATTTCTTTGAATTATTATTCATCATGATTATTTGATTGATTCCTCCACTAGAGGTCTTGCGGGACTTCTCCGGAAGTGGATTCATAGTATGCTCACATTATGCCATTGCTTGATCTTGCGGGGTCACTAATATTTGTGGTACTGCGGTTCCATACTGCCCAAAAAGAGGCAACATACGTACGTTAGATTGTTGACATTACGGAAGGTCTTCAATCTCCGCCCATCGTGTCCGTAAGCACTGGTGGGGCCAGCATCCTAGACGCATGGCAGGGTTCCAAAAAGAGGACCCCTAGGGTGGTTCTGGTATAGTCACTTGCGGGTGATCGGTTCAGCGAGCAGAAATTGTACTCCTTTCACTTTTAATGTCTGGAGCTTTTTAATATGATTATCATTCCCTCCTTACTCATATGTGTAGTAGGAGCCTTATTGTTGTTTTCCCTACTTGCGGGTTGGAATTATTATCGACTAACCTTTCAGGTGTATAAATCCTTGGTTTAGTCCGGATGTTGCGGCATCTTCATAAACCTTTGTTATTCTTATCCTATTCTTATTGTTTGTCCTAATTCAGTGGGTTTTTACATCCTACTGAGTGTTTCTATGAAATACTCATGCATCCTCTGATGCAGGCGCAAATGGAATTTGAGATCAGGAAGTTGCAGTAGTGAAGCGGTCGCAGGAGCCGTGAAGACTTAGAGTTTATATTATTTTCTTTGCTTATTTGATGCTTATGACATTTATTGGCAATTGTGTGCCATAGATTTATAGGTTTATTTGATTTGACTTTCTTAATTGGATTATCTTTATTATCAGTATTATTAAGTAAATTTCCATTCCATAGTATTCATTAATGTTTGTATTTGTATTGCACTGATTATGGGCGTGACCGATTACACATCCTTTTGAGATGATCGTAATTGGTGGTGAATTCGACTGTTCGGTCTCGCGCCCGAGATTCTCTACCTCCAAATGTATATCATTGATTGGCTTCCGCACTTCGATCGAGGTATGGGATTTCGGGGCGTGACAGAGCACCCAGGTGGTAGGCTCTTGTGCACCAGCTACCACGTGTTCTAGTTTCTCAGGATGAGATTCTGGCTCTCCTCCACCGCAGGAGACTACCCAGGGCGAACACACCTGCTCTAGTTTCTCTATTTGAGATTCGGGCATCCTTGGCCAGGATTGTCCAGGCCGAGCAGCACGTTGGGATTGACCACCCCCTTGATTCCTGTATAGGAACCGGACCATGATACGCCTTCGGGCCTTGATTGTGTCCCGCCTTTATGGCAGATTGTGTTACTCCTTGATGGAGGCATTCACCATTGTTATGATATATGCTTATTGCGATGTTATGCATGCTTATACCATGCGTTGGATAATTTGGACATGCAGGGTGAATTTATGAGATATGAATGCATGATTTTACCATGTGTTGGTTACTTTGGATACGTAGGGTGAATTTATGAGATATGAATGCCTGATTGGATGGAAGTATGTGGATGAGATATCATGTTGCAGGATTATGTGTTATGAATGCATGGTATGGGAGTATGTGAATGAGATATGGATATGCAAGTTTATGTGTTATATATGCATGACTGGATAATGAGATAATCATGTCGATTATGGATTTTTAGCTATGTTATGATGCCTTGTGATTTCTGATTATTGTTGATTATATAAAACCATTACTGAGTTTTATACTCACCCCTCTTTCTTTGTTTCATTTTGGGGCTGCGTGGTGCGACACGCAGACAGACAGGACCCTCTATTTGAGGAGTGATCGTAGAGAGAGCAGGATTGAGTGTGGATGCCTTAGACTTGATTGGTTTATCTTTTGGAGTTATTATATTTGGTATGTTGAGACTTGTAAACCCTTTTGATTTGAGCTGGTGTGTTAGCTCAAATTTGTATTTTGTGGGTTTAATGATTTGTCGATCTACTTTGAGTTAGACACTACTTTTATTCCTCTTATCTACTCTTGCTCAAAACTGTTTATGCGTAACTCTGTTAGTGAGACCGCCCGTAAGAGGGGCATAAGTCTTCCGCTATATCTCTTAATGTCGCCCCCGTGTGCCAATTCGACTCTTGGACCATTTTCGATTTGGATCGGGCAGTGCCCGGGGCGTGACAGCCACAGCGAGATACGGTGCTCTAAGAGGTCAGTTATCCTGCCCCTTTAGTTGGGTCCTAAGGACTCAGACACCCCAAGTCATAAAAAAAACACGAGATATCTTGTATATATATGTTGTATGGTTAACTTGATATCTCTTTCTTCTAGCCAAAAAAAGTATCTCCATACTTTGTGGGCACTGAGATATTCTCCAAAGTAAGTTCCATGAGTGAAATGTTTCAATTTGAGTAAAGTTAGTGAGGTGGTGGAGTAAAACCATTACTTCAACTTTAACATGCCATATATAAGTAATATAAAAAAAGCATACCACATATACCCCCATTTACGTTTCTATTTTATTTTCTTATTTGTGATATTAATAACCGACACATATCGGGTTTCTTGCAAGTGTGTGTTAAAAAAAAAAAGAAACAAAAACTTGCAAGGTTGTTACCCTCTCCCTAGGTCCACATGAACCTCATGATGCCAAGTGGTCATTGGGGGTTTGAAAGAGGTCCACTTGTATTAATTGCCCACCAAACTTTCCTAAATACTCGGACCTATTCATGTGTATAGTTCATATATATCCCATAGTAAATGTGAAAAATAAAGTGCTTTGATGTTTAGACCTCACCATTTTAGTAGAAAAAAACAGACTTTTGATGTGTTCCAGGCAAGTTTTGATGGTACACAATTTCCTTCTGGTCAGCAAATTAATAGGTCATGTTCATCAAAAACAAAAAAGATCATATCTCTCATATGTTTTCTTTTTGATAAATATATCTCTCATATGTTTGGAAGAATATAAATGAATGTATATGCCTGTAATCTGTCATAGCAATATGCTTAGGTGAATGATTTATTCCCTCCCTTTCTCTTTTGCTACAACAATAGGCTCTATAAAAAAACAAAGGGGCAATTATAGATAACACATCATTAAAGACTTGTTAATTACAAATAACTATGACGCTAATTTCCTCTAACATATAGCGTCATTAGATGGGGTGGGTTCACACAAAAGATGAAAATGACCCTTTACATCCAAAAGAGGAGTTCTCATCGATCACTGACCAAAAATTACACTGAAATTTGGGCTGAGGTTTCACCCTCCACTGCCCAAATTTCAGTTTTCGCCTTCTACAACAATCTTTGTCGCTTGATGCTGCTCCATGTTACTATCATCCTCGACATACCATTTCTACCGGAAGGCCATTAACAGGGACTGAGATCCACTCGACCCAACTCGTAGATGTCACGCTTTTTCCTCCGATTGCCCCCACCGTCGTACGGCATGTGGGCCGGCTATCTCAGTTGTGGCTAAGGTAGTTCGTACAATAGCTTTGGCCAGACCAGCATCTGGACCTAGTCCGTTACAATATCATGTTGGACTTCTGAAGAACATATTGGTGTTGGTTTTAAATAGCATGTTTATGGTATTTAAAAAAAATATGTTTGTAACACCCAAAAAAATTGTAAGTCGAAAAGCAGTTAAAATTATATTTATACAATCCACTGACAACAGGTTGACATGCAATTGTGTCAATGGTTCAGGACAGTTTAGTCCGTACAGTTTTCTAATGAGATTAAACTTAAGTGTGTGGTATAAAAAGGATTTTAACCCTAATTTATTCATTTTTACATTTCCCTTGACCAATGCAAAAAAGGAGAAAATGAGATACACGACTAGGGCTTGAGGCTTAGGAGAAGGAGAAAAGGATTTCAGTTTCAAATTGTCGGAACATAGGAAGGAAGGTTAGTGACCATATAGATATGTGTTTTCCTTATGATCAAATCATGAGATACAAGATGTATTGATTGTGATATAGAAAAATATGATTTTTTGAAGATTAATTACATGTTTAAATGTCATATTCTGATTGAATGAGTTGTATGGTTATCTAGCATGATATATTGTACAATTATGTCTCTAGAAGGACTAATGTATGTTTGGTTCATGAGGTCATGTGAATAAACAAAGAAAGATTGAATGAATGAGTTGTATGATGAAAAATATATTTTTTTCCTATGTTGATAGCATGATGTGATATTAATGTATTTATGATGAGAAAGCATGATGATTTTAATGTATAATCATAATGTAATGAAGTAAATAATGATTCATGATTAATGTTATATTAAAGTGATGATATTTGCATGAAGAGAATGGAATTTGAATGGAATAAGAACAGCATATTTGGATACATCGGGGACACTAACACATCACCACCGACATATGATAGGGCTATAATACTCCAGAATTGTGAGTATGGCAGAAAAATAAATAGTTTTTCTGTTATGTGAACCACCAACAAAATTCACCGCCACAAAAAAGATGTTGATGACTAGTTGTCGTTGGTAAGACAACATAATAGATTGAGGAATTTTGGAATAAAGAATTGATCTAGGGTTATAATACCTAGTGACTGATATGACATTGTAATTAGGGAATTGTCTTGGAACCATAAGAGTTAGGATAATGAACTAATGTGTTTAGGCATAGATAATATGTCAAAAATCTATATTATAGAAAGAGTAGTGAGATAAGAAAGTATTATGGTTCAAAGCATAGTGGTATAGAGAAAGAAATTGAAAATATCCATGTTGCCAGAAGTGCATTGTAAGATGCGGGTCCACACGAGATTATGAATGCATGCAAGGTTGCAACGAAGTTCATGGTACCCTCACATGTAAAGTGTAATGAACAATGAATTCCTTTTAGGACTCGTCTATTGGGCCTGGTCAATTGGAGAAAGTAAGTGCTAAGGGAAAATCCCACAAGAGAGTGATCTTAAGTATTAAACCTTGAGAGTAAATCAAAGCAAAATGGTAGAATAACTATAATACTAAATTATTTTAAAAAGAATACATAATAGAATATTATGAATGAGTTAATATTTGTTGTAGCCTTACTCTTTTATGATTTGTGTGTTGTTGTATGATTGTTGATTTTAAACTTTCTTATGAAATAATCCATAGACTCCATACTATTTTTTGTTTATAGGAGCAGAAGAAAAAGTTAGGAGTATTTGGTGATGCAGGTGATAGCACAATAAGCTAGATGCAGTAATAATTTATCTTTTAAAGAAACATTTATTTTCAGAATTAATAGGCATGTGTTTGTGCCAGAAACTATTTATTGTAACAAGTTATTAGTTGATTATGGATCATATCTCGCATTGACTTATGATCCTATTTTATCAATGATTTAGATCGAATAAGTAATATTGATTTCAATTATCAATTATGTTCCAACAGTCGAATAGTCATATCTGATTATAGGTTTAGCTAAATGATTTTGAATGCTCGATGAGCTTGAGCTTCGGCTCCAAATTTTGAATTTAAATGTATTTTTAAGTCTTCCGCACGGATGTTTTACCCTGATGATTTACATACAAATGTGTTTAAAAATAAGGGCATTACAATGTTTATGTTATTTGAGAAATAGCATGCTTTTTTAATTGCAGGGTGGAGGTAGCACTCTTCTGGGTGGTGGCGGTAGCAAATGTTTCTAGTGGTGGTAGAAGCTGCAAACATTCGCAATGACAAGCCATTTCTCAAGCCTAATGTTCATAGCATGTTTATGTTTTTTTCTCAAGGATACATGTCTTTATTATTAAAATTAGTTACATTAAAACAATACAATTTACTTGGTGAGTAGCGGCAACATATGATGTTTTCGGTGGATGGAAGCAAAGAGCACCTCCGACGTCACCAATAGTTGGTAGAGCTTCGAGTAACAGCAGCGGGTGAAATTTCAATGACGGTGTTGAAATCCCTATGCCAGTGGCAGACCACGGATGGATTTCCGATAGAAGTAGCGGCCGTAGTTCATTAAACGACAAACGCCAGCAGTTAGTGACACCACTGGATGGTGGTGTTGGTGATGAGGTTTCAGAAAAGAGAGGAAAAACTCGTTGTTATCTATGGTTGATTGTGTGGACAGTGGAAGGAAAAAGATGGGATAAAGAGGAGACCTGCAAGGGGATATGGCATACCAAGTTTTCAATGACGTTATCTGCAATTGCCCCCAAAACCAATGACAATAGGCATTGGCATTAGAGATATGGCACCAAGAGGGTATCGGAATGGAAAAATTAGTCTTTTTATCATGAGGGCCCGCATAATAAGTTTGTATTCTAGATGCATTTACTTGCAATCATCTTTTAATCCAATGGCACACATGAAAAGGTAGGAAGCAGGAGCTCCAAATTCACATTCTAGATGGGCCGCTCCTATACCACGACCGCAGAGTCACTATGTGAGTAGGTTTTTGTTACACACCATGTGGGTAGGTTGACTCATGTAATAATATACTTTACACGGAGAACAGTTTCGTTGCAATAATCCGACTAGTAGTCTGATTTTTCAAAGGAAAAAGTTTAAATGAGATTGCTCTCGTATAACTTATACGAGGCCAGTTCATGTCGTAACCTACTGATTTGATACCCACCGTCGGATCGGAATTTAACGACCAAAAAAATTAACCTCATGCTCCTTATACGAGAACGATCTCATATAAACCGTCTCTTTTTCAAAATCCCTTCAGATAGTAAATTGCTTGAAATTCTGTTATGAGCCCAAATCCCGTTAGCTAGGTGAGTGACTGATCAATGCAAAAGCCTTTCTGGAAGCTGAAAATAAAACTACACTGGAGGACTGGTAGCTGCAAGTCACCAATGACCGAGCCAAAAGCCCAATTCTGGATTATAAAATAGGAAGTCCACAATGATCTTTTTTTTTTCAACACAATGCTGATTTAATCTAATGTCTTGCGTCAATGTTTCTGTTGTCGCAAATTAACAGTAAACTCTATCTCCTGCACTCCCATTTTAATATTCTTATAAGAATTTTACTCCCTTGTTAGTTAATGAAGCTATTTTGTGCTATCAAATTCCTTCAATTCCACGTCCGCAACCACTAAAATGTGGCTTCTAATTAATACAGTACATTAAGGATGCGTTTGGATGCTGATAGGTGAAAGGTGAAAATTTATATCAGCCTGAAAATTATCACACTGATATTTTCTGATTGGTGACAACCCATTTGGAACCTGAAAGTAAACAAGCGTCAGGGTGAAAATTTTCAGGCCTGATTTGTGAAAGGTGAAATATGTTTCGAAACTGAAAATAAATCACGTTGATGTCGCCCTCTTTCTCCCCGGTGGTGATGGCGGCGGCGGCCTCGTTGAGCCCCCTACTTTGACGCCGCCGCCGCTGCCTCGTTGAGCCCCCCACCATGACGCTACCGCTGCCCCGTTGAGCCGAGGGCTGTCTCCCAATAAGCCACCGGGGGAATCGAGTAATCGAGTACTCGATAGATCCATGTACCGTGTACCCGATTACTCGATCGTCATCCACCTACGTCGTATAATCACGATAACCACATGGATATCGATTAATCGAGTAATCAGGTACTCGATTATTCGATATATGCGTCTACCATCTACCCGATTACTCGATCTAAAATGAGGAAGAATGAAAAAAATATGGATCAAAACGGACTAAAAATGAGGGAGATATGAATTGTTAAAGTTTGTTCAATTTTAACGGGGAATTACATGATCCAGTGTGCTATCGTGTATTCGATTACACGATATCCCCCACATGAAAATCGAGTAATCGAGTAAACGGGTACACGGTAGACACATATATCGAGTAATCGATTACTCGATTTATGTGTGTACCGTAAACACGATTACTCGATCTCGAGCCATCTACGTCGTATAATCACGGTAACCACATGGAAATCGAGAGATCGAGTAATCGGGTAGATGGTATACACAGATCAAGTAATTGAGTACTCGGTAGATCCATGTACAGTGTACCCGATTACTCGAGCGTCATCCAGATATGTCGTATATTCACAATGACCACTTGGAAATCGAGTAATCGGGTACACTGTAGACACATATATCGAGTAACCGAGTACTTGATTTATGTGTGTACCGTGAACCCGATTACTCAATCTCGAGCCAACTATGTCGTTTAACAATTCACGATAGATGATGATCGAGTAATCGGATACACGGTACATAGATCTATCGAGTACTCGATTACTCGATTCCCCCGGTGGCTTATCGGGAGACAACCCTCGGCTCAATGGGGTGGCGGGTAGCATCGAGGTGGGGGTGTCAACGAGGCAGTGACGGCGCCGTCGAGGTAGGGAGCTCAACGAGGCAGTGACGGCGGCATTGAGGTAGGGGGCTCAACGAGGCAGCGGCGACGGCATCGAGGTAGGGGGCTCAATGAGGCAGCGGCGGCAGCGACCGGGGGAGGGGGCTCAACGAGGCCGCCGCCGCCATCACCACCAGGGAGAAAGAGGGCGACAACGAGATAACCCGACGACGGGCGAGGGGCGGTGCGTATTTTTTTTCTGTCAGCTCTCCCTCGTCAGCCTGATTAAGCCTTTCAGGGTGAAAGGTGAAAAATTGTCACCTTTTACCTTTCAGGGCTAGTTTTCGGCCTTTCAGCAAACAAATACCTTTCAGGCCTGAAAGGTAAAAGAGTGAAAATTTTCACCTATCACTGTCACCAATCATTTTTTACCCTTTCAGCTTCCAAACACTTTTCACCCTGATATGTGAAAATTTTCACCTTTCAGGGCTGAAATATTCTTTTTTTCAGCAAACAAATGCACCCAAGTGTATAGATTGAAGATATAAGCACTCACTTTCTTTTTTATTTTGAAGAGGGGTGCCCAAGTTTTTCGGACCCGACTAGAAGTGGTATGGCAACCAATCTCATAGAGGACGACTGTAGCCTGTCCCCAATACCCTCCGCCACGTACAAGGCACACCCATCATGCCCTCGGCCACGTTCCAAAGAGAGGAAAATATAGTCTCTCTCCGCAAATTAGTATCAATTCAAGAGCCAGATCAAGGTATTTGGCAAGGTATAGTCGTATAGATACATCATGCAATATGCATTTCCTCAATGCACAATAAAGTGGGTACAACCTAATATAAACAAACTTAATGTAGCACAAATTATGCTGATTTCGAACCATTAGTAGATGGTACATAAGAGTAGGCTAACACAAGCAATATAAAATGGTTTGGATTGAATACAGATGTTTACATGAATGCAAACCAACACTACTACAGTTGCCAAAAAAAACTTCTCGAGTTTGAACTTCCTACCCTGTGAATCTATTTACCACTTCGCTTTCAAATGTCCATGCATTTTTTTATACAAAGTCTACCAAAATACCCTGGCTGGACGTTGTATAAATCAGATAGCCATTGGCTATTTATTTGGTAAGCATTTATCGTTTAAATAATATGATCCTGGTAATGGTAACAGAAAATGTATTACCTCTGCTTGTAAGGACAAATGACTCCAACCCTCCAACATCATGGAAACCTTGTGTAGGCTAAACTTTAAGGATGGGTATCAGCTGATATATAAACTGGTATTGCACCACATGACCAATAGACATGGCAACACTTTCTTTTTCGATGTCTTGCTTATTTTTTAGCATTTGAAAGTTATAAATTATACGATGTCAAATGGGGGTGTGATCCATAGAATTTAGACGCTAGGATATGATAATGGTTCTAACTTGAGCTTGGCTTGATATATAGCTCGAGTATGAGACTTAAATGCGAGCTCAGTGGAGCTCAGCTCAAGCTCCTTTGACCTGCGCTTAAAACTATAATACGTGCATATATTTGAGTGTGATTTTTGCACTCATTTTCTAGTAAATGTTACAAATTTATATACAACCACGAATTTGCACTGAGAAAGTAATAAAAACTATTGTTATTATTTTTTTATTACTTCTGTTTGAAGTAAATTGATTATAATAATCATGACTCCGCTGATACCCCGAATCGACGACTCAAATAGTTTTGGAGCCAAGTCTGTTAAAACATTGACCACCAGCCTGCGAGTGCGAGTAGGATTTTTCTTATGGTCAATCTTAACACTATTATTTTCACTTGTTTTTTGCTGCAATGAACCATACAATAACGCATAGACAAGAAATCACCATGCTGGAGAGAAACACTGAGCACAAAGGCCTCAAACAACATATTTCCTTGGGGAAAAGTTTAAATGAGATCACTCTCATATAGTTTATATGAGGCCACTTTAAATCATAGCTCTTGGATGTTGATCTAACGGCTACAAATAACCATAATGATCTCACCCACTCCCTGATGTGACACACTCACCTACTCACTGATTTAATATCCATCCTCCGATCGGAATCCAATGGCTATAAAGATTGGCCTCATGCTCCTTATATGAGAACGATCTCATGTAAACCCTATTTCCTTGGCAATACTCAAACCAAACTTAATCTATCAGCAATTTGTTAATGTAATCTTCCTTTTTGGTTCAAAAGTTGTCAGTGTCGATGATTTGCAGATCCCATGTGGAAAAGGAGTGTAGACAGATTGGCAAAGTATTGAAACAAGATGACATGAGCAGGCTGGAAGTTCTTAGCAAAAAAAAAACAAAAAGGGAAGATCAGACAGCCATCACTCGTCAAAGAACCAACAGCGTGGACTGTAGAGTCAAGTCTTCCAACTTATTTCAATCTTTTAGCATGTTAAGTCCAGCTATCTCTAGTCATAGCATGGGAAGGAAGAGCAGTAGATCAACACTAGAAGTCTAGGAGCAGCAAATGCCTAGATTGATGGTGATTTCTTTTCAAAGGAGCCTCCCCTATTTCCCTACTTTCAGGTCGTCAACACAGCCCAATGACCAGGAAGTAAAATAAAGCAACAGATATGGGATACCTACGCCTTCCCCCCTATTCTTTCTCAATTCCACCTTTACCCACATGGCCTACCAAGAAAAAATTGCATTCCATCTTTCATAAATCAAAATACGTACATCACAAGCTTAAAGTCTTATTATATAGGAGGCGGTTATAATTATTTTAGAGAACAAAATATTTCATCCGTTCCAAAATATTATGTATATTTGAGAAAATTTTCACTTTTTTTGGACCATGAAGCCCACAAGGAAGTTAGGTGACTTCTTCTCCGTGTTATCTCGTCTAACTTGTATGCTTGTTCATGAACCATGTTCAAGTCAATCCTTCCAAGTCTTCTCCAATTTTGGGAAGAGGAAGTCACGTGATTTGACGAAATGTACATAGTATATTTGAAATAATAAATATTTTCAAATGTACACAATATTTTAGAATGGAGGGAGTATATAAGAAAATGAATATGTGGTACGGCTTACATCCATCGGTGTGCCCTTAGATGCCCCCCAGGCTGGCGAGTTGCCATTCAAAGCTAACACTTGTATTAGCATGCTCCATTGGATTGAAATCGGATGGCCAATAGCACCCTGGAACACACCAACGTGCGGGTGTCGGGGTTCATAACATGACTCAAAATGTATTGCACTATGCTAAATATGAGCCATGCCGCATGTTAGTTGGGGGGGAGACTGCTAAAATCCCTCTGTCCCCAAATTACCCACTCCTCATGATTAAAATCGCACTATCCAAGGTGTTTAAGCCATGCCCGTCATACACCCATATCGGTTTTCTAATCCACACTATTAAAGTGGGACATAGGGAGTAATTAACAATAACTAAGGGGCCGTGAAAAAGCCAAAATATCCATAGTGGATTTTGGATGTCCACTGTAGCATTCATGTTTTTTTCATATCCACTGTGAAACACGACCTGAGGTGTTTCAGCTGGATATGGAAAAAAACAAGAATGCTACAGTGTAGCAAAACATTCACTGTAGATGTTTTGCTTTTAAGCACACCCCGAACGGCCCCCTAAGTTACTCATCTGGACTAAAATAGTAAATCTATCTTCTAAAAAATACCAATAAAAATACTACATAATTTGTCCATCCAAAGAAAGATATTGCTTCCTAAAAGAAAAAGCCCAAGAGAGAAAATGTAATCCTTCTTCAAAATTCAAATAATCATTCTCTATTGGCCACCTACTCCCGATTACATCTTCGTTTACCAGTGCACATGATGGCTAGCCCTTGTACATGTGTGCGGCTATCCATGTGGAGAGGCTGATGACCCTGCCCCTTCTAGTCAGGTGACCAAAGGACTCGAGCACCCCTTTTGCTATAAAATAATTAAATAAAAACTCAAAGTAATAATAATTAGCAAGAAAAAGGACTAGAAAGGTTCCCTCTCACGTAACATCCTAACTAAGGGCCGTTTGGGGTGTGATTATTGCAAAATATCCACAGTAGATTTTGGGCATCCTCTGTAGCATCCATGTTTTTTTTTACATCCAATTGAAACACGTCCTGAGGTGTTTCAGCTAGATATATAAAATACCTACAGTGCAGCAAAACATCCCATCCCATCTGGATGTTTTACTTTTAATCACACCCCAAACGGCCAACCAGGTAGATTTTTGGGAGTGGATATTTGGGATTTTTCACGATCCAAATGCCCAAACTTTTTACAATACTCTAATTCACCATGGTTGCCCGTGTACATGGAGATTGGCAACAAGACACGGTGCTTTGAGAGGCCGGTTGGCCTGCCCCTTCTAATCGGGCCTCAAGACTCCACACCCCTTGTCATCAAATAAAATTAAAAAAATTTTATAAAAAAATTTAAAACTCTAATAATTAACAAGGAAAAAGTACTAAAAAGGGGTCTCCTATCACACAAAACCCTAACTAATAAATAATTTTCCAACATCCTAACTAAACTAGAAACATACCATAAGACTCCTCTTCCCCCCCTTTATTTTTACTCCACCTTTCTTAGTCCACCTCCCTTCTCCTGGGAAAGGGAGTGAGTGAGGGAGAAAGGCCAAAGGGTGGTGGACAAGCAAAGCAAGAAATTAGCATTTGCACAAGCAAAACAGTGGTAGAAGCAGCAGCAGCAGTGGGAAGCAGCTGAGCAGCAGCAGCTACCCAGCTAGCTCATAAGCAAAAGCAAAGAATAGCTCTTTCATTACTAGCTCGAGATCGCCGGCTTCCGGCATGGAAAGCCGGCGACTTTCCTCTCCGGCGCCGGCGAGTGCATGTTAGATGTCAGCCGAAGCCAACTCCCCCCTCAGCTACCATGGAAGCAGACTGGAGGAGATACTTGTAGTAGCTAGTCAGGGATGACTACGGCCAACGCCACCACCACCACCGTCGCTGCTGGAGATGTCGTGCCGGAAGCTGGGCCTGGAGGAGAGACGGAGGACGTGACGACGAGGGCAGCGCACAAGAGGTACGAGGGGCTGGTGACGGTGAGGAGCAAGGCCATCAAGGGAAAGGGCGCCTGGTACTGGGCTCATCTGGAGCCTATACTAGTCCACAACGCCGACACCGGTCGCCCCAGGGCCGTCAAGCTCCGCTGCTCCCTCTGCGCCGCCACCTTCTCCGCCTCCAACCCCTCCCGCACCGCCTCCGAGCACCTCAAGCGCGGCACCTGCTCCAACTTCTCCTCCGCACACCCGCCCCCCGCCCGTCCCCTCCCCCTGCCACCGCCTTCCTCCCGCAAGCGTGCCACCTCCGCCTCCTACCAGGTGGCCCCCCTCGCCGTGGTGGACCCCTCCCGCTTCTGTCCTCCAGACGCTGCCTATGCCATCACTGCAGCTGCTGCCGCCCCCGCGTCGGTACCGACGCCGCAGGCCTTGGTGCTTTCGGGGGGGAAGGAGGACCTTGGCGCGCTGGCGATGCTGGAGGACAGCGTGAAGCGGCTCAAGAGCCCGAAAACGTCTCCGGGGCCGGCGCTGAGCCGGGCGCAGGTGGACGCGGCCGCCGGTCTCCTCGCCGACTGGCTCTACGAGTCGGGCGGCGCTGTTTCTCTTTCCTCCCTCGACCACCCCAAGTTCCGAGCCTTCCTGGCGCAGGTAGGCCTCCCGCCTGTCTCCCGCCGCGAGCTCGCAGGGCTCCGTCTCGACGCACGCTACGACGAGGCCCGCGCCGATGCGGAGGCCAAAATCCGCGACGCCAAATTCTTCCAGGTGGCCTCAGACGGCTGGAATTCGACGTATTCAGCCACCTCCCCTCCCGGAGGCGACAAGCTTGTAAATCTGACTGTGAACTTGCCCAATGGTACCAGTGTGTTCCGGAAGGCGGTCTTCATTGGCGGTGGGCGGGCCGCACCATCGGAGTACGTAGAGGAAGTGCTCTGCGAGGTGGTGGCGGGAAATGGCGGGTTTGTATCGGAGAAATGCGCCGGAATCGTGGCCGATAAGTATAAGGCCAAGGCCTTGAGGAATTTGGAGAAGAAGCATCACTGGATGGTGAACCTCCCTTGCCAGTTGCAGGGGATGATGAGCCTCATCAAGGACCTGAGCAGGGTGCTTCCCCTGTTCAAGACTGTGGCCAACAAATGCTTCAGGCTTTGCAATGTCTTCAATACTCATCCCCAGATCATGGGCACCTTCCACAAGTACCAACTGCAGGAGCTCGAGTACTCGGCCTTGTTACGTGTCGGCCTGCCCAATGGAGGAGGCGATGGAAGTGATTTGATGGCGGTTTTGGCTATGGTGGAGGATGTCATGGGCTTGGCGAGGCCGCTGCAATTGGCGGTGATGGACGAGACGTATAAAGAGGCGTGTGGAGAGGGCGCGGCCATGGTGGGAGATGTGGGGGAGATGATTAGGGATGTGGGGTTTTGGAGTGAATTGGAGGCGGTGCATTCGCTAGTGAAGATGGTGAGGGGGATGGCGGCAGAGATGGAGGCAGAGCGGCCGCTTGCGGGGCAATGCCTGCCATTGTGGGAGGAGCTCAGGGGGAAGATCAAGGATTGGTGTGGGAAATTCAGAGTTGCGGAGGGGACTGTGGAGAAGATTGTGGATAGGAGGTTTAGGAAGAATTATCATCCGGCGTGGGCAGCTGCATTCATTCTAGACCCGCTCTATTTGATGAAAGATAGCAGTGGCAAATATCTCCCACCATTCAAATGCTTGACTTCTGAGCAGGAGAAGGATGTGGATAAGCTGATCACTCGATTGGTTTCGAGAGAGGAGGCTCACATTGCGCTGATGGAGCTCATGAAGTGGCGGTCAGAGGGGCTGGACCCGCTGTATGCTCAGGCGGTTCAGGTGAAGCAGCGTGATCCTATGACTGGGAAGCTGAGGATCGCAAACCCACAAAGTAGTAGGTTGGTGTGGGAGACTTGCTTGAGTGAATTCAAGGCACTGGGGAAGGTGGCAGTTAGGTTGATTTTCTTACATGCTACATCTTGTAGTTTCAAGTGCAATTGGTCCTTGTTGAGGTGTGTTTATGCTCAGGAGCATTCGAGAGCAGGGGCGGAACGGGTACAGAAGATGATATTTATCGCAGCAAATGCGAAACTTGAGCGACAGGACTTCTCGAACGAGGAAGAGAAGGATGTGGAGCTCTTTGCAAACGGTGAGGGCAGTCATGTGCTTAATGAAGTCTTTGTGGATGCTTCCTCAATGTAACATTTTCACCATGTAGAATTGGATTTGTAGGATTATTGCATTCTTTTCACTTCTTTTGTTTTTGGTTTTGTTTTTCTGTGTTATTGCTGTTGTAGTTTGTTACTTGAATCTCAATCAGATATAGATTTCGTGGGTGTCACTTGGGGCTGATTGAAAGGAATGGGAATGGGCATTTATCTATGTATGGCTTCTCTTGTGAATTTGGAAGTCTTGTAGCGGCCCCATGTGAAACCACGTTTTTAGGACAGTTATTGAGTTCGAAGAAGAAACTCTTGTTTACAAGATTATAGAATGCTTGAGGTATAGAAATGAGAAGGAGATATTTTGCATCAACCTTTCAACAGTATATCACATATAGTTATATAATGAAAGAGAATTGATCTCGTTGTAAAAAATGAAAAAGAAAATTGCTTTTTCCTGCTTGCTCAGAATTTGCTGGTCTTGGGGCTGATCATCACAAATTATTATCCTGGTAATGGCTTTCTGGTTTTTCATGTAGGTATGACTTCAGTGAATCAAGACTGTATGAATTCTTTCTCATATGCATAGCATTGTTTTGGACTCGTCTTATTAAGTGT
Organism: Houttuynia cordata; assembly: GCA_039654745.1. Taxonomy (NCBI): domain Eukaryota; kingdom Viridiplantae; phylum Streptophyta; class Magnoliopsida; order Piperales; family Saururaceae; genus Houttuynia; species Houttuynia cordata. The sequence continues at coordinate 8,881,293 of CM077511.1, forward strand.
TATATGCTGGTTGATCTTCCATTTAGACAGGCTAGTAAGAAAACTTCGTCACAACTCAACTTGCATTGTTTTTGCCCTTTAACAAGGCTGGCACTTTGAAATTCTTTTTGTCATATTTGTGTGCCAACTCCCATGTAAAAGCAGACTGGTTTTCATTGTTACCAGCTTTGTGATGGAAGATGGCTATATTAATATTTCATGTGCAACCATCATGTCATGAAGCCAATCCACATATTTGGAAAGGTGTATGATGAATATGATGATGTTGAATCTTCTTATCATTGTCCCCTTTTCGGAGGGTTGCGTCAGAAGGGCATCCGGCGTAAAAACTTGCCACTATGTATCTTTGTATGGATTTTGTACCATTTTGATTCCAATAAGAGTCAAATACGGTATATAATCCATGCCGCTGACCCCAGATCGCTAGGATAAGGCGTATGATGATGATGATGTGTGCCAACTATATAATACAAGTTCTGCTGTGCTTTTCAGAGCTGCACTTAATCTAAATGGTCTGATGAAGAATGCTCTTCTCAGTTTTAACCTAACTATTATTGTTTCTTCTGGAAATGCTTGCTTGATATGTCTAGAACCAACATGAAATTCGTACATTTATTACTTAAATTTTCAATATGTTAGTCCTGAGCTTTCTTTTAATGCATTTGTTTGGTGCATCAATACTCACTACCAATTATAAGGTCTCACAATTTTCTTTCGAAACACTTTTCCAGTTGGATATAATTCAAACCATCAACCTTTACGAAGGTTGGTCTGAACTGACATTGTATCTCTTTTGCAAAAGGGGATTCAAATCATTTCTCCCCGTTTCTATGGTATGACACCATTTTTCTTTCTCACATGTTCGGTTTGTCATATCTGGAAAAATTGAACTGAATTAAAATTGCTAAGCCTTTTCACTTGTGGACCTCTTTTGGTGAAATTTAAATTCAATGTCGTGAATCATCTTGTTGACATTTGATAGTTTGCTCAATGCTTTGCCTCCCTGCTAGTACAGGTACGCTCTAACTACATAAATGAAAGTGGACACTAGAAACAGGCAGCAGTCCCAGTATGGACCATGCTATGCCCATAATCTTCTTCCAGTTGCTACCAAGCAACAAAGGAGATTTTACTGCTGTTGCTTAGTTTTGATTTTCTGCTTTCGGTTCTTGTCAGAACTTTTTCCAGATTAGTTTGCAGTCAAGAGTTACTACCCTCTAACTCATCTGTACTGCCTCTTCTTGTGTGGAAGGCCAACTTCTGCTTAATATTATTTCTCTAGTTGAAGTACTTCAAGAGGAAGTTGTTGGAAATCTTGTAGAGTGAAGAAGATAATGGAAACCATGTACTTTCTGGACACTGAGGGAATAACTTGAAATAGAAGCTCCAGGAAGAAAAATAAGATTCATTTGGAGGCAAGATGTGATGTAAAAAGAAATATGGAATGAGATATGAGGATTTTGGTTTGGGAGAGATTTTTGAATTGTTGGGTGGATGACGAACCAGGTGGTGCAATCAAGGTCAACCTCGTAGGAAATTTGGATGCGGGAGAGAGATCTTTGTAGCTGGTTTATATCAAATGTTTTCCTTTTTCTCGTCTTGTCTGGGGGTGCCGACCCTACCATTGGAAGTAGTGGACGTCCACTTCAGTGCTCTTGTACTGGTCAGAGAAAAAGTGTACCTGGTGGGCCTCCTTATCCCTTTGAAATCATCTTTTGGTGAATTGTCATCTAAACATTACCAAATTCCCCATGGTGTTCAAGGAGATGAATCATAAGCTCCGTCTTTTTAACTTTTAATCATGTGTTTAACACATAGGGGTGACTTCAATGCTTTCCATGAGATACACAAGTCCTTCACAAGAGCAAGAGCCTAGAAGACCGTGCTTATTCAACAGAAAAGTCTCAGCATATAAAATCACTGTCAGCTAAGCTTGGTAGTAATATAAATTTCATTGTGATTAGCATTTTGATATGTGCTTGTTTTTCCGTGTTGTCAAGCGAGGCAGAATTACTTGTGATTCTGCATGCAATTATTTGGTAAAACTGCAGCAGTCCGTGTGGAGAGAAAATGGAAAAAGGAGAAAAAAAGCCTGAACAGTAAGAAAGAGGAAGAAAGCTTTTTTTCCATGTATTCCAGCATAACATAGAGGACATTGGATATCCTCTGATGTAATTAGTAAAGGCAGCCTCAGTACTGTTGCTGGATGCCCTCCTCTCCCCTTTTTCCATGCAGATGACAATCCCAGTAGATTTCTTCAGTAACCATGACCATCATTTCCCCTTATCATAGGAACCCAAAGGCAAGTTTTGAGCTCTGGCCTACTCCACCCTTTTTCTTGAAAAACATGTCAAATTTAAACACCTTTTATCCTTTCTGCCCTGCACAGTAACTAGTAAATCTCATCACTCCCACTAGGGGTGTTCCTGGACAGACACGGACACGGACAGAGGTTGTCCGTGTCCGTGTCCGTATAATTCTGTCCGTGGATTTGATGTCCGTGTCCGTGGCCGAATGTCCGACGGACACGGACACGGACACGGACATTCCCCTCCCCCCCTTTATACCCCCTTCCCTCCCTCCTCCCCCTCCCCCCCTCCCCCCCTCTGCTCCCTATGCGACCCCCGCCGCCCTCCCCTCTGCGACCCCCGCCGCCCTCCCCGCGACCTCGCCGCCCTCCTCTGCGACCCCCGCCGCCACCCCCCTCCGCCCTCCGCGACCCCCTCCGCCCTCCCCGACCCCCTCCCGCAACCCCGCCGCCCTCCCCTCCGCGTCCCCTCCGCCCTCCCCCGACCCCCCTCCCGCGACCCCGCCGCCCTCCTCTGCGACCCCCGCCGCCCTCCCCTCTGCTCCCTCTGCGACCCTCGCCGCCCTCCCCCGACCCCCTCCCGCGACCCCGCCGCCCTCCTCTGCGACCCCCGCCGCCCTCACCCTCTGCTCCCTCTGCGACCCCCGCCGCCCTCCCCTCCGCGACCCCCTCCGCCCTCCGCGACCTCCTCTGCGACCCCCTCCGCGACCGCCGCCGCCCTCCCCTCCTCTCCGCGAGCCCGGCCGTCCCTCCTCTCCGCCGCGACAGGAAACGAGGTAAAAATGTGATTTTTTTTTTAGCTGCCTTCCTCCACCCCGCCGCCCTCCTCCACCCCGCCGGCAGCCGCCCCTCCTCCTCGGACCTCGGACAGACGGCTGTCCGAGGTCCCTTGGCCGTGTCCGTGGCCGGAATCTACGGACAGATCCTCTCAGCGCGGACACGGCCACGGACACCTCGGACGCGGCCGGCCGCGAACACCCCTAACTCCCACCACAGTAAAAGTTCCCAAATTCACCATCCATAATAAGGGAGGAAGTGAATTTGTGAAAAGGTATGTTTTGAGTATATACAGCTTTATTAGTTGTGAGACTGAGATTACTTGCTGTGCGTGGAGGGACAGGGTCCCCTGTCGGCAAGGACTTTGTTAACGCTGACTTCTCACCAACTAAAAAATTCTCTTTTTTTTTTTTTTTTTTTGCTTATGTGGAGAGTGTAAAAGCTAATTTCACTAGCATTATAGTGTCTCTCAAAAGTTTTTTCCATATTACTTGGCACCACATTTCGTTGTCTCATATTACCTGGAATATCTTTCTTTCTTCCATATGACCTGAAAACTACCCAAAATGTCATTATTCCCAAAATGTAACCTAAGCCTTCCTTCTTCCTAAAATTAGGATTTACGGGAGCATCAAGTTGGGGAAGAAGACATTCTGGCAAAGGTCCGTCCATCATCATGGTTCAAATCACTGTCGGTGCCGTCCAACCCGGAAAAAATAAAATTTCATGCCAGAACACTGCAAAATCAACGGGAAAGACGAGAAAAAAACTATGATAAAGGGATTTTGATGTAAGACTAGTGGGAAAGTCCGTCCAACTACAAAAATTGAGATCTACATGTAAAGAAACACATATAAAAGTCACCCGTTGGTGTTCGATCATTCCTGGACATGAAATAAGAAGATAAAAATTGGCAAAAACATGGAATACTCGTCGGCGAGCGACAAGTTTAATTTATATATCTTTCTGTGATCCTAATGAAATGGAAAATGAAGAAAAATAAGGAAGAACAAAAAAAATAGGAAAAAATGGATAAAAAATGAGCGAGTTATGACATTTTGAAAATTGTCGTAGAATCATGTCGTCGATGACATGACTCCATTCAGGTCATGTCGTACAAAAGCGTGAAATGGAGTCGAGCACCAATGGGTGGCCTTTATATGTGTTTCTTTACGTGTAGATCTTAATTTTTGGAGTTGGGTGGGCTTCTCTGCTGCTCTTACATCAAAATCCCTTCATCATAGCTTTTTTTTTTGCGTGGACGGTCATCGGCTTTGGTTTAGATCGTCGCGGCATTCGGAGCTTCACCGGAAAGCTTCCACTTTCTTATTTCTTCTTCTGTTTTTTATCCTAATATATCTTCATGAGGTAGAAGAGGGGGAAAAAATGCAAGAAATGGACAAAAATAGATAAAAAAACAAGCAAGTTAACATTTTGAAGATGGTCATAAATTCGTGTTGTCAACGACACGACTTCATTCAGGTCGTGTCTTCTTCGAACGTAAAAAAAATAGATAAAAACGGATAAAAAACGAACAAGTTATAACATTTTAAAGATTGTCGTAAAATCATGTCGCCGTCGACAACACGACTCCATTCAAGTCGTGTCTTCTTCGATCCGACCTGAATGGACTCGTGTCTTCTTCGACATGAGCTTAATGAAGTCGCGTCGATGACACGATTTTATGGCAATCTTCAAAATATCATAACTCACTCGTTTTTATCCGTTTTTACCCTTTTTTTTGTGTTCTTCCTTATTTTTCCTCCTCTTCCATTTCATTAGGATCACAGAAAGATATATAAATTGAACCTGTCGCTCGCTGACGAGTATTTTACATTTTTGCCCATTTTTATCCTCTTATTTCATGTCCAGGAGCGGTCGAACACCAATGAGTGGCCTTTATATGTGTTTCTTTACATGTAGATCTCAATTTTTATAGTTGGGCGGGCTTCCTCGTTGCTCTTACATCAAAATTCCTTTATCATAGATTTTTTTCTCGTCTTTCCTGCTGATTTGAACCGCGATGATGAACGGACCTTCGCCGGAATGTCCTATTCTCCAACTGGATGCTCCCGTAAATCGTTAATTTTGGAAGAATGAAGCATTTTGGGAAGAGACATTTTGGGAAGAGTGGCATTATGTGAAAATGGGGCGGTCGCCGCTGGGGGGGCGCTCGAAATCGCTAGTGGAATCGCCGCCTTTGCTTCATAAAACCAAGCTGATGTTTTCGTGTCGTCTACAACATAACCCAGCTAAAAGAAAGGCATTTCTGGTACTCTAGGTGCTTATTCTAGGCCATATAGAATTTCACGGGAAAAATCAGGTAATATGGGAAAATAAAAAGTGGTGCCATGTAATATAAAAAAAACTCCTCTCTCAACTCTATAATGTCTTCGTAAATTAAAAAGGCAGCAAACCGGGGGTTATAATGATACGAGTACAGGACCACGTCTTTCTACAAGAATCTTCTCCACCCACAAGTTAGTCTTTGCTCCCAGCTTAGATCCTGTTGTCTACTTTGTGAAATTTCTCCACCATAAATTATTGTTGATGTCTTCGTACTATTATGTGTTGGAATATAAGATAAATGAATGAGATTTACGTTACCTAACAGCTCTTTTTTTTAGCTGGAAGTTTCCTAACAGCTTAAGTTATTGGGAAACTTAGTTATTTTACATTGTATCAGAGCCCGGGTCTTGGGTTCTCGTCTTGTTGGAGTTTTTATACTCCACTTGTGTTCCACATGCTACAGTTGAAGGAGACTTGCACTGAGGAGGGATGTAGGAATATAAGATAAATAAATATGGAATATAGAAAAAAAATAATACAATTTGAGTGTCCTAACGACTAGAGCTTTCGGGAGACTCGATTGTCTTACAATATAGAGGGCATGTTGGCCCTTACAAATAATCGTTTATCAAATTTAATGAACTAGGTAGATAAAAATGTTACATCTAGTGAATGTAAATTAGGAAATAGTCATGTGTTTTTTTAGCTATAATGAATTGCAGATGGAAGGATTACCATGCTGGAGAGGAAAGTGTCATCGGCAATTCAGTTGCTTCATATCTTCTCCAACACACGACCATCTAACCAATTAGAATAGGACCATAGTCCTATAATCATGGCTACTTAAGTTCTATCTTATTTTTAAAAACTTCAAAAGAATGTGGCTGTTTAATTTGTTATATCTACATTCCCTAATGAGCCACACTTTAACTTCAGACTTAATGCCTGATGTTTAAATTGTAAATTTTTGGTACGTATTTGCATAAATTTTAATTTCAATGATGGTACCTTGATTAGCAAAAAGGCAAACCTTCACTCTCTTTCCTGTTCCATTTTGAAATACTTCCACTCCTTGTTGCAAAGAAACTCACAGATCATTAAAGAAAAAGATTGGCTAAAAGCTTTTCTAAGTGTGAATTCAACAATAAATGGTTGAAATTAGAAAGTGACTAGGTATTTTGCGTAATATTACCGGCAATAAGATCAACAAAGTAAGCATGTTAAAAAATATAAAAGAAAAAACATGATGTTGAAAGAGTACAAAAGGGATGTGAACAGGGGAAAAGTAGCATCTAACTCTACCTTATTTTGAACACACGGAAAAGCAAGGGAAACCTAACCAAAACAGTTACACTGGATTACCATTTCGCAGTTCATTATTAGCCCAAAATACAAATTCAATGAAGTTTGGGACCATCGTGCCTTCTAAACCCTTGTATTGAAGTGTGTAACATATTAGCACTCTTGGAAGTTCGAATGGATCTAAAAGAAAGATAGTTGATCATAGTGGACCAACTAAGCTGTTAGGGGCGTGAAAAATCAGTTCCATCCAACCAACTGGATTGAAAAATCAGTTCCATCCAACCAGCTGGATTTTTTCCTATGGATGGAGCTGATTTTTCACGCCCCAAACGGCATGGCTAATGAACTTTCAGTCTTCTAGTGTTGTAATGGAGCTAAAGCTGCATGTATATCTTAGATACATGTAGCCCACGCAGTATAATAAACTCCTAACAAAAGAGTAATGATACTACACCTGCGTCAATACGCAGGCTGCTTCACAACTGTCGATCAATGGGACTAACTTCTAACGCTTACGATGTTGCCGTTTGGGGCGTGATTAAAAGCAAAACATCCAGATGGGATGTTTTGCTACACTGTAGCATCTGGATATTCAGCTGGATGTAAAAATCCACATGGATGCTACAGTATATATCCAATATCCAGTCTGGATATTTTGCAATAATCAGGCCCCAAACGGCCCCTAATCTGCCTACAAACGGGCATGGGGCCTATGGATGGGCACGTGCATTGTGGCGCACAGGACTGAACATAAGTAGCAGTACTTGACATTATGTTGTAGATTGGAGTTTCAATTTTGAAACAGGGCCTTCACAAAATGCACCAATTGTTAAACCGGATATTGTTACTTGTTGCTTAAGGGCGTTTGGGGCGTGAAAAAAAAAGACAGGCTGGATGAGGCAAAATAGCACTTAAGGGATGGTTAGGCTGGCTAAGGAACTTGGATGTGGATGGCTGGATAATCGAGTAAATTATCTCACACCAAAAAAAATAAACATCATCATTATCATACCCCTTATCCCAGCTGCTATCCGGATCGGCGGCATGAATTTTATACTGCGTTTGACTCTTATTCAAATCAAAATGGTGGCAAGTTTTACGCGGGATGCCCTTCCTTAGGCAACCCTACGAAGAGGGGACACACCAAAACAAATCAGCATTCTTACATTTTAAATTGAAGGAATGCCATAATTATGAACATAAATGGATTATGGATTTTTTCTTTGAAATTTTTCATAGTTTTTGTGTAAAAAATCATATTGAAAATGAGCCTCTGATAAGTCTTTGCCCAATTTTCCCTATTATTTATGCATTAGGTTTCTCATAAGATTCTTGGGCTCTAAACATCATTGCATCAGAAGCGTGTGATGATCATTAAGGCTGCATCTTTTACTCTACTATCATAAGAGTCAAATAGTGAGGTGTACCAATTTGTCAATAAAGCAAAAAAGAGGTAACATTATGGCTACCTCATATAGTTCATCAATAGCTAGAGTTTCAAAATTGACTTGTTCAACCGCTTTGAGCCTCGTCGCCAGTTTCACTAAAAAAGCAATGGGGGGATTTCATCATCTTCCCCGATTAGAAGCAAATTTACGATTAAGCTTTAAATCATCACTATAAATCAAACAAGGGGCACTAAAAGTATAAGTGATTATGCTGTCCAAATTGGCAATGATTCAAAAGACAAGCAGATGAAAATAAGTTGACAGAGAGAGGGACTTTTTTTTGAGGTGAGAGGGAAAGGTTTTTTAATGGAGAGAAAGTTATTGAAAGGTATTTAATCATGAAAATGGGTGATAAGGACTTCATTATGGCTAGTTCAGGTCAATTCTAATTACCCTTGGTAGAAAAGTGACGGGTGAATCCTTACTCATGCCATAGCCTATTGATGGATGTATCCTCGCCAAGGGCCAGATCATTGTATACTCCGAACTTTTCCATAAAAGGAATTTGTGCTTTTTACATATTACCTGGCGCCAGGTTTGGTTTTATCATATTACCTAGTTTTTCTCGTAACTTCTCGTATCACCTGGAATCGGCACCTAGAGTACCGAAAATGCCCTTCTCTAACGTTTTCTATGCATTTTATACCCGAAATGCTTCATTCTTCCCAAAATTAGCGATTTACAAGATCATCGAGTTGGGAAAGAAGACATTTTGGCAAAGATCCATCCATAATCGAGGTTCAAACCATCGCCGGCGCCGTCCAACCTGAAAAAAAAAAATTTCATGCCGAAAAACTGTAAAAACAGCGGGAAAGATGAAAAAAATATGTGATGAAGGGATTTTGATGTAAGAGCAGCGGGAAAGCCCTCCCAACTACAAAAATTAAGATCTACTTGTAAAGAAACACAAATAAAGATCACCTATTAGTGTTCGACCGCTCCTGGACATGAAATAAAATGATAAAAATGGGCAAAAACGTAAAATACTCGTCGGCGAGCGATAAGTTCAATGTATATATCTTTCTGTGATCCTAATGAAGTAGAAGAGGAGGAAAAATAAGGAAGAACGCAAAAAAATGGGCAAAAATGGATAAAAAAATAAGCAAGTTATGACATTTTGAAAATTGTCCATTTATAGTGTTATCGACGACACGACTTGGATTCAAGTCGTGTCACATAATACACGACTTGAATCAAGTCGTGTCGTCGATAACACGATAAATGGACAATTTTTAAAATGTCATAACTTGCTCATTTTTCATCTATTTTTGCCCATTTTTTTTGCATTCTTCCTTATTTTTCCTCCTCTTCTACTTCATTAGGATCACAGAAAGATATATACATTGAACTTGTCACTCGCCTGCGAGTATTTACGCTTTTGCCCATTTTTATCATTTCACTTTCTTCTTTCTTCTTAGTTTTTCTTCTTTTTCCATCTTATATCTTATTGAGGTGGAAGAGAAGGAAAAATAAGAAAGAACGAAAAAAAAGGGCAAAAACGGATAAAAAATGAGCAAGTTATGACATTTTAAAAATTGCCCATTTATAGTGTTATCGACGACACGACTTGTATCGTGTCACATAATACACGACTTGAATCAAGTCGTGTCGTCGACAACACGATAAATGACAATTTTTAAAATGTCATAACTTGCTTATTTTTCATCCGTTTTTGCCCATTTTTTTGCGTTCTTCCTTATTTTTCCTCCTCTTCTACTTCATTAGGATCACAGAAAGATATATACATTGAACTTGTCACTCGCCGGCGAGTATTTACGCTTTTGCCCATTTTTATCATTTCACTTTTTTCTTTCTTCTTAGTTTTTCTTCTTTTTCCATCTTATATCTTATTGAGGTGGAAGAGAAGGAAAAATAAAGAAGAACGAAAAAAAAGGGGCAAAAACGGATAAAAAATGAGCAAGTTATGACATTTTGAAAATTGCCCATTTATAGTATTATCGACGACACGATAAATGACAATTTTCAAAATGTTATAACTTGCTCATTTTTCATCCGTTTTTGCCCATTTTTTTTGCGTTCTTCCTTATTTTTCCTCCTCTTCTACTTCATTAAGATCACAGAAAGATATATACATTGAATTTATCGCTCGCCGACGAGTATTTTATGTTTTTGCCCATTTTTATCCTTTTATTTCATGTCCAGGAACGGTCGAACACTAATAGGTGATCTTTATTTGTGTTTCTTTACATGTAGATCTTAATTTTTGTAGTTGGGAGGGCTTTCCCGTTGCTCTTACATCAAAATCCCTTCATCACATATTTTTTTCATCTTTCCCGCTGTTTTTACAGTTTTTCGGCATGAAATTTTATTTTTTGGGTTAGACGGCGCCGGCGATGGTTTGAACCTCGATTATGGATGGATCTTTGCCGAAATGTCTTCTTCCCCAACTCAATGATCTTGTAAATCGCTAATTTTGGAAAAAATGAAGCATTTCGGGTACAAAATGCATAGAAAACGTTAGAGAAGCGTATTTTCGGTACTCTAGGTGCCGATTCCAGGTGATATGAGAAGTCACGAGAAAACCAGGTGATATGATAATATCATAGTTGGCGCCAGGTAATATGTAAAAAGCCCAAGGAATTTCAATAGTTTTGCTTCTTGGAGAAACCTTATCCAAAAATTCCTGCAATAATGCACTACTATATTATCTGTCACACAAGAATTCATACAATATGAGGCACCTGCATTCCTGGAGTGAGGAATGGTTTCTGGTTTGGGGCTGCATGATGAAAATTGTTGGAATGTGGAGGAAGCTAAGTTTTACATGAAAGGCATATTAATAGCAATTGGTTAGGTCGTTGTGGCTTAGGGAGGACTTTTAATAATTAGGAGTATATATATAATGAGTGAGTGCCTGCAATACTCTATGGAGCTGAGTGTTGGGCACCAAAGAATATATTCGCGGGAGATTAAGGATAATACCTTTAGCGGAGAAGGTGAGGGAGTGTAAGTTGTGTTAGTATAGACTACGCAAAGAAGACCAATATATATCTATGCGAGAATATTAGAATGGATGTACAGCAATGATGCAAAAAGAGGGAGAGGGAGACATAAAAGAACTTGGATGAAATTAATTAAAAAAAATAGGGAGATGGAAACATAAAAGAATTTAGATAAAATTAATAAAAAAAAGTATGTCTTTATTATCTCTTACAAAAAAGTAGGTACAAAAAAGGCATAAATGGAGGCATAAGATCCATGTAGTTAAGAAAATGTGCTACTTGAATTAACTTGACTATAATGGGTGAGTGTCTGAGTCATTTGGACACGATCAAGAAGAGGGGGCCGAGCAAAAAGCCTCTTAAAGCACTGAATCTTGTGGCCAGTGCTAATGGAGGACCTCGAGCATTCCCTCCAGTGAGATAAGGAGTTCCATGTAGCAAAATGGAAGTACTACATTAGAATAAAATTTTCTTACTCACTTTGATTTTCATGATCGATGGCACACAAGCTAGCTGCACCAAGTGCACACGCTAACGTCTGCGCCATCAATTTGGTGATCGGACGGCTAGTAAAAGTACACCGGCAGTAAGCTTCAACAGCTGATTATTAAAATAACACTCCAGTTTCTAAATCTTTCTATAACATATCGAAACAATAGTAATTCCTATTTATTCATCATTATCTAAGATCACGCCAAGTATTCTATAGGTACTCTGTATGCACTTATCTAGTCTAGTCCAGTGATTAAAGCCAAATCCCTATTCTAGAGCATGGTATCCTGCTTCCCACCCTCTAGGGGACAATAATCCGTACAAAGAGACTTGACTGACACAAACTCAAGTGCCATCACCATTTGAACACACACAAATATCCAAATTATTCAACTTAAATTGTGTCAAACATCAGGTCATCACGCATACATGGTACTCTCGCCCAATAGCGCTTCACCACTTAAGCAAAAAAAATATATGAGAAACATGACATGATCAAGGTTTGTACCTCATATTTTTAAATGTAGGAAACATGTGTTTCTCGTTTACAGTATCCAAGACCTATTATTATGGGGTGTTTGGTTCATGAATTTCGGAGCAAATTCAGTCTGAATTTAGAGATAACTAACTTCCTGTTTGTTCATGATTTTAGGCTAAATTTAAAATTCAGCCTGAAAGATGATTCTCCCTCAATTCAAGCTTAATTTGTGAATATTCTCACGAGGAGATTGATCAAATTAAGACTGAATTATTAATTTTCACTTCAACAACCAAAAGACATTTGGTTAAATTCTCTCTTAATTAAGCTTTAGATTCATTAAAATTCACTAACCAAACAGCCCTATATCTTGAGGGTACTGAATCTGCAAACCAAATTTTATGCGGAAGAGAACTCCACAAGGCATAAATAGATCACTATGTTACTAGAAGTAGTGTTAACTACTTAGTAATGCAGTTGCATGATTATAATGCGATTATTATACTTAGTAATAAAGCATTACCTATTCTACTTAGTGACAGAACACCACATTTTTGTAAAAGCTATGTCTCCTTAGTGATAGACATACCCTTTAAAACCCACTCAACTGCCACTGAATCTTTGCTTAGCTGCAGTTTTGGGCTATGCTTAGTTAAATAAGGTTACGAGTAAACATGCATTTTTCAAATTGGCAACAAGACACTACATTAATATGTCACTTAGTACTCCTATCGTCCAATGAAGCCTCTTTGTATTTAAAAAAATATGGGTCTATCACTACATGGCCAACTTTGCTCCCTCACAACCAAAAATATGGAAGAGGGATAACACTCAGTCAATTTTTTTGTGTGGATCTTAGAGTCCAATTAATATAACACATTTTCAAATGCAGACAAGATTCATTGGACTGGGGGAGTAACAAAATAGTAAGCGCTTCAATACAAATAGACCATTTTTTGCTCTCTATCATTTGTGGTGTCCATACAAATATGCTTATTATTTATATTGGGAAGTTTAAACGGATCATTGCCCCCTATTATTTGTTGTGTCTCTGATAAGTATCTTATTGGGTGTATTTACATTCTCTTTTGGAGTATGTCTTTATTCATTGCTGTAGGATTAGTGCTATATAGGGTGCCTTTTATTTTAAGTCAATTAGACTATGTGCCAAATGGGGAGACTATTTAAAGGGCCTCTAACTTTCTCTTTCAGAGCTAGTGAATAAACTACTTTGTCCTAATCCTTTCTTCTCCATCACTGTAGTAGTAAGATCAGAATTAGGTTGACGGAATGGGCTCAATTCCAAAGCTAATGGATAAGATCTTCCTTTCCCTTCCTCCACTGCCTCCCCAACACTAGTATCTAAGCCCTCAGATCCTTGTCCATCCGCCACGGCGAAAGGCATATATACAACCTCCTTTTGCACAAAATTATTTTCCCTAATTACTGCTACCATGCAATACAATTATTGTTTGTTGCTTTGGTTGGTCTACTCTATAATCTTTCCAAGCCCATCAGGGTTACCCCTACTTTCTAATAGGTATTGATAATCTTCTTGTACGGATTTAATGCCTAGTTAATGCAAATGTTGGATTAGATGGTGATGTTACACCAACAAGGTCTAGCTAGCATGATTGACTTTTATGTTGTCATACCTAAGAGCCGGCTTTCTTGAGTTTTTCCTTTTTCCTGTTGATATGTGGGGCGACAGGTCTTGCCTTGATAATGACAAAAAAAAGTGGATAGGTTTTGATGGATTAGTGGGCTTAATCCACAGTTAATAAGATGTGATTGCTGACTTTTCTTTCCGTTTCTGTAACCCCATCAATCATGACTGTAATCCCTTCCACTCGTTGATAAACATCCATGTTGAGTTATAGAAACGCTATATCAAGATCACCTAGAGTAAGTGGAGTAAATTGTATGTAAACGTGTTTCGATTTATTTAAACACAATGCATTATGTTTTAGTTGGGAAAGCCTTGTCATGGGTCACATATAGTATGGGTCTAATCAAAACTGGTCCAAAAGTCAATACGTGTCGCATTAATCTGGTATTTGGGACCAAGCTATTTGGATTTGCTACTTAGAATAAGTTTCATAATTGAGGAGAACAATAAAAAAGCAAAAGTTTGGCAAATAAAAAGTGATTTTGCATGTGAAATTGTGGTCATTGGTTCGGACTTGCTTAGCTAACAAGCCATTATAAAAGAACTTCAGAATGAAGTAGTTCACAATCTATATATATTTCTCTATGAACACATGCCAAACGTGGGTTTCTATCAGCTAAATCTTTGTTTATCAAATGGAATGGAAATGATGGATAGCTATCAGGGTGTTGGTGAGCATTTGATGTGTGGGCGTTGTTTTGTATGTACCCGAAGGGATTGGTTGCAGAATATAGTACTCTAAGCAGCTGGTTACCCTGCCCCTTCTTGTTGTGTCACGCCCCGAAATCCCATACCTCGATCGGAGTGCGGAAGCCAATCAATGATATACATTTGGAGGTAGAGAACCTCGGGCGCGAGACCGAACAGTCGATTTCACCACCAATTACGATCATCTCAAAAGGATGTGTAATCGGTCATGCCCATAATCAGTGCAATACAAATACAAACATTAATGAATACAATGGAATGGAAATTTACTTAATAATACTGATAATAATCCATTTAAGAAAGTCAAATCAAATAAACCTATAAATCTATGGCACACAATTGCCATTAAATGTCATAAGCATCAAATAAGCAAAGCAAATAATATAAACTCTAAGTCTTCACGGCTCCTGCGACCGCTTCACTACTGCAACTTCCTGATCTCAAATTCCATTTGCGCCTGCATCAGAGGATGCATGAGTATTTCATAGAAACACTCAGTAGGATGTAAAAACCCACTGAATTAGGACAAAAGTATGAATAGGATAAGATTAACAAAGGTTTATGAAGATGCCGCAACATCTGGACTAAACCAAGGATTTATACACCTGAAAGGTTAGTCAATAATAATTCCAACCCGCAAGTAGGGAAAACAACAACAAGGCTCTTACTACACATATGAGTAAGGAGGGAATGATAATCATATTAAAAAGCTCCAGACATTAAAAGTGAAAGGAGTACAATTTCTGCTCGCTGAACCGATCACCCGCAAGTGACTATACCAGAACCACCCTAGGGGTCCTCTTTTTGGAACCCTGCCATGCGTCTAGGATGCTGGCCCCACCAGTGCTTACGGACACGATGGGCGGAGACTGAAGACCTTCCGTAATGTCAACAATCTAACGTACGTATGTTGCCTCTTTTTGGGCAGTGTGGAACCGCAGTACCACAAATATTAGTGACCCCGCAAGATCAAGCAATGGCATAATTTGAGCATACTATGAATCCACTTCCGGAGAGAGTCCCGCAAGACCTCTAGTGGAGGAATCAATCAAATAATCATGATGAATAATAATTCAAAGGTATAGAGGCCGCAACACTCTAACCACATAAGGTATCAATCACCGGAATAGACTCTCATACGGAGTATAAGTAGAAACGTCACACAAAGAGAATAACACAATCCATACATACGTTCATGCTCAGCCCTAGATGGAAATTCATATAGGTCTTATTGAAATATATATAAATCAGAGACAAGGTGTTAATGAGTCCTAGATGATTTGGATTCCAAATGGAACCTCAAACCGACACAAACGCTTTATCTTCAAATACACGATTACGGTTTTCTTAACATAGGTATTACCCCATTTATCATATTAACCATAACCCAACCTTACTGTGATAATCATAAGGATATAGTCTAGTATTAGTTACTAGCACGTCATACCATCTTCACATCTTATTAAGTGGTTTTACTTAAGTACTTAGTATTTTCACTTAGATTCTGCTCACTGTCTTATGCACAACAGTCCCCTTCCGGCGGCTCCCAGACACTGTACAGTTAAGTTTATCTTCTGAAATTTTTACTGAGAATACCTTTGTGAGTCTAGTTTCTAACCCCACCCGTTTTATATTTTTATGATATCATATGAATTAGTTATGAATTATTTACTGTCGACTGTCCGTGCAGAAACAGTTCTGGCCGAAAGTGAAACACATGATTAAACTTTAATATTCTTATTCCGAACCACTTATAGATGATAATATACTCATGATAGATGATAGTACTCCCCTCCTAGATCAATTACAGATCCTGGAATTAACTAGAATTACCAAAAGATTCCCTTTTTATCATGTTTCTCCCCATATAACACAATCTTAGACCATAATATCTTTCAATTAAGTCAATTTAAGCAAAACGATCATTAAGGCATAAGACTCAATCATTAGACATCATAATCAAAGCAATATCAGAACTTTTATCTTCTGTAAAATTAATAAAGCATCCAACTTTGATCTGATTTACCATCTAGACATGAAGCATGAAGGCATATATGCATGTATCGCGATACACATAGAAAACAAGACATAAATCATTAATCTCGCAAGATTCAAAGCAATACTCCAAGGTAATCAGTAATAACACTCATCATATAATGTGAGAAAAGAAGAAGACAAGAGGGAAAAACCATCCTACACTTTATCACCAAAAGACGTCGCCTTTCTACGCGATGTTCGTCTCCTCCGCTTCCTTCAAAGCTCCCGATCCAAGCTCTTGAGCAATTCCCACTAGAAGAGGTCTTCTAAGAGAGGGATGAACGTGGGAAGGAGAGGGGAAAGCCTCTGGACGTTCTAGGGTTTAGTTTTCAAAAGCACAAGCCTAGACTCTATGGGTTTATATAGAGTTTTTAGAAGATCTTTGCCCAATCAATTCTACCATATCTTGGGCACTTTCCACCAATGGGAGAGTCCCTAAATCACCCTAGGAACGTGCAATACAAGTCTAGTTAGGATATGGCATCTTTCCCAATCAAATCCGCCTCAAAATTAGGTTAGAATTCGCCAAACCGCAACTGGCGATCGATCGTGCAATACGGCGATCGATCGTCCTGCGCTGTTTACAAACTGCGCGATGGCGCCGATCGTAGCCGATCGAAGCCGATCGATCGTGTTCCATAAGCCGATCGATCGTTTTTAGCGCGATCGATCGTTTTTATTCAATTTCCCGTATCTTTTTACTCTGAACTCCAAATCACACAAAAATTGGTGTCGTTGGAAAGCTCTTCTCACCAACTTTAATTTAAACAAAGCACCACACGATCAAATCAATCATTAAGAGGGTTAAATTTCAGTTTTAAGATACTTACTAATTTTTCGGATGTTACATGTTGTGTCCTAAGGGCTTGGACAACCTTCGTTACAAAGAGATGAGTTATTTTATGTGGCGACCATGGAAGGAGACATTTACAATGGGGGTTTGATATTTAATAAAATAATTACTCTTCATTAAATGATAACCCTGTTTATATGAGAGGCAACTCACACGCACGTCTGAGTGAGAGCTGAGGCGCCTAGAGCTGTTGAATTACAAATCAACGGTGCAAGGCACTAGGGGCAGTTCCATACATGATACTCCCCCGTTCCAATTGTACTTGTCTCTGGATTAGAAAACCAAAATGAACTGATTTTAAAATGTTTTGGCTTTCTAATCCAGACAGGTAATATTAGTTGGAGGGAGTACTTAGATATGGGACGGAGGTAATAGTGATTGGAAAGATATATTTGTGCAGACAAGTTTCAAATAAAAAAAGTGAAACCTTTCAAAATTAATAAAACTATTTCGATTAAAAGTGTATTGCAGAGGAATCAATCATTCATACGATTCTTCAATAGAAAGAAATAACAAAAGGTATGTTGCTTCCATTTTGAAAGATTAAGAATCACCGAAGTAATGTCTAAACCCAAGGATTCAAGGTAAAGATAGCATATACTGAAACAAGGAAACACTATTTTTCAATTGTCTTACCAGCTGGATTGAATCTAAATAAGCATCACACAGACGTTGAGAGTGTCGCGACCTTTTTACGTCTGACCTGGCGCCAAACACGGGTTTCTCATATTACCCGGAATCCCTTTCTTCCTTCCATATGACCTGAAAAGTACCCAAAATGCCCATAGGTTTAGGTATAAGCCACCCAACACTTTGGTTTTCCATATTACCCGGAAAGGGAGCGACTACCCGGAGAAACTGCCGTTAGTTGGAGAAGAAGGCGTTCCGTCCGGCCTCTCCGCCCATATCATCGCCGGCGCCGGCGCCGTCGAACTCCGAAAAGGTCATCTTCGCGGCAACAAGCGGGAAAACGAGCGGAAAAGATCGGGTATTGGAAAACAACTTCAACGGAGGCAAGGTACATCGAAAAACTCATAGGTGAAGTTAAAATATGACGATTTGTATCATGAAAGTTGGTTCCAGAGAAGAAAGTTCAAAACTTAGCAAGTTTTCAACTATTGTTACAGTCGTGTCGTCGACAACACGACTGTAACACTAGTCGTGTTTGATGAAACACGACTCATAGACGTTGCTTTGCACTCATATACGGTTTTCAATATATCGTGTCTCACGGATTTTTAACCTATTTCGGTTTTTTAATGGCAGGTACGGATGGAGAAGATAGTTCTTTGTTTACACTACGATGGAGTTTTGACAAATTCTGCTAAGTACGTGGGCGGGAAACGGAAGCTCCTGCCTATAGATACACGAGTAAAGTACCTGGAACTGTTGCAGCTAGTGGAAGAAAGATTACCGATTAAGTCTACACCTGGTACATTAACTTTGTCATATCGTGTTGACTCTGAAGAATACACATTTGTCCTTGAAGACGATAAAGACGTGGAGTCAATATTTTTACTTCACAAGAGCAAGCAAGGCACAAATGGACTACTCCGCATGTACGTGGAGTGGACTTCTACGGGCAATAACATGGAGACTTCGCCTCTCAATAAGGAAATAAATGCCAATGCAAATAAGGAGGAGGAGAGGCTACCAGAGGCAGAAGTGATGCCGGCCAGTAACACACCGCCGGAGAGGCCATCCAGCCCGGGCAATAAGACACCCGCATCAGCAGTCGAAGGAGGAAGAGATGGAGACTATGCGAGGTGAGACTTCTAAGGCGCGGATACAGGCAAGTCGTGTGCTATTATAGTCGACTATAATAGTACACGACTAAAAATTTTATCGTGCCGTATTGAACACGACTATATACCTAGTCGTGTTCCATAGTACACGACTATAAATCAATTCGTGTTGCATAAGACAATACCTCATAGTACGTGCTATCGTTTTCTCAAGTCCATTGATACATCTTTTTTCCCGCAGTTTCGGAGATGGAGAAGAAGGTGAAGATGAAGAAGAAGATGAAGATGAAGAAGAATTGTTGGATGAAGATGAATTACCATGGTCTGCAGATGAGTGGGATGAGCCTCTTACAGTACCACATTTCAGCCAGCCATATCACACGGGAACATCAACTTCTAGAGGTCCCACGGCAGGAGACACATGTAAAGGGAAATCTGTCGCGTCGGAGGGCGATGACTATCTCAATATTGAGGGTGATGGTGGTTGGGATTGGGGTACCTATTCTGCACAGGCCGGTCCTTCAAAACATTGTGAAGAGGAGACGATGTTGACCGGAAGTTTGCAAGCAGAAGACTACGAGGCACAACTTACCTTAGGGGCTAGATTCGAAAGCGTCAAGCAGTTCAAGATGGTTCTAACTGATCTGGCAATCAAGAGGAAGTTCATGTTCAAAGTAGCGGATGAGAGCAAGGACACATTCGCTGCAACGTGCAAGGTTTCGGGGTGCAAGTGGTACATACGAGCATCGAACAGACTTGATGGAGTCAGCGTAACAAGGAGGGAAGAACGGCATACATGTGACACTTCTCTAAGTTCAAAAGATCATCCATTGGCTTCTCACCTCTGGATTACGAGGAAGTGTCATGGCCTCCATAAGGATTCAAACTCCATAAAAATCTCAAATATCCAACAATACATTGAGAAGCATTGGGGCGTCACAGTCAACTATAAAAAGGCATGGAGGGCGAAAGAGGAATTGATCCGATTGATCGATGGCAACCCTGAAGACGCTTATCGTATTTTGCCACATTACGGAAGGGAATTAGAGCGGTCTAACGCAGGTACACATGTGGTCATAGAAAGATCAGCTGATATACCTGATATCCCAATTGAGTTAGCTGGCTACGACTTCAGACGTGTGTTTTGGATGTTCGGCCCGGTCGCAAGAGCATTCCGAAGAACACTGAGACCATTGCTCACACTTGATGGAACATTCCTAAAAGGAAAGTACCCTGGAGTATTATTGGTTGCTACAGCAATCGACGGCAATCAACAATTAATGTGTCTTGCATATGCAATTGTGGATAAAGAGAATATCAAAACGTGGTAAGTTTACAAGCAGGAAAGATGACTATTCTAACAGTCGTGTTTTGGATGACACGACTGGTCAACATTCGTGTCCTCGAAAACACGACTACTCATACAGTCGTGTTTTGCTTATAGACGACCTTGTAACAACCTGAAGCATTCTGTGTTTAATATGCTTGTCTCTCACTTGTACAAGACGTGGTTCCTCACCTTACTTAAATGTTTTCTCTTTACGGACCCCCCGGCATCCTTGGACACGATTGTCTCTGATAGACAGAAGGGCCTTCTGAGAGCGGTCGCCGATGTCTTTCCTGAGGCTCACCATGGGTTTTGCCTACGGCATATGGCCGCAAATATGCTTAATACTTGGAAGGATAAGTACCTGAAGGAACTTCTATTCCGAGCTGCAAAATGCTTCAGGAGACCAGAATTCGATGCAACGATGGAGAAGATGAAGGAACACAATGAGGCAGCCTGGAAATATATTGACAATATTCCGAAAACACATTGGGTGAACGTAGAATATCCAGGTAAAAGGTACAGCACTCTCACGTCGAACGCGTCAGAAAGTGTAAATAATATGCTTCTAAAGGCAAGGTTTTGGCCAATAACTCGGTTGATCGAGCAAACGCGGGCGACCACAAGCGTCCATTTTCAGAGACGCCGAATAGAAGCAGACGGCCTACCGACTCCGTTAACAAAATATGCACAGAATCATATCAATCAGATGAGGAATCAGAGTGCTAGAACAGTTCGAGTTCAACCGCTATCATTACGGCAGTTTGAAGTGACATCTTTATACCATGTGGTAAGCATACATTCGTTTTCTATAAGATACAAATATAACAAAGTCGTGTCGACGAATACACGACTACTCATACAGTCGTTTCATGTCATGCACGACTAGTCATACAGTCGTGTCTTCGACGACACGAGTATTCTTGGAAGACACTGATGTTGTTCATGTTGTCTCATCAGGATGTTGTTGACCTTACGAATAGAACATGCACATGCGGCTTCTTCCAGAGCATGGGACTTCCATGCAAGCACGCCATGGCATGTATTGATGAGAGGAGTCTGGAAGCGGTAGAATATTGTGAGAATTGGTACTGCGCAAGTACGTACCGTAGCACGTACGAAGAAGTAGTGTTCCCTACTTTAGACAGAAGTCAGTGGGGAAATTACGGTGTTTTATTTAAATGCAAACCACCAAGGCTTGAAGCTCCAAAGAAGGGCAGGAGAAAGACAAAGAGAATTGAGTCACAGCCCGATCCACCTGCAAGGCCACGTTCGAAATGTGGAAATTGTCGTGAAGTTGGTCACAACTGTACAAAATGCACTAACAGCCCGGTTCCGAAAGAAAATCGGTCGCGCAGGAAACGAACACTTCCGCAACAAGGCAAACTGACTACGAATGAGACAGCGCATGTACGCCGCTCCGGCTTACCTCAGCCCCCACCATTCTTCACTTAGGATGTAGTCAAATTCTTGTATAGCGCATATTAACTTCTACAGAAATTAACATCTATACTGTCGTGTATTGTGAAACACGACTATATATAAAGTCGTGTTGCATTAGAGACGATTATATACGTAATCGTGTTGTATCAGAGACGATTATATGCGTAGTCGTTTTCCATCAGAGACGATTATATACGTCGACCTGTTGTATGAAGGCCGTATTCACATTCATGCTTGCGATATTTTGTCTACATCTGGTACTTTGTACATTAAAATGAATTGGAATTATGAGTCAAAAAAATGAATTGGAATTATGTGAACTTTGTACATTAAAATGAACTTTGTACATTGAAAGAGTACGGTATTTACAGCAAATGAACTTTGTACATTAAAATAATGTGAATAAAATGAATTTCAATTTATTCTTTATCCGGAAGCCGCAAAAAACCCGCAAATGTGACTGCATCTTTTGTGCCTTGTCCGGAATCGTCGTCAAACTCGCTGTTAATAACCCCCCGAATCAAGGTTGAAGCGATGACTGGTCGCCACAGTCGTGTGATTGTGGACTGATCAAACTCCGGTGGGTTGACATTAGATGCCAAATGCGCGACGTACATCATGATGAAGATGCCACAGTCTTTCGAATTTTGTTGCCACGGCGCTTTGGCTATCTGAGTCATCTTCCAGTCTAGCAAACCAAACCACCCCAGCTTGCCTGCCATCACAACGTTCATGAACTGCGTGAATTTGTCAGCAGCTTTTCTGTGATGCGGATATAATTGGGATCTGCCAGACAGCGGGTTGTAGAATCGCCATACACAGTGTGGGAAATGGACATACACGAGGCAGAAGTGGGAGCCGGTGCGGATTGGGAAAAATGCGTAGAACATGTTCCTGTTCAAGCCGTCCAGCATCCTCCCGAGCTTTTTAACCAATTTGGCATTATTTCCTCCTTCCTGGTGCTCTTGCGAAACCGACAGAGATTTAGACAACGATGCTCGTAATATCATACTTACTTACTTATCACTCCTTGTGCAGGGAACACTTACGTTGTCGAATATCTCTTTGAATGCGTGGCAACCAAAAAATGCCCACGGATATTTCATCGGGTTTCTCTCATTGCGCTGGCTCAACAGACTTAAAAACGCATCTATAGCCTATGGAAAAACATCCACAGGGGTCATTACACTTCGGTAAGGCAACATAAAACTTCCAATTAAAAGTCGATTATTCTATATATACGATTTTCATGCTAGTCACAAAAGATGAACCGCTCTAGTGCTGTGTGGAAACAGCACCGTGCAGAAGAGAAGGCAGATGATCATCCTCGCAATGTCCTCCTCTTCCATCTTCAGTTCGCCCGCGCTCAGCTTGTCTATGATTTCCTCAATGTGTGGTATTTCCGCTTTCCTCGCGGCGAAGTACTTTCTGAAGAATTGACCTTCCGGTCGGCGTGTCAAGGAGGGGAGGACCTCAACTCTTTCGCCCTTTGCGGGCAATCCGGTGATAAGGGCAACATCTTCCTCTGTGAAATGTAGCGTCCTACCCTTGATATTGAAGACCTTTGCCGACTCATCCCAGTACCTGACCAAATGGTCGAGGAGGTTCCGAGATACAACTACGTCCTCACCTTCAAAAATGACAGCGAAACCAGTCTCTTTGATCACTTGGGCACATCTTTGGTGACGCTGTAGAAGGGCCGCACACTTTTTCATCGCTCCCGGTTGACAACACGTCTTCAGCGCCGGTCGCGCATTATATGTTCTCTTCACTGGTCGGTCCATCGGAGCCTTCCTTTTCCTGCCCCTCTGATTTCGCTGCCGAGGTGCCAAGACAAAATCATGATCCTCCTCCTCTTCCGATGGTATTTCCTCCATAGACTCATCTCTTTTTTATCCATCTGCAAGGAGTGAGGTATATTGGTCAGTAGAAAAGTCTCCTCGGTGCAACACAAAAATATAACAGTCGTGTCGTCGCGGACACGACTAAATACACAGTCGTGTCTACTACAGACACGACTTTATAGTTCATAGTAAAAATTAAAAATTCAAATGTCGGACCTTATTAAACTAAAATCAGTAAGGATAGTTGTAACTTACCGCAGTGTAGTCGTCTGTATGTGTGTATTTCCTCGCAGGTGCCTTTCAAAGTCTTCCTCGCCGTCAACCGAAGCTCAATCCGGTCAATCCGCCTGTTGCATGCAGCCGGAGGGAGCCGCGGGGGTCTTCAGAAGGTTGAAGATCAGAAATCCCGACGGATGCGCTTCAAATCGCCGCCTTTGTCCACTCTCCCTCAGTCGTGTCGTCGAAATCCAGCAGGGGGCAGCTTGATATGGAGATGGGGGACGCGAATAGGCTCGAACTCGTCCGTCTATTCCGCCGGTTGAATCACCGCTCCAACTCGCCGGTCGCCGGTGATGTCGCCGATGTATATCGCCGGAGAACTTCACCCTTTTTTCGTGTACACAACACGCCTCTTCGCACAGTGTTAGCACGAAAAAATAGAAGAAAGGGCATTTTGGGTACTTCAAGTCCAGATTTCGGGTCATATGAGATTTCACGGGAAAAACCTGGTAATATGGGAATATTAAATTTGGCGCCAGGTAATATGGAAAAAACTCGAGTGTCTCAGACATGCCCGAAAGGCAGTCATCCATGCGGCGTTTGGGAGCTCAGTGCTCGTAAAGCAACCCTTCGAGAGGGACAACTCGGAGTGTGAACGCAGTCCATGACAACAGAGAGGATACATTAAAAGGACTTCTTATTTCGTGTATTATTCTAAAGAAATTATTTCGTCTATTATCCTCTTAACCTACAGTAAATCAATTTGTTTCTCAATAGCACTTTGGGATATCAGCAATAAGGACATTTATTTCGTGTATTATTCTAAAGCACTTCTTATTTCGTATATTATCCTCATACAATTTCGGATTCATTACTAGCAATTTGTTTCTGACAAAGCATTGCAATATTGAAGTGACTACAGGTTAAATTCACCATATAGAAGATGTACAGTTCAAAAATAGAATCAATATTCCTTTATTGCTATCTCAAAGCATGGTATCATGTAGTTACATTTTTTTTCTTTTGGCAACAAGTATCATGTATTTACATTTTTTCTTTCTTTCGGCAACAAGTATCAAGTAGTTACATAATCATATAACAAAACTGCTCCTTGACTTCAAGCCTTTCAAATTTTAAGAAATTATCAGAACTTGTTAAATATACATCAATGTGGCTTTTCACAAACAAATACAGCTTCGTCAATTGGATATTATCACCATCATCATCATCTACATTTCAACCCATATATCACATACCACAACATCAATTTTTACTTCAGGTAATCAGGTTTAAGAAAAGTTTTACGTACAACACCATGCCTGGCGCAACTCTCTAATGATGCAGAATGAGATAAAGACTAAATTATCAGCAGAATCTTCTAAAAGAGTGGAAGTAAGGGAAAAGCAGACATTTTCAACCTTCATTCTCTGCAGCTTGCCGGCTTAATATAGCTGACCATATTCTACGACCACCTACTCTAACGGACAATAAGGCAGATTGCCAATGTTAACTGCTGAACACATGAACAAGAAGGAAGGAGAGAAGGTTGATCGGAAAATGCAAATCAATTTGATAGCCGCATATAGCTCTCCTACGATGCAATTATCAGCTTATCCTCTTAACACCCATTGTTAATCATCATCTCATCTCCAGCTCCATATGCCTAATAAATAAAGGGAACAATGGCACGGCGAGAGCGAGGATAGTTGTCAAACTTGTTATGATACCACTGATGTGTTTCTGCAGCAGCAAACCCGAGATTTGCAACCTGCATCATCCCATTCAGATGAAATAGACTTGAGAATCCCGTAGTAAGTTCTCTTATGGGATTCATATGGTATTATAATTAGGTTTTCCTACAGCACAAGAGAAAATATACCACGAATCCGAAAAGGAGCCAGATCGTGATGTCCATACCCCCACTAGCAATCAACAGACCAGCATATATGACCTGCCAGGAAATTGGAAAATTTAATGAGGATAATTAACAGTGGATATCAACATTGTTGTTCAGCAAATAAAAGCATATGCAAAGACGATCACAAAATTTAGCTGAAGCGAACTGTTTGTACAACAAATACCAGAAATCGACAAGATTGACTCACGATTTCAGCCAAATAGTGAGGGCATGAGACCAATTGAAACCAATCACCATAAGGGATTGCATAATCACAGACCTGTTCTTTGCGTTCCCGCAGCGAACCCTGCAAAATAGTAGAAAATCCATGATGGCAAGCAATAACTAAGGATCATCAATACTTACTGAAATTATGCTAAGACAAAGTAAAATAATTAACTACTTGTATATTATGCACAGCAACAATTTTGAATTCCTCACTGCAGACTAGAAAATGAAAATTACAAGAATAGCATGACAGTTGAGCTGATGGATCCAACCCCAAACAAAAATAGCTGCTCCAATCCATTGCGCTGATTGCAATTTCAAAAAAGGTGTCAGACACCCACACCAATCAAACTTCACATCAGGTCCTTTTCCTAGTCTTTTGATAATGAACAAGGGCACTTGACGAGCACTATATCTTAATGCTTCAAGAGCACATGAACTGCTAAGTGTCAGTGGTGCAGCCATATAAAAGCTAACCTCACAGACACAACACAAACAGAAACAACATTAATCCAAAGAACATGCAAGAGGATAATGAAACATAGAAGCTGAATGAAGAACCTACTACAGGCCAGTTAAGTAACCAAAAATGTGCATTCGAGCTTTAGGGCTATAGTTGAACACATATAAGGTCTCATAGAGGCGACGCAGGACTTGAACTTCCATCAGTAGAAGCAAAAAGATTACTCTCCAAACTGTGTCTTTATGTTTTGTGGGAGCTGAATGAGATTTATGAATAGAAAAGACATGAGAACCTCCAAACAAGTGACTGGCAACCGTGGAAAAGTGGAATGGTTCAGACGCAAGAGAGCCTGTTGTCATATACGCGTAAAACCATGTCGATAACAGCAACAGTGTCGTCCAAACTGCTGCTATAACATAAAAGTGCAGGAAGAAGCTCTGAGGAACAGTGAACCTCTGCAATACCAGGAAAATAAATATTTAAAAGACAACTAATAGTGTAACTAATACTCCCTCTCTCCCATAATAATAGCCTCATTTGGAAAAAAGAGTAATTTGTAACAAAGCCTCACGATTAACCTTTTTTCTCCATCCACTAATTAACATGAGTAGCAATAATAATATGGAACAAATTTTTTTTCCAAATAGCACTATTAATATGGAACAGAAAGAGTACGAAAAAATCAAAAGAACATAAGTTTTACATATACATGAAATACTGAGAAGAGTTATGTACGAGTGATGTTTTTCACTTTTGATTTTTGTCATCAGCTAATAACTTATACTCCCTCCGTCCAATGAAACTTGTCTGGATTTTTTTAAAAAAGAAGGGTTTAACATTACATGACTGGTTTTGCTCTCTCAAGACCAAAAACACGGGGAGAGGAGAAGAAACTTTGTTTTTTTATATGGACCTTGGGTCCAATGAAATTTCCCTCATCTTGTAATGCAGGCAGGCTTCATTGGATGGACAGAGTAGAGCTTATCAAACATTTTTCTAATAAGCAACGGGCCAGCTTTTCATCATCAATCATTTCTTCATAAAGAACTAGGCCAACAGTTAGATAACTGTAACACTTACACTCACAACCTTTTTGAGTTTTTAGGTTATGGGTCCCCTTTGAGATTTTTTTCCCTCATTTTACTCGCATCAATGTAAACACTTGATTAAATAACTCATGTGATAACCAACTTAAAAGTTAAATTCATTCCTATAATCATTCCATTTTAATCTCCGCAATCTGATCCACAATTCAAATAAATTTGACAAGATCGTAATTTGTCTAAAATAACAAATAAGAACACGTAATCCACCTCCAGCCAGTAAATCACATCAATATAAACATTAACTTATTCATCAGCCTGATAAGAACCAACTTATAGTTAAATTTCCTTGATATCCTTCCATGTTTAATCTCCCAAAATATGATCCCCATTTCAAATGAATTTGACAAGATCCTAATTTGCATGAAAAAAATAGATCATGTAATCCACCTTCAGTCAGTAAATCACATCAATAGTAACACTAGCTTATTAAAGAACTCGTGCGAATAATCAACTTAAAAGTTAATTCCTTCTGATATCATTCCACGTTCAATGTCCCACATTACGATCCCCATTTCAAACGAATTAGACAAGATCACATATTTGCATTAAAGAAAACAGAGATAAGATCACGTAATCACCTTCAGCCAGCAATCACCAACACGAGGCCAAATTAGAATTTAATTATTTATGGTGTGAGGGCCATCAATCACAACCCAGAAAAGAAAGCAATGAATTGAACTTTCAAGTTAGCAGAAACCTACTCCCTTCGTCCAATGAAGCCTGTCTGCATTTAACAATAAGTTAAATTTATTGTACTTTAAGGTCCCTACAGAAAAACAGAGTTGTCCCTACTCATCCGTGTTTCTGATCACGAGGGGGCAAAGTCAGCCATGTAATGATGGACCCGTGTTTTTTCTAATGCAGACAGGCTTCCTAGCACGGAGGGAGCATTGTAGGTCCTTTTTTAGACTTGTTCTCTTCATTTTTCACACATCAATACAATCACTAGCTTATTAAGCAACTTGCACAAATAACCAACTTAAAAGTTAATTCTTTCCTGATGTAATTACACGTTCAATCTCCCGCAATGCAATCCACATTTCAAATGAGTTTGACGAGATCGTAATTTGTCTAAAAAACAGATAAGATCACGCAATCAACCTTCATTAAGTAAATCATATCAATGCTAACACTAGCTTACTATGCAACTTGAGCGAATAACCAACTTAAAAGTTAATTATTTCCTAACATAATTCCACATATAATCACTCGCAATACAATCCCATCTCAAATGAATCAAAATTACGTAAATAATCACAACACAAGAACAAAAAAGAAGGCAGTGAGTTTGGAATCTTACACGAGAAGAAGGGTCAAGAATCTTGCCCCTCTTGGCGAAACCCATCAGTTTCTCACGGAAGAAGCGAAAACGAGAGCAAGGCACGGAAGCGACGACGATGGGCAAGATTCCGGCAAGCCACGCCGCTGTCAGTAGCGGGACGAGGCTAAGCTCCATAGCTCAGTTTCTGAAAGAGCTCAAAATCAGAGTTCTTAGAGAAAACTCGTGCGAATTTAGCCCAACAAAGCCCAACACGATACGTTTTGTCCACAAAAGAAGAGGAGGGAATCAAAGAGGACGTGCAGGCTACGGATTCTTAAAGGCGCCCTGATGGACATGAAATGAAAGTAACCTCTGGCCTAGAAAAGAACTACAAAATCCCCCATAAGACCGAACAAACAAGCAAGGCTCAAGGAGGCATCTTCAACAAACTCAGGGAGAGCCAGATCAACAATAGAAGTTGCAACTTGCATCAAATACTCCCCACATCACTCAAATCAGTACAAAAAGAAGCACTTGATCACTCCAGCTGAATCAAACAGCAAGACCCAGATCGCCGAATCGGCTAAAAATCCAATAACAGAACTCCCACGACAGTCAAATCACAAACCATTAAAAGAACAGAATACCCAATACACCGAATTTCAGACAAATTCGGGACATACCCATGATCCCGGGCGGGCCGGAGGAAGATCCTCCGATGGGGAATTCAGGCGACGCTCTCCGATGAGGTTGGCGCGAGATCGGAGCTGCAGCGGAGAGCAGAGCAGAGCGAGGGCCAGATGACACTCATGAAATCTGCTGCAGCCCCCAACTCCAACTTTTTAAAAAGCAGTAAAAAATTTAATTATTAAACCCGCTCCAGCATATTAATATGCTGGAGCCGGGGAGGGGGAGCTCCTCGGGGAACCGGGGGGGCGAACACGGCGGTGGCGGCGGCGGCGGGGCGGAGTTTTTACCCCCGATCTCGGTGATGCCAATGTCGCCGCCGTCCATTGTATCGCTGCTGTGCCCCCTCTTCGGCCGCCATGGTATCGCTCATCGGCGACGGCGTCAGAAGGAGGAAGAGAGGGGGAGGGAAGGGGGGACTCACTTTGCAGCGGCGGAGGGGAGCTCGACGTGGGCACGGCGACGGTGGCGGGGGCGGGGCGAGGCGACGGCGGCGGCAAAGTTGGGAAGAAGGGGGGTTTTATAAAACCCGGTCCAGTCGGCCTGGTTAAACTGGCCCGACCGGGTCAACCTACCGGCCGATCCG
This sequence comes from Houttuynia cordata, assembly GCA_039654745.1. Taxonomy (NCBI): domain Eukaryota; kingdom Viridiplantae; phylum Streptophyta; class Magnoliopsida; order Piperales; family Saururaceae; genus Houttuynia; species Houttuynia cordata. The sequence goes on from CM077511.1 coordinate 8,911,423, forward strand.
AACTTAAAAAACGGCCGTTTCGATCCGGTTTTTAAAACCAATTGTGGCTCGTCGTCTCTTTTGAACGAAACCATGTTTGGATCGTCCAATTCTTCCACAACAAAAATATTGACCCATTTATAAATTAATCAAGGGAAGATAATATAATAAATTATTAAAAAAAAATTATGAAAATGACACACTGTAACAAATATTTATAAAATAGGGTATCTGACAAGCCACGCAGGTTGGCGTGTGGCGTGGGCTCTTGCGTGGCTTTTTTTTTAAAACCAAATCGAAAGGCGTCGGTTCTCTCGGTTAAAAGAGAAAGAACCGACGCCTTTTAACACTTAAGAGTTATTACCTTATGATTTTCCGTCCCATTTTAAATAAGCACTCACTTCAATAATACATATCTCTCTTATTTATAACCCATTTTTATCTATATTTTTTTCATTCTTCCTTATTTTTAGTGCTCTTTCTAGTCATTATGATATCACAAGAATGTTGAGCCATCACATACCATTTATAGTAGTTTTTGAAGTATTTTTTTTGATAAATAGCATGCAATGGATCAACATCTTTGCGATATCATTATGACCAGAAAGATCACTAAAAATAAGGAAGAATGAAAAAAAAAAGGGTGAAAATGGATAAAGAATGAGAGAGATATGCATCATTGAAGTTATCACCTCTTTAAATTGGGACAGATTTATTTTAGTGGGACAAATTTCAATCATGCATATCTCTCTTATTCTTCATCCATTTTCACCCATTTTTTTTCATTCTTCCTTATTTTTAGTGGTCTTTCTAGTTATAATGATATCGCAAAGATGTTGATCCATCGCATACTATTTATCAAAAAAAATATTGCAAAAATTACGATAAATGGTATGTGATGGCTCAACATCTTTGTGATATCATAATGACTAGAAAGAGCACTAAAAATAAGGACGAATAAAAAAATGGGCAAAAATGTGTTAGAAATGAGAGAGATATGCATCGTTGAAGTGAGTGTCTATTTAAAATGGGATGAAAAATTATAAAGAAGTAGCCCTATGTTAAGGCGTCGGTTGAACCGATGCCTTTCTCTTTTAACTCTTTCGGTTTGATTTAAAAAAAAAGCCACGCAAGCGCCCGCACCACACGGGCGCCTGCGTGGCTTGTTAGATACCCTATTTTGCAAATATTTGCTACAGTGTATCATTTTCATAATTTTTTTTTACAATTTATTATATAAATTCCCCATTAATCAATTAAGATTTAAGTAAATCTATCATGCTTACCCCAATATTGATATCTTATTTCACTCACATTTTAGTTGGGTAATTTAGTAAAATAATAATTTATTAACGGGGTACATGACCTTTTAGTGGGGTGAAAATACAGGCGTTCTTCAATGAAACAGAATGGAGCTACTTGGCTTGTTGGAACTCTAAAATAAAAACAAAATGTAAATGACAAAGCGAGTCTTGAATTTAACTACTACTCATTAGCTTTCAATCAACCCATTCTAAGAAAAAACTCCTCCCAAAAGGAAACTCTGGCTTGTCAGAACCTTGAAATGGCACAGAAGTACACGGGGCACTTCAATCTGCATCCGAATTTGCAAAATGCTTTTTGTTTTACATGAAACGAGCTTTACTGTTGATCATATTTGGAAGGAGGCATGCCTGCCTACAGAAAATAGAATTCACCTTTCCAAAAGAGAAATTACTGAACCTTTTCAAACACAAAATTTCATGTTGCATCGATCTGTTGATCCTTTCATAAAAGTGCCCTTCCTTTTAAGGATATTTCAGTCCAAATATTGTCCCATAAAGTTTAGTACAAAATTCAAATTTGTGAAACAGCAGATTCTAGTTCATCAGATATTGACTAGAAAAAGCTATCAACAAGAGAATTCTCTCTCCTGCCATTCTTTGGACGCCCCTCTCTTCATATGTGTTAAAATTTTGGTATTACAACAGGCATTGATCAGTCTAGAAGATCTGGTTGCTCCGTCAAGTAAAACCACTAAACTGTTATATGCTGCAAAACTTCTCTGTATGTTGACTTCTTATAAAGATCACAGATGTGGAGCTTTCCAGAACTTCACTTTTTTGTCAGTACCGGCTGTAGCTAGAATTGCGGTAGGTTCTTCCCCTGTAATTGTAAGTAGGAATGCAAATAGTGAGCAGTATACTATGCAAAATTAAACACTTAAAAACTGATGATGTTCATCACGTTTTAGCAAATTCTTAAAACAAAGATCTGTCAACTACATGACGAAAGCTTAAACCAAGTCTGTCAGCTACATTTCAAGAAGGATGATACGTCGTCATGTTTTGGCATTTCCAGGGATTCTCTTAGTAAAAGATTATCTACATGAAGAAAAAAGTCCAGTCTCTAGACCGTAAAATCACCCAGTTGAAGAGACCTGGTTGTCGGAGATGGACCGACATCACAGGTATACAAGTAAACTCGATAAAAATCTAAAGAGTAGAGCACAGATAAACGTGGCACTTAGCAGATAATATCCATAGTTCTATACAAGTTATCTCACCCAGAGGAATAGCCTCAGGTGCCCATGCGATTGAAGTGATATCACCTGCATAATTTACAAAAAAAATGAATTAATGAGTTTTCCAGGATTTTTGCAGGTAGTACCAAGCAATAAATTTTGCATCTAAAGGCAACCTGCAATACCAGTTCAAAACGTGGAAAGCTAGGCATCATCCTTATCTAATGTAATAATCTGTTGAGAACTGCAAAGAAAGAAATCCTATGATTAAAAGCCAATCTTCAATTACCATCATGGGCTTTGTCTGCGGTGTCAATAACATTTCCAGTTTCTGTGCACAACCACTGCAACATCGAACCATGTGTGGCTGCCAGTATTTTTCCATCACATGAAATACAGAGATGATCATAATGCAATGCAGAGCCATTTGCATCTCGAAGAGGAATTTGGAAGACCTTAAGGATTTTTGGATCTTCATCTAGATGGTATCGAACTATAGCACAGAAAAGAGGAAGAAATTTTTTTTCAATCAACCAAGAAATGATTGTTAATTACAAATACTGCCAAAAGCCAAAGTTCCATCTCAAGTACAATTTAAGATACCTTCTTCAAACCTTTCCACCCACCATAAAAATAACAAAAGAGATAAACAATACCAAAATAGTCAAGCATGAAGAAAAAACATAAGTCCTAAAAGTGACTACTCCGACCTCAAAACTAAAGTTGCATCAAGTTTACGGGTCGAAATTTATGCTCCTATAAGTGTCCCATATTTTTCTTTTTTTTATGCTTGTCCCATATTATTCAGAGCTGTATATTGCAACTATCAACAAGGCAGACATTGATAAGACATGCCAAGACAGAAAAAAAATCATGTCAATTTTTATCTTCTAGCATACAGGACACCTAGTTTACGGAAATTTGGATCCTAGTAAATCTTTCATGAAACATACAGTAACCTAAAGGAATAAATTTACTGCCCATCTTAATGTTTTTCCCCTTTGAATTACTTATTCAGTTTGCGTATCTAGTAATTGGCACAAGAAAATGGTCCTTGGTATGTGTGCTGACTGACAAGATCCAATTTTAAAAGGAACATTCTTGATAATCAAAGCAGAAAACATCTGTAGTAGAATAAAACATTTGACTCTGGGACATTAAAAAAATCTTCAAGCACTCAATATAGATTCATATCTGAGGTCGTCCATGGTTCTACCCAAGGATTCTGGTAATCATTTTCAGTATGCTTTAATAAATCACTAAACGTGTCATAAACTGCTGGTGCAAAAGCACTCCATTATCAATAGTAACTATAGATTTAACAGGGTTCTGAATACACAATTATTTCTCATAGATATTATGTTGATGATGATGAGGATGATTATATTCTGTTGAACCTCTCAAAACAAAATCACCATATTTTCTTAACAAAACGAAATCATATTTTTTTAACAAAAAGGTAAAAAAAATCGTCTCTAAAAGTGCATGAAACTAGCAAATTCTGACACTTAATTTTTGCTAGTAAGCAAGCATGCCAGATAAATGAAAAACACTGTAATCACAATCAAAGACATACCATTGATATTCCAAATTCTCATGGTCCCATCCTTTGATGCTGTGATTATCTGCTCTGAATTTGGAGTGAAGCATAACCAAGTCACAGCACTCTGGTAGAAAATATATATTCGACATGAGGAGAGGTTTATGTCCAAGACAATTTAAAACCGACAAAGAAGCATTTAGCCTGGCAACAGATGATATATACAAACTAGAATTTAAATAATGAGTGGGTATGTTACTACATACAAGCCTTAAGTTCCTGATCAGCAGTGATTATTCCTTTTTATTTTGTATGCATTATCAACCCAAAATAGTGCAACTAAGTGTTCGTTCTAATTTTTGTACTTCAGGTTTTGACCAGTATGGCAAATTATATTAATTTTCAAAAACATACAAAACTTGTTAGGCAGCATCTCAATATTTGAGGAGGATCGAATGAAAATAATGTTATGAAGCAAAGCATTGTAACAACGTACAAGTCACTACATCATCATGCTGATGCTGATGTTTATAGCATTAATACTCAAAAGACAAATATCACAATCATAGAAATAATAACAGCAGCTCATTGAGCATAATATTTGAAGGCTTCTTTTTTAACTTTTTAGTGACACTGGAAGATTTTTAAACTCCATCAATGTGTAAAGCGAGGACTGTGTCCCATTCCTCTAGTGTCCATCACAAGACATTCATAAAAGTTAGTGATCACAATTATCCAGGAATTTCCAAAGGAACTTTCAAGACCAACAGAACTAAAGAGGAAACTAGGACGAGAATCACTGCTACATGTAGTAAGAACAGGAAGCACAGAAGGAGGCCTGAAATATTTTCTTTTCCACCAGCCTGACATGAAAATAAAAGAAACTGTCCGAAAGCAAGTCTCTTCCACCAGCATGAAGACAAAGAACAAAAACGTTCTCCATGAGTAATAATGCACCCCCCTGCAGTAAAAGGTAACTGGGCAAATTTAAAGAGCATCGATGGCACCCAGTCTGGTTTCCTGGCTACAGATAAAAATCCTTGGTCTTCTTTGTCAACAATGGAAGATGAACCAAAGAATCTAAAGAAGGGTGCGGGTGCTGGGATCAGACTGACGTGCAAAATAAGATTCAGCACAAGCACATTACCATGTGTCTCTGATTTAACATTCGAATTTTACTCATCATTTCCCAAGCACCAGCCTCGCCCAGGTTCCAGATATAACATGTAAGCCAAGTCTTGCATTCCCACTGCTCATATTGTTATTCATTTCATAAACAATGACAAAAAAGCTAAGGGAGTGCAGGGTGCTACGTCCCTCCTAAGTCCCACCTTAAGACAAAATTTGTCCACAAAATTTTCCCAAAATTTTTTACAGTCTGGAAGTAATTCCACGCTTCCACTGTGCTACTCTGATTTCCATTATTCTAGCAGGTTATGCTCAAATTTCATATTTTCATTTAAATACATAAAGAAGAAGCAGAATCAACATACAGTCCGAATAATTTTTTGTCTTCTACAATAGACACAATTTTTTTAGTTTAGTGATTCAATCATGACTTTATCAACCTTATGTTGATACCAAGTTGTAATGCCCTAAATTTCGTCCAAGCGCGCAAAATCACATGATCATATAAGCATCAATAGTTATAAACGAAAAATTACTAAATAGCTAACAGAGTGCAGGGTACTACGGGAAACATGTGCAGAATGCAATGGGACAAAAAACAGATCAATTCCATCAGCGTCCAACAAGTACAATTTAAATCCCAACATGCAGTTTAGATTGACATGTAAGTAAATGAAACTACAGAAAAAAGGGCATTTCCATAACATTTCCGAATCATTACCCTAGAATACACAGCACAAATTGGGCCAACAACAGATGAATACACATGAATTAAAAGGCAACCAAAGTAAGTTCCACAGGTTCTTTTCTCAAAATTAAAAACAAAACATGAATTAAGAGAGGGCTGTGGGTCCAAGTGAATCTATGTTCTCTACCTCTTCTGACCGGCCTCCTCCATGGATTAAGAAAGGGGAGATCACAGGTCTAGCGCAAAGAGAAGATAGAATATTATTATAAGGCTGCTGTTGGCTGGGAAAAAGGGAGAAGCAGTGTCTGGAAGAAGGGAGAAGCAGGGAAGAAGGAAGCAAAAGAGGTCAGGGAGTGTTCTTTCCAGAATGGTATACAAAGGAGAGTCTTGCCTTCCACTAATTTGGGAGAACCCATTGCCAACCAGGTTTTAAGCCTGTCCCTTCCCCAAATTCGAATTTCAGAAAGACAAAATTCAGGAATCTCTCAAACATGCTAAAAATGAAATATCCTGTAACCCACATGGATCATGAGAAAAGGTAATCAAGTAAGAGTCAGACTCAAGTGTCACACACTAGAATGACTGCGAGAACCCATTAGCACTTAAAATAGTTCATACCGGCATCATTGTGACAAAATTATGCGCAAATTTTAAAAGTTGTACTTTATTTGATACCAACTATGGCAGTGAAGTTAGTCAGATGAAGGTTAACATTTTCAGTCATTTTCCAATAAACTAAACAGTTCTTAAAATATAAGCATCAAGGAGAAGTTGGATCCGGCTTGCATGAAAGTAAAGAACCAATTATTTGACAGATATCAGCACGGTTCCAAAAATTGAAGCATAATTTTAACTACAGTTGTTTCCATTTTAACAAATTGATATGCAAAACCATAATTTCAACTACAAATTATTATTTTAAAGTTGTTATTGCTGGGAAAAGGTGCTACTTGATTATGATTAGATATGCAAAACCATGAGGGCCATACACGAACACCATAACAGATTCAACTTTTTGGCCCTTCACAAAGCAACATGCAAAAGCATATAGAAACCAGGAAGCATAGAAAAGTTAGGCAAATTAGTGTAATAATATGGAAACTGGAAAGATAGAAAAATGTCAACTACCTATCCTAAAAAATAAAATCTATGCTCTAATACAGGTTAAAACTTTCACCATTCAAGGGATAATGTATGCTTAGGTTAAGATGCCTACCTTATGTCCTTTAAGTTGCATAACTTTAGCAACCTCCTTCACTGAACCATCCTTTGAATACACAATTTCCCAGACCTGCCAACGAGAGGTGGACATATGTCACTAGGCGACAACCAGACTTGCAGCTGTTAGCAGAGACATTCCCTCGATAACACCAATAAAAATTGAACAAAATTTCTTACTGTGTCCAAAAAAAAAATTCTTACAACAAAATAACCAACCTTCACATCTGCAGTAAATGCAGCAGCAGCTAAAAAACGCCCATTTGGTGATACCACAGCCGTAGTGTTTTTAAGTTGATTTGTGTCGACAACCCCTAATAGTTTCCCACTTTTCCCATGCCAAAGTTTAATGTCAGTGCCTGTAAGAAAATCATCGCACTGCAATGAAATTTAACAATAGTAGGGGTTTCAATGAAATACAATATCAATGGTCCAGTAGTTGAACATTCTTTCCACAAACACAAATAAATACCTAAGGGGACCACAGGCTACCCTTTAAGTCAAAGTGAATTCAACTGTAATATGATTCTGATTGTATTAAAAATTACCACTGAAAGAAACAAAACTTACGATTGCTTTACGTTTAAATTTTTCAGCTTCTCAAAACATGCATGATTTAACATTAAATTTAATTTCCCCAGATTCCTGGCCCAAAAAAATATCCCAACATCCCTTTAAAAGAATCAAATCGACCTAGCAAACAAAAAGAAAAAAAGAATCGAATCAAAGTTCAATGAAGTAGATTGGCGGCTAATGAGAAATCATATTGTTATCCCATGCCAAGCACACTGTGCCCAAGCGGCAGAGGGCATAAGATGGCAAAGATATGTCTCTGGACTCTGGAACCCCCAGGTTGATCCCATGTGATGCCTGGACAAAGCTTCCCTTGTCTTCCTATACTAAATCTAATCATCTTGAACTAAAATTCAAAATACATATATAAATATTACAACCCCACAAGTGTAGCTAAATTGTTATTTGAAGCCTCAATGGCTTCTGGCCAATGATGAATTCAACCAAAGAGACTCAGAAAAACAACAGCACATCCAATCTATTATGCACGAATCAGCTAAAACCGCCAGAAAGAATAATAATTGTAATAGTAATTCAAAGAGACTGTTATTACCTTCTGAGCATGAAGCTATAATAGTGCTCCCATCAGCAGAGCCATAAGTTGCGGCAGTCCCACTGAGAGTAAGAATATTTCTAGTCTCATGAACCTTGTGATGCTCCCACTTGATTTCAGGAAGAGGCTGCTTAGGTTGTTGCTGTTTTGCTTCATTGACCTCTTTTGCAGTTGCTTCCCCGTACATGTACAATGTAGACCCCGAAAGCGCATGAGCAGCCACAACAATGGATGATGCTCCGTCAGAGAAAGCCACGGCCACTGGCGGATTTCCAGCAGGCATGTTAAGCCTCAGAAACCTTATCAGAAGTGCCAAACAGCAGTCACAAATACACTCAACATTAAAAAAGGGAGAATCACACCGAGCATAATAATACAAGAAATACAAGGAGAAATCGTACTTGTAGCTCTTACTAGATGCATCATCCAACTTGAACACTCTAACCAATCCATCAGCACAGGCTGGATCCCAAACAAAAAACTTTTTGAGTAATCAAATTACAAAATAGAGGACTCTGCCCATATCAATGGACTGAATGGGTGAGTCAATTTAACTAATTTACACAATATCACAATTGTCACTAGATAACATTGATACGCATTATAAAGACGGAGACAAGATTTACAAGAAGATTACTTTCAATCAAACTGCATTGAATTCAAAGTACTAATTAAAATACACAAATCTACAAGATGATTACAAAATAAAATTGAGATCTACCAGTTGCCAGGTTCCCCCCGTCGGACGAGAAGCAGAGCCCAGTGACAGAATCCCCATGGCCCTTCAATGTGTTCACATCCAGCGGATGATGCTTCTTACTTTGATCCTAAATTACCAAAAAAAGGCGCAAAATCAAGAGAATTCCTGCTAAGACTCCCTCTGTTCCATATTAATTTCCGGATTGGCAATCAGAAATGAACTAACTTTACTCCATTCTGGATTCTTAATCTAAACAATTAATGAAGGACGGACGAAATTTACCTTGTCAGAGTGATGAAGATGAGGTTTGGCGTGCAATTTAGTCTGCGTGCGCTTGGCCTGCTTCGGGGCGGAGGGCAATTTGGCCTCCGGCGCGGCGATGGACTGGACGTCGGCCCTCCTCTTGCGGAGGTAATCGGAGAAGAAGAGGAGGACGAAGACAGCGCCGAAGACGACGGAGGCGGCGGGAACCAGAAACCCTAGAACCGATGAAGTCGCCGGAAAAGAAGCCATTTTCTTGATTTTCCGACGAGGATCTTCCAGGAGGGAGGCAGGTTTGAAGTCAAGTGAGCAGCCAAGTTGCAGAGGAACAATGTTATATAACGTGTACATGTATTAACGTGCCCAGTTCGTGTGAAGGAGTCCGAACCGTCAGATCAATTAAGGGCCCTCATGTTCTGGTATTTGCTCACGTTCTGAACATGCTTTCAAGAATTTTTGCAGTGGAGCTTGGAAGCGGAGCTGTGACCCGGTTTGGTATTTGTGTGCCGGCCAGATGAACCGATCCATGAAGCAACAAACAATTTAACAAATTAACCACAATTTTCAAACTTGTGCATACCATCTGGCCTAGTGGTGCCTTGTATTTTGTGGATCTTCTATCATCTTCTTCTGCGTTTTGTTATGTCATCTATGCATAGAGAGCACCATTACCATCTGCTTCATCTATGCATAGAAACAATTATGCTATATGGACCATGTATTTGCTTAGGACAAATATATCTTCTTCATTGGAGGCAAAGACACTGTTCCATAATATCTGCAATCTAGCTAAAATCATGTAACAGTGCAGTATATGCTGGCCAGTGCGGGCTTTCTTGGCTATATCTAGCTTTGACTGCATGGATAGGCTAGTCCTTTTCTAAGGGCTTGTAATGGTTAGTCTATGCTTAAATTGAATGACCATGAATTTGTGTTGAATAATATACATAATCTTTATTTTTATCAGGTTGAAATTTATTGAATTAAATAATATGCGGCACAAGAAACAAACAAATGTAATGATATGCGGTTAAAAGTAATGCCTATTTTCTCATTTAGTACTTTTATAATTTGGGTTATGTTTGAGGGTATTTTGTAAATAAAGAATATCTTTATGCTTAGGGCAAATATAGGCAAACATCTCAGCTCAGCCACTGTTTTGAATGTTTGAAATCTACCCTTTGATCTCCATCTATTGTGTATGCATGTCCCATATTAAAGCCCCAATCTTTATATGAAAAATCAAGTATTTTCCTTCATTATTATGTGTCTATGCTCTATTTCAAGCCAACACGTGCAACTTAATTAAAATATGGAGGTGCATGAATGAATGGATGGAAAGGAGAAGAGTGCATCCTGGCATAACTAGTTGCCATTTGGAGACTAATTTCATAATCTGGCGACTAAATTAGATTAATTTGTTCGAGTATATTGTTGCAAGAATTAATAATTATAGGGCAAGAGTACCACCAACCAGTTTGACAAAACTCTACAAAATACCATAAATAAACAGAGAAGATTCGGTTTGAAGCACGCTAAACGCTGTCCCTGAAACAGATATGCCGCCCTCCGTACACAGGCGATCAATGGCGTTCCATTATTCCCGAGATACAACAAACCACAAAGTTGGTTTAAAGGTGCACTTCACATTAAAACAACCGGAACTTGATTAGAAAAGATGCTATTTCTCAATGATTAAAGAAATCTAGAAAGAAAGAGATTGTGTGTTTTTCTATATCTTTCTGTACTTTCCGGTTCAGTATTTATATAGGAAGACTCTCTTGGGTTCTTTCAGAAAAAAAGAATGCAACTTTTTGAAGAAAATTACACAAAACGGACTCTGTAACTGCCGGTGCGATCGATCGCGTCAAAAGGTGAACTATCGCGCCTTGTTTTACGAAAATCACAGTAGATACGATCGATTATTTTCACAAGTGATCGATCGATCGCCTAGTTTAATTCAAGTCACATTTTTCAACAATCCCCACCATGACTTGATATTAAACTAGTCTACACACTAGAATGCATATGACTACAAGAATTAGACATTGAGCAAGAGTACTCTAAGTTTTCGGCGATAGGTACCTTGCGGGTTTGAACCTACATATAGTTTGATAAGCCACCACTCTCACAAGTTCGAAGTGAACAAAGTCTTGAACTTGAACCTTGAAGCAAGGACTTTGACAAACCTAACACTTAGAATAACTCCTGTTTCGAGTTCATTCTGGGTAGCGCGTTACGGCCATGCACCTTGTATCTTTTCATGAGTTGCACATTAGAGAACAAGCTCATGTTCTCCTTAACTACGACCTCAGTAGCACTCATATAGGTGACAGTCTCCAAGGGTAATTTGTATAATAATACCCTGCTATTTAAGCCTTGACTTCGTTAAGACTTTCGTTAATATGTTTCATATGCAGTAGAGTACTCTCATCATAACACAAGAATGAACACATACAATATTTAAATAGTGCTCTCCAAGTCACGCATTAGCTTGTTTTTACCCATTGAATCTTCGTTGTGGGATCTCCATGCAGAGAGATAGGGTTGCTACCAATGATGACTTAATCATAGGCTTTCAGCCCCATTCCCCTGGATGAGTTTAGGATTTGCCATGCCGACAATCATTTGGTAAATGAATCAGCCAAATTATCCGCTGATCATATGAAACTTAAGGTAATGACCCCTGAGATGGTAAACTTCCGCAAGATTTTATACCTTAGTTCAATATGTCTGGAGAACCTATTATTATGATTCTTACTCTTAACCTTACCAAGAGCTGATTGGCTATCATACTGAATCAAAATTCCTTGAATTGGCTTATTCATCCAGGGTATATCTAGTAAAAGATCCCTTAGCCATTCCGTCATTCCTCCAGTTTTATCAAGAGCTACTAACTCAGTATCCATAGTAGATCTTGTTATCACAGTTTGCTTGGATGATTTCCATGCAATCGCCCACCACCTAGTGTGAACACATATCCACTAGTGGCCTTTGTTTCATCAGAATCTAATACCCAATTTACATCAATGTATCCTTCTAATACAGGGGGGACCCCAGAATAATGTAAACCGTAATTTACACTTCCCTTCATATATCTGAATATTCGCAGTCCAATGAGACTCATTTGGGCTCTTAGTTATCTACTTAGCCTTCCCACAACATATGATATATCCAGTCTACTACAATTAGCTAGATAATTCAAACTTTCTATAATCTGTGAATATCTAAGTTGTGACACACTCTCCCCACAATTTTTCATTAGTCTTACACTAGAATCATACGGCGTATTTACAGGTTTTCTATCGAAGTAACCATACTTCTTTAAAATCTTCTCTACATAGTGTGATTGACTCACAACTATTCCATTAGAAGTCCTATCAATCTTCAAGCCCAGTATGACCTTTGCAAGACCCAAGTCTTTCATATCAAAATTCTCGTTAAGGAAACCCTTAATCTTATTTATATGATCCACATTATTTCCAAATATTAAAATATCATTTACATACAAGCACAATGATTGAACCCAAGAGAAGGTTGATAATCGTAATACATACTTGGTAAATCCAAGGTCAAACCATAGGGAGTGGACGTAGGATTATTCTACTCCAACTGATCTAAAATCTATTCTTGTAGAATTATTGCAATTGAATCAACTTCTAAATTAAAACGATTAAATATTTAATTAAAACTAACTAAAGACTGAAAAAAATCAATGAGATATATCAAAGCTTTAAGGATCAATTATTTAATTAATACTCTATGTCTATTTAATTTCTCAATTAGGTTCAAATGATGATTTGACCTAATCGGAGGATAGTGCATTCAAGTCCATCATAACAATTAACATAAGGTTTCGATTGAACATTTATTATTAAGAGGCATAGTCTAGTAATAAGAGGAAATTATAAGCATTCGTTGTACCTTACGTTCACGACAAATCAAATAATTATATAGATTTTGACTATTTCTAAATATCTCTATTCAATCAAATAAACAATAAAACCATCTCTTTCATAGACATAGAAATATTAATCAAATAATATCACCCCTAGCTTTGACAAAAGATTTAGCTATTTATTATCATGAGAAAAGAAATCGAATTCGAGAAAAAATGCATTGTCGGTACTGTAGCAGAAACACTATTCACAGGAACATTGTAGCAGTTGCACTGTTCATCGTCTTCCCCAGCAGCCCAGAATTACTGTAGCATGCCACAGTACTGTAGCAGCACAAAAACAGTTGAAAATTCAGCCTTTTTCCTCTCTTTCTCTTCCTCTTCTCTCCCCCATTCGACTCCTTCTTCCTTCTTGTTTCCCACCCAAAAGCCCACCAGAAAACGACCCATTTTCTTCAAAACCGAGCACCAAAACTCCCCAAAATAGTTCTCCTTTATCTGTTCAGAACCTCTCGATTTTTATAGGCAGTTCAAGAGCCAAAATCAGAAGCTTTCCTGCTTGAAGATGACTTCGAATCCCTTGCCAACTCAATCCAAATCCTTGTTGATCTATGAGTTTCCAAGCATGAGTTGATCCCAATCCAACACGCCTCTTTGAGTTTCCAATTTGAAGACTCTATTGAGATGCGGAAGTCCTTGATTGATTTCACCTTCCAAATCCAAGTCGAGCCTGCCAAATCGAGCCCAGATGCCACTCCTCTCTCTGTTTTTCCTATCTCGGCCTCTGTTTTGTCGAACAGCCGAGCTTGGCTCAAGCTATTATTTTCCATTTTTTATTTTAGTTGGGTTAAAAACCCGTCTCGGGTCTCTCCTCCATCGGATCAAATTTGGACGGCCATTTTGTTTACTTCACTTAAAACTTACACCGCCTTCTCTTTGGATGGCAATAAACGGTTTGGATTATCTCTACATTTAGATTTTCTTTTTTAAACTAATTTGAGCTTTAAAAACCCGCCTAACGTGCTCTTCTTTCACCGTTCTGCAATCCGCACTCTTGAACCTACGATAATAAAACCAAACCAAAATTAGACGCATAATAAAAATATACTTCCTTAAATTCATTAATGCATCTAAATTAGTTAATTATAGTAAATTAATTATTAATCCCCTAATTACTATCCTAATCACTAATAACCCATTTTATTCGTATTCTATCATTAAAACTACACTAGCAAATAGGTAAATAGGGCATATAAATGCGTATATTTTATGCATATCATACAACATAACAAAAGAATTATCAAAAGACTTTCAAATATAAACACTTATTAGAAGTACACATGACAAGATGTTATAATGAGTTGTCAATGAAATAAGTACTCGAATTGTAGTTATCATAGTCACAGGAGAATATGTGTCAAAGAAATCTTGACCTTCCTTTTGACTGTAACCTTAAGCTACTAATCTAGCTTTGTATTTTTTAATGAATCCATCAGGATAATATTTTCTTTTAAATATCCACTTATACCCAATTGGTTTAAACCCTGGAGGTAGATCCGTTAGAACCCACGTCTCATGTGCAAGTATTGAATCCATGTGCAGTAATATTCAATCAACAAAATCAATATATGTTTCAATATTGTTGGAAGAATTAATAATTATAAGGCAAGATTACCACCAACCGGTTTGACAAAACTCCACAAAATACCAGAAATAAACAGAAAAGATTCGCTTCGAGGCGCGCTAAATAATGTCCTTAAAACAGATACGCCGCCCTCCGTGCATAGGCGATCACTGACGTTCCATTCCCAAGATACAACGAACCACACTTTTGGTTTAAAGGTGCACTTCAAATCAAAGCAACTCGAACTCGATCAGAAGAGATGCTATTTCTCAATGATTGAAGAAATCTCGAGAGAAAGAGATTGTGCTTTTTCTATATCTTTCTGTGTTTTCCGGTTCATTATTTATATAGGTAGACTCTCTTGGGATCTTTCAGAAAAAAAGCGCAACTTTTTGAAGAAAACTGCACAAAACGGACTCTGTAACCGCCGGTGCAATCAATCGCGTCAAAAGGCGAACGATCGTACCTTGTTTTACGAAAATCACAGTATATACCATTGATCGTTTTTACATGCAATCGATCGATCGTCTAGTTTAATTCAAATCACATTTTTCAACATATATTCCGTATTTAACATAAACATGAACAATCGGTTCGCTAACAAATAGCCTGAACTCTGAACCACAATACCCTAGTTGGTCTCCTCAAGTATTTGAGCTACCAAAATTCTTTGATTGTTTTGTTTTTTTCATGATCAAACTCATAAGTTATTGCTCCACTCAACACGATGTAATATACTCCAGTTTTTTTATATACAAATGTAAACAAATAGTTGCATGTATGTACAAGCTCCTTCAAAGAACATCTGCAATATCTTTAAATTACATAAAAAAGAAAGAAGAAAAACTGGAAGCCTCATGCTTAGCCAGCTTCGGCGGGACATGCCTCTTGCTAGCGAGAAGCATCATCTTCAAATCATAAAACACACCTATGCATGCATGGGGATTCTGGTACCAGAGAGGCTACGTTCAAGGCATTGGAACCTGAACTTCTCATAGGGCAAAATAAGCCGCATCCTAGGTTTCTTTCTGCGCAGGTACTGCTCTTCCTTGATCTCCTCCTGGTTCTCGTCCTCGAATGTGTGCTCCATCTTATCCCAGTCATTGTTTGCAAATAATCTGAACGTCTCGGTGGGCAAGATAACCCGCCTCCTAGGCTTCTTGGAGCGCATGTGCTGCTTCTTGCTGGCCTCTTGCTCCTTCTCCCGTTCCGCCGCCTCCGCCTGCTTCTCGAGCGGTTGGCACTGCATTGCCTTCGCCTCCTCCTCCTCCTTCTCCATCTTTGTTGTCAACTTCTTCTCTGATTTGAGGTCTCGGACGAACTGCTGCTCCTGGTCCTCATCCTCGGATGTGTACTCCATCTGATCCCAGTCAATGCTAACAAAGAATCTAAGCGTCTTGGTAGGCAAGATAACCCGCCTCCTAGGCTTCTTGGCCTGCGGCTCCTTCTCCCGTTCCGACGCCTCCACTTGCTTCTCGAGCGGTATGCTTTGCATTAATGTCTTCGGCGCCTCCTCCTCCTCCTCTGTCGTCAGCTTCTTCTCTGATTTGGGGTCTCGGATTCGGGAGGATCGACGGAGGCTGTGACGGCGGTCGGAATCTTGAGAGCGTGGGGAGAACGGTGGGTTTCCGGCGGGGCTGAGGTATGTAAGTAAATATGGGTTCTTGTCCCATTTTACTTGTCTTGATTGAGAGGAGTCGGCTCTCTCATGCAAGTGCAGGCATGTGGAGTAGTTAGGCTTCCGTGGGCCTGGTCCACACTAAATTAGAAGAGACACTGTAATCATCACCGATCCGGAAATCACTTATTTGAAATTAGCTATTTTGGTACGACCAAAATGGAATTGTCAAATAAGAGTCACCATATTGGAAATCAGTTATGGGAGAGACGTTGAGCAATTTCGGGAAACCGAATGGGCATGATTTTGTAACTGAAATTTCTGCCTTTTAAAGGGCAATGGAGGGGACGCCCTCCAGGCCAATGGAAAAGCTTCTTTTGGTTTGAAATCGCATTGCTCTCTCTTGATTTGGTGATCTTGATTTCATTGGGTGAAAAAGCTAATTCGGGGAATATAGCTTTTCACAACGTTCTACACTCGATCGGTGAAGGATTTGGTGTTCTCGGACATATTCTAATCCGTGGAGTGATTCGTAGGCACAAAGGCCGAAGGTTAGTGATTCTAATTTGATAATATTTAAGCTATATTTGTTGTTTGAAGGAAAAACCCAATTTTTGAGAACCCACATCAAACGGATAAAAATCCTAAATTCGCTTCCGCTGCGGCCCGATTACCCTTCATTGGTATCAGAGCCTTGGATCCGTTGTGGTGTGAGAGTTCCAAGAGATTTGTGGGGATTTTCCTCGCGGTTTTTGCCGACTGAAAATCTCGATTTTTACAGTCGCGATCGATCGGCATCAAGAGCGATCGATCGCTCGAAAGTAAAATCGGAGAAGACGACTGGTCACGATCGATCGGCATCGATCGTTAAGTCTCTTATAAAGGGAAAACGATCGATCGCCATCGTTCGGCATCGATAACCATCGTTCGGCATAGATCGTTGAGTTGCTTTGAAAGAGGGAAACGATCGATCGGCACAAATTGCGATCGATCGTATCTACTGTAAGTTGTGCAAAGTCGACAGCGGAAAGCTGCGATCGATCAGGAAATTGACACGATCGATCGGAGGGATAAAATTTGAAAAACTAATTAATATTGAAGCAGTATTTTTTGCCACTTGATTATATGTTTGTTGATAGTTAATTAGTGATTCAAACTGTGCTATTTTTTACACTGATTGTCCTGTTCCATTGATTGAAGATTTTTATCTTCAATTTGATTGGAATACTTGCTTGATTTCATAAAAGTTGCAATGGCTTCCCGTATGGTCTCAAGTGAGTTGGCAAAGACTGAAAAGTTGAATGCCACCAATTTTGTTACCTGGAAGAGGCGCATCCGTCACATTCTGTTCCTTGATGACTTGGGTCATGTGCTAGACCAAGTTGTTGAACCTACAGGTGAACAGAGTACTGCTGCTCAAAAGAGAGAATACGAGAAGTTCAAAATGGAGGATGCACGAGCAAGGACCATGATGCTTACCTTTATGGAGCCTACTATGGAGTTGCTTTTTGAGAAGCACAAAACGGCCAAAGAAATGTATGAGGCCATTGAGAGGAGGTATGGAGAGCATACTGAGGCACACATCAGGTTGCTCCACACTCGCTACACCAACATGAGGATGGAGGAGGGCAAGAATGTGCTTGAGCACATAAATGCCATGACTATTATTGCTAGTGAATTGGAGATGCTTGGAGATCCAATTTCATTGGGGGTCCAAGTGTCTACGATACTCACTAGCCTCCCTCCATCATGGGAAGCAGTTGTGGTGGCGTTGAACCTGAGTGACAAGAAACTCACTCTCGATGACCTTACTGCCAAGCTGGGCTTGGAGCAGGAAAGGAGAGAGCATATGAGTGCCTCTAATGTATCTGCCAACCTTGCTCACCATGTTGGCTCTAAGAAAGGTGGGTCCTATGCAGGCACCTCAAAGAAGAACTTCAAGAGGAAAGGAAAGAAGCCTCAATTCCAGGGTGGAGACAAGGCCAAAAACAAGAAGAAGGGAGCCTGCTTTACATGTGGCCAGATGGGTCACTTTAGCAGGAACTGTCCTAATGGCTCCCAGGGCAACGAGAAAAAGAAACAGCAGGGTGGAGGAAAGGACATAGTTTGTATGATTTCTGAAGCACTGATTGTGAACACTAACACTAGAGGTTGGTGGCTTGACTCGGCTGCAACCCGTCATGTGGCTATGGCAAAGGAGTCTTTTGCTGAGATAAAAGAGATTAGTCCCGGAGAGTGATCTATACATGAAATATGCATTTTATTATCTCCTAAACTTATATTTATGCTAGTGTTTGATTAGAATTACTACTACTTTAATATAGTTTTTGGTTTTTGTAGGAAACAAGAGTAATATACAAAAATGAGGTGAAAACGGACTTCAATGGTTAAATCTTCATAACTTCGTGTACATATGCTGGATTTGACTGATTCATGTCTCATGTTAAAGTTCAAGAAGTCAGCTTTCTAACTCCACCGACCGCGCGTAATTCGGAGTTCGGACCAAAAAGTTATGACCATTGGAAAATCGTGCTGCAAAATGAATAGTAAAGCGATCGATCGGCCAGAAAAGCGATCGATCGCCGTATACGCAGAATTGAAATAAGGCCTATTTTGACTTGGATTTGGAAGGGGATTTGAGGGTTTTCCTTCACCCCTATATATATGCCTTAAGGGAGAACGTATGGGGTATGCAAGAATAGAGTTTTGAGTTCTTTTGGAGACCTTGGAGGCTAGAGCAAAGGAAGAAGAAGAAGAAGAAGATGAAGAACTTGTTGATGGATTCTCTTCCCATGCTTGGCTAGACTCTCTTCCAAGGCGTAGAGGAAACCCAACTGATTGGTTGTATTGTTTCTTTCTCTCATATTATGTTTTTATTCTAGTTGGTGTATGAATCTTTGTTATGCAATAAAAGTTAATTCATTAGAGTTTATTCTTTGTACTCGAGAGAGACAAGAGTGGATCTTTGTGGATTTCAATCTGAAAGAGCACTTGCGTGTCCGAGAGGAACGTAAGGGCTCTGAAGTGTTACATATTAATAAAGTCTCATTGGTTTATACTCGAGAGAGATAGATCACAGTTCCATGTTTTAATAGATTTATGTGTTACATCCGAGAGGAGGGCACTATAATTTGAATTGACAAGTGTATGTCCGAGAGGAATACACTAGCCAACTGGAAATCTGAATTCAAAAGAGAGAGAGAGACGATACACTAGTCTATTGTGGTGGATTCGAAGCCTTGGTACTTCTCCTATTGATTAATCTCAGCTTAGTTTAATTAAAGTTCATTGCTTTTCTCTAGATTAATTAAAAACTGCTGCTTTTCTCTTGAATTTGGTAGAACATTAATCCGTCCCTGAGGTTCGACAACCCTTTCCATACTCACTGTAGTACAATTGCCTTGTGCACTTGCAAGGGTTTAATTTTAAACGATCAAGTTTTTGGCGCCGTTGCCGGGGACGGCACAATAGTTTACCAGATTCTTAGCATAATTAGTGTTAGAGTAGTTTAGTGAGTCTTAACTTAGATTATTTATCAGTAGCTTAATTTGTGTTTTTTCTTTCTTTTTTGCAAGGTTAAGAGAAGACGTGGAATTCTCGCCAACGTGGAAGGGCCACCCCTTCCCCTAGTTTGCATTCTCTTATTCTTCCCTTTTTAGATTAACTTGTGTGTTTGGTGTTTTTCTTTTCTTTCTGTGACTGCATGTTGTGCTAGTTGTGGCTATTAGGACTGTTAGTTGTCGATATCTAGGACTGATGATTGCTAGTTGTGGATATCTAGGGTTGTTTATTTGATTTGTGGATGTGTGATATTGTGGTTCAGTTGATGAATGCATGGTGAAGAAATGTCTTCACCTTTCTATGGATTTAGCCATGAGAACCCATATAGGAGCTTTAATGATTATTGTTCTTCACACATACCTAATCCCCCTCCCTATGAAGTGCCCTACCACCCACATCCCTTATATGCTGATACTTACAACCGTGGGTGGGATAATCACTCTAATTTTGGGAGTGGCACATCTTCCCTACAATACACAACTCATCATATGTCGGAACCATGTGCCCTCTGTTTAAGTCCCATTCACACCCCAGTAGAGTGCCCTTTGGCCCATGAGTACCCTGATTTTATAAGAAAATATGTGAATGAGGCCCAAAGTCTTCATAGGTGGGAGGATCATCCTAACAACCCTTGGGAGCAACCCAACCCTGGGCCCACTCTTCATCAGGCCCCTAGACAAGATTTCCTAAGCCATCAATTACCTTACCAACTAGCCTCTACTCCTCAGTTTGGCCAACCGACCTTGGAAGACCAGATGAGTCAAATGAGCCAAATGCTTCTCTCACACTTAACCGAGATTAAAACTGAATGTGAGGAGATGAGAGATGAAATACGGACTCATGCCCAGATTGTCCATTCTCACACACAGGCTCTTGCCAACATTGAAATACAGTTAGATCAGCTAACACAGGCCATGAATAAGAACGACGAATGCATTTTACCTGTTGAGCCCCAATATCCGAAGGGCCAATTTTCTGATGAAGGGATCTGTTTTTCCCCTGATTATGATGTTACATCCCTTCAGAATGCCCAAAGGTTTGACAATGAGCTTGAGTGGGCTTTACACAATGATCAAGAGGGTGTAGAAATTAAAGAAGAAGTGAGTGTGTTGATAGAACCAAAATGTCAACTTTCTTCTATATCTGAGGAGTGGCAGTCTACAACACTGTCAACAGAACCTTATATTCCTGAAGCACCATTCATATCTAGTCTAGATCAATCTAACTCTTTGTTTATTGACAGTAACTTCGACTGTTTCATAGATATTTGTGGGCCTATAAACGTCAAGACTCAAAGGGGTATGATGTATCTCATTACATTCATAGATGACTATTCAAGATATGGTTATGTGTACTTGTTATCGAGAAAGTCCGATGCCTTAGAAAAATTCAAGGAATTTAAGGCTGAGGTTGAAAACCAATTAGGACGGAAGATTAAAGTTTTGAGAACAGACAGAGGTGGTGAGTACACATCTGATTTGTTCAAGGACTATTGTACAAACCAAGGAATAGTGCATCAGTATACTTTACCGTATACCCCTCAACAGAATGGAGTTGCTGAAAGACGTAATAGGACTTTGATGGACATGGTAAGGTCCATGTTAAACCACTCTGAACTAGGAACGCAGTTTTGGGGTGAAGCACTAGACACCGCTGTTTATGTACTAAATCGAATACCATCTAAGTCGATCAAATTGACCCCTTATGAGTTATGGACGGGAAGACGTCCAAACTTTTCAAACTTGAGAGTGTGGGGGTCAAAGGCCCATGTGAGGGTGCCTGATCAACTAAGAACTAAGTTGGATCCCAAGACCATAAAATGTAATTTTATAGGTTATTGTGACCATTCAAAAGGGTATCGATTTGTAGTACACCATGATGATGGGACAGTGGGGGTTATAGAGTCTAGAGATGCTTATTTTCTTGAGGAAGATATAGACCTTAAAACTCCTAGTCAGAAAGTGGAACTCTTTGAAATTGAGAAAGAGAAAGTTACTGTCACTAGTAATGAATGAGTGATAGGTAACACATCCAATGAGGATGTTGAAACTAGAACAGCAAGAGAGCGTAGACCTTCAATTTTGTTGAAGGATTACTATGCGATGCTTGGTGAAGATGAAATATCGGTAGTTGACCCTGTACTTAATGATCCAGTCACATTTGAGCAGGCTATGAGTAGTCCAGATTCCAAGGAATGGCAGAAGGCTGTTCAAGAGGAAATGGATTCAATCTTGAAGAACAAAGTCTGGGAGATTGTTGACTTACCAGACGAATGGAAACCCATTGGGTGTAAGTGGATCTTCAAGAAGAAGCTCAAAGCTGATGGATCAATAGAGAAGTACAAAGCTAGACTTGTGGCGAAAGGTTTCACACAAGTAGAGGGCATAGACTTCAAGGAGACTTATTCTCCAGTGTCCAGGTTCATCTCAATCCGATGTTTGTTGGCAATTGTGTCATACTTAGATTTAGAGTTGCACCAGATGGATGTAAAGACTGCCTTCCTAAATGGTGATTTAGAGGAGGAGATTTACATGGAACAACCCGAGGGGTTTGTAGTTTCCGGAGAGGAAACTAAAGTGTGCAAACTTATTAAATCATTGTATGGACTAAAACAATCGCCAAGACAATGGTATTTCACTTTTCACAAGGTGATAAGTGAATATGGCTTTGTAGCCAATGACTATGACCATTGTGTATACTCCTTTAGAGATGGGAGTAGATTTATGATATTGTCACTATATGTAGATGACATATTATTAATGGGGAATGACACTAGTATGATTCTCAGTCTTAAAGAATGGCTCAAGACCCAATTTGAAATGAAAGATATGGGTGAAGCATCTTACATCCTCGGGATGAAGATTGAGAGAGATAGATAAGCGAGGAGGCTAAGTATATCTCAAGAATCGTACATTGAGAGTGTATTGAATGCTTTGGCGTGATTGGTTGGAAGACCATAGATTCGCCCATCTATAAAGGGACAGTTTTGTCTGAAAGAATGGCACCTGCATCAGACGAGGAACGTCTGAAGATGCAATCTGTGCCATATGCGCAGGCTATTGGCAGCTTGATGTATGCCATGAACTGCACTCGACCTGATTTGGCTTTTGTAGTAAGCCTTGTGAGTCGATATCAGGCTAACCCAGGTATGCAACACTGGCAAGCTATTAAGCGGGTGTTCAGATACTTGCTGGGTACCAAGGATATGAAACTCACATATCAGGCTGAGAACCTGTCATTGGAAGGCTATAGTGATTCGGACTATGCCGGGTGTAAGGATGACAGAAAATCCACTGCCGGTTATGTTTTTATGCTTGGTGGCGGCGCCGTTGCATGGGCTAGTAAGAAGCAGAAATGCGTTACTAAGTCCACGATGGAAGCTGAGTTTGTTGCATGCAGTTTAGCAGCTTCCGAGGCAGTTTGGATTAAAGAGTTTCTAGCTGGGTTACAGCTAGAACAGTGGACTGATGCTCCTGTCCAAATTTATTGTGATAATTTGGCAACTGTGTGACTGTGTCAACACTCCGTAATGGGGAGATCAGTTCAAGAGCTAAGCACATAGAGGTGCATTACTTTTATGTGTTTGACATGCTACAACGGGGAGAGTTGACAGTGAGTCATCTTCCTACGGTTGAGATGTTAGCTGATCCGTTAACGAAGGCCTTAACGACGGATCTATTTGTGAAACACATTCATAGTTTTGGATAACGACAGGACTAGTGCACGAGTCACTGTGGATCGCAAATATGAACAAAGAACCCATAGTGGGGGATGTAAGTAAATATGGGTTCTTATCCCATTTTACTTGTCTTGATTGAGAGGAGTCGGCTCTCTCATGCGAGTGTAGGCATGTGGAGTAGTTAGGCTTCCGTGGGCCCGGTCCACACTAAATTGGAAGAGACACTGTAATCATCACTGATCCAGAAATCACTTATTTGGAATTAGCTATTTTGGTACGACCAAAATGGAATTGTCAAATAAGAGTCACCATATTGGAAATCAATTATGGGAGAGACGTTGAGCAATTTCGGGAAACCGAATGGGCATGATTTTGTAACTGAAATTTCTGCCTTTTTAAGGGCAATGGAGGGGACGCCCTCCAGGCCAATGGAAAAGCTTCTTTTGGTTTGAAATCGCATTGCTCTCTCTTGATTTGGTGATCTTGATTTCATTGGGTGAAAAAGCTAATTCGGGGAATATAGCTTTCCACAACGTTCTACACTCGATTGGTGAAGGATTTGGTGTTCTCGGACATATTCTAATCCGTGGAGTGATTCGTAGGCACAAAGGCCGACGGTTAGTGATTCTAATTTGATAATATTTAAGCTATATTTGTTGTTTGAAGGAAAAACCCAATTTTTGAGAACCCACATCAAACGGATAAAAATCCTAAATTCGCTTCCGCTACGGCCCGATTACCCTTCAAGGTAGACCAAATGGCGCTTCATCAGGCCTCTGCTTCGGCACCGGAGTCGTGGGCTGCCTGCTGGGCTCCGTTGAGTGTAAAATAGGAAACTAGTTTCGGTTTCCACATGTAGAGCACACGCGGGAATTAAATTTGTGTTTTGGACCATTGGATTTTGAATTCACGGTTTTGATCATGTGACCAAAATTCTCCCAAAGAAAGGAATCCCGTTGTCCTATTTTTAAGTAGGACTACTATTTTGATATGGAGCAGAGTAGCCTCGGTACTCCTCTTTCTATAAATGGCCTACTGCTGACGGCGTGTGCATCACGCCCCACCCTTTCGACGACCACGCCGTCGCCAGTGCCGGCAACCCCCCGAAGCTTGTTTTCCTGGCAAGGCCCAGCTCGAGCAGTTGGCCGCTGAGCAAAATGTTATAAATTTTACTTACTGCTATTATCTTAAGGATGAGAAATGTGTATCTTTGCAAAGACGAAAAATTGTTAGAAGAAATTGATGATCGAATCAAGCGAAACACTTTGTCCTTAAGACAGAATGCACCCTCCCTACGGTGCTTAGGACTCTTGGGCGTCTGCCTCCCAGGATAAGACGATCAATCACGTACTGTAGGAGTACTCCAAACAGTACGCGCAGCGAACTACAGATGTGTAATACTTTCACAGAAGAGAGGAGGAATGAGGAAGATGAAGTACAGTAAAAACCGTAGAAGTATAAAAAAACTCGTTTTTACAAGCTTTATAGAAATCCCGTTAAAGCCCGTTGAAAACACACCGTTTCCCGTTAAAGCCCGTTGAAACCCTTTCCCGTTAAACGGACGCGTCCGTCCGTTAACGGTCATAAAAATAAAACGGACCCGTTTTGGTTGAACCAAAATAAATTAGAAAACCAAACCATTGAATTAGTCCCAAAATAATATTATCTTGTTGACCCAACCCAACCCGGCCCCGCGTGCGAACCGAACCGAGCCGAGCCGGCCGAACGACGGTGGCGGCGGCGCGCGCGTGTGGGTTAGCCCACCTAGGTGCATGGGTCCAACATCTCTCTCCCCTGCAAAAGTGGGGTGGCCCTTAGGCCTAACTTTTAAGGCCAAACTTTTACTTTATATACCATCCACAACTCCTCTTTGGTGTGGATGTGAGATTATTCATCCTTCACCCAATTCACTCATTCATATCAATAGTAAGTGGGTTTTAATATGGGTTATAACTCCCTCTTTAATACCCACTTCTAACACAAAATGCCGAGGAGAAGAAACGCCGTGAAGTTACAGGCTTATTGGCTCTTTGCGGATTGGAATGTTCTATTTTGATAATCTTTGACACCAAAATAAAACTTACAAGATAAAAGTACAGTAGAACAATTATCTTAAGCTTTGGTTGTCTTCTGATTTGGCTGGACCATAGACTTTCCATGATTCTTTGGTACGGAACGGTCTTGATCACCTCGGTGGCATCCCGTTCAATGTTGCTCCGTCAGTCCACAATGACATTCACGTAATCCTCCATAGTGAAATTCTTCCACGAGAAGCTAGGGCCGATGTAATTCTGTAAATCTCTAAAATCGCATTGTGATTGACTAAACTAGGATTTGATATGTTCTAAATGCTTGTAAAATTTCTTTTGGCCATCTTAATGGAGGTGGGCAGAAGTTCATCCAGAATTGTCATTGAGTTAGGAAGGTTAAACAATTCTCGTACTTATCGATTTACGTGATGAAATTTCTGGGGTTTGATGAATCAGACGAAATGGGCATCCTAACACAAGGTGTTCGTACATTCTCATAGTTTTTCAGCAATTCTTCCACCTGTTAAGGGATTCAAGAAATTTGTGAACAATTATCAGACTTTTTTCCCCATGTTTTTAAGGACTACGAACCAGAGAAATTAAAACTGCAACTCTGCAAGTGATAATGAGTCAGGAAAATAATATAAATAACCCATTGTTATGTAGCTAAGTTAGACAAACAATTAATCATTGTATTAGGTACGCACACATACTCCCTTCAGTCACTTTTAATAAATACAGTTTTCTTTAACAGATACAATTTTTTTCAACTATTAAAGAAAACTGTATTTATTAAAAATGACTAGTTATTTGGTAGGACTGAAACTATTGTATGTGGTTGTTCTTTTGGCGTTACATGTTTAATTGTAAGATGTCTATAAAGGTGTAAAAGACATATGAAATGGGTGTTATTATTGTGTAAACCGGACTCTGTCCTCTCAGAGGTCGCAATTCCCTCAAAGAAATGAACTGGAGGTCTGTCTCCCTCGAATTAGACCATAGAAATGGTGTTTTTGATTTGCGATCCCCTATTAAAGAAAAATATATGAGCTTCACTCCACCACCAGACAGATTATAACACAAAAGGATATAGCTACAAGAAGCACCACATGAACAGCTAATTATGATTTCACTTTGGCAGAAATTGATGAAAAATACACAAAGGATTCAATAGTGAAAGAAAAATATGATCTCGTCAACCTCAATTCGGGTTGTCGAATTGTTGGCACTAGTAAAGCTCTTCAAGGAAAAAGGATGCTTGGTGAGAAATGAGGAAAAACAGAAAACGAGTGAAAATTATCTTCACCACGTGCTCTCTTGATGGTCTTGGGGTGTAATCAGAAGGTCATGAAACTTGGAACCTTGGCTTCCACTGACTTTACCATGAGATCTAGATGACTGTCCACCACCAGCACTCTTATGGTTTGGACAACTATTCCCCTTTACATCCACCTTTATAACCTTTGCTCTGGCTTTCATCTTATTCGAGTTACTTGCTTCTGCTGTATGGATCCCACATCCTTCTCAACCTTAAACCAACCTCGAGCACCATGCTTTGCAAATCGGCTCTTATTTTTGAGGTCTTGCCAGATTAGTTTTCACCTGAAGCAGAAGAGTAGTCAAAATAACATTAGCAATCCAACTTAAATACTGTCAGAAGAAGAAAATGGAACTACCCACATGTATTTCTCAGTGATAGATCAAAAAGTATAAAATATATGACACATACTTTTGCCTCTCCTCCCCCAGCCAGGGCACTGTTTATTCCCTCCACGCATGCCACAGCATTTTCATGCAAACTGAATCATACAAACCCAAAGTCTTTCCGCCGTTTGGTTGAGAAATCTCAGGATAGTTAAATTTTATCAATTTCACCATATTGTTTGCAATGTTCTCTCACCTTCTCCTCATCCCAAGATATTCGAAGATATTCAAACAAACAGTTTTTATCTATAAAGAGGCAACAAGTTGAGTTGCCAGTTAAACATATTAGAATATAACAAATTTCTGAATAAAAACGTGTAATGGAGTCCAAAATATTTCAAACCTGAGAAAGAGCTTCCTCGGAAGACAGTGAAAAAGAAACCTTGGTGCTTCTGTCACTGCCAAAAACAGCATCAGGCTTTCTTAACCGCTGAAATGCTGACATGACATCAGAATGGGTGCTAAACTTTAGTAGTGCAAAGCCTCTAATCTTGCCTTCACTTTTGGGGTCTGCAGGCAAACGTACTTCTTCAATCTGATCAATCTCATAAGCCTTTAATGTTTCTAGAACCTAATGGCACAGTAAAACAGTAAAGTCACACAATAAAATAAGTGAACTACTCAAAAGGGGGGACGAAAGATTAATTTAACATAATCGTTTCAAATCAATCCAAAACCTGAAATGTAAACCAAAATTATGCATACTTGATCCTTTGCCCATGTCTTGCAAATATTGCCCATATCTAGGGTATCATTATCCAGACTGGCAGAAATATATACGCATTTACCCTTTCACCTGTCCAAGAGACAAAAATTAATTATATGTGCTCAGCGACATTAGGCAGTTGAGAATTTTCAGTCTAAATTTGTAAGGCATGAAAATGAAACATCTATTCCATCCTTCAACTCAAAAAGAGCTCTTTTGGCTTGTTCAACTGTTGCATACTGAACAAATGCAAATCCCTTGCTTTTCTGAGTAGTTGGATGCTTTACAATCCTCGCCAACTGCATTTCACCAAACTATCCAAAGACTTCTTTCAAATCTTCCTCATCTGCTTCCTTCGACAGATCACCTACAAAGATCTCAAATTCCTTTTGTTATCTTCATTATCTCCTTCACCTTCTCTTGCATTTGCATCATCATCATCACCCAATCTACAAGTAGTTTCATTAGGAACATTGCCTCAACATCAACTCCATCAGTATCTTTGTCTTCATTGTTTCTTGTCTCCTCTTCAACTACTTCTTGGTCAGAAGCTGCAGCATCATGCAAGCAAATGCAAGACAGACATCAACATGACACTACAAGCACATGAGCACAATGCAATGCATGTTTGAAATCCAACGTCCAAGGAATAATTAAAAACAGAACCCCCAAAAAAGTAGTAGACGCGCGCATAAGCATTTCCAGTTTATAAAACCAACACACAGCGCAAGCTTTGCAAGTGAGAGCTAAACTTGCTGGTACGAGATTATGTGCACTACATGGTTCTGTCATTTCAAATTCATACAAAGCAATTTCAAGGGATAAACAAAGGAGAAATGAGACTTTTTCTCTCTTATTCCTCATCTGGCATTGCTGAGAAATCAACTTTTGTTAAATGAGATAAAATAAAAAACGCAGAAGTTAAATCTCAATAGTTTCAACAAACAGGTAAAACCTAAATAGCGAAAAACAGAATATTTATTGCATGGTCTAGAGTGACTGGGCTTATATAACCTATATGAGGTGGTCTCATATAAACAGGCCTCTTTCAAAGATATGATGGGAAGTTGGTTAATAAGCAGAATCCGTTAAGATAGAAAAAATCATGCCGCTCATCCAAATAGAAGAGTAATAAGCTAACCACATTCACTGCCTTCATCGCAATTTGGTGCACATAGAGCAAAATAAATAAGACTACTAACTGACTAAGAGCTGAAGCAATAAAGAAGTAGCACAAAGAGTATATTAAATATTTCATAAAATATAAGCAATTAAAAAACAAAAAGAGAAAACAACTTTATCAGCACAAAAGTATGTCCCGAGTTCCTCATACCATGACAAGTTTTAATTTAGTAATTGCTTCTAACCTCGTCGTTACTCTATAATTACAATGATCACTTGAGCACCCTCCATCACTTATCTAACATTTGGCCTCATACAACATGACCATAACAGTTTATCAAAAACAAAAAACATGTGGCCCTAAACTAGACCTTCTGAGAAGAGTGCACCTTCGCCTAAACTAAGACCTTTCGAGAATATTTACACTATCTGGAAGCTAAATTACATCACTTGATGGAGTTCATTCAGTATTTCACATAAACATGATCAATTGTTCGCTTACAGATCGTCTGAACCACAAAACCACTAGTTGGGTTTCTCCAGTATTTCATCTACCAACAATCTCAGATTGATTTTTAGACAATGGGTATACCAAATTAGATAAAAAACACCATCACAACCCCATTCGCCTAGCCCAACCAAATTTTTTTTCCTAGTAATTAAGCAGAAACAATATCGTTTCGCCTACTCAGCTTAGCCAACTCTGGCGGGACAGGACTCTTGCTTTTCAGAAGCACCATCTTCAGATCATAAAACAGATTTGTGTCTTGCATGGTCAACAGAGTGGTGGCCACACCAAACTTGCCAGCACGCCCAGTCCTACCAATTCTATGAACGTAAGTGCTAATGTCTTCCGGCATGTCGTAGTTGATGACATTCCCCACATCAGGCACATCGATGCCACGTCCAATCACATTAGTTGTGACAAGAACTGTGACCCTCCGGCTCCGAAATCCTTCAAGACTCATCTCCCTCTGTTCTTGAGTCTTCCCGCCATGCAAACTTGTTACCAGGAAGCCCTCTTTATCCAAAATTTTGGCAATCACATCAACCGATTTTTTCAGGTTGCAGAAAACTATTGCAGTCTGATTTTTTTCAATTTCGTTCAGAAGCCTCAGCAACCTTGGCAGCTTCTCTGATTCCTTGAGCACCATCACGTTCTGCTTGATATTTGCAGTAGCCTCGCCAGCCTCGCCAATGGTCACCCTAACATGGTTCCTCAAAAACTTTCGGGCAAGCCT
Source organism: Houttuynia cordata (assembly GCA_039654745.1). Lineage (NCBI taxonomy): Eukaryota > Viridiplantae > Streptophyta > Magnoliopsida > Piperales > Saururaceae > Houttuynia > Houttuynia cordata. The sequence continues at coordinate 8,941,749 of CM077511.1, forward strand.
CTCCACCTGGGGCTTCATGGTGGCGCTAAACATATAAGTGGTCCGATAAATCTTCTTCGAATCCAGCTCCTCGTCTTTGTTCTCCGGTTTTAGATTGCTCGACGGCATTGCATCCAATACACCGGTTACCTGCGGTTCGAAACCCTCATCTATCATCCGATCAGCCTCATCCAGAACGACATAATTGCACTGGTTCAGAACACAATACCTTCTCTCCAAGCAATCCAGGAGTCGACCGGGCGTCGCAATCACAATCTCGCAGCCCTGCCGGAGATTAAACCACTGTTGTTCGATCGACTTCCCGCCCACAATAGAAACGACTCTAAGCCCCAAATAACGGGCAAATTTCACAGTCTCTTCTTCAATTTGTAGAGCTAACTCACGGGAGGGAGCCATCACAACAGCGTAAGGTCCCTCCGCTGCATTGTCCTCACTCATGGGCGGCAATTTGGTAATGTAAGCAAGCAATGGGAGAACAAAGGCGGCTGTCTTACCTGATCCAGTTCCGGCAATGCCGATGACGTCACGCTGCTGCAAACCGAGGGGGATTGTGGCCATCTGAATCGGAGTCGGCTTCTTGTACTTAGCCCGCTCGACGGCACGGAGGATCTCTGGAGGGAGCCAGCTCTCAGACCACTCCCTCATGGGGTGTGGCACCCGGGAGCCATTGTAGGAGATGTTGTGGTCCTCCTGGAAGATACGCCAGTCCCGCTCGTTCATGTCGTCCAGCTGCTTCTCAGACCAATGCCGCTCCACCCGCATGTCGAAGCCGTCGTAGCGGTGGTCCTCCTCCGCCGCATCCTCCCCTTCCCTACAGAATTCCTTGCGGAGCTCGCGCTTGTTTTGGGCAGCAAGCTTCTTCTGCTCGCGGCGGTCGATGCCTGCGCGGAAGCCGCGGCCAAAGAGGAGGTGGGCCTCATGGGGATTCATGGTGTGGGAGGTGGTGTCCTCCGTGTTGTCCCAGTCGAAGGAGAAGCGGAACTTCTCACTTGGCCTGATAACCCGCTTCTTGGGCTTCTTGTAGCCTCCCAGGTACTGCTCCTTGATCGCCTCATGCTCCTTCTCCCGCTCCCGCTCCGCCTGCTTCTCCAGCCGCATCTGGCGCTCCTCCTCCCTCGACAGCCTCTTCTCCGATTTGCAGATGGGTCGACGGCCATTGTCTAGGGAGGATGGGGGCGGGTTTCCGGTGCGCCGCAATTCTACTGCGCGGCGTTTATGCTCCGAGGCTTCTTGCTCGGCGGCCAACTGCTCGCGCTGGGCCTTGGTCAGGAAGACAGGCTTCGGGGGGTCGCCGGCGCCGGCGAAGGCGACGTCGTCGAAAGGGCGCTTCATCAGAGGCATAACGTAATGCAAATTCCTTTGGAGTCATTGGCAGGGTGATCTCTTATTTATAGAAAGAGAAGCACCGACCGACTCTTACTCCAATTCAAATTAGGAATCCTCCTAATATAGGACGACGGAATTCCTTTTTAGTCATCAGATCACAGCCGTTGAATTCAATATCCAATGGCCGATACTCGAACTTTAAGTTCCCACGTGTTCTTCACAAGTAGAAACTACCCGCAGCCGCCCATGACTCCATCCTGGCCGGTTGGTCGGAGCCACTGTCCGGAGATGCCGCCCCGAGGGAAGAGGTAGAGGCCTCTCCGGCTTCTGTTGGTGGCGGAAGCGGTTTGGAGTCGGTGGATTTGGGGACTAGCCAAGAAGAGATGCGGCTGTCGAGACGGCGGCGGAGGAGGAGCTAGAGCCGTCCTTGGATGAGGAGCAGGATGAGGAGGATTCAGATGAGCTGGATGAGATTGGTGATGATATTTCACTTCCGCATGTTTTTTGTTTTATTTCATTTAACAAAAGTTGATTTCTCAGCAATGCCAGATGAGGAATAAGAGAGAAGAAGTCTCATTTCTCCTTTGTTTATCCCTTGAAATTGCTTCGGAGGAATTACGATTTAGGGTTACGAATTAAAGCTAAATACACTTTAGGACTTGACCCTAAAGTGTAAATAAGTTTGGGTTAGGAAGGGGGGAGATATATGATTTCTCCATAATGCCCTCACCCATTCCCACCTTTTTTTTCCTCCAAAAGTCACCTCCATCAGCCCCATAATTATATTTTGTCTTTTTCTTCTCCGTCTTCTCCCTTCCATTTCTCTTCCCCTTCTTCCCCCTTCCAGTTCCCTTTCTTCCCCCTTCCCCCCAATGCCGCGCTCTGCCTCTCTTCCCCCTCCCTCTTGGCCGCCCCTTTCTTCCTCATCATTCTCCCTCCCCTCTTAGCCACCCCTTTCTTCTTCATCATTTCCCCCTCCCCTCTTGGCCGCTACTGCAACTAGGTGGCGGGCGTCCGCAGAGAAGGCCCAATCAGTGTATAGTCGAGGGAAAGTCGCCACTTGCAAAAACCATGGATGTAAGTACAGAAAACTTGAATTTTTTTATGTGTAGTGGTGTTTGGTAAGATATAGCTCCCTTGTGATTTAGTGTAATATGTAACACGTATTTTAGTTGCTCCCTTGTAAGTGTGTTGCCTCATATACATGTTGTTGTGTTGCATGATGTGTTGCCTCATATGCATATTAGTGTGTTGCAAGTTGCAATGCATTTTTAGTCATTACAGTCAAGTTACGACGTATTTTTAGTCAGTTACGTTATAGTTGCGATGCATTATTATTACAGCTGTGATACACTTATTGCTAAATTGAGATGGCATGATGTGTTGCCTCATATTCATATTGTTGTTGTGCTGCACGACTCCGTGGCTATGGTTATAACTGAGTAGTGATGGATCTAGTACTCGTTATGATGGATCATATATAAGTGTTGATGCATGAAATACTTAATGCGATGCCTAGTAGATATGTTTAGATGTGTTGTATCTTAATTAGTCGCGATGCATTTTTATTCAGTTATGATGCTTAGTGGCTGCATTTGTGATGCCAAATTAGTAAAGTTGCGACGTATTTTTAGTCAGTTACGTGATATTTGCGATGCCTACTTAATGCAGTTGTGATACTTTTATTGTTAAGTTGCGATGAATTTGCGACTCTATTGGAATGTTAATTTGCTTGAATTGCGATAGCAGTGCGATATTTTAATAGCTTACGACATATTGAATTGCAGGTGGAGCAGGATTGCTCCTGGCCGAGACCAAGTATTCTATGTCATACATAATTTACTAATGTATAAAGTGTAGTAACTCCTTATTAGTCTTTTTCATACATTAATCTAGTCTTTCTTAAGATTTTTACAGTGCCTTTATAGTTCCAAAATCTCAGTTTATGATTCCACTTTTCGTAATCTTTACTACCCAATTACTACAACACTTTCTTATCTCATTATTTAAGTGATATTATCATATAATCCCGGACAACATTAGATCTCAAAACACGCTGACAATAAAACGAACTGAAATCTCAGAGACAAGATCTTACAAGGGATAATCTTATAGTTATCATTCATTAAACAATTACCCATTTAGTTGATATTATACAAGTAGTAATAGCTATGATAATACATATAGAACACGAAATACGGAAATGCACCAAAGTGCCTAAAGATCAAATCTTTACTCAAGAGAGTGAGCATGGATATACAAATAGCATTATCACATGCGATCATGATTTAACATAGAAATCCAAATCCAATTTTCATTGGTCAACATACGAAAAAAAAAGATTGAGTTGAAATACAAATACAATAGAGTTATGAATCAAGAGGGAATATCAATTCTAGGATCGGCAATACAAATTCCAGAAATGAGTACTCAACATCAAGGCATCAACATTCAACAAATCATTTTATAAAAAAGAAGTGTAATGGGAAAAAGGCATCCTACTTGGTTGTAAATACCGAGACTTCCCGAGCACTCTTGACTCCGACAATGCCGCACCAACACCACGCCGGTCGACCTTGCTTGGACCACCACGAACCACCATGGACCACCACGGACCACCGCCGGAGTAAGGTTGCCGCCGGCCGGATAATGAGAGTGAGAGAGAGAGAGAGAGATTGAAGTGCTCAATGCTTTGAGCACTAAGCCAAAACCGCCCCCCTTGCTTGCCTATTTATAGACTTTTTGAACCATTCTCCACCATTGATCACTCCTTAATCCAATGGCTTAGATTCAGTAGAAAATTCCAGATTTTACCACTTTCAAGATGACTCTTGGGTTTTCAAAGAAAGAATTAAATGGGTCAATTGCATGGCATTTGTGACAACCTCCAACTACCTCCACTAATGGCCAAGTCGACCCAAGCTCAAATGGGTTTGGGTTTGGGTTTGGGTTTCTCTTTTAGAATTCCATTAATCACTACTAACCCACTTAAGAAATATCTAATTCATAATTTTTGCTTAATCTCAAATTAATTCTATTCCCAAAAATAACACAAACTTTATACAAAAACCTATCCAATAATCTTAGGTCAAATGAAGCCAAACCAACATGTCACGCCAATCATGAATCATATAATCCAATAAAATCTCCGATTAAGATCAATTCAAAAATCACAAATTTTACGGCGTTCGATCGATTCCGGCGTTTTCGAAAATTTAAATAAATGCATACCGTTGAGCCAAGAAAATACTATAAAATTTACGGTCGTCACAGCTATCACTTACGGAAACCATGCAAATAAGTACATAAAACTTGAAATTTTTTTTCACTGTAATGGTGTTTGGTAAGATATAACTACCTTGTGATTTAGAACCATATGCAATAAGTGTGTTGCCTCATATACATGTTGTGTTGGATGATGTGTTGCCTCGTATGCATGATGTTGTGCTACAAGTTGCGATTCATTTTTAGTCATTACAGTTAAATTGTGACACATTTTTAGTCAGTTACGTTACGTTTGCGATGCCCAATTATTGCATTTATGATACCTTTATTTTTAAGTTGCGATGGCATGATGTGTTGCATCATATGCATGTTGTTGTGCTGCACAACTCTGTGGCCATGTTTATAGCTAAATAATGATGATTCTAGTTTTCGTTATGATGGATCATATATAAGTTTTGGCTTAGTCCTAACCACAAACTGAACTACATCATTATGGTATCACAACTGAAAATGTACCACAACCTGAACTAGATCATAATGGTATCAAAACTGAGAATGTACCACAAGCCTAGTTTTGCCCATACACTGATATAGAACTGAGAATGTACCACACAACCCACTTCCTGAATTGCTTCACATCAATGGCTTCTGGTGTTTGTCCAAATGCAAGTTTATATATAAAGTAACAAAGGTATGCACCACAGTCATCAAACCCCACTTGCTTCTGTGATTCAACATGCTTAGTTTTCCACTTCTCCCAATCCCCATCTTCGAATGGAAAACCCAAAAAAAACTTACCATACTTTGCCTACCTCCTCATGGCATGGAGGAATATTGACTTTTCATGCTCAAATCTCCCGCGTGTCCCAAGGCTATCGTAAATGAACATCGTGCGTTCACCAAATTTAAAGTCATACATGTGAAGGCAAACTACAGAGAGGAGGTGATTATGCTCTTGGATGGCTCCAAAGTCATAGGCCTTTTCTGGAGGAAAGGCCTAAGGTCTACAACAAAAAAATATGTAAAAACACATGCAATAGTAAGAAAGAAATGCACCAACATGAGATAACGAAGGCAAAACACTGCAATAGAATCATAACTGAATGAAATATCATCGCAATAAAATCACCAACGAAAGAATATTACCTATTTTCGAAAGAGCATCATATGCTCCCTTCCCCTAGGAAGCACGAACACATGAAAATGGGCGTCGTGTCCATATCCGATACGTATCGGATACGGATACGGCTGCGACATGGCTGCCTGCGTGTCGCAGCCATTTTCGATTAAAAAAAAAGAAAAAGAAAAAAGGGACACGGGCGGACACAGGCGGGACACGGGCTTCAACCCCAAACCCCATTTCGGAGCGGCGGTCATCACCATTGCCCCACTCCTTCTCTTCTCTCTCTCTCTCTGTCTCCATCTCTCACCATCTCCTTCTTCGGGCAGTAGCCCCTCGCCGGCGAAGCATTGGACAGTGTAAGTGATCCACGGCGGCGGCGGAAACCCCTACGGCGAGCCTCCTCAGTTGATCTCCTCGGTGCCGGAAACCTTCTCCTCGGTTGATCTCCTCTTCGGATTTACGTTCTCCGGCGGTGTTACTCCCAGTCACTCCCGGCGGTGGCGGTGCCAGTGCCATCCACCCCAAAAAATCTCTGACAACCCTCGTAAGTAACCCTTCTCTTTCATCTTTTCATTTGATGTTGTTTTCTTACGTGGTTTTCACTTTTGGTGTGTACAGATGAACAGGCGAAACTGTTTTTCTTTGGAAGTGTGTTGAGGTTTGATAGAATGATCATGCACGTCAGGTGTTTGAAAAAATGCTAATGGATATTCCAAAAGGTTATGTGCTTATAGATGTTTCTAATTTTTCAGTCATGTGTAAAGGCATGATTTTTGAAGATTTCATGGAGGAACTCCATCCAAAATTAGATAATTTATGCTCTGGAGAGCATAACTGTGGTTTCTATTGTTCTTGTTAATTACAAGTTAATTAAGTTATCACTAATTCGAATACAAGTGCCCCTCAAATTTTTGCACGTGACTGTTTATCTGTTATTGAATGGTTGGATATTATTAAATTCTGGTTCATGATAAAGAAATTGAAAATTTATCTAATTCTTTGTAACTTCATCTATTATATTCATACTGTACAATATACAAATCCGTGATATGCTTTAAAGTTTATCTGTATTGCTAAAACTCGTTAAAGAAATAGAAATGATAGCTGGTTGGATTGTACAATATGGATTTTGTTCCATTTCTGGTGGCAGCCTTAAATGAGACATTTAGGCTATATTATACATATAGTGAAAAACTATATATTTTTTTGGGTAATTTAAAAAACACAACATCTGGTTTATTAGTTAGCTCTGTTTGCCTTCAGTTTGTAAGTATGTTGTGAATACAATGTTCAAGGTTATATAATAGGCACACTGTGGATTGCCTCATTAACTTGGGCAACCTCATCTACCCTTGTGTTTTGGCGCATTTTTGTATACGTAGGATTTCATTTTGGCCTCACTCGAGTGGTACATAAATGTTTATTATTAATGTGGAATGTAACTAAGAAAGTGACTAAAAAAGATGGCCACAAACAATCATCTCTTGAAACGATCAGGACTTTTACATATCAAAAATATAGAGGAGATTTTGCCAAAATTTGCATAGAAATTATGATTAAAAAATAATTTTTCAATCACAAGTTTGTAGCTGTAATATTTACAAGATTTAAAGAAAAAAAGGGTGCTACAATACAAAAAAATATATTTAAAAATTATATAAATAATTTTTTATTAGCCGTGTCGTATCCTACTTTTTAGGAAAATGCCGTGTCCCCGTGTTCGTATCGTGTCGTGTCGTCGTATTCGTATCCGTGCTTCCTAGCCCTTCCCTACTTCTTATGCTCTTTTTTGCTGCTGTTTGGGCCTCTTGTGTTGTCCAGTAGAGTGAGCTCTACTGGTCCCCTCCCCATAGCTGTCTACATCACCTGTTCTATCTCTGGGCCATGTCTATGCAACTAGAGGACTTTTCTCTGCTTCCACCTCCTCCACAGAATCATCAGCTGTCAGATCCTTTTCAATGTCATCTGCCACATCCAAGCCCTTGGCAACCACCTCTAATGCAGACTCAGGGTCAGTGCACTCAAGCCCATCAATAGTTTGTCCTTTGTTGAGGGCTCGTATGCTGAGCTTGTAGTCAGGTGCCTTTTGCACTAGCCACTTCAAAATCCTAGGTTGCAATCCATCCGCCCGCTGCAACCAATCCAATCCAACATCCTTTGCTTCCACCAATTCGAAAAACCAAAACTGCATAAATACATAATTAATATTGTAATTAGTACATCAAAGATTAAAAAAATAATATTAAAAACATTCATACCTGTAAAATAGCTTAACAACCAAACAAATTGAATCTACCTTTCCTCATGTCTTCATATGCATTTGCAACTCCTCTCCATAGTTGCACATACACTTTCCTGCCCCAAGAATAATTTGAGAATGTACTCAAGTCCTCCTCGTCCATCATAGCTCAGAACCTCATTTCCACAAGGTCTCCTGGTCTAGGTAGGAGGAATACCACAATGATGTAAAGAATCGCCAACCTAATCTTGTCTTGTACCTTTGTCTTCTTTCCTTCCAACAAATCCCGAATCATTGTTGAAGTGATTTCGATTCCCCTTTAAACATTCTATCCTTGAAGCACTACAAGATTGGAGTCGAGACTTTTCAGCTGTAGTGTGTAACGGCAGCCCGAGAATTAGAGAAATATCCAAGGGCTTAACTCGAGCCCTCTTTCCACTAATATCAAAAGTCAGCCCACTGACCCTCCTCTCTAGAATCTCGCATACTAGTCGATGACAGACTTACGAGTGAGGAATCTTTAATAAATCTCCTAATACAGAATTAGAGAGATATCAATGGGTTTCACCGTTAATTGTCTGCCTAAACTCAGCCAACTTTTTCATTGTGCACTTGCAGTCAAGTTTAGGCAGCTACAATTGGACAGAAAATTGTAATCAGATAAGCATCCTTATATAATAATCAGTAGCATTCTTACATTACATCATCACACCCTATACAATTAGCCTTCGCAACCTATGCAATTAACCTTCACAACCTATGTCATTTACCATCGAAATAATTACATCAACCTTCGCAACAAAATAAATTTCACTTCAAATAGAATTACTCAACCATCGCAACCAAACCAATTAACCTGTGCAACCTATGTAATTTACCTTCGCAACTAAATAAATTTTACTCAACTTCATAGAATTACTAAACCATCACAACCTATGTAATTAAAATTCGCAACCTTTTATATCAACCTTCACAACTAAATCAATTAAAGCTAATTCCTACAAAATCACAACCCAACACATTCTACACAATTATAACTTGCAACTTATACATTTAATCTACGCAAACCTTCACAACTAAATAAACAACTATTCTATACACGATTCTCATCCACAATTCAAACAAAAATAACATACATTCATGGTAACCATTTATATTCCCGACAACAATACTATCTTAATCAAAACGACCCAAATGAAGTGCTTACAGGAAAAAAATACACTTTTTGTAACCACTTACTTCCTTTCCGGCGTCAGTCTTCTTCTTCCCTACTTTTTTCTCTTTGCCCTATGTAGTCCATGGAGCCATTTGCGTCGATGGAGAGGGGAGTCGATGGAGAGGGGCGCCATCCAACCGGCGAAGAGGGCGCATTGGTGAAGGGGCATATGTGGTGGCAGGGGAAGGTTTTGAACGACCGTGAAGGATTTTGGGTAGAGGGGGGAAATGGAAAGTGGGAGGGGGAGAGGGGAGTCGGCGGAATGGGGAGTCGACAGAGATGTGAGTTAGCAGAGAGAGCGCCGGCAAGGAAGAAAGTCCGCGGAGAGGCATTGGCGGAGGGGCATCATCGGAGTGGCGTCGGTAGAGGCAATGGAGGGTTTCGAAGATGCTGCAAAGGGAAAATGGGAGAGTTGGGAGGGAAAAGGGAGAGTTGGGAGGGAAAGAGAGAGAGCTGGGAGGGAAAAGGGAGAGAGAGGGAAGTGATGTGCTACAGCCTGCAGCAGCTTTTGAGTTGTGTTAGTCAGGTATGGGTAGTTTAGGCATTACAAAAAAAGAAACCACCTGCTCCTCACATGCGTCCCTTTTTTGTTAGACTTTTTCCAGACCTTTGAGTCTCTTTTGAACCCTCAACCTTTTCACTTGGTCCAGATCGGTTAAAACCAGAAAGTGAATTTCTGGATGAAATTTCCCCAATTGCTTTATATGAGTTTGAAATGACAGAAACATATAGTGCACAGAAAAATGTTTTAGTGACCAAGTTTGAAGACCAGATTAAGGAGAAGTTATTGGGTGCAAACGTCAGCCCACGTCAATTTAATGGCAGCCAATTATAAACTGACATGTAGGAGCTGGCCCGGGCACCCAAATGGAAACAGGAAATTGACGGTGTGAGGACGGAGGACGAGACGTCTCTTCCCTAGTTCCCTTTTCCCTCTTGCTCTCTCTCTCCTCATTTAATGCATCACTGCTTTCTTTCATTTCTCTCAGTTTCACGTACTTTTTCTCTTTAACATAAATATTCTTCAAATATTTTATTAGTTGAAAACCTTTTTTAAAATTTATTTTACCATTCAAACATGAAGCCATTTTTTTGGGTTAGCGCCTTTTTCTTAGAGAATCATGCCCTCCCCCCTTTCTTCTCCATTTTCCCTTTCCTCCCTCTCCTCCGTTGCCCGGCAAAAAAAAGCAAGAAGCTTTCCGCGATTTTTGGCGAAGCTTCCTACTGCGTTGAAGGTCAGACCCCTCTTTCACCTCCCCCTCTTCCTCCAGAAAAAATAGCTCTTCCCCTTCCCTCAACCCTGCTAAGGTAACCTCCTTTCTTGCTGCTCCTGTCTCCGCCCATGGTTTGCACAATCGCCAAGTCGCATATCTCTGCCGACCTCAATTTTCATCTCGCCCGGGGGTGGCCAACTACGAATTCTGGGGCTCGCCCAGGATGTCGGAGCCTCATTTGAGATCGTGTGATCTCTAAGCTCTCAAGTAAGGTAAAAGTGGATTTTCTCATACTCTCTTTATAATAAATGTATTTTTGTTTGCTACTATTAATACGGAGGAAAATGATTGTCTTTTTGTTAAAGTATTGTAAGTGGATATTTTTGCTATCTTGATTCTGTCTCGCCCCAAATTCCACAACCCCAATATACGCGGAAGCGATAATCCAATTAAGGTTATAAGGGTAGGAATCTGGGACGGACCGAATACTCGAATCATCACATACCCAATTATATGCTTGGGTCATACTGGATCGATAAGACTTAAACCATATCCACGCACAAGATATAAAATAACAAAAGAAGTCTAATTTAATTATTACATTAATCGTCAAGTCTCCACAACAAAAAATAAAATAAAATACAATAAAATGGCACACAGGCCGCAAGTCCACAATCACCGACATAAACAATAAATTAAAAGTAACTCGTCTTCTAACTCCAGCGTCCAACATCACTTTAAGCAATAGCCGATCACTTCCGTTCCATCTTAATCCCTGCATCAGAGGATGCATGAGTATTCTATAGGAAATACCCAGTAGGATACAAGAAAACCCACAATGGAATAATAATTCAAATGCCAAAAGGCTTAAAGAACGAAGACAAGTACAAATAGACTCAGGATCAGCAATTATGCAGTTCGTATACCAGGAAACCACTCATCATCCGAGACTCTCAAAGGTCAAGGAAGGATAAAATCAATATATAAAATTCCAAACTTACAGAGAGTAAGGAGATATCACAAGAGTATCTGCACCAAACATCAAAAACGGTGGGAGATAATAATTTCTGCTTTCAGTTCTGTCCACTTCCCCTATGGACATCAATACCAGAAAATCCTAGAGGTTCTACAGAGGAACCCGGCCATGCGTCTAGGGATGCTAGTCCCATCGGTGCTTACGGGCACAATGGGCGGAGATTGCAGACCTTTCGTAATGTCATACAATCTAAAGCGCACGCGGTTGCCGTCATCGACTGAACTACAGAGGTTCAATAAATCTGAGACCACTATGGAACTAGCTATGGCTCGTGAGCATACTATGATTCCAACTAAGAGTTCTTATAAATGACTCTTAGCGGAGAAACAAATATTTCAACCGAGTGTCACTAAATATATCTGAGCCATCTCATTAAGAGGCTTGGAACATGTCATTCTAAATTCGACTCTTTGTAGGAGTGCAAGACCATGTTTGAACAAAACTCGAATTAACTCATAAAGGAGTGTTCAATATCTTGAAACAATAGGGTCTAGGAACTCAACAGCGACCCGACAAAATGACTCATCAACGAGACACCACAAGATTCTCCAAAGATTACGCCCTGCCACCTTCACCGTACCTAGCCCTAGAGTTGACAATCTCCGACACTGAAACGATTGAATGACATGCCCATAATAGATCATATCATGGGCATGGAATACAGATCAAGCAGTGAGGCCTCTTGAACAAAGGATTGTTCAAGATAAGAGACACAAAGGACAATTAATTACGGACAGATGTTCTCAGCTCTAAGACCCAAAAGTAAACTTTTATAGTTACTGTTGCAAGCCCTAGAGGTCTTATCACGTTTAATAAGTGTCTTATATAATGTCTTAATCCATAATTAATAGTAATATTACGGTTTAGGGTTTTTAGAACCAAAAAAGTGTTCTGTCCTAAACAGAACAGTCCATTTCAAACGATCACCACTTCTTACACAGAGCGAATCAACCTCTGAAATTTTTCTTACACATATCCCTGGGAGTCTGTTTTACAACCTAACTGACGGCATAATTTTTAGATTTTTGTACAATTAGTTATCATTTTCCGATTAGGGTTCGTTGGTGCAGGAATAGTCCTGGCCGAGAGCAATTAACTTAAGTTATACTAATTAACTGATGTTACCAACTTGATTAATTCCTTTATAACTCTTTCTGACATTATCTTAACCCTATTAACAACTTTTACAGAACCCAAATGGTGCTAAAATTTGCTGATTTAATTCATTTTCTACTACAAATTCACAACCCGATTAGTGATTCGCTTCCCTTAATCCATTGCTTACATCATACAATTAAGCCAAGTATTCCCGGACACCACAGTGAACAGTGATGTCCTGACATGATGTCAGACTTCAATTGTATGACGAAGAGACTCATAAAAATTTTGTACTAATTCATTCATTATTTAGCATGATATGTACTTAGATACAATACATGAATTGCCAGCATGCATACTAGTATGATAGTCTTATATAATCATAATTAGGACACCTAAACTTAGACATACAACACTCTAACATGCTGGAATTTGACTTAAAGATTACAACTTTTCAACGTCAGAGACTTAGATAGGTACTTTGATCACATTTCAAAGATGTATGACAAAGGAACACTCCGATTTTTGGCAATCGGTTATGCTTACATTCAACATGATACACAACTATCAAGAAAAAGGGACAACTAATGCTGGACAGACGTCCAATATAATTCAAAAAACATAAAGGACACATCTTTTCATGTCGAGTGAAGTGGGGATGTCATCTAGTCATGGAACGAGAAGAGTTGGCACATACGTAAGATCAAATACGGTAGAACATGCAAACCGAAGCATATAACTTTCATCGCATTAACATCAATAGTAAGATATGTAAATAGAACATGCTGTAGGATATGAAATCATCAACATCATACACTCATGAACATCTAAAAATTAGAATAAATGAATTGTGGTAAAAGATTATCCTACCTTGTGGAAACTGATACCCAAAAATCGTAAAATCGGTTTCTACTCGATCTTGAGACTCTTGTTCTTCGCGCAAGCACCACGAAAACCAACAACGAACACACACCACCACCTTGGACGCACAAAGGAGGAGGCTGCTTACTCTTCCTTCTTGCTGGCACGTTCTCCAAATCTCACCAAAAAGGGTGCCGGTCTCTCTTATGGAGGGTTTAAATAGGAAAAGCTTAAATCTCTAGGGCAAACCTCCACCATTGATCAAACACTCATCCAAGGGCCACAATCCACAAGAAATAATGGAGAATCTTTCAGTTAGGGGACGCGATCAATCCATCCCAACAGATTCACATCTTGGTTGGTAAGTATCTTTGACCAAATCACTTAGTTACCAAACCGATTTTAGGCTAATATCCAAATTGAAGACAATTTTTCCAATTAATTTCCATGATATAAGGCATCCTTCATTCACATGGAAAGGGCCATAATCTCATCCCAATCACGTTCATAATCTCCAAAAAAAAAATCTCATTCATTTCCATAACTAATTCTCCATTTAAATAGATTGTCAATTAGCTAGGAATTAGTGTTTTCAAATTCGAAACACTTACCAAGGTTTAGATCCGTTGAATAGGATTAATTAGGTAAGACACGTCTTCCAAAGATCCCCAAAATCAGCCCAAGAGGTTCCCCAACGAATTGCCTCGAAAAACGTAAAATTATCGGCGATCGATCGGTCTGTATAGGGCGATCGATCGTCTTGCGATCGATACCTTATAAAAACGATCGATCGTCTCCCGATCGATGCCTTATAAAAGCGATCGATCGGTCTGACGGAAAAACTTATAAATTCAATTTTTTTTAAAAAAATTTAGAATTCAAAATTACTCCATTTAGCAATAAAATTCCACTTTATTAATATAAAATTTACGGTCGCTACATCCTCCCCTCCTTAAAAAATATTTTGTCCCCGAAATGCCGCAATTATTCTTCAAAGAGTTGAGGGTAGGACTTCTTCATCTCATCTTCGGTTTCCCAAGTCATTTCCTCGGAGTGTTGGTTTTGCCACAAAATTTTCACCAATGGTATTGTCTTTCTTCGCAGCACCTGATCCTTCTTATCCAGTATTTTGATGGGCTTCATCAGAAAAGATAAGTATGCTTCTAGTTCCATAGTCGTGTAGTCTAACACGTGTGATGTATCCGGCACATACTTTCTCAACATAGACACGTGAAATGTGTTGTGCACATCTGCTAACTGTGGAAGTAAGGCCAACCTGTAAGCAACTGACCCAACCCGTTCCAAGATCTCAAATGGTCCTACGAATCTCGGACTTAATTTCCCCTTTTTACCAAACCTCATAACTCCCTTTGACTGAGAAACCTTCAAGAACACATTGTCTCCTTCTTGAAACTCCAGTTCCCGTCTTCGGCAATCTGCATAACTCTTCTGTCTGCTTTGCACTGTCTGTAACCTTTACTGAATCTGTGTCACCTTCTCTGCACAGTACTATACTAATTCTGACTTCATCACTTGACTTTCTCCGATCTCTGTCCAACAGGTGGGCGATCTGACGGTCTTCCATACAGTGCTTCGAACGGTGCCATTCCAATACTAGAATGATAACTATTGTTGTAGGCAAATTCTATCAGTGGCAGATGATCGTCCCAATTGCCCTTCCAATCGATAGCACACGCTCTGAGCATGTCTTCTAAAGTCTGTATTGTCCTTTCTGGCTGTTCGTCGCTCTGTGGATGAAAAGCTGTACTAAAACTGAGCTTAGTACCTAACGCTTCCTGAATACCTTTCCACGTTCTGGATGTGAACCTTGGATCTCGATCAGATACAATCGATATCGGTGTGCCATGCAGTCTTACTATTTCTCTGATATACAACTCAGCTAAACTCTCTGGGTTCTGCTTCCATCGAATCGGCAGAAAATGTGCTGTCTTAGTGAGTCGATCCACGATCACCCAAATTGCATCTTTCTGCTTCTGAGTCTTCGGTAATGCTACCACGAATTCCATTGTGATATGATCCCATTTCCACTGTGGAATCTCCAACGGTTGTAACAAACCCGCCGGTCTCTGATGTTCAGCCTTTACTTGTTGACAAGTCAAACATTTGGAAACAAACCTTCCAATATCTCACTTCATTCTATTCCACCAGAAGTTCCTCTTCAAGTCCTGATATAACTTTGTGCTCCCTGGATGAATCGCATACTGTGAGTGATGCGCTTCATGGAGAAGTTCTTGTCTCAGCTCCACATCCTTTGGTACTACCAACCTTCCTTGAAATAGGACGCTTCCATCACTTCCTTTAGTGAAATCTGTCTTTTCCAACAGCTTCAGCAACTGTGGATTATTCTTTTGTGCCTCCAGCACCTTCTCATATATCATCGATCTTACCGATATATTTCCTAGAAATGACGCTCTCTTAGTAGTCGTCCATTCCATGTTACACATTCCCAAATCCTCCATCATTTGCCATTCTTGCACCATCATATGCGCCACTATTCCTGTCTTCCTGGCTTAGTGCATCTGCAACCACATTGGCCTTACCTGGATGGTAATGGATAGAGAAGTCATAGTCCTTCAAATACTCCAACCACCGTCTCTGTCTCATATTCAGGTCCTTCTGAGAAAAGATGTATTTCAGACTTTTGTGATCAGTGAATACTTTGAAAGTTTCACCATATAGATAGTGCCTCCAAATCTTTAAAGCAAACACCACGGCTGCCAGCTCCAAGTCATGAGTTGGATAATTCTGCTCATGAATCTTCAGTTGTCTCGACGCATAAGCCACTACATGTCCATTCTGCATCAGTACACAACCCAAACCGCATTTTGAGGCATCGCTATAAATGACAAACCCACCAGATCCTGATGGAAGTTTCAGAATTGGTGCGGAAGTCAATCTTCTCTTCAGCTCCTGAAAGCTCTTTTCACAATCGTTGTTCCAGTTGAATTTCACTCCCTTCCTTGTTAACTTGGTCATTGGTAAAGCTAAACTGGAAAATCCTTCATGAACCTCCGATAATAACCTGCCAATCCCAAGAAACTTCTGATCTCAGTCACGCTCTTCGGTTGTTCCCAGTAAAGAAACGGCTTCCATCTTCGTCGGATCCACCGAAACTCCATCTTTTGATATGACGTGGCCCAAGAAGTTTACTTTGTCCAACCAGAACTCGCACTTGCTAAATTTAGCATACAACTAGTTCTCTCGTAAAATCTGTAACACTTGAGCCAAGTGTCTTCGATGCTCTTCCTGACTCGCTGAGTAGACCAATATATCATCCACGAACACGATCACGAACTGATCTAACAATGCCTTGAAGATTCTGCTCATCATATCCATAAATGTTACAGGGGCATTGGTCAGACCAAACGGCATCACCAGAAACTCATAATGTCCGTATCTGGTTCGAAATGCTGTTTTGGAGATGTCTTCCTCCTTGATCCTCAACTGATGGTATAAATGACAAACCCACCAGATCCTGATGGAAGTTTCAGAATCGGTGCGGAAGTCAATCTTCTCTTCAGCTCCTGAAAGCTCTTTTCACAATCGTTGTTCCAGTTGAATTTCACTCCCTTCCTTGTTAACATGGTCATTGGTAAAGCTAAATTGGAAAATCCTTCAATGAACCTCCGATAATAACCTGCCAATCCCAAGAAACTTCTGATCTCGGTCACGCTCTTCGGTTGTTCCCAGTAAAGAACGGCTTCCACCTTCGTCGGATCCACCGAAACTCCATCTTTTGATATGACGTAGCCCAAGAAGTTTACTTTGTCCAACCAGAACTCGCACTTGCTAAATTTAGCATACAACTAGTTCTCTCGTAAAATCTGTAACACTTGAGCCAAGTGTCTTCGATGCTCTTCCTGACTCACTGAGTAGACCAATATATCATCCACGAACACGATCACGAACTGATCTAACAATGCCTTGAAGATTCTGCTCATCATATCCATAAATGTTGCAGGGGCATTGGTCAGACCAAACAGCATCACCAGAAACTCATAATGTCCGTATCTGGTTCGAAATGCTATTTTGGAGATGTCTTCCTCCTTGATCCTCAACTTATGGTATCCGGATCGCAAATCGATCCTCGAGAACACTCTTGCTGACTGCAGTTGATCAAATAAGTCGTCGATCCTCGGTAATGGATATTTATTCTTTATTGTCACCTGATTTAACATCCGGTAATCTATACACAACCTCATGGATCTGTCTTTCTTCTTCACGAACAAGACTGGTGCTCCCCACGGAGATACACTAGGCCGAATCAGACGTTTCTCCAGCAATTCCTATAGTTGTTCTTTCAATTCCTTTAATTCCGCAGGTGCCATCCGATATGGTGCCTTCGATATCGGTGCAGTTCCCCGGCATCAGATCTATGGTGAAATCAACATCCCGTCTTGGTGGCAAACCAGGGCAACTCCTCCGGAAACACATCGATGAATTCATTTACTATTTCAATTTCTTCTAGTTTTGGGAGAGTTTTCTCTTCTGACACTACGGTAACTAAAAAGGCTTTACATCCTTTAGCTACTAATTTCTGAACGTTCATTGCAGAAATTAGACGGTTTTCTTTCTTTAAACGAATTCCTTGAAACATTAAATCTTTCTTTCCCGGAATTCTAAAATATACCCTCTTTTTACTACAATCAACTGTAGCACCAAATTTAGCCAACCAGTCCATTCCCAGAATAACATCGAAATCAAACATCTCAAGCAACACCAAATCAGCAAGCATCACCACATCATCCATCAACACCGAAGAATCCTTCAGATACTCAGTTGCTAACACTGAGTCCCAACAGGAGTAGAAATGGAGAGATCAAACTCAAGTCTAGAAGGTTTCCTTTCTAGACTGGCAGCAAACACCATAGAAATAAAAGATCTAGACGATCCTGGGTCTATCAATACCAAGGTTTTAAAAACCGGACCGGTTACCGACCCGAAATTTTTGCTGGGCAGGTCCAACCGGGTTCAACCGGGGGTCAACCCGGGTTGACCCGGTAATGACTTCATCAAAAAAAAAAGAGAGAGAGGGAGAGGGGCGGCTCCCTCCGGCGACGGCCGGAGGGGGGAGGGGGCCGGCGGGGCAGCCCCGCCTCGAAGCTCCAACAGAGGCCCCCCGCCGGGGGGCTCTGGTTTCGAAACGGGGCGGGGGGTGGCCCCGCCCCGAAGCTCGAAACAGAGTTCGAGAACAGAGCCCCCCGCCGGGGGCTCTCTGGTTCGAGAACAGAGCCCCCCGCCGGGAGCTCTGGTTCAAGACGGGGCGGGGCGACCCCGCCCCGAAGCTCGAACAGAGCCCCCCCCGGCGGGGGGCTCTGCTTCGATACGGGGTGGGGGCCCCCTCCGGCGGCGGCCAGAGGGACCCCCTCCCCCACCCCCCACCCCCACCCTTCCCCCTCCAGCTGGAGGGGAGAGGAGAGGGGGTTGCCGTGGGGGGGGGGGGGGGGGGGGGGGCGCCGGAAGGGAGGGAGAAGGGGGGCCGCCGGAAGGGAGGGAGAAGGGGGGTAAGGGGGAAAAGCCGGACCGGACCGGTCGGCCGGGTTGCCGGTTCGACCGGCCGGGTTGTACCGACCCAGTCGACTCGGACCAAAAACAGGTCCGGCTCCGGTCGGACCGGGTCGGACCGGCGGGTTCGGTCCGATTTTTAAAACCATGATCAATACTCTAGCCAATCTATTCAAGATAAGTAGAGTACCTTCGATAACGTCGTCCGAAGCTTGGGCGTCCACCGAGGTCAGAGCGAAAACTCGAGCCTGAGCCTCTTACTCGTCTCCCCTCCTGCCTTCTTGTCACGATTAGGGCAATAAGGCGCAATGTGACCAACTTCATTACAACTGTGACATCTTTGAGTATCTTGTGGACGTGGCTTCCCAGCATGAGATGGCTGTCCACAGAATCTCCACTTGTTCCTAGCTTCTGGCCCGTTGTTTCGCTGAGGCTGACGGTAGGGTACTAATGCATGATTCTGATTATTCCCCCGGTTCGGCTGTTGTTGCTGCTGCTTCTGTTGCTTCGCCGGTCGGTTAGCAAAACGACCGTTGCTCCCGAATCTCTTGAATCCAGAGCGCTTGGAATTACCATCCTGACCCTTGTTGGAACTTCCTTTCCGCTCTTGGGTCCTCTTATAGTCATCTTCAAGGATAGAGGCCAACTCCACTGCTTTACCCATAGTAGTCGGTTGCGAAACTAGAACCCTTTGACCTTAGCCCATCGCGCAGTCCATCGACGAATCTCCTCGCCTTTACCAACTCACTGGGACACGCGTCTGTCGCGAATCGTTGTAGCTGCTCAAACTTTGTCTCATACTGAAGTACGAACATGCTTCCCTGGACCAGTTCCAAGAATTCTTTCTCCTTCCTGCGTTGAATATGAGGAGGAAAGTATTTCTTATTAAATACTTCCTTAAATTCTGCCCACGCGATCTCTTGTCCTGCCTCGAAATTATTCCGCTTTGCCGATTCCACCAGAATACGGCTTCACCAACGAAGAGATAGGTTGCGAACATGACTTGTTCCTCTGCCGGAACCTTCATACCCTTGAATAATCGTTCAACTTCCACGATACATCGCTCAGCCTTTTCAGGGTTGTCATCACCAGAGAAAGCTGGTCCTGCTCTCTTGAACCACTCTAGGGTAGGCGCCTTCACTCTGGGCATATTGCTATTGGTTCCGCCATTCCGTTCCGCCTTCACTCTGGGGTTGCCGTGGGGGGGGGGGGGGGGGGGGGGGGCGCCGGAAGGGAGGGAGAAGGGGGCCGCCGGAAGGGAGGGAGAAGGGGGGTAAGGGGGGAAAAGCCGGACCGGACCGGTCGGCCGGGTTGCCGGTTCGACCGGCCGGGTTGTACCGACCCAAGTCGACTCGGACCAAAAACAGGTCCGGCTCCGGTCGGACCGGTCGGACCGGCGGGTTCGGTCCGATATTTTAAAACCATGATCAATACTCTAGCCAATCTATTCAAGATAAGTAGAGTACCTTCGATAACGTCGTCCGAAGCTTGGGCGTCCACCGAGGTCAGAGCGAAAACTCGAGCCTGAGCCTTCTTACTCGTCTCCCCTCCTGCCTTCTTGTCACGATTAGGGCAATAAGGCGCAATGTGACCAACTTCATTACAACTGTGACATCTTTGAGTATCTTGTGGACGTGGCTTCCCAGCATGAGATGGCTGTCCACAGAATCTCCACTTGTTCCTAGCTTCTGGCCCGTTGTTTCGCTGAGGCTGACGGTAGGGTACTAATGCATGATTCTGATTATTCCCCCGGTTCGGCTGTTGTTGCTGCTGCTTCTGTTGCTTCGCCGGTCGGTTAGCAAAACGACCGTTGCTCCCGAATCTCTTGAATCCAGAGCGCTTGGAATTACCATCCTGACCCTTGTTGGAACTTCCTTTCCGCTCTTGGGTCCTCTTATAGTCATCTTCAAGGATAGAGGCCAACTCCACTGCTTTACCCATAGTAGTCGGTTGCGAAACTAGAACCTTTGACCTTAGCCCCATCGCGCAGTCCATCGACGAATCTCCTCGCCTTTACCAACTCACTGGGACACGCGTCTGTCGCGAATCGTTGTAGCTGCTCAAACTTTGTCTCATACTGAAGTACGAACATGCTTCCCTGGACCAGTTCCAAGAATTCTTTCTCCTTCCTGCGTTGAATATGAGGAGGAAAGTATTTCTTATTAAATACTTCCTTAAATTCTGCCCACGCGATCTCTTGTCCTGCCTCGAAATTATTCCGCTTTGCCGATTCCCACCAGAATACGGCTTCACCAACGAAGAGATAGGTTGCGAACATGACTTGTTCCTCTGCCGGAACCTTCATACCCTTGAATAATCGTTCAACTTCCACGATACATCGCTCAGCCTTTTCAGGGTTGTCATCACCAGAGAAAGCTGGTCCTGCTCTCTTGAACCACTCTAGGGTAGGCGCCTTCACTCTGGGCATATTGCTATTGGTTCCGCCATTCCGCAGTTCCCTTGCTAGCTCCCTTACCACGTCAGTCAAGTTCTGGCTAGATGCCTCCTCCTGTGAAGGATTTGGCACGGTACCCGATCGTCTACCACGAGCTCCAGTTGTCGCCATCTCGAAAAATCTACAGTCAAGGAAAGAGGGAGAATTAGAACTTAACTCCAGGTTTCATTTTAATTCTTCCTCCAATCCATGACTACTAGCGCGATAGTCAAAACAAGCATAAACAACAATGCAAGCAAAACAAGGAACACACCAATACTAAATTCAAAACGGAGTTTTATTCAATACCAATTAAAAAGTTACAGCTAAATCCCTGGAAGAAAAGCAGGGTTATTAAAGATCCTACTCGCTTATAAAGCATCCTAATCGAGTCCCTGAACACCACATCTCAGAGGTACTCGTTTAAAATGGCTAAGGACACAAACATAGGTGCAAATACTAGATGACCCTCATACCAGTCTATCTCCCAATCGGTCATGTGAGGCCACCTATAACCAAGAAATGTCGTATCGGATATCGGTAAAATATCGGTCGGCCTAAGAGACGAAATATCGGAGATATATCGGAGATATATCGGAGATATTGCGTAAAAAAATATCGGTCGTCAAAAACTAGTTTTTATCATATATTTTCAAAATCTAACTTCTAAAATGAGTTATACTAATTTAAACAAAGAATAGATTTCAAAATATGCATAAAAGGATAGAAAACAAACATGAAAGTTTTTTTTTCCCAAAAAAAAAAAAAAAAATTTTTTCAAAAAAGGCCGATATATCGGTCCGAAACCGATATATCGGCGATATTTGGAAAAATGTAAAAAACGATACTTAATGGTATCGGAGTATCGGTTTGTGTCCGATACCGATATATCGGCGATATATCGCCGATATATCGGCGAGCTGGCATTCCATGCCTATAACCTAGGGATTTGAACCTGAGATACAGCTCATAGAAAAGATCTGGGTCATCCTTTGCACGAACATAAACTGGGTGCTCTAAGACCTTCCGAAACTCCTGGTGTATCACGTAACCAATGAACGGATGCTCCTCCTCGGGATCTTCCTCTGGGTCTTCCTCTGGATCTTCTTCCGGGTTCTCTTCCGGATCTTCTTCTGGATCTTCCTCAAAATCAGGCTCTTCCTCGATGTCGATCAGAAAAGGTTCCTCTTTGGTTCCACGACCAATGTTCTGCGACCTCCACTCAACCAACCACTGTTGAGCCGCCTCCTGACAATCCTTCTCGTAAATCCGACCGCTACGCGTTCTCGCCATTACCTAAAGCAAAGTACTAATTAGTCATTAGGTACAATTATGCTTCATCTCTCAATCTAGGGTTCCACACTCTTATCCCGAGGTTATTCTACATCTTTGTACCGTGAATAATTATTTAAGTCTTTCTGAGCTCCGATACCAATCACCGACATAAACAATAAATTAAAAGTAACTCGTCTTCTAACTCCAACGTCCAACATCACTTTAAGCAATAGCCGATCACTTCCGTTCCATCTTAATCCTTGCATCAGAGGATGCATGAGTATTCCATAGGAAATACCCAGTAGGATACAAGAAAACCCACAATGAAATAATAATTCAAATGCCAAAAGGCTTAAAGAACGAAGACAAGTACAAATAGACTCAGGATCAGCAATTATGCAGTTCGTATACCAGGAAACCACTCATCATCCGAGACTCTCAAAGGTCAAGGAAGGATAAAATCAATATATAAAATTCCAAACTTACAGAGAGTAAGGAGATATCACAAGAGTATCTGCACCAAACATCAAAACGGTGGGAGATAATAATTTCTGC
This sequence comes from Houttuynia cordata, assembly GCA_039654745.1. Lineage (NCBI taxonomy): Eukaryota > Viridiplantae > Streptophyta > Magnoliopsida > Piperales > Saururaceae > Houttuynia > Houttuynia cordata. The sequence continues at coordinate 8,964,877 of CM077511.1, forward strand.
TCTCAGTTCTGTCCACTTCCCCTATGGACATCAATACCAGAAAATCCTAGAGGTTCTACAGAGGAACCCGGCCATGCGTCTAGGGATGCTAGTCCCATCGGTGCTTACGGGCACAATGGGCGGAGATTGCAGACCTTTCGTAATGTCATACAATCTAAAGCGCACGCGGTTGCCGTCATCGACTGAACTACAGAGGTTCAATAAATCTGAGACCACTATGGAACTAGCTATGGCTCGTGAGCATACTATGATTCCAACTAAGAGTTCTTATAAATGACTCTTAGCGGAGAAACAAATATTTCAACCGAGTGTCACTGAATATATCTGAGCCATCTCATTAAGAGGCTTGGAACATGTCATTCTCAATTCGACTCTTTGTAGGAGTGCAAGACCATGTTTGAACAAAACTCGAATTAACTCATAAAGGAGTGTTCAATATCTTGAAACAATAGGGTCTGGGAACTCAACAGCGACCCGACAAAATGACTCATCAACGAGACACCACAAGATTCTCCAAAGATTACGCCCTGCCACCTTCACCGTACCTAGCCCTAGAGTTGACAATCTCCGACACTGAAACGATTGAATGACATGCCCATAATAGATCATATCATGGGCATGGAATACGGATCAAGCAGTGAGGCCTCTTGAACAAAGGATTGTTCAAGATAAGAGACACAAAGGACAATTAATTACGGACAGATGTTCTCAGCTCTAAGACCCAAAAGTAAACTTTTATAGTTACTGTTGCAAGCCCTAGAGGTCTTATCACGTTTAATAAGTGTCTTATATAATGTCTTAATCCATAATTAATAGTAATATTACGGTTTAGGGTTTTTAGAACCAAAAAAGTGTTCTGTCCTAAACAGAACAGTCCATTTCAAACGATCACCACTTCTTACACAGAGCGAATCAACCTCTGAAATTTTTCTTACACATATCCCTGGGAGTCTGTTTTACAACCTAACTGACGGCATAATTTTTAGATTTTTGTACAATTAGTTATCATTTTCCGATTAGGGTTCGTTGGTGCAGGAATAGTCCTGGCCGAGAGCAATTAACTTAAGTTATACTAATTAACTGATGTTACCAACTTGATTAATTCCTTAATAACTCTTTCTGACATTATCTTAACCTTATTAACAACTTTTACAAAACCCAAATGGTTCTGAAATTTGCTGATTTAATTCATTTTCTGCGACAAATTCATAACCCGATTAGTGTTTCCCTTCCCTGAATCCATTGCTTACATCATACAATTAAGCCAAGTATTCCCTGACACCACAGTGAACAGTGACGTCCTGACATGATGTCAGACTTCAATTGTATGACGAAGAGACTCATAAAAATTTTGTACTAATTCATTCATTATTTAGCATGATATGTACTTAGATACAATACATGAATTGCCAACATGCATACTAGTATGATAGTCTTATGTAATCATAATTAGGACACCTAAACTTAGACATACAACACTCTAACATGCTGGACTCTGACTTAAAGATTACAACTTTTCAACATCAGAGACTTAGATAGGTCCTTTGATCACATTTCAAAGATGTATGATAAAGGAACACTCCGATTTTTGGCAATCGGTTATGCTTACATTCAACATGATACACAACCATCAAGAAAAAGGGACAACTAATGCTGGACAGACGTCCAATATAATTCAAAGAGCATAAAGGACACATCTTTTCATGTCGAGTGAAGTGGGGATGTCATCTAGTCATGGAACGAGAAGAGTTGGCACATACGTAAGATCAAATACGGTAGAACATGCAAACCGAAGCATATAACTTTCATCGCATTAACATCAATAGTAAGATATGTAAATAGAACATACTGTAGGATATGAAATCATCAACATCATAGACTCATGATCATCCAAAAATTAGAATAAATGAATTGTGGTAAAAGATTATCCTACCTTGTGGAAACTGATACCCAAAAATCGTAAATCGGTTTCTACTCGATCTTGAGACTCTTGTTCTTCGCGCAAGCACCACGAAAACCACCAACGAACACACCACCACCTTGGACGCACAAAGGAGGAGGCTGGTTACTCTTCCTTCTTGCTGGCACGTTCTCCAAATCTCACCAAAAAGGGTGCCGGTCTCTCTTATGGAGGGTTTAAATAGGAAAAGCTTAAATCTCTAGGGCAAACCTCCACCATTGATCAAACACTCATCCAAGGGCCACAATCCACAAGAAATAATGGAGACGCGATCAATCCATCCCAACAGATTCACATCTTGGTTGGTAAGTATCTTTGACCAAAACACTTAGTTACCAAACCGATTTTAGGCTAATATCCAAATTGAAGACAATTTTTCCAATTAATTTCCATGACATAAGGCATCCTTCATTCACATAGAAAGGGCCATAATCTCATCCCAATCACGTTCATAATCTCCCAAAAAAAATCTCATTCATTTTCATAATTAATTCTCCATTTAAATAGATTGTCAATTAGCTAGGAATTAGTGTTTTCAAATTTGAAACACTTACCAAGGTTTAGATCTGTTGAATAGGATTAATTAGGTAAGACACGTCTTCCAAAGATCCCCCAAAATCAGCTCAAGAGGTTCTCCAATGGATTGCCTCGAAAAACGTGAAATTATCGGCGATCAATCGGTCCGTATAGGGCGATCGATCGTCTTGCGATCGATGCCTTATAAAAATGATCGATCGTCTCCCGATCGATGCCTTATAAAAGCGATCGATCGGTCTGACGGAAAAATTTATAAATTCAATTTTTAAAAAAATTTCTATAATTCAGAATTACTGCCATTTAGTAATAAAATTCCACTTTATTAATATAAAATTTACGGTCGCTACAGATTTAGTCTTATTCATAGTTGAGTTAACCTTCATTCATTCCTCTAATGTGAGGGATGGAAATTTTAGCAATAGGGTGTTCCTTTTTTTCTCGGTAAAATATATTTTAAGTTTATAGTTAGTTGAGCAGTGAGCATTAATTTTACTTTGCTGAAATAATGTTGCTCAATGTTATCTATGGATGATCAGTTGCTATCAGTATTTTTTAATATATATGTAGTTTGTTGATTGATGGATGGGCTAAATCATAAAATAATCATATTCATACCCTACAAGTACTAGGGCTGATTTCTAGTTTATCATTATCTTTAGCCACCGAAAAGAAGAAAGAAAGGGAAAACAAGAAATTTTGATTGTAGAGAAAGAAGTATACAAAGAAATGAGTATTTTAAATGGTCCAAAGGTGGTTCCAGTTGATATATATTTGTGCTAATGGTAGATTACCATTATGTATACAAGATAAGTTTTTGAATAAACTAATTCATTAGGTCAAGAGAAGTAAATTATTTTGTAAGTGTTCTTGTGAGGGATAAACTCCATTGTATTCTACCCCCTACTAATTTGTGGATGCAGTGGATTCCTTCAATTTGCTATGGGTTGCCTTGAATTCCCAATGCAACAATTTGCATTTTGGCATTGAAACTACTCCTTACTTTGTCAAATTATGACTGATGTATTAATAAAAATATGGAATTAATAGGTTATGTCATATTTACGTGAATTGATTATGATTCTTTGTAGGTTTCCATGCAGATGTCAAACTCATCTTTAATAGTCTTTGGAAAGTGTATGTCTTGCAATTTATTAGATCATACATATTATTTCCGCACTAGTTTATACCACACATTCTTATTGTTCAGGTAACTTGATAAAACATGTTCTAGAGTGGAAGCACAAGGATAAAACGTGTTCTAGAGTGGAAGCACAAGACATTGATTTGGTGATGACCAAGGCTGGAGTTCCAGAGTGAAGGCAGCTGAGATTTTCAAGGCTAATAACGCTGACATTGTTAGTGCACTTATGATCAAACCAAAAGCAGTGGTGCTTTGTCTGTCACGGGGATAACCTCATCTAATCCATTTCTTCATCATGTCATTTAAAATAGTAGTCAATTTTTTTTTATATTTTGCAACAAAAGCTCCTACTTGTTTCCGGCAAGTAGATGCTTGAAGTTCCATACTCGAAAATTCTATTTGTAATAACAAAAAGGCACCAAATTTATTGTCAAACTCACCCTTATTTACTGTAGTGATGGAAAAGGTCCAGAGGCTCGAGTCTTGTATAGATAGTGATATTTTATTTCCAATAATTACAATGTAAGAAATATTTTTAAACTTGGGTTGCTCAAAATAAACTTGTCAGAAACAATATCAAAGACTTTTTACTTACCATTAAAAATCTCACTTTTTTTTATTTAATATCTATGAAACTCTTCTTCATATTTGAATATGCAAGGTTTCACTTATTTATTATTAATCTAAAGGGAAAAGTGCAAATATTCCACCCCTTTGTGGAAATTGATGTTATGTTTCTACCAATTACCATTTGAGGAACATATGACAAGCCAGGTTGCTCAGATTGAATTTGTCAGAAATAACCATGAGGGCCTTTACCCAACATTGAAAATTCTCACTTAATTTTTTCTTTAGTCACTATAATGTACTCTTACACATTTTCTCATGCAAGGTTACACTAATTTACTCTTATTTTGATGAGAAATGTGTAGAGAATCTGACCATTAGTGGATATAAATGTCACGCCCCAAAATCCCATACCTCGATCGGAGTGCGGAAGCCAATCAATGGAATACATTTCGAGGTAGAGATCCCGGGCACGCGACCGAACAGTCGATTTACCCACCGATTACAATCATCTCAAAAGGATGTGTAACCGACTATGCCCGCAATCAGTGTAATACAATAATAGACATCAATGAATATTATGAAATGAATTTACTTTATAATAATCCATTTAGGAAAGTCAAATAAAATAAACCTATAAAACTATGGCACACAATTGCCAATAATGTCATAAGCATCAAAGAAAGTAAAGCAAATAACTATAATCTTTAAACTCTTCTCGGCACCTGCAATCCACCATTCCACTACTGCACTTCCTGATCTCAATTGTCAATTGCGCCTGCATCAAAGGATGCATGAGTATTTCATAGAAACACTCAGTAGGATGTAAAAACCCACTGAATGAAAACAAGCAGTTAAGAAGAGAATAAGAATAACAAAGGTCATAGACATTCCACAACGTCTGAACTTAACCGAGGTCTATACACCTGCAAGGTTAGTCAACAACAATTCCAACTGGCAAGTATAGGAAAAACATCAATAAGGCTCCTACTACACATATGAGTAAGGAGAGGATAATAATCATATCAAATGCTCCAGACATCGAAAGTGAAAAGAGTTGCAATTTCTGCTCGCTAACCTGGTCGCTCGCAAGTGACTAAAATATATCAGAACCACCCTAGGGGTTCTCTCTTTGGAACCCTGAGGACCTTCCGTAAGACTGAGGACCTTCCGTAATGTCCACAATCTAACGTACGTATAGTGCCTCCTTTCGGGCAGTATGGAATCGCAATTTCATAATTATAAGTGACCTCGCAAGATCTAGCAATGGCTTAATTGAGCATACTATGAAACCACCATAGGCAGAGTCTCGCAAGGTCTCCAGTGGAAGAAACAATCATGTAATCAATATGAACAATATCTCAAAAGGAATAAAGGTCACAACACTCTAAGATCATAAGGTATCTCTTACCAAAATAGACTCTCTCATGGAGAATGGATAGAACAACAAGACAACCCAAACGCTTCAAATAATAACTCACCAAATGAGTAACATACAATCAATACATACCTTTCATGCTCAGCCCTAGATAGGAATTCCTCACTCGCATTAGAGATTTATAATACAAATATCAGAGATAAGAATCAGAGAATTCTTAGATGATTTGAATCCCAAGTAGATTATCAAACCGACAACAACGCTTTTAAAATAGATAGATATGAATCACTTGCTCAAAGGATTATCCCTCCTAATTAGATTACATCTAACCCAATTCTTACTGTGCTAATCCATAAGTATATAGTCCAATTACTGGTATTGACATATTAATCATTATTATATCATATTACAAGATGTTATTTGTATACTTAGTATTTTCTCTCAGATTTAGCTCACTGTCTCCTGCACAACAGTCCTCTTCCGACGGCTACTGTGCTCTTTAAAGTAAGACTTAACCTCTGAAATTTTTATTGATGATACCCTCGTGAGTCTAGTTTCCAACCCCACTGATTTTATATTTTTCTGATTTCATTTGAATTAGTTATGAATTATTTACCACTGACTGTCAGCACAAAAAAACAGTTCTGGCCGAGATTAAGATTCTTAATTAATTTGATTATCTTACTTATCAACACATTATAAATCATAATACATAAATATCAGAACATATACTCCCCTCCTAGACCAATTACAGAACCTAAAATTATCTGAAATTACTAAAGTTCACTCCTTTCTTGTATTCTTATATAGATGACATAGTTTGTAAACATTAATACACTCCAAACAAGACAATTAATATAAGACGCACCTTAAAGGTACGAACTCAACGTGGAACATCATCAACCGAACAATAACAGAACCTTTAGTCTCTGGAAAATTAATAAAGCATGAGACTTTATATGCGAAGTCCCATCTAGAAGTGACACATGAATGCATACATGATTTGTGATGCACTGCGCATAGAATTAAAGACATAACTCATTCATCTCGCAAGAATCCAAATAATGACTAAGGTATTGACTCAAAACACTTCTCAAAAGCATATATAATCAAAAGAGAGAAGAGGGGAAAAACCATCCTACTTAACCCTTCAAAGATCTCGCCTTTCTACGCGCCTCTCATCTCTTCCGCTTCTTCCAAAGCTCCCGCTCCAAGCTCTCGCAAACTACCACAAGAACAAGCCTCCAAGGAGATGGGTGAACGTGGGGAGGAGAAGGGAAAACTCTCTGGACGTTCTAGGGTTAGCACAAGCTAATTCTCTAGTGTTTATATAGAGTTGGGGAAGAATCCATTCTCAAACTAATCTTCCAAATTATGGACACTTTCAACCAATGGAAGGCTTCACAATCCTCCTAGAGACGTGCAAAACAAGTCCAATTGGGATTTGGTATCTTTCCCAAGAAAATCCACCCCAAAAATACTTCTAGAAAACGCAAACCGCAACCGGCGATCGATCATCAATACGGCGATCGATCGTCGTATGCACTGTTTTAACACTACACGCTACAGCCGATCGATCGCTATTTCTGCCGATCGATCGCTTTACGCGAAGCACAATATTCACAAATTTCAGTAACTACGATCGATCAGTTTGGTAAGGCGTCGATCGGCTCAGCTTGCCGATCGATCGGCTCTTAAGGTGATCGATCGCTATCACGTTTAATCAAATTCAATTTCTTATATCTTTTTATCCCGAACTCCAAATCGCACATAATAGGTGGCATTGGAAAGTTCTTCTCACCAACTTTAATTTCCACAAGGTAACACACAGCCAAATCAAACGTTAAGAGGGTCAAATTTAGGTTTTAAAAATACTTATTAATTTTCCGGATGTTACAATAAATATTTTGTTTCTATAATAATAAACATATGAGAAACATACCTCAATCAGAATTTCTTATATACAACTTCTCATAAACAATCTTGCAGCCCTTACTCCAACATTCAAATATTCTGTTTTTTTTTTCAGTTAGAATTTGATGCAAACTTACAGCTCTATGGGTTTTCACATGACGCCACTAACACATATGGGTATTGTGGGTTTTCACATGAACATATGGGAAAAGTGCATAGGTTCCACCCTTTTATGGATATTGATAATTATGTTTCTAACTATATGACTATTTGACAAACATATAACCAGACAGATTGCCCAGATTCAACTTGTCATAAACAATATCGACGACTCCTTACCTATCATTCAAAATGTGACTTCTTTTTTCATTTACTAACTAAGATATATTTTTTTATATTTAAATTAAATCATATGGGAAAAATGCAGATGTTTCGCCCTTTTATGGATATTGAAATTATGTTTCTAACAATCACCATGTTAGAAACATATGGGAAGCCGAGTTGCTCATATAGAACTTGCCAGAAACATTTACGAGGTCTTTTGTTTCTAACAATTGACATTGAGAAGCATAAAGCAACTAAACTTTCTTACATATAACCTGTCAGAAACAATATCGTGACCCTTTAGACCAACATGTAAATATCCTGCTTCACAAAACAAAATTCACATTTAACCTGGATACGTTCACATCCACATTAACTTTATATACTCCCAAAATAAAACTAAGTTTTACATTTACTTTTCACAAAATACCTATGCATCATTCAACTTTACCCATCCTCCAAAAAAAATGAACTCTCATGTATCATTATGATTTTCTTACACCTAATTCAACTATGTCACTGTGATACACATACTATAAAATGTTTCTTTGATACCATCATTATTTTCTTCCACTTTCGAGCATGTCACTAGCATCAACAACCTACCTTGATGTAATTTTTCTTATCCAACCAAAGGCCTTCACCATCTTATATCATTTGTAAATTGATGATTGGCATACTGCACCACAAGTCAGATGAATCAGGACTCCTAATGCAGGAAGTTGGACAACAACTACTTCTCAAGGTCAATAAATCCAACTTGAATATGGGAGCCACTGAGACCCCTCTACGGGAAAAATTGAGTACATGTGTAAAAAAAAGAGAGAGTATTACAGATTACATAATGCAAACTTCATGTTACCTCATTAGATTGCCTCATCATCATTGGAAGAAAGTTAAGTAGAAATAAGAAAAATGTCAATATACATGATTTGTAGACCTCTATCTCCTCATACATCAAAACATATTTCACATGTAACCTTTTCAGCTAAAAAATGTGTTATATTCAATTTTAAGAAAGAAAAGAGGACATGGAATCCAAGGGGTACCTGGCTATCATATTCAAAACCTCACTTTTGTGTGTTGGCCAAAAAATACTTCATTAAAACTTTTGCAATGGAGGTTCTCCTGAAAGAGCTATTGAAAGTATATAAGAGAGAGAACTGGAAGAGCAAAGAGGATTGTCCTAAGAAAAAGGCGCTAACCCAAAAAAATGGCTCCATGTTTGAATGGTAAATAAATTTTCAAAAAGGTTTTCAACTAATAAAATATTTGAGGAACATTTATGTTAAAGAGAAAAAATACGTGAAACTGAGAGAAATGAGAGAGAGCAGTGATGCATTAAATGAGGAGAGAGGGAGCAAGAGGGAAAAGGGAGAAGACGTCTCATCCTCCGTCCTCACACCGTCAGTCTCCTATTTCCGTTTGGGTGCCTGGGCCAGCTCCTACATGTCAGTTTATAATTGGGTGCCATTAAATTGATGTGGGCTGGCGCTTGCACCCAATAACTTCTCCAGATTAAGGGGCCGTTTAGGGCGTGATTAAAAGCAAAACATCCAGTCTTGATGTTTTGCTACACTGTAGCATCCATCTTTTTTTTATATCCAGTTGGATATAAAAAAAAAACATGGATGCTACAGTATATGTCCAAAATCCACTGTGGATGTTTTGCATTAATCACACCCCAAACGGTCCCTAAATGACCCCATGCCAAGGTGGCATGGGGTCCTGCAATCTGGTCCTCAAACTTGGTCACGCTAGATGCCCTCTAGTGCACATAATCTCGTAACAGCAAGTTTAGCTGTCACTTGCAAAGCTTATGCTGTTATGCTAACATATTTGAGAAGCGAAAATTAACTGTGGATGGGTGTCTTGAATTTTGATCATCTTAGTGGTCTTGAACTATAATTGTTTATTCATAACCTGTGGGTTCTGTTAAGAGTATATGACTATAGTTGTAATGAGTTGAGCTGTCATTCTTACTTAGTGTTAGTGTTAGTTAGGTTGACCTATAATGGTCATTTGTCATGTCTATAAATACCGGATGTACCTTTGTTGATGATTAAGGAAAATATGATTTGATATTTCTTTATGGTATCGAGAGCTGGGAGGGGTCTCTCCAAGAGATCCTATCCTAATCCGGTTTTTCCGTTTTCTTCTGCAAATCTCGCTCGCCATGGATGAAGCTTCAGATTTTTGTCATGAGCAAGGTTTCTATGTCTATAGCTAATATGAGGTTTCCTCTGTATCTTCTCTTTGTCTTTGTCTGTTCTTCCTAGTTTGGATATTCCTTTGTTTTTTTTTTCTTCTGTTGAAAACTCCACAAATCTCAGGGCTTCTACTGTCATCGATTGATTTCGCTGCAAGTTTTTCTGATGGATCAATACATGGAATCATTTCCTGCACCAATTAAAATTCTTGTGTCGAATCTAAATTCTCTCATTTCTGTCAAATTGGATTCGTCTAATTTCTTGATCTGGCGAGAACAAATGCATAATGTGTTGTCTGCTTATGCTTTGATTGGTTATGTTGATGGATCGATTCTATGTCCTGTCATGCATATAGTTGATTCATCCGGACAAATGGTTCTGAATCCATCTTATACACAATGGCGTATGTACAATCTCCATTTGGTTGCTTGTATTACAGCAACTCTATCTCCTAATCTGCTTCCACATGTTCTTGGAATCAAATCTGCAAAAGATATGTGGTTTTCTCTTGAGCAGAAATTCAGGTCTCTGTCTCACTCTCATCATGAATCTAAAACTGTAAATACAGATGTTGAAGCTTACCTCGACAATGGCTGCTTATCTTGACAAATTGAAAGAATTGGCTGATCAGCTCGTAGCGGCTTCTAAACCTTTGATGGATGAAGATCTTGTTTTACATACGTTGAATGGATTACCTGATTTATATGATGCATTTACTACATCCATCCGTACTAGACCATCTCCAATTTCTGTTCATGAGCTATGGACTTTGTTGCTGGCTGAAGAAGCAAATATTTTCTTAAGGCTACTAGTAGTTCATCAGTATTTGTTCATTCAGCTATGAATACAATTTCGGGATTTACTGGTCAGAATGATTCTTCTTCAAGATATTTTACCCAGCGAAATCTGGGATTTCCTGGTCAGTTCTTTCAAGACCGTAATCGTAATTCTAGATTTCGAGGTCGTGGTAATGCTTCTAATAATCATGGGAGAAGGAATTATCAGCATTATAATTACTCAGAAAATAATGCTCATCCACAGTTCTTTCGCCCTCAGAATCAGAACAATGTCTCTCGTGTGCCTTGTCAGATTTGTGGTCGCACAAATCATCCGGCATTCAAATGTTATCATCGTTATAATCCAGCCTATAATGGCATGCCACTTGCTGGTTCTGATTCTTCTGGAAAGGGTAAAAGCAAAGCTCCAGCAGCCTATTCTACAAATACAAGTGCTAATGAAGCATCGACTTCACATTCTTCATGGCCGCTTGACTCGGGAGCTACTGGTCATTTCACTTCTGATCTGAGCCAACTTGACATTCATTCTCCTTATACTGGATCTGAGGATGTCTCTGTTGGCAGTGGTGAGTTTTTGTCTATAAAAAATATTGGTTCTAAAGTATTCCATTCTGAAACATCTCATTTGCATCTTAAACAAGTTCTTCATGTTCCACGTATCTCTCAAAACTTAGTTTCTATTCACAAACTAGCGCATGATAATAATTGTTCCATAGTTTTTAACTCTGTTGGTGTTGTGATTCAGGACAATCAGTCCAAAAAGATACTTTTCCGAGGGGCCAGTAAAGATGGCTTATATCCACTCACTGTTCCGCTGTCTTCAACTCCTTCTGCACATGTTGCTGCAACAAAATCATCTGTTGTTTGGCATCGACGCTTAGGTCATCCAGCTGATGCTACTTTTCAAAATTTAGTTTCTGTTTTTAAACTTCCTGTGTCTGATAAGAAATTGTTGAGTTCTAATAGGTGTGCTATGAGCAAATCTCATAAACTAAAGTTTGATGATTCAACATCTGCTACTTCGCAACCTCTAGAAATCATACACTCTGACATGTGGGGACCTGCCCTATCTATTTCTTTTCTGGGCTTTCGTTACTATGTCATTTTCATTGATGACTTTTCCAGATTTACTTGGTTGTATCCAATGGAAAATAAATCAGATGTTTTTCACTGTTTTGTTCATTTTAAAGCAATGACTGAAAATCTCTTTCAATGCAAAATTCTTCGATTTTGGTCTAATAATGGGACAGAATTTGTGAATTCTAAGTTTACAAATTTTTTTACTAGTTGTGGCATTGTTCATCAACTTTCATGTCCATATACTCCTGAGCAAAATAGAGTCGCTGAAAGAAAACACCAGCATATTATTGAAACTACTCTTTCTTTGTTACTCACTTCACATTTACCTATCACTTCATGGTCTGAAGCTGTGTGTACAACAGTTTTTCTTATTAACAGGTTACCCTCTGTTCAATTAAATTCAATGTCTCCATTTCAAGTTCTGTTCAAAACAGAACCTGATTATTCCACACTAAGAGTTTTTGGAAGCAAATGTTTTCCTCGGTTATGACCGTATACTAATCACAAGTTAGAGTCTCGATCTTCCGTTTGTATTTTTCTTGGGTATTCTTCATCTTCAAAAGGCTATTGATACTTCGATTTTAAGACATAAAAATTATATATTTCTAGACATGTGAAGTTTTTTTAAGATGAGTTTCCTTATGAAAATATATCCAAGTCTGATTCTTCTTCTAGATCTTCTGATCTTCCTGGAGTACCATTACTTGCTTCTCCCCATTCTCTTTCTCCCACTTCATTGCTTCATACTTTTTCATTAGATAATTCATCTTCTATACCTGTAAATTCTGCATCTTCTATCTTACAACCTTCTTTTCCTGCACACATACATTCATCTGTTACTTCACCTATTTCTGCACCATTAAATTCTACTTCTATTCATCCAATGACTACTCGTAGTAAGAATGGAATCTTTAGACCAAGACATCCAATGTCATTACATCTCACTACACAAGCTGTTGTACCCCAAATAGAACATCTGTCTTTTGTTGCTACTTCTAAATTCAAAGAATGGAATGTGGCTATGGTTTCTGAAATAACAGCATTACAACAGCATAAAACTTGAAAATTGGTTCCAAAACCTGTTGACAGAAAAATTATTAGTTGTCGGTGGATATACAAGATCAAGCATCATGCAGATGGTTCAGTTGCTCGTTATAAAGCTCGTTTAGTGGCTAAGGGCTATGATCAACAGGAAGGGTTAGATTTTCATGAGACTTTCAGTCCGGTGGTTAAACCTACAACTATACGGATTGTGCTTAGTTTAGCTGTCTCACGGAAATGGGAAATTAAACAACTAGATGTCTCAAATGCTTTTTTGCATGGGTTTATCAATGAAGAAATTTATATGACCCAACCACAGGGGTTTGAAGATAAAGGGTTTCCTAATCATGTTTGTTTGTTACAAAAAGCTTTATATGGTCTTCAACAGGCTCCGAGGGCCTGGTATGACAGATTGTCTTCATTTGTTATATCTCAAGGATTCAAAGTTTATTTTGCTGATACATCTCTGTTTATTCAACAACATGGGGATCAAAGTTTGTCTGCAAATCCAGTTTTTCATGCTAGGACTAAGCATGTGGAGGTTGATTACCATTGCATTCGTGAACGGGTTCTTGCTGGTGCAATTCAGGTCCAACATGTTTCATCTATCTGTCAAATAGCTGATATTTTTACTAAGTCCCTTCCATCTCATCAGTTTCAGCTTCTTAAAGACAATCTCATGGTGAGCCCCTCACCTGCGATTGAGGGGGGATGTTAAGAGTATATGACTATAGTTGTAATGAGCTGAGCTGTCATTCTTACTCAGTGTTAGTGTTAGTTAGGTTGACCTATAATGGTCATTTGTCATGTCTATGATGTACCTTTGTTGATGATTAAGGAAAATATGATTTGATATTTCTTTAGGTTCTTTGTATTGGTTTTCCATGCAATGCACGTTGTGGGGAAACCACCATCTGCTTCAGATGGGTCTGATTATGTGCCTTCAGCTGGCAGGATGAGACCAGTGAGAGAGAGATTGGGAGCCAATGTTAATAACTCTAAAAACAAGTGGTATGTTTTTTTTTCAATTCCATGCCTTTGAACGATGCACTAGTTCTTGGACCTTGGTGCATTCCTTTTTTTTTTTCTTTTGGTAATTTTCTTTTATCTTTATTTCACATTAGTGCATGTTATTTCTTACTTAGGCATAGTCATTCTGTCTTTTTAAATATGTGCGATGCATGCTGATGTGAGCTCAATAATATTGACAAATATCGTGAGTGCAGAGTCGAGGGATTGTTGACAAATATCATACATTGTCTTTACAGTAGAAGAGAGTTATGTATTGACCATTGTCTTTACAGCAGGTAACAAATAGCATCATACATCAAGGGAAGAATATCTTGGTGTGAGCCATATAGGGGGTGCATACCTACAAGATGATGAAACACCTTCAAAATTACCATCAATTCTGACTGGCTTGAGGCTGAACATGCCTTGGTCAAGGGTACATATTTTCTTTGTCAAATAATACGTCCATTGATCATCCGTATAGAAGATGTATCTTTCCAAATCTGGATGCTTTAGGGAAAGGCTGATGCTCTGATTGAATCCCAAGAATATTGCGATACCGTGTAGCCTGCGAGAGAAGAGATCCACGTCCACCCATTCATCCCCTACTAACTCAAATGCATCAAGATTAGATGTTTTATGACTATGAGTGTCATCAGGGAAGCCGATCACAGTCTTACCCATCACCATTAACTCGCCCCCTACATTTACTAAGTATAGTGGGCAAATGCACGGGCCTCCAATAGATGGAGTAACAACATGTGGCAAGACCCTGGTCACATGAATGGGGCTACTCATGTTAAACATAACTACTACACCATGTTCATCAATGGCGAAAAAATTCCCATCAGAATAAATCACATCACTGAACCCTTTGTATTGGCATTCGACAGGGACCCATCTGGATGTTCCCTCCCTGTAAAATGCCAAAACCCGGTGCATGCTGCAGATGGCCATAGCTGACCACCCTACCTCCTTTGGACTCGATGAAAGAACGACTTTAAAGACCTTATAATACTTTTCTTCTAGGGAGTCCAGCAAGAAATTACACCAATCATCGTCTTCACACGGCTCACTTGCAATATTTAAGTCCGGCAAAGAAATTTGCTCTCTAGTGAGAGGATTCAACACATGCAACTTTCTCTCATCATGGATGGTTACCAACCATCCCATAAATGAGCCACAACACCTCCTTCCATATAATTCCGGAATGTAAATCTCAGATGTCCTATGAGTTTCCAAGTCATACATGAAACTAGTCTCTTTGTCTTCCCCTGGTATGAATAGCCATGGAATTTTTCCATTAAATTCTTTAGCATAGGAGTGCCATGCTTTATTAACCATACTGCATTTAATAAAATCAATTGGGCTTCTGATCTTTTCAGCAAGCAAGCCAACTAATTCCTTTGGCAAAACTGCAAAAAAGAGGGCAGTTAGCAATGGGCCCAATTACTTTCTATAATATGTGTACTTCTGGCCCCTATTTGGCTCTCCCCAACCTGCAAATGGGGGCCACATGCATACTAATAGCGCCAGTGTACATAGTGGCTTGTTATTATTATTATTTGAAAATCAATAAGGCAAGAAAGAAAAAAATTAAGTAAAAGTCATTATACCAGCCCATGCATTAGTCCTTTTGTGTGCAACATCTGGCACAATGGTAGCGCCATTGTTTGCAGTCGCGCTTGATGATACAAGCTCACTCAGAGTCGATTTCTTATAGCCCTGAAAATATAAGCTCCAGTTACTTACTCGGTCTTCAATAATTAAATGAAAAATCGAGGGCCATATCCAAGAAACTATTAATTAGAAGTTGGAGTTCTTGTTCAGAAATCATAAGAAATATATCATGAAAACAATTCAATGAGTTCAAAAGGCACTAGACCATTAGATTGCAATGCACTGAAAAAGTGAATATAACAACAAATATGTAAAGAACCAATGTGTCTTTTCTTGTTCACATATCATAAGATTAACAGATATACATACAATAAACATTGAATGAGAACATGCTTTCTATTTTCTAAAGCAATTGAAATCAGTTCATGGTTTGCTAGTCTATATTTTTAAGTTGCATCACATAGACGCATACCTCTATTTTCTTGAGCTCTGCTTTTGCTGTCTCCTTGATCTTCCATTGGCTTATTTCAGTCTCTTTCTTATTCGGCCTGAAAATTAACAGTAGAGACATAAGAAGCCAGTATTAATTTAGTCTGTGTAAGAGGGGACTTGTGCACCGGAGAAGGCAAGTTATACCCGTTCAGAAGGTTAATGATTATAGCTTCCTTCCAAGCAACAAGGTTGGCCATTATATCGCTCATCTTAATTTCCACCAGGAAGTCATGAAAAGGCCTTCCATGTATTAAGAGCAAGAATACACATCTATCATAGATTGTGCTTCCCGTATATGGACCAGCCTCATTATTACCTGAAGTGCACCGAGAATTTCCAGCATTACCAATCAAGCTATAACACAAGGGATGAAGTTATCATAATAGAATAATATTTATGACAATGTGTCAAATGATCATGCCAAAACTTGATGAATTCATTATAGCATTCAAACTTGATCATGCTGAGCTCTTAAGCTTTTAGCAGCAATTATAATATCAAATTTGACATCATAATCATGATAAAAAAAAAGTTCAAATAAACATGAAAAACTGAAAAAACTAGGTAACTGATAATAATATTTCAAAATCTGACTACTATTCATAGTGGATTGTTATTTGGAACTCAACAAAAAAGGAAAGAAAGGATGAAACATTAAGTAAAAGTCATTATACCAGGTAGTAAACTAGTCTTCCCTTGGTGCATGGCTCCCTTTTCAAGCTCACTCAGCGTGGATTTCTTGTCAGAGGACAAAACCTGAAATTTGTGAAAATATAAGCTCAAGTGTCATACCCAGTCATATAATTAAACAGAGATTAACCGATGGCCATATCAAAGAAACCATTAACCATTTACAACGTAATAAAAAACTGATATCCAACAAAATGTGTCAAAAACCCACTTTGTTCAAACGAAGATATGAGCTAGAACCGACTAATTGTTCAAAAAGAAAAACATAAGAGAACAATTTTACATAAGTATATTAAACAGGAGGAAGCCTGGAAAAAGCCTTGAACGGGAGCAAATTGCATGAGAGCTAACATTAAACAAAGAATCCATGCCATATCCAAAAGTTGTTAACCTCAAGATTACAAGGTACTGAATAAGTGAACTCCAACATAATATGTGAAAAAAAACAGAGTATTTTCTTTTTCAGAGATCACAAGATCAACAGAGATATGAAAAAGAACATTTAATGAGTGAAGAACCATTGAATCCAGAGAAAATAACGTGAGAAATGAGAAGATCTTCATTTTTATCATAAATCGGACCAACTAAGCAATAAAGAACCCAAAATTAGAAGAATCCATAAAGAGAGAACGATCAGATTAGCAAAAAAACATTAGAGCACAAGATTACATCAATTACATCATAATGAAGAAGTGAATAAATTATAAACGCGAAGAACCAATGTGTTATTTCTTGCTCAGAGATCATATGATTAAATATCTACACAATAAACAACATTTAATGTGAAAAAATGAGAACATGTTCCTTGATATTTATCATAAATCTGAACGTCTGAGTTAGAACAGGAAAGATTTGGAAGAAGCAATTGAAACTAGTCCATGATTTGCTAGTCTATATTTTTAAGTTGCATCATTAATAATGGCAGGGGCATACCTCTATTTCCTTGAGGTCCGCTATTGCTTTTGCTGTTTCCTTCATCTTACACACGCTTATTTTAGTCTCTTTCTTAGTTAGCCTGAAAAATTAACATTAGCGCCATAATAACCCAGAAATTATTTAGCGTATCTATGTAAGAGGGGACTTGGGGGCCAGAAAGATTATGTTGTACTTGTTCATAAGGTTGACAAGTTTTGCCATAATCTCGCTCGTCTTTATTTCCTCAAGGAAGTCATGAAAAGGCCCTCCATGTGTTGAGAGCAGTGATATACAGCTATCAAATACTGTGCTTCCTGTTTTTGAAGTACCCTTGTTATCACCTGAAATGCATGGAGAATTTCCAATACTACAAATCAAGCAAGCAGAAAAGGACACCATAATCACGCCAAAATCTGAAGAACCCACTCTAAAATTTCGAAGATTATGCGAATCTGTTTATATTTTCATTAAGTGATAATAACATACTATCAAATTTGCACACAATAATCACGACAAAGAATTATTGCAAATAATCATGTCAGAACTAAAAACACACACTAGAAGAACCCTTACTAATATGAGCTCTTTAGCTTTTCCTGAAATAATAATACCATACTATCAGATTTGAGATCATATTCATGATAACGAATTATCTCTCATGATCATGCCAAAACTAGAACCCAGCGTAATTTTTCCAATTGATCATGACAAGCTAAGCTTCTCGGCATGTAATAGTAGTATCTCAAAATTTGACTATATTCATTCTGGATAATTTGAAACTCATAAAACAAGAAAGTCAGACTGAAAAATTGAGTAAAAGCCATTATACCTGGAAGTAGACTAGTCTTTTCACCATTGCTTGCGCTCCTGCTTAATGATGCATGCAGCACTTTGTTCACACTTCTTCCTCTTCTGTTCCTCAGAGAGACAGGGCACCCTTGGTGCATGGCTCCCTCTTCAAGCTCACTCAACGTTGATTTTTTGTCAGAGGACAAAACCTTATGAACACGTTCACACCCAGTCACATAATCAATCAAAGAAACAATAAACAATTACAGTACAACGTAAAGTGATATCCAACAAAATATGTCGAAAACCACTTCTTGTTCAGAAATCAATCAAATCATAAGATAACATAATTACATGATATATTAAACAGGAGGAAGCTAGGAAAAACCATTCAAAAAGAGAAAATAGCATGAGAACAAGATTACATGAGTATATTAATCGAAGAATCCATGCATGCCATACCTAAAAAGTGAACTCCAAAAAAATGTAGAAAAAAACGATGTGTAATTTCTTTTTCAGAGATCACAAGATCAACAGAGATGTGAAAACCAACATTTTAATGAGAGAAAAACCTTTTCTAATCCGGAGAAAATAACATGAAAAAAAATGAGAAGAGCCCATAAACAGAGAACGACCAGAATCAAATCCGAAATGTTAAAACTGAGAGTAGCTAATGGCATCATGAGATTCGAGAAACACGCAAAAGAAACGAAGATGAAAGCAATGGAAAAGATTTGGACTGTATATTTTCGATCGGTTTTGGTCACGGAGTGGACTAGGAGGCGGCGGGAGGGGGAACTCAGCGACCTGGCGAGACAGCAGACGGATGAAGTGGTGGCAGGGAGGTGCTGGAGGAAGCAGACGGTCCAAGATGCGCAGCTTCTGGTGGAGACGACGGGTCCATTGACGAAGAACTCGGTGAATCTGGCTGCGGGCCTGGTGGTGAGGACCCTGTTTCCGAGTCTCTGCTCGAGGGGTGTGTGCACCTCCTCGCCACCGTGGGCCGAGTCGTCCGAGTCGCAGGATGGGAAGAAAGGCTCGATGTGCTTCTCGTTGGTACTACAGAAGGTCGAGAAATCCATCGCATTTCCCTTCTGCGTCGCTGTATCTCTCATCGCCGGTTCTTGGTTTTCTTGGGTCTGCTTAGGAGAAGAAGAAGAGACCGGAGAGGGGTGGCGGGACGAGGCAGAAGAAGACTCGTTTTTAAAAAATGTTCCTGCTTCTCTTGCTGGGCTATTATCGCTTATATATAGAGGACACTATTTTACACACCCATTTGCATTGGTGGGCTTTTTATTAAGCAGGATGGCCTTTAATATGATGGGCTGAAGATTTGGTTTACAAATGTTCAAGCCCATTTTTATTAAGATTAAATGGATTGTTTATTACTATGACTATTATTTTAAATAGGTTTGGTAATTGTTTATTAAGATTAAATGGGATGTTTATTACTAGGCCCATTTTTATTAGGATTACATGGCCTGTTCGTTACCCTTGGTACTTTTTTTTTCTAATGGGCCACAAAGGCCAGAAGAAATTGCTAGCTTAGCTTATCAACTCACAGGTATATCGGACTTGAGTTGCTAAAAAAAAGAACTCAAAGGTATTAACTCGTGGACAGACACAAGGTGGAAAGGAGATGGGATCTGCTGGTAAAACTTCACCAGCGAGTTTCACCAGCCGTCGATCATACGAAATCGGCGGTGCACACGCTCAGTCAAAAGATGCGGTTTTGACCGAGTGCACATTACGTCCATGTGCGCCGTCGATTTCATATGATCGACGGCTGGTGAAGCTTCACCAGCAGATCCGGACTAAGGTGGAAAGGTGTTTAGCGGACAGCGGCATTAATTAAATTTTATTTTTTTAACAAGGGGTGTCCGAGCCTTTAGGACCCAAGTAGAAGGGGCAGGGCAACCAACCTCTTAGAGCACCTTACTCCGCCAATAATCCTCTAAGGTGTGTGCACAACCCACATAACATACGTGCCGGTTAAGTTGTAATATAGTCCATGTGAGTGGCCAACGGAGTGGGGGTTTTAAGACATGATCTCTACTTGAAGGGCAGATCACAACCTTGCCATCACACCAACAGCCCATTGGTTGGCATTAATTAAAATATTTTTAACCAGCCTGAGTGAGCAGCTCAGATTACCAAGATGATAGTTTAAGGCTTTTAGCTGTATTTCTTCTAGGTAAACCATACACAAGGGGCGAAGGACGACCAAGTTATTTAACTAAATTAGGTGTCGTCTGAATTTGGAGAAACTTCATGCCCGATTCAGCTGGCTTCATCAAGTTTTACAGTGAATTTGTTGGAATTGATTTAGATGGCCCGTGATGCTAAAATCCGGGTTAAAGCTCAATAAGCGAGATTTTTCAGCACCCCATTTTTATAGGGTAACACCACATGCTCAGTATAACCCAAATTTTTTTTGCCAGTTAATGGGCAATACCACACTGTTAATTGTCAGATTTTGAGGATTCTGACGGTTAATCACTAATGTCAAATAAATAACAATGGATCCCGACCGATTGAACTCAAGGAGATTAATATTAAGGGGCCGTTTGGGGCGTAATAAAAAGCAAAATATCCAGTGTAGATGTTTTAGATCACTATTTATTTTAGGTTTTTTTCACTTTTAGCTTAATAGTAAAAGTAAAATATCCAGTGTGGATGTTTTGCATTTCAAACGGCCCCTAACTATTAGATATGTCAATGGAAGGTTACTCTAATGGTGAGACTCATGTTGGTCAAACTTTACTGCCAAAGGGTAATATTGGGGTTTTATTAAGCATGGTCGAGAAAACTGTCTTTTTATCCAACCTACTTATGAAAGTGGAAGTTACCAAGAGACTTTGGAGTGCTAAAAAGTCTCAACCAGCTCAATTCAGTCTACGCTCAACTATGGAATGTTGTGTCGGCTATATCGGTGATATATTATTATTGGTCCTTAGTCACGCCCCGACACTGTCCGACCTGAGTCGAACCCAGTGCACGGGCCGGTCCTGCACGCAGGGGCGACAGTATTAGAAAATGATTAAAGAAAATAGCGGAAGACTTATGCCCCACTTATGGGTGGTCTAAATAACAGAGTTGTGCACTACTTTGAGCAAAAGTAAATAAGTAGAACAAAAGTAGAGTTCAACTCTAAATTAATCCACAAGTCTTATTAAACCCACATACTATAATTTTTGAACTAACCCACAGAACTCGAATATGAAAGTCTAGATCAGGTCTAAATACATAAGATGAACACAAGTCTAAAACTAAGTACCAACATACACAATGTTCCATACTCAAACAAAGCGAAACACAAAGTAAACTCCAGAGGCCTCCACGCCTACTCTCAAGCTCTCTCCGGCCGTTCCTCATACAGAGGATCCTGTCCATTTGCGTGTCATGCCACGCAGACCCAAAATAAAATAAAGAAAGTGGAGTGAGTATAAAAACTCAATAATGGTTTTTGATACAATCGGCAATAGTCAAGAATCATAACGACACGGCGACATAGCAATTTAGATCCATAATTGACATGATACACTATTTTCTGGTCATACATTCATGTCACATAAACCTGCATAACTATGTCTCATTCGCACACTTTCTGAGCATGCATTCATATCACATAATCCTGCATAATAATGTCTCATTCACACACTTTCTGATAAGGCATTCATATCCAATAATCCTGCATAATAATTCACACACTTTCTGATCGGGCATTCATATCACATAATCCTGCATAATAATGTCTTATTCACACACTTTCTAATCAAGCATTCATATCACATAATCCTGCATAATAATGTCTCATTCACACATTTTCTGATCAGGCATTCATATCACATAATTCTACCCTACACGACAAATGTATCTAACACATAGTACAATCATGCATAACAGTCATAATACGCATGCATCAATACAACTTATGAATGCCTCTATCAAAGAGTAAACACAAGTATTGCCACACAGACGGGACACCGTCAAGGCCACGAAGGTGTATTATGGTCCGATTTCCGCACAGGTAATGTAAGAAGATCGTGGTTGTCGGCCCCTAAAGCTGTTCGCCCTAGACGATCCGGGCCAAGGATGCCCGATTCTTACACAGGGAACCTAGAGCAGGTGTGTTCGTGTCACGCCCCGCGCACCGCCCGACCCGACCCAAACCCGGTTCATGGGCCGAATGATGTGCGGGGGCAACGTTATGTCGGACAAAGCGGAAGACTTACACCCATATACGGGCGATGACATAATTTCGGAGTTTCGAGCCGCTTTGTGTAAGAGTAAACAAGTAAAAAATTCAACGAGGTATAACGCCTAGAATATCAACAAGTCTTACACCCACAATTAGATAAAGTCTGGAGCCTTACACACGGCTCGGATAACAGGTCTAAACAGTCTGAGATATAACACGACATCTACTGTAATCTCATGACAATAGAGAGTACGATAACACAACACTAATCATCATGCTCAAACTAATCCCATACTCTTCTGGTCGCTCCTCGAAGAGAGGATCCTCCGCGTCTGCGTGTCACACCACGCAGCCCCAAAACAAAACAAGGAAGAGGGGTGAATATAAAACTCAGTAATGGTTTTCAAGACACATCAGAAATCTACAAGAAACATCAAAGCATGAAAGTTCATCAAATAATATACGTAATCCACGTGATAATACCGTCTAAATCATACGTCCATCTCACAACATCTTATACCATGAAATTTTATCAACATACCTACTGAACATGCATACCCGTCATAAGACGATACATAATAATATCTCAACCACAAACTGTCTAAACATGCATTCCTGTGGTATGAATCTCATACAATATGGTACACAATCATACATATATAACATGATCCATCCATCCATCACGTCACATGTGGAGCATCTACATGGTACATAATCATGTATTTATATGAACATACACTCACCCTTCACGATACACGTGGAATCTACAGGATACACAATCATCCATAGCATTCATAATAATGCATCAACACAATGATGAATGCCTCCATCAAGGAGTAAGCACAATATCTTTGGGACACAATCAAGCCTAAGAAGGCGTATCATGGTCCGATTTCCTCGCTGGAAACAAGGGAGTGTCGTATACCCCAAAGTCTGTTCGCCCTGGACAGCCCTGGCCAAGGGTGCCCGAATCGTACACAACGAAACTAGAACAGGTGTGTTCGCCCTGGGTAGTCTCCTGCGGTGGGGGAGAGCCCGAATCCTGATTATGCGGGACCCTAGAACACATGTGGTAGGGGGTGCACAAGCCTACCACCAGGAATACTCATGTCCCGTACGACTAATCTCAATAGTATCAACCGCAAGGCGAGTACGAAACACGCCCCCATATCATCCATCAAACTTAACACGGGGAGTGTCCGTGATCCACGAAGGACCAAATCGAAAACGTGTCCTTTCGGACCAACCAAGTTCGATAATTCTCCAATCGATTAATCCGGCACGCAATTACATCCATTGCATACAATCGATCAACACCGATGAAGACACGGTAAAATCTCATTCATGAAGTCCGTTTCATGATGCATGCTCTCAGGATACATACGTGAGCAAATCCTACGTGGGTGCCAACACATGAAACATGCTCTCAACCCATTCCCACATGCATCATAATCAAGGTATAATTACAATATCATGGTAAATCCCCATGCGTGTGTGTAGTCATGCATATCCTAATCACATGATTCATACTTATCATAACTCATAGTGTCATATTCATATGTTGAAAACTCATTTAAGTACTGATCACAATCCCAAAATCATGGTGAAAACCACCGTAAAAACATAACTTTACTTGCATGAACTCGACAACATCCCTACAAGCATACTCACATTTATTTTCTATAATCCAACATACATAAGGTATTATATCATCATTTCTACATATCACATGGCCTCATTAACTCATAATATACTTCTCATGTCATTAAGTGAAGTAAATCATGGAAAAAATGCAAAATTTTCAAAACCCATTTAACTGTAAATTTTCGAACATTACTGAGTTTATTGGAATTTTTTGAAAGTTACTAAGTTATATGTAATTGCGAACAGTAAAGAACAATTCCATGTACCTCAGTAAAGTTCAATAATTCCAAAACACTCAGTATATCCTTATTTCGAAAATTAAACCGAAACACCATTTTCATAACTTCAAACATCAAATCGAAGCATCAAACAATATCCAAATTACACCAAACTTTCCAGAAATCCTATTTAGACCATCACAAATCAAAACCCAAAGAAAAGAAAGCATGAGATTAAGGAAAACTAATCTTACCATTAGAGACCTAAAAATGGATAAACCCCTTCAAAATACATTCATTAAAACAAGATTTACACTACCCAAGCTGAGGTTAAAGAACCCATTACCTTGATTTGGATGACCACGAAGTCCAACACCTTAATCACCTTGAAGAAAATATAAATCCATTGTTAATACTCTACTAATCGCGATTAAGCTTGAAAACCCAAAATAGACCTTAAATCTAGGGCTTTTAATCATATAAAAACGAAATTTGAAGCTTAGGGTTTGAAGATACATATTAAAACAGAGATTTTTATCCTTCAAATGCTTTGAAATCATTTAGAAAATCAAGGTTTTGAGTAAAGATTATTGAAAATCAAATGAAAATGAAAGATTAAGCATAGATTAGCATACCTTAACTCCTTTCCTCTTTTGGAAATGGGGAAAGAGGCTGCTGCTCCAAGCCAAAACCCTTTCCCAAAATGGGGAGGGCGCAACCCTTTCCTTTTATAGAAAGTTTTGGGGTAGACCTAGGTAAAAACTGGGGTAAAATGAGCAATTTTGGCTAAAAATGGGTAATTTAGCGATTTTAATACCAAATTAAGCTCAGAAAATTCTGAAAATTTTTATAACGACTTTGTTTAATGTCTGGGGCTTTTTGGTCAGAAAACCTAATTTTGTCGGCGGGGCCCGCCGGGGGTCCCGTCAAACCCTAATTTTCGGGAAAATAGGTAAAAATCAGAAAAAAAAATTCCAAAAATTAAGATTTGATTCTAAATCACTTAAAACTCATTTATGTGAAGTTGTTTTTGATTGAAACCTTTGAAAACCATTTTTATTTTCGAAATCAACCGAATTTAATCTGAAAGTGCTTAAACCACACGATAATCCACGTTTAACAAAAATAAACCGATTTTTAAGGTGAGGGTTCTTACAGTTCGCCCAGGGACATCTCCTGCGATGGGGGAGAGCCTGAATTCCCACACAGGGAACCCTAGAACACGTGGTAGCTGGTGCACTAAGCGTGCCACTCTAGATTCTCAGGGTCCAGATGACAATCTCAATAATCTCATCAGCAAGCACTACAACAAAAATCACTTGTAGCGACGGTTTTACTTCGGTCGTTAAAAAAATAGTGGATAAAGATAATTTTTTATGACCGAAAATGATCTGTGGATAAAGGTATATCATTTGCAACAGATTTTTACGACGAAAACTAAACTGTCGATAATAGTATCTAAGTATCCACGGTTTATTATCCGTTTGTTAAAAAAACCGTGGATAATATGTATATTCTCCACGGTTTTCTATCCGTGATGAAAAGTCCGTCGGAAAATCCTTATAATTTGAAAACTTAATTATTTTTAGAAAAAAAAAGATCTGGACCATTCATTTGAACGGCCAAAATTACATCCCATTTACCCTTTCCCCCTCTCTTCTCCCGACGGCTCCTTTCTCTTCCATATCGACCTCGTCCCCTCCTCGCTGCATTCTGCCGGCCCTCGTCACCTCATACTTCACCTTCATCGCCTCCTCGCCTGTGACCTTCTTCTCCCACGGCGCACCTCCCCTCTTTGTGATCTCACCTCTACAACCTCCTCCCTTTTGCTAAGCTTCTTGATCTCCCCCTTTCCCTTAATTTTCTTTGTTTTTTGTTCTTTGTTTTTTGATAGATTGATTAAAGTCAACTAAAAAAGTGAGGGCCAACGATCGATGGTAACGATTTCAGTGCAATCTACTCTTGCGGGATTATGAGAGCATGAAATGGTCAAGATTAACGCCTACGACTAGGACTTATTTATTCTTTTCTATAATAAATTCTTTTTATATAATGAACCTGAGCCCAAGATGGACCCTCTAAATTGGGCTTTGTTTTATGTTGGGTGGACCTTCTATTTGGACCCATGCATGATGGACTTTGGCTTATAAAAAAAAGAGAGGAGAAATGCGGAAGGGACTCGGTCTGCCCTAGCTCCATCCTCCCCCAATCTCGAGTGCCTCCCTGCCTAAGGTCCCCCGTCCCCCCTCCTCCCTCCTCCCTCCTCCTCCCCGCCTTCCTCCGCAACCCTCTCCTCTACTTCGCTCTCTGCAGAAGGGCTCGAGAGTCGACTAGGGTCGCGGGAGGAGCACCGTCGTCAGCATGTCGCTGCCGATCGTCCTCGACGTCGGCGACGACGAGCGCGCCTCCATTGGGGACTCTTTCGACGTTGTGCTTGTCGGGCCGGACGGCGACCTCGTTGGTGCTCTTCGGAGGTTGGCCTTCAATTTATAAAGATAATTTTTTTGTTTTTTTATTTTTTTGGGTGTTTTTGGAGTGATATGGCATGAATGGATTGTGGAAATTTTGGCATTTTTTAATCTTACTAGTCTCTGTTGTGTTAAAAATCATTACTTTTTTCTGTAATTCGATTTTTTTTGTCAGTTTGATCTTCGTTTCTTGTTTTTCTGTTTCACTATGTGTTTTTTTAGTGATTTGGCATGAATGGTTGCGGATATTTGATATTTTTTATTTTAATGGTCTCTATTCTATTAAAAATCATTGTTTTTTTTATCTTACTTATCCTATCCAGGGCTGGGAATTTCGTGTTTCATTTCAGTGATCAGCTTCGAATCAAATACTCCCTCTGTCCTGTTTTAGATGCCCCATCTGCTGGTTTTTATTGGATGGTGGACATCCCTCCTAACGGGGGAAGGAGAGAATCGACTTAAACTGACCATATCGAGCAGTCCTTTTAGATTCCATCTTTTACAGTTGGAGCATCTAAAATAGGACAGATGGAGTATCAGTTATTGGTATTCTGTCTAGATTGGCAATTGAAATAGTTGTGCCCTGTTTTTAAATGTTTGTTATGTATATCAAGCTTTTGTGTTTCACTTATGCAATTTTTGTATTACATTACTGGGATTCAAGGTTTAGACTTTTTGGTGGTCATTACTGGGATTGAAGGTATTCTATTCTACATGTCTTGGTGTTGAATTGGTCAGTATTTGGAGATCATATTTGGAGAGGGAGTGAGTAAATTGGTCAGTATAAATGTAACTATTAATATGCTTTTAGGTAACTCTTAGGTCATTTTGAAAAATCATTAAGTAGAGAAGTTGAGACTGAAAATTCTTCATACCCAACGGGGCTAATTTGCAGGGCTGCATCTTGGATTGTGCTGAGATAATGGAGATAGTGGAGAAGAAAGGCTTCTGGTATAGCTATGGAGATCACAGGTTAATATTGTTCACTTTCCAAAAATCAGTGTTTTTTTATAGACTAGTGCCATTTTTACCTTATTGGTCAATACTTGAATAAAAGATTTCAACCCCAGTGTAATGCAAATGGTTGTAGAAGCCTATGGGAATATCCCATATTTCCTAAGCTCTGTTTTTTTAATCGACAAACAGATTGGGACAAGGGGCATACCCGGGACGGTTGAAAGTTTGTGCTCTTCAACCGAGTTCATGTTAAGTGTATGTTGGTTTGCAGGTCATCAGATCTTCAATGGCTGAGGGTGCAGGTCAGATAAGCTTCCTGCCATCTGCGCAATTGCAACTTCAAGATGAATATGCCCATGATGACATATGAGTATAAAGTACTTGTGTTGAGTTCTGGCTTGCATGTACTTGCAATATGTAACCAGAAAAGTTGTATTACTGTTGTTATATGTATAAACTCCAGCCAGCCATCAGTCAAAATTTTTAGGTAGGGTAATGGTCGACCTGACCCTATTTTACCCGACCCGACCCGACCCGATTCCCAGCCCTAATCCTATCAGATAGACATTCAGCCTCTTCACATATATAATGCCTCTGCACTGTTGAGTAGCTGTTGTATGATGCTTACTAATCCTTACCCTGTTCTGGTATAATTGTTCTCTCACTATATTGTAATAGGCAGAGCTTCTGTTTTTTGCAGTCAGCTTCTACCACATGCTTCATGTATTGCACAGTTGCTTGGTCAGTATTCCAAGAGATGTGTATTGGCTTCATTGAGGGTAAAGGTGTATTCAGTCATGCAGACTCTCTTATTTTCCATAGGAGCTGGTAATGCAGTCTCACAATGTAGTGATGGTTGTCTGATGGCCCTGTACCTTGCTCAGGATATGGTTACCAATGCATTTGCTGATATACATTTTCCAAATTGTGAAGATGGTACATTTGCTGATATTTAAAGAGTTGAAACTGAAAGAAGCCATTCATCCATTCATTGTAAGTAAAGTGGTATTGACATAGATTTTATTGTATTTTAGCTCGCTGAATTTTCAACGATTTTTCTTATCCGAATTTTGTCGAACCGAACCGAATCGACCCCTTGCCGAATAGCCCCCGAATTCGTACTTTGTGACACTGCTGGCGGCGCTGCGGAGAGCGGACAAATGTTTTGATTGCTGATTTTGCCACGTTGTGGTAGATGCTTACAATGTTTTGATTGCTGATTTTGCCACGTTGTGGTAGATGCTTACAAAGTGTTCGATGGAATACCTGTATGTTATAGAAGGAAATACCTGCTATTGGTACGTACAAAGTTCCATTCTTTTCTTGTGTTTTGGTCTCAATTTTGATCTCTGTTTTGCATTCTTGTAAATTATCCAAATTTCACGTTCTCCATTCTTGTGTTTAGGATGCAACAAATGTGGTGGCTAAATTGATTTTGCCACGTTGTGGTAGGTATGCATGTCTCTGCATTTGTAAATTCGTTATATTGTTCATACTGAAAGCATGAGTTATTGCTTATTGCCCTTATTATGAGTTTTGTGAATCATTATAAGCTATTTGCTCCAACTCAGATTTCAAGGGCAGTCATCATCCCATTTCTTCCACATACAGTTTCAAATAAGGTTATGCGAAGGGCTTCCAATAGATCTTGGGTGTGAAGAATGACTGAAGTTTTTAATAAAGATTTGTAACATCATACTTTCATCTTTCCTTCAATGTAATGTAGAATGTTTATTTGTATGCGAATGACAATTATTTTACTGATTAATGAAGGATTTTGTTTATATTTAAATTATATTTCGTATTTATTATTATTTAGTAAAATAAATCTTGTTGTGACAGCATATGCTGCTTATTTTGCAATGCAGTTTTTTTTTGCATTTTAAAATCCATTAACGACGGATAAAATCTGTCACAAATGAGATAAAACCGTCGCAATTAGTATCTAATGGAGTCTAGAGCTTTTTAAAACCGTCGCTAAACATTATACCGACAGATATATACGTCGAAAAAACATAGTATCAACAAAATTTATCCGTCACTAAAGCATCTGTTTCGACAGATAAAACAGTCGCAATAACGTTTATGCCACGGTTTAAAATCCGTAGGTATTGCTGATCCGTCGATAATACTCAGTGTCGATAGTTGGTTCCTGTCCGTCGTTTTTGAGCAGTTGCGACGCGACCTTTTTTTTTGACGGATTGAGCGACAGAAAATATCCGTCTCTAATTATCAGTAACGACGGATTATGAGCATTTAGCGACAGATTTTTCCGTCTCTAAAGCCTTTTTTTGTTGTAGTGAAGGCAAGTATACAACTCGCCCCCCACATGTCTCAATGTAACTAGACTCAACCAGGGGAGTGTACATGTTCCACATAGGACCGAAATCGAAAACATGTCCTTTCGGACCAACCAAGTTCTGATTAATTCACCGACTGATTAATCTGGCATGCAATCTCAACCATTGCATAGAATTGATCAATACCGGTTAAACAATGATAAAACTTCATTCATGAAGTTCGATACATGATGCATGATATCATGATGCATCCGTGAGCAAGACCTACGTGGGTTCCAACACATGGAACGTACTCCCAAACTATCCCCTCATGCATCATAATCAAAGCATAAGTCAACTACAATTTCATAATAGACTCCCCATATGTGTGTGTATTCATGCACATTCTAATCACATGATCAATGCTTTGACATGAACTCATAGGGTAATATACGCATGCTTAAACATATTCAAACAATGATTCTTAACTGAAATCAAAGCAACTTCTATTATAAAGTTTAAATCCATCCATGTGAAATCGAAGACTCACTCCTACAAGCATGATTCTTTTCTATACATTAAACCATAGCATGATCATATCAATTCCCGATAAACCATACTCGTTATAAGAGAAGACATCTCATCGTCTACTATATAATATCCTTGCTCGAAACATTCTTTAATCACAAGAATTCAATCATGAGGTGATTTGATATCAACATACATAATTATCAACATGTAATACATTGCCACATACATACACTTAAGATAATCCATACGCTTTCATCATCAATTCCACACCTCCGGTAGCATGATATACCTCTTATAACCATTACAATCATTAAATAGAGTAAAAACATTGAAATTTATATGATTTTCAAAATTTGTCGAACAGCTAGCCGATCAATCGCCAGGCTTCTTCTCCCTTTCGAAAAGTCTAAAACCGAGACACCATTAGAGCGACTTAAAACCTTCATCCATGGTCTCAAACACTATAAAAAAAACCCATCAAACCTTCCAGAACATCAACTTATACCATTCTAACCCTAAGGAATCGAAGTAAATGATTAGCATTGATTACACCTACCATTAGAGTCTAAATCAAACAACTCCCAACCAAGAAAATTATGGAAAACAAGATTTTATCATTCATAGCTGAAATTGAAGAACTCATTACCTTTCCTTGTTGAGAATGACCTTCAACCTTCTCCAACACCTTCCAAAAACATGATTTTATGTTAATACACAACTAATCTCGATTTAGTTTTGAAAAATTAAAAGTAAACCCTATATCTAGAGCTTTTGAAGCATAAAAATAAGATTTTGAAGATTATGGCTTGGAAAAGAGAGGTAAAACAATGGTTTTATGCTTTCAAAATAGATTGAAACAATGGAAGAAGTCAAGATTAATAAAGCTTTAATGAAAATCAAAAGAGGAAACAAAGATTAAGCTAAACTCACTTCTAATTCTTTCCTTTTCGGGCCTAATGGAGATTAGGCTCCAATCTCCTGGCCAAGCTTATTCCTAATTTAGGAAATGGCACAACACTTTCCTTTTATAGAAGAGGGCTGGGGTAAACCTAAGTGAAATGTGGGGCAAAATAGAGTTTTTAACTAAAATTAAGAAATTTAGCAATTTAACCCAAAATTAAGTCCAGAAAAATTCTAAAAATTTTTATAGTATCTTCCATTGATGTCTGGGGAATTTTGGTCACAAAAACCTAATTTCGTCGGTGGGCCCGCAAGGGTCCCGTCAAACCCTAATTTTTAGGAAAAATCAGAAAAATTTCAAAAATTTAGGTTTGATCCAAAATCACTTAAAAATCATGATTGTGAAATTGGTTTTGATTAAAACCTTTATAAACTCAATTATTTTAAAAAACAACTGAATTTAATCAAAAAATGCTTAAACCACACGATAACCGATAAATAACATTAAAATAAACCAGTTCAATATGAGGGTCCTCAGTTCTGCTATGAGAAAACGAAACAATCCAATCTCGTTTCTTTAATTTTTTTAAAATATATCGCCAATATATCGATTTTTTTAATCGATTTTTTAAAAAAAAATAATATTTTTTTAAAAAGAAAAAAAATCAACTTTCATGTTTGTTTCCCATCGTATGCTAAGTGGAAGGATCTGAGTTTAAAATACAAATACATATTTTGAATTAGATACATATTTTTATGCATATTTTAAAATTTATGCTTGTCTAAATTAGTATCACTCATTTTAAAAGTTATATTATAAAAATATATAGTAAAAATATTTTAGACAACTAATATTTTTTTACATAATATCTCCGATATTTTGTCTCTTTGGTCGACTGATATTTTACTGATACCTGATACGACATTCATTGCACTCAACCTATCAAGAAGGTGGCTCATCCGTCCCAAGAAACATATTTCATCATGAACAGTCTCGTCAGTCATAACTCGTAATCTCTATATTGAAACATCTCTGAGCGTGGGGATTATTCAGTATCACCAGCTTCTCCTAAAGGCGTATACCAAAAGCAAACCAAAAGAAAAGAAAAGCTTCTACTAAGGCCATCTCATTTCCACAAATACCAGAGATCACGTCTCACTAATATACACTTCCAAGTAGTTCATAATGACCCAAGCTCTTAATTCAGCAACTAAAAAATTAGTACAGTGCATCTGATAAAACAAATTTCACCATTAAAACATATACACACACCAAACCAGAAAAATGCTACGCGGCCTGTAGTACTTGTTAAGGGGATCAAATTACAAAGCATTTTGATTATTAAAGAAACTATTATGGTATCCTTTTTCCAACATTCAACTAAAACAGACAAACTTCTGACTCATGAGAAACATGATATTTGTACTATAGTCTTGTGTATATTCCAGAACACTGAAACCTATTCATCAGTGTGGGCACTGGATGCCTCCAACAGCCCATTACGGATCTGGTCAGATATGTCCCTCACATGACCAGGACCGTGGGGGAGAAAAACAGTAGTGTTCTTTGAGGAATTCCCGAGGTCTTTGATTGTGTCAAAGTATTGAGTTATCATGATCAAGTCCATCACCTCCTTCGCAGAAGTGCCCTCAACCTTGTGGGAGAAGTTCAATATGTTGTCTCTCAGGCCATCAGTAATAGCCTGTCTTTGCCTTGCAACCCCAAGTCCACCAAGGTATTTAGCCTCTGCCTCTGCTTCAGCCCTTTTCACAAGCAGCACCTTCTCAGCTTCCCCTTTATAGACACTGGCAAGCTGAAGTCTTTGAGCTGGAAACGAGGTGCACCCAAATTAATCCATGAAAGATGAAAGGGAATAACATGATAAATAATGTAGCTGTTTTTTTTATTATTTAAATTATCCAAAAAAATCTAGCTGTTTTTTAAACAAATAATATTCCCTCAATTTTCCATATTGCAGTTAAAGATTAAATTTTGGAATTGCACGAGTACAAACCTGCATTAATTTCATTCATTGCCTTGCGCACAGCAGGATCAGGAATGATGTCAACCATAAGAATTTGCTCGATGTTATAACCATATGCTTCCATCACCTGATCCACCAACTCAAACACAAACCAACGTATATTCAGTAAATATCAAATATAGCATAGGTTGGGCCCTAATTCTCTTAAGAATATGGTTAACGTGTGACTGAAAAGCTATTCAAATCTCCAAATTCTCTCTGAGTAAACAACACATACAGCATAATATGTGACATCTCTATAGACTTCAAATAATTAGAAACAAAGAAACCCTTCTTCTCTGAGGGAAAGAATAGAGACAGTTTGAATTTGGCTTATGCTATTGTCCTCCAAACATGCGCTATTCTAGATTCGTTCAATGTTAAAAATAAGATTCTAGAAACTTGTTCATTCATTAAAGAATATTGGGAAGACTGATTTTGGTCCTTGGGCTGCTCTTAAGTCACTCTTATGTTGAATTTTCATCTTTCTTGTGGTAGGGGGAGGGCTGCTCTTTTCTGATCTTTCCTTATAATCTTTCCCCTGTTAGTCCTTAATAAAATTCTCAATCATAAAGAAAGAAAAGAAATCCTTCTACTCCACAAAGAAATTGCTATGTGCACTCGCACAGAAGAGAATGTGAGCATACACAGCATTGACCACATTGACATTGTAAGACTAAAAAAGTACATGTAACTGTAGATTACCTTTTCAAGTTCCTCCAAGACAGCTTTAGCAACATCACTCTTCTGCTCAAAAAGCTCATCCAGAGTCATCCTTGGAGCATGAGCTCTAACAACTGTGAATATATCAGCAAATCTTCAAAAAAGAGGCAAAATGCACAAGCGCGGTTGCAAATGCTATGGAACAGAAGCAACTAAAATTACCGTCAAACACATAAGCTTGAATCTGTTCTGCGGGGTTTTGCA
Source organism: Houttuynia cordata (assembly GCA_039654745.1). NCBI lineage: Eukaryota > Viridiplantae > Streptophyta > Magnoliopsida > Piperales > Saururaceae > Houttuynia > Houttuynia cordata. The sequence goes on from CM077511.1 coordinate 8,999,492, forward strand.
GCTCATAAAAGGCATCATCCGCATTTTGCTTAACAATCCGATACTGAATTGAACAAAGCAATTGCACAAAGACATTATCCTGCAACATGCATCCGGATGTCATTACGCAAGAAAAGACAGGAATTGCATCTACAAATGAAAACCATACAAATTCTGAATAAATTCTTTCAGAAACCAATGAATTCCAGCATGCTACCCTTAACATTATAATCACATAACAACCTCAAAGATGTCATTTGGCATGTAAGAAGATAACCTGACATTGAGATTCCTTTATGTCAAAAAATAAAAAAGAAAGTCACAAGCTCAATCAAACAATTCGAGGCATTTATCATAATCATAATCAAATAGCGCCCTTTCCAGCCTCCATTCAAGCCTGTTTTGGGCTACCTCTTTTGTAAGAGATAGTAAAGTCAAATCCTTTTTTATTAACTCCATCCAAGTTCTCTTAGGTCTCCCTCTCCTTCTTTTAGCATCGTTTACATGTATCCCTTCTAATCTTCTCAAAGGGGTATCTAATGGTCTTCTTTGCACATGCTCATACCAACGCAACCTACATTCCCTCAGCTTCTCCCCTAAATGAGCTACTATATTTATTTCTAATCCTATCTCTCCTAGTTATCCCACTCATCTACCTTAACATTCTTATTTCGGCTACATTCAATTTATCTATATGACTCCTCTTTGGTGCTCAGCACTCCGCTCCATAGAGTTTGCAGGCCTAATGGCTGTCCTATAGAACTTGCCTTTAAGCCTTTTCGGAACACGCCTATCCCACAACACTCCCGAGGCTGCCATCCATTTTACCCACCCCGCATTTATCCTACACACCACATCACTATCAATATCCCCTTCTTTATGGATAATGGATCCTAAATAACGGAATTGATCACACCTTGGCACTTCTTGCCCATCTATTTCAACTAAAGCTCAATCTATAGTTCTACCTTCCTTAAAAATAAATTTTATGCACTCTGTCTCAGTCCTACTTATTTTAAAACCTTTTGATTCTAGAGCTTCCCTCCACAATTTCAGTTTCTCATTCAAACCTACTTTACTCTCATCAATTAAAACTATATCATCTGCAAAAAACATACACCAAGGTACATTATCTTGCAAATGACTAGTCAGCTCATCCATAACTAAAGCAAAAAGATAAGGACTTAAGGATGACTCTTGACGAAGACCTACCGTAACCAGAAACTCCTTAGTTTCCCTCCAATAGTCCGCACATTAGTCACAACCCTCTCATACATATCCTTTATGATATCTATGTAACCTCTTATGACACCCTTCTTCTTCAAAATACTCCAAATAAACTCTCTCGACACTCTATCGTAGGCTTTTTCTAAATCTATGAAGGTAATATAGAGGTTTTATTTTCTATCCCTGTACCTCTCTACTAACTGCCGTAATAAAAATATAGCTTCCATTGTTGACCTCTCCGGCATGAAACCAAATTGATTCTATGATACTTTAGTTACTTTTTGCAAATGTCCTTCTAATATTCTCTCACATAATTTCATGGTATGTCCCGTAACTTTTATACCTCTATAATTTGTACAACTTTGGATATCCCCTTTATTTTTATACAAGGGTATGAGGGTACTTCTCCTCCACTCCTCTGGCATCCTCTTAGACTTCTAAATCTTATTAAACAAACTAGTCAACCAAGTTAAGCCAACACTTCAATAAGAATTCCATCGGGCCCTAGAGCTTTGCCTTTCTTCATCTTCCTTAACGCAACTCTTACTTCCTCTATGGAAAATCTCATAAAATAAGTTATCTCTTCAACAAGACTAGACTCAAAATCTATCTCACTACTATACTTTTCATTCAATAAACACTCAAAATACTCACGCCATCTCTCCCTAATTTCCTCATCTTTCACTAAAACCGTTTGATCTTCACTTTTAATACACATAACTTGCTCTAAGTCTCTACTCCTCCTATCCCTTAACTTAACTATCTTATATATGTCCCTCTCCCCCTCATTCGTCCCTAGCCTATTCGAGGCATTTATGTAAAAAATAATTTTTTTTTCAAAAGCTCAATCAAACAAATCCATATATATTTCAATTACCAACATAACTAGCAACAAAAATGACAACAACCTCATCTTGATAGACTACCTGCTTCGTTAAATTAAGCTGGTATTGATTTGCAAAACTACGGTCCATACATTAAATGACTGGGTTTGCTCTCTGAACACCAAAAACAAAGGGAAGAGAGAGAAACTCTGTTTTTTCATACGCGCCTTATAGACCAATAATTTTCACTCATTTAGTAACGCAGACGAGCTTCATCGGACGTAAGGAGTATTATTCAAATAAGAAACATTCCAAATCGCAAACTTACATTACAGGATGGAAAACATAACCATAACTTTAAAAAAAACATAATTAAACAATCCAAAACGTCAGAAGCAAGAATCAGTTCATTCTGGTCTGCAATTTCCCCCCAAACAAACACAAAATATGGGCAACAATCTCGATTCACAAATGAAAAGGATAAGAAACCTTGGTCTTGGTCTCGACGCGGACGTCGAGGGAGGAGAGGCGGGTGGAGAGGATGCCGGCGATGCACTGGCCGAGGAAGGGGTTGAGGAAGTTGAGGCCCGGCTGTGCCAGCTTCTCGAAGCGGCCCCATCTCTCAACGATGCCCAGGCTCGCCTGGTCTATGCATGCACAGAACAAACACAACGTGTTCACCATCTTCTACTTCTACTTCTTCTTCTTCTTCTACTTCTACTTCTTCTTCTTCTTCTTCTTTGGCTGATCGCGTGGGTGTGATGCAGAAGAGCCAAAAAGGTCATGTCTCTCGGGTGTCACCTGGCTGACCGCGTATCTCCCATTCAACAAAGATCGAAACTGGCTCACCAGGAGGTCTAAGTTCTTCTTCAATACCAGTGGGCCTCACATGACACCTCTTTTTTTAGTTTTTTACTTCGATGCAATCTCCTTTCTCCAAAAAAAGGGGATTTTATATAAAAAATCATAAAAAAAAAAAAATTACCAAAATAGCGCACTGTAGCAAATAATTTCCGGAATGGTGTTCTGACAAGCCACGCAGGCGCCAGCGGCGCCTGCGTGGCTTTTTTTTTAAAAATTAACCCAAAAGGCGTCGGTTCAACCGACGCCTTTAAGGTTAGCATAAAGGCGTCGGTTGAACCGACGCCTATCAGTTTATAAAGTAAGGCGTCGGTTCAACCGACGCCTTTAAGGTTAGCATAAAGGCGTCGGTTGAACCGACGCCTTTCAGTTTATAAAGTAAGGCGTCGGTTCAACCGACGCCTTTATGTTATAAAGGAAAGCGTCGGATCAACCGACGCCTTTATGCTAACCTTAAAGGCGTCGGTTGAACCGACGCCTTAAAAACACTTGGTTAAAAAAAAAAAAAAACCGAAAGGCGTTGGTTCAACCGACGCCTTCCAAACACTTGTTCAAAAAAAAAAAAAACCTAAAGCATAAAGGCGTCGGTTGAACCGACGCCTTCCAACCGACACCTTCAAAATCACCTTTCTCTTTGAGGACGAAATCTACAATTTTTCAAACCTGATAAACACACACATCACAATACAACATCACAACCTAATAACAAGATAAATTTTGTATTCTCTAATACAACATGACGCAAAATATATACAAAATATATTACACGACATCAAAGTATTACAAATGTATTTATAAAATTACAAGAAGTGTTTATTCAATTCTCCTCAACCTATTCCTACCCCGTCCTCGTTCTCGAACTGGAATATCCTCAGGCTCAACGTCAGGTAAAGCATGTGAAGACGAAGCTGCCTGACGTTGAGCACGAAGTGCACGCTGTCGCCGAGTATATACTTTCGAAGAAAGAGGCCTCTCAACTTGCTCCAGCGGGGCATCTGGAACAACAGGTGATGGGGTAAAACTTCTCGTGTTAGCTGATGATGTCAGAATCTCGGGTTCTGGAACAACCTCCAATCCTGGAATCTCAGTAACAACTGGTCGAAGTAATGGCAAACTCGCAAGAACATGTCCAGAGCGATCGTGTAGCGTCTGACAGGCCGCTAGCAAGCTCTCATATGATCGGTCCACCAAAGCTGCGCCCGTCTGATCAAATGTCTGTCGTGCAAGAGTAAGCTAGAAAGAAAAACACAGGTATGTTATCTACTCACTACAAAATACTAGTGAATAAAATCAAATATGAAGTTAATGATACTCACCAACGCCCGCTCAGTGTCGCCTCTTGGTTGATATAACATATCTGGCTCATGCATGGGTGGCATGATAAGTCTCCTAGTGATGCTCAAATACCATCTCATGTATGCATCTCGCTCAGTCATAGCAGGCTCCCCTTCAACGAGAGTGATCGTCCGGTCGTCCCATCTAGTAATGTAGGCCGCATGATGCGACCTCCAATCAAAACTACCTCGGCCTCGGCGCGATACTCGTTCAATGAACTCAACCATAAGAGGGGGAAAAACTTGTTCAAATCCATATTGTAACATGACCCGATCCGGAACATGCATCTCGACGATGTCGACACATATAAGCGGCGTCCTAGATAGCCACACATGCGCTCCATCCGTACAAATTCCAGGTAACTGTGCTAACACATCATCATGATATGGTTGCCATATTACCTACACAACATATGAATATGATACTTTACTTTTTGGTGAAATGTACATTTGTCATATTCATAACGCATGCAATATAAAGGAGTAATACCTGGCCGGATCGTTGATAGTCCAACTCCGATCTATACAACGCCAAGACACTGTGAGGATTCACAGTTTTTGTCTTCTTGGCATTCCACCTAACATAACGAGGATGAGGAATAAATTATCTAAAATATAACATCATCAAATACCTTTAACAAATAACACATACCGAACTCCTAACGGTGATAAACCATCTAGTGGAGTGCTCCTAATGTTTGGACGACCGACATGCAACCTCTCCCACGACCATAACTGTTTGCCACATACACACCCAACATGAATCAAATGTTATACTTATGAAAAAAATATACTAGTCAAAGATAATTGATGGTTTACCTGGACAAGGGTGACGCACCCGGCAATCCCTGATGTGCATGATTGACAAGCTTTTCCCAACTCTCTATACAGGTAAGCGAGGGTGGCACTACCCCATGCATACTGTCCCGCAGTGTATAAATCCTCTAACAAAAGAAGATACATCAGGTGCACATGGCTACTGCTGCTATCGGCAAATATAGTGCTACCGAGCAAATAGAGTAAATATGCTCGTGCGTGTTGCTCGACTTCAATCTCTGTGGCATCTTCCGACAGGCGACTGAACTGCTCTCTCAACCACAACAGACTTACCCTACTTCGTCCTTTCAATGATTCGCGTGGAGGTACTTGTCCAAGAAGGTGCAAGTACACTTCATTCCAATCAATTCCCACAGTCGAGCAACACACAGCAATGCCGTCAACTCGGAGTCCGAGAAGTACTGCAACATCCTGTAATGTGATCGTCATCTCCCCCAAATGCAAGTGGAATGTTTGTGTCTCCCTCCGCCATCTCTCAACTAGGGCGGTGATGAGAGCCCTATCAATCCTGATGTACTGTAATCGTATGAAATCACCAAATCCAGCCATCTCAATGTATGGCAAAATGCGCGCATCAACTAGCCAATGACGCACATTTTGCCAGTGCTCGGTGCATTCAATGCACCCGGGATCCTATACAATTTACATGGATGGAAAATTGTTAAATATATGTACAAGTGTAAAACTAAGGAGATAATGATTATGCACATACCTCTCCCCTCCATATGCCATCAGATCTGTGAGTGCTCTGCTCTGTCAGGACGGAGGGATCAATCGGTCCTGGATCCATAATATCTACAAAGAAACGAACAATTAATCATAACTTCAAAGAATGTGGACAACAAGTTAAGTTACATATTAAGATGATTGTATGCAAGTACCAATCAGCAGAAGGTGTGTTTTGGCAATGACGCCTGTTATGACCAACTTGGTTGCAATTCCCACAATGGTAGTGAGCTCGACCATCTGCTCTCATGCCCGCACTATCCATCGCATTATGTATTCTCCTACTGCGTGGACGACCGGGTTTTCGTGTTACCCTTGGGGGCTTCACCACATACTCAGGTGACTTTTCCTCCCAAAATCGTCGATCTGGAGGCGGATAGAATTCGGCTGCATATACCTTTCTATATGCATCAGATGTATAACAATATCCAACTAAATCGTCGATGGGTCTTCTTCGCCTCGCATGGACAACAATTAGATGACGACATGGGTGTTTGTACACTTGAGGGTAATTGCAAGAACATGTATGATCGTTTATATCCACCGCATATTTTCTACCACGCATTGTTTTCACTTCATACAAGTGAGAATTGATTTGGTCAGCCCACATGCTGCCAATCAGGCGCGTTTGTTCTTTAATCTTCAATTCAATAGTAGGGGTGTATGGGGTTGTCATAGCCAACCCGGCCGAATGTCGCTTCACAAAGAATTTGACAATTCTGTAGAATGTGGCCGACACTAAGGCTTGCACAGGTAATGATCGAGCCCCCTTCAACACGCTATTTAGACTTTCAGCCATATTTGTTGTGGTCATTCCAAATCTTCTAAAACCATCATGAGCAAGCGACCACAATTGAGGTGATAATCCACCTTCCTCACTGAGTAGCCATTTTGCCTCTTGACTTTCTGCACCGATAAGTTTCATCTTTTCATCAAACTCGTCTACAGTAAGCACATATGCAGCTTCCCCTATCAACCTCGTCAATACATCATTTTTAAACTTCTTATGAAAATTTGCCTTGATGTGCCGGATACAATATCGGTGACAAAAATGCGGCTCTGGAAACACCTCTGGCACAGCCTTTTGCAACCCTTTATGTCGATCGGATATGATAGTGATAGATATCCTATCAAGGATAACATGCTCCTTCAACATACGTAAAAACCATCTCCAGTTAGGATAATCCTCACCCGAAACAAGGGCAAATGCAAGAGGGAACAAACCCTTGTGCCCGTCGTTTGCAGTCGCCGCCAAAAGAGCTCCTCCATACTTACCTGATAGGAAAGTAGCATCAACACTTATGACGGGGAGACAATGTTTAAAACCCTCGATACATGGCCCAAATGCCCAAAACGCCTTCTCAAACCGTCGATATGTACCATCTTCCATTTCGGTCGTCACATTGGCAACAATCGATAGGACTCAACCCAATCACCATAGATTGCTTTAATGGCCATATTCCTTGCCGCCCATGCTTTTTTATATGAAATATCAACATGAAAAATCTCCTTAATCCTCTCTTGAATAAGCACTGGTGGGATATCTACTTCTGCTCTAATAGAGGGTAATATATGCCGACAGACAAACGCCGCAGTACATTGTCTATGACCTGTGTCTAGCTCGGAATTTCTACAAGTGTGTTCGCCAGTATATGTCTTCACTTTAAAATCATTACTCCCCTTCCTCATTGATGCATGTACTCTCCATGGGCAGTCAGGGTATTGACATCTTGCTGTGTACTGCGTCGGATTTGTACGCAACACTTTATAGCGAACATTATGCGCTATTTAAACGTATATTACCGGTGAGACGGAGCGGGGTCACGACTGGCCGAGGTGTCCGCGGAGAGAACGGCGGCGGCGGCGTCGGTGGGGCGAGAGAGGGCGACGGCGGCGTCGGTGGGGCGAGAGAGGGCGACGGCGGACTTGTTCGAGAGAGGGCGACGGCGGCCTCGTTCGAGAGAGGGCGACGGCGGCGACGGCGAGAGAAGGCGACGGCGGCGACGGCGAGAGAGGGCGACGGCGGTGAGAGCGAGAGAGGGCGACGGCGGCGAGGGAGAGAGAGGGCGACGGCGGCGAGGGAGAGAGAGGGCGACGGCGGCGTCGGTGGGGCGAGAGAGGGCGACGGCGGCGAGGGAGAGAGATGGCGACGGCGGCGAGGGCGACGGCGGCGGCGAGTAGTTAGGGCTCGGTGGGGAGGAGGCCGAGCCCGCGCGGCCACGGTTATATACGAAATAAAAGGCGTCGGTTGAACCGACGCCTTCCTGTTATAAAGAAAGGCGCCGGTTGAACCGACGCCTTTCTGTTATAAAGAGATTTTGCTAAGGTAGTAAAAGACGTCGGTTGAACCGACGCCTCTCAGGAGGCGTCGGTTGAACCGACGCCTTTTGGGTTAATTTTTAAAAAAAAAGCCACGCAGGCGCCAGCGGCCACGCTGGCGCCTGCGTGGCTTGTCAGAACACCATTCCGGGAATTATTTGCTACAGTGCGCTATTTTGGTAAAATTTTTTTTTTTTATGATTTTTTATATAAAATCCCCCCAAAAAAAACATGGTTTATTTGGCAACAAAAAATGGCAACCTCGAATCTACAACCCCAGTATTGTCATTTCGATTGTTTTTTCCTTTTTTTGGTAAAAAACAACACACAATTTTTGCTGAGTTTTATTTTTAAATGCAGGGCCCAATGGCCAACCTACTATTGTCGCATTCTTTTCTTTGTTTCTTTGGTAAGAACGAAGAATATATAGAACTTTTATTTATCTTTTTTGGGTATAAATCACGAACTGCCTCAAAAGAGGAAGCATTTGTGGGAGTGCATGTGGCAATCGGCCAAATTCACCGTACCAACAAACTCACATAAAAAAGCGGAAACATGGCGCTAATTATAGTAGGATGATTTGAGGAAAAATATTTTTTTTACGTCATTTTGGATACTCTTATGACCCTATTTTAATTAGGTTATGATTAATTTTCTTCATTAGTTGGATTCCTAATACTAGTATTCCTATGATAATTAGTATTATGGTTTAGAATCTATAAATATATAAATAGTCTTCCTTAATTGATTAAAAAAGAAATCAATGAAGTTTATTTTAGTTTAATGTTAGTCTTTCTTAGCCCTAATCCTACTATTTTTTCCCTTTCTCTTACCATAAATTCTTATGTAGATCACCGTCTACGTCATTAGTATTAAAGCAGTTGACCATCGGCTTCCACCCAATCCACCCTTGTTGTCGCTATGACCGGCGCTCTTACACATGACACTTCCTGTATTACCCAATTGGAAGCGAAAGTCGAAAGAGAACTTACCGATTTTAAGATTTCAATCGCAGAGACTTAGCATATAAACAATCGCCGCTTTAAGGAGCTCATGTTGTCCTTGCATCGCCAGTCTATGTCGGCTACTCCTCCGAGCTTCAATGTCACTTTGACCTTGTTTCCGCCTCCGTATTTCCCTATCGGCAAGCAATTGTCGCCGCCCGGCATGTCACCTTGGCGGGGCCTGGCGTCGTCGAGCACCTTTCTCCTCTTTCTCCTATAATGGATTCTTATGTCGATTACCGTCTACGTCATTGATATCAAACCCCGACGGTGCTGAGTCCGTTGCGAAGGTGCCCGCCGACACTATGCCCTGCCAAGGTGACATGTCGGGCGATTGCAATTGCGTGCAGGCGGGGAAAGTAGGTGGCAAAAACATGGTCGTGGCAGTGCCGAAGCTTGGAGGAGAAGCCGACACCATAAGGTGACACAAGAAGAAAAAAATCGCATCAAAGCGACAGTTGTTCGCCTGTTGGCTCGCGTCGATTGAACTCTTCAAATCAGTAAGTTTTATATCGACTTTCACTTCCAATTGGGTAATCCAAAAATTCTCTTGTGTGAGAGCGCCGGTCATAGTGGTAACAAGGGTGGGTTAGGTGGGAGTCGAGGGTCGACTGCTCCGATACCAATGATGTAAACGATGGTCTACATGAGAATCCATCATAGGAGAAAAGGGTGAAAGAGTAGGATTAGGGCTAAGAAAGACTAACATTAAACTAGTAAATATACTTCATTAATTTCTTTTGTAATCAATTATGAAAGACTTTTTAGATATTTATAGACTATAAACCATAATATTAATTAACATAGGAATACTAACAAATGAAGAAAACTAATTCTAACCTAATTAAAATATATTCATAACAGATACGTGATACAGTTACTTCATCATAAAAAAACCATTGATTGTTGGAGCCCACTTTTATGGACGGTTTTTTAATGATGAAGTAGCCTCATCACCTAAAATTCTTAAAGTCAGTTTAGCATTACTCGACAACCCTCCATCTAACCATGGTTTGCTTCTAAGCCTGTACTCAGCATTACTTGCCAACTGACTAATCCTTTCGACAAAAAAACCGAACAGATTTGACAGTGGTTCTAGCTCCTCCTCCGCCGTCTCGACAGCCGCATCTCTTCTTGGCTAGTCCCCAAATCCTCCGACTCCAAACCGCCTCCGCCACCAACAGAAGCCGGAGATGCCTCTACCTCCGCCGTCGCCGCTCCTCTTCCCTCGGGGCGGCATCTCCAGACAGTGGTTCCGACCGGCCGGCCAGGATGCAGTCATGTAGGAATTTATGTTAATCTCCACGTGTGAGCACACGTGGGAACATAAGTTCGAGTATCGACCATTGGATATTGAATTCAACGGCTGTGATCCGATGACTAAAAGGGCATTCCGTCGTCCTATATTAGGAAGATTCCTATGTTGAATTGGAGTAAGAGTCGGTCGGTGCTCCTCCTTTTATAAATAAGAGATCACCCCGCCACGCCGATGACTACAAAGGAATTTGCACAAAGGAAGTGCAGATGACTTGCTTCTACTGGAATCTATGGGAAAATCTTACTCTTCTTGTTGGAGAGCTGACGGTTCAAGACATAGGTTTCCGCTATAGGATTTGAGTTTTTCTGGAGGCGGTATCTCTCCCCCAAGAAGTACAGATTGTGAGATAATTAAGTTTCCAAAAGTTCAATTAGCAAAAACAAAAGTTTCCCAAAAGCTCTAGCTGTTAGGAAACGGAAATCTTTGTTCATTTTTTTATATTCCAACACCCCTTCTCACGTGTAAGCGTCTAACAAGCGCAGCAGATAGAACAAAAATGGGGTCTAAACGTCTCCAAGGAGACTTGGATCTAGACCATCCAGAACCTGGACCTCCGATAGAACCTGGACCTCCAATAACATGTAAGATAACCAAGCTTCCCAAAAGCTTAAGCTGTTAGGTTAATGGAAATCTTTATTCATTTATTGTGTATTCCAACATAGATGACTTGAGAACTATTTCCTCAATATGGTATATTGATGCTGTGAGACTTTCAAATCCTTATTTGACAAGAAGCACTGTTAATGCTTCCAGGTCATCAACTTTTATGTAGGATAAGAGTTCCAGGAACTAGTTAGTGGAGCTGGTATGTCTTTGCAGTGATGCATTACCAGCTGCCTCATTTACTTTTTTCATTTGTGGTTTTCTTTGAAATAACATTCATTTTGTTTGATTATGTATGTAGGATGAGAGTTTCATATTCTTGTCAGTGGAAGCACCAACATTTAATCGTTGTGAAGGTTTTGCTGTGAGGCTTCCTTTGTTGGTCTCGTTGAGATGTCATTTTAAAATGTTTGCATTGACGAATATACTTAATATGGATGAAAAATGCATCATTTTTTTTCTATGTAGAACTTATTATATCTTTAATCTTTTCATTTATAATTTGCATTGAAGTATTGAAGGTTTTTTATTTATTTCTGCTGTAATAAATTCTCACTTATTTTTCAATTATTGCAGTCCACTGGAACTTATATGGCAGTATCAAGGTTTGCTAGTGCCGTCTTCTATTCTCAGCCGAGGGATTGTTTAGCATGTACCAAGAAGTTACCTTCAACTAATTTCCTGTATAATAGACTTAGACAATTCCGATAAATGTGGTATATAAAGCGTATGATGATGATTAATAGATTTAGAAAATTGTGCCAAGAAAGCATGCAGAATTCATGATCGTATTCAATTGTTAGAATCGATATAAAGTCCACTTGTAAGTTGGAAAACTCATAACTGTCAGCTGGTGTGACATACCTATTCTTATTGGAACTGTTCTTTTAAGGGAATATATAGAAACATGGATAAAAAGCTAGTATCTGGCAAGAGACTTTTGGCATATTATTACCAAGCTCAGAATTTGTAGAGGGTGTCATGGTTATGCAGGAAAATTATCTCCAACTGAGGACAGGGCAGTGATTTGTCATCTTTCAATGAAAATGTGTAATTCAAAGGGAGCTGATACACCCGGTGTCCAGTGTAGTCATACATCAGTGAGGTGGCGAGTTTTAAGAAGTTGACTTCCAACAAAATCTCTGGTGTATCATACACCTGGTGTAAACTGTAAAGCTATATCAGGTTCCCTTAGGTTGATTGACTCTTGTAGTTTCAGGGACTTGCTATATTGTTGGACAGGTTCTATAGTTTTGTAAACATGCAAAATTGTAATTGTGCCATTTTGGTTATTACTAACTTAATATTGTTTGGAAGAGCTGAAGCTACTGCTTATTAACCAACTTCCCATCATATATTTTGTAAGAGTCCCGTTTATATGAGGGCAACTCATATAGGTTATATAAGCCCAGTCACACAGGACCATCCGATAAAGATTCTGTTTTTTGCTATTGAGGTTTTACCTGTTTGTCGAAGCTTTCGATATTTCTGCTTGTTTTTTAATTTATTTCATTTCACAAAAGTTGATTTCTTAGCAATGCCAGATGAGGAATAAGGCTGAGACACACCGTAGTTCCTTTTGGAAAATCAAATGTGACTATGAATGTCGGACAGAGGAAAAGTGTCATTGCTCCTCTGCTTATCCCTTAAAATTTCTTTATATAAATTTGAAATGACAAAAACATGTGCAACAGCAAGTTTAGCCGTCACTTGCAAAGCTTGCAATGCTATGCTAACATATTTGAGACGCGAAAATTTACTGAGGATTTGGATTGCTTCCCTATCTTTGTAGTGCAAACATATAAGGGGTAAATGACCAATTTCTAGCTCATTTAATTGAGGCCTCATTGCCATCACCCACAACAAAGTCCATTTCAACAAAGGAATGATATTGATATTTTTAATATTGATATTTTTAATAAAATAAATTCAATTCAACAAAGGAATGAGACTGAATTTAAAATTAAAAAGCAAGGTAAAAACATGTGGGTAACAAAGACTTGAAGGGATTATGGGCTCACCATGTACCCAATTGAGTATAATTCCTGAAATGTTAATGTGATTATAATTCCTAAAATGATAAACTTAATGTGATTGCACGCAGGCAGCAGAGGTTATCGGCCAGTGCGGAGGACCCTTTGGGCTGATCTTTGTGAGATGTTACGGTCTGCCAAGTTCATACAAACTCACCAGGTTCTTTCTCTTGCCTTTTCAAAAAAATAAAAAAAGAATCGCCCCCATCTCTCATCTTATGTATGCAGATGATCTTGTGTTTTTGGGGGCATGCTAGTCCTGAATTTATTTATTTTTACATATTATTTCTTCCTGAATTTTTTCGCACGTTGGTGCTACGACTAATAGAAGATCTATTATATAAATGTACCTCGTGACTAGCATCCCCCCCAAAAACAGTTATGCTATTTGGGTTTTTAATTCCTTTTTAAGTTAAGTTTATTTATTTTGCAAAAACCAAATGAGGCTATTGATGTGGCACGCAGGTACTTCATTTTGAATAACTAAATGGAGTTATAATTTTAGGACATGGATCACAATCTAAAGGATATTGGGAATCCAAACATATGTATTTCAAGGCAGAAAAGGAAAAGGCTCAAAGCCACCAAAGAAGTCCCACATCTTGGAGAGGGGAGAAATTGGAGGTGGGTGGGATTATAAGAAGGGAGGAGTGGGAAGGTTAGAACATACTTACCTGGGCGAGGTCGATCGATGATCAAGAAGGTCGATGGCCTAGGGCAGCTGCCTCCATTGCACATACCGGAGGAGAGCTGCTCTATCATCTCCCCAAGTGGGAGAGTGAACGTCATAATTTGTGGTAGTCGGGGATACGCGTTCGCGCGGCCCCCTCCAATTCAAGTTCTAAAATTTGCAACATTCAATACTTTGATTTTCAAATGCGGATTTTCCATTTTCTAACGTCACAAGCTGTATCCCATAGCTATGGAATAAAAGATTGTATGTTGTCTATGCAAGCCTCATGGCGCCTTTCGTTATATAAAAAAAGGTCGTATGAAATTTGTGCGAGAATAATATAGGGAAGAATATTGCTGTCTTGAATCAACTTTTTTTATTCAAAACAAAAATGTCTACATTAAATAATGGAGTAACAAATTAGATACATGAGAAGAGTATCTAATTTGAATTAGAACATCTCATTAAGATGTGTCGCCAATTGAATTCCACAATAACACCCCAAAGCCTCAGCTGACTGTGCATTGTGAACCTGAACTTGACATGTATAAACCGGCATGAAATTACCTTTGATTGTCACGAATTACTCCAGCTGCAGTTGCCTTCCTAGTAGAAGTTGTCATGTAATCAAAATGTTTGAAATGAGAAGGACGTTGATTACAACAGTGCAAAGAAAAGATTGGCAAGCCATATGTGATTCTATAAAAATGAGGCACCAAATCTGCTCTATTTGGCCGTAAATGATGGTGAGGAATAGCCATTCGACATAGACTTCATGCAGACAAAAATCTTTAGGATATAAAAAGAGAACAGAGAGTAGTACTTTCAATAAAATCTATGAGCTCACCCCATTAACATCCAGCTCATGCTTCTTGTAATTTATACTCCCTCCGTGCCATATTAATTGCTTCATTTGGGAAATAAATGTTCAGTGAAATAAAGTGGAATTGACGTGTTAGCTCATGAATTTTTATTCCTCGCCTTCTAAAGTGAGACATTAAATTCATGGTTTTATTTTTAGCTTTGGGGCACCTTCACTAACACGTAGACTCTATTATATGGTAGAATTCCATGCAGAAATGCGTGAGGAGGATAAAAAAAAAAGCTTCCCACTTTAGCCTATTATTAGCGCGATGTAGTTTTCAGCGGTTTTGCTTTAAGGGAGCAAACATAGCCATCTAATGTTGGAACCGTATTCTTAGACTAGGGCCGGATGCGAAAAAACAGAGTTTATTTGTTCCTGTTTCTTTTTTTTGCCTTGGTAGCAAACGCAGCCATGTTATGTTGGACACGTATTTATCCTCATGCAGACGAGCTTCATTCGACGGAGGGAGATGTGATTTGGAATGTCTCTCATTTAAATGTTATATAATTCATCAAGATGAGGTTGGTGCCAAAAGTCGTATTTGAGCTTTTATGTGAATATAATGATGTGTAGCATGCTGGAATTTAGTGGTTGCTGAAAGAGTTTGTTCATAATTTGTATCATCTTAATATATAGGTGATATTTCTGTCTTTTGTTGTGTGATGACGTTTGGGTGATTCTTGCAGGATAATGTCTTTGTGCAATTGTCTTGTTCCATTCAGTATCGAATCATTATGGGAAAAGCTGATGATGCCTTTTATGAGCCGCAAAACCCCCCAAGAACAGATTCAAGCTTATGTTTTTTACGGTAATTTTAGTTGCTTTTGTTGCATAGAAGTTGTAATTACTCTTGTTAATTTTGGCTTGTTTTTGAAGATTTTGCTGTTGAATCCACAGTTGTTAGAGCTAATGTTCCAAGGATGACTCTGGATGAGCTTTTTGAGCAGAAGAGTGATGTTGCTAAAACCGTTTTGGAGGAACTTGAAAAGGTAATGCACAGTTACATGAACTTTATAGTGTTACAATTGTCATTGTGGGCAATGCAATATTATAAATTAAAAAAATGTGGGCAATGCTATATATGCTTACATGCTTCTGTGTGCGAGCGCGCGTGGCAATTTCATTTGCGAAGTAACCTGATGGCTTTGTTTCTTTCTTAAGTCTCATATTATGCTGTATCTATTGTTTACTGCTTTTTAGTTACATGTTAACCATATTCTTGAGAGATTAGCGGATAACCTTTGCTGTATAGTGTATCCTATCTTTGCTATAATATATATATATAGATATATATATATATATATTGGTTTGTGTTTGAGTTGGTGAATCAGGTGATGGAAGAATACGGTTATAACATTGAGCAAATTCTTGTGGTTGACACCATACCTGATCCTGCTGTACGCATGGCAATGAATGAAATAAATGCAGGTTCATACTTCTTTAATTCCACCTGTTATCACAGTAATTTAATCTTTTATGCAATATGAAACATTGAGGGATTACAAGTTGTTAAGAAGAGACCCCAAAAGCTAATGCAGTGATTGAAACTCTCTACTACTAAGGAGTATTTAGGCCCCATGGCCTACTACTTGCGTGTGAGTGTGGTGCCACTGCCCATATGGCCGGTTGTTGTAAAAAAAAAGGTTGTTAAGAAGAGCTAGATTATTCATCATGTTATCCCTTCCATCTTTCATGGATTAATTTGGTGCACCTTGTTTCCAGCTCAAAGACTTTAGCTTGCCAGTGTCTATAAAGGGGAAGCTGAGAAGGTGCTGCTTGCGAAGAAGGTTGATGCAGAGCCAGAGGCTAAATACCTTGGTGGACTTGGGGTTGCAAGGCAAACACAGGCTATTAACTGATGGCCTGAGAGACAACATACTGAACTTTTCCCACAAGGTTGAGGGCACTTCTGCTAAGGAGGCGATGGACTTGATCATGATAAACCCAATACTTTGACACCATCAAAGACCTGGGGCATTCCTCAAAGAACACTACTGTTTTATTCCCCCATGGTCCTGATCATGTGAGGGACATATCTGACCAGATCCGCAAAGGGCTGTTCAAGGCATCCAGTGCTTAATCTGAACAAGTATCATTGTCGTCGAATATACAGACTATCATACGAATTCCATGTTTCTCATCTGTTAGAACTTCGTTATAATGATTAAATGTTGGAGAATAAGGATATAATAGTCGTTTCTTTGATAATCAAAATTCTTGGTAGTGTTCATTCCTTGAATAACTGCTACAGGCGGCCATTTTCTTGGTCTAGTGCATCTTAATGTGCAATTGTTGAATATTGCTTTCGAAGATGCACCTGAGTAATCTTTTAGGTACTGAATTAGTTGCTCGGGATTGTTATGAAATCCATGGAAGTGTTTATCAGTGAGCTATGTCTGGTATTTGTATGGGAAAGAAATGGGTCATTAACTAAAAAAATTTATATGGAATGGCTTTAATGGGAAGACTTTTGTGTGTGTGTGTGTGTGAATTATTATCTACGTCTTCAGAGAATAGAGATGACTTATAAGACGTACTCATGACCAACCAAAAACAGAGAAAAAGAAAACGTGTGGGGAGGAATGTCCACCACACTGTTGGATGGGTTGAATCCAGATATGAAACGGATCGATTCCCTAAGAAAATCAAATGCTGGATCAAAGCAAACATCAATAGTTTGCATGCAAAATACAGGTAAAATCCGTAACATATGTGTTAGAAGAGGAATCAGGATGGGATTTGGAAGGATTAGAAAGAAAGCATAAAAGGCAAATACGAGGTTAAGCCGTCAAGAAGCAAAGGACCATAGTTGAATTAGTCCCACATCAAGTGGCAAATGAGAAGTATTAGGAATGTGGGAGTATAAGAAGGGAGGGTGGGGCAAATGTAGGACATACTTACCTGGGCGGGGTCAATCGATGATCAAGAAGGTCGATGGCCTAGGGCAGCTGCCTCCATTGCACATACCGGAGGAGAGCTGCTCTATCATCTCCCCAAGTGGGAGAGTGAACGTCATAATTTGTGGTAGTCGGGGATACGCGTTCGCGCGGCCCCCTCCAATTCAAGTTCTAAAATTTGCAAAGCTTTTGATTGATTTTTGAAAGCTTCGTCATAAAATGCCACTGTATACCAATATTCTCAATACTCTAGTATCATAAAATGCCTACTCTGAATACGCCCATGTTTCTCTGCAGATTACAAGGCTGCCTTCTCTGAGTGTCTTTGAGATGATGTAGGCCGAGCCCAAGGCCTGTTGGGCTCGAAC